>JAWXYG010000009.1:37763164-40263164 GCA_034222035.1 Acacia crassicarpa | reverse complement strand
CTTTTGTGGGGATATTCATATATATAGACATAGTAGATGTGAAGAAGGGTCATGATGAGCAAAAAGCAGAAAAATTCCTCGTCCAATATTCAAGAATTCATGGCTTTCTTCAATAATTTTTCCTTCTCAGATCAAAACCTTTGTCTCCCTCTCCTCCACACCAATGATATTAATCCACAGCCTCTTCACTCTTCAATCTCTCCTAATTATTTTGTTCATCAACATTCACAAACCTTTCTGGATTCTTCTGTACCTTCTTCTGCTGCTGACGACAAGGTTAAGAACCATTATATATATGTATATATATCATCTACTTTCTGATGTTCTTTGTTTCTCATGTTTATGTTTTTCTCGTAATAATTTGTTCCCATATTTCTGCAGAGCCTGCAGGTTATGAGCAAAAGGAAGAGAAACAGTAAAAAACTTGAAGTTGAAGAAGAGAAAACAAAAGACGTCATCCATGTAAGAGCTAAAAGAGGTCAAGCAACTGATAGCCACAGTTTAGCTGAAAGGGTAAGCCTTCAAATATTCAATCAAGGAAATCAATGGAATCTATCTATTCCAGAAATTAATGTAAGTTTTTTTTTTCCCCTGTTGCCTGTTTGCTAGGTGAGAAGAGAGAAAATCAACGAGAAGCTACGATGTTTGCAAGAACTAGTTCCAGGGTGCTACAAGGTATACATACATACATAAATATATATAGAGAGAGAATCGCGGTATTCTTTATACGGAGTAATAACTCGATCACACTATTATATTCTTGAGAGCTTGCAGACCATGGGTATGGCAGGAATGTTAGATGTGATCATAGATTATATTCAATCTCTGCAACAACAGATTGAGGTGAGAAAATATATATATATATATATATATATATATATATATATATATATATATATATATATATATATATCAGAATATGGTCTTTTGTTTTGTTTTGTTTTTTTTTGGGTCAACAGAATATGGTCTCTCTTACTTTTAGGTAGAGAAAAGGATTTGATCCAAACATATTGAACTATAATATTTTAATTTTCCTTCATTCTCAGTTTCTTTCGATGAAGCTTACAGCAGCAACCATGCATTATGATTTCCACACTTCTGAGTTCATCAATAATGTCCCCGAAACCTTCGAGGTACCCATACTATATAATTATAGCTAAATTTCAGGTAATTAATTAATCTCTAAAGTTATTGATGAAGTTAATGAAACTTTTTGCGTGTTGCAGAGGAATAATACGAGTACTTGGGAAGTCCAAGAGATGATGGACAAGACAGGAGAGGAAGGTTATTTCAATCCAACGTGGCCACCACATTAATATCTTGTACTTGATGACATATCGTACGTGTGCTATATTATATATATATATATATATATATATGCGAAAATGAAACTACGAATGAGAAATAGATGGTGAAAGCGTAGTTGCAGGCTTTTTCGATCTTTGTTAATCATAGTCGTCGTGATCTGTAGATTCTGTAGTGCAATTTTCTTGGTGGTCAAAAAGGTGGCTACATAATTGGGCCACAAATAAAAATGATATGATCCTTTTATTATACCAAATGTTTAGCCTTTAGTTAAATAATAAATGTGTCAAAATTATAATCATTTTTTTAATAAAATATCCTTTTTTATGAGCACTTAGAAAATGCTATATTTACGACGGAATTTGAAAGGAAAAAAATTTCATCGTAAATTTTGATCAATTTGCGAGAGAAGTATAATTTCCTCGCAAAAATCACCTTTTTTAGGGGTTTTTTGTCAGGGAAAAAGGATTCCCTCACAAAAAAGTTGATTTTTGCGAGATAGAGAATAAGAAAATTATTTGTTTTAATAAGGAGGATTATAGAAGAAAACGAATAAGAAAATAAATATAGTAAAAGTAATAAATCTTTAGGATTATGAAAATTTATTATATTGAAATTAAATAAGAGTAATTAAATAAGGGAAAAATGAGAAAGTAAGAAGTTAAAAAAAAAAACATTTTCTTAAATGTTTTTTTATAATTTGGAACGGAACCCGTTTGACGGTTGTGGTTCTCATAATATGGAACGGAGAGATTAGTATAGTACCTTTGTCACTGTTATTTGGGATTCTGATCTTCCTCTCAATTGTATAGTGTGATTGTAATATGTAATCTGTATATGCATCTGCTGACATATTATATTATCCAATCATTAATATATATTTGACTCTGATAAATATCAGATACTAGCTATCCGATTTTAATTTCCCAATTGAATGGTACAAATCACCTCATGGAGTATTACTATATATGAATATGTTGATTTTTTTTAAAAAAAAATGTTAGCAGGTTTTTTAGTTGGATATATCTAAGAGAATTGGTGGGTGAATGATGATGGCTCTGAGAAGGACTATTTGCTAGGAGCTTTCTGTAATACCCTAAAATTCTTATTTATGATAAATACTATATTTTGATAAATAATATATATTAATTAAGGGTGAATATGTGGTCTCAAGTTTTGTAACTTATTAATTGTTATTTTAAGTAATTTTTCCTGGAAATTGAATAAATCAAAGGCTAAATTTAAGATCATATTTAAGGAACATAAAATACACTATAGTTGCCATATTAAATCATGATTTTTATACAACTAAAATGAGCAATAAAAGGTTATAAAAATGCTTAAATTAATTAAAGGAAATTAACAACAATTAGTGGGCAATAAAATTTGCACTAATTAAATGTTTAAGTAATTCTTCAAAATTCATCAAGAGGCAAATTAGAAAGCATTAATTAGAGAATGACTTAATTAAAAATCAAGGACCAATGGGAATTCAAGATTAGCATAAAATGGATTACTAATGATCAAAATTAATCTAAGAACCAACCACACTTTGACAATTACACCTAACAACATATAAACCACCACATTAGGAATGCTAATTAGGATTAAAAATAGAAGGCCAAGATTAAATCTAATAAAGCTAAATCTAATTGCCTTAATTAATCACATTATTAAACTAAATCCTTGTGAAGTTGGGAGAACCAATAGGAGGCTTAGCTCTTTGATTGTTAGAGACAAAAGAAACCTCTTTGATTGTTAGAGACAAAAGAAACACAATTTCTAGAGCCAAAGTGAGAGGGGGGTGGTTAGCTTGAGAAAGGAGGAAGGAGTTTCATTTTATTTAAATCTAATTAAACAAAGCACATGGGATAATTTGAGGAGACAATTTGGAAGAGGATAGGATAAGGAAATAAATGGAGTGGAAGAGGATAAGGAGAGAGAAAAGAGAGAGGAAAAGAAGACTTGTTGAACAAGTGAAGAAGGGATGTTTGGTAAGTGGAAGAAGGAGTGTTTGGTAAGTGGAAGAAGGATGTTTGGTAAGTGGATAGGCCATGTCATTTTCCTATAAATAGGGACCTTGGTTCTCTTCATTCTTCACACCAAAACAAGCAACAACATTTGAATATAGTGAGTAGAGGGTGAGTGTGGAGTAGCTTGAAGGAATAGAAACAAGATCAAGGTGAGTTCTTGAGTTTTAGTCTTTAAATTCATAGTTAAATTGTGTTTTAATCTTGAATCTTCCAAAGTAGTTTTGCTTTCATGTTTTGAGGTTAAAAATGAGTTTATTTCGAAAATTTGATGGAAAATATGAAGGAGCGAAATTCTTGGAAGTTGAAAATCAAAATAGCAAAATTCTGGTAAAGTTTACGGTTGGGAGTTTTCGGGAGTCATCAGTCACGTTGAGGCTATGATTTTATGTAAAAGATGAAGTTATAAAATTCTGAAATTTTTCATGGTTAAAATAGACATCAAGCGATTTTCAAAAATACCTAGAGTGTATCATTTTGAGTTTTGTACAAGGTGATAGAAATTCTCAAAGTTGGGCTACGTTTTCTGGAGAAATTCTGGATAGAGTTTTGAAAACGATAAACTGGGAATAATTTACTAATTCTGGGTGAAAACCAGTATTTTTCCTCGAAAATAGGTACCCTAAGGATTCCATGGAATTTTACGGAACCCTGTTTCGATTTTTCTAGAATTAATTATGATTTTTCAAAGTTGCAGCAAAATCTGCCCAAAAACTTCAGTATTGCGTTTTCATAAAAATGTAAGAGCAAAATTGTAAATAACAAATCCCCCAAGGGTAGAGAGGTAAATAGAGGTGAAAATATCTCTTAGGATATTATTCTAAGTGATATGGTGATATGTTAATATTAGATATGATTAATTTTGATGATATCTTATATAAATGTCATTAGTAAGAGCAAAAAGCTTGTATAATATATTTATCTCCTACATTGACTAACTATACAATATTTAATGTAGATTAGTTCAAGTTGAATTATAGAGATTAATCAAGAAGGAGAGAATGTCGAGGAAGTAAGAAGTTATCAGAGTATTTTAGGAATAATCAAGAAGAAGAGGAGATATTGAAGAAGGTATAACTTGCTAAGAATGATGAGTCCAAGTTGAATAACAAAGAATGATCAAAAGAAGAGAAGAAAGAAAGAGTTTGATTATGAAGAATGATCAAGATGGGAGATTGAAGAAGGAAGAACTTGCTGAATTGAATGAAGATATCATTATTCAAGTTCGATCTAGAAGTCTCTACGATCAAATGGAAGTTTGAATTGTTCAATTTGGAGTTAAAACAAGCAAATATAAGGTTCAAGACCAGAAAACTCGAGTTAAGGACTCAAAACTCGAGTTTTGTAGTGTCTTCAACATCTCTGGATTAGAAAAACTCGAGTTTTGTAGTGTCTTTAACATCTCTGGTGTCTCTGGACTAGGAAAACTCGAGTTTCCAAGTCAAAACTCGAGTTTGCAGCGCTGATCAGCAACTTTGTTCTACTCTGTTTCACGTTCAACACGGGCGAGTCTGGTAATTCGATGATATCTCTCAAACCAAAGATTTGATTGAGGTAAAACTAATGGCATATGAAAATAGACTTCCAATGCGTCATTTTGATATAAAATTCAAGCCCAAAGGAGTTCAGATCAAGGAGCTAAGAATTGTTGAAGTTGATAGTGAAATTCACACCACACAGCAAACCAAGCTTCAATGTTTTGAGTGTAGCTCACAAAATACAAATCCGGTTGAGCTAAAATTTGTGGCATGTGAAAGTAGACTCAAAGGACTTTCCATCAAAATTTGAATGGACCAAAACGGAGTTCAGACCAGGGAGATATGGACTTTGAAAGTTGACAGTCAGTTCAGGACGATGCAAAAACGCTGGTCAAGAACAGCCTTCATTCATCGGATCATAACGGACATGATACAATGAGTTTAGAGCTGATTCTTCTTGCATTGGATTCTTACCTCGAGCTTGGACATGTAAACTTAAGTTTGAGATAGGCCAAGAGTTGTCAAACTTTTTCATGTTTTGGGAAAACTCGAGTTTGACATTGCAAACTCCAGTTTTCACTTGGCATAGATTTTTCAAAAGTTTTTATATTTAAATGAAAAATCGAGTTTTGTTTTGGAAACTCGAGTTTTGGCCAAGTAGAGAGTTTTGCTCTTTTTTAACGATTTTGAAAACTCTAGTTTTCATAATACAGAGACTCTTTAATATTTTGAAAAGAGAGCAAAACTCCAGTTTTCATTTGGAAACTCGAGTTTTGATCATACAAAGAGTCTTCAAAGTTTTCAACTTGAGAAAACTCTAGTTTTGATGGAAAACTTTAGTTTTGACTTAGCACATATTTCTCAAAGTTTTCATATTTAAATGGAAACTCATGTTTTGATTTGGAAACTCAAGTTTTGGCCAAGTCGAGAGCTTTGCTCTTTTTCAATATTTTGAAACCTCCAGTTTTGAATGAAAACTCCAGTTTTGATGTTTTGGACTAAAACTCATATTTCACAATAAAAGTCCAAAACTCGAGTTTTGCTTCAGTGCACAGTGACAAACTCCAGTTTCTATTTGGAAACTCCAGTTTTCAGTACTGAGTTTGAAAATCAGCTTTTCCAGATTTGTGAAATCTTCATGTATTATCTAGATACTTCTTATAATCACTCATTACTATTCTTAACTATGTTTAATCAATTTGTTAGTGAGTTTCAGATGATTAAAACGAATGATTAGAAGCAAATCTCAAAATGTCAGATTTGTGTCAGAACATCAAAAGTTGTGCAAAAGTTCTAATTGCTAGTTCCAACTAATCTCTAACGGCTATATTTCTTTACCCAACAGTCATTGAATTTTCAAAGGGTCATATATTGATCTCTACCTATAAAAGAAGACAAATTCAAAACAGAAGAAGCAAGACACAAGCCTACATCTTCAAAATGCTCATACTCTGATCTTCATATTATTTACTCTCTATTTTCAAATGTTTACATAGTTTATCATAGAGAGTGAAATGATTTGTATTGTATTTCAGTGTTTATTCATTCACTTCTGAGAGTGAAGATTTATTGTAATCATCCTATCCTTCTATCTGAGAGTTACTTAATATTGGGTGATCTTGAGTGGGAAACCCATTGTAGTGATTACAGCTTGTAAGGGGAGTGAATCCTAGTGAGAGGATTACTTCGAGTACAGAGTGTGTAATCAAGTGGGGGTATTGATTACAGTTTGTAAGGGGAGTGAATCCTAGTGAGAGAATTACTCCAAGTACAGAACGTGTAATCAAGTTGAAAGAAGATAGTGGATTGAAAATCTCAAGTGGAGCATTGGGTCGAACCTGTATAAATCACAGTTTGCAAATTCTCTTCCCTTATCTCTTACATTTCTAGTATATGTTTATTTGACTATATAACTGTTGATTTAGAAAACACAAGATTTTCAAAGCATTCAAGTTTTTAATCAGACACCCAATTCACCCCCCTCTTGGGTGATAACCAGGTCTTTCAGTTAGGATATGCGGGAAGTCCAGAGTCGGATTCAAAGGTCGGGCGTTTTGGTAACGACACGGTGAAAGGTACTTTCGCATACTAGTAACTTTAACTCTGATATGTCTTGTATGCATATATGTGATGGAATGATTCATGAAGTGATGGGCAAGACTAGGTCTTGGGTCATGCACTGTGACTAAGGCCATCTGTTTATACATTCAGCTTTATACGAGTTATAGTATTGATAATGCCGTTAAGTTTTCCTAGCGCTGAGGATATGAGGAGCCGTCGTGGCACTGATTAGTGCAAATGTGGATGACTTTACATGTGTTGTATGCTATGTACCGTTGTCGTGTTAACATTACATCTGTTGTGTGCTTATGTATTGTTGTAACCTTATATGTGCTGTATGCTATGTATAGTTGATGCTATAATGTAATGAATATCTGTTATATATACTGTTCATACTTTTCATATGAGGTCAATTGTTACTTAAGGTCTGATAGGTATTGGACCTCAGATTTGACTAAAGTTCAGGAAAGGAAATTAGAACAGAGAAGGCACCGGTAGATACAGCCGTGAAGAGGCACTGATGGACGGAGCTGTGAAGAGGCACCGGTCAAAGCAACGCCGGAAGAAGTTTAACAGAGCCTACCTTCTGGCATGAATCTAATAAGGTTACTTCCAACCATTTGGTGTCTAGAAAAGGTTTGTCTATGTAGTTCAGTCAATAAGTCGCCGTAAATTCAGGGAGACTTCCACTAGACACCGACCTGGTCAAATTGGTTGATTAAATGAGTTAGGTTCATTGCCTCAAATCTAGTTAAGGCTTAGTTTAAGGTTGTATAGTTACATTGTAATAATTGTAATTATATAAGCTCTGTATTGTTGTATCACACGAATATTCTTTCGGGAAATTTTTAATATATCAGCTTATGTCGGGACAGCAGCATATGTCTAGGCATTTTATATCAGTCACTCGTTGTCCAAACATAAAATGCATGCTCTCCGTTTCCGCATTACTCTGAGTGGTGGCACCTCAAACTCTGTTGATTTTCTTAAAACTAAGTGTCAACCGATACGATTTCAAGTATAGAATTTGGGGTATTACACTTTCCAAAACTCAAACACAGCTATAATTTTTAAAAGTGTGTGTGTGTGTGTGTGTTATATACAAACACACCAAGATATGTTTATAAATTATCCGTAGATAAGGTTTTCATATATTTATTGCAAGAGTCAATCACTCTTCAGTCTTTAATATAAAAGTTACTTAATCAATTTAGATGAGTTAAGAAAACAAAATACATTAGTTAATTTGAATAAATGTGTCATAATGTTCTTAAAATTTGTTTATCTAACATACATTAGTTAAATAAATTAGTTTATGATGAAATAATAAATATAAAAATTAATATGGATTGAGATATTATATTTTAAATCAAATTCTACTCTCAACTGACTCACACATAAAAAACGGAGGTGGTATGCGTGAAAGATCTCGTCATCTAAACCATCATTCATCATAGATGTATTCTTGCCCTTCTTTCTCTTTTACATTAAGAGGTACCAAATTACTCCTTCAGGTTCTAATTATAAGAGCTAATTGACTTTTTTTGGAGAGATTAAGGAAACTAATTAAATTACTTTAGAGTATGTTTATTTTTTTTTTTTCCTTCAAACTAATAAATTAATATATAATCTAAGGATATATATACAACAAATGAAATGATTAAGTAACTTATTTAATTTCATTAATCTCTCTAAAGAAAGTCAACTAGTTAAGACCGTAGGTAGTATTTTTTTTTTCCTCATGAATCTCTCTTAAAAGTGTTTGTTGTATTTATCGTTTATATTTTTCTAACTAATAAGATAGATTGTTTTTTTTTTGGGTATAATAATAAGATAGATTGTTTGATACAAGAATTAATGCAATCCCTGTCATCGGGCTCGCAAAGTAATGAACGCTGGTCCACAAAAGAAGAGGGGGCAATGCGTGCAAAACTATCCGACTTCCCTAGAAAGAATCTATATATATGCATGGATTCATCCCTTTCTCATGCATTACCTTGACAGCGACAACATGTGAGTTTGACAACCTTTGAAAACGATACACTACTTTTTATAGTGTCGGTCATCATAACCCTAGCTTCTACTTCATCAAAACTTTAAATCATATCACTCTGATCTTATTTATAAGTCTTTTTTAATCAAAGAATTTGATCCTATTTATATATTTCTTTTGACCAAATAAATGAGATTGTGATAATTTTGCCTATATTAATTGTACCAATGAAAATAGAGGGAGAAGAAAAAGTTGAAAATACTCAATCATAAATGAGAATAAAATTAAAAATTCACCTCATAATCATTGAGCTAACTATCTCTCCTTGGTATATGTGATTTGGTCAAAATGAGATTTATAAATATAATCAGAATGATACATATATTCAACATATATACATATATATTCATTGACTTTTTTAATTAGCCGAAAGTTACAGCACACACCAAAAGCAACATTTGACGTACCTATCTAAAAAGGGGCGCCTAAAGCTTTGGCGCCAAAGCTTTTTGGTGTCCCCTTCTTAAAAAAGGGACGCTCAAAGCATTTGGTGCCAAAGCTTTAAGCATCCGATCCCTTTTAAGAAAAAAGATGTCAAATGTATCAAAATTCTAATAAAAAGTTGTAGACATGTCACTGTCTACTTTTTGACGTTCTTTATTTTTGGGAACGGTTGCTAAATCCTTACTCTGTAAGTAATGTATCTGTTTAAAATTCATATGAATGAATGAAACATTGTGTTTTGGTTTTGATAACATAGGTTTTAAAAAACAGATAGATATTGAAAACATATTGACTCTTGCTACTTCTTTGATATACGCTGAATTTAAATATGGATATGTAAATTTTTAGTTTAAATTATCAAATATTTTTATCTTTTATTTTTGATATTTTGTACCAAGTAAAATAATTTTATCTTTCAAGTTTTCGGTCATCAATAATGACTCATCAGTACGACATGACATGCACAGCAAGTACCTACAGATGACACATTAGAACAAAATAATGAGGATGTATCTTCCTAGCAACAAAAAGACGGGACTCAAAATCATACAGTCCACTCAATATGCTCCTTGCTTATGATCCGTATATATATATATAGTAGTGATGGTGACATCTGAATTACCCAATGAGAAATTGAAATGGTGGGATCGATGATGAAAGGGCAAATACATTGCATTATTAATAATCAAATATTTGGACGCATCAATGATCTATGTTACAGACAAGTTGATTAATTAAAAGGGACATTTCTGAGTGTGACACGTCCAACCCGGGGGGGGGGGGGAATTGAACTGCAAATGGTGGGATGGCAACAGTAAGGAGATCTGATTTTAGCCCTACCCATTCAAGGTAAAAAAGACACTCAAGTTATTAATTGTTGGACCCCGCTGCTACAAGTGATCAATCTATATACAAAAAGTTTTGAAAATCTACTTAATTTTGACATGATTATGGTTAGATTAGATCGTACATAACTTTAGTTTTAATTTTCTAAGTTTTAATTAATTTAACTTTTGAGGAAATTCTATTCAATATTGGGCATCAAAGTAAAAAAAAAAAAAAAAAAAGAAGTGTCCATTCGTAGTGGTTAATTTATAACTGTTAAAATAAACTGCTTCAAATATGAGAATTTGTTGCAGTTTAAACTAAAACCACTATAAATTTGCAACAATAAACTCATATCAAGTGGTGTGCTGGTTCGTAAATGATATTTATAGTGGTTATCGCAAAATAACCCTACAAATATATGGTATCAAGTTTGTGCCAAATTTGTAGCCGTTAATTTACAAAAACCGCCACAAATGTGGTACTAGTTTGGCACCTTATAGCGTGACATTTGTGACGGTTTATTTGCAATGATTGTAATCATACGAACCGCTACAAAATTCCAAAAGTCTATATATTATAGCAGTTATACATAGAAACCACTACAGAATATAAAGAGTCTGCACATTTGTAGCGATTATATAAAATCACTACAAGAGTTACATAGATCCCTATACATACCCCCACCACATTTGTAGCTTCTTTATGCCCTCAAACTAAATTACCAAGACCATTTCACCGTGACGTTGTTCAAGTGTTTGTGGGCAAATACAATATAGAATGGCAAATAAAATAACTTCCTAGAGACTCACAACTGACGACTTAGACATCATATCAGTAAATTTCTCCCAGCTAATTCACACTGGCCAATCTCAAGATGATGAGTCCTATTTTCTTGCCTCACAGGCACACCAGGTTTATTATGTCGAGAATAAGAAACACATAAATTGAAATATGGTGGTTCACTTAAAGCCTCGAGACTTTTCTGACATAGCGATGGTGATAATATTACCTAGAGAGTAAGCCTGCTATGATCATTCTCTATAAAAGAAGTTTTGAAAATTGACTTAATTAAGTGATTATTACAGCAAAAATACCATAGCTTAACTGTTAGTTTGATTTTTTTCTTACTGAATGGATGATGACATTACTTTCAAAACAGCAATGTGGAAAAAGAAGATGCTGACGGGAAAGGGAAATGGGAATGCAAGCCTGAGTTGAGTTGGCAAAATCATCATCAGCCTTTCTTCTTCAAACTGCGAAACTAGAAGCAGAAAATACAAACAAAAATAGGGAAAATTCTTTAGTTCGGATCGTCATGTCTCTCTCAGAATCTCAACCTTTGAGAAGAAAAAGAAGGATCGGAATCAGACAAATAACGAAGATTCGCCCAATTCTTTAGAATCTACAATCATCTTATTTCTCTTCTTCTTCCTCCTCCATGAGATTCCAAATCTCTTCTTTTATGGTTTGGTCCTCAACATTAGATTATTTTTTTCCTCTCTTGAAAAATTAATTATCATGCCACATATATATTTTTACACCTTAACTCAAAATTTAATAAGGGTCATTGGTGGCAACCCAATCTCCAACGTTATAGCAACCAACAATGTTGACAGAGTAAAATTAATTATTTGATTAAAATAGAAAACAGGTAATAAATTAAAATTGAAGATAGAAAAAAAAAAGTTGGATTTAAATCCTCGAAATATATATATGCACTCCTTGATCCCTAATATAAACCCCTCGTATACACACACGCTGGTGCCTGATATGAAACCCTTAAACCCTAAAAGATATAAAACCTCAATTTATTTTATCATTTCTTTTTCAGACTATCCATATTAATTTCATTTGTGAAATGAGTTTCCGGTTTACATGTAGTTTACTATTTTAGAAAAGCTAACATATACTATGCTCCCTCTGATTTTTTTTATAAGGAACAACTATCAAAATTTTATTATAGGTTTAAAATGTTAGTTAAAATAAATAAATGTATAACTTATGTATTCTTTTAAAATCACATTCTTATTTAAAAAGAATGTACATGAGAGATAGTAGATAGAAATTTATTGCAGAGAGAGATAATAATTATATATATTTAATGATATTAAAAAAAACAAGTTTAAAATTTTAAGATAACCTTTAAAAAGAGAGTGTTACTTATAAAAATAACACTAATTCAACTAATTTTCTCAACTATAAGTGCACTTTCTATATATATCCATACAGACCATAAAGAAAGAAAAATGAAAATCCGACGCAGTGCAAGTATGGTAGTTGCGTCTGCATGGGTTGTAAGTTGTAACGCCTATGATTTTCGAAGGAAACCCCTAAGTCCTTCTGAGTGTTACGCCCATTTTCATTCCCTTCCGTCTATGCTAGCTACTACGATGATGCCTTCTCTGATCTTCAATCCTACCTCGTTTCCTCTCCACCACCCATCACCTTCTGTTCAGATTATCCCCTGGCCTTTCAGGCCGCCGCCGGCTCTCCGATCAGTTTTCCCAGTGCGGAGCTTCGCTTCCCCACCTAGTTTTGATCTCAAAGCTAGGAATGGGTAATTGCGATTTCCACTTACATGGGCCACTCTTTATTCTGTGTGTCATTTACTTCGTTGCATATCTGTTTGATAGAGCCAAATTTTGCGTTAGTTCATTAAAGTTGATTGAGATGGAATTCACTCAATCTTTGGATCTCACATTATTTTCTTCTCACAAGCTAGTAGTCATACGTATACTCTAATATACTATTCAGGTTTTGCTCATACACTTGCTTGTAATTCTGCAGAATGAGTGGGTTCTTTGGTGTTGAATTTAAAGTCCGGGATTATGAACTTGACCAGTATGGAGTGGTCAACAATGCAGTTTATGCAAGTTATTGCCAACATGGTGAGATTTCACGAAGTTTTATGTATTTCAGTTCACAGCACACTGAACTGCTTCTCTTACTGAATTATCATCGTTTAACATGAGTTATACCAGGAAATACTTTATATGTGATTCACTACTTTACTGGAAAAGTAAAACAAACAATATATCTTAATTTTTAAAGACCATGGTGCTGTCTGTGTGGTTGTTGATAACATATCGCATGGCCAAAGGCTATGCATGATGTTCTTATTATTTACAGTTCTAGATTAATTCTGAATTTTGCTGATAAAAACTGTAAATCTTACTTTCTAGCTTACATCCGTAAACTGATTGCTTTTCTATCAATTTGCTGATTAGGTCTCCATGAACTCTTCGAAAGCATTGGCATTAGTCCTGATGCTGTGGCACGGAGCGGTGAAGCATTGGCACAGTCAGCATTGTCATTCAAATACCTTGCTCCTCTAAGAGTAAGCCTTTAATACTCTGTTTCAACTTTTTGGTCATCACTTGTTCTATTTACTAATATTTGATTTCATTCTAAGAACGTGCAACCAGAGTGGAGATAAATTTGTTCTGAGGATTAGAATTTCGGGTTCTTCAGCTGCTCGAGTGTGCTTTGATCATTTCATCTTTAAGCTGCCAAGCCTAGAGGTTCATCTCTGTCACTTGTACTTCAATCTCTCTCCACATTACTGATAGTTTTTGTTGATATTTTTTTTGTGAATTTGATGGCAGCCTATTTTGGAAGCCAAGTGCACTGCTGTGTGGCTTGACAAAAATTACCGTCCTGTTCGTATTCCAGCAGAGATGCAGTCTAAATTTGTGCAGTTTATCCGAAACCAGGACTCTTAAATTAGTTCTGCTTCCATAAAGAATACTGATGACAGCAGCTTTTCAACTACGAGAATATTCAGGAAGATAATTAGTGTTATGCATCCCTTCAATTCCTCCTGGGAGGCTGGGAGTTGGGATGAGAATGAGATGCTCTCTGATACAATTCCAGTATACCAATTAATATAAAATACCCAAGATACAAAGTACAAAGCAAATACTGGTTTTGATTTGTTGATGCATATGTATGAAGTTTGCCGGGCATATAATTAAAAGGCCTCATAAACTTAATTAATTTTTGACTTAGTTTTCTCTCTTCAATGATACAAGGCTTTTTTATATGAAAGGAAAAAATAAAATAAGAATAAGATGGATTTTATCTATATAGATAGTTGAATACTTTGTTAAACACTTAAACATAAGTATGCGTTTACAAATATTTAAGATACAAATATTTTTATTCATTTAAATTTTAATTATTTCCGATATGGCTCTTAATTGACTCTGATCTGACTCGCTAACTCTTAACACATTATCTCAGTCAGTTCGGTGACCAGTCCAAATTTCATAACCTTACCGATAATAAAGTTGGTACATTCAACATGATTTTAGGGAAACAAATAATTTAAGGGATCATATTTCTTAAGCCCAGGCTATAGAACTCTGATATTTGACCCAACCAACCCAATGAATTTTCAACCCATCATCTTGCTCAGCTCATGGGTTATGCCATCCAAGTCTGTGTGCTGTGCTTGTGGAAAATGGTCTAATTTTAAAGGTGAAAAATTTAACAAGGGCCATTGGTGGCAAAGCCAATCTTCAAAGTTATAGCAACCAACAGTGTGGACAGAGTAAAATTAATTATTTAATTAAAATAGAAAACAGGTACTACTAAATTAAAAATAGAGGATAGAAAATAAAAGTTGGATTTAAATCATTGAACCCCATTATATATGAACTCCTTGATCCCTAATATAAAACCCCTCGTACGCAGTGGCCCCTAATATAAAACACTTAAACGCTTTTATAAGAGTGAGTTAAGAAGTTGGATTTGATCTTAAATATAAGACTTCAATTTACTATATCATTTATAAGACTTTCTCGCGACTCTATCTCTCTCTAGACTTCTAAACATTCGCGGCGATGTCCTTGCCGCTAGTGACCATAATCCCGAACCATAGTTGTGATAGAGATACAAATCAGAACTCGAAGAACCAGAAGCAAGTAGCGTTGGAGAAATTTGGAGCCATATTCTCAAATCGGAACAGAGACACACAACATCAAGCTTCTATTTTCATCGGTGCCTTCCCTCCTCTGTTCTGTGTCTAATTGTCACTCCAACTGTGGTGTCTCTCTGATTTCTGAGTGCATCTATGGTCCTCTCTCGCTTCTGGGGTGAGTTTTTCCTCTCCCTCTCTAGATCTTTCTTGAGGCAATGGGAGCTTTCTTCCTCATCATGTGAGCTGTTGTTATGGAGTCTCCCTCCCGTGGTCTCCATAGGCGGAGGGGACATCCATCTTTTCCTCTCTTTTTTTTTTTTGTGGTTTTAGGTTTTAGTGGTGGTGCTCTCTATTGTGACTCTAATTCACATTTTGGGGGGAAGGGGTTTTGTCGATGGTCGCTTTTGGCTACTGCTATATGTTTTACCTTTTAGTGGACCATTGTTAGGTTTGTTTGATGGTGGTGAATACAAAACTCTAGTGTTAGCCATAGTTTGTTCGGTTGGTGGTCAACATCACCAGTTTTTGCTAGAATGGAGGAGCAGAAGTATTCTTCCGGACATCATTTATCTTATTTCTTTTGAGGTTGAGTTTTTTCTGTCCTTTACCTCAAGTCAGGTCAATTGTGTAGCCAATCCATTTGCAGCTTTTACTTGTAAGGAGGTGTGTCCTATAGGGTGGATTTTGCAACCAACATATTCGTTTATGTCACTTTTATCTTTAGATAACTAGGAAGCTCATGATGTTAGTGACGCTACTTTTATTCCCACTTCTTCAATAGTGATTAGTTTTCTTTACATTTGGTTTGTTTTGTTTTATTTATTAGTTTTCTCTTTTAGTGTAATAGTCATGCTTTGATGTACCTTTTGATATAAGTATTAATATAAGTACCTTTTGAGCAAAAATATTTACTCTCTCATTTATTTATTTATTTTCCAGACTATATTTGTTGATTACATATGTTGAATGAGTTTTGATGTGATTCATTTTTTAGCAAAGCTAATATATACTATACTCCTTCTAATCTTTTTTATGAAGAACAACTATCAAAATTTTGCTATTCAAAATGTTACTTAAAAGTAATAAATTTGTGACTTATATACCTTTATTTCAAATTATATACTTATTTAAAAAAGATATATATGAGAGATAGTTGATCAAATTTCTCGTTAAGAGATAATAAATAACATATATTTAATGATTTAAAAAATATAAACACCAGTTTAAATTTTCAAATCTAAAAGAGAGTGTTATTTATAAAAATAACACTAATTATATTCAACTAATTTTCTCAAATGCCAGTGCACCTTCTATATATCCAAACAGACCAATAAAGAAAAATGAAAATCCGACGCAGGGCAAGTATGGTAGTTGCATCTGCATGGGTTGCAACGCCTCTACTTTTCGAAGGAAGTCCCTAAATCCTTGTCAGTGTTACGCCCATCTTCATTCCCTTCCTCTATGTTAGATACCACGATGATGCCTTCTCTGATCTTCAATCCTACCTCATTTCCTCTCCACTACCCATCACCTTCTGTTCAGATTATCCGCCGGCCTTTCAAGCCGCCGCCGGCTCTCCGATCAGTTTCCCCGATGAGGAGCTTCGCTTCCCCCCCAAGTTTTGATCTCAAAGCTGGGAAAGGGTAATTTCGATTTCCACTTACATGGGCCACTATTTATTCTTTGTGTCATTTACTTCGTTGCATATCTGTTTGATAGAGCGAAATTTAAAATTGAAGCTAGGAACTTGGGGGCGAAACTTGGGAGCGGAATTTCTATGGGATGAAATAAAAACTTCCTTTCGATGGAAACCAAACTTTTCTGGTAGCATTTTATGTCGGTGTTAAGAACTTGAAATTGAAGCTCATCTGTTTGCCATTGATGGCCTGCGGCTAAATTTTATCTAATCCTGTTTGCTTACCTTTGTATATATATGCACATACCGGGAGGGTTTCTGACGTTTGACAAAGCGGAATTTGCGGGACTGTATCAATTTCTATCGGTGACCACCTTGAAAATAAAATCAGTCAATATGTGTCTTTGGAACATTTGTTTCCACATTCTTGACTTGAATTAAAAAGGAATTGAAAAGTTAGGGAAACTTTTGAACCTCTTGGTGAACACTGAACGGCGTTGTAGTCCGTGCATTTATTAGCATTTTGCGTTAGTTCATTAAAGCTGATTGAAATGGAATTCACTCAATCTTTGAATCTCACATTATTTTCTTCTCACAAGCTTGTGGTCATACGTATACTCTAATATACTATTCAGTTTGACCAAAATATATATATATATATATATATAGACACACCATTCAGACTTTGCTCATACACATGCTTGTAATTTTTCAGAATGAGTGGGTTCTTTGATGTTGAATTTAAAGTCCGTGATTATGAACTGGACCAGTATGGAGTGGTCAACAATGCAGTTTATGCAAGTTATTGCCAACATGGTGAGATTTCATGAACTTTTATGTATTTTAGTTCACAGCACACTGAACTGCTTCTCTTACTGAATTATCATCGTTTAACATGAGTTATACCAGGAAACGATTTATATTTGATTCACTACTTTACTAGAAAAGTAAAACAAACAATACATCTTAATTTTTGAAGACCATGGTGCTGTCTGTGTGGTTGTTGATAACATATCGCATGGCCAAAGGCTATGCATGATATTCTTATTATTTACAGTTCTAGATTAATTCTGAATTTTGCTGATAAAAACTGTAAATCTGACTTCCTAGCTTACATCCGTAAACTGATTGCTTTTCTATGAATTTGCTGATTAGGTCGCCATGAACTCTTGGAAAACATTGGTATTAGTGCTGATGCTGTGGCCCGTAGTGGTGAAGCATTGGCACTGTCAGAATTGTCATTCAAATACCTTGCCCCTCTAAGAGTAAGCCTTTAATACTCTGTTTCAACTTTTTGGTCATCACTTGTTCTATTTACTAATATTTGATTTCATTCTAAGAACGTGCAACCAGAGTGGAGATAAATTTGTTGTGAGGGTTAGAATTTCGGGTTCTTCAGCTGCTCGATTGTACTTTGATCATTTCATCTTTAAGCTGCCAAACCTAGAGGTTCACCTCTCCCACCTGTACTTTAATCTTTCTCCACGTTGTTGATAGTTTCTCTTGATATTTTTGTGAATTTGATGGCAGCCTATTTTGGAAGCCAAGTGTACTGCTGTGTGGCTTGACAAAAATTACCGTCCTGTTCGTATTCCAGCAGAGATGAAGTCTAAATTTGTGCAGTTTATTCGAAAGGAGGACTCTTAAATTAATTCTGCTTCCAAAAAGAATATTAATGACAGCAGCTTTTTGACTATGAGAATATTCAGGAAGATAATAGTGATATGCATCCCTTCAAGTCCTCCTGGGAATTGGGAAGAGAATGAGATGCTCTCTGATACAAGTCCAGTATACCAATTTCAAAAAATTTTGAAATATCCAAGATACAAAGTACAAACCAAATATATCTGAATTATTTTAGGTTTTGATTTATTGATGCATATGTATGAAGTTTGCCAGTGCCAACCCATGGATTGAAATATAAATTTGAAGAGAACAAGAAATGCGCTTTTCCCTTTTCATTTATGTGTCTGTTTTTCTAAATTCTCAAGTCCTCATCAGTTCTCATAGTCTTTTACTTATAAATAATGGTGGAAGAATTAGAGTTTTAAAGTGTTCTCCGTGATCCTTGCACACTGTTCTAGTTATTCTGTCATGACTCATGAGACCCAAGATGATTGAAGTGAACAAGGGAAAAGTTGCAGTTTAGAAATTTGAACCTGTAATGATCGAACTCAAAAGAGGTGCTTTTTAGCTGTTGATTAATGTAAGTGTTTGATGTTGTTTCAAAGTGATTGTGTTCCCCACCAGAAGAACAAATGTAACAGCTTGCTTCTGATTCTTATCAAGGCTTGAGGCTTGTTTATTTATATATGAATGAATCTTCATTTTGTGGCTTCTATGGCTATATATGCAGGCAACTTCTCATGGCTTATCACTTCTCCTAGCTCTGCCATGATATTTGGTTTTGACATATTTGCATTTCTTCAGTTCTTTCCCCCCTAAAACCTTTTTCAGTTAAAAAGTATACAAAATTCAGTGAAAAGTTCGAGAAGTAATAATAATCCCCGGCTCTTCGAGTAAAACGTGATCCTGCTTCTGCTGGAGGAAAACATCTTCATCTGTAGATTGTTTTCCTCTTTTGTGGCTTAGTGCAGGACTGTTTTGGCTTCATTGTCGAAGGGATCTTCTAGGCATTGACAAGGCTTATTTGGCATCCTTTGGATTGGCATGATAATATTATTTATCAAGATATTAAGTTTTTGTTACAATACTTTTCAAGTGTAAACAATGTTCTTTGTCCTTTTAGTCTGGACACTATCTATATCATTTTGCTTTTAATATACAGTACAATTTATGAGAAAATCGTCTGACTCGAAGGATACGAAACACCAAGAACTGTTTGATAATTTACCACTTTTGAGCCAGCCGAACTTCTTTGAACTTCCCTGCATAATTCAGGCGATAGTTAAATTCATATCCAAAAAATGTAATATGAGAACAAGAATGTTTGATACTAAGAAACAAAGTGGCACTTAAAAAGTTGTCGTGGCATTGGATCACGAGAGGAAAATAATGAGTAAAGACCCGTGATTCATAAACAAACAAAGTGGCACTTGATAATTTGTCGTGGCAATGAATCAGAGAGGAAACTAAGAATGGTAGATGCGAGAACCATATCTCCTCCTACTCTGTGCAGCGAGAAACTGAGAGATAGAGAGAGATGGAAGGAGGGAGAGATAAGACGGTGGTGATGGTTGGTATTGATGAGAGTGAATGCAGCAGGTACGATTTGGAATGGGCTCTGCAAAATCTCTCATACACTTTCTGGTTCTGAGCTCATCATCTTCTCTGCTCAACCCATTGACCATTTTAGTTATGGTTATGCTTATGCTTCCTCCTTCGGTGCTGCCTGTACATGCTTCTCTCTCCTTCAATTTACAAATACAAACATCATCATTATTCAGAAATTTAGATTTATT
Organism: Acacia crassicarpa; assembly: GCA_034222035.1. NCBI lineage: Eukaryota > Viridiplantae > Streptophyta > Magnoliopsida > Fabales > Fabaceae > Acacia > Acacia crassicarpa. Next base: position 40,242,986 of record JAWXYG010000009.1, on the reverse strand, counting down.
TTAGAGCCTTCTTTCTTACTTTTTTTTGCCTTTGTTTTGCAGCTCCCAAGTTGATCCAGTCCTTGCGGGATAACCAAAAGAACCTCACTTTAGCTTTGTTGCAGAAAGCTAAGCAAATCTTTGCTCAACATGTGGGGTATGCTTGGAGCTTGTCACCTCTTTTTCTAAAATCATGCTTGTGTCATGATTCTCAAATCAGAAGGGTTACCTTAAAAGGGGCCTAATAAGGCTCTGGATTCCTTAACTTCAACAGTTAGCTAGCTTTTGGTTTGTAATTCTCTTAAGGACTTGTGCTAGTTATAATATTGTCATAAGTCCCATATCGAGAGGGTTACCTTAAATAAAGACCTTGGCCTAAGGTTCTCCAACTCAAGCTACTAACTTTTTGGAGTGTGGTTCTTCTAAAGACGTCACATGTTGGTTTCCACTTTCCACCATTTGTAGGTTGTAAACTTCATATTTGGACTCGAAAATGAAAAATAGTTATTGTGTATCTGATTCTTGTGGATGCTTAATTAATTTCTCCAAGAATGATATTCAATGTGTGGGTGTCAGGCTGGCTATATTCTGGACAAGGTATATTTAGGGAGTAACATTCAACTCATGAACTGTGTTGAATATGCCTTTTAATAAAGAAGATCAAAACCATCTGTGTGCAGTGTATACGAGCATAGGATCTCACATGTCTTGTTTTTTGTAGATTGATGCAGAGACACTCACTGAAACTGGGAATCCTAAAGAAGCAATATGTGAAGCAGTGGAGAAACTAAAGGTCAAATTACTTGTGCTTGGCAGCCATGGCCGCGGAGCCCTACAGAGGTTCTCTCATTTTGTTTTTTGTCAACCAATCGCATAATTAACTACGTTTATAGTAATTTATGCACAAAGAGAACTTAAATTTAGAGAAATTCTTCTAACATTCTTCAGGTTGCTAGTGAAAAAGTTGAGGAGGATGTATCATATCTTCAATGAGTATTCTATGCTTAAATCTTCTGCCTATGAAGAGCAATCACACACGCAAGAGAGAATCTCCTAGAAATATTATTGTGGCTACTATGATTCAACTTGAGCCTTTATTCCCATGTAGGAAGCTAGTTACTCCTCCAATTCTTAATAAAAGACATATTTAGAAAGTTGATCTTGGTCCCAAATATAAGAGATAATTTTTATATTTGTTAATCTTTTCATAATTTACCCATATTGATGCTTCTTCAACAGTAATCAAGGAGGAGAGGAAATGAGCGGATTAAAAGAGATAGCTAGGGTATTTTAGAAAATATATGGCATATTAATTAACTCAACTAACTTCCTTAATCCAATCAAATTAGATAAATATGTTTTATATTAAGGACCGGAAGAGTATTATTCTATCTTGAGGTGCAAAATAATGATGGTGATAAATTGTTGGAACAGGGCGTTTCTGGGAAGTGTTAGCAGCTATTGTGTTCAGCATGCCAAGTGTCCTGTCATCGTCGTGAAGAACAAAGCTTCACGAAGTAGTGACTGTGACTACTTTGTATCAATTGCTTTCTTTATGAATTAGACGGGGAAAATTGTGCAGATCTTGCTTGTGCATATTGTACTCAATTGACCCTAGCGTGAATTAATTCTTTCTGATAAACTGATTGTATGTCCAAGTCAATTTTTAACTCAAATGTACATGTTATTCAGTGATTTGGCTTCTAATCATATTCCGTAGCTGCAAGAAATACATGATGATTGATGAAGAATTTACTTATTATTAAAAACAAAGACAACATAGAACAGGTTTGAATTGCCCGCTCTCATAAATTCAAAAAGTTCAATCCAAATATTGACTTGTGAGCTTCATATTCTCATATGAAATAAGTGCCTTCGAGGAGTCTAGTTTGTGTTGGCACGGGGCTGTTATACAAAATATGAGCAACTATGCTCGTAAAGTCTGTGCCTTTAAGATTTAGTTGGCCTTTAAGATTTGGTTGTTGATAAAGGGCAATGAATATGCGGCTTCTATTTTGTAGTATCAATGTGTCATATGATTTGATCTTAGAAATGTAAGAAATCTGAATCTGTTGAGTATACTGGCTTGCTACTCCCAAGGAATCAAAGATAGACAGTCAAGTTAAGCACGGGAATAGTAATAGTATAGACGTAAAACATGCATACGTACACAGGAAACCCTTGCTAGAAATTTTTTATTTCATAGCAACGTAATAGATTACAGCAAAAAAACATGATGTTTCACCTGAAAATACGATTTAATGTGGCTGCCAAACGAACTCCTGCTTGAGCTAACCTCAGATTTACTGTTGGCAAACGAGTTGAGAAGTAATCATCTGCGGAGTTTTTAAGATTGCATGGAAGGGTCAAAGAAAGAAAGGGGAAAGAACTTTATGGCAGCAACTTTTTGAACATTCAAAACCTCTCATGACTTTACCTCCAAGTACTGAATTTTCAGAGACGTCCTTGTATGCCCATTCGCACGCTGCTTTGATTCCTTCAGATGCATATCTTAACAGAAAAAACAATGAGACATTAAAATCAAAATAGATGGGGATATTAATGGATCAAGTCTAGCTGAACGTACATGTTTGGGCAGGTGGTCTTGCTACCATCACAGGTCTCCCAGTCTCCTACTTGATCAGACCATTCCTCCTGTTCAAGGGGGGAAAAAGCTTGGTTAATATCAAACTTTTTTTTTTAAATTTGAGTGAAATAACAGCAAAATCCCCTGCAAAAATACCGTAATATTCTGTTGAATTGCATCAATAAAGCCGTCGATGTTAGAGTCGTAGAATCTTTGTTCTGCTGTCTCTATTATGTTATCATCCCAAACCTATATGTGGATTATTCAGTTGGTGCGAGGTATTAATTATAAGTTCATATGAGGGAAACTGCGTAACTATAAACTCTGTTCTTCAGCATCACTTATGTAACTGTTAATGAACTACTAAGAAATGAACTGACATGGTGAAGATTAGTCTTTCTGGTGAACCAGTGAACATCAATTGTATTGCCACCCCGGTCTGAAGTAAAGCCCACGTGGAGAGGCTGCAAATGAAGCAAGATAATCAAATTGCTGCTAATTCAGATACAAAGGATATGGCTGATGATCAGTTCATATATAGATATAGATACCTGATGTATATCTCCCATGAAATGAGAAAGGAATAGAAGTGCCTGGGTGAGGTTATCTGATATAGTGATACAGAAATTTGGCCAGTGAATAGAGAGTGGGAAAAAATTGTAAAGACTTGGCGGTATTTAAATTCAAGTTCACTGATATGATATGATAGTTTAAATTCAGAGTTTGAATCAGTGGTCACATTTTGAATCAGAATTGCTGCCATAGCTGAGGAGCTGGTTGGTGTAATTGTTAATGGCTCCGGCAACACATCTTCCCCTGAGTCCATCCTCATCCTTGCAATCCCCTTAATGAATGGTCACAAGGCAGTTGGGTCAATACTACACCAGATGATACTGATTACTCTCACTCAAATTAGAAACCCACAAATATCAATCATTAACAAAGTTTTGGTCAAAACTCAAAAGCTAATATCTGGTCCTTAGCATAAGAGTTAAATAACTCATTTGCGGATAGGTACGTTATTTGTAACAAATGTTTATGACTTTCTTAATCATCAAAATTCCCTTAACATGTGATATGAATAGGGATACCTTGGGGGGATTTTAAATTTGAGAGACAAAGTTGATTCAGATCTTATATTTACAATCAAAATAAACCTATAATCTAGCTCATATATTTAGGACCAAAGTGAGCACAAGACAAGAAGAAATAGCAAAAGGATCTTACTGTTGTACTGGTAATTGCAAAGGTCGTCAGGAGTATCAATGTAATGCAAGGCAGATGACCAGGGAAATATGAACTTAACATGATCTGCCCATGAACACACACTCGTCAAATCATTTCCTGCTGATTTAGGCAGCAGCTTCTTCACGGCCGCCGCAGCCGCCTCATTCAGCCGAGGCTGTTCACAAAAAGTAGGAGACAAGTCAAGAACCCCAGATACATAACACAATACACACACAAGATATCTAACAAATTCGATTTTGATACAGAGAATTAGGTACGTACCTGAGCGATCTTACAGACAATGGCGTGGCCATCTTCTCCCCAGGCTATGGTGGTGCTTGGAAATAAAAGCACCAGTAGTGAGATTATGGCCACTACGTGGATTCTGCAGAACTCCATAATCTGTGTTTCTCTTTAAATTCAAACAGAGGTCAATAATTATCTGTGTGAGATTTTATAGAGTAATAATAATTAATACCAACGAAGCAAAGAAGAGCAGTGTGAACTGTGTGAACGAGAGAATACCGTTGTGTGCTTTAGTGAGCTGTATGTAACTATGTATGACATTCATCGGCAAATCAATGGCATACTGATATGATATCACTTTGAAAGCTAACGTAATGACTATAATGACCCTCATAGAATATATAGTGATACATTGAAAATCATTGTTATCAAAGACTCGTCTGTGCGATCTCACCCCTAAGCTTAGGCTAACCTTCTTATTTTATCATGCTCAGTGGCTTTATATATTAATTTTATATAATTTTTTATTAAATTGATAAATTATGAATATTGATATTTTTAATTTCAACTATTTGGATTTAAAATATATTTAAATCAAATTGTTGTTACTTTTTTATTTATTTTTTTAAAAAAAAAGACAAAAAGAGTCATAAAAGAAAGGGAAAATTATAATAAATGACCTAAAAAAATAATACTATTTATTAAGAAGAATCATAAAAATTGTAATTATTTTGAAGGATTATAAATTAAAACATTGAAACAGAAATACTAAATTGTCTTTAATCAGATTTCCTATATTCTCTCTAATTAAATCAAAATCTGGAGTCATTTAATAACAAATAAAGTAATTGAATTTGTGGATAAATTTTTGTTAGCATTATAATCCTTCACGTCCTTATCATCATCAAGTGATTGAATCTGTGGATTAATTTTGCCAATTTTATTTATCTTCACATAATATGATTTAATTTTTCCAACTTTAAACATAAATTAAAGCAAAAGATAAAATGAGAAAAAGTAATTAAAAAGATAAAAAATTGTTTTGATATTGAGAACATGTTTAGTTTAACACATTTCATATTAAACTTGTAAAATCAAAACATAATTCAACTCCCACGGCTTAGAACCCAAAACAAAGAGTTCCTGCTCTCAATTCATCTTCCCTTCCACTAAAGCGGCAGGAATACTGTAGACAGATAGCTAGCAACGATTTTCCATAATTTTCTGAAATGTCAAGTGTGCTGAAATCTGGTTGATCCGTCTTGACGAGGTTGGTTCACTTACTTTTGCTATTCCTTCTGCTTGTGCCTATCATTTGCTACAGATGTCTAAGAATTGCTTCAAGCTTCATATTCCATAATAGCCTCACTGTTACACTGGGTTTTCACTGCATAAAACAGATTTTTATTCCACACATAATGGTGATACACGGGGTCTTCAACTGTTTTTCGCTCTTTATGTGATCGAAAAAGAGTAGGGTTATTTGTCTATTTGTCATTATCTATCAATCACTCCAGATTCAGATTTAGTTAGAGAGAATATAGAAGATCTGACTAAGAGCAATGTTTCTAGTTTAATATTTTAATTTCTGCTCCTTCAAAATATTACAATTTTTATGATCCTTCTTAATAAATATTATTTTTCTTAGGTCCTTTATTATAATTTTCCCAAAAAAACCGAAATTAATAGTCATATGGATTTGAAGCATTAATTACATGATTCTTAGGAGCAAAATTTGAGGCAATACATTCAATTAGATTCTTTTAATGCTAGAAATGTCTTTAAATTTGAAATGCCAGTGGTGAGGGCCATCATGCAATGCAAATTAATGGCCTTCAACATAAAACTCCAACAAATTTTAATGATGGGAAATGAAAATAAAAAATACTATATATTATAAGTAAAAGTACTTAAAATAGAATACAAACTTAATAAACAAAAAAATTGTTAGTCTTTAATATAATTCGGATCTAGTTGATAAATTAATTAAATTTAGATGTTTAGGAATGTCAAGTTCAAAATGTTATAACTTTATCTTAAATACAATTTTTTCATGAAATTTTTATAATAAAATTTATCAACAAGTTTGCAAATATCATCACTATTAAATGACTTGTACATGTTTCTTGGATTTAAAGTCATGTTCAAAGCAAGTAATTCAATAATATTATCGTTAAACCTGCTATTTAGTTCTTGCATTGATAATCAATTCTAGTACAAAAGATATTTACCTATAAAATTTTTCAGTAAAAAAAATCACCTTTTTCATTTTGAGTACGACCTCTCCCTCAATGATGGACCCAGAAATTTTACTGACAAGGGAGAAAATAAAAAATGAAAATCATAAATAAAAGTACTTTAAATACGATACAATCTAATATACAAAAAATTGAAAGAAATTTATTACAGAAATTAAGATTACTTCACTTGATTCCTACTCTACGTGTTTTCATATTATTAAACAAACCTATAATTGAATCTATGCTAAAATTCAAAACAATTTCTTTTTCAATATATGTAATCAAAACTTGCCCAAAATCCTATCCCTAAAATATTCTCTAATCAGTATAAAAGTAGTATCATTAAAAAGATACAATCATGTATAATAAATTTCATGAAGGAAATTTAATGGGGAAAAAAAAGTAATTTTGAGTATTTTATTAGTTCTCAAAATTTGTTAAAAGCCGTCGGAAAAAAAAGGTGGATGAGTCACTTGGAAGAAGATGAAGGGGATTTCCAAAAAGTGAAAACAAGAAGAGTTGAGGATATATTAAAGGTTGTGGGCTTCACCTCTTTATTATTATATTCTTTATTTTTTTTTAATCCATATGAAAGCAATCATCGAAGAAAACTACCCATAATAATAATGATGAGAGAGATTGGCAAGTAAATTTGGTCCTTTTTATAACTCCATTTTGACCAAATAAATGAGATTGTGACAATTTTACCCATAATAATGATGATGAGAGAAATTTGACAATAAATTTTAAAAGTTACTCATTCATAAATGAGGGTAAAGTTGGAAATTTGTTCCATAATTATTGAGATACTTACATTTTCTTGGTATGTGAGATTTGGTCAAACTGAACTTATAAATAGGATCAGAGTGATAGTAGCCAATCAAATGGAATTTGGAGGAAATTAGTACCCAAAATGCCATATATATTTATTATATTCTTTATATGCTTTTTTTTTTTAAAAAAAAATAGGGGGCCACCCCTAGCCCCCGCTATGTCTGCCTTTACTCTCATTCAAATATATTTTGTACTCATATTTAGAATGTTAATGTCATTTTTTATACAAAATTCTTAAATATGAACTAAGAAAGCATCCCAACATGTCTTTCTTAATTTCTGAGATAACTCTTTTGTAGTTGAAACTAGATGCAAAACATTTAAAATATCTTGAAAATCTCATTGAAAAGCTTGATAAAGGACTTCAGTAATACCTATAATTTCTTTCATAAGATGCAATATGATGATAAAATCAAAAAATGTCAATAATGAGTATAAATTATCTACATCTCCATGATGATGTGATGTTGTCTTTTTCTTCATTAATAATATTATCAAAAACTTCGTTGAAACATTTTAAAGAAATTGGAATTATAATGAGAACTTCAATGAGTACCTCCAACTTCCATAATCAGTTGCCTTCCTCTTTACGCAAGCGGCATGTCAGTAAACTTTGTTTATCCACTGACACACGGTTCGAAATTTTTAAGGAAAATAATATAATAAAATTACCATAGTGCCATTTTTTACATATAGTAATATTTTTTCCTTCAAATTGTAAGCGGCGGTGGCCAATCCTAACCCTCTAGTTCCACCCTTGAAAACAAGTAATCCTTCCTATTCATAATATAAGACACTTTTCAAAGAATAGTTTAATCCAAAATATAAATATATCTATGATAATTAATACTTATTTTTTTAGTTTTATCCTTGTAATTAAAACTTATTTCCACTTTTACTCACTAATTAAATTTTCAAACACGACTTTTAATGAGGGTAAAACTGAAAAAAAAAATCAATTTATGACATATTTTATGAGTCAATTATCATTTCTTGTTCCCGTGAATTAATTACAGGTTTAATGTTTTTGCTTTTGCTGCAGAAACATTTTTTCTATCACACTCACATAAAAGTGTGTGGGTCTCATTAATATTTTCTCTCTCTTCTCTTTACATGAGACCCATACACTTTTATATAAGTATAGCAGAAAAAATGTTTCTGCATTAAAAGCAAATAAATCATTAAACCCATTAATTAAAGTACCATATATTCAGAAGTGAAGGGGTAAATATGATCCTCCAGTAGTCCAATGCAATGGTATTTATTTTTTGTTCAAAACTTACGCACTCGTTATACTATCATCACTTTGGCTACATTATTAGGGGTGCATAACTCATTATGTATATAACGACATAACTCATAAATAGTGCACAACATAACTCATAAATAGTGCGCCTTCTTATTCTATAATTATAATGCTATCTCTTTGCTCAATTTTTATTTTTTATTTTTAACTCTTTGAATTTTACATTTTTCATATAAATCTTATTCAAGGTCAATATATTTTCAGTAAAAAATAAGTAAATATGTCAAATTATTATTTATTTCACATATTGCAAAAAAAAAAAAATCTTTAGCCAATAAAAGTAAGTTCATTTAATAAAAAGTTGACTTATAAACTATAAAATTGTGGGTTTTAAATCCCATTGCTGTGGGCTCTCAGACTTAACTCACCTAAACTTTTCCTCATCATAAAAAAAAGGTGTTGTCTAAAAAGAGAGAAAAAAAAATGGTGATTATCTTATAGTGGGTAAGAAGAAAATATTTTGGGGGAACCATTTCAATTACTCCATTAACAGCGGTAAAAATAGTAAATTAATAAAATGTTGACAACAATTAAGAATGTATGTGGGTAGAAAATGATTACTGAATAGATTATTGACATATTAAAAATATTTTGTGTCACAAATTATTCGGCCTTGGCCTTGCAAAAACTTCTAGAAAAAGACACCATCGTGAATAAAAGCATAGGGTGCGCATTTCCTATAAAGTAAAATCCCGACCGTTCACGTGACGATGAAACAATACTTGAAGGCATATTCCTAAATGGATGCATCAAATGCTTAAGGAATATTCGTAAATGCTTCAGGCATATACCAAGACATTAAATTTAGATTTCGGTAAAAAAGAAGGGGAAAAAAATTACTAAAATTGATTGTTCACAACGGAATTACTCAAAGTATAGTTTTTAGAGAATAACTTTTACGATTTATGAAGTAAATATGAGGAAGGATTTGTTTCAGCTTTACAAAAAAGGATTTTTGAATCCGTGATTTCAAAAATTACCAAATACTCATGGAGAGAACTGTGTTGGCCATAGAATTCAAAAGTGTACCATTAATAGCATAATTAACGCGATTATAGATTATTGATACTCCTTTTGGTTCTAATTATAGAAATATTTTTATAGTGTAAATTATATAATAAAAGTGTTCCTATAATTAGAATTGGATGTACCACTCTGGTCCTATTTATAAGTCACATTTTGATTAAATCACACATACCAAGGAAAGGTAGTTAGCTCAATGATTATGAGGTGAATTTTCAACTTTACCCTAATTTATGATTGGGTGCTTTCAACTTTTTCTTCTCTCTCTATTTTCATTGATACAATTAATATGGGCAAAATTGTCACAATTTCATTTATTTGATCAAAGAGGACTTATAAATAGGATCAAATTTTTTTGGTTAAAAGGGACTTATAATTAAGACCAGAGTGGTAGTATTTAGATAAGATTTTTTTTTTTTTTTTTGGGATCAAAGGAGAAGTAGATAATAACAGCAGCAACAATGCCTTGCTAACTAGGTGGGAGATAAGATTATAATTATTTTAAATAATTTTTTAAAAAATAATTCAATGAATCAAGAGAGTCTGGGTTGGGTTGTGATTGAAGTTTAAGCCCAACCCATTTCATTTTTAAATTATTGTTGAGGCCCATATAAAATTATTTTGTCTGAGCTAGGCCCATAACCTAAATCACTTTAAGCCCAGTTTCAATCTGTGGAAGGCTTTGGATGGTATTACTCCCTCCGGTCCTAATTATAAGAGCTAGTTGACTTTTTTGGAGAAGTTAAGGAAGCAAATTAAATTACTTTAGAGTATTTTTATTTTTATTTCTTTCTTCAAACTAATTAGTTTAATTAATAAACTAATATATAATCTAAAAATATATAACATATAAAATAATTAAGTAACTTATTTAGTTTCCTTAATCTCTCCAAAGAAAGTCAACTAGCTCTTATAATTAGGACCGGAGGTAGTACTTGTTTTTGGCGAAAACACATATTTAACCTTTTAATTTCACGCAATATTTCATTTCGATATCTTAAAAGGTGTCTATTAAGTTTTTTAGCCTTAGCTTCATTAACAAACAAAAATACTATTGAAATTTTAATTTTTTGAGAAAAACCTTATCAAATATTGATATGTAAAGTTTCATTTTCAAAATAGTAGTGATCGTTACAAAAAAAAATCATCATTTGTGATTAATGATATTAGAGTTTGTGGAAAATCATGCTTTTAAAGGATAAGAGACTAAACTGAAATTTTATATAAATTCATGGGACCAAATGTATACTTTAACTTTTTCTTTAAGCTAAATTACACATAATTCTTTCAAACTTTTATATACAAATTTTTTTGGTCTGTGAATTATACACAAATGAACCTCTCAACCTCAAACTTGAGAATTGAAGGAACCCACCTAAATTTTAATCCTATAAAGTGATCAACCCAGTTAGAAATAAATCTGTGATTGTTTATTTCATATTGTAAATATATGTTGTATTCTATAATGATCTTATAGGGATAGATGACTAGGGGTGGAAAAAGGTCAAGCGGCCTGTCAGGGACCTATTCGAAGCCTGGTCAGGCTTGGCCTGTCAAGCCAGGCTATGACCTATTTCAACGCCTGTTTTTCTTAACAAGCCAGACCTAAGCCTCCTAATAAGCGTTTTAGGTTGTAAGATCGTTCTGTTAAAAGGGTAAAATTGTAAATTGTTATGTTTTATTTGGTTTCATATTTTATGATATATTTTAGATCATTAGTATTAATTTACATAGTTTGGCATGTTTTCAGCCTGTTTAAAGTAGGTTAGTTTTCGGCCTATTTGAAGTATGTCTGTTTTGTGGTGAGGCCTATGGCTTGTTAGCCTACTTAAAAAGCTTTTAAAAAAAAAAACTCTTTAACAAGTCTGTGGCCTGACTTGGCTTGTATATAGGTCAGGCTTAGACCAGAAAAAAGGGTTGTAACCAAGGTTCTTAAAATCGGACCGGTCACTAAACCGGTCGGAGTATTGGGTTAAGGGTCAGTGGGTTAGACTGGAACTAAACCGGACCAAACCGGTGAGAAATTGAAAATTTCAAGTTATTAATATAAAATTTTAAAAAATTTTAAAAAATGATTTTTTCCCCCAAAAAGTAATGGTTTGGAAGCGTGAGATAAGGGTGATATGACCTCTCCACAGTCTCAGCTCTGGTGTAAGGAATTATTAGTGTGTGGTAACGTTGGTCAGTTTATTATATCTTTGATTACATGGTAGGGACTAGGGACACGTCGCATTTTTCATCACCGTCTATTTTGCCTTTTTTTTTTTTTTTTGCCTTTTACATCAAATTTCAGCGGTCTTGCTCCCTTGAACCGCGGTTTTTCTTTGAGTTGTGAGCCTTTTCTCTTTTGCTCAAAATGAGCCCTCTCTCTTTTTTTGCTCAAAGAGCCTTCTCTCTTTGAGTTGATGATCGGAACACATTGTCTCTTCCCTTTCACTTGTTTCTCTTTTTTTTTTTTTTTTGAGCTCATCGTGCTCCGGCGTCGTTTAGTCTGTCTGGATCTAGCCAATGATTGCTCTTCTTCCTCACCCTGCGATCTCTTTGAGATCTTGCTGCCTGTTCGTCCAACTGTCGCTGCAAGAAGATTCCGGCACCAATTCTGTGTGTTTCTTGCTTTCCAATTATCTGGCCGTTGCTTCAAGATCCGTTACTTGTTTGGACGATTTCTGTGCTCGTTTCTAGTTTTCAGCCTCTTCTATTATTTTCTTATAGTTTTCTTTTCGGGTTAGCTCAGTTAGCTCACCGGTTCTCTCTGGTTCACCACCGAGTCGGCCGATTCAGTGGGTGACCCCGGTTTATATAATAGACCAGACCGATTTCTTGACCAGTTCGTCGGTTTCCGGTCCGAACCGGCCGGTCCGGTCCGGGTTTAATAACCTGGGTTGTAACAGGCCAGGCTCAAGCCACTTTGTAACCAAACAGGCCTAGCCTATTGAGGGTGAAGCTTGGTCTATTTCCACACCTATAGATGACACAATGTAGTTGGTAGACTTATTCTATAAATAGAACGGTACAGGCTAAATCAATTTATTCTGAGCTAGGCTATTTCATTTAAATCTTAACTTGGTACCAGAGCCAATAGGTTAGAAATGACATCTTTCTTTGGGAATCCCGATGGCCAGCAATCTTCTATTCCCACTACCACCCTATTTGAAATCCCTAACCCTAATGTCCCCAGTACTCAAATTCACCCACAGCTCATTTGGTCATCGTCCTTCCTTCATGATTCCAACGTCACCATTGTACTCCCTACAATTGTGTCTTTTGTCTCCTTCACCCCTCAACATTTTCCTCCTCCCTGCCCTTCCCATACTCCCATTTCCTTCCTTCTCTTTCATTGGCTCCTTTCCTCACCTCAAATCACTTCACTTACCCACCCCTTCCCTCCTCTCACTTCGCTTTGTCATCGCCTTTGTCGTCCTCATCGACTTTTTCCATTCCTTCTCAGATCCTAGTACTTGGGTACCATTCCTTCCCTAGCTCTTCCGCTATCTTTCACCAGACTGCATATGTTCTGACTCGACCTGTTCCTTTACTGAGCTCACTGAATCAATCAAATCCTGTCAAGTTGGACGGTGATAACCTTTTCAACTAGGAATCAAAGGTTATGTCGATTATTCACGAGCATCGTTTGGACAACCATGATCTTGGCACGAACGTCGTACCACCAGAGAACATTTTGGACTATGCTGAGCAGGTTTGCCCTAACGTTTTTCATGATGAATGGCGCATCATGGACCAAATCCTTTTTGGCTGGTTGTTCGATATAAGACAGATTGCAAGACCTCAGAAGCTCTCTGGAAGGCTATCACCGAATTCGTCGATACAAATAGTAGATCCAGAATCACTTTCTTGAAGAATGAATTTTAGCAGATCAAGAAAGGTCTTATGAAAATGAGAGAGTATTTAACTAAAATGAAATCTCTCTCTGATAATCTCACTCTCACTGGTTGTCCTCATTCTAGAAGTGGACAATCTAATCATTGGGTTGCAGCTGCCTCAAATGCTCACCCAATGCAAACTAGAAGCACACATGGAATTTTAAAGCCTAAAATCCCATATGTTGGATTGACACATGTTTCTGAATGTACCCCTAAAATAGTCCAGGAAGCACTACACTTGCCTCTTTGGAAACAAGCTATGCTTGAAGAATTTTTTTCACTTCAAAGAAACTAAACCTGGACACTTGTTCCACAGTCTCCTAAGCAAAAAGTAGTTGGTAACAAATGGATCTTCAAGCCTAAATTTCATTCAGATGGAACCTTAGCAAAAAGGAAAGCAAGACTTGTTGCTAAAGGTTTTCAGTAAACTAAAGGTATTGACTTTTATGAGACTTTTAGTCCTGTTATTAAAGCTTCCACCATTCGAATTGTTTTGATAATTGCTATTGCATTAAACTGGGAGATAAAACAACTAGATATTAACAATGCATTCGTGAATGGTTTTTTGTATGAGTCTGTCTTCATGGAGCAACTAGAAGGTTTTATTCATCCTTTCAAATCTGATTATGTTTGTAAGCTCTCCAAAGCCCTTTATGGATAGAAGCAAACACCAAGAGCTTGGTTTGATAAACTTCGAAATATTCTATTAAATTGAGGTTTTACAAACTCTAAGAGTGATATTTATTTATTTATCTACTTAGAAAAAAAAATCAAGTATTGATGATTTTGATATATGTTGATGATATTCTTATTACTGATAGCAATCCATATAGGCTTTGCTGCAAGATTACACAATATTTTCTCTTTAAAGGACCTTGGTCATCTTCATTATTTTCTTGGCATTGAAACATATAAAGATAACATTGATTTATACTTGACACAAGGCAAATATATTTTTGATCTATTAGATAGATTTCACATGGGTAATGCATCACCATACCAACCACTAATGGCTGCTTATAAGTCCTTGTTAGCATACTGTGGGGAATTACTTGATAATCCATTGAAATATCAAAGTGCAATAGGAGCCTTGCAATATCTGTGTAATACAAGACCATATATCAGTTTCAGTGTAGGGTAACTGAGTCAATTTCTCTCCCAACCAACCATAGAACACTGGAAAGCAGTGAAGAAAGTGTTGAGATATCTTAAAGGGACAACACACTACAGTATACATATTAAACCTTCACGCATTCTAGATATTGCTTCATATTCTGATGTGGATTGGGCCTCTTGCCCAGATGATAGAAGATCTGTTAGAGGTTATCTTTTTTTTTTTTCCTTGGAAACTCTCTAGTCACTTGATCCTCCAAGATGCAAGCAGTGGTCTTTCGCTCCAATTGTGAATAAGAATATCGCTCATTAGCAAATATAGGTTCAGAACTCAATTGGATCAAATCTTTGCTGTCTGAATTAAATCTGAGACTAAAATGCATACCAACTATTTGGTGTGATAACACTAGTATAGTAGCTCTTGTCTCAAATCCAATTCATCATGCAAGGACCAAACACATGGAAATATATGTGCATTTTGTGAGAGATCAAGTTCTGCCCAAGACGCTGAAAGTTCAATATGTTCCAATAGAGTTTTAGGTAGCACATTTCTTAACCTGATTGCTTAACCAAACCATTGCATCATGCCATATTCTGGTTTCTTTGAGACAAACTTAGAGTTACAATTGCTCGAATCAAACGCCATCAACAACAACTTCTCACAAGATCAAATTAGAAGAAGAAGGAGAAGGTTCAAAGTAAAAGAGGGAGTTAGAAATAAATATGTTATTGTTTATTTCATATTGTAAATATATATTGTATTCTAGAATGACCTTATAGGGACATATGACACAATGTAATTGGTAGACTCATACTATAAATAGAATGGTATAGGCTCAATCAATTTATTCTGAGCCAGCATATTTCATTTAAATCTTAACTAAGTCCAATCACCAATGATATACCTCTTAAATTATTAGTGTCAATATAATTCCCTTGGAGTTATAGGTGTATAAGCTCCTTAAATTTTAAAATATGTGCAAATATATAAGGGTAAAGATGCAAAAACACACATATGCTTTTCCTCAGGAGCGCCCAATACTATGCGCTTTTTTTGGGTACAAAAATGTATATGTGGTTAGAAAAAAGGTGTAAAAGTCACAACACCGTCACAATCTTAACTGACGGTGTTAACTTTGATGGCGGCCCCACACTATAATTTTAAAAATACCAAAAAGCCCTAAAAGATCACCCTCAACCTCTGATTCTTCATTCTCTGATTCCTTTGATCCGATGTGTTCTCTGACTCTCCACCATCTTCTTCACCGCCATAGTTCCGATCCAGGTGAGTGACGACAATCGTGGCCTCATCTAGCAATGGCGACGACAGCCCCGAATGAAGACGACAATTTCCCCTTTTTCTTCCTCTTCCACGGTGGCCCCTAGTGAGCAATAGCGACGATGGCTTCCTCCAGCGGCGGCACCCATGGTTTTCCTCATTAATCCCCTTCCATGGTGGCCCCCAGATCCAGGTGAGCAAAGGCGACAGTGGTCTCCTCCAACGACGGTGGCCATGGTTTCCCTTATTCATCTCCTTCCACAGTGACCCCCAGATCCAGGTAAGCAATGGCGACGGTGGTCTCCTCCAGCAATGGCGGCCATGGTTTCCTCTTCTTCTTCATCTCGCTTTGGGTTGGTTATCGTCACAATTTCTCAGCCATCACACTGTACAGCTTGCTCACTCTGAGTTCATGGCACCAGTTCGATCTCTCCTTAACAACAACACACATTACTGGCATCACCACCGTTGGCTTGCTGACTTGTTTCTGATTTGTGATTTTTGCTTTGTTGAAATCTTTGCTAGTTGATTTATGTTCTCTGTTCTTCACCTTGATTTTTGCCTTTAGTTTGTGGCCTGTAATTAGCTTTGTTCTAAGTTTGATTTGATTCTTCATCCACATTTTTTTACATCTTCGTCTGAGATTGATTTGTGCTTCTTTGAATTCAATCCCTTCAATGTCATACTGAGTCTTAGAGCTTCCTTTCTAATTGAGTTTTTGTTTTTCTCCATCAAATCAAAGTAGGTTTGCTTATTAGATTCAGTAAGCCATGAATTTTAGATGATTAAAGATTTCTGGTTGTTTACCATGAATTCTGGGTTGTTTACTTGAACTCAAATTCTTAGGGGATGTTTCAGCGACTTGAGTATCTAGAAGAGAGGCTGGGTGTTTTTTTAATACATTGTATTCTTGATGCTGGTGGCATTAATTTCTTCTTGATGCTGGTTGGAGATAAATCTCGAGTGGTTGAGTATGAATTTGGGGGTGAATAGGATGAATAGAATTATTTGGGTAGGAGAGGGGATGGGGAGAGTTTTTTTTTTTTTTTTTTTCTGGTTAGGGATATTTTAGTACTTTCATATTAAAATTAACAGATGTTATCTTCCCCCAACGGTGCTGTGACTTTTGCACCTTTTTTCTAACCACATGTGCATTTTTTCATCCAAAAAAAGAACATGATGTTGGGCGCTCCTGAGGGAAAAGTATATATATATTTTTGCACCTATACCCAATATATAATGAACAAAGTTACTAGCAAGGAAATTATCTACATAAGTATAATAGTTTTCGCTTTGCCAATTGTAATTTCATTCTTTAATGAAATTTCCCCCTTTATCCAAAATACACACTAGTTTAGTTTGGGGGATTGTAAAGTTTTTTTGTTTTTTTTGTTGCCCACCTAATTCACTGGAGTTTCGTCTCGACTAATCCGGATCCGACTCCCGTCGCGCACCTATCTATAGTAGGAGAATCTATAATAAATAACATAAAAGTCCAGAAGAATTATAATTCTGCCGCTTCGTTTTTAATAAAGCACACGGATGGCAACAAATCATACGTCCACCAGAGATATGATAAGCCAATAAGCAATGAGTTGTATCATGAATTGAAATTATTGGGGTTTCCACAAATCTATCAAACTCGCCATATATACCTTTTAGCCATCAATTTTCCCCCTTTCAATAATAAGGTATATTGTCGATATTGATTTCTGATCTTTTCTTTCTCAATGCTTAACTGGTTCTGATCACTACTTCTCATGAATCAATTGCACCACGTCATCTACTACCCAATAAAATCACATTACATTGATCTCATTAAATCCTAAATGTTTAATTTTTCTTCTCTTTCCCCACTTATGTCTTTTGAAAGTGCCTTTCCAATCTAAGAAATTCTTGTGTGAATCTAATTTATCATGTCATTTGTGGTCTAACTAATTAAAATATAATAACTTAACTTAATTACATTAATCTTAGTTGGTTGCTCACTTATTTCATATTTTTATCTTTCTTAACAAAAATAAATCGGCCCTTATTTAAGATTTTGCAAGTAATAAAAAAGTGAATCTTGTGAAATCTTTTAATTTTATTAATATGTCAGCTAATATTTAGGAGGTGTCAAATTAACTCTTGAGTTGTTGTATTTTAATTAGTTAGACCACAAATAACATGACAAACCAAATTTATACAAGAATTTCTTAACATCCAATCTCCCCTCTCTCCCACGTAGAATTCAATGAAGTTGATGTGGCGTGATTTTATTAGATAGTGTATAGATGATGTGATGCACCCAATTCATATAAGAATTCCTCCCTTCTCACATGAGTTATATGGACTCTATTGCCTTCACTTACAATGGTGGATGATGTTCAATGATCGTACAATCAGCTTAGTCCCCTCTTTAAGTTTATAAAATGTATTTTATAGTATTCTAATTTTAATATTGTCAGTCTGATTTAACAAAAAATTCTTTCTCAACAAATTTAAATGATATTATACAATTAGAAGCTGTCAAACCATGTTTATAATCATTTATGTTATTTTAAAATTAAATTAAACTTGTAGAGCAAGCATAATTATTTTAACCCTTTAAGATAATTATTTTATATATTAAAAATAAAATAAATATGTGGATCAATAAGTTTATTTGTTTTTGTAATAACAAGAGTTCCCTTTTTGAGGTTTAGAGAGTAAAGGGTTTTCATATCTCTCAACAAGTACGCTTTCCAGGATTCGAACTTGTGTTTTCCTCTCCCAATAAGTTTATTTTAGTTGTAATCCTTTAACATAATTATTTTGTATACATTTTAAATTGAAGTAAACATGTAGATCAACAAGTTTATTTTAATTTCACTCCTTTAATACAACATCTTTATATTTTTAAATTAAAATAAACCTATTGATTCGCACCCTTATTTTAGTTTTGTATTATAAATATATAAGTATGTTTGCCAACGCCTAATTGTAAAATTTTTATTCAAATTTGATGACTCATCATTTTTTGTTGAACATGACTAAATGTGTTAAGATTAAGGGACTAAAAATATGTTTTATCAATTTAAGAGATTATATTGAAACTTGATATAAATTTATAAGAATACACAAGTACTTTAGCCATTAACATAATTTTTCTAGCCATTAACCACATTATATTTTACATTGAGAAATACATGATGAAGAAACTACTTATTTGTACTAAAAACAAAGACAGACAGTCAAGTAAAGCACAGGAATAGTAATAGTGTAGACGTAAAACATGCATACGTACACGGGAAACCCTTGCTAGAAATTTTTCATTTTATAGCAATGTAATAGATTATAGCAAAGTAACATGATCTTTCAGCTGAAAATACGATTTAAGGTGGCTGCCAAACGAACTGCTGCTTGAGCTAACCTCAGATTTACTGTTGGCAAACGAGATGAGAAGTAATCATCTGCAGAGTTTTAAGATTTCATGGAAGGGTTAAAGAAAGAAAGGGGAAAGAACTTTATGGCAGCAACTTTTTGAACATTCAAAACCTCTTATGGCTTTACCTCCAAGTACTGAATTTTCAGAGACGTCCTTGTATGCCCATTCGCACGCTGCTTTGATTCCTTCAGATGCATATCTTAACAGAAAAAACAATGAGACATTAAAATCAAAATAGATAGAGATATTAATGGATCAAGTCTAGTTGAACGTACATGTTTGGGCATGTGGTCTTGCTACCATCACAGGTCTCCCAGCCTCCTACTTGATCAGACCATTCCTTCTGTTCAGAGAGGGGGGGGGGGGGGGGGGGGGGAAAGCTTGGTTAATATCAAACTTTTTTTTTAAAAAAAAATTTGAGTGAAATAACAGCAAAATCCACTGCAAAAATACCGTAATATTCTGTTGAATTGCATCAATGAAGCCGTCGATGTTAGAGTCGTAGAATCTCTGTTCTGCTGTCTCTATTATGTTATCATCCCAAACCTATATGGATTATTCCATTGGTGCAAGGTATTAATAATTATAAGTTCACATGAGTAAAGCAGCCTAACTATAAACTTTATTCTTCAGTATCACTTATGTAATTGTCAAAATGAACTACTGAGCAATGAACTGACATGGTGAAGATTAGTCTTTCTGGTGAACCAGTGAACATCAATTGTATTGCCACCCCGGTCTGAAGTAAAGCCCACATGGAGAGGCTGCAAAGAAAGCAAGATAATCAAATTGCTGCTAATTCAGATATAAAGGATATGGCTGATGATCAGTTCATATATATATACAAACCTGATGTATATCTCCCATGAAATGAGAAAGGAATAGAAGTGCCTGGGTGAGGTTATCTGATATAATGATACAGAAATTTGGTTAGCGAATAGAGATTGGGGATAAAGTTGTAAAGACTTGGAGGTGTTTAAATTCAAGTTCACTGATTTGATATGATAGTTTAAATTCAGAGTTTGAATCAGGGGTCACATTTTGAATCAGAATTGCTGCCATAGCTGAGGAGCTGGTTGGTGTAATTGTTAATGGCTCCTGCAACACATCTTCCCCTGAGTCCATCCTCATCCTTGCAATCCCCTTAATGAATGGTCACAAGGAAATTTGGTCAATACCACACCAGATGATACTGATTACTCTCACTCAAATTAGAAACCCACAAATATCAATCATTAACAAAGTTTTGGTCAAAACTCGAAGTTAAGGCAGTGTCACAGAAATGTCATAAACATAGAAAGTATAGGGTTCTTAAACCAGACCGGACTAACCAGTGCAGATTGGAAACCAGCGAATAATTTGGTAAACTGGTTTGGTCCGGGCATTAACCTAGTTTATTTTTTCTTAATATTACTTTTTTAAAAAAAATTAATTTTTTAAAATTTCCTTTATATTTTCATATTAATAACCCTGAAATCTTCACTTTGTTATTGGTTTGGCCTCGAATTAGCTTGACTCCGATCTAACCCATTCACCCTTAATCCAATACCTCAACTGGCTTAA
Organism: Acacia crassicarpa; assembly: GCA_034222035.1. Classification (NCBI taxonomy): domain Eukaryota; kingdom Viridiplantae; phylum Streptophyta; class Magnoliopsida; order Fabales; family Fabaceae; genus Acacia; species Acacia crassicarpa. The sequence continues at coordinate 40,222,299 of JAWXYG010000009.1, read as the reverse complement.
TGACCGGTCTAGTTTTAATAAATTTGGAAAGTACTACCTCTAATCCTTAGCATACGAGTTAAATAACTTATTTGCGGATAGGTACTTTATTGTAACAAATGTTTGTGAGTTTCTTGAAATACCTTTTTTAATCATGAAAATTTGGTTAACATGTGATATCAAGGCTTGGATTTCTCTCATAATCCTTTTTTCATTATCCCCCATAATCTCTAAATCATATAGGTCTAATCAATCACAATATTATTTTAATTTTTCTCTCATCTTCCCAATCAACAGCTCAGATGGGTGTTGATGAGGGAAAATGAGAAAAAAGATGAGGAGAGAATCCTCTTTCGTCAACAGTCCAGATGGACGGATGAGGGAAAATGAGAAAAAAGATGAGGAGATGATCCTCTTCCATGATATGAATAGGGATACCTTGGGGGGATTTTAAATTTGAGAAATAAAATGGATTGAGATCTTATATTTACAAGCAAAATAAACCTCTAGTCTAGTCTAGCTCTTCCTATGTTTAGGACCGAGTAGAAATAGCAAAAAGGATCTTACTGTTGTACTGGTAATTGCAAAGGTCATCAGGAGTATCAATGTAATGCAAGGCAGATGACCAGGGAAATATGAACTTAACGTGATCTGCCCATGAACACACACTCCCCAAATCATTTCCTGCTGATTTCGGCAGCAGCTTCTTCACGGCCTCTGCCGCCGCCCCGTTCAGCCGAGGCTGTTCAAGAAAAGTAGGAGACAACTCAAGAACCCCAGATACAGAACACAACACACACACACACACACAAGATATCTAACAAATTTGATTTTGAGACACAGAATTAGGTACGTACCTGAGCGATCTTACAGATAATGGCGTGGCCATCTTCTCCCCAGGCTATGGTGGTGCTTGGAAACAAAAGCACCAGTAGTGAGATTATGGCCACTAAGTGGATTCTGCAGAACTCCATAATCTGTGTTTCTCTTGAAATTCAAACAGAGGTTGATAATTATCTCTGTGAGATTTTATAGAGTAATAATAATTAATACCAACAAAGCAATGAGGGGCAGTGTGAACTGTGTGAACGAGAGAACACCGTTGTTGTGCTTTAGTGAGCTGTATATATAACGTTCAGACTTCAGAGGCAAATCAATGGCAAAGGCTGATACGATATCAATATCTGTTCACATTGAAAACTCAGTTAATGACCACAATGACCCCATAAAGCATAAAGCATAAAGTAGATATTGTTATCAAACTCACGAGTTGACTCTTTAAATTTACTACTCCCTCCAGTCCTAATTATAAGACATAATTGACTTTTTTGAAAAAAATGAAGGAAGCTAATTAAATTAACTTAGAGTATTTTTCTTCTTATTTTTTTCTTCAAAGTAATTAGTTTGACTCACATACTAATATATAATCTAAAGATATATAACATATAAAATGATTAAGTAACTTATTTAGCTTCCTTAATCTCTCCAAACAAAGTCAATTATGCCTTATAATTAGGACCGGAGGGAGTATTTTTATATTTTTAACTTACAAGATTGTATCAAGTTGCTGTTAAACTCGTACTTGTTGTTTACTCAGTTAAACTCACAAGTTTACATAAAGAGTTTATTGTTTTTACGTTTGTAAGTTATAAAATTGTGTAAACTCACTCTTAAACTTAGACTTACTTTCTTATTCCATCATGTTTGATTAGTGACTTTATATATTAATTTTATATAATTTTTTTGTTACATATGATAAATTATGAATGTTGATATTTAATTTCAATTATTTAGATTTAAAATGTATTTAAATCAAATTTTATTATTTTCTATTTAAAAAAAAAGGCAAAAAGAGTTCTAAGAAAAAAATGAAATTAATATTAATATGGATTTGAAGTATTAATTACTTGATCCTTAGGAGCAAAATTTGAGGGAATACATTCAATTGGATTCTTGTAAAGCTAGAAATGTCTTTAAATTTGAAGTGCGAGTGATGAAAGCCATCTTGCAATGCAAATTAATGGCCTTGGACATGAAACAAGTAATCTCTCCCGTCCATAACATAAATCGCTTTTAGAATAATAATTTGTTCTAAAATATAACTCACATAGAAGATAATTAATACTTATTTTTCAGTTTTATCCTCAAAACTAATGCTCATCTCCAATTTTATTCACTAATTAAATTTTCAAAAACGTTTTTCTTCAATAAGGATAAAAGTGAAAAAAGAAAATTAATTTATGCATGACATCTTTTGTGAGTCAATCATCATTTCTTGTTTTGCTTAAATTAATTAACGTATCTTATATTCTAAACCGAAAAGAGTTAATATAATCATCCAGTTTTTCGGTCAAAACTCGTGCACTCGTTATATTCTCCACATAGTTTGAACTTGCAAGTTTACGCTTTTAAAACACCTTAAGAAAGGTATTTCGCTTCATTTGTACCATAAGACCTGATATATATAAGGTTTTTTTTTTTTTTTTGGCTAAATTATACTTTTACTCCTTTAAGTTTATATAAGGTATATATTTGGTTCCTTAACTTTATAAAATATTCTTTTAATCTTATAATTCTAACACCGTTAATTTTACTAAAGAAAAATGTAAATCCAAGTGGTAACAATGTAATCTTAAATGATGATTGTATAATTAAATGCAATTAAGTTTAAATTTAAAATATGAGTAAATTGAAAAAATATATAAAATTTGTGTAATTAAATGCTACTCCCTCCGATCCTAATTATAAGAGCTATTTGACTTTTTTGGAGAGATTAAGAAAACTAATTAAATTGCTTTAGAGTATTTTTATTTTTATTTTTTCCTTCAAACTAATTAGTTTAACTAGTAAACTAATATATAATTTAAAGATACACAACATATGAAATGATTAAGGGCTTATTTGAATGGGCTTTTTTGAGGAAAAAAATCACTTTTTTAATGCAAAAAAATACATTTTAAATTAATTTATGTGTTTAAATGATATTTTTTTTGAAAAAGCAAAAGTCACAAAAAAAAAGCCAAAAGTGCTGCTTTTTTTAAAAGCTTTAATTTAGAGCTTAAAAGATAAGCACTTAAAACAAAGCACTTTTTTTAAAAACCCATCTAAATGGGCCCTAAATACAGTGGTGGAACCACTTGATGGCCAGCTGGGGCCTTGGCCCCAGCTGGCCCTGACTGATCTTATAAAATTTGTGAAAATATATATGTATTTATTATATGATATTTTATTTGGCCATAAATTTGGCCACAACTAATTTTTTATCTTCTTTTTCAAGATAATGTTTGTTTCATTACTCATTGGGCTGTGAAAAAGAAAGTAAAATTCTTGTTTGAGATACCGAAAAAGTTAGTATCATCTTCCATATTGTTTTGATTTATAATTATCAATTATTATTTATTTGTATTTTCAAGGTTATTTGATAGTAGTATTTAGTAAATACTCCCTCTGGTCCTTATTTAAGGAACCAACTTATAATTCTCACAAGTCAATAAAAACAATTAAAGTCATTAAATTTGTCCTAAAATTTAAGTAATTTTCAATATTATCTCTATTAATTATACTAAACTCTAATATTATATTAATTATTACTCTTTTTTTGTTCAAAAAAAGAATAATAATTAATTTTTATTACTTAGTACTCTCACTCACTACTTTTTTTAATTATGGGTATACATAAAAATATTTAATGCTATTTAGAAACAAGCAAGTGCCTTATAAAAAAGACTAAATATACTTGTTAGTTAGTACCTTATAATAAGAACTAAAGGGAGTAGTTTAATATGTTTATTTTTTGGCCCGGGCTAAAATTTTTTTCTAGTTTTGCCACTACCTAAGTAACTTATTTAGCTTCCTTAATCTCTCCAAAGAAAGTCAATTAGCTCTTATAATTAGGACCGGAGATAATATTAGTCATCACTTGAATTCGCTGCATCACCGTTTTCCATTAGCAACATTAATTGTGTTAGAATTTTAGAGCCAAAAGTTTATTTTATAAAGTTAAGGAATCAAAAGTATGTCTTATGTAAAATTTAAAGGACAAAAATATACTTTAGCTTTTTTTTTTTTTGGTTGCTATTATTATCACTTTGTTTACGTTATTACAGGTGCATAACTCATTGGTATGTATATAACAAACACGTTATACATAACTCATAAAGATTAAATGTGTACACTTTGAATTTTAAATTGTTCATATAAAGCTTATTCAAATACCATATTTTTTCAGTAAAAATAAATAAGTCTGTCAAATTATTATTTATTTCGCGTATTGCATGAAAAAAATCTTTAGCCAATAAAGGCTAGTTCAATTGGTAAGAAATTAACCCATAACTTTTAAAATCGTGAGTTTTATGGGTTCTCAAAACCTAACGCACTTAAATTTTTCCTCATCAAGAAAAAAAAAAAGTGTTGCCTAAAAAGAGAAGAAAAAACATGTTGATAATCTTATAGTGGGTAAGAAGAAAATATTTTGGGGGAACCATTTCAATTACTCCACTAACAGCGGTCAAAATAGTAAATTAATAAACTATTGATAGCAATTGTCAGCGCCTTAGTAGTGCAATGGCATGGGAGCCAGTATTAACTGGCCTCCCTCCTCCATATCCAGGATTCGAACCCTGTCCTCCTCTCCTACCATGATATATAAAAAAAAAAATTGTTGACAGCAATTAAGAATGTATGTGGGTAGAAAATGATTATAGAATAGATTATTGACATATTAAAAATATTTTGTGTCACAAATTATTCTCCTTCGCCTTGCAAAAACTGCTAGAAAAGGACACCATCGTGCATAAAAGTATACGGTACACATTTCCTATAAGGTAAAATACCGACCATTCAAGTGACTACGAAACGCAAACGATACTTAAGGCATATTCCTAAATGGATTCATTAAATGCTCAAGGAATATTCCTAAATGGATTAACATAATACTCCTACGTAGTAATTCTTTTTCTTTATACTAATACACTAAATTTAGATTCTCTACAACATAAATAAATTTCCAGAATATTGATAATAGATAAGATGATGATAACAGCAGCAGTAACTAGGTGGGAGATAATATGATAATTATTTTAAATTTTTTTTTAAAAAAAAGCAATGGATAAAAAGATTCTGGGTTGTGATTGAACTTTAACCCCAATGCCATTTCAGTTCTAAATCAATGTTGAAGCCCAAATAAAATTATTTTGTCCGAGTTAGGCCCACATCCTACATCACTTTAAGCCCAGTTTTAATCCGAGGAAGGCTTTGGATAGTATTACTTGTTTTAGGCAAAAATTCACATTTAATCTTTTAATTTCACGCAATGTTTCATTTTGATATCTTAACTTTATAACGTGTCTATTAAGTTTTTTAACCTTATATTCATAAACAAAAAATATTTCTTGAGCAAAAAAAAAAATATTGATGTTGAAATTTTAAATGTTTTAAAAAAGAAACTTTTGAAATATTGTTTTGTTAAGTTTAATTTTCAAAATAGTAGTGATGATCGTTACAAAAAATCATCATTTGTGATTAACAATATTAGAGTTAAAGGAAAATCACGCTTTTCTAATTTCTATGATAAGAGAGTAAGCTGAAATTTTGTATTATCTTTTTTCCTAAATATAAAATAAAGTTTATAATGCAAAATTATACTACTAACTTTGTCCTATATTATTTTGGACTGGAGGTAGTATATTGTCATAGAACCAAATGTATATTATTGCCTATTTTTTTTAATGCTGAATTACACATAACTCTTTCAAACTTTGAGTTATATACAAATTTTTTTTTTTTTTGGGTATGTGAATTATACACAAATGACCCTCTCAACCTCTAAAACTCAGGAATCAATATAAACTTAATAACAATAGCACTTTGAGCCATTCACTGTAGCTTCCCTCACAAACCATTGTTCAATACAACAGTACCGGCTCAACAGTCTGGCTCAGTCTTATGCTTCGAGCTTTGTGCATCTTCGTTTTGAATTTTTAACAATGCAGATTGTGACTTGTGACCTAATCCCTGCCCACTGCTTTTGATTTTCAAATTCAAATGTCTCCCGGTTATCATCGCAATCAATCATAAAGGAACAATTTGGAGTCTCACTTCCTGTAAAGGGAACACCTATTCAAGACTCACAGAAATCCGGTATCATCGCCGATATGGATGAGTGTAGTAGTAGTCACGGCGGCGCCGTCACGGAGGTCGGCAGAAGAGAACCGCTTCTTCCATTGCCGAATGCCAAGTCGCCGAAGCTTTCTTCTTCAATGTCCTGCAGGCTCAATGTTAAGGAGTTTCATTTGCCCAGGCACAGTGGCGACCATCCTAATCACCATTCTTTTGGTTTTGAACGCCTTCTTCACAGACCCCGTAATTCCTCTTTCCCTTCTTCTTCTTTCCCTTCTTTTCATTGTCATTAGGCTTGAATGAATCAAAAATAAAATGTCTCAGTTTTACCTTGCCTTTTGTTTGGGTATTGCAGTAGCCAATTTTCTGCAAACATTTGACTCAACTGGGGAATGATTTCGTACAATCTCTTCAAGCTGAGGCAAGTCAACTACGATACTTTAGTAATCATGCTTTTACTGTCATTCTCTGTGCATAGAATCTGTGTTTTGGCTGTTAATTATTCTCAGCGGGTTGTATTAAATCAATTGACATCTTAGGACTATGCAGGTATGTGCACAAACAACAATTACCTGCTTCTAATGCTGCGTAGGGCTATGCTTTTCCTCTAATTTGATCTTCTAACGATCCTGTTTGTCTCAATCTTGTCCTCTTTCCTATACTATACTTCGTTATTTAACTATGCTTTCTTAATTGGCTTTAATTTTGGTTTGTTATAAGGCTAATACTTATTCTTTTTTGTATCAAGTCGGGCTGTTCAAGTGAGTTCACAGGAGTTGTGACATCAGATGCCCAACTTATTCAAATTAAGGTATGTGTTTCCTTCCTTTTTCTTTTTCTTCATATTTATCATTGTCAATTAAACTTTTTGCAAATAAACAGATGATACTTAAAAGAATAAAGAGAACTTTTGTATCCATTAGGAGTGAGGCTTAAAGAATAATTCAAATAAAACAGTAATTGTGTTTGTTGGAACTTGATGAAAATTGTTTTGTTTTTCCTTTAATTATGTTGTTTCGTTCTCTGCTGTTTATATTTTATTATATTTTATAAACTAGTGGCTTATAGTTTTGTTTAGATTAGATTAGATTTTAGGAATGTTTCCCCTACATTTTTGCTTACATTATGCATGCTTATTGCTTAAAGTTTTTATTTAACCGTAGTGAGGAATGAATAAAGTATGACCTATGGTTCATTAGGGATGGCTAACTTCAATTTGAGTGAAGATTGCATTACTATCAACATTATCAGATTGCAGTATTTTGGATATTAATATGTAATAGGGACTTCTCACCCAACAACTAGGAAAGTTGTATTGTTATTTGAGTAGGGAATCTTTTTCTTGGGGTGTTTATTACAACACTTAGGTATTTCTAACTGGTATACTTGACCACAACTTCAAAGCTTTTCATTCAATGTGTACTCATCAAGATTTAGTTGATCTTTTTTAATTGCAGTACAAGCTATCTGAACAGTCATGAAGTATAGGCTTTGATCATGATGGCTATGTTAGTAGGTGATACAGAGGTTGGCATACTTTAGTAGGTTCCAGCAATCACCGATTATGATTTTTTTATTCAGAGGAAGATTATATCATACGGAAAATTAATTTATAATCATGTTGAATCGTTTCCTTTTTTTTTTAAATCATTTTTGTTCCAACTACTTTTAATTCTTCCAAGATTTTTTCCCCGTTCTGTAAAGAATTCTCCTATACTTAGTGTTTATTTATCTAAATACTTCTTCTGCTACCTCTTACATTTCATATTGCCATTCTTATCTTGTTAATTGTTAAGGTTGTAGTCTTCATGGTAGAATCTGCTACTTCTTACTTTGTTTTGTTTGGTCTTGTAGGGTCAACTGGTCCCTGATCCTAAGCCTTCTTCATCAGGAATCAATGGCTCTTGCAAATTATGTACATAAAAGGGGGATTAAGCTTGGTATGTATTTTGATGCAGGGTATGATCATGATGTTGTGAAACTGGATGATACATACTGTTAATTGATTTAAGCAGGGGGCTTCAAGTGTTGCTAACCAAGATTTTGGTGTTAAAGAGGGTTTCTTAACGGATTTGGTGTGACACTATATTCAATTTTCCTTTAGTTTAGATTGAAATGATCACTGATGTTTTTAATCTCCTGTGTAATATCCCAAATTAATCGATCTTCCACTTCTTCCTTTGAACTAGAGGTGCACTTCTGGGTGATTGAGATCAAGATATTATAATTTGAATTAAATAAATGATCGACCTTAAACATTTAGGTGTGGTTTTATAATGAATCTCCGAATATCATGGTTTCTCATAATTTTTAAATAACTGACATGCATCCATTATGCTAATTTTTCTCATTAATTTGTACGATCTTGAGTATCCAAAAAAAATTGATTCCAATTTCTTAATGATTTGGATAAGTGGATGGTGATTATGTGCTTTCAAGTTATCAAATTATTGTACCGCGCAATGCACGGGGGAGTTGCTGCTTGTTGAAGGAACCCACCGAAATTTTAACTCTATATAGATAAAGTGATAAGCCCCAATCACCAACTATTCCTCTTAAATTATTTTTTTTGTAAATAGAATCCCCTCAAACTTATAGGTGTATGACCTCCTTAAATTTTAAAATATGTGTAAATAAGTAATGAACATAAAAGTCTAGAAGAATTATATATGTATGTATAGTTCTGCCGCTTTGTTTATAATAAAGCACACGATGGCAACAAATCATTCAAAGGATTGGCACGTAGCATAATGCTCACAAGTCAAGTCTCCAAAGGTTACCTTGTCACTTTAAACTTCAAAGGAGGTTCTAGCATGTCTTTTTTAGATGGAGATGTTGCTTTACTATTGAGTAATAATAGTGGTAATGATAGGCTAATAAGCAATGATGAGTTGTATATCATAAATTAAAATGATTATAAAGATTTTTTAGCCATCAAACACGCCACATATACCTTTTAGCCGTCAATCTCATTAAATCCTAGTATGTTTTAATTTCTCATCTTTTTTCTCATTTATGTTATTTAAAAATATCTCTATAATATGAAAAATTCTTGTATCAACCTTATTTATCATGTTATTTGTAGTTAAATCAGTTAAAATATAACAATTCACTAACATTAATTATAATTGACTGTTCATGTATTTCATATTTTTAATTTTCTTAAAAAAATAAATCTCTTAATAAAGATTTCACGAATAATGAAAAAGTAAATATTGTAAAATATTTTAATTTTATTAATATATCAGTTAATATTTAGGAGGTGTCAAATCAACTATTAAGTTATCCCAGATGGCAAATCATCTTCACATAAGAATTTGTCAACATCCAATCTGCCATCTCTCTCCCACATAGAATTTAATGAAATCGATGTACTGTGATTTTATTGGATAGTGCACAGATGATGTAATGCACCCAATTCATTAATGTAAGAATTTCTCTCCTCGCATGAGTTATATGGACGGAAGGAGATTTCCTCTTTTTCTCTTTTTCTCAGAATCTCATCTGGACCGTCCAAATCTTGATCCAACGATCTAGATTTTTTTAAAAAAAATTTGTAAGTTTTGTCTTTTTTGAAAAAGAGAAAAGAAAAAAAAATTAATCTAGACCATTGGATCAAGATTTGGACGGTCCAGATGAGATTCTGAGGGGGAGGGAAAAGGAGAGAATCCAAGTCCGAACGTTATCGCCTTCACTAACAATGGTGGATGATATCCAATTATCGCACAATCAGCTTAGTCTCCTCTTTAAGTCTATAATTAAAATGTATTTTTTTGGTATTCTAATGGGAGAATCTCATATAAAGACGGTTGAATTACCCAAATTCTAATTTGGGTTATTAAACTTAACAAATTATTAGTTTGGTTATGTGACCCAATTAAGGATTTAAAATTTGGGTCAAATTACCTCTATGTTCCTTAAAAAGAGAAAAGCAAAATTGAAAACCAAAGAATATTATTTACATGTTACATACCCTAACAACAAAGAATTCATTGGAGGCATTGACATAGTCAAAAAAATCGGCAAAGAAAGCTAGGGGATTTTAGCGTTAAATCTTCATTCCTAAAAGTCCTCCAGTGGCCATTCCATAACCACCTAGAATTAGTATTAGCAGAACAATGATCAACAACATAATTATATAACTTACGGAGAAATTGAGCCAAACTTCAGAACTATTTTATGTCCCATCCCTCTGCCTAAAGCTTAAGTGAGATCCCCGGAAGAATTAATTTGAACTTATGATATTAAACATTCATAGATCATAGACACTGAATCCAACGTTCTCTTCTTGAAGTTTATTCATAAGCAACCATGAAGCTATAAATGAACAGTTCATGTATAATCTGTTCACATAGATTCAACCCAACTCCAGAAGAAGTACGCAAATCGAGGGAAATTAGGTGTTTAACCAATACCCACATGCCTAATACTGGCAATCTGCTATGATGCTCATCAGATTCTTTTTCAGCTTCTTCCTAAATTTCTCAAAACTGTTCAACGATTTCAGAAACCCTAATTTCCCTCAAATGATATCTTCTTTCTTCCCTTGATTGCCAGAGTTATCAGAAACGCAAGTTTAATAATATGGACAGAAAGTGAAATTAAATACCCAACCTAAGGTATAGTGACCAAAACAAGATTAACTGGGTACTGAGTTAGAGGGGATAGAGGTTTGATGCCGAGGTGTAGGAGAGCTTTTGTGTAGGAGGATTTTCCAAAGCGCATGTGTTGTGGCGGAGATTTGGGGTGGGTCAGGCAGGGTATTATTGAAATATAATCAAAATTTAAATATTCTAAATTGGGTCATTGACCCAATTTTAGATTTGCCCAATTTATCAACTTTATATAGAATTTTCTTATTTTAATTGTCTTTATACGAGATTCTCCCTATTTTAATCTTAACATTGTTAGTTTGATTTAACAAAAAGATTCTTTCTCGACAAATTTAAATGATATTATGCAATTAGATAGATGTTGTCAAAGCATGTTTATAATCATTTATATCATTTTAAAATTAAATTAAACTGGTAGAGTAAGCATAGTTATTTTAATCCTTTAATATAATTATTTTATATTTTAAAATTAGAATAAACCCGATTCACTCGTTTATTTTATTTTGTATAAAAAATATAAGCATATGTGCCAACATTTAATTGCAAAATTCTTATTTAAACTTGATAACTTATCATTTTCAATTAAACATGACTAAAGGTGTTAAGATTAAGAGACTAAAAATATACTTTATCAACTTAAGAGACTATATTGAAACTTGATATAAATTTATAAGACTACACATATACTTTATCCATTAACATATTTTTTCTAGTCATTAACCACATTATAATTTTACTTTGAAAAAAAGAACTTTAAATGTGTAAAATTCTAAAATTAGATATTTCCCAACAAAAATGAGTTGGGAATTTCATGTAAGTTTAATCATTCTCTTATGAATTTTTAGTAACAAACCTAAATTAAGGTTTTACAATTTTAATTCTTGTTCCTTTCTTTTTCTCTTTCACATTATTTTATTATCAATTCTTAGTAACAAATTTGAATTAAGATTTTACAATTTTAATTTTTTTCTTTTCTTTTTTTTTTCCCCTTTCTTTTTCCATTTGTACTCTTGAAGGAAGTCGAATGATGTTACGTAAAGCCGCAGACAAATACCGAATTACCAAGTTTATGATAAGTTTATGTTTGTCTCTGGTATCATTTTAGTCCCTTAAGTTTGTAAAGTACATATTTGATCCCTTAATGTTAACATCGTTAGTCTCACTTAATGGAAAATACTAACTTAACAATTTTAAGCAATGATTGTGCAATTAAATGTTGATCAAACATGCTAATATGTTAGTATTTTAATAAATTAATATTTTAAATCCTATTAATTGAAAAATATTTAATTTTCTTCGACAAGAAAAATATATATGTAATCTTCATAAATTGTGAAAAACCACAAAATAGTCTGTAAAGACTTTTTTTCCAATTAATAGAATTTAAAATATTAATTTATTAAAATACTAACATATAAGTATGCTTGGTCAGCATTTAATTACACAGTCATCGTTTAAAATTGTTGAGTCAGTATTTTCCGTTAAGTCAGACTAACGGTATTAACATTAAGGAATCAAATGTGCACTTTATAAACTTAAAGGATTAAAATGATATCAAGGTAAACATAAAGGATTAAATATATCCTTTAGCCTCAAAAAAAAAAAAAAAACTTTTTCTTTGCCAAATGCCAGCTGTATCATTTGACTGCTTCACCGTCCTTGATGAGGAAGAAAGCATATCAATAGGCCTATGATTATGATTCACTTGGCCTGAAAACATTGGCTATATATATAGCACCATTATTTGATTCAAACTTTCGTATTTGTTTGTAAATTTTGATCTTCAATAATCTCAACAATTAGTTGGCATTCTTCCTTTTTTTTTTAAATATAAATCATTTTTAAATATATTACTATAATTAATAAGAGCTGATCCAATCGTTAATTTTATCTTTTTTTTAATTAAAAAAAAAACTTTGATCATGTTTTAACTTATGCATTAAAAAAAATAATGAAAATTATCACAATCTCTCACGTTGTCCTTTACTCTTATTTTATTAGGGATAATATTGAAAAATATAATAAATACCTAGTTAACTTGTAGAAAAACATTGAAGAAACTATTTATTATGGTTCTACTTATATGTTGTTTTTAAAATGATTTAAACTGCATTAGCTCTGTCTTAAAATCAATAAGGTTCCCAAATTTGCTCCTTTCAATTGCATGAATAAAGTGATCATAACCCACATTAAAAAGAAGAATAACTTATATATATATATATATGGGGTTATCATTTATCATGTTACTTGACATAAGCTTATGTCAAGTCACCCTAAAACTACGTCGTTTTAGGTTAGAGGAATTAATAATCTCTCAAAACGACATAGTTTTTGGGTTATGGGAATTAATGAATGATTGTTGGTAAAATTCATATAATAAATATAAAAATAAAGATACAAAAACACCCTTCATTAATTCCCTTAACTCCCAAAACGACGTAGTTTTGAAGTAATTTGACATAATCTTATGTCAAGCAACATGACAAACGATAAATTCTATATATATATAATATATCACTCTAATCCTATTTATAAGACTATTTTAACCAAAAAAAATTGGTCCTTCTTATAAATCAAGTTTTAAAGTAATAAATGCGTTTTTAACATTTTTCCCTTATTAATTGTAATCGGAAAAAATAATTTGTTTATGTACATTGACTTTTGGAACCAATCATATATAGAGAAAAAAATTGAAAATATATCTCATAATTAATGAGCTAACTAGCTCTTCTTGGTATGTGAGTGTTAGTTAATATAGATTTATAAGTAGGATCAAACTGGTACTGGTGTGTGTTTGTGTATATTGTGAAATTAAACAAACTATTTGTATGAGATGAGCACTATCAATTTTTTTTTTAAAAAAATACTATTGTGAATAGTGGGAATTAAACATGGCATTTACCCCAATAGTGGTAATAAATAATCTATGTAGAGTCTTCTAAAGAAGCAAAACTTTTTCTTACGTGTGTTATAAATATGAGTGGAGGGAGTGTGTAAAAAGACCAACAAAAAAGAATAAATGATTTGTAATTTGTTCTATAATCATTGAGATACTTACCTTTCTTTGATATGTAAGATTTGGTTAAACTGAACTTATCAATAGGATTAGAGTGGTATACAGTAGTGGTCTTGGTCTTGAAGCAACTTCTGATGATTGTGTCGAGTGTTGACATCACATGCACACACAATACTAACGTTCCCACCACATCTTCCCCACCTTTTTCTTATGAAAATACATCTCCTACGTCTTTGTTATTATCGAGGACGGTTTGTCTTTCCCATTGCCCACCCTATCCTTCTCCAATAACTAATTTCACATTGACCCAAGAGTGCCTCTCACCCCTATATGGTCACTCATATTTATAACATACTTTCACTATTTTTTTTACACATTTTTTTTAATTACATACTTTCAATATTTTTTACACATATTTTTTTTAAGAGTGCCTTATAGATAAGAACAGAGGAGTATGCAATAATAAATATCACTCTGGTTCTATTTATAAGCCTAAATTTACTAATTCTCACTTACCAAAAAGTGTTGGTTAACTCATTCATGATGTGATAAATTTCTAATTTTTCCATTATCTATGTTTGTTTCCTAAAGTTAATATAAATAAATTATTTTTTGTTTTTTGCAATTAATAGAGGCAATACAGTAAAAAAAAAGCATTTATTATTTTGAAACTAGATTTATAATAAGGATTGAATTTTTTTGCTAAAATAGACTTATAAATAGAATCATAATGATAAAGATAAAATTATACATTCATATTTTCTTAAAAAAAATTGAATGACATGCCTTGTAACTGAGGCCAAAATACTCCTATTTTATGTTCATTCTTACATAACACGTCTTAAGTAAGCATAGATTTTAAAAGGATTTGCATTTCTAGCTCTATCTCACAAATAGGCCCATTATAATAACAGAATTTAAATTGATTTGAACTATTAAGTGAGTATTAAATCAATGTTTAAAGTACACGTTTACATATTTTAAGTGATTTTATATTGTACGAGTTGAATAAGTGAGATCAATTTTATTTTAATGCCTCCCAAACAAACCCTTGACTACATACAAAATTGTACATATCATATTCAAAATGAAAGAACAAAATGATTTTCTTTTGAACGGAAAAAAAAATTATGTGGTACATTTAGCTGACCCCACCTAATGAGATTAAAACTTTGTTGTTATTGTTTAGATGATTTCATCAACATACATCACACACACCTATGTTCTTACCTGGGTTTAATGTGATCAAGAAAAATTCATTACGATATATAAAATTTTTTTACTATAAGAGGACATAAAATATATTTACACACAGACATATATATATATATATATATATTTCAGGCTATACTATTCATAAGCCATGAATATTATGCTCACTATTCAGGCTCTATACAATACAAGAAAAATATATCTAGTTTGTCTAAAAATATATTTTTATCGAAATATTCTGGAAAAAATTTTATCAAAAGATATTAAATTACTAAGCTAAATTTGAATTTGACCACAAAAATACTAAATTTGAATAATATAACTTAGCCTTTTTTAGTCAAATAGTTTAAATAACCTTTGTAAGCTTATAAGTTGGCCATATGAATATAGTTCATTATTATTTAGTAAAGTTAATATAATAATACTTACTATTCTACTTTTGAATTTAATTAAATTATTAGACTTCCCTTAAACAAGAGAAGGTAATTAAACTTTCAAGTTAGCTTCCTTTTATTCAAGGCCGTCATTGTGTTATTCCCCCACAACTCTTAATTAACTAATAATATAAACCAAACTATAACTTTTTGTCAAATGCAACAAATAAAGTAATTTAAATTTCATTATGAGCAATTTAAAAAGGATTTTGTTGTTGTTGCGACAGCAGAAAATTAAAATTTTAAATTCAAGAAATTCTCACAAAAATATTAGAAAAAATAAAAGTGTCCTAGCAACAACCAACATAATTCCTCTTTCTGTAATGCCTTTTCTGCCCCTGCAAACAACAGAGGAAAAGACGAAAGACAATGAATGATATACTTGGTATTTGACTGGACCATGATATATGTATATATGTGCTGTCATGCAATAACTCAAGGGGCAAAAAGGAAAAACAATTTCTCCGATATAATTTTTAAAAATGTAATATATATGGCTATGGATTACATACTTGCAGTCCGATGATAATAATTTTGTATGGCTGAGATTTAATGGGAGGCAATCAAACAAACAAACAAATTAAAAGTAAGTCTACACGAAAAGACAAACAATATATATATAATTGAAAAAGGCCTTCTCCTAAATGAGAAGGGATTCCCCACCTCACCCAAACCATCCATATTATTATATACTCTCTCTAATCTTAATTATAAGAGCTAGTTGATTTTTTTAGAGAGATTAAGGAAGCTAATCAAATTACTTTAAAGTATTTTTTTCCTTCAAACTTATTAGTTTAAATAATAAACTAATATATAATCTAAGAATATTTAACATATGAAATGATTAAATAACTTATTTAGCTTCCTTAATCTCTCTAAAGAAAGTCAATTAGCTCTTATAATTAGAACCAGATGTAGTATATTACCAAACGAACCACTATATTTTAAAATAATTTTATACCAGTTTGGAAAATCACAAAATCGTTGTTTTAGAAGCTCTTTTCTACAGGTCAGGATAAAACTCATCTCATATATTTACCTCATAAATCGTAAAAGCTATTTTTCAAAAGTTAATCCAAACATGCATTATATTTATGATTTGTGTAATAGTATAAAAAAGTGTTTTATTGATGAGTTAACATTGGTTGTTATATGTTCAATAAAACATTTTTATTGAGATTAAAAAATATAATTATTGACGGAACCACCCAGTAACAAAATTTCTTGTGAAAACTTCCAACAATAGCTTTTTTCAAGCTTAGAAATTTATCCATACCCACGTTTTTTCACACGCATCATAATCCAACAACCTATGGCCAAGTATAAATATAAAAAAAGGATTTTTTTTTACAATACATATGTGTGTGTACACATATGTTATGTATGTATGTATAAAAGTAAAGGGGATCATCCTAAAAGTCATCATTATTATTCGATAGTTGACATTAAGCTGGGTTCCTTAAATATTTAATTAATAAACGTTTAATTTTGAGTGGTATATATGAAAAGGATTTTGTGACCAGCACTAAAGCCCCTTCAAAAAATTTATAGCATGAGGGGACGATGAGATTAGTTACCAGTACAAGCAAAAAATACCCTAAGTTTACAAAAAAAATAATTATATTTATTAGATATCATTGTTGCTATTGTTTATTAAAAAGCTAAAAAAATATTATGATTTATAAAATTACTTTTTATTGCATCTTATTCTCTTTTTTTTTTCCCCAATTTTATTTCATCTTATTCTACTTATAAGACATGTCTTTATATATTTAGTTTTTACATTTTGTAATTGTCACGATTCTTTTATACGGCTATTTAATTATGTTGGATTTAATTAGTATTGTCCAACAACCTGAAGAGGTGATTATCTTAAGGGCAATTTTTGCATTCACTGTTTCACATGTAGACTCAAAATCAAAATATTCCTATTTAAGTGACTAAAACCTCTTTTATTGACATTTTTTAACAATAATAAAGAGAATAAGTTTGTTTCGAAAAATTTGAACATATTTTTTCCACCGCAAAACAGTTTGTGGGATGTTTTCATCTTCGTTGTTTGATATATCTACATTAATAGGTAGTCGCACCAGTATTTTAGTACAAAATGTTATCCAGTTTCATGTTTTTTTTAAAAAAAAAAAATTACTAAGAAAAATAAAAAATATTTGCTTTATCTTCATTTCCCATTTTTTTCATTATCCCAACTGAACAAGACACTCAACTAAAGCGTATGGAAATTTCATTCTCCGACCTCGACCACCCAAAACTTAAAGAAAACCAAAAATGAAAGGGGCTTTTTCCGCCCATACCAATGATCTTTTACCACGTGTCGCAATCCCAGTAAGGGATGAGTCAGTATGTCTAACCACCACGAATTCCAGATGGGCACCTCCGATGAGGGGATGATCACCTGCTGCACATACTACTCTAAATAGTTATTACTTCATCCCTCCAACCAATAATTTTCCTCCACGTCACCACCCACTTTCTCTTTCTGCGTCCCGCCGCTGTTATTTATCCCCACTTGTGTTCAATCATTGTTCCTCCTGCTTCTGTTCTTCTTTCCCTTTCTTCAATCTCTCTCTTAATTCTTTCTTCCGAAGCAACCATGGAACTTCCTGTAATTCACAGAATCAACAATTTCCAGGTTGCTTCTCCATCTCTCCCAGGTATTCAATCTGTTTACGCAGCTTACAATTTCTGTAAATGGAGTGCTGTGATTCTCGCTCTCGTTGCTGCCTTCGGGAGTATCGTCAACAGAATCAAGATTCTCATCCTCAGATTGCGCCACGAGACTCAGTCTCTTGCTTCCAGTAATCTTCTCAGTGATCTCGATGATTATAGCAGTTGCTCTGACGGCGAGGACGGAAGCTACTCGTCATCGTCCACTGTGTCTTCGGAATACGAAGAGGACGAAGATGAGCAAGCTGAGTCATCTGGATCTTTCCACTGGTGGCGCGTGGATGAAGATTTCCTGGTCAGAGGCTCCGGTCATCAGCTTGATGACCAGTTGCAGAGTGGTAAAGTGAGGCATCGACGACGCTGTAGCATCGGAGAGATTTTTTCGCTATCGGAGATCGCTAACAGCGAGAGCGTGGTGAAGCTATGGGATAGCATAGGATTCGGTCTGGGATTAGACTTCGATGATTATGAATCCTCTAGCTCATCTGCCGCCGTCCATGGAGCCTTGGTGTCCGGCGAAAAAACATCCGCCCCTGCCCAGTCAAGCTTGTCTCCGGCTGTTGTCGTTTCGGCCGGAGAAAGCGCGTCGGGGAATTTGGCTTTGACGATTTGGGACACGCGCCTCCGGCGCCGGACTCCAGCTGTGATCGCGGAGTGGGAGCCTAATGAGGGAAGGGTCGTAGGGGTAGGATCGGGAGGGGTGGAGAAGGTGTACGTGAAAGATGACGTCCGTTACGGCGTCACGGTAGGCGACATGAGAAAAGTTACGTCGCCGTTAGGCAATCTAACGGAATCTGAGTTGGATATGTGGTGGGATAAGGACGCGATCATTGTTTCCGGCAAGTCTGACCAGTCCTTTTTGCGGCGGAAGTAAAATGGCCGTAAACTGAGTCTCTTATTTTAAATAAATTTTATTTGTATAGTAAGTTCAAATAGTTTAATGGTATTAAAAATAATTCTGTATGATTATATTTAAAAATTAGTCGGTAACATATGCATATACTACGACTAACTAGTCTTGCGAAAGTTATTTTTTAAAAAAATATATAAATTTATGAATCCTTCTTTTTTTTTTTCTATGGAAATTTTTTAATATCAGAGAATTCAGACAACTTGAAATAAATTTTATTTTCACACAGTAAAATAAATTCCAAACCACACTGTCAAATTAAATAAAATCAATATGTGAAAGTGGTGATCTTTTTTTTCCCCTTACTATGAAAAAAAGGGGGCCGAGCCCGAAGTCAATATAAAAACTGATGTTCCAATTTTAGTCACACATAGCATGAATGTTTTTTTTTTCGCTTATATCAATTGATGGAGCGTGCTCGGTTTAAAACAACTATTTCGCTAATGTGAAATGGCACAACATCTTAAAATTTCCACAATAAAATAGCTTGCAGCAAGATCACTTCAAGCATGCATTATCGTCCTGCATCACTCAATCAGAATGTTGTTAAAATTAAGATCTTATATAAGATTGGAAGGGGATGTGAAAATCGTAAATCGTGGCGTAAGATCCTATTACTTAAGATATAAAATTATATTCGACTATATATATGCATGTAAAATAATTAATATCAATTGTAAAACTCATAAATATAATATAAAAGTAACAATAACAATAGAGTTGTCGACTTAGCAATATATAAAATAAAACCAAAACATCAAAAGTAAGAAAGAGTTCAATATCTCTAATTTAAATAAAGTCATTCAAGTTAAAATCATCAACGGCTATATCCTCTTCCACTCCTCCTCCAACAAGTTCATCAACACAATCAGGAATGTCCAAATAATTCAAGTTAATAGTTTCCCTTTCTTGAACTTCATTTAAGTCTTCTTCAATTGGACTATTCAAATCAAATTCATCTACTTCTACATCTTCCAAATCTTCTTCATTTTCAACAATCCAATTATCATTTGATTCAAGATCATCAAAATTATACTCAACAGGTTTTCTATGTTTCTTCTCGGTCAATCTTGAGTTAGTCATCACAAAAACAACATCATTCATTGTCTTCTGCTTCAGACGATTTCTTTTCTTTGTGTGGATCTTGAGTTAGCTAGTCATCACAAAAACAACATCATTCATTGTCTTCTTTGTACACAATCATATAGTCTAAGTTTTAATTCAAGATCAACTTTAAATGAAGGAGAATAATGGAGTTCGGGCTTAAGGAAATAATCGCCTGCAGCATGCAAAAGCTTGTGGAGTTGCTTGTCCCATCTTGTATCAATAACATCCCATATAGGCTTGTAACTAAATAATGAAAAGATAATTAGTTTTAAAACAAAGAATTGAAGTCTTTTTGAAACAAATTTTCAATTAAAATAAAACAGCAACACTTACAATTTTTGGGCACTATTAAAGGCTTCTTGAATTTTCTTTTTAGCTTGATCCATCTCGTTATAAATGAATCTTATGGCTGCCTTCTCATCTGAATCAACTAATCGAAGCACTTTCATAAGAAGAAGAGCACCCTTCCAGCAAATGACAATATTTTTTCCAAAACTCTTTGTCCATAATTATATATTCAATACACTTTCCATCCCTTGACTTTGCAAATAGGCTACCCTTCCATTCGTCGAAGTTATAACATTCTTATCAATGGAATTTGTAGTTATAGAGGCATCTTATAGTCAAGTAAGATGTAGTAAAGCAAGTCATGGCAGGTCTTATCAAATCTTTACCTTTGGTGAAGCTTTCCAATAAAATAATGAGAAGAGTCCTTGAACAGATATAAGATGTGGTTTTTTTGCCTTTAGAATTGTTTCTTGATGAACGGATATCTTCTTCTCTAAATCCTCCAACATTAGATCAATGCAATGTGCTGCACAAGGTGTCCAATACAACCTTTTCCTTTTCTCCATCAGCAACTTTCCTGCAACTTTATAATTTATGGCATTGTCAGTCACAACTTGGACAATATTTTTTTCACCAACCTCCTCAATTACTTCATCAATCATTTTAAAAATTTTGTCAGCTGTTTTGGTGATGTGAAATGCATCAATGAAATTAAGGAACACAATTCCCATAAAGCTATTCATGCATAAATTTATTATTGTTCTACTTCTTTATCAGTTATTACGGTGCATCCCGTTTTCTTTCATTCAGCTTCGTGTTCTTCAATAGTTTCTGTTGTCTTATCATAATATTACTTTAAATATT
Organism: Acacia crassicarpa; assembly: GCA_034222035.1. Lineage (NCBI taxonomy): Eukaryota > Viridiplantae > Streptophyta > Magnoliopsida > Fabales > Fabaceae > Acacia > Acacia crassicarpa. Next base: position 40,201,074 of record JAWXYG010000009.1, on the reverse strand, counting down.
TTACTCTACACTCATAATACGATGGTGGCTTGAAACCTAATCCATGTCTTGAAATAGATTCACACATGTTCTTGAATTCATCACAATTTAACACATTGAAAGGAATGACATTCCTATAAATAAAAGAACCTATGTCAAAACATGTCTCCTCTCTCACATTCCTCTTAAGTATGGTGTTGATAGTTGTCTGAATAGTTACTTTGTTTTTCTTGAAAATATTAGACCCACCACCACATTCATCCCGTTTTCTTTTTTCAATTTCACAACCAATCTCTTCTTCTTCTAGTTGTGTGAGAGTCCTAGCATTTTCATTAATTTCACTTGCAATCCGGCTACAATATTCAACATTTCTTTCTTTACTTCTTCCGGCACCGCTCTACATGCTTCCACTTCTTTTTGTGTTCTCGCCAAATGATGCTTCAATTGGTAAATACCTCCCTCACTACTTTCTCACCGCATTTGCATTTACTTTTTCTACATTTTCTTCAATTGGAAAGCCATGTTTCCATCCAATATATGATCTATTCCCATGAGCATTTTTGTGTAATTGAGTTCCTGAAATAGAGGCAGGAGGAGCTTGAACATTGCTATTACCAATAGCATCACTTGAAGCCATACTTAATAAATAACAAAATCAATATTTTATATACCAACTAGTGACCCACAATTTTAGAAGTCCCCAAGTTTTTGTATAACACAACAAAAAATGCAATTGAAACAAAGGTATGCATCGAATAACACATGACCGTATAAAAAAAAAGAAGTAAAGATGTTATATAATATAATATTAATATTAGAAAGCAAGAGTCATGCAATTGAATAGCACATGGCAGTTTTCAACGAAAAATAAATTATAATATTTTGATCAGCATACTTATAAATAAAGTACCCATACCCAGGGGTGGAGCTAGGAATGAAAATTAGGGGGGCAAAAATTACAAAATAAAATCCAGTGGAGTCAGCATTTGAAATTAGGGGTGAAAATTACTTATTGGGACCCAAAATTTTAGGAAATTTTGATTTGGCCTATAAATATTTCAATATTTTCATTGTAGTCCCTTTATGACACTTTTAAATAAGGACTACAATGAAAGTTTGAAATTTTTATAAGGCCAAAGCATAATTTCCAGAAAATTTTGGTCCAATTATGTAATTTTAGAGGGGGCCACCCCTAGCCCCCTAAATCCACCCATACCAAACAAAAGTAAAAAAGAAAAAACCACCCCCCCAAGTAGAATCTAATGAGTGAAATCGAAAAAAAAAAAAAAAAGATTAAAAAAAAACCAAAATTGGAACATATGAAAAGCCATCATTTCATTATCTTATTCATTCCAATACAACCTTTTCCTTTTACTTTGGTTCTTATCTGACTATTTCTTTAGACTTTAAAGAGAACAATGAGAATATGCGTCTAGTGAGAATAAGAAATATAGCTACACACAGACACACCTACACCAAGTATTCTAGCTCTCTGACTATTTCTTTAGAGAGAATAGTGAGAACACTAAACACAAGTCCAGCAAGAATAAGAAATATAGCTACACACCTCTACCGAGTATTCTAGCTTTCTTCAAGTCCTCCTAATGTTTGTTATTACCAGGGGGTGGAACTGTAAAAGTTCATCTTCCTTGAGCTACAAATTAGGGTTTTGAAATTGTTTTTATTCAATTTTGGGTCATGGCCTCATGGGTATTTGAGCTTTTTTTTTTTCCCCTGATTTAAAGCCAGAATCTATAGGCCCTTAATTTGCGATTTCTGCATCCAGTGATTTCTACGATTTCCCGTGGATCCTATCGTTCCAACGCAATTTGCAATTTCTGTGGCTAGTTGGATCATGTGGTTTTTGAAAATCGTGATTTCATGCGATCCTATAAGTTAACATGTAATTTTCATAATAGATGACTCATCTCCTTTGACCATATAATGTACTAAAAATGACACTTGTTTTCATCAAATCTCAGTAACTTGTAAACATATTAAAAATGACACTTGTTTTCATCAAATCTCAGTAATTTGTAAACATATTGTAATGAGCATTGATTATGTGATTTACATATATTTTTTTTATTATAGGCAATCTTATTTAAAGCACTATCAGACACTGACCTCATGTATGGATGGAGAGAAAATTAGAGGAAAAAATATACTAAGAGGGTAAACTCCTAAAAATATCTTTTTTAAAAAAATCATTTTCGGAAGTTTTTATTTATAGTATTCCTTCCCCTGTTGTCTTCGTACTTTCCTTTCAATCCAAACATATTATAAATATGGGTATCTGAACGAGGATTTAATCTTTAATTCATCACATGGTAAGAGATTAACTCTTTCTAGAAAAACACAACCTCATTACATTTTTTTTTTGGCTAAGGTGCAATGGGGATGTTTTGTCTTGGAAAGAAAAAACAAGAAGATGGGGGTGTTTTGAAAAAAATGAGCTTTTTTTTTATGTTGGGGTTGGGCCCAGGGCCTAGATGGGCCCATTTGATAAATAAGCAAAAAGGGCTAGCCTAAATGGACCCTTTTCAAAACAGGTCATTTTCCAACATCTTAGTCAATTCTTTATGACGTTGATACGGTCAAAAATGCCAAAGTTATGGTTGAAAGATGGAGGCGAGGATTCGATTCAGTGATGACAAAGCTGGTGAAGGCTAAAACAAAAAATATGCAATTCAGTACTTTTATTTTTTAAAGCATATTTTTTTTTAAAAAAAAAATGTATGACATAAATTGCTTATATATAGGATTATTTTTCTCGGCATGTCGATTACAATCAACATTTATGTGTCATGGTCAAAGGGCACATACCACATGGTCCGGATGGATCGATGCTGCCTCGAGTCAAAGACAAACCTTTTGGGAATTAGCCACCCTTTGTCTCTTTATTTTTTGCCCACAAAAAAAAAAAGTCTTCCTCTCTTCTCTCCATTACATCTTTTTTTATTATTATTATTTAATTTAACAAAAAATATATAGTACTCCTTCCCGTCTAAAATATAAAATAAAGTTGATTTTTTAAAAATATTAAGAAAACTAATTAAATTATTTTAGAATAATTTTTATTTTATTTTTTTCTCCAAACTAATTAGTTTAACTAATAAACTGATATATAATTAAGTAACTTATTTAATTTCATTAATTTCTTTAAAAACAGTCAACTTTATTTTATATTTAAAACCGAATGAAGTATATATAAGACAAACTATTCCAAATGTTCTAAACACAACCAAAAAAAAATATTGGATATAAATATCTTATATGTCATACAATTCAAGACTTTGACTAGAAGTTTTGTGTTTAGCATTGGTTTATGTTATAACATTACCTTTCCACTTGACAATAATTCATTGAAGATAGTCATGGAATTGAACGCCCCTAGATTGTTTTAGGACCAAACGAGGTTAATTACGAGAAAATTCTCCAATATAATATCAAACCTTAATATTAGTATCAAATGGTACATGTGAACACGATCAGTATTAGTTGGCCTTAGAATTTTCAAATGAAAGGATGTTTTAGGTCAATCCTTTGAGTTGTAAGCTCCGTTTACTATAATGATACTTGAGAGACAATGTTTCACTTCATTAACCCTACATACATATATAATGTGCGGCTATATATATATATATATATAGGGTGCTAGCTTCCTTCAAAAGTTTCCAATTGGATGCTTCTGTGTTGCTTCCTCCTGTTAGATCAACACGTTTTTAAACCTTCAAATATTTACACGTTTAACATTTTTTTCGTCTCGCCTTTTTTTTTTTGTTGATATTATTATCCTAAATCTGATTTCGAGTTCGTGGTTGACCATTCTAATACAAATATCGCCAATGATACTTGAACTCAAAGAGATTTAACGCAACTTTACATAGTTAGACTGACTCTATTGGTTTTTTCCCCCTTGTTATTATTATGTGTTGATCATTATTAGTATAAATTGAAGGGGATTAATTTAGACTTTATTTTCCATAGGAACAATAATTGTATGAGTTTGAGAGGGATAATATAGAACCAAACTTATATCGGTATTTATTTTTCTTTGAAATTGATATGGTTGGTGTAAATAAAAATAAAAAGCTTCAGTGTAATTAATTCAAAACTAAATTAAATGAAAGCCACATTCATGTTATAAAATTCATATTTAGAGTGAATGCGAATTATATTGCCTGTGATTTATATCTATTTATGTATATTCTTTCGTCAAAAAAAAAAAAAGATTGTATATTCTGATAATTACGAACAAAGATTTAATTAGCACCCGTTTTATATAGACCAAAAGACGAATTTACCATGCATGTTAAAAATGATTAATGAATTTGTCTAAAATTTTTTTTAATAAAATGTTCGAAACTTCCTATCCCAAAATTTTGCATAATACCCGAGTTTTGTGGCTAAATTAGTTATCAGGTATAATATATTCCTATATATAAGATCTCAGTCTTCTTAATTTTCCATGTTTATTATTTTTATTTTCAACATTATACATTTTCACTTTTTTTAAATATGATATAACCCATACTATTATTATACAGGCTAGAATATCGGCACCTGAGAATTGCCCCCAGCCACCAATGCGACGTGGGAGAGAGAGTTAAGAAACGAAAGTGAATAATATTAGAAATTGAGTTCTAATTTAAGCCTCTAGTTAAAATTTAATGCTCATTTAAATTTTAAGTATTAATTTGAGTGGTTTCAAAGCCATTCTGATGCATCATTAGAATTATCCTAAAGCTTTTGAGCCATTTTCGAACAATATATAATACTCCTATAATTTAAAAACCAACAAATCAAATAATTAATTAAGGAATAATATGCGCAAAGCATAACTAATATACATATTTTATATGGTGCATCTATTTATCCCCTAAATATAATTATTACTTTATAAAATGAAAACTTTTATGATCATTTAAGCTAAAATGTTAAAAATCAATCAATTATATATTAAAAGAGAAAATCATTGTCTTTCGAATCTTGAAGGAAACCAGCAAAGTAATCAACTTGAAGAAACCCTAATAACTTAATTTATAAGTAAACCTAAATTACTCAAATATTGGATACTATTATATTGCTAACATAAGCATTCTTTTTTCCAGACGTTTTGTTTATTGGTGGACAAGAAAGCTAACAAGAAGAAAGAAACATCAGCTTCTAAAACCATATGGATTTAAAATATATCAAATAGTACTTAAAGAATGAAGTTATGATGAGCAACAATCGAGTTGACTTATATTACAATACAATGGTCAGCGATCATGTTCATACGCATCATTTTTATTTATGTGCAACTCATAACAGATACTTATAAACTAATTTAACAATATATAATCTATTAGTTGATAACTCTAGAAATATAAACGCTAACATATTTGACGGTGATATAATAATAATTAAGCTTAAAAATAAGAGATGAAGAAGAAGAAGAGAACGATCGCTGCTGGTATAAGAGATGTTTATTCAAAGTTAAGAGATGAAACAAACAAGGCAGAGTTCAAACTTTTATACATTGAAACATGAAATGAAACTACAAATATATCAAAATGAATTTACATCAACAAAAGGGGGAAAAACCAAACTAGTATACTTAATTAATTATGCCCTTGGTGTGTGTATATCCACAAAGAATAAATTAAATTTGATTGATTGTTCATAGTGGATGATACCTAGCTACAAAATAATTCTATATTCTAGGCATCTAAATTGTTATTTTGCAGTAAAAAAACTATGAAAAAAAATAAATCAGATTGATGACCTTCTTTATTTGCAAATGAACTCCAAAGTTGAAATTAAATTCAATAATCAGGAAGCTCTTTGATGAATTCCAGGCCAGAAGGCGAAATCAAATTACCCAGAATACCGAAGGGTGACTCTGCAGATTGCTTAAACACCGTTGATCTCGAGTAAGGACTGATCAAGAAATCTGACGAATTCGGAGTAAAAAGAGGAATATCTGTATAATTCAGATCTGGAGCTTCATAATTATAAGTAGAACTGTATCTATTATTTAGCAGCGCTGCCGATGATGAGCTGGTAATCTCGTTATTAAAATTAGACTGACCTTCATTATTCTTCTCTTGTTTCATACTACTAATAATGGATTCACCGGACAAAGAAGACTCCAGATTATTATCGGTGCCGGCGCCGGAAACTGTGACGTCCTTGTCTCCGGAACGGGGCATGCCGGTGAGTTTTTGGACGAAAGACATGAAATCTTCACGCTTGATGTGGATGATCCTGGGGGAGTGGGTGTAGATGATGACAGGCTTCCTTACTTGTTGTTGTTGTTGTTGATGATGATGGCCGTGAGGACACAGCACTGCCCCCACCGCCGTTGATGAGGGTTTTCCGATGGTATGAGAGATATTGTTGATGGCCAATGGAGAAGGACGAGGGCCTTTGATGATATGCTTGGATTGGTGGTGGTGTTGTTGTTGGGTCATGGTGTGAGAGAGAGATTGAATATTGAAAATTTGGATTTTGGAACTACTGTTTGGTGCAGAAACAGCCATGGGAGTGATATCTATATATATATATACAAGGAAAATGTTTCTAATCGTAGCCAGCGATTCTGACTGTTCACACTGGATTTTTTATTTTTATTATTATTATTGGGAGAAAATGACATTGAGATGGATTTTGCGCGTAATTGAAAAGGAGAGGCTTTAAGTGGTGATGTAACTTTTTGATGGCTAAGTTGTTTGTATTTGAATTACCTTGGGGATTAGATTAGCCTCTGTAATGGAGGTAGGTTTTCTGAAAATTAGGGAGAAGGATTAAGGGAAAAAAAAATTTGTTAGTGAGGATATTGAAAATTATAATCATTTTGAAAAACCAAAAATTAGAATATAAGTTTTCCGGTCAAACTTGCACATTTTATCTTACCCCATCTTTATTAATAAATATTTTTTCCTTGGTCAAGGTTAGGGAAGGTGTAGAAAGTTTGCTCAGGGTTAATTACGTAAATAAGAATTTTATTTTTTAAATTTTTAGGCCTTCAAAATAATTACAATTTTGATATTATTATTAATAAATAGTTTTTTTCCTTGACCCTTCTCCTTAATTCTCCTAAAATATTATGTGTAATTTTGATTATTTGTAAGAAAAATCTAACTCCCACACTCCACATTTGGTCGATAAAAATAGGAAAAATCCATTTAAGATCTCAAGGGACCAAAAAAATGTTTAAAAAAGTCCTAGACAAAATTATCATGTCAAAAAAGACATATTGACAACTTATTCCGTAGGAGATTAACAACTCTATCTATGAGTTTTAACAATTTATTGAGACCTTTTTTTACATCAGGATTTTTTTTAATATTTTATTGGTCCCTTGGAACTTTAAAGGTATTTTCCCATAAAAATAATTGATTACAGAAAGAATACTAATAAGTTTTATGACTAGTTAATGAACAATAAATATTCATAAAAGTAAATTTTAAAATATTACTCCCATGGTCATTAATGTAGAACCTAATTGAGGGTTGATATTGGTCTTACATGTAAAATTTATTTCATATGTTTATCATTTTTTTAAAAAAATGAATCTTATTAATATTCCATCAATAATAATCAAATAGGAGAAGAAGGGCAGTAATTGAAAAAGATTATTATAGTTCTTTAGAAAAACACATCATATTAATTAACTTAACTAACATAATTAATTTATTCAAATTATTTAATTAGGTCTTGTGTTAAATATCAAAAGAGTATTAAATTTGAGAATCATAGATTAAAACGAACTGTTGGATATTAAATAATTCAAGAAAATCTGGAGGGAAAAAAAAAAAAGCGTAGCCTTGTATTTTAATTAATTTGTGCTCGAATAGAGCCTGCAGGTAGGTTTGACCTTACGCCTCCATTATTGTAGCACTTCAATTCTGGGCCTAAATATTATAATTACCCCACTGGGTGGTTTTTGGATGTTTGCGTGGAATATTAAGCATTTGGGTAATTACGTGTTTAGATTTGTAATTATAAAAAAAATCAAAAGTTCAAAATTGGTTTCGTTGTTAATATAATGGAGTGATTTCACATTATTATTTAATTAATTGGTGACACATCGACAGTGTGAAATGGGATGGTATCAAATTCCAAATTTATGTCTGTAATGTGGCTAGGCAGTTGGAGACCAAAGTAAAAGTCACCAGCAATTAGCAAATATTAAAAAGACTGTTGCATTGGCAAAAAGTTTTAGTTGGGAAAAAAAAAATAGAGGAAGAACAACAATTAGATTCAAAATAGTTAACCAAATAATAGTTAGGTTTGGGACCTTATTAATAATAATTTGCAAGTTTCCTAATGAATCCCTTTCTATTTGCCCCCTTTTATGGTATAATTTGCGACTTCTTTTTAAGTTTGTAATTGGAAATTTTTTAATTAGGACTTAATTTTTATTTCTAAAAAATTAAAGTAGTGTTTTAAGTCGATAAAACCAAATATATAATCTTTCATAGGGAAAAATACTTTTCATGTTGTAGGAGAAATGTTTTCTTATGTCACACACACATAAAATGGTGAGACCCATATATATATATATATATATATATGGGTCCTACTATTTCATGTGTATGTAGAAATCTTCTTCTTTTCATACAACATGAAAAGTTTAAACCCCTTTTTTCATATGATTATATAATATCTAATGTAAGTTTTTAAACCTACATCTTTTTTTTATATATATGAAAATTTTAGGAAAGGGGTTGGGTTTACTCACAATCTAAGGGCAGGGCGAAATCTCCCTTCCTCTTAGGTGATACCGATGTTGGGCAAACCAATATCTTTTTTATTCTCAATATTATTCTGACCCACCTCTTTACTTTTTTTTTTAAATACAATTAACGGTTATCCGACATTTTTTTAATCTTATTATCAAGTATATGAGTAACCTACTATTCAATTTTAGGGTTCATAATTGCCCCCTCCTAGCACTGGTATTTCATCTCATATTTAAACTTGAAACTGAAAAGGATCTAGAAAAACCTTACAATGCTATATGAACTCTGTTAGTAACTCACCTACTTACCTAACCATAAAGAATTTCCCTTTGATTGATAGTACACTACCATAACAGGATTAATGATATTGGGTCCGTTTGGGTTGGCAGTAGGAGCGGTGGCTTAAAAGCTATCTGATTTTTTTTTTAAGCCCGGTAGGAAAAAAGTCAAGTTGTTGTGTTTGGATTGCCAGTGTGGCTTTTTGCAGAAGTAACTTTTTTCTTAACTGATGAGTGTTTGGATTATTATTTGAAAGTCAGTTAAGATAGAAAATGACTGAAAAAAGCATGAATCATATTGAGTACTACTATACATATTAGTTGTATATATTAGGATAATAAAAATTTTAATTTCAATTTTAATTTGGAAAAAAGTTAAATGATTAGTAAAAAAAATTAATTAACAATAAAGTCCTTAATTATACATATTTAATGGATAAAATTGTTTATAAAATACAATGCATACAAATAATACATTAGCTTCTCCTACTGTTATGGCGGACAAGTTTTTCTCTGATTCTATCACGAAGATGATTCATTTGTGGTGAAGATAATGTATTCATATTTGATGAGGGGCCTTCATCAGGTGGATCATCATGATCATCATCTTCATCTTCATCACCGAAATCTCCTTGGTCTGCTCGTTCAAATTCCACATCAGAATTCGAAAATCTCCGGATGAGATTGTGTATAGCCATTGTTGCACAAACTATGTGGATTTGAGTTTGAAAGTCATAAGGGAGCATATTTCTCAATATATTAAACCTTTTCTTCCACACTCCAAACGCTCTTTCTATAGTGCACCTCAAACTTGAATGATAATAATTGAAGCACTTGTTAGGATTTCGAAATCCTGGTTGTCGCCTGAATTGTGGAAGGTGATAACGTTCACGTCTATACGGACCAATATATCCAACTGGTGTTGGATAGCCAGCATCGACCAAGTAATATTTCCCTAATAAGTGAGGAAATTTGCCAGCACTTAGAAATTATAGGAAAAGTGAGATAAACACGGAAAAAATCTAATTAAGATGATGGTGTTGAAGATATACCTTGAGGTGGATGGGGAAAATTCAAACGTGGAGTAGTGATAGCGCTGTTGAACAAACGTGCATCATGTGCCGTATCTTCCCAGTATGCCAACACATAAGTAAAGCACATATCCCAATCACATACCGCCATGATATTCTGTGTTGGATATCCCTTTCTCCCAACATATTTGTCGCGCTCAGACTCGCTCACCACACAACTGATGTGAGTTCCATCAATTGCTCCTATTGCATTCTTGAAATATGGGAAGTAGCGGTGATCATTTGACATATTACGGTGACAACCGCGAAACTCAGGATCAAGCGGTTTGACGTATTCAATGGCTAGACCAAGACAAGCCTGTAACACGTAGTGGAATAACCTACTGATAGTTTCTCCTGAATGTTGAAACCGTTCCTGTACGATTCTATTTGTTAACCCATGGCCAACTATATATAAGAACATTGCTACCATCTCTTCTACTCTTGTGTACTTAGTGTGCTGTAACCCATGGTCCACCAATTTGGAGCATAAATGATAGAAGACATGTTTTTCAACTCGAAAATTTTCATGACATACTATGTTATGGCCTTGTAAAACCTCTTGCACCCACATTGCTCCTGTTTGGCTACTAGTTCTACGTGGCTCTTTGCAAATATATGATGTCATATGTGCAGCCACCAATGCAGCAATCTGTACATTATTTGTTAGCTCTTCTTCCATAATAGAAATTTTCAACGCCTTTTTTTCAACACGAGACAAACGTCGTCCTTCCATGGTGAAAGAGACCTGTGTGAAGGCGAAGACTTAACTGAATGAAAAAACATACATAGATAGGGGTAATAATAGTTGCATCAAACATAAAAACATAAAGTTGAACTAGGTTGAACAAGCGTCAAACAACAAACATAAGCGTCAGATAAATAGGTGCGTCAGACAAAACATAATACAAACATAAGCGTCACATAAATAGGTACGTCAGACAATATAAGTTGTAGCATAGTCAATTCTGGTTCAGTTCGCCGGGGGATCCTGCCATGATGGCGTGTTGTATGCATGGTACTTCAACCACTCTACCAAGTCAGCTTGGTCCCCTTGTAGTGCAACAAAGACATCGCGACATCTGTCATGCATCATCATGTTATAACATCGCTAGCGAAAGTCACGGTCAGCTGCAACTTCTAGAATTTTCCGCAACTCACTGTAGACGTAAGTCATGGGAACTTCATGGTTGACATTTTCAAGTTGTTGTGTTCTATTCTTCGTTGCGGTAGCTATCATACTAAGAGAATCTGCTATTTGTTTTGAGGCAGACAATTTTTTCTTTCTTCCTGAAGTTGATCCTTCACCCCTCTTTCTCTACTCGGATCCTGACCCACTAGGTGCACTAGGTTGTGTGCTTGACGTCAGATTTAGGCCTTCTAAAGGGGCACTAACTCCACTAGTTCCACCTGGCAGCTCTTCCTCACTATCACCAGAACCTTCTTCTAGGTCCATTGTGGGCCGGTACACATCATCTTCACCATCACCCGGTGTTGCAGATGGTGAGAATTGTAACGAACCCGATGCCATACCATCCTTGAAAATTATCTCTAATTCACTGGCGAACTTTATGCCGTTGTACCTATACTTTGCATACTATGGATTCTCCTGAAAAAAAAAAAAACAATGTAACCTAAATAATGAATAATACCAATATAAATACAAATTTAACAGTCTTATACCTGAATTTTCCTATCCCACCACTCATCTTCTGCTATCACTTTATGGTTGACACTGTCATACGATATACCAGTCTCTTTGGCAAATAGCTTGTCCCATACCTTCCATTCTTTCTTCAAACTATCATACCTATTTTTCAGTTGTTTTATGTCCAAGGATTTTCCTGAATTTTTATTAAATCCGGACAAAATATTTTTCCATCCAGTAGGTGAGAATGAACTACCTTGTCGTTGTTTCTTTAGAATTTGGTCAATACACTGTTGGAGCAAAATTCTTGTGCTTTTTTCATCCCAAAATGTTCTACTTTTGTCCGTGCTCATATTGTTATGTCAATAATCGGTAAGTTAACAAAAATATATACTTAAATAGATACAGCACAGAAGAAGCTAGGACAAATTTACCATGCCAAATTAATTAATTAATTAAAAGAAGAGGTAATATGATGCAGCTGGGATAGCATTAACTTCATCCACATACAATTAGGCACCAAAGAAACTTAACTGATTTATTGAGTTTCTGTAAAGAATATAAAAACATACTGACTTGAACCCATAGGCCGGTGGAATGCAAAACAAAAATTCCTTTCCCTACCACTCTTCAAACTCAAGAAGTATACCATGAAATTAACTGATGGGGCATAACAGCACACAAAAAAAAAAAAACATACTGACTTGAACCCATAGGCCAATGGAATGCAAAACAAAAATTCCTTTCCCTACCACTCTTCAAAGAGCTCAAGAAGTATACCATGAAATTAACTGATGGGGCATAACAGCACACAAAAAATAAAAAAATAAAAAAATCTTCCAATATGTTATCTGGATTATTTACGTTAAGTTATTAAAGTAAACAAAGGGATACAGATGGGAAGTATAGGAAGTAGGATAAGAAATTCTCCTTCGACAAAAATGGTAAGGAAGTTAAAAACCAACAGACATGTAGTAAAAATCACCAATAAAATTATTATATAAACAAAGACGAAAAACTCTCTGAAGTTAATAGAGAAACGACCAATGTGTGAGGCCACACCCAATGTTCATCAAACACTTGAAAAGCATACACCACAATCTAGCTTGCAGCTTCACAATGTAAAAACAATTGTGCACCTACTTCTAGTCTAGATTAAAACAGCACAACACAGAAGCATTCAACCCTTGTTGGATCTACAAAAACTACAGTGTATCACAAGTATTAATCTAATAGAGTAGCACAGTCCAAATAAAAACTTGATCATAGAGGGGTTTGGATTTTGCACAGAGGTTGTTATGCTAAGGATTTTTGTTTGAAATATGGTGAAGAAAATAAACAACTTCAATAAGTGAGGATAATTGAGTGTCCATATTCTCTTGTCCCAGATTAGAAGACAGAATAGCTGAATCAAGCAAATCCAATAGGGACACCAATTCAAATAGTTTTTTGTCATGCAAGTTTCTAAAGTAATGGAAAATCCAAACAACACAAGATATTGGATTGAAGTTCAAATAGTTTTGGATTGAAGTGATCTTTCAAATGGTAACGGATAACAACACAACAATTAGATGGAGTGTGAAAAAAAGAAAAGATAAAAGATAAAACAACTACTATTTGGAGTTGAACCCAATAACTTGAACAACTCATATACTGTCTCAAACACAAGGAACTGGGTTAAGTAGGAAATCAGTTACAAGACCAATATCGGAAGCTAGAGAATGAAGAAGAAACAATTCGAAAATAATTTACCCAACAGAGAAATTAACTGAAACCCAGTGTCCTCTCAGATCATAGAACTCAAAAGCATTCTCCATTTTATAATAAATACCAATTACACTTGAGCTTCGTGATAATTGAATATACGTTTCCTCCTTTCCAACATTTTCTTCTAACCCAAACAGTGAAATTAACCAATGCGGAGAAAAAAGAATTAAAGCAAGCAATCAAGGATAGAATCAAAAACCCACAGAAAAAATCACAGAGCAGGTCGTGAACAGAATTAATGGGTAGGGAGAGAAAATCACCGGCCACGGTGGAAGAGAATCGCCGGAGAGTACAGTTATATGGCAGCGAGGCTTCTTGCCGATGGTGATCTCCCTTTTATGCCACGGCGGAGCTGCTTTTCGCTTATGGCATTGAAATAAGCTACTTGCAGAGGCCTATAATCGCTGCATAATAAACAAAAAATGTAACAATATACAGATGAATCAAACTCATTTCAACTTGGACTAAGGGTCGCGACTGACGGTGGCGATGAAGTTGGTCTGCCGAACACTGGATGGCGACTGGGGAGGCAATGGGCGATGGGTACACCGTCTTCCGCTTGCCAGAGAGCCGAGAGGTTGAATTTTTGCACAGATCAGCTAATCGTGAGCTTCAACTAGTTCACCAGACCCTCTATTTGAAGACGCCGACGAGAGGAATCTCTAAGCTTGAGAGGACGCGACAACACAACGGCAGGAATCTCTGGCCTTGAGAGGACAAGACGAGGCTACGCGCTTTTGAGCTTGCTTTGGGAGGAATCTCTGAGCTTCAGAGTAGGAGGACAAGACGCGACGACCTCTGTGTTCTACGAGAGGAGATGAGAACGGGCCGAGAGCTGTGTTGGAAGGAATCTCTGAGCTCTGAGGTCTGGAGCTCAAGCTTTTTTCAGAGACCTCCTGTTGGAAGAGACGAGACGAGAACACTGCAAACGCCAACGCGGACGCTCCACCTCTGGGCTTCAGGATTAAGCTCGGTAAATGGACAACGCCCATTAAGCAAAACGCAAACCAAACACTCCCCGTTGGGTTTTTTTGTCACAGCCCTCCATACTGAGGTCTAACGCGCCAAATGGGCCCTTAACTTGCAATCCAAACACACCCATTATTGTCCAAAAAACAAACATAGGCCCCTCAAGTCTTAAATATAAAATTCAAATGACTTTTTCAGGGAGATTAAGAAAGTCAATTAAATTACTTTAAAATATTTATATTTATTATTTTTTAAAGAAATAATTTTTTTTAACTTATAAGTTAATATATAACTTAATTGTATACAATATATGACATAATTAAGTAATTCATTTATTTTTTTTTAATTTCTAAAAAAAAATCAACTAGATCTTATATTTAAAATCGGAGGCATTATCATTTCTGGTACAACCCATAATAATGATAGTGATAGCCAAAGAAAATAACAAATCTTCCTCAGTAAACAAGTTTTACAAAAATAGTACATCAAGAGGCAATATTTTTAATTCGATCAAAAAATACCTTTATATTGCACATAAAATGGAGAAATTTTTTTAAAAAATGGAAAACGGGAAATTAAAGATTACCAAAAAAAAAAAAAATCGTAAGTTGAAACTCGAAACATTAGAAGTATCATTAAAAAAATTGTATGGATAAGCAAGACTCGAGACTTGGAATTGTATCAGCTGATCTGATCGTTGACCTGGAGAATGTCAAATCAACGTACATTATAGCATCATCAATCTTCTAAAATTGTATATTCAAGCTAATTTCCTGATGAAAACAGCAACATCAAAAGTCAATAATAAACAAAGTTTTACCCAGAGAAAGTAAAAGGCTGAAATAAGAAATGGAAGCACCCATATATAGAGCATACTATACTTATTACAATAAAAACAAAAAATAAAAGAAAAATAGTGGAAAAGGGAGATAATGTTGGCACCTGTTCGAGGAACTGGTTTGAAAACGGATAATAGTGAAGCCTCAGCCCTCAAGCAATATGTGTGCACGAACTCTAGTTATATTTATAAATCTCAATTAATTAATTTTAACATACCTAAAAGAATTAGTTAATTTATTTTGATATCAAATTAGTTAATTTATTAATTATGAGCTAAATTTTTAATTTTTTCTTATTTATGAATAGTTTTAAGAGTCGATATAAATAAATTTTCTTATTTATTGTAATTAATAGGGATAAAATTATAAAAATTGCATTTATTACTCTAAAAGAGTACTTATAATTAAGACCATTTTTTCCCTCTAAAAAAGGAGTTATGAATAGGAATATAGGATCGGATTGGTACACGCTCATTTGGTAGGTTGCTTCAATTTATAAAGTAGAGAGAGAATATTTTCCCTATATTTAGAATTCGATCTCATCGTTAAATCTTTTATAGGAATGTTTAAATTCACCCTTCATTTACTATTTGGGTGAACTTTGTACACTTGGGAGGGATAAAACTTATATTAAATAATGATAAAGTTGAAAAGTTATTAAATTTTAAGATAGAGTTTTAATAATATTTTAAGTTTTTCTTGATTTTGGTATTTCAATCTTAAGTATACGATAAAATTGATTTTTTTAGAGAGATTAAGGAAGTTAAATAAGCTACTTAATCATATAATATCTTGTATATCATTGGATTATATATCAACTTATAAGTTAGACAATTTTTTTAAAAAAACATATAAATATAAATATTTTAAAATAATTTATTTAGCTTCCTTAATATCTTAAAAAAAAATTAATTTTGTCTTATATTCAAGACGGTAGGGAGTATTTGGATATGGCCTGGGTAGGATATCTAAAATCACATTATATTTATTGATTAAATTTGCATCAAATTGGGTAGGATACAAGGATAGAAATAAAATATTATCAACTTTTATTTTCTATGTATAATTTAATATCAATCGAAAGTTACAAATTGATAAAATGAAAATAAGATTGCATTATAGTATTAAAACGTACGTGTAGTGCTTTCCATCCAGAGCTAAATCAAATATATATAATACTACCTCTGATCCTAAATATAAGATAAAGTTTAGAATATAATTTACACTATAAACTTTATTCTATATTTAAAACAATATTACTATTATTCTATTAGGTACTATAGTTTATTTCTTGTGGGAAAAGATATTCAACAGACAATTAAAAAACTAAACCTAACAATTATAAGACACGAGAGCGTTGAATTGTGAAACCCTATGACCAACATAGACGTACATATACATTCCGTGCTATTTGGGGTGTTTTAAGTTGGTTTAATTTATTGATTAGAATTGCAACTTTTCATTTAATTACGTACGTATAGTATGAAGTGTTCTGCTTCGTCTTGGCATCCACCATAATAAACACGGGTTAATTATATTTGACTTTGACAAGTTGCTATAGTTTTGGCGTATAGCTTCTTCAAGATTTCGAATATCTACTGCTGTGAGATATGAGAATGAATTGATTTTATATGTTTTTTTTTTTCAATTTGATCATGTGTGGTTTGATTTTTCTTGATAGATAGGGGGGGCTCTCTTGCTCATGTACAATTTGCATAGCCTGTACAAAATATGAACAACTTATACATAGCTAGTTACATTATGTTTGAAACACTACTATAAAAAAGGATTTTTGAACCGCTTCATTTAGATTGGATTATAGACAATCTTGCCTAAAAAATATGATCAATGATAGTTTCATAAATATAAAGAATTTTTTAGACTATTCCTTTAATATAAGGTCTCAAATAAGTTATTTAGACTAGTTTTCCAAACAACGGGTCTAAAAGTTCAACTTTTAAGACCGGTGAAGCAGTATATTTTCCAATCTATATATTGAAGTGATTATTATTATTGGGATTGTTAATGTTGTGATGGTTATAATTTTTGTTGTGAGATGTTGTGTATAGAATAATAGTTTAATAAAATGTTTGCTGAAAATTTTAGTATTATATTATTTCTTCTGTTGGGATATATTGGGTTATGTGGAAGAGATTGAGGGTGAAATTGTGCCCATCAGCTCTCTCATATTTCTGGCCCGGATTTGAGTTGAGTGTTTTGAGCGGACACCTCCATATTACGGTATTTTTGTGGTGGCACGGGAGGGGACAGTATCCTTGAAGTGATAGTTAACCTTGGCCAGGTTACTAACACTGATGGACTGATCCACGTCCATGAGAAAATAAGGAGGAGCAAGATGGATGACTGAGGATGGTTAATTGTTATGGTTATTATGTATTAATTGTTTTATTTGTGGTTATTTAATTATTGAAATTATTATTATTATTATTATTATTATTATTAACAAACCTGCTTCTCTGACTTGCAATCCTTTCTTGCATATTTAATAAATTAATTTCGGTTACAGGGACTTTATGTCTCACCCTGTTATTATTAAATTTTTCAGGCGAGACCTCTAACCCTACTAGAGGACAAGGGAAGCAGTCAGAGGCATAAACGTTGTGAAACTTGTAGGCCTCTTTTTGGTCCTAGTGTTGTATTGGTTTATATATTGCCATCATAGGGCCTTTATATTTTTGAAATACTACATTAACTACTTTTTTTATGAAAGTTGACTTTCCAAATGCCTTGTTTTATGTTCTATCAAATTATAATGGATCCACTTTTCTATCTTGTGCGAACAATGTTTTGTGAAAACCCTTTGTTGTGAGGTTCGTGGTGTATGACTTGTGGGCTATAAAATCTCCTGTTCGATAATTGTGTCCTGAGTCATGAAATTCCTGTAGTGGGTTTGTGGGAAAAATTTGTGCCCTGGACCTCGAGGTATGTGTATTGAAAAGAAAAAGAGTTTTCTATAATTATTTGCTAATCCAATTTTAAAAAAAATATAATGGTTAATTGTTATTTGTGAGAAAGGGTCTGTTCACATTTTGCAAGATCCACAGGTCTGGTTGAGGTTTCCAGCTACTGCTCTTGTCGATTCTTAGTCATCTGAGAGCAGCGACGATCTGTAAGTCAAAGATTGAAGAATCAAAATCATCGATCATTCTACACTGTTCGGTCATTGACAATCTGCAAGTCAAGATCGAGATTTCCGATCTTTAAAGACCGATCAACAACTAGGAGTACGTCGATTTGGCCGCCGACGATTTGCAAGCCACGATTTCCAATTGATTTACGAGTATTGAGATTTATGAGTTTTAGGGAAAAGCTCTAATCTTTTACTTCAATTGATGGTCTATCTTGGATGAGTCACTGGGAATTCTAATAATGCAAGAGTTTATGAGTTGTTTTGATTTTTCTTGTATTTTCTGTTTCTTCTACATAGGCTCCCGGTTTCTTATTCTGGTAAGTTGGAACTTGTCAGTTTGATTTGTTGTGCCAAAAGTTGAAATTCTCTTCTTTTATTTTTGAAGACTCATGAAGTTTTGCTAGGCACACCCTGGTTGCTGGCTTTGATTTTTCTTTGATACTTTCAACAATTTTCTGTTGTAGTGGTAAGAGCCTAATGCCTCCTTTTCTTTAGAACGGTTTCTCGGTGAAGTTATTAAGGACTTGAAAAGCTCTCTATCTCGTAGGATTTCCAGCGGAGTAGTAATCGAAGGCACTGGGCGCTACGCAATTCATATTTGCTTAAGGGAGAGCATGGCGCCAAAAGTGAAAAAGTTGCAAAAAGGGTTTTGAAGCTGTTCAAGACCTGAACTTGATCAAGGTCTTGAAGTCCGAGATCAAATTCAAACTCAATTCTAACCCTTTCAAGGTTCTTTCTCTTTCTCTCTGTTGATTTTTCTTCTTATAAAATATTCTTTATCTCTATGTCTCGGTTGATTCTGGGAAAATCTATATAGGGGCCCTTTTTAGAGAAAAAATCCCAAAAAAGGCCCCAAGATTCTGAAAATCCTAAAAAGGACCCTTTTTGGGATAAATTCATTAAAATTTAACAACTAAATCAGCCAAATTTATAACAAAATCAATACCCGTTAACAACTAAATCAGTCACACTTACAACATTTTTTTAATAACTAAATCAATCACATTAACAACAATATCAGCCCCGGTTAACAACTATATCAGCCTTATTTACAACTCACCAAAATTTTAAAAATCCCGGCCCTTTTTGGGATTTTCATAATCTTGGGGTCCTTTTTGGGATTTTTTTTCTCCAAAAAGGGCCCTTAAATGCATTTTCCCTTGATTCTTCTTAGGATCGGAAAGGTTTTAGGCTCCGTATTTTTGTTTGCAATCTTTTTTTCACCAAACTTCTTGTCATAGAAATCCTTGGCAACAATTTTGTACTCTTTACTCTCCTTTAGAGCTTGAGAGGGTGTGTAACATCCTCCACTTTAAAAGACATTTATTAATTATTAACTTGATTAAACCATTCATTAAAATATTTTATGTATACAGTTAAGCTTTAGATTTTAAGAGACCCATTTTTTTAAACTAAATATTGCCTCAAGATTTACCAAAATATTCAAAAGATACTAGAGTATGCCAAGTGAGCCCTACTGTGGCAGTATACAATAATTCAACATATATCAAAAAGGTGAAAGCATTGCCGTTATCGAAAGTAGTTCAAGTTTCTGAAGTCTTCCCTGATAGACCCACATGAGAACTAACACCTAAAAATATTTATAACCATCAATATAGCTCACTATAAATACTAATATGTGCTCGTGAGGTGTCAAGTGGAATATTTTAAATAACAAAGTACTAGATATCTAATTTACAAATTTATCAGATCACAACTTCTATACTAAAATTTTTATATCAAATTTCATATCATGAATCACATATATAACATGCCAAGCAACAGATCGATACTCTAACAATCTTTATCACCTCCACCCTTATTCCGCTGACAGAACCCATAGGCTGTAACGTAATAGATTTAGTCTTTATGACAAGACTGCACCAAACTCTCCAATAATGAGGTATAACCTGGCAAAGGCTATAGCACTCATATCGGACCCTGGGTTCTCTTTCCTTTGAATATAGAAAAGTGTCACTGTCCCAAGAGTTAACCCTTAACCTGACCAAAGGAAAAATGGTGATACTAAGGGCCCTAAGACCATCCACTGTACACCTAGTTGTGGCATACCACGCAGTATTTTATACACAATAACTCCTATCATCTTTGTACATGTATCACCGCTTCACATCATAATAAACAATCATAATCTTAGCATGTATATACGAGTTCTATAGGAGATTTTATAAAACATCGTCTCAATAATTATTAAGATAACTATACTATTTCAACCACAAAATCGTAACAAAAAGTGCATTATATCCAAAACATATAATATCATAATTTTTGTCTCAATAACTACTTTAAAGTACTAATTGATATATTAAATCAATAATGCAATCTCACCAGTCACATTTTAAAATAAAATCTCACAATGTAACTTCATTAAGAACATAGTTTTCATATAATAAAAATAATTCACAAATATCATACAAGCAAATACAATGAATGGAAAGTGGTTACCTCTAGTTCTTGACATAAAAACTAAACTTGAGAAAGATCAAGTATACTTTAAAAATAAATATATAACTATACGATAATAGCATTAATAAAAATACTAACTAATAAAATAATTAATTAAACTATAATTGTCTCATTTTAATTTTTTTTTTAGAAGAAGTGACAATTTTATTTATTCTTCTAATCATCATTACAAATCTCATTTTCTTCCTTCATAAATTATTTCTCACTAATTATAATCATCAATATATCACCATGTTCTCAATTTAACTAAAATACCCAATTTTTCACAATAAAATTTTCACCTAAAACAATTTCTAATATTCATATTCATTTATCACCATGGTTTTGAAACCCGGACCGGAAACCATCGAACCGACTGGAAAACCGGTCCGAATTAGGGGTAGAACTGGGGTCTCGATTTGACCCCGGTTCAAATTGGTCAACTCCGCTTAAACCGGCTGAGTTGACCGAGCCAGCATCCTTTTTTGTCTCCTAAAAACTTACTTGAAATTCACCGTCGATTGACAGCGAGAAAAGAGAAAGGAGGAGAGAGTGAGTGAGATATCTGAAGAGTCACCCAGATATGAAGAAGAGATTTGAAGGAGAAGAAAGGGCTTGAGAAAGCCAATATTAAGGAACCCAAGAAGAAGGTAGTAGATGATGGAGGCAAGGAAGGAGCGAATGGCAACAATCTTAGAGAGGGTAACGTTGTGAAAGGGAGATCTGGTCATGTTTCCGTCGGATCTGTCGAAGAAGGCCATGGTTTCCAAAGCCCTCTCTCACTCATTTCTTAGTGAAGGTATTTCTTAGATGGAGGTCGGAGCCTCGGAGGATTTCTGAAGAAGATGGCGGAAAAAAATGGTTGGGAGATAATGATAATGGGTGACTAAACAAGTAAAGAGGGGGGATCAGATTGTCTCGGTAGCGATTTTCTCCTCTTCCCTCAGAATCATTTAATCCTGCCCATTCATTCCATCCCAGCTCCCATAAAGCGACACGTCATACACTTTTAAGACCAGAACAAAAAAGCTATGAATTTTCTCCTCTGCCCGTCCATACCCAGACCAGACCAGATTCTTGCTCATGCAAATGCTTCGACTCTTGCTCCTAATCTTCATTTTCTCTACCGCCATTTCAAACTTGTTCATCTCTTGCGTCTTGGGTGAAGTGGTAACCTGCTCGAATATGGGAGCAGATTCTCTCAGACATCGATTTCCCTTGCTTGATTTGAGTTCTAATTCCGCTGAGGTCCGACGCCAGAGACTTCAAGTGAGTCAAAATCGGACCGTGAACCGGAGCCGCGCACCTAGGTTCGATTTGGGTTTTTCTGGTTTCATGATTGGACCTTCCGATCATGTCTGCTCCATACAAATCTTATTTCATATTTTTCACTTTACACTACTGCCATACTAAATTAATCATTTCCCAATCTTTATAATTTATAATTTTTTTATTTACCTGCGTATCATGAAAAGAAATTTGTTTATGTAGGGGTTGTGATTTCAGCAGATCAGGATGGTGAGCTATCTGTTGTTGGAAGACTTGCAGCAGGTGCTTGTGCTGGCATGACATCCACTTTTGTGAGTAACTCGTTAGGAAAGTCGTTGCTTGTATCCTTGGAAGTTTCAGGCATCATGTCATTAGTTCTAAGAGCAATTTATTTTTTGTAAAGTAATCAGTTTTTATACATTGTGTCTTATTCTTTTGAATTCTGAGTAAACTTCTGCCTGGTTCCTTTGAAGTGCTTTGGTTATTCACATAATCAAATTTTGATTTTGAAAGTATGAATACAAAATGCTTTGTCAAATATTGTTAGCGTAACTAGTAACTAATGCAGATGCCCCCCAAGCCATAAGTGTGGAGCCTGGTTGATCTAATTCCTCTCGGCTCTTCTCAGTTGTCACCAATGCCTCTATGGATTGGGACTAGCTGCTTTTTCTCGTTAGTTTGTTTGCTTTCACTTTGTTGTTTCCTTTTTCGTCTTTGGCCATCACACTCTTTATTGCTATGTACCTGTGTGGCTTCCATAGTACTCCTTTGTATTGTTTTTAACTAGTAATGAAATGTCTGGAATGGTTCCCAAAAAAAAAAAACTACTAACTAATGAAATTGTCATGCAGGCTCACAATTAGGTCCCAAGCCAAGGTAAGAACTGAAGAGTTAGATGCTCCAATTTCATGTTCTGCACCTACAACATTGCAAGCACTACCTCAAGTTCAGTCATTAACTAGTACGATGTTGGTGCGTTTTTTTTATCTAACATTAAATTGACACTGTGATTTGTTCTGTTAATGTGTATGTTAATGCTTTTTCATGTTAATAATATGCTTACTTTTGTCATTGTTATTTATAGGCTCCCTTAGATTGTCCAACACCATTATTGGAAGCATTCGAACAAGAAATTTTGTTGTCGTTAGGTACAAAAATAAAACTGACGCAGGAGTGTGCACAAGCAAAAGGGAAAATGTCACTTTTATTTAAATTAATGTGTATACTACATCAAGATGCCAAATACAAATGTCATTTGCTAATACACTCTGTACTGTATATCAAATATATTGTATTACAACTTTTTATGACCATATGCTAACATCTACATCGCTCTTGCTTCTTCCTTCTTCTTCTTCTTCTTCTTAGGTGAAGGTCAAACTTCTATAACAACTTCATCAATGTCCCATCAGTTCCTAGTAGGTGAATCAGCAATGTTTAATCAGCATGAAGGATTTAGCAACCAACACCTGCAATAACAATTCAAATTCCATCAATATAGTCATTCAACCATCATTATGTTTTAGACAATGTAAGACATCATTTTGTTTTGGCAAAATCATTTTGAAACTTGTTTTGGCAGCAGCAAGTATATAAGTAGTGTAAAGGCAATGTATAGCAACCTGGTATTTGGCAGCAAGAATTTAGTGTAAATGCAATGTATCAACAACTTGGTATTTGGCAGTAAGAATTTAGTGTAAATGCATTGGCAGCAACAATTAGTATAAATGCAATGTATCAACATTTATATGTTAACTTCAATCAGCATTCATAGCCAACCTTTGAACAATGTGATTTTGATCATGTGTGTGTGTGTGTATAATATATACAGCAACTGCTAGGACTTCCTCAATGCCAAATAAAGGCAATTCTGGCCATCTATTTACAGTGGAAAGAATCAGAGTACTAGTGACCAGAAATAATCAATCAAATGCTATGGGTATGAAATTTTCATCATCTAAGAGCATGTTAATGTCAATAAGGTCCTCTAGGCCATCGACTATCTCTTCTGAATTGATCACATCCTTATTACATGCCTGTCAGATTTTTACAAGAGCAAGAGATTTTTGTTAGAATAATAATTGAAAGGCTCAAAGCAAAAGACCCTATTATGCCTATCTGTAATCAAGTTGTCCGATCTATTTACATATAAGCCTATTAGCCATGTGCTGAAGCACCAAAAGGAAGCCTAGAATACAATCCAATCCCATAAAAACAAAGAAGAAATGCTTGCAGCAACAATTTAGTGTAAATGCAATGTATCAGCATTTATATAAGTCGTAGCAATGTGTTAGCATTTAGAGTCAATGCAACATATCAAATTTTAGTGTAAACTACATCATTATGCTTGGTTTAGAAATTCCTCAGCAATTTCAGGATTTGAAATTTAGCTAGACCAAATAACAGGAAAATACAGCAATGGACAAAACCAGTTTACAAATTCCTCACCAATGCATAGGTGGACAAAATCAACCTTGAGAAGTAGTGGACATGCACCTCTAATTTGAATTATCCATATACAAGGAATAAGCCTACTCTATCATATGTTGTATTAGATGATCAAGTCTGAAGATAAGTGTAGGACAATTTGGTGGGGGAAAATGACCACACAACACATACTGATTGGAACAAAATAAAAATTTTCCGGCATAATCTGTAAAATGGCATAGTTGCACCCCAAATCAAAACCATCATCTTCATAGTTCTTTTCATGCCCCTCATCATCGTTCTCGAAGGGTGGGTCTAAGACAGACACACGGCTGCATTGCTCCTTCTCTTCATCTTCCTCGTTTAATTGTAATTTCTCATCAGTCTTTGTTCTGTTCTTTTCTTCATCCTGTATTACATTCATAACAACAACCACTATTAGAAAATCATCCCAAATTAGTCAGCATTATTTGTCAATGGATTTGGACTCACCCGTTTTTCATAATTGGATTTGTTATTGATGTATATTTTTTTTTTTCGTTCACTTATTTATTTACCAGCAACAGAACAATTCTTGTAATTTAAACATGCATAAGAATGAGAAATTATTTTCTAGTAAATCGAATGTCTGGGGTGTAACAATAGAAAACAAGAGAAGAAACAAAAAAATAATTTGTGGTGTTGCAAGTAATTAATTCACTAGACAAGTTAGTGTAAAGTGGAAAATATGAAATAAGATTTGCATGGAGCAGACATGATCGGAAGGTCCAATCATGAAACCAGAAAAACCCAAATCGAACCTAGGTGTGCGGCTCTGGTTCACGGTCCGATTTTGACTCACTCGAAGTCTTTGGCCCCGGACCTCAACAGAATTAGAACTCGAATCAATCAAGGTAAATCGACGTCTGAGAGAATCTGCTCTCATATTCGAGCAGGTTACCACTTCGCCCAAGACGCAAGAGATAAACAAGTTTGAAATGGCGGCAGATAAAATGAAGATTAGGAGAAGAGTCGAAGCATTTGCGTGAGCAAGAATCTAGCCTGGGTATGGACGGGCAGGGGAGAAAAGTCTTAGCTTTTTTGTTTTGGTCTTAAAAGTGTATGACGTGTTGCTTTATGGGAGCTGGGATGGAATGAACGGGTAGGATTAAATGATTCTGAGGGAAGAGGAGAAAATCGCTACTGAGACAATCTGATCCCGTAAAGAGGGAGGGTGGGACTAATTAATGTCTATCAGAGTTCAGAGCAGCGTTGGCAGAGTAAAAGTGATTGGGAAGAGGTGAAAATGGGAAATGGTGAAAGAGGTGGGTCCTATGGGTGATTTGAAACTTCAACCAGCCCAACGTATTGATTTTCCCTCCTCCTTCTTCATTATTTTTATCTTATATATACGTCATGTCCTATCAGTACTCTCACCGGTTTAACTCCAGTTTGACCCATTGACCCTTAACCTAGTATTCAAATCGCTTTAGTCACCAGTCCGGGTTTCAGAACCTTATTTATCATCTTCAAATCCAATTTATCTAATCCTCAATATAACCTCCAATATGTTAAAAATGAATTATAAATTCATATATAAGAGACCTATTATCACCAACATTAATTTTCCAACCTATTAGTAACCTATATGAACATAACTAGATTTATTAAGCAGATCTCAAAACTTCCACATAATCAAATCATATCAAATTCTAATTTAAATTACAAATCCCAACTTAAAGTTCAAGATTTAGCAAAACTAAACTAATTAAACCAACACTAATATCTCAAATAATCCAAATAAATGCTTTAAACCTCATTTAATTGGTAAACATATCCTATAAGACAAAAATCCTAAATTCATTTGAATAGAAAATTAATTTAAAATTCTTACAACAACGAACTAATAAATCTAAACTAATTAAAATTACTTATTAATCATGCTCTAAATGTATATAGTAATCTATTATCAAAACTTTATCAAAATTCCAATCCAAAATTTTCACTAATCAATAGTACTATATTACTCTCATTAAAAAAAGAAAAATACGTAAAATAACTTTCATAAAGAAAGTTTGTTAAAAAGAAATTAATTTAACAATCTAAATAATCTTATAAAATAAATAACTTACCTTTAAAAAAAACTCAGATAGGCTCTATTTTCTTCTTTTTCTCCTCTTTTCTCGTTTCACTCTTGCTCTCACGGCACTCTGCTCTCCCACTCTCTTCCACAACACACAATTTCACACACGCACACACTAAACTATTTAAATAGGAGCGGAGAGGAGGTGGAATTAATTCTCCTCTCCCCCAAGAAAAGTGGCAGCATGCTGCCACATTTCCCAAAACATTGCAGCATGTCTGCCCTTTTTTATTTTATTTTTTACTTTTTATAATAATAATTATTTTTGAGAAAAATTACCATAAAAGACCTAACATTTTTTTCCCTTTTTCCATTATCTCAATTAATTTCTTTTTAATAAATCATATTTTAAATAAATAAATAAAACTTTTATGTTAATAATTATATGACAAATTCATGTATCATGATTAATTCTTTCTTATATAAAATTAAATCCTAATATAAAAATTAGAATGTTACACAATCTAGTGCTCTTTACACATTTGTTGATGAATATTTAACATCGATTATTAGACCCAGAATGCTCTTTGGCATTGGAGGCAACCATGTGACTTTCGTCTTTTTTTTTTTTAAAAAAAAAACTTTTGAATAGAAAGGGATTTTAAACATCGGATGTGAAAACATATTTGATGTTAAAAGTCTATTCTTTTTTGTGTGTGATGGAAATGGATTTTTAAGACCAGATGTTAAAATTAAACACACCCCATCTCAAAAGTCCCTTTTTATCAAAAAAAAAAAAAAAAGAAGAAGGTATTTTTAAGCTTTCACATCTGATCTTAAAAATTCATTTCTATCACACAAAAAAAGAAGGGACTTTTAAAATCGGATGGTTTTTATAACCAGTTTTAAAAGTCCCTTTTTTTTTTTTTGTAATAGCAAGGGATTTTTAAGATTGGTTGGGTTTAAAATCAATCAAAAAAGCTAGAGTTTTTAGACCTAATAGTTAAATAATGGTCTAGAGACAATTTTTTAAGACTGGTTGCACAACTGGTGTTAAAAATAACAAACTTTTTAGATCATCTGTATCGAGACCGATTCCAAATTTAGTTTAAGAGCTGTTTTTTGTTCGGTTTAAAAAGTTTTTTTTTTTTGGTGATAGTGAAATATGGATACTACTACTTATACCATATTTTGTGTGCGTGTGTATAATGCATGGTATAATATATATATATATATATATATATGTGGGTAAATTAGTACTAACTGCTAAAGTTTTTCAAACAAATTGATCTTTTCAGTTTGATTCCTTAAATATATATAATCTTTTGGAGGAATTAATTTTTTGTTTGTTTGTATAGTTTACTTTCATTATAAATCTCACAAATATAGATACTTTTTTACGTCAATCTTGTGAATCAAAGTGAGCTTGTGGTAAGATAAAAACTTAAATTTCATTATCATGGCATAGAGTTTGAATATGTTTAAATATTTTGAATTCTGAACAGTAGTCTAAATTTAATTAGTTGAGCCATTCATAGAACAGCTACTCAAAATATGCACCGTCATTTATATTTATTGTTACCTCTGATCTTAAACATAAGATAAAGTTTATAGTATAAATTACATTACAAACTTTATCTTATATTTAACACTAGAGAGAGTAATTGTTATTGGAAAGTTGCATAAATTATAAATTAAACCATGAAGCAGGCACAAATTTAAGATTTTTACACTACTACAAAAAAGAGCAATTGTGGCATTTCTTTTTATAATAACTATGGCTCTTAGGAAGCGCGACAACATGTATGTATATGTATTAATTAAAACACTTCCTACGGCACTTTCTCAGGGAAGCGCCACAGGAAGAGTATATATGTTTATATTGATTTTTTCTTATTCAAGGAAGCACCATAGGAAGTATTTTTTTTAAAAAATAATTTTTTCGTATTTTTCTTTCAAACCCAATAATTACAGTGGACAATACACTTTAAGTACAATTTTTTTGTTATATCTACAGCAAAATGAAGAATAGCAAATCACAATTAAATAACTCCAAAATGATACAAACAAATAACTAAAGGGTTAAATATCAAATTTTCCCTAGAAGTATACGCCTAGAAGCAATTTTTTCCTAAAAGTTTTTTTGGCTCTATGTAGCCCTGAAAGTTTAAATACGTAGCAATTTTGCCCTTTTCTATTGAAAAGTTAATAGTTAATGTCACTTTTTTAATATTCAACGTTAGTTTTTTAACGAAAAAGCTATATTTTTAAATTTCCAGGGCTACATTGAGCAAAAAAAAAAAAAAACTTCTAGAGAAAATTTGCTACTTAACCCATAACACTAATTGACAAAATCACTACTAAATATATTTACAACAATTCTGAATTGAATACAATTAATTCTAGTTAAATAAACAACATAACAATAGGCAAGAAACAATAGTAACTAGTTAGGACATTGCCTGTGCACATGCTTACACCATTCTTTAATGACTTTGTTCACTTTATGGTCAGTAAAATTGTCACAACATTGATCTTCATAATATTAACCATGCACACAACAAATTAAAATTACTAAAAATTAATTATTAGGAACTACTTAATTAAATTTAAAAGACAATATAATTGCAACTAAAATGACTTAATTTTGGAAGAACAACAGGGTAATTATGAGTAATTACGTCATTCATGAATTTCATAATGTAATGCCCGCAATCATTTTTATTCCGTTAAAAAGGGCACTACAACAATATGGAAAAGAAGAGGCCAATGGGAGTGGGGACTAAGGATAAATAAAGGAAGTGGCTAATAGGAGTGGAGACAAGAGGATAAAAATGGAAAGAGGAAATCGAAGGGAGAGCTACTAGAAAATAGGGGACATGTTACTGCTAAAGTGAGAGCTGATGAAGAAGAGTTTGGGAAAAAGTATTAAGAAATACTTTGTGTGGTGTTTATTGAGCCAATCACCATATAAAATGAGTAGCAACTGCGACACTTCTTTGAGCAAGCGCTACAACTATTACTTTAATTTTTACCAAAAAAAAAAAAAAGCACCTTACTAACCCTTCGTCAAGTAAGCACCACGAAAAGCCCACAAGTAGTTGTAGCGCTTACCTAAGAAAACGCCACAACATCCCAATTTTGGTTTAAAAAATAAAAATAAAATCAGAAGAAGCTATAAAGAAGTGCCATAAAACACTATTCCCAATTCCGTACCATACAAATAATCTCTTCACCAGAAGTAG
Organism: Acacia crassicarpa; assembly: GCA_034222035.1. Lineage (NCBI taxonomy): Eukaryota > Viridiplantae > Streptophyta > Magnoliopsida > Fabales > Fabaceae > Acacia > Acacia crassicarpa. The sequence goes on along the minus strand of JAWXYG010000009.1, from coordinate 40,171,175 downwards.
ATCCTCTCCTTATCCGTCATTAACTCATCTGGATCGTTGATTGAGAAGATGAGAGAAAAGTCAAAGTAATATTGTGACTTTTTAGATTGATTAAACGGATATGATTTAGAGATTATGAGAAAAGGATAATGAGAGAAACTCAACCCTCTCTTCACCTTTGTTCCCTCTCTTCACCTTTGTTACAAATAAGAATGAGAGAAACTTAGTATAAAATATCATTAAAAAAACTTATTTAACATAAGGAGCCAAATGTGTTGGGGGCATGAGATTTTAAATGTTCGTTAAACGATTTTCAAAGCATTTGCAAGGTTGCCACTTCTTTGGTTCTGGTTCAAAACCGTATCTTCCCTTCTTTTATCCATTTTTAATGATTAGATTAATATTTTAATGGTCAATATTTATGTGATCGTTCATAAAATTATTATTTAAATGTTAAGTTATAGAGAGGAAAATAATTAATTGAATACAAATTGCTAAATTTTGATATAAATAATTCAATATTATAATAAAGAGAATAAAAATAATATTTTGTATAAAAATAAATTTAAACCATTCAAATGTAAATCTAATGATTAAAAAAGGAAGAGGAGGGAAGAAAATGGAAAAGGATGGGGAAAGGTTCCGATGCCCCTTTAGACCTCTTTGCCAAATAAATTTACCTTTTAGTCCTTTATATTCCCAAGTGTCCTAGGAGCTAGTAATAGGGTTTATTTTGATCATATGTATCAAGATTTCGATTGATTTTATCTCTTAAACTTATAATTTTTTTTTCAAACTACCCTGTTAATTATACATGTTGAAAATGTTTCTATCAAAAGGTAATTCCATTAAGAATTATTAAAAACCGTATTTTTTAGAAAACACAAGTTCAAATCCTAATAAACTGTTAAGTGAGATGATAAGCGACTCCATCTTATAAAGAAGAAAACACAAGCTTACTTCTTGTGAAGTACAAACTTCAAAAGAGGAAACCCTTGATATTTAAAAAAACACACACACATTTTTCTACCATTAACTAAGTTTAACTATTTTTTAAAATAATTTCTACCTATTAGTTATTTAGTTCTATTACCAACCTTTCCAAATAATGATGTGGGGTTGTTGGTTTTTTTTTTTTTTTTGGGGGGGCAATAGTTTAGATGGTAAACTTGGAGTTACTGGGCCATGAAGGCCCAATAGTGAAAAGGCCTTCTAGTCGGGAAACTCAGTTAAGCCATACCCTTTAGTCCGGATTGCTGTTGAACCCAAGAAAACACACACACACACACACACAAAGGTTTAGTCCGAAGTGCAAGAGAGATAATCACAAACAAGGACCATAGTCTTGACTCTTGAAATTAACACACTCTTAAAATTAGTTAATAGGAGTAGTACAGTTGGCTAAGACGTCGGCCTTCACTTCAAAAGGGAGGAGGCTCAATACCAGCTGGTTGATGTAAGGGCCTCATTAGTGGATGATCTGTAAGTACCTCTATAAGCGTTCTATAAACCTGGAGGTATACCTTAGCCCTGATGGGGTACCAGTGTCTACCCCACTTAAACTTTTTATTATAAAAAAACACACACACACACTCTTAAAATTAAATTACTTATCATTTTTGTCCTTCAAATTAAATTACTTACCTTTTTTTTTTTTGTCTTAATTTAAATAAACGGGATTGGATTGTGAGAAGAGTTACCTTGTGAACTGAAACGTTTAGATTCCCACACAAATTATTTTATATTTCAGTGCACTTTTCATATTCTTTTTGGAATGTTTGTAGGAATGTAATTTAGAATTATGCACCAAAGATTGATAAAACAAGGGACAACCACTAAAAGTGCTTATTCACTTTTGGACATAGGTGCTTAATTACGTAAATCGAGATAAATCTCCTTTCACGTAATTATCTCATATACTATAAATCATAATTGAAAAACTGCTTTTGAAGACTTGAATTGCTATTTTAAACAAGCACATTAAATATCAAGATAATCTTCTTGAATAACAAAATTCATTCCATTAAATGCAGTCAGCTATATATGAATCGTGTGATGTCATTACTTTTTATCAATAAGTAAACATTTGGATAAACTAGTACTCTTCCGATCCTAAATATAGAACATGGTTCGTAATACAAATCACACTATAAATTATGTCATATATTTAAGACTAGAGGTAGAAACTAATAAGTTTCATTTAATAATTTTATTAAGTGTTTTTTCGTTCTTCATTTGCCTCTTTTCAGATACCTTTATACGAACAATCCATATATCCTGCTTACCTGCGCAAGATGATCAGCAAGAACGAGACGAAGAAGTGGGATGGGGGGAGTATAATAACTGTCTTGTTAGTATTTTTATATACGCACATATATATTTTGTTCTAGAGCACTGCAAATAATAATAGTTTGGATCAAAAGTGTGAGAAGAATCACGCCATTCGATGAGCAGAAGCATAATTGGAGGTTTACTCATCATGTTGTTATGTTGTCTCCCACAAGTTAGTAATAGTAGTAGTTCATTAAAAATAGAAGCCTCCTCTAGCCTCGATAAGTAATGGAGTTAATCAGGTATTAGTAATTATTTTATAAATAGAGTAATATATATAGGATCATGCGCAGAGGAGAGAAAGGAAAAAAAAAAAAAAAAAACCCGCACGCGCACTGTCATTAATTCTTGGATTCTGTCCTAAGAACCCATCATTGTCTCCTTTAATAATCTTCACACACACACGGACACTTTTGATTCATGCATCTCTCACTCGTCTCCTCCATTCCTTACAATAATATATTTTTATAATTATTTTAGTATTTTCATATGACTGCTTACTTCGTACTTCAGTCAACAAAAGCATGCCTCAATTGCAAACTAGCTTTTTTTAATACTCTATCAGATATCAGTTATTTTTATTCATAACTCAAACTTATAATACCCTGCATTTACTATGAATATGCGTAATGGCGGGAAGCTTTTGAGCCACAGTGTCTCACTCTCAATAATGGACACTTCAGACTTGTCCACTCGCTCCTCGGATCTCACAAACTAAGAAGCCATTTGTCTCATTCATTCAAACGGTCAAACCCCATCATCTTCATTCCCAACCACGCCTTCCATATTTAGGTGTTCACCACCAATCTGGACAGTCCAAGTTTACTTTTATATTTAACTTTTGTTTTTAAAGATATTTTACTATGCACGTAATTTAAAGAAAAATATCGTTTGAATTACAAAAGCCTTAAAATGTCTACTAAATTAATAAAAAGATAAATAGATAATTTGATTAGGAATATGATATTTTGAAATTTAGATGTTAATAACTTAAGTATAGATGATGGCAACTTAATAATAATATTTAACAACTTAGTATATATGGTGACAACTTAATCATATTTCTGCCAGATTATCTATTTATCTTTTTATTAATTTAGTAGATATTTTAAGATTTTTGTAATTCAAATGATATTTTTCTGTCATTTTTTTAAATTTAAAATAAGGAAAGTTTCTTAATTGTCAGTTTTTTTAAAATACGTTTTATTTAAAAATCCTCAATTGAAAATTTAAATTTATACTATAGAAATTGTATTTGAACCACGGAGGTCTCACTATAGAAATGAGCACACAAATGAGTCCCCATGCCATCTTCACTCATCTCAAATTCTATACTTCCCTTCCAGCTATTTCATATAAACTAAATAATTATCTTACACAAACTAAAAAAATACAATTGAGTTCAATAAACATATTTAAGACTTGATTTTTCCCCTAAAAATGTCCATATTAATTGTTTAATACCACGGTTATGTGTTCGATTATGCACACAATACAATAAGAGCAAAAGAAAAAATTCTTAATAAAAACTCCATAAGACAATGGGTCGTAGTGTTCCTTATAATCTATTTATCTATATATCGATCTATCTATCTATCTATTATGTTATTAGAAACGGATTGCTTTAACACCGTTTTGCACATTTGGTTGTCAATTTGCCTTTCAATGCCGTTAAGTTTAACACCATTTAGTAATTAATATTTTATCAATGGAATGAAAAATGTTGGCATTGTATTATAATTAGTAATAATTATTAATTTACAATTCATTAATATAATTAATAATGCAAAACAAATACCACTACTAATATTACTTTCTAATATGCAATTGTTAGGGAGGAAGACTCGAGAAGTTTCAACCAATAAATCATGTTGATAACCTTTGATTTTTTTAGGATTGAGATGATAAATTGCATAAACAATTGAGCGAATAAAAAGGCAAAAAGATAGGTATTTACAAGAGCATTTATGCGTTTTAATTAATTATATAATTATAGTTTTTTTTTTATATACACATAGTAGGGGAAGGGGCATAAGGTTCGAACCCTGGACATGGAGGAGGGGAATCCAGCTCCCATGTCACTGTGCTACTAAGGCGCGGGCTATACAATTATAGTTTTATCATTAAGACATTAACCATATTGAATTGTCATAAATCACCAGTGGCTCCAGCTGACCATCTAAAATTTATTAGTATATATATATATATATGTATGTATGTATTTATTATATAATATTTTATTTTGACCAATAATTTGGCCCCAGCTTATCTTTTATCTTCTCTATAAGAAAAATATTTGGTTCATTACTCATTGAGCTATGAGAGGAAAGTAAAATTCTTGTTTAAAATACTTGCTGAAAAGTTAAGTATCATCTCGTATCCTTTTTTTTTTATTTATAAGTGTTGGTTATTATTTATTTATATTTTCAATGTTATGTGATATTCTTTAGTAAATAGATATTTATGTTTTTTGCCCAAACTAAAAATATTTTCTTTTTCTGCCACTATAAATCACCACATTTGATAATGGTCAGAAGTTGTTGTATTTAATCTTCATCAGGCCACTTTTACTCAACGATGTGGCTCATCAACAGTCATATGTTTTTTTTTTTTTTTTTTGCCTATAAAAGGTAATACGTGGTGTGTTCTCATTGTGCACCAAGCTCTGAGCTCTATCCCTAAGCTCCCCTCCTCTTTACTCTTAAATTACATTACTTTTTTTTTTTTTTGGTTTGGTTCTATCACCCTATTTTCTGGGAAAAAAAAAAGGTTCGTTAAATTCGAAGGAGTGTCACATCTCTTTTTATTGAAAAAGCATCGGAATTATTTTAAAGGATAGTGGTAGAACTAAAATTATAAATTTTTTATTGTTTTGTAAGTACTCCCACCACTTTTTAACTACCATCAACAAGTCTAAGTTGATGCCCAATAGGTGTAGGAGTGCAACTTTCAAATTCTGGATAATTAGTACAATACTTTATATATTACTTATAGTGGATGAGCACAATGCTTCCTAACCATGTTGATAAATTAGTAGGGTTATAGTAAAATTGCAAAATCATAAATAGAGCCAATCTATCAGGATCCAAGATAATTCTTTTTTTTTTTTTTTGCTTAAAAAATTTTAGGAAAGGGGTTGGACTCACTCACAGTTCAAAGGCAGGGTGCTTGGAGCTCAATCCACATGAAATACTGGCCAAAGAGTGGATCCAAGATAATTCAAATCTACAGAAGTGCCACAAAGGTCTATTGCAAATCAAACTTGAAGATAATATGTGAATTTTAAAACCCAACTTTTTTGTTGTCGTTATAATTAAGCCCAACTTAATTAAATCAAACCACTAACTGGACTATGTTGAAACTCAGCCCAATATATATAATCTTCAATGACATTAATTTTTTTTTTTTTTGCCCCAACAATGTGGCATTAAAGCCATTAACTGACTTGTAATTTGTATATGAGTAATCTATCCGAAATACATTTTATTCTAGCTACTATATTTTTTCATGGTAAAGGAGAGGCATAAACCAAACACTACTGCATCAACATGATTATTAATTAATGTAATAGGATTAACGAAGTGGTATAATTAAGTAAGGCCAAGTTGTGGTTTTCAAGGTAGTGTTGTTTTTAATATTTATGCAAATAGTTATCTAACATGCCCTATTAGCATCCCAGCTGCTAGCTTGCATCTCATTCCCAATAATATGTTGCCAGCCATTTAGCGTTTGCAACACATGTGTGCCCATACACACATTTATCCTCATTGTTGTCATCTTCAATACTACTCTAGTATTTTTTTTTTTTTTTTTATATATAGGGAAAATCCATTTCAGTGCCTAAATTAGAAAAAAAAAAGTCAAAAAATGCCCAAGAAAAGGTTAAATGTCAAAAAAGGCCTCAGTGTCTTTTTTGGTATAACTTTATTAAAACGTTAGTTGTTAACGGGGTTGATATAGTTGTTAACGGGTACTGATATAGTTGTTAACGGTACTGATTTAGTTATTAGGATATTGTTGTTAATAGTACTGATTTAATTGTTATTGACTTACCCGTTAACAACTATATCAGCCCCGTTAACAACTAACGTTTTAATGAAATTATATCAGAAAAGGCCTGACATTTGACATTTTCTTGGCCCTTTTTAGGCATTTTTTTTCCTACTTTGGGCCCTCAAGTAGATTTTTCCTTTTTTTATAAGTCCAGCTTACTTAATTCTCACATACTAATAAAAGTTAATTAATGTATTAAATATATCCTAAATTGATAACTTTCTTCAATTTTACTTTTATTTATGAATGTGTATAAAAATATTTTAATATATTAGGTGTCGCCTCTTTGTCCTCTCTCTCCACATTTAACCACGGCAAAATTTTAATACTATCATTAATTACTTTCAAGGTGGATTTATAATAAAGACCTTCCCCCCCCCCCCCCCCACCAAAAAAAAAAAAAAAAGACTTGTAAAAAGGATAAGGATCAGGCCATGGTAGTCGAAAAATTAAAATATCCGCAGTTGCATTAGATTTGTCCAAGGTTTCTACCAATTACTTACAATAAGAGATCCTAATAAAATTATAAGATAGATCGAAACCAGTTTGTGACCCAACTTATATGAAGACCTAGCTTGTATATATTTCAAGTGTCTGATTAAATTAAAAGTAAGTAGTCTCTATCTTATTCAATGGTGTGGTATGTGATATTCAAATTAAGAATGATAATCATCATCTATATATTTCAAGTGTCGTCTGATTAAATTAAGAATGACATGTCTGATTAAATTAAAGTAAGTAGTCTCTATCTTATTCAATGATATATGAGATATTCAAATTAAGAATGATAATTAATCATCATCAATATAATTTTTGTTCTATGCCCAAGCTTTAAAAAAAAAAATCAAAAGCCAATTATTCATAATAAAATGGAATGAAAATATAGGAGAATATTGTTAAAAAAATATTAATATTCGATATGAAACATTAATCTACAATAATGAACAGATAATAATAATAGATCTTCCTTAGCTTTTATGTACGTTTTTTCCCACTCTTTTTTGAACATGATACTCATGTTGCATATAAACAATTCCAAATGATGATGTTAATTAAGGATCACATTCCCACTTATTTGGCAAGTGGGATATGAGAATTTTATATTAATATCCGAATCTATTTGGAGTAAGCAATGAAGGGAAATATTCTTAATTATTCGATACGGTCATAAACAAATTCTCACATGACAATCATTTATCATAATTTAAGATTCTGAATATTTGGTTGTTCAAGTTCCATAAAACATTTGCTATTTCGTACAACCCTAAAACATTTTAATTTACTTCCTACAACTTTGTTATTAGTATAGTAATAGTCCGTCGTCATCGTATATTGAAACTTTATGGTAAAGAATTTCAGAATATATATGAAGCATATTCTTCTAACAACAACATTTATACATAATATTTTGGCGACTAGTTTGCATTCAGATCAGCATCTAATCAAATAAGAGTTTCTGTTACGCAACTCTTCGATCGTGTGATTTTTTTTATTTTTTATTTTTATTTTTTTTGCTGAACAGAAGAGAAAATGACATATGGTAGCAAATTATTAACTTTTTTTTTTTCCAAAAAGCAATTGATTAGTGGGAGTAAAATCTCTCAATATGACTTTTTGACCGAAACTAAACACACACACACATTTGGCTTGTATATTCGGGAGGAATAAGGAAACATGAGTGTGGAGCAGGTGATGTGTAGAACATTATTTTATATATATATAATTTGTTTTGTGTCTCTGTGATTCATTGATTGCGAGTATCTAGTACATTACATGTCATTTCCTTTTTTTGTTTTAAATCTTTCTTGTCAAGGCAAATACACACACACACACAACATATATATATTAATTACGTACACACACACATGTGCGCGCGTTTGTGTCTCAAAGCTTGCAGCCTTATTATTATTCTTTGTGTGCATTATATTGCACATGCACATGCGCGGTAGCAATTTGGAGATTTCTATATACGATCATTTGGCACAACCTGTACCATTAATTAACCAAATAACGCACTCATTTAGCGCCAGAATTAATTTATATCTAAATTACAATAACAAGACTTAGCTTATAATTAATCCTATATACATATGTATTATATATACTTAAGCCATTTTGTGGGGTAGTTCCTCCACGTCTGATCGGTGTCAGCCTTTTTTTTTTTTTTTTTTTTGGGAATAGTTTAGAAAGTGCGACGTGTAATCATGGAAAGACAGCCACACTATGCTAGAATCTGGGGCTCAGTTAAACAGAGAGAAACTTGTTGCCTGCTCAAATGGCAATTAACTTTATTATGTGTTTAGTATAGTTGCAACTAGCTAGCTAGCCAACTAGCAAACTTTAGTTAATTAACATGAATTATGTTGCTTCTTAACTTGGATCATCTGGATCGGTCGAGTATGAGGTAATATGTTCTATCTTTTTTCTTCAACTAGGCAATAAAATAAGAGGATAGGGATTTCAGTTTTGGTTTATTTCAAAATCTTTGGTGTATGAGCATGTGTAGAAGGAATTTTGAATTTAGCTGATCAAATTTTTGGAGTTAGATTGAAAATTAAAAGTCATGAACTTCTTTTAAGAAGTTTTTTAGGCGTGTTTCAAGGTTTTGTGTTACCCTAATCTCTTGTAAACTTGTCTCTTTTGAATTATGAGGACTTGATTAGAGGTTACGATTTCTTTTCGTAATTGATGTGGTAAAAAGTGTTAGAGAACATAGCCACACAGACACAGTCATGTTTAATTTGTTAGGGTTTAGTCGATCTTTAAAACAGAAAAGTCACGACTTATATATGTATAACAAACACTTAATTATAATACGTAATTGGGGTTTAATTACTTATTTTATTTTTTGGGTTGGTGGCTTAAGTATGTTTCTAGTTAATTAATGAATTGGATCTATGCATGACATTTAGGAGAAGACTTAATTTTCTATGTCGCAAATAATTTGTGAATATGTCGAATAAAGAAGTCTCATGCAGCTTAAGATTGGGGACGCCCCAATGTATGATAGAATATGAGTTTGAGTTAATACAAATGCTAAATGAAGAGCCTTTGAACTGGCCGTTATTAGATATGATGGCCATTGTAGCTTTAATGTTGTTTAATCAAATGGTTTTAAGGACATTTAAATGATTTCATTACATTAAATCACCATTAATCCTTATTTTGTAATTGTCACAAATCATCTTTGAGATTTTTTTTTTCCCTTTTTGTCAGCACTACTACAAAAAATGGATTTTACTTCCGTAAAAGACGTTCATTTTTTAAAAAGTAAAGTAAAAAATAAAGGTGGCGGTATTTTTGTAAAAAATGGATTTTATTTTCATAAAAGGCGTCCATATTAGGTGTCCCTTTAATTTAGAAAAAAAAAGGCTAAAAGTTGATTTTTGTCATTCCTTTTCAAAATTGAGGCGCCAAATTAAAAGCCCTACTTTTGGTGTCCCAATTTGGAAAAGGATGCCAAAAGTGGTGTTTCTGGTGTCCAAATTTAAAATTGAGACCCCAAAACGGTAAACTAAATCTTAGATCCACGCTATTCTCTGCACAAGAATCGTGCTTCCCACGTGCCTCGTCCCACACACTCCCTTCTTCACCCCACACATTCCCTTCTTTAGTCCCTCCTGTCTTTCGATCAATTGCATCATCTCGAAGCACTCGCGGTCTCGTGCAGTGCTAAAGGAAGGTTGCCGGAAGTATATATGTTTCAGTTGTGGAGCTTGATCTAACCTGATATGTTTCATTAGTGGTTCCCAAGCTCTCTCTCTCACGATCTCTCTCTTTCTCTATCTATCTATCTATCTTTGAAAACGTGGTAAGTGTGCGGATGGAGGAAGGTCGATCGATCCATCTCTCAATCCAACAAGAATTTGAATTTGATGCTGAAGAACAGACTGCGTTGTGACCTCGTCTGTTTTGGGTTTTTTTTTTTTTAAGGAAAAAAGACTTACGGCATTTCAATTTTAAACTAGGACACCGTTAGTTTCTACTTCACAACATCTCCCACATAGACATCTCCTTGAATTGAGATGTAAAAAAGACCTAAAAACAGACGTTAAAAATACTTTCTGTAGAGTAGTGCAGCCTTAATGAGTATATACTATGGTTATTCAATGGTCACATGCTTTATGTAAATGGCAATAATGTACTGTGTAATTAGGGTCAGAAGCACCAAGCTAGGCGAGGGGGCCTGAGGTGTCACCAACATCCTTGTTTTGTGCTCTCTTGCATCATCAGATAACATATTAGGAAACAAACTACGTGGCTATGATGGTGTTCCAATAACACTAATTAACTCAAGAAATTCTTAGATGAGAAAATAACATAAATGAGAAAATAGAAGAGAAATTAAACACTTAAAATTTAATGAGATTGATATAGTATGATTTTATTGGGTAGTGACAGCCAGTTCATGCAAAAATTTCTCAATTAACTCCTTAAATATTTTTTTATTTATAATTGTGGATATGTATGATTACTTTATCAGCTTCTCAACATTATTTGATTACTAAATATTTATTAAAGTGCTCTCGTGAAATTAACTAACACCATATAAGTCAAAACACACAAATCTATACCCATATATAAACATCAACTTCACAAGTCAAAACAAATCTTAAAGTGCTCTCGTGAAATTAACTAACACTTGATAATCAAATTAAACAGTATTATATCCGTAACCAAGTTGATCTATTTTAATATTTTAAGAATTTGAATCTCCTTTGAATCGGTCAATCTTTATGTGATGATTAATTCACAATTTAGTTTTTTTCTCTCCCAATATAAATTACTTCATATACACGGGTCCTTTAAATTTAGCTTAAATGACAAGAATGAGGAAAATGATATGAACAACGATAAAAAGTTCAAACTCTTTTAATATAACGAAAGTATTATTTAATATGAACAATGTAGCACTACTACATAAAATAAATTTTACTTTCATAAAAAACGTCTGTTTTTTTTAAAAAAAAGTAAAAATAAAGGTTGTGACATTTTTGTGATTATGTGTGTGAATTTTGACATATCAGGCATCCCTTTTAATAAAAAGGGACGTTAAGAGTTGCCCCATTAATCCTTCATTAGCTGTGTTGTAGCATATAGCTATTGTGTGGTAGCACTGAGCTGTCGTTTCAAGGCCTTTATCCTTTTAAGATCATATGCAAATATATCATTAAAGAGTAAGTTTATTTTCACACTCCTCACTTCCAACTCGACACGACCGAGAAGTTAAGATTATTCTTAATTCGCAAACAATGAGAGAGATTAGCTCCATTCACAAAGTCATACATGAGGTAGATGTGGTAGCCTGAGATGCAAGCACTGACGAAACTTGCGCTGGAAAACAATGACGTCTCTGCCTCTAAGAGTACATCGCCAAGAGGGAGTAGAAGAGGAGGAGGAATAATGCTTGGTGAGGAAATTGTTGGTGGCAGACCTCATCGGCTCCCATATATGTCTTTCAAATAAGTATTGTCTTCCTGAACGTGATTGAATCCATCACACGCTCTGAAAATTACAGATCCGAATTTGAATTTGAATTTTGCATGTTGAATTTGATTTTACATATCAGGTTAGCCTTGGAGCTCATATCTCTTTTAGTGCCCGTTTAGCCTAGCTTATTTTCAGCTTATCTTATACTTATAAGTAAAAGCTAGGCCAAACAGAATTTAAAATAAGCTCTTATATTATAAGAGCTTATTTTACAATGAAGAAAAAAACTCTTAAAAAAAAAGCTGGTGAGAGGAGCTTATTTTAAACTCTTTTTTTTAAGCTATATTTTTTAAGGGAAAATTTCAGATAAATACCACCACTGTCGGCCGCCCACCACCTCCACCGGCCGACCACCTCTATTTTTAGTTTGAATTTGAATTCTCATAGTTGTAATTTCTCAAGACATTCATTGGAATTGCTATTTGGTTGTTGTAGTTCACAAAGTAGAGTACGCTTTCAGAGCTCACGAGTACTCAAGAAGGGAATTTTTGAAGGTGAACCTAGACAGTGCAATTGATTCATGTTTAGGATGATGATACTGATTGAAAAGGGTTTTTTTTTTTAAAAAAAAAAAAAAGCCTTATGGCGTCTGTTTTATAAAAGAGACGTCGTAAGTCTTTTACGGCGTCTCTTTTTTAATGGACGTTATTCCCCCACACTTTACTACATCACTTATATAGGCATCCCTTAAAAATGAACATAGAAAGGGCCTTAAAATGGACATTAAAAATGTTTCTCTAGTAGTGCATAACGGAGTATTATATTCATAATTCTTCTATTTGAAAAATGAAAAATGTTTCCTTCCCTACATTAATTTTAAAATTATACAATATTTTTCCAATATAAAATAATGCACAAGTTTTCTCAATTGATGGACGTATGTGGATTTGAAGTTTTAAAAAAATAGTGGATGTTATATAATGATCATAAAATTAAAAATATCATATATATTATGTATAACAAAAGATTTATTTAGTAAAATAATAATATTTTATTTTGAGTGCCAAAGAGAATGATCTAAAATGTCATCAACGTTACAATCAATTTCTTTTATTAAAATATTTTTTAAGTACTGAAAAATCACATGATATATCCCCCCCCCCCGTCATCAACGTTACAATCAATTTCTTTTATTAAAATATTTTTTAAGTACTGAAAAATCACATGATATATCCCCCCCCCCCCCACCCTCCAAATGTGCCATTGCCCAAAGCCTAAAAGTTACTCATCATAAGGCTAATTTATCTAATTTAATTAAATTAAAGAATTTAATGAAGTTAATTATATAACATATTTCTTTTATAATACTCTAATGATCTTTCTTATTTTCCTCCGTATTTCTCATTTTTTATATTATTGTTAAAAGATTACCTCAATAGAGATAAATTAGAAAAATATTCACAAATGTAATAAATATACTTTATATTTATGATCAAAATTAATTTTCCAATTAATTCCTACGTTAAGGATTTTTGGGGGATATGCAAATTCGCGCCAAATGACCATTTTACCCTTAGTTCTAAATAATTTTTTTAAAAAAATACCCCTTCCCCCCACGGTGGGCCCCACCACCGGCGGCCACCACCCCGCCGCCAGCCGTTGGTGACCGGAGACCACTGCCTCCGCCAGCACCCGCGGCCGGCGGTGGTCGAAGGTGGCCGCCGGTCCCCGGCGGCCGGCCGGCGGTGGGGTGGCGGCCGCCAATCGTCAATGGCGGGGTGGTGGCCGCCGGCGGTGGGGCCCACGGCGGGAGGAGGGGGTATTTTCTCTTTTTTTTAAATAATTATTTAGAACTAAGGGCAAAATGGTCATTTAGCGCATATTTGCATATCCCCAAAAGTCTTTGTCACCTCTAAGTCTTTTTACAAATTCGACAAACTTCTGAAAGTTTTTCAAATTCATGTGGTATTTATTTGGAATTTTCCCAATTAAAAAACTATTGTATTCCTTAACAAATATCCATGCTTTAAAAATTAAACAACATCCATAATCCATTATAAATAAGGCAACAAAATGATTATAATTAAAGTTTGTGTATAGTTCTATCAATAATCACAACATTGTAATGTATTAAACTCTCAATTAATAAGAACTCAAGTGCAAACAATCTCAATTACTTATATAAGACATTTATAAGAGGGGGAAGGTTGAAGAAACATGTCACTGGGGTTTATAAATAATATTTATATAAAATATAATAATATAATATATTTATTGGACAACACCAAATGATAGGACGGCATACCCTACCTGATGTCGTACCCTACTTGCATAAATGCCCAGCTCTAATGTGCTAGGGAGGACATTATATTTATGCAATGGGTCAACTCTAAACATAAAGGTAATTTAACTGAATACAGAATGAACAATGAACAAGGAGTTGTTCGCGTCCTTGAATTTGACAGAAAAGCCACGTATATTGAAGCGTATAATATTGTTTTTATTTTTCAGTGATGCTCCAAATTCAACCTTTAATTTTATTTGCCATCCCATGATATATTGCATTACATGCATACAAAAAGACAAAAGTTGTCTCTGGTTTTCTTGCTTATTTAAATAAAAAGCCACTAACTCAGTCACTATTGCATCTATAAATATATTATTACAAATTTAAATGACACTTAACTCTAAAAATATGCTGGCCTAATTTTTTTTATTTATTTAAAGAAACTATCTCAACATTTTAATATTCAGTTTCTTGACCCCTGAATCCAGAGTGTCATTCTTTTTTGCCACTTGGAATGTTTCCGTTCTCTACAAAGAATAACATTCTCAATTTCAGTCACAAAATATATCAAAAGTACTGAAAAACGAAATACCCAAAAACAATAATTACAATTTCCCTTTACCAAAATTTATGATACTGTACTCCAGTATCTTAACACTTGGTGCATTACATTGTTTTTCTAATTTTAAATTTAAGAAAATTAAATAAAAATTCTTTTTTTAGCATTTGAAAATCCCAAAATTTGCAACTTTCTGACTCTAATTTCTTTGTTCCACCAAATTACCGGTATTTTCAGAAATTAAAGAAAAAGAAAAAAGAAATTAAACATTGTAGGTTGGACAGTAGCTGGATTTGGCTGGAAGACCTACTCCCGCAAGAAGCTATTCACAATCTTCACGCTTGGCTGAATCACCTCCCTCTCCCAAATATCCGACCACCGTTCGCCGCCGCCGCCGTTCTTTCCTAACTTCGCCCTGAACGCCTCCGTCGCATCCACCCTCTGTAGGTCCCACCCGGACTCTCTTAGCCGCAAGATTTTCCCTAACTGTTTTCTCACTAGACGACACGTGTTGTCCTTTATCGCCCTCACCGCCTCTTCGTATGCACCCTTCCGTACACGTTCCTCTTCGCTCGTACACTCCTCCGCTCTCAGCCCTCCCGGCGGCGGGTATCTCTTGAAATACCGGTCGAACTCCGGCACGCCTATGGCTTTTCTCAACCCAGTCCGATTCTCCGAGTCAACCTCTAAATCGTCCTTGTCCGCGTCGAAGAACTCGGCCAACTCTTCCACCATTCCCGAGTCGAGCATGTCGTCGACTCGTTTCATTAAGTAATCGAACAACAAAGGAAATGACACGTCCACCCACAAGAAGCAGCACTCGTATCTCAACTCCGACGAGATCAAACTCGACGACGACGACGACCCATCAAATACATTTATCTCCGGATCGAATCGGTCGGCGAGCAGAGCGTGAACGAACGAGTTAGACCCACCAACGACAATGGGAAGCTTTCCCCTGGAGTTAATATCGGAGATGACAGAGCCACCGCCCGAACGGAAATCTAAAGGCGTGAACTCTCCGTTCTCCGGGTGGACATCGCCGAGGAGATGATGAGGGACGCCGTTGCGCTCGTGAATGGGGATCTTGTTGGTGGTGATATCGAGGCCTCTGTAGACTTGCATTTTGTCTGAATTGATGATTTCGGAGAAGGGGAAACGGGTTGCGAGGTCAATGGAGAGGCTGGACTTGCCGGCGCCGGTGGCTCCTATGATGACAATTACCTTCTCTTTAGGGCGATTGCGGCTGAAGAAGATTGGGGCGTAATCCATTCGGGGCCAGCGGTTTGTTCTTGCAGAGGAAGAAAACAGAGTAAGGGATGATGATGGTGAATGGTGAAAATGAATGGAGGAGCAATGGTGGGAACAATGAGCAGAGAAGAAAGGGAGTCTCATAAGGAAGAAGAAGAAGAAGAACGTTGGAGGTGGTGGGAGAGAGACAAAGGGTGTGTTGGTGTGGGTGGAGCAGAGTGAGAGTGTGTGTGAGAGAGAGTGGTGAGGTGAGGCTGGGTTTTTGGAACCAGTTTCAAAGTCGAGCAGGACAAGCGCTGGGAGATCTGGATCGTTCATTTTTTGTTTTATTTTTAAATAGTTTTTTTAAAAAAAATTTTGAAGTTATTCTTTAAGAACCACTTAGTATTTTGAAATATTTTTTTTAGTACCAATCAATACCCTAAAATATTTTTTGAAGACCCTAAAAAATATTTTAAGAGCATAAGGTATTTTTCAGTAGCAGTCAGTACCCTGAAATATCTTTTTCAGTACCAGTTAACTGGTACTAACTGCTACTAAAAAAATTTCATGATCTTAAAATATTTTTTAGAGTCTTCAAAAAATATTTCAAATATTTTAAGATACTAATTGGTTTTTAAAAAATAACTTCAAAATTTTTTTAAAAAAAATTATAAAAAAAAAGCAAAAAATGGACGGTCCAGATCTCCAAAAGAGATCTAGTTCCAAATTTCTCCAACGCTCGTCCCAACCCAAGAGGGACGAGCGCTCCCTGCTGGGCTTGGCCGAGCAGGAAACTGATTCCCTGGGTTTTTATGGCGCGCGTCAGAAAGTGGAGAAGGGAGAGAAAGCAGTGCGGTGACGGAAAATGGAAATGCGAAATGGTATTTTGCCCCTTAATTAATGTCAAATATTGCACAAGAAGCCCTATAGGAACTTAAGCTTTTTGTTCCTCCCTCCCCGTGTTTTCTGCTTGCACAGCACACGAATTAGTTTGTGAAGGATGATGCTGCCCAACACACACATATAGAATTCGGAAGCAAATACTCTGTCTATCAGTTCCTGCCCATCTCTCCTTATCTATAATCCTAATTGTTGAAATCCTGATCCAAGGACCTAGAACAGTTTTTAAAAAAACCGCATACGATAAAAATTACTACATATGGGTTTTTTTAAAAATTGTTCTAAACTCTTGGATCAAGATTTTGATAGTTTAGATTTACAAATGATGAAGGATGGGTAGAGTGCTAATATAGAGAGAAACCAGATCATAGAATTCATAGTATTCGAATGTTTATTATTAATCGACCAAGTGCATTAATAATTTATAATAAATCGATGGGAGCTAACGGCCAGGGGGATATGGAAGCGAAAAAAAAAAAAAAAATCAAATGTGAACGTGAGGGGAAGAAATTAATAAAAGTGGTGGCTAGGCGACTTGAGATTTTCGGGGCATTATTATTAGTGGGTGGGAAAAAGAAATTAAGAACTGCACATGATAATTCTGGATAATTGTGTATTGCTTGAAAGGAAAAATGAAAGATTGGAATTAAATAACAAATTGAATACTTTATTGATTCATCCTTATATCCACCTCCAATATTTTACATCATTTATCTCTTTGTCGTACTAATTTTATTTCATCTAAGTAAAATTGATAGATTCAAAACACTAAAATAATAATAATAAAAAAGCAGAGCGGTTATGAAAGATAGATAATAGGGAAGGTAATTATACAATATTTTATAAATTAATAATGACAAATGTAGGTACAAAATATTTAGTAAATAGTTAATTAAATATTTTGATTAATCGCTTAGACATCTAAATGATTTTTGGGAAAATCTACCTCAGGCCCAAATAACTAAAAAATTGTCAAAAAAAACTCAAGAAAAAGTCACATGTAAATACCTTTTTTGTAGGGGTGGAAATAGGTCAAGCCCCTATCAGGCGGCCTACAGTCTGGCCTGTTTAAGGCTTGGTCTGGCCTATTTGTTAAAAAGGCCAAGCTAAGACTTATTTAAAGGCCTAAATATGTAAATAGGTCAAGCTTATTTAGTTAAAGCCTAGCCTGTAAGCCTACAGACCTGGCCTGTTTATCCTTTTTTTGACAATTTTTTTACTAATTTAAGGCTTGAGGGAGATTTTTCCATGATCTTTTACATAATAACACAGTAATAAATATCAGCCCTTGCAGGGGCCTGGGCTAGTTTTTTAAATAATAGTACAATATGAATTAATTTTGCATCCAATTATATGAAAATAAATTTTATTCTTTCTATATATGCACAACAAAAGAATAATAAAACTATACAGATTATTCTACATTTGAACATTCGAAGTAAATTGCACTGCAATTTTATGAGCATTCTATTTATAATAATCGTTGTTATTATTATTATTATCAACGATGCATTATTTATTATATTATATTTAAATTTCATTTTTATTACGATATTTTAATTTTTTTTTTTAAAAAAAGATTCTGATTCATCAATGCAATTTTTTTTGGTCAAAACAAAGGAAATACCTTAATCAAGTATCAACCTTACTAGTTGGTCACATGCTCGCTATACTGCATGTATAGATTTCATTTCCTTATTATTATTTTTTTTTAAAAAAAAAAGTTCATTTGGATGCTAATACTTTAAATAATTTAATTAATTTACTATAATTAATAATAATAATAAAAACTTGGAATCCTTCTACAGCTTGTATGGGGCTAAAAATAGTCAAACAAATTTAATATCATGATCTAATCTAGACAAGCATTATTATTTTTTATATATTGACTTCTGGAAAAAGCAATTTTAACTTGAATTCTTAACAAGGATATCTTAAATGTGATAAATGCAACATGTGAAATCATCACTGTTGTTAAATATGGGTTTTATGTATCACACAAAATTTAACAATAAATCCTATTATTTATTTCTTGAAAGACGTGCTATTTGTTAAAGATGACTTGATCTTTGAAACTGTCTAAATAATACTCCTAATCTAATTCTTGATGTAACACCTGATTATTTGATTTGGAGAGATCTTTTTGGTCAAGAATTTAGAGAGATTAAAGAAACCAAATAAATTAATTATGTATAACATATGTGACATGATCTCTCTAAAATATTTATATATAACCATAACATTAAATTATAATCAATTTATGACTTAGGCAAATTAGTATGAAAAATGAATAATATAAAAGATAAAATGAAGAAAGGCCTTATATATAGAATAAAATTCACACTAGAAACTAAATTTTACATTTAGGAATGGAAATATTTGGGAGTTTGAAAATAAATTGTTTAGCTATCAAAAAAAGCATAAAATGTTAAGGGTTGTACTGGTTATAAACTTTACATAAATATATTACTATATTAATATTCTTTGATGCAGAAAAAATGGGTGAAAGAGTAAATTTAATCATAAACAATTTCCCTACAAGTACCCATAAAACTTAATTATTTTCAAGTGTAAAAGTAGATATATATAATTTATAATTTTGTTTAGAGAAAAGACAATAATGGATTTACTTTATTTTTTCATAAGAGCATTTATAAGACAAATATAAGTATTTTTAGACAAATAAAAATATTTAAAAAAAAAGGGATTCAAATGAAACCAAAGAGTTATCAAGAACATTTTGGTTATTCATAAGACAAATGAGGGTATTCATAAGACAAATAAATACATTTACATGACAAATAAATATATTTAAAAGAATCTAGGAAATAAAAAAATTTTCTTACAAGTCAAATGTTGGCATTAGTTGTCTTATAAATGTCGGATTAAATACCATTTTGGCTATGAAGTTTAGCTTAAGAAGCAGTGGTCACCTCGAAGTTTTTTTTTTTTAATCATTTTTTTCCTAGAAGTTTAAAAACATAGCAATCTTGTCCACCTATTAATCTTAATCGTTAAATTGTTGTTCCTCTTTATAAACTTTCAGGGGAAAAATTGCTCCGAAAAAAGACTTTTAGGGCAAATTTGCTCCTCAAAAAAATTTCCAGGGCATTTTTGCTCTATTTTGTTAATGTTTGAAGCAAAAATGAGACCAAAAAAAAAAACCAGGTGACTAGTGTTCTTTACACTAAACTTCCATTGCAAAATTGATATTTAATCTAGTAAATGGTCATACGAGAAAAGGGCTCAGGAACAAATTGGCCGACGAAA
Organism: Acacia crassicarpa; assembly: GCA_034222035.1. NCBI lineage: Eukaryota > Viridiplantae > Streptophyta > Magnoliopsida > Fabales > Fabaceae > Acacia > Acacia crassicarpa. The sequence goes on along the minus strand of JAWXYG010000009.1, from coordinate 40,151,133 downwards.
TATTATGCTAGGAGCATCAGGCTCAGAAATGCTTTGAAGGGAGCAAAAATACCAATGAACAATTGAAAGGGAGTAAAAAAAACCAATGAAGAATTTAAAATTTCAGCAAATAGATCAAAACGAAGATTGTGCTACTTTCAAACCATTTTTGTGCTCGATCCTTCTAGCATAATACTTTGTTAGCCAATTTACACCTTAACCCTACGAGAAATAAAATAGCTGCATTATTGTCTTGTCATTGAAAAATTTTAATTTTATTTTGATCCAAGGATCGCAGTGAAATTTTAAAATCTTTTGGAGGTTGACTAAAATGAAGTTATTTTTATAGGTCTAAGTGATATTTTCCCATTAAAGAATATTTAAATAATAGAGAAAGAAGACTAGTGAGATCCACAATATAAAAAGTAACTGAAGTTAATTCACCTTAATGGCATTGTTATAATTGTTTATGTCTATTTTTACATTCGAAAATAGTTAAATCTTATAGCGGCTCATTATCAAATTATTCGTTGATAAATTTACATATTCACTGAAAATATTAAGTTCTTTTCTTCTTGGGAAAATATCACTAAGCTCCTAAGGAAGAGAAAAAAATATCAAAAAATTCTCAACCCCAAATTTTCTATTAAAAAAAAAAGCAGGGACTTTTTTTTTATATTAATTACGGAGAAAAAATATTAAAAATGTCTCGTTGTCAAAATAATTTTTCATGTTGTGAAAATAACTTTTCCTGTTGTTAAAATTTCTCTGTGAAAAAATTGTTGTCAAAATAGTTTTTCCCGTTGTTAAAAATTTTTCTTTTTCCTCGACCTGGAAAATGTTTAACAACAGGAAAAATTATTTTAACAACATGAAAAGTCATTTTTACAACAATTTTTCCATAGGAAAATTTTAACAACAGAAAAACTATTTTGACAACGAGACTTTTATGATATTGGAATTCCGTAATTAATATTAAAAAAAGTTTCTAAAAACTTTTTTGATAGAAGGATTTGCGGTTGGGACCTTTTTTTAATATTTGTTCTATTTTTTGAGACTTGAGTGATATTTTCCCCTTCTCTTTTTTAGTGGGCGTGAAAAAAATTCGGTGCTCACAAGTAAACGGTCATACATTTACTAATTCTTTGAATTAATCGTGATTATTATTATTATTATTATTATTATTATTAGAGTTAATCACGATTTTAGTCTCACAGCGCTTGATCATTACTTTGAAAAAAAATTCCATATCTTCAACTTAAATATATACAAACCCTTATTTTTTTTAGCTAGTATAAAAGCTTTTATTGTTATTGTTAATTATATAAAATAAGAAAAAATTTAGTTAGCATATATTTTATAGGGAAAATTCCATTAAAATACCATTTAAATTTACAAATTCGAGAGACTTCTGGAGATTTTACAAATTCAAATGGTATTTAATTAGCATTTTCCCTTTTTTATAACCGTACCATGCGGAATTTAGTTTCGAGTATATTACCAAGGAAATATTTTAATACTATTACTTAGTTGAAATGTAGAAGAAAACTTTCAGGGTGCTGGTCGGTTGAAAGTGAAAGGGCAAGAAAAATGATGTTCAGGTTTTTCTTACCTTTTGACATATTCAAGAAAATTGAAATTTTATCCTTTTAAATTATTAGATAATAATTATTTTTAATTGTTGTTAAATTTAGTTTTTATACTATTATTATGTATGTAGCTAATATTAGCTCAATAAACATAATTGAGATTAATAAATTAAAATTTTCATGATTACACACGCACATATGTATATATCCGTGTGTGTGTGTGATAGAATTTTTTTGACAAAATCTGACAAAAAAGAAAAAAGTATTTTGGCAAGAATATATATATATATATTTGCTAAAAAAATTTTAGGAAATGGGTCGGGCTCACCCACAGTCTAAGGGCAGGGCGCTTGAGCCCAATCCGCCAAGAATACTAGTGCTCTGTTACCTGCCCAGCGTTACAACGGCTTCATAGGCCCCTAGGATGCCTCCCCCAGCACCTTGACCAATTCCAGGATCGAACCCCCCTTCCTTTATGTGAATAAGTCTGACCCCTTCGCCAGTTGAACCCAAGGTGCTATAGCCGCACGGCGCTATTGAAGAAGACTCTTACACCAACGGCCCTATTAGTTTGGGCCCATCGTGATAGATCCAGACTCATCATTTTAGGTTTTTTCTTTTTGGTACAATAAGTTTTAAATATTCTATTCATTTTACAAGGGCGGTAAGATCACAAAATTTACAATGATAAAACTTCAGAACATTAAATAATTCAAAGGGTATTCATTTTGACATGTTACTACTAAAAAAAGGGGTTTTTAGACTATCTCGTTTAGATCGGAATATTGAAGCTTCGGTCTAAAAAGTATGACCGTTGACAGTTTTGTAAATATCAAGAACTTTTTGAACCGGATTCTTTAATTATACGTCTAAAATATATTATTTAGACCGGTTTTCTGAACAAATAGTCTAAAATGTTTAAAAAACAAAATATAAAATCTCAATTACTTTTTAGAGAAAACTCATATGCTCGGATTTAAATAGTATAATAAAAATTTATTATTTTTAAGACCAGATTTTAATATGTAATAGTCTAAATGTTTAACTTGTAAGACCCACATTTAAGAAAACTAGTCTAATTTTTTTAAAAAAAAAATTTAAATCTTAATTACTTTTTAGAGTAAACTTTTACGAACAAACGTAAATAGTAGCCGGTCTAAAAGATAAGAAAAAAAATAAACAAAAATTAAATATTTTAAGACCGGAGGATAATACGAACCGGTCTTAAAGTGTATATTTTAAGACTGGATTCTAAAAATATCTGATCTTAAAAATACTAGCGCTAAAAAGTCACTATATCTTCCCTTCTTCGCGCCGAAACCTGAAGTTACTCTCTCTGAACCTCTCTTCCTGTTGTATTACCTCTCTTTCTCGCCCACCACCACTAGCCTCTGTTACTTTCTTATTCGCTCAGACATTCCTCTCTCGCACCACTTCGCTTAACCTCTCTTCCTATCTCGAAAATGAATGGAGAAAGCGATTATAGTCCTGTTTGAGAAATGCCAATTACTTGTGTGAATCAAAGCGAACGTTGTACATCTCAAAGTGACCATCTTAACCGGCCTTTACGTCGTGGTAGAAGAGACACACGATTCAAAGAGCTTGCCCTAAGTCGAACAGCCAGGGAAAAGATCGAGATTCAATTTGATGAGCATTGGAATCATATTGGCCTTACACAACAAGCCTACTATATATTCCTGAGACTATTACTTCTTTTTTTTTTTTTCCAAGGGGTCTCCCGGAAATGAACGAAGAAGATGAAGTTGATAATGAATTCGACAAAAGAAATTGTCATCATGAAGGGATATGGGAGGATATCCCTTTATAAAAGAGATAATTCATCAGGTAATATATTCATATTCATAATTGTTCAAAAAATTTAAGGTTTTAACTGTATATTCTTCTTTAGTTCTTAAACAATGTCATTGACTATGAAACTTGTTTTCGTTTTTACTTTTTGTTATAGGATCCTCGGGAGATACGAAAGGGGCATGATAAAAGAGGAATGTTGTTGGATGAGAATCTGATCAAGACATAGTGAATTGGGCATGTATGTTCATTTATGTGCTTTGTTTATAACTCATATTATATATTCATTTAGGTGTTGTCTTAGTATATTCATTAAGAGGACATAACTCATGGTGAATAATGATAGGGAAAAACTTTATAGGTTATAAACTCCACAAATGTACGGGCCGTATCAAGTAATAAAGTGATAATAAAAGTATCGTTCTCACGAGGACTTAATATCACAACTTTAGTTAAGCATTAATTTCACAATTTCGTTTAAGTTGAGCAAAACAAATTGAATTTAATTAAGATAAAGGAAAAGAAAATCAAAACTAAAATAAAAATAAGAAAACTACCACAATAATCAAATGAGCAACCCAGAGTCACTAATCCCTTATTAACTTCATAAACTTTTTTTCCCACTAATTTAATTAGCTTTAATATTGTTCAGATGTGAACAAAGTTGCTCGGGCTTGAAATAGAATCAGAGCCTAGGGCCTACGTACCCTTGAATAGGGATCAAAGCCCACGTAGTTCGATTATACTTCCGGCGTTTAGCCACTGAGGAGTGGGGTGTGTGCTATGTGAGAATGATAGGACGAAATGGCATGTACCGTTCACCAGTGCAGAGATCTCCTATTTATAGGAGAAGGTAACCGTCCCGACTTGGGCAGTTATCATGTGCATAGATGCAACCGCATATGGTAGTTTCCATGATGAGTTGGGCTTCGGGGCCCAACTTCCGAGGTCCATAACAGTTGCCCCCCCAGCCTGACAGCTCAGGTTTCTGGGTTGTCGGGATGTACTGATTGTTGTACCTGGTAGGGAATTGTCCGAGATATTCTCGCCTCGTCTAAGTTATCCATGGGCTTCATAATTTGCCTTCCTGCCGATGTGAATTCTTTGCTTTACGCATCTACAAAGTCGGTAGCCTTTGACTATGGGTTATCAACTTTATCTCGATCCAGAGTTCCGAGTTTGTAGTTATCTGAGGCTTTTGCCAGAAAGATTTTTTAACCGAGGTGTTCAAAACCATACCATTCGACACGACTTTTCGCCTGTCTTTGCGCCTTTAGGTTTATGGCGCCGTATCGTGTAACCACTATCTCCGAATTCGAAGTGATACGTTCTTCGAAAAGCCACCTTCTGTTACCGTGCTCATTAATGCCCTACGTCAAACTCCCTTCGCCATGATTATTCCTAAGATTCTAGTAGGGTTTAGCCTTGATTCCGTCAGTCCAGTCGAGACTAAACATTTGAGCTCCTAACCGTCATCCCTCTTGGCACTTCGTAACTGGTGAAACGCTTGGATTTTGAATCGTCACACGTTTTGGTTTATTCATAAATACCTCTTCGAACGCATTGCTCATTTCACTATTCTCATTTCGTCTGATCGGTCTCTCTTTCGCACGAAAGATTTACCAACAGAGCATCTTCTACACTCTACTTTTCTCCAGATTCTTCCTTAAGTAAGTCCTTCGTTCAAATTTCTACTTCATTCATCTGTTATAGTTCTTTTTCTTTAAGTAATTCTCTCAACTTCCATGTTCATCTGTCATTGTTCTTCGTTTTTTCTGGGTTTTCAATAGTTGATGCATACATTTTGCTTTTGTTGGGTGTCTCGAACGACGGTGATGACTTTGTTGAATTCCTCTCTAAAAGGAAAATGTTGAGAATCAATTGTGAAACCCCTTTGTCTGAGTCGTTGCAATACTGGAAAATCTGGGGAAATATGGAATCATGTTCTTCGTCTTCATTGTATTGTTTTGGTAACTCCACATGTTTTCGCTATTTTTGTCTTAAAATTTTTTGCAAGCCTGCTTAACAATCGCAAATTGCCTGTACTTTAGCGCGTTAGTTGTTTTTCAAAAGATGGATCCCCGACCTCCATTGGTAGATATGTATGGTCGGCCCATCCCGGAAGAGGATAGAGAACTGCTTCAACGAGTTTCAGGTTGAACTAAGCTTTGGCTGTGGTCCATCCTTCCCACTGAGAAAGAAAAGATGGAGGATATGCTTCGTTCATCTCGAGGTAGTAGTTCCTCCCGAGGTGGTGGAAGTGGGGGACCCCGCCGAGGTCGCGTTCAACCTTCTCCATCTGCCGCCCCAGTGCGTCCCTTAGTAGCCCCGAGCATAGTTCTCGAGGTTTCCGTCCCGACCTACCCAGTCGAGATTTCCACTCCTTGCGAAGAGTGTATCTATAAAGCTGTCGAATTCGCACGTCTGGGTTTTGACCGAGATGCCGAGCAAGTTTTGGATCGCTGTCGTTGTAATGAAAGGCCTCGGAGCTCTTCAGCTACTAATGCCCCTTTACTGCCTTCAGCATTTCAATCTCCCTCTGTAAATCCTGTGACTTTAGGTATTCTTGAGTTCTGACCTATCTTATTTTTGTGTGTCTTGTATAGGTATTTAATGTCTTCCCTTTCCCATCAAATGAACCAATCTAAGACCAGCAAGTCTGCTCCATCCAGGTCTTCACGAATGACCACGATCAAAAGATATACCGTGAGCAATGCCGTCACCGATATGAAAAACAAGCTGTCTGCTCCGACTATTGCTCGTATCATCCAAGGTGGGGACGGGTATGCTGTATGCCAGCCTTTGGCCAGTGAATCGGTAGCTTCTAGGCGCTCCAAGAAGGAGTGTAATTTTTTCTTCTTTTACAAAAACCTCATAACCCGACTTAGGATGGAATTTCCCTTTTCTGACTTCCAAATGCAGCTTCTCCGCCATTTCCACCTTGCTCTTTCTCAACTTCATCCTAATGGCTGGGCGTTTGCTGTGGCCTTCGAAAGTTTTTGCCATAAATTCGACTTAGAATGTTCTGTGCCCGTTTTTTGCCATTTTTTCGCCCCTCTAGAAACCAACCTTTCCACGGATGGAGATTTGTCAGAATTTGGGTGGACTTCACTCCGGGTCTCGCCTGGTCGTAAGTTCCTCAAGCCTTTTACCGATTCTTGGAAAGGCTTTAAGAATGCTTTTGTCAAAGTTTCGGCCCAACCCGGGTGTGTCCCTTGGTTTCTTCAAACTTCGACTTCTGGGGATGTTGTAGGGCATTTCCCTCTATACTGGACCGAGGAGCATCATAAATTTGAGGCCAAGGATTTTTTGACGCCTCTCTCTCAAATGACCGCCCGGGAGAATGACGCTATCGCTTTTATTTCTACTTTGGTTAATAAAGACCCTTTAGTAGATTCGGCCGATTACATAGCTTCTTTTGTTTGGAAACAACCCACTACGGGTATGGTAGTTCATTTGATTCAAATGTCTTGAAGCATATTCTTCTTGAATTTTGTTTAATTCATTTCTTTTTCTTTCTGCAGGCGATTCAATGGGAAAAAGACCTGACTATATGGACGTTACCCGTCGTCCAGAAGCAGTGATACCACCAACGCGTCCTTTGACTCCGGGCGCAAAAAGAACTGTTCCAGTCTCTGAGCCATCTGACCCGCCACCGGCCAAGAAGATTAAGACATTGAGGAAAAAGAAAATCATTGATGTTGGTCCGGATGAGGTCGAAACCGACATTCCTTTGACTCTTCATATCCTTGAGCCTGAGAGAGCGGCTCCCGAGGTCCCGACATCTTCTTCAAAGCTTATTATCCAAATCCCGACGTCGTATCTTTGGGAAAATAAAGTTCCTTCGGGCCTTCGTTTAGGTCTCCAAGCTCCCGCTCATTATTTCGACATGAAGAAATTGTCGAAACTGGAGGCAAAGGAACTCAGGGAGATGGAACACCTGAACTTGAAGAATGCCGGACTTAGCTATCTCGCCGCGCACCTTAAAGATCAAGTCGGGGATCAAGCATCGGAGATAGCTGCTTTAAAGGCCGACAAGAAGACGGCAGATGATCGGGTAGCTCAGGCCCAAGAAGATTTGCATGTAGCCTTGGCCGAGAAGGAGAGCTTGTTGGACGAGATCATTGCATTGCGTGACAAGCTCCACAGAGCTGAATCTAAGGTCACCCACCATCTGCAGGTCCATGAGCAAGATGTGGCTTCGCTTACGAAGTCCAAGGACGAGATCAACAAGTTAGCGTCGTCGCTAGAATCTAGCCAAGCGGCTCTTGTGCTTGCTAATGACGACGTAGCGAAGCTGAAGACGGGCGTGGTGGACGCCTTTGAGAATGCTTTGGAGCAGGCCCAGTTTTTGAATCCTGAGGTTTCTTTGGATCTGCAAAAGGCGCATGTTAACGCTTATGTTTAAGATGGGGTGTTTCATCTGGCTCCTTCTTCAGACACTCCTTCAACTGGTATGGGTCCTGAGGAGGCTGGCAGGGACCATCATGCTAATGCTTGATCGGATTTGCTCTCTTTTGTTTGTAAATTGCATTGCCCATGTTGGGCTTTTATTTGGATTTCATATCTTGGATAATAGTTGACTTAATCAAAAATTACCCAGTTACTTTTATCTTTGTCAAACAACTTTCCTTTTTTTCCGAGATTAAGGGAAATAACCGACGTGATCAAGGTCGATTAATACACCCACGAGTGTTTATTTCCAGCAATTACGTTGCTGACTTTACATGATTCACGAAAATATGCGTTTGCAATGCGTCCGTGCATGTCTTTTAATATGGCCATTATTGCGATACGGTAAGCACGAATCATCCAACCCGAGTTCCGTTCGCTGTTTTTCGGCGGCTTTGCCGCTATATGGTCATTTTTAGACTCATATTTGGCGGATTGTTCCGCTGGCGTTTTAATCGCTACATGATTTATGAACTAACTCGGAATTCATACATGTGTTATAGTTTACATGATTTATGAACTAACTCGGAATTCATACATGTCTTGGTAGCTTTAAAGTGATTGAATTCGGCTTTGTAGCCCCTGATTTCATTCATTGAATCTTTATACAATACTAGGTGAGATTAAGATCCCACAATTAAACTTCCTGAAAAGAAACTTGATAGGTAACATAATCAGACATAACAACTAAACTTAAAAGCTTTTTAGCAAATAACTTCAACTATAGTAAGCCTTGAGCTTATCGGCATTCCAAGTTCTTTTAATTGCCTTCCCGTCTAGCGATTCCAGAGTGTAAGCCTCATTTCCAAGTCGTTCTTTGATTCTGTAAGGGCCTTCCCAGTTAGCTGCCAACTTTCCGTCTCGGGCATTTTTGTTGCCGATATCAGCTCTTCGGAGCACCAGGTCGCTTTCCTTGAACGAACGCAGACAAACCTTCCTGTTATATCGGGCCATAATAAGTTGCTTTGTGACCAAGTTCCTAAGGTGAGTTGCAGCCTGAACTTCGTCAGCCAGGTGCAATTCAGCCGTAATGGCCTCGTCATTAACCTGTTCTTGTACAGCGTACAATTTTCTCCAGGAGGGCTCACTAACTTCAACGGGAATCATAGATTCGCATCCATAGGTAAGTCTGAAAGGAGTTTCTCCCGTGGATGATTGTATTGTTGTCCGATATGCCCACAACACCGAGTACAGATGCTCAACCTAGCTATCTTGGGCTTCTTCCATTCACTTTTTTAACCCATTCACGATAATTTTGTTCGCTGCTTCCGCTTGCCCATTGGATTGCGGGTGTTCCACAGAAGCAAAGTGGTGCTTTATCTGGAAGTCGGACATCATTTTTTGAAACCCTTGGTCCGCGAACTGTGTTCCATTGTCCGTGATTATCTCCGCTGGAATCCCAAATCGTGAGATGATATTCCGCTGGAAAAACTTTTGCACTCTAGCTGAGGTTATTGTTGCGAGTGGTTCGGCTTCAATCCACTTAGTGAAATAATCAGCTGCCACAATCAGCCACTTCAATTGACCGGGTGCTGGCTTGAAAGGTCCTAATAAGTCCATCCCCCACTTGAAAAATGGCCATGGAGCCGTGATTGCTTGTAAATCAGATGGTGGGATTCTTATGATTTTCTCGTGTTTCTGACAACTCTCATATCTTCGGACGTGGTCTTTGGCATCCTGAGCCATTGTAGGCCAATAATAACCTGCCCGAATAGCTTTCCACGCTAGCGCTTTGGCACCCATATGCTGTCCATTGATGCCCTCGTGAATCTCTACCAAGACATACTGAACTTGATCCTTCCCGAGACATTTTGCCAAAGGCGCATGTATTCCCTTCCGATAGAGCTGGTCATCTACCATCGTATAGGCGGCTGCCAATCTCACCAAATTTTTAGCCTGTACCTCGTCTTCGGGGATGATCCCTCGCTCTAGATAATCTGCAATTGGCTTTCTCCAATCTTCCGAGTTCGATATTAGCATGACGCAATTGGGTTCCGGTAAGTTTTGCTGGACTACTGTTCTCAAGTTCCCTGGACATTTGGTACTCGCCAGCTTTGATAGGATGTCAGCTCTGGTGTTTTCCGCCCGTGGTATGTGTGTCACCGTTACCTCATCAAATAGCGTCATGATCTCTTTAACCTTGGCTAGATATTTAGCCAACAACGGCCCTTTAACCTGATAAATTCCTTGAATTTGCGATGCCACCAGTTGAGAATCCGTCGATATATGTACCTTTCGGGCTCTGTTTTCCTTTGCTTGCGACAATCCTGCCAATAAAACTTCATATTCGGCTTGGTTATTGGATGTCGGGAAATCAAGTCGGAGAGACAGCTCTATGGCGACACCATCCGAGTTTTCCTCAATAACACTTGCGCCTCCTCTTTGTAAATTTGATGAGCCATCTACAAACACTCTCCATGGTTCCGATCTCGCTTCTTTTCCTTGAATGAAAGTCGATTCCACTAGGAAATCGACTAAAGCTTGTGATTTTATTGCTCGGCGAGCCTTATAAGCGATATCAAACTTGGACAACTCTATTGCCCAATTCGTCATTCTTCCTGCTAGGTCCGGCTTGTGTAGGACTTGCCGAAGTGGTTGATTTGTTCAGACTATGATAGAATGGCTGTGAAAATAGTGCCGAAATCGTCTTGCAGCTGTTAGCAGCGCGAAAGCCATCTTTTCTAACTTTTGGTATCTCATCTCAGGTCCTTGTAAAGCACGACTTACAAAGTACATTGGTTTCTGTCCTTCACTGGTTTCTCTAGTTAGAACCGCGCTCACTGCTTCTTCTCCCACGGATAAATATAGAATTAATTTCTCCTTAGGTTCAGGTCTTGATAGCACCGGTGGGGAAGATAAGCACTGTTTAATCCTAGTGAACGCTTCTTCACAATCCGAGTTCCAACTTCCTTGAGCTTCTTTCTTTAAGAGTTTGAAGAATGGGAGTGATTTTTCAGCCGACTTTGGCAAGAATCTTGTCAAAGCCGCCAACCTTCTAGTCAGCTGTTGAACCTCTTTCTTATTTGTTGGAGCCTGCATCTCCAAAATCACTTTGCACTTCTCCGGGTTAGCCTTTATGCCTCGGTTGGTTAGTAGGAAACCCAAAAATTTTCCGGAAGGTACCCCAAAGGCGCATTTTGCTGGGTTTAGTCTAATCCGGTGCTTCCGCAACTTCTCGAATGTCTGGTTTAGATCTCGGATATGGCTGCTTTGTTCCCCGGATTTGACTATCATGTCATCAATGTATATCTCTACATTTTTTCCCAATTGCTCGCTGAAAACTTTCGTCATCATCCTCTGATAAGTCGCTCCTGCATTTTTCAGACCAAAAGGCATCACATTGTAACAGTAATTTGCATTATTGGTAATGAAAGCTGTTTTATCCTGATCATCGGGATGCATAGCAATTTGATTGTATCCCGAGTATGCATCCATAAAGGAGAGTAATTGGAAACCGGAAGATTGATCCACTAATTGGTCGATGTTGGGCATGGGAAATGCGTCCTTCGGGCATACTTTGTTCAAATCTTTATAGTCGACACAAACGCGCCACTTGCCATTGGGCTTTTTTACCATGACGACATTGGACAACCATGTGGTATATTGCACCTCCCTTATAAACCCGGCATCAAGTAATTCTTTGACGTGTGCGTCCAGAGCTTGTCCTCGATCTGAACCAATCTTCCTTTTTTTCTGCGCGACTGGCACTGATCCCGTTGAAATAGCCAACTTGTGACAGCAAAACTCGAGATTGATTCCGGGAATCTCGGATGGTTTCCATGCAAACACGTCCCTATTGTCTCTTAGAAACTTCTCTAGCTCTGTACGAACCTCAGGTTTCAGCATCTTTCCGATTTTTATGACTTGCTCTGGACTTTCTCCCAGGACAAAGTCCTCTACCTCCTCGCTTGACTCAGCTCTTTGCACCTTGTCCTCCTCTCTCAGATCCAACTCGACTACATGTACCGAGCTGCTGCTAGCCTTTCCTCTGTTGGCCGACTTGCCTTCTTGTACTGCCTCAAAGTAACATTTCCGCTAGTCTTTTTGATCTCCTCTAACGGTAACTACTTGGTTCTTCTTGTTGATGAACTTTAACTTCTGATGGTTGGATGATACTAACATGTTCCAATTATGGATAGTCGGTCGTCCCAATATTATGTTGTAAGGTGAAGGGAAATCAGCCACCACGAACCGAACTACTTCGGTCTTGAAAGCTTCTTCTGTTCCTAGAGTTAGCCTGAGGTTGATGAATCCTTTTGGACGGGTATCCTCTCCATTGAAACCAGTCAATGTGGTCTTACATGGTTTCAAGTCTTTTGAATCTAATCTCATTCGTTTGAACGCGTCCCATAGGATTATATCTACTGCACTCCCGTTGTCCACAAATATCTTCTTAACTTGACAACATTCTACTGTTCCTGTGATAACCAAACCATCGTAATGTCCTGGTACCACGTCATTTAAATCGTCTTGTGAAAATCCCAACAACGGCTCATTTGGCCTCTCTTTTTTGAATTTGGGGCGGTCAGTAACAGACATGACCTCCTTCAGATTATTTCTTCCGTTGATTTAAAGAATCTCCTCCTCCCCCTAAGCCTCCAACGATCCCATTGCATACATATTTTGACTTGGGGAATTCATCACTACTGTCTCGTCCAGTTTTGTTACAATCTCGTCTCTTTTGTTCTCCAGGTTGTCTCCTGCTCTTGTTCTGTCGCTTGTTCTACCGGCCATGAGTCTGGATGACGTACCGGCATAGCTTTCCTTCACGGACAAATTTCTCAATAGCGTCCCTTAAATCCCAGCAAGCTTCTGTGTTGTATCCGTGTTGGTCATGAAACTCACAATATCTGGACCGATCTAACGGTTGATTGTTCTGCATTGGCCGCGACCGTTCAACGTTTTTCATTTCTGTCAGAGAAACCTCTTTCCATATCTGAGCCTGAGGCAATCTCAACGGTGCATATTTGTCGTACCTTCCTTCTGCTCTGCTTCCTTGGGGCCGATTATTCCTTTCCCGACCACGGGAGTCACGCTTATTTGGGTTGTACCGATCTTTGCCTCAGGAAGGGGAGCCCTTAGTTGATTTCCTAGGTGTCTGGTTTATAGCTTCCATCTGCTCCAACTCAATGTATTGTTTCGTGCGATCTCGGAACTCGGCCAAAGTTTTGGGATGACGTTTCATGACCGACTTCTTTAGTGGTGAGAATTTATCCAAACCTGCAGTCACACAATGTAAATGTACATCCTCCTTCAACCCGGGGACCTGCAATGCTATACTGTTGAAGCGCTCCAAGTATTTTTGTAGAGTTTCCCCAGGTGCGCTTGCCTTTATCTGATCAAGCTGAAATTCCGTTTTGGGTTGCTTCCTACTCGTAGCAAAATGGAGAAGGAATTTGTTCTCCAAGTCTTTGAGATCCGGGATTGAGTTAGCTGGTAAACTGTTGAACCATATTTGCGCGGGCCCTTGCAATGTTCCCGCAAACAGGCGTGGTATCACGGGTCCCGAGTGCCCCTTGACCATGATTTCCATCTTGAAATTGCCGACATGAATTTGCGGGTCTTGGCTGCCATCATACTTGGGAAAATCCTTCGTGTCTAGACCTTTTGGGTAAGGCGCTGCCATTATTTTTTCCGTAAAAGGAGTTTCAACCTTTTCTTCATCGTCGGAACTTGAGTCCGATGAGGAGGATGCAGCGTGATTTCTTGATGAACTTAGATCCCTAACCTGTTCTTTGTCTCTTCTCTGCGCCCGAGTTGATGCCTGATCTTGCTTGGTGCCGCTTATTTCCACATGAATCGTAGTAGTCCGACCTCGCCCTTGATCTCGGCCATCTTCTTTAGATTGTCTCGGGTGTTTCCGGTGTCCATTTTCTTGCTCATCACCTCCGCACATTGGTTGTGCTTGGTGGAGGGGAAAATCATGTCGGCTTGGTCCCGCAGTATGCTTGTTGGTTCTAGTATCCTGATTGTCAACTCGTCCAGCGTACCACTCGAAGAGCCTTCTCCATTCTGCATCGCGCCAGTCCATTTCTGCTTTTAAAACTCGGGCTTTTTCTTCAATCTGAAGGTTGTGGCGATTTTCCATCCCGTCCATTCTGTCTAAGATGGATCCTATCGTGTTCTGCAATAAGCGAATGTCTAGGTTAACAACTTGGAGTTGTACTTGAGGACTACCCGGGGGGGTTTGAGAGTCCATTTGCTGCAACACGTCATTTTCTGGAATGGGGGAATTTTCCGTGTCCGACATTTCTGCTTCAGTTTCCACTATCACCTAATCTATATCAACGTTGGAAGGATCCTGGTGTACCATTTGTTCCACTTGTTGTTCTGGTTGTTCTTCTGGCACTTGAGTTTGCCGAGTTGCTAAAGTTCGTCCTCTTGTATTTGTCATCGTAGTACGTAACTTGATAACCTCGTGGTCGGACCTTTCTGTTCCCCACGGACGGCGCCAAATGTTCAGATGTGAACAAAGTTGCTCGAGCTTGAACTAGGATCAGAGCCTAGGGCCTACGTACCCTTGAATAGGGATCAAAGCCCACGTAGTTCGATTATACTTCCGACGTTTAGCCACTGAGGAGTGGGGTGTGTGCTATGTGAGAATGATAGGACGAAATGGCATGTATCGTTCACCAGTGTAGAGATCTCCTACTTATAGGAGAAGGTAACCGTCCCGACTTGGGCAGTTATCATGTGCATAGATGCAACCGCAGATGGTAGTTTCCATGATGAGTTGGGCTTCGGGGCCCAACTTCCGAGGTCCATAACAAATATCAATTTTGTTAATATCGAGTATAAATAGCCATAAGTGTCTGTCGGTCCACTTACAACTAGGGGTGGAAACAGGCCAGGCCTCACCCTTAACAGGCCAGGCCTGTTATGCAAGGAATTGGCCTGAGCCTGGCCTGTGGCCTGTTACAGGCTAAAATTTTGGCCTGGGCCTGGCCTGTTAAAGGCCTGGCCTGGCCTGTGGCCTGTTAAGAGACCTGTATTTTTTATAGGCCGAAAACAGGCCAAATGTAAACAGGCCTAAAACAGGCCGAATGTAAACAGGCCGGAAACAGGCCTACAGTATACAGGCCAAAAACAGGCTAACAGACCTAATATAAACAGGCCGAAAACAGGCCTAATGTAAACAGGCCAAAAACAGGCCTGAGTGAGGGAGAGAGGAGGGATATTAATTAATATTTTTTATAAAAAAAATTAATTATTCTTAACAGGTCGGCCTGTCAGGCCTAACAGGCCTATTTGGAGGCCTAGGCCTGGCCTTTTAAGCCAAACAGGCCTTAAAATAGGCCTTGGCCTGGCCTTTTAGCCTGACAGGCCAGGCCTGACCAGGCTTTTAACAGGCCAGGCCACAGGCCCCTGACAGGCCCCTGGCCTATTTCCACCCCTACTTACAACCCTCTCTTGAGTATAACTTGTTATGTTTAACATAGTTACTCAAGAGGCAACAAAAATCGAACACACTCTTCAACAATTATATGGGGCCATTAGGTATATGTCTATCCTAACCGCAAATTAAATCATAATCTAATCCCATATTACTTAATCTCAGAGCCTAATTAAAATCCTCTACGTCAAGGTAAATCCTAATGCTCAAAATCATATTCAATGATGGCCAATCACTAAATAGATAAAACTAACCAAGATTAAGTAACCAAAATTAATATCAAATTTAACTAAATAATGAAAACAAAAACTAATTCACCCACAAGTTCATAGGTCCTCTAAGTTGCAAAACCAACTAGTCACACATGGCTCTAATAAAATCCATAAAAAAAAAAAAGAAGAAGAATTTAGGTTCAAAGAAGAAGGAGAGAGAGGAAAGAAAATTTCTCCATCGTCTACACAATCCTAACCGAAACACTTAGCCTCTACTCCTCTGCTTCTTCATTCCTTCTCGTTCTGCGTCTCCTGATCCTTTTTCCTCCGTCCTCCCCTTTATTGTCTCTGCCTTCCTATTTATAATTTAGGTCTTGGGTCATTGATTCTCTTTTTCTTATTAAAAAGATATCTTATATCTTGTAATCAACTCCACCAGATTACACAATTGATTTTGTTTCTATTTTTCTTGTGTGAGACCTCCGAGTTTGGTTGATTACATATCTTCTTAATTACTTTTTTTACTTCTTTCCAAATCAGCTAATATTTCCTGCAAAATATAATAAGAAATAAGTAGATTTTATATCAAAATATCTTTTTATCCTATAATGATAGTAAAGTATATAAAAGATAATTAAATAGGTATATAATATCGATAAATCCAACTAATTCTCATTAAATATACACCTATTTAATCATAAAATATATACCTATCAAATAATATTTATATTCATTTTCAATAATTCGATTTGTAATTCATAATGAATTATTCATACCTTGTAGCTTAAACATTGTCCTTTAGGTGCTAGATTGGTTGGTGGATGGGTAGGAGGAAGAAATAGATGAGGGGAAAACTACGAGAAAATTTAGATCGGATGGTAAAAAAAAATTGGTTTGACTTTTATGATTGGATGTATTACACAGAAGGTCTAAAAAGTTTGAAATATTAAGATCGGATGTATCATGAAGCCAGTTTTAATAGTCCTGACTTTGAAGACCCAATATATTACACAGCTGATCTAAAACTTCTTACCTTTAAGATCGGTTGTGTGTAGTTAAATATCCGGTCTTAAAAGTCATACTTTTTAGACCGGTATTTTTATAATTCTAGTCTTTAAAGTTGGTCATTTTAGGCCTCATATATACAATGTTAGGTTTATATAGTATGACTTTTAAGATCACGTATTTTTAAAGTTTGGACTAAAAAAAATTGTTTTAGACTGGTCGCACATTCAGCTTTACAATTAACAGATTTTTTTTTAAACAGTCTGTATCGAGACCGGTCTAAATCCAGACTTACAAAATGTTTTTTGTCTGGTCTAAGAAGTTTTTTTTGTACTAATGAGTGGAGTGAAAACATGAAAAAAATCTAGTAAGTAACCATACCAGTAAATTTTAGGAACATCTCATATAAAACCAACTAAAATAAGAAAATCCAAAATCAAATTTACCAAATTTAACAAATCTCAAATTGAGTTCATTACTCAATTAGGAATTTGTAAGCGTTGTGTATTTTACCATGATTAACCTATATAATATGTGGTTGAAAAGATAGAGAAGATATGAGAGTTCAAAGTTGAAACATCTAACACTTTAGTGTTGCCCTGAGAAGCCACCATTGTCACGGATTAAGATTAATTCTGATTTCCTATATTATCATGAAACACTGCCAACAAGTAACGGATTCAGCTTTGGTCCGCTGCGGACCACTGCGTGAAACTTCACTGTTTTGATGTAGTTTCATATAGCTTGATCCCCTTTTTTGTTTTAAAAAAAAAATGACATTGGCAGGTAGTAAAAAGATAATTCAAGATATTGAATAGTGCTGAAAAATTATTCATGATCTTGAAAAATTATTTTAGGATCTTGAAAAAATATTTCAGGGTACTGAAAAGAATATTTGAAGATACTGACTGGTACCAAAATCAGTGGCGGAACCACTTGATGGCCAGCTGGGGCCTTGGCCCCAGCTGGCCTCGACTGATCTTATAAAATTTGTGAAAATATAGATGTATTTATTATATGATATTTTATTTGGCCACAAATTTGGCCCCAGTTAATTTTTTATCTTCTTTGTCAATATAATGTTTTTTTCATTACTCATTGGGCTGTGAAAAGAAAGTAAAATTCTTGTTTGAGATACCGAAAAAGTTAGTATCATCTTCCATATTGTTTTGATTTATAATTATCAGTTATTATTTATTTGTATTTTCAAGGTTATTTGATACTATATAGTAAATACTCCCTCTGGTCCTTATTTAAGGAACCAGCTAATAATTCTCACAAGTCAATAAAAACAATTAAAGTCATTAAATTTATCCTAAAATTTAAGTAATTTTCAATATTATCCCTATTAATTATACTAAACTCTAATATTATATTAATTATTACTCTCTTTTCGCTCAAAAAAAGAGTAATAATTAATTTTTATTACTTATTATTCTCACTCACTACCTTTTTAATTATGGATATATATAAAAATATTTAATGCTATTTAGAAACAAACAAGTACCTTATAAAAAAAAACTAGATATACTTGTTAGTTAATACCTTATAATAAGAACTAAAGGGAGTAGTTCAATATGTTTTTTTTTTTGGCCCGGGCTAAAAAAATTTTCTGGTTCCGCCACTAACCAAAATGATACTTCAGAATACTAACTGGTACTAAGAAAATAATTCATGATCTTAAAAAAAATCCTAAAACATATTTTTAGTAGCAGTTAGTACCTGAATTATTTTTTTAAGATCCAAAAATAATTTTTTAAAGATCATGAATTATTTTTCAATATCCTAAAGTATTCTTTTAGTATCCATCAGTACATTGAAATATTTTTTCAAAATCCTAAAATGGTTTTTTAAGATTATGAAGAACTGTTTTAGTAACTTTCAGTATCTTAAATAATCTTTTTACTACCCGGTAATGTTAGAATTTTTTTTTCTTATAATAAAAAAGGGGATCAAGGTTACTTGAAAGTGCGCCAAAATAGTGCAGTTTCATGCAGCAGTCTGCAGCGGACATAAGTCCGTAGCAAACCAAAGCTGGATCCACAAGTAATGCGACCGAAGAAAGACCAATATTTTTTCAGTGAAAATTGCACATAGGTCCCAAACAAAGAAAAATACAACAAAATGATCAATTAAAATCTTAAAATTACGGTGAAGTCCTGTGAGACTTTTTTACAATATTTTTCATATGTAAAAAGATAATAAATGTCTCCATGGAAACTTATGGACTTGTCAACATAGGCACGTAGATTTGTTAAAACATGATCATTGACTTGTCCAAACAGACTCATGAACTTATTAACACATGCACATGACCTTGTCAACACAGGCATATGGGGGTATTTGTGTCTATTTACATATGAAAAATACTATAAAAAAGTCCCATGAGACTTCACCGTAATTTTGAAATTCAAGGGATCATCTTGTCGTATTTTCTCTTGATCAGAACCTAGGAGCAATTTCCCATTTTCTCAAAATAAAATAAAATAAAAATAAAATTAACCAGATATTGCCCTATGAAAATGTCACCTTTCCCTAGTTGTGATTGGTGTCCAAGTTTTATAAATTTTTTTTACCAACTAAATTTTTTTAAATTAAAAACTGCTTATAAAACCAATATTTTTATGAATTACGAATCGTATCTTTACTTGCAACCATCAATGCCGCCTTGCCAATTATTCCAGGGTCCGTATAACACGACGTCGTATAGAGGGCATGCCAAAATTTTTCTCCTAAACGTGTTTTTCACAGAAACAAGTCCTTTTTTTCATCTCATAAGTATATTATATTAACTCTAAAATAATACACAAACATAAAACAAGCCTGAATCTAAGAACTGAATTCCCAGGATTAGTACAAAAATATGAAATTAATGTCACTTTCACTCTCTTATAATTAAGATAGTGATGACCTCAATTAAATAGAATCATCAGTCAACGTTTTTTTTTTTTTTTGAGCAAAGAATCATAAGTCAATATTGTTGAAGCCACTTAATTTGGTTAAAAAATTATTTATTGCCTTATATCCCTATTAATTATTTTTAAGATAAAAAAGTATAATTTTAAATTTAAATTATATATAAACTTCCCCTTTTGTGACGATAGATGTGACAGAGACACGAGTAATAATGACCAGCTTGAACAATTGTCGTATCTACAAACGAAAAAATCAAAACGAAAAAATCAAACTACAAACATCAAATGATGGCATTAGTGTTGAGTAGGAAAAAAATTCTCTTAAACAAATAAAAGGGAGAATGATAATGATAATGATAATAACTCTCTTTAAATTTGTGAATTGTTCGATCAATAATTCAAATTAGGCATTGGTTTGGGATTTTTTTTAAAATTACCAAAATGCCCTTAATGTGAAAATAAAAATCAAATGAGAAAAAAATAGTTTAACAAATAACAACTTTAACATCAAATAATAACAACAATTAAGTTAATAACAAATAATTTTTATTCAAGGCAATTATGTCATTTCACAAAAAGTAAATTCCAGTGTAATCCATAAAGATTTCATAGAATTAAGCCATTTTAAAGGATATATTTTGTGATTTTCTGTATATATGTATGTATGTATATGTCTCACTCCCTAAATAAAACCTTAGTTCAAATTTTACGGTTAAAATAAAATCCTAGTAAAACATATAATTTAAAACATGAAGCAGTCCAAATTTTTTATTAACTGAGACGAGTACCGTACTATACATATTGAATAACTCAAATAAACAATAGACAAAGACTTGTTAAAATATAATTCGCCCAAAGTGCATGCCACACTTATTATATTCGAAGATCCTTTTGGGCCATCCTCACATATTCATTGGCAAGAAGAAAATTACTAAATTGTCTCTGCGAGCTGTCACAGATCGAGTCTATTTATAACTTGGACATGCATGTGATGTGTTTGATCACTTAACATCATAACCATCACTCTCACTAAAATTATTCATTCATGTCGTTTTTCTGCAATTTCTATGCAAAAATTGCTGCTATATATATATATATAAACTTCAAAAGTTAAGTAATTTTCAATTAAAAAACCCTTCGGCCATGCATGTCAATACCTTTTTCTCTCTCATGGTATTGTTTAGTCCATAAAGCTGTTAGTACGTACGTGAATTCAACTTAATAGATGTTGCAACAAAGAAATTAATGCCAGCCAAATCTGAATGAGATCTCGATGTTGTGTTTTTCTTCATGGAAATGTTAAAGTGCCCTGATGCATGGTTAAAGTAAAACTGAGTAAAAGTAAAGATCTTTGATTTTAGTATGGGGTTGGTAGGTTTTGGACTGTGGAAAGTGTAAGCCTCCCAATATTGTTCTACATTCATTCCTAATTAACTTACACTCACAAATTAAAACAATCAAAAACATTAAATTTAAGTGTTTTTTATAATAAAAATCGGTAAAAGTCTCTCTTTGAAATTTTATTATCCAAAAGAATCTGATATATTTTATACAGAAAGTATGAATATTATGCAGAATTTCATACACAAAATGTACGTACATGTACTCAAATTCATATCCTTTTGGTATATAAAATTTTTAGACATGGATTTTTCACTTATTTTACTTTTTTAATCTTATCATTATTAACTATATCAAACTCCAAACATGATATTAATTTATATTCTTTCTCACATAAATATAGGTATATATGAAAAGATAATTAATAATCTTTAAAACTATCAAATACTCCTTATGGTGTTTAATATAAAACATATTTATCTAATTTGATTAGATCAAATAAGGAAGTTAGTTAATCTAAATTAGTTAGTATAACATGTATTTTCTAAAACATCCTAGTTATCTTCCTTAATTCTCTGATTATCTCTCCTTCTTGATTATTATTGAGAGAACATAAATAGGAATAAATTAGGGAAAGATTGAAAAATATAAAAAAATATGTATTTATTTAAGACAAATATTAACTCCCAAAATATGAACATTTTCATTGATCCCCCAACGATATGACATAATTTCGGTCAACCTCTAAAACTTTCTAAAATTTCACTGCACCCTAAGGGTTAAAATAAAATTAAGTTTTGTGGATGATGAAAAAAAACATTGATACATTTCTTTTTTTCTTTTTTCTCAGAAGAGCATTTACAAAACAAATAAAAATATTTGCAAGACAAGTAAAGACATTTTCAATATAAATAAAGCAATTCGAAAGAACCTAACGATTTAAAAACATTTTGTTATTTACAAAAGAAATATGGACATTCACAAGATAAATATGAACATTTACCAGATAAATAAAGACATTGACAAGACAAATAAATGGATTCAAAAGAACCCAGAGAATTAACAATATTTTAGTAATTTACAAGACAAATATGAAAATTTACAAGATAAATATAAGAATTTATAAGACAATTTATATTATAAACAAAATAAAAGAATTATTGTCTTTTCACCCAAAAACTTAAATTTTATTTTGAGTTAAAAGGGTGCTGTCAACTTAATTCACAAGAATTATAAACAAAGTAAAAGAAATAATGTCTTTTCATCCAAAAACTTAATTTTATTTTGAGTTAAAAGGGTGCTGTAAAGTTTCAAAAAATTTTAGGGTTGAATGAAATTATGTCATATTCTTAGAAGTTAACTGAACTTCTTTACAAAATATGTTTTATATTAATAACCTAAAGTATTTTATAAAGTGGCCTGTATAGTATATGGATCGGAAGTGGCACTTGTCAGAAATGTCGAAGTTAGGAGTTGAAAACTATCAAGGTTGCAATGATTACATGCTGTGTCATGATTTAAGATCTTAATCTCTTCACTTTCATCACTCCAATGAATATTATAGAATAACATTCTTCTTCGCATGCTAGTTTACACAATTCATGAAGAAAAATCAGAGTGTAAAACGGAAAGAAAAAGTGCGTGGAAAAAGGTACATAATAATTGAAGTTCATCATGCTTATAAGGGACCCTTTAAAACGTGTATTTAATTTATACTTCCTACAGATTATCCATCTCTCTTAAGTCTTCACTCTACTTCTTCTATGTCTAATTTTTATATCTTTATAAGGCGTAATAAAATATGTTTCCCCAAGAAAAATGATAATTAATTCAATATCTAATTTCAATATCATTGAAATATGATGGGATCACCAAATTAAAGTAATATGAATACTCATATAAAAGAAAAGCTAACAAATCATAATCATTGATAAATTTTTTCGATACACTTGCATGCAAGGAAGATATCCCATACTTAAAATTAAAAAAGCATTGAGTAATAATTGTTGTATGATTATTATTACACTTTAATAAAAGAAAGATGACCTATTAGCCAGCAGCTGAAATGCTATCCGTTTGAATTAAGGATTCATTGAAAATTCAATTTGGGTGTGCGATCTTTATCCATCAACATATATGATTATATCAACATTGTTCAAAGGAATGGTCAAGGTAGCTAGTTTTCAGTAGAAAGCATGCTTAGCTGAAACTTTTTAATCCAGAATGATTTGTTTCGCTAATCGAGGAAATTAAAAAAGAGCTAGGTTACGTTCAGTTTCTATACAAGGCCGGTGGATAACTTTTACCGTTTGTTTGGATTGAGAAAAAAGTGAGGGAAAAATATAAAGAAAGAATACTATGTTTGAAAACTTCCATAAATGGTACAGTATATCAAAATAGTATTGATCAATTATTATATGAATTTATCGTTAGATATAATATTTACACACACTTAATATTTTATAGTATCTTTAATTAGAATGAATAAAATGCCTAGGCCCACTTTAGATTCGGGAGATCCTGATTGTGAAAAGTGGTCATCTCTTTAATTAGTTTCTTTCCTCTTTTTTGCTAAAACCATGCGCACCACCACCCCTTGTGTTCCTACTCTATTTTCTGTATATAATCACAATGTATTTAGAAATTTTCCTTCTCTTGAAAAAGAGATGCAATAATTCAAAATTTCTTGTCGCTATTATTTTTTCAAAGAAATCTACCTTATTCTTTTATATATAATGATCATATCTACCAGCATTAATATACTGATTTTTATGACAAATATACATCCTATCAAGTTTTTCATTTAACAACATTACTCATCATATATATCGACACACGGTAATTATTCTACATCAACTTACTTAAACGCGCTTTGGTAATGACACACGTATACTTCATTTCTTACCCTTAGAAGCTCCCAAATCCCAATTGTATATTATGCTTGAAGAAGCAAGTTTAATTGGGTTTTATGATTATATGAGTAGTAGCACTTGAAGTTCGCGTACATTTTTTGAGCTTACTATTGATCATAAGAATTAATAAAATGACATAAGATTTTGCTTTTGCGGAGAGGTCTGGTGATGCTGCTATTAGTTTCGTGATTAGAGACTCTAATGGTTGCTTTCTTGGATGATTCAGAGGGCGACCGCGTGCCCGAGTCCTCCCCCGGCAACCAAACCCCGACTTTCATTCTCAAAATCAACCCACCACTCATTTCTAGTATATCATGGATTTCTATGATTAAATTCTTGTTATCATGAAGCACATAATTTCCATCTTTCATTACTAGTAGTGTGCTTTTTTTTCCTATACACAGTTATCCTTCTATTAGAAACAATCTTATTTGATGCACTGTTATGCTAAATATAGGCATATCTTCTAGAAGACATTATATTGTGAAAACTAGTCTTTTCCGCTCAACTCAACTCCTTTAGTTATATGGTGTGCTTATATCAATGAAAAGGCAAAAGAAAAGAGAAGGACACATAATTTACCTAATTATATTGGTATTAAAAATATTAGTTTTTTTTTTTTTTTGGGGGGGGGGGGGTGTTCTTGAGTTGGCATTGTTCGAAAAGGGAGGGTGGAGGAAGCCGATCAATTTCTTTCAGAGGAAAATTGAAATAATAATAGTGATTTGGTGACGTACTTAAGATAATGATGTTTACTTAATTAAATATAATTAACTAGTAGACCAATGTAATTAGAAATCGTAATGAAAGCGACATATTACATATTCTTCCCTTGGACTTCTGATGGAATGTGATTCATGAATGAGTGGGCCGGCTGCATATATCATGATCCTAATTAGCGTGAACAAATTTGAATGCATAACTATACAATGATTCATGGCCCCCCATCATTGTCATTTCACACTCAAAAATTATCTATGAGTTAACATCATTGATGGTTCTTATAATTTCATCCAATTTTGACTTTGATCTTTATAATATAAAATCATGGTTTGTTTGCATCTATAACTTCTTCTGTTTAAAACGTTAGTCTCTATAGTTTCATAAAGATTTAGATATATGTTTAATAATGTTAACTTTAAGCATACATATTAAAGCTAAAATTAGATTCAATTTTAAAGACCAACAATAGGAGTAATCGTAATTGGGTGTTAGAATAATGTTTTTTTTTTTTAAAAAAAATGGAATTAAGATGATGAAAAGTAATTTTTAAGACAAGCATGTGAATGCCATATATTATCTTTAGAATATATATTTATTTCTTATTATTGTTTAATGCAAGGTTTGATTTTAAATTTAAATGATCAGATGATGCATGTTTTGCTATAAAATTAATTGAATTTGAATTTTAACTTTCAATTTGATTAAGCATTTTCAATGATTGACACCATTTTGTCATGCGTAAAAGGCACTTGATTTCTTAAATTATGTTTAAGCCTTAGATAATTGCTCGCCTCACTGCACAAATTGAAATATATGACTTTTGAACGTGAAGCACCAAAACATTGAACTTCCATAAACTTTTTGACGCACTAAAGAAACTGTCAATAAGAGTTTTCTAATGTTCTTAATTTCACAAATCATTCTTCACATTAATTGTACCATGAAATTCCGCTGTCATCAAATTAAAATAAAACACATTTACAAAATTGCACCGGCGAGCAAACTATTAGAGCTGCTCTGTCAGAAAAACACAAATATGTGTCCGCAAATAATTATTATATATTTTGACGAAGGAATTCAAATCAAATAATGATGAAGAAATGGGTTTTGATGGACGCATACCGAATTGAGCGGCAGGCTATTGTTTGTAGGAACCGACAAAACCATCTCTTCTTCAGATGAAAAGAATAAAAGCTAAGGTACAAACACATAATAATAATAATAATAATAATAATAATAATAATAATAAAACAAAAACCTTATTTGAGTTGATGTTTAAAACGTACGTCTATACCAGTTAAAACAAATTTTCTTTTATATACTTACCTCATACACTATAAATCATATTGAAAAAGTAGTTTCTACAACTAATTCAAATAGACACAAAACCAATTAGTGGGAAGCAGATCCTCTCATTAGCTCTTTTTGTCAACATCTCTCATGAGCCTATCTGAAATGTTGATCGAAAAGATGAGAGAAAATCAATGTAGTATTATAATTTTTCAGATTGACTAAACGAATATAATTTAAAAATTATATGAGATAATCGGAAAAAGTGATGGGGGACGATGGAAATGAAAGCTCCATATTCAATTTTCTTTGTGATGTAATGGGGCGAACTTTTGACTATATCGCCCCCTTGCTACATGATTGCTGCTTCAAAGTACGAAACTTGGGTTAATTTTCTCTCTTTAATCATTGCCATGAAACTTTATCCCCTACCTGTTTGACA
Organism: Acacia crassicarpa; assembly: GCA_034222035.1. Taxonomy (NCBI): domain Eukaryota; kingdom Viridiplantae; phylum Streptophyta; class Magnoliopsida; order Fabales; family Fabaceae; genus Acacia; species Acacia crassicarpa. The sequence goes on along the minus strand of JAWXYG010000009.1, from coordinate 40,125,071 downwards.
GATTTGATGCTGACCAAAACTGTAATATCAGTGATCCCACATTGGAATTATATCAAGGTCACCTTTGAAAAATACATTTAGTTTTGAAGAAGATGCATTAATGTCGTTTCTAGCTAACTCTATTGCTCGTTCATATCCGGCGATATCTCAAAAATAAGAAAGTTGGGATAGATCAATAATTCTCAAGGATTAATATGGCATGTAATTGTGTATAGTGGGAAACCTTATATAATTACAAGCTTGTCAATCTCTGCCTCATTCCTACTTTTTTAGTTGTAATTCATACCATATATTCCCATCACTTTCATGCTTTTTTTAGTATTTGTTTACTTTAGAACGTCCAGATGTAACTGGATTTGAGTTGGTGTGCAAAAGTTTTTTGTGTTTGTGAAATGGTGGCCGGGGAAAAGTTCACATCCGTTAGAATTGAGGTAAGTAATAGGTTAACAATCCTTTGCTGCTCAGCTTAATGAAACATCTATTTATGTAACTTGATTAGATTAAGAAAATTAGTTAATATATCATATTTTTCTAAAACACCTTAATCATTTTTTTAATTAATTCCCTCCATCTTTGTCTTAGTTGATTACTTATTTGGTCATTAATATAAGACATTGTTCTGTCCCAAGAACATAGAGATTGGACTTGACTAGGTTGTCAAGCCTAAAGCCTACGTACCCTTTGAAGGGATCAAAGTCCACGTAGTTCACGTTACACAGTAAGGCGTGTAGCCAGGGGAGTGGGGTGTGTGCTCTGTGTAACAGAAGATAAATAGAGTATAAGATAAAACGTGTGCACCTGTTTAGGGTTTCCTTCTATTTATAGAGGAGTCTGGTGCGAGTATCTTCGTATTGATGAGCGATGTCCGTGATTGGGGAATCAGGGATTGATCTGTTGGGATCCTGATTGGGGGTGAATCTCCATTAATGAGATCCTAGATTGGTGGGATCCTATATCCCTGCCCATTATCACGCAGATTCTGTTCCTAGCGTGGTTAGGCCGAGGTCCGGACCTGAGCCTATTGGGCCGATCCATAACAGACATATTTACTTAATTTGATTAAATTAAAAAAGTTAGTTAAGTTAGTTAATATGACATGCATTTTCTAAAATACCCTAATTATCTCCCTTAATTCCCTCATTCCCTCTTCTCTTTGATTATCGTTAATGGAGCATCAATAGAGGTAAATTAAGAAAACATTGACAAATAAGTAAACTATGTCTTATATTTAGGACCAAGATTAACTTTCCAAATATGTCTTGTATAGTATTAAGGACCACAAGAGTATTATTGATGGAGTATCAATAAGAGTAAATTAGAAAAATATTAACAAATATGATAAATAGGTATTAGATTTGGGACCAATATTAACTCTTCAAGTGGATCCTATATATATATTAAGGACTGAAGGAATAATAAAGTGAAAATATCAACTCTTCAATTAGGTCTTATATTATCAACACGAGATTCTAAATCTTCCAGGGAAAATTTGTACATACCTTGAAAAAAAAATGATATGAATGACATGTAGATTGTCAATTCAGCATATTTAATCAACTAAATGTCAAATTCATTGAGATAATGATCAAGACAAAATTGTTCTATTTTTGAACTTTTGGGGTAAAGTCGTTCCCCAAAAAACTTCTAAAGTAAAATTGTTCATCGCTAAAAACTTCGTAAGCAAAATTTCCCTTTAATGAAAAATTTTCGGACAAAATTAACCTTTAACCCATTATTTTATATTGACTAGTGTATATATAAACAAATACTTCATTGTTCTTGCTTTTCTAATAATTATACTCCACCTTTGCATGTCCTGGTTGCATTATTAAGTCATCCGTGCATGTTAAAAAGAACCCACACGGGAACCCACTACGTACAAAACCATGATCGTTTGCTAATTTATGTTTTGAAGTTAATTATTTTGTTGAGCAAAAAAAAAAAAAAGATAATTATTTTGAACTCTCCTTTACTTAAGTACTCCTATAAATTAAAGGCAATCTAATTGTCCGGTTGCGGAGCTTTTAGCTAGAGTGGAACCCACCTAGATCAAGAGGTTATTATCAATAGTACGATATATATGTGTGTGTATGAGTTACGGGCCAATAATAACGAATTAATCATTGCATTCGTACGTACCGTGTACTCATGTATTATTATCATTACCTAATGAGTAAAGATCATGAAGCAGTTTGTGCAATAATTCATATGGTGGTGTCATTTTTTTCAAGTTGCTCTTTCCTAATTTAATACTAATAATAATGATGGATACAGAATTACCGATGGAATTAATAAAGGTACAGTCACGAGCGACAAAATGCCAGAATTTATCCAAGCTGGACTTACCAGAGGCTCTCACCGGATCGATCAGGCTGAGTCCTTTAATCGAAATGCCATTAATTGTTTTTGTAAAAAATTTACTTTGGTTCTTAATATAAGATGTATTTATTTAATTGGATGAAATTGAGAAAGTTAGTTAAGTTGGTTAATATGATATGTATTTTCTAAAGCACCATAATTATCTTTCTTAATTCTGTCATTTCTCTTCTCCTTGATTATTGTTGAGAAAGAATCAATAGAAATAAATTTAAAAAAAATTGACAAATAAAAAATTATATCTTATGTTTAGGATCAAGATCAACTCCTGAAATAAATCATATATTAAGAACTAGAGGAAGTGCCAAATATGAATAAAGGGGTTTAAACTTCTCATGTTACATGAGAAGAAGAAGATTCCTACACACATAAAATAGTGGGACCCACACACACACACATATATATATGTGTGTGTGTGTGTGGGTCCCACCATTTTATGTGTGTGTGACATGAGAAAACACTTCTCCTACAACATGAGAAATGTTTTTTCCATAAATAAATTAGATTATGTTCCTATATTGCACTACGAGGTAGGATTTGGATCCTCTAATGCTCTCCTCATCTTTTTCCCCTCATTATCTCATCTCTAACATCATATTGAAAAATAAATAGTTAAAATTCAATATTTTTTAAAATTTTCATACAGTCTACAATTGTAAATGCATATATCGAGTGTTAATATCTTATTTTGTTTGATTCTTGTGTAATGTTATAATATAATTTTATAAGATATTAAAAATCAACCATTTACTTTTTAATTTAAAAGTAAAGATAGGATGAGGAGAAAAATGATGAGAAGGAACCCGGATTTTAGCTAAGAGGAGGCCAAAAAAAAAGGAGTTAAGGTAAGCGTGGCTTCCTATAAATTGTACATTACACATATTTATATAGATATATAATTAATTTTTTGAAAATAATTTTTTTTTCTAAGAATATGTATCCTCTTATGACTTTACAAGGGACTAGTCCCTTTCATTAGACTGAACCCTGTTAGTGAAAGTAAAGTTTTTTTTTTTTTTTTTGGTATAATGGCGAAAGTAAAGTTGTTTAGCCTGATATATGTGATGATGATTTGAATCTTGTTCAGGGAACTATATGGGCTATGACAATTTGATCAAACCACAAAGAAAATTGTTGGAATATACCCAATTCACTATTGGTGGATTATGGTTAAAGTCCAATGTAAGTAAGGCTATTATATAAATAGGAAGAAATATGGTTCAAATGGTTAGTTTTTTTAATTTGATGTTTTAAAGTTAAATTCACGTAAATGCCCATATATGGGATAATAAGGGTTGGTGGGAATCAAGTTTATATAGGACTCATGAATAACTCCGCTAGCATCTCTGTCAATGGTTCTCACATATCCCTCTTGAGTGTTATTTGCTTTGTAACATCAATGGAGTTGAAAACATTGTGATTTCATTACACATGGGCTGCCAGAATATATACTTCATCGGACTTCTAGGTAGACTCCGAATCCTTCAAAAACAAATGGCAAAGTCAAATACAACTTACATTCCTCCACTTTTGCAAATAAAACTACGTATGGTAACAATTAGTGAAATTAATATATGCCTCGAGTTAGACAAGACCAAGTGGTTTGATCACTTGGTCAGGAACCTTTGGTCTGATTGATCTATTTTTATGAGACTGGGTCGGATGGTTTATCTATATCATTGGGCTTCTTGTGTCGTCCCAATACAACATAGCCTTGTCCATACACCTAAATGGAAGTGCATATATATATCTTTATTTGAAACATGTCAATCACCACACTGGTTGACCCAAAACAAAACAAAATCACCACACCGTCATATATAATGATAAATTGCTTACAATTTAATCAAGTTTGTGTGACTTTGGATGTGATTGCTACGTAATTTATATATAATGAAGCTGTTTGAATTTGAAGGCTTAAAGTAGAGAGGAAACACGAAGTTCTAAATATTATTGAATCCTTAATACTTAATCATTGAATATAAACTCTAATAATAATATTTCATAGATATATCAAATAACAACAAATGATATATAATATCTCAACTTGAGAATATATATATATATATATATAAAGTATTAATATAAGATATAATAATATCTGATGAACACCCCCCTTCAAACTCAAGATCATCTTGAGTTTGCCAACTAAAAATTGAAAGCGACAACAGGATGGGGCAACTACGGCAGCAATGGAATAAAAGAAATATCTTGGAGCAAGCATTGATCTAGACAGAATAGAAACGACGTCATGCTGATAGAGTTATGGGATGAAACCATACACTCTCTAGGGAACGAAAGATATGGGTGAAACCAAATAAACAAGAAATCTGGGATGAAACTATACACTCTTTAGGAATGGATCTGGGATTGAACATTAATAGGATAGTTTGCGAAGGAAATAACACATGCATAGCGCCCGCTAAGCACCGGACAGAGAAAGGTGACCGGAGTCAAGAATGCTTTCATAGGCCGAGAGAACAAAAGAAGACGTAATGTGACGAAAAACCAATCTTATGAATAAAAAAGAGGTTCATGAGTGTTGTTCAAAAACAGAGTTTCTCCTTTCTTCATGTTCTTCTTTTTCTTCTTCTTCGCATTGGTGATAAATTCCAATTTTTATATATTATCCCATCTTTTTTATTTATTTTGGGGACTACTTTAGGCTAATTTTAAATAATTAGATAATATTTGGATTGTTAGCCAATTTTAGGAAATAATATAAATCATAATTAATTATGAGATTATTGGACCTAAATTAGTAATATTCTTATTGATATCTTGTGATTGAATAGTATTTCTAAATATATGATAAATCACGATTTTATTTAATTCTTGCAGGACAAGGAAAAACATATTAGAAGATCCTACGATGCAGAACTAACCTTGGATGCTAAAAGGAAATCTAATGATGAAATTATATTGAGCTTCCTAAATTTTAATGGGCTCAAATTGGTATCCAAAAATCCATCTCTTCCTTCACATTAAATAACCTGGCCATGATATCAAAAAAAAAAAAAAAAAACCTGGCCACAGATCAAGAGGGATGTTCAGTTGAGGAAGACGCAGCCGCATAACGATCACGCTTAATCTCTCGGCTTGGGAGTTGTGTTTTCTTCCTGGAACAACAATTCACGCAGACAGAGACAGACGCTTTCACTGACTTCTCATATTCTCGATTCACTCACGGGACCCACCATTATTCCCCTCCCATCCAATTAATTCCATCTCCCTAAATCGTTCTACATGGCCGTGAGTTGCAAAACATTTGGAGAAGGAAGCGTTGTCATGGAAGCTTAAGGCTTAAGCTTTTTTGGAAGGCAACTTGGGAGGAGCATGGAGGAAGCTAAAGCCTAGGAACTTACACTTGAAGATCACAAGAGAGTGTTGTTCTTTTTATTTTTTTATTTTTTTATTTTTGATACAAGGCAATGGGGGAGGGGGGATCGAACTCAGGACCGAGAGGGGGAAAATGAATCCCAATACCACTGCACTACTGGTAGTGCTGGTTCTTTTTATCTTTTTAATTCAAACTTGAGATTGTTTAATTTTTAAAGGGTTTCAAGTTGTGTTAATTGAGAACAATCTAGTTTTAGATTATAAACATATTTCTTTTAGATTGGATTGATAATTTGAAGTTTTTATGTTTGAGACAATTGCTAGAGTTTTTTTGCAACATTTGGATTGTCAATTGTATTATTAATTGAGTTTTCGTTATTAATTTAATTGACAATTTGGTTTATCATCTTAATTGTTTGATTGGGTTGATAAATTGGATAATTGTAAACAAGATTTCAAAAATATTTTGAAATTAAATGTCATTAGGTTTTAATAGGTTTAATTAAGTAGCGCTTATTCCATTATGAGTTTTCTAGTGAATTAGGTGTTATTGAACTTAAGGGTTTTCCATGTTTCAATTAGTTAATTAAACTCATTAATTCCAATATTTCATCAACCTCTCTTTGATCTAATTAATTAATTTGGGCTAAGAAGTTAACTCTCAATTCAATTCCTAAGTTGTCCCCTTCATTATCATAACTGAACTAGATCTTTATTGTTTGATTTATTTTTAATTAATCTTCTTCTTAGGATTTTAGTTCTCTTTTCATAAAAACCCCCCAGAATTGCATTTGCATCTAAATTAGTTCCATTCTCATATAGGCCATAGAGTCATTTTCATCTTATATTTAGTTAGTTTAGTTTTATTTCGTTGCATTTTTTTTATCACCTTAAGAAAAGCCTACAAATTGCTTATTAGGAGAATGACCTAGATTGACTCTAAACTGCATAATAAATTAGTACTTAGTTTAATTGATTGCTTTAGCGACGAAAGCAAGCGCATCAATTGGCTATAGAGAGAAAACAAAACGTAAGAATATTTTTGAATATTTAATATTTAATCCTTAAATCAAGAAGAGTACATTAGCCTTTATATAGGCAAAGCATAACCTAAACTAATCTCAAAATATAATCTAAATAAATCTTAATCAAATATAAACTCTAATAATAATATTTCTAAGATATATCAAATACCAACAAATGATATATATTATCTCAACATGAGAAAATATAAAATATTAATAAAGATATAATAATATCTTAACATAAGCTAATGTTTATTTAAAGTTGTTGTGAGCTCCATATGTTGAATAAGGCAAATTTATCTAAAATCAGTTGAAGATGCAGCTACAAGATTGAATGACCATTATTTTAAATTTTGCATCAAACTTTAACCATACTTTAGATTGCTTGAGCAAAAAACGTAGTGATTAAAGGTTTGTGTTTAAATCATACTTATTTAGTTCTTAATGCAAGACATATCTATTTAATTTGAGGTTATTAAAGAAGTTAAATAAATTATTTAATTGTATCATATGTAACATTATATTATAGCAGTGTATAAGTTAGGCAAATTAGTTTGAGAAAATGTAATAAATTGGAAAAAATGTTTTGCATTTCTGAAATAAAATTTAATCTAAACTAGGTCTTAAATTTAGGTATAGAAGTATATTACTCAAACATTAAAAAGTGCAGCTCTAAGCATATGTGGACTTTATTTATTTATTTTATATAAAAATTTGGGAAAATTTCAAATAAATACTGTCTGAATTTGTAAAACCTCCAGAAGCCCGTTGAATTTGTAAAAAGACTGAGAGATGACAAGGACTTTTGAGGGATATGCAAATTCGGGTTAAATTATCCTTTTACCCTTAGTTTTAAATAATTAAGAAAAAAAAGTAAATACCCCCCGGTGGGCCCCACTGCCGGTGACCGACCGCCGGTTGTGGGGCCCACCACAGGGGGTACTTTATTTATTATTTTTTTTGCAGTAGTTTTTTTTTTTTGGAGTAGCTTTTTGTTTTTAAAAAAAAAGTTATTCAATGAAGAGTGGGGGGTGGGGGGTTTAAAATAAAAAATAAAAATAAAATACCCCCTGGTGGGCCCCACCACCGGCCACCGACGGATGTCCGCCAGTGGCGGAGGTCGCCCACCGGGGGGTATTTACTTTTTTTTAATTATTTAAAATTAAGGGCGAAAGGATAATTTAACCCGAATTTGCATATCTTTCAAAAGTTCTTGTCACCTTTCAGTCTTTTCACAAATTCGACGGACTTCTGGGGGTTTTACAAATTTAGACGGTATTTATTTAGAATTTTCCTTAAAAATTTTAGGAAAAGGATTGGGTTCACCCACAGTCTAAAGACAGGGTGTGTGGAGCCCAAACTGTAGGGTATACTGGGTTAGAGAGTACACATGCCTCCACCTCTTTCTAGCGTTTCCACTGCTTTGTAGACCCCTATGATGCTTCTCCCAGCGCTTTGAACAACTCCAGGATCAAACCCTCTCTCTTTAAGTGAGAAAGTCCGACCCCTTCACCAGTTGAACCTAAGGATGAGGGGTATGTACTATGTGGACTCTTTTTTTTTTTTGGTTAAAATGTGGACTTTATTTATGAAGAAAGGGATGCTATTCACTTAAGTGGGTCTATTAGCATGGATTTATTGGGCCATTTTAATTCTCTTAGAATAAGCCCAAGAATTATAAAACTAAGAGTTGCTAAAATTATATGAGCCCATTAATGAAATTATCATTCAAGGCATTAACACTGTTGGGATAACTAATATTATATAAGCCCATTTTAATGAATTATTATTAATTTAAGGCGTCTACCATTGGCATTACAAAAATTTCAGGCCTACATATTGCTATATGAGCCCATTAATACTGCTTTTGGTAATAAGAGCCCACCAATATTTTCATTTCATGAAAAAAGAAGGCAGCTATGGATTTCCAATGTGAGTTGATATAGATGGTAAGAGATCCAGGATTAGGCCCTTGGGTCATGGGTTCGATCCCCTCTGCTGTTGCTGGAACTCCTTTGGTAGGTGATCTCGTAAGTCCCCAGTAAGTACTCATAGAGCCCGGGGCCGTGCCCTGGCCTTGGTAGAGGGACTGATGCCGAACCCTCCAAAACTTTTTTTTATATATATATAAAAAAAGGCAGCTATGGATTGACTAAAAAGTGAAGATTTTTACGGAGTTGGCTCCCATCCTCTTCTTCATCTCAACCGTTAGATTGAAATATCAACGGTTCAGATTTAATCTTTTATAAAAAAAATTAATAAAAAATTAAATTTTTAATAAAATATTAATAAAATACTTTTATTAATATTTTTATAAAAGATTAAATCTGAACGGTTTAGATTTCGATCCAACGGTTGAAATGAAGAAGAAGATGGGAAGAGGACGGGAAGGGAAGAGGATGAAAGCCAAATCCTTACAGACAAGAAGAAAATGACAGCATGGAGTTCACCTGTATCATCTTCATTTGATGTGGCTTTGACAAGCACCAAGTTACAAACCCACTAAAACTATATCACTCTGTAATCAAATCTCACATACCAAGAAGAGGTAGTTAATTCAATGGTTATGGGGTAAATTTCAACTTTACCCTTATCTATGATTGAGTATTTTTCAAGTGTTTATTCTCTCTCTACCTTCATGAGTATAATTAATATGAGTAAAACTGTTATAATTTCATTTATTATATAAAACTGGACTTATAAATAGGACCATTTTTTTTTTCAAAATAGATTTATAAATAAGATCAGAGTGGTAATTGGCAAGTCGCAACGAGTCAAATTATAAGGACTAAATTATGAATCCGGTAAAATTATAAGGATCAAATACTCTTTCATCCTTTATATAAGAGCCCAAAATTTAAATTGTCTTAATCCTTTTTATAAGAATCCGACAAGAGTGGTCTCAACATTTAATGAGTTTTTTTTTCTTTTTCATTCTTACCACTAATTAATTATATGTATTGCATTAATTAAAAGGTTAGTTTTGACCAAAAAAAATTAAAAGGTTAGTGATACTTATATTCATTCTATTTCTCTCTCTTACTTATCCCTAATAAATAAGGGCATACTTAAAAAATAAAGTTTATTTCAGACATACTTATTATTTTTAACTAATTTTAACCGCTTTCTTAAATCGCGTAATTTGATTATTGGGTTATTATAAATAGGACAAGAGGGAAAAATTAATTTTTCCTATAAAAAATAACAAAACATTAAGTTTGAAATATAATATAACTTTTTTTTTTTTGCAATTTAATAAATACTCCATTGGTCTTTAATGTAAGACTTAAGTAAGAAGTTGATCTTAATTTTAAATATAAGAAATATTTATCATATCTGTTAGTATTTTCTTAATTTACCATATTGTTGCTTCTGAACAACAATCAAATAAGAAAGAGATGGAGAGAATTAGAAAAGATAATTGCAGTATTTTATAAAAATATAATCCCTCCATCCCCATATATAAGATCATATATTTTGAATGAGTTTATCCTTTTTTATAAGTTCTTATTTAAGTCTGTCTAAATAATAAATACATTTTAATCTATTTTACTCTTAATTAATCTCAAATACTGCATTAATTAAAACATTTCCATGCATTAATTAAAACATTTCCACATTTCCTTCATTCTCTCACATAATCTTTTCTTTATATATTTTTATATCGACTAACTTTCTTATTCTAATTAAATAAAATAAATATGATTAGAGTTTAGAGAGGATGTTACATAAATAAATAAATAATCAAATTATTGGACGGTTTTAAAAGTAGAGTCGTCCGCAATTTGCACATGGGAATGTGACATCCACTTTCTCGTGCGTTTTTCCTCCTTAAATTCCGTCACGCCTTAAGAAGTCCACGGATGAAACACGTGTCTTTGTAATGCACTTTCTTTTTTAAACAAAAAAAAAAAGTAATGCACTTTCTTCTACACCAAAATTTGAATTTCTAAATTCTCAGAAAGTAAATTTATAACTTAACAAAAGATTTATACTTGAATTGAAAATATAACAAAAATATATACTTTTTAATGTAATAATCATCTTTTGCTAAAAAAAACAAAATAAATGATCGTCTAATTATATTTCATTGTACTGCATAAACATAAGCCTACCTCAAATTCATAGGTTAGATCAACCCAGCGTGAACCGACCATAATACGAAATATTGAATGGGAAAAAAAGAATATTGTTGAATGGTCAAAAATATAAAATTAGAATTCAAAGTTCAGCCTCATGAAAGTCAATTTCAAAGCTCTCATAAACAACATATAAAGGCGATTGAAAAGAAAGCCTCGCTACAAAATAAAATAATGCTCACTTCCCTACCCTCCATAACATAAAAATTATACTATAACTAATTTATTAATATTTTTTTAAAAAAATTAGTTACGTAAGTTGATTTTAACAAATGTGGGTTGATCATCTTTTTTTTTTTTTTTTTTGGGCTCAGATATCAATGGGATTATCATTCACTCACATGATTATATCTGGTCAAAATAAATAAATGACTGTACATATAAATACTTTTCTCCCTGGGTTGTGGTTGGAGCAAAAATAATGAAGTCAGAGAAGGAAGCAATCTAAAAGGGCATTGTGATCTGAGTAGTTCCTTCTGAGCAGCCATGGAGCTTTCTCAAACACTCCGATTTCGATCGCACACATTACCCTTTCAACACCCTCTACATCATCACTTACCCACTACGCCCAGACTCAACTTCATTCCCGATTGTCCTCTCTCCAACTATAAACTCACTGTTTCAGCCATGAGAAAGCCTCCGATTGAAGGCTTAAGCGACGAGTTAAACGCCATCGCTAGGCGCAACCTTGACTTCCCCTACACTCGCCGGCAAGTTCGTGATGCTTTCAAGGATGTGCAACAGGGGCTGGATCATTGCTTATTCAAGGTTTGTTTTTTGTTTGTTTGATCTGTTGGGTATTTTCAAGAGTCTTCCTCTTCTTCGTGTTCAATCAGTGACTGATGTTTCAATCTCTTTCTCTATTCGTCTTTGGTCGGCATCATAGACGGCTCCTGCTGGGATCAGAACTGAGGAGGTAAGCTAAGCTTATATTTTGAGCTTATTTTCTTTTTCGAATTATTTTCTTACTTTATGATGCTAGTATTGACTGGCTCTCTCAAACTTCTTTTTCTATCACATTGATACCCAAAGATATGTTTTGATTTCTAGTTCATCCTTCTAGAATTAAAAATACTTATTCTACAAAATTAAACTTTCCAGTATGAAAATGAACCAGGGATTCAATTTTCACTGTCCCCATCTTTTGAGGATCAAATGAGTTTTAGCTTTTTGTTTCTTTTATAAAATCAATTCATGTTAGCTTGGTGAATCAATGTGATTAATTTAGGAGGCTATTGAGTTGATTCTCTGGATACTTCTTGTAGTGGTACGAAAAAAATTTGAGGGGACTGGAAATTTTCTGCAGAAGTTGGATGCCAGAACCTGGCGTTCCAATTAAGGCAGCTGTGTGTTTCTGCCATGGGTATGGTGATACTTGCACTTTCTTCTTTGAAGGTTTGTCATAATCTCTTAATTCAAGATGTATTCTTAATCTACATAAGTAGTATCAGTATGTTGGGTTTTTCTGCGGTTAAAGATTAAAGAGATTCATCATATGACATGATTGGGAGAGTTTAAATTTTCAGGCATTGCCAGGCGGATTGCTGGATCAGGGTATGCTGTTTATGCTATGGACTATCCTGGCTTTGGTCTTTCTGAAGGACTACATGGTTACATACCGAATTTCGATTATTTAGTTGACGATGTTATAGAACACTACAGAAAAATAAAAGGTATGATGTTTTAGCCCTCATGGTTTCATATTCAACATTGCTATTTTTTAACATTGAAAACTACAAAATGTTTTTGACCTTGCTTTGCATCATAATTGACAGCAAGACCTGAGCTAAGAGGGTTGCCTAAATTTATATTGGGTCAGTCAATGGGGGGAGCAGTTACTCTCAAAGTTCATTTGAAGGAGCCTAATAATTGGGATGGAGTTCTCCTTGTTGCGCCCATGTGTAAGGTAACACCATTTTACTGTGTTGCAGTTGATGTGAAACAACTCCACCATTGTCATTTAGAAGTTCTGTTTCAGATCAAAAGTCCATTTCATACTGATTAGTTTCTCTCTGTTTCTACCATCATAGTTCTGTTCTTATTTTGAAAGTTCAAAACATACTAACTCCTGTTAATTTAAATTGTTGGTTTCTCCTTTTCATGTTATTCTTTAAACAACAATAGAACTCTTGGTCCTTTATGCCATAGGCATAATTATGTGAAATAAAAGAAAAGCATAATAGGATCACAACTGGTTATCAGGCTTGAAATTGTTGTTCTAATCATTTACGTTTTAAATGATTGCACTTCCTTTAAGGCAAGAGAAAAGCCACTTACTTTGGTTTAAAGGCGACCTTTTTATAAACATCTGGGTATGCCCAGTAATGTTAAGTTTCAATGAACTGCAAATTCTTACTTAGTTTACGCATCAATCTTGGAATAATTTCCTGCCTTGCGGGATTTTTCCTTTATTTTCTGGCTTTAGATGATTCTTACTAAATATCAGATCGGGGATGATAGTTTTCAGCACTAAGAAATCTTTGCCTGAAATAAGATCCAGATATTACTGAAAATGAGTTGTTGAGTGTTGGACCAAAATTGTCAATCTCTTGAAAGGTAGAGGTGTCTATCCAGAGAAGATCAAACAGATTGCTTATTTTGGCCTCTTATTTTTCTGGTTTTAGTTGAGCTAAGGCTTTTGTAGACCAAGAATACGACACTATGGGCTTGGGGTGTGCTCAACTAGCTTGGGATTGAGAGAATGTAGTGATAGTGACCTGATTTCTATAATTAACTAGCGTAGCCTTTTAGTTTTTTTATTGTTAATAGCCTTCAGGAACCTGTGGATAGCTTTGAGGATCAAGCTTTTTGATGCGGGATTTGTATGACAAAACCCGAAAATATGGGGATTGATCAGCTAAAACCCTAGAGGAACTCGTCTCTAGATCCTTAGCCATAAAAAAGCCCCACAAAAGTTGATAAGACTTTTGCAACCTATCGGCATTCTATCTCGAATACAAATTCACAAGTAAACTTGCAAAATAAACTTCTTATTCAATAATCTCCAAAAATAATTGAGTACAACTGGACCCTTATATAGAGAAAAAATTTCTAACCCTAATACGACTCAAAAATTAAAAAAAGATATTCTAAGATATTGATCGATGTAGGATCAAATGCCATCTAAAACTAATTAAATCAAGGATAATAATAAGGTTTTAATAATATCCTTGAGATCCCTATTTGGCAACTTCTATATCTAGAATAATATCCTAAAAAGAAATATACTAATAAATTTAAAAGATTCTTAGAATAATCCGAAATATCTAAAAGATATATCAAATCTTCCTAATAATCTAGAAAATACAAAACAACTCTTTTAAATAATAAAATTACATAGAAAGTAAAAATAAAATAATTTAATTGAGAACCCATTTGTCTTGCACATCTTGAAAGTTGAGTGCCATGCAGGATACATTGGCAAAATTGACAAAATTGCCCTTTGGATTTCTATCACTTTTGAATGACTTTGGACTGCTTTGGAGTTGTAGTTGACTGTGTGGCAGTAAAGCATATTTAAATAAACTGATGGAATCTAATCTAACTGCCTAGAAAATATATTTTCAATTTGCTGCTACATATTATTTCTGAGTGAACTACTAGATAATTATGTTTGGAACATGGGCTGACTACTACCACTCCTTTTTTGCCTGTAAAGTGAAAATAATTTAAGGAAGAGGAGTCACCAGAGTTAAACTCTAAATCATTAGTCATTGAGGATCATTTAATTTTCGAGGAAATTATTGAAAGCTTAAATAGTCTCAGTTACACCGTAATGATAGTTTTAGTCTCTATAATTGCCATTGCTTTTGAATGTGCTGCTTCCTCATTTTCCACTCTAGTGAATAAACTCTTTATCTTTCTATAAAAGGTGGATCATTTTCTTAAATGTTGTCGAGCCTAAAATCTTCACGCACTTTCTGGGAAATTTCATACAATCTACTGTTCAAGAATCGATGGCTAAACAGAATGAAAGAATCATGGCTTGACTATTGGCTTATTGCATTATTTGTTGTTCTGAGGAATTTCTGCTCTTCTATTTTAATTATGTGTGGCTTATTGTTTCAGAGGAAGTGAACCTTGGTAACATTATAAGAAGTTAAAGACATAAATGTTCTAGTAAGGTATTATTGGTAACAGAATGCATTTGAATTGAATGAAAGTGGCCATTTGTTATATTCTGACTCCTATTTGGATGTTATATTAGTCTATACACCTCTATAAAGATGCCTAATATATTTATATCTGTGGCTGTTAAGGTTGCAGATAACTTGTTACCACCAGATGCAGTTTTGAAGGTATTAACGTTTTTGTCTAAAGTGATGCCAAAAGCAAAACTCTTTCCACAGCAAGATCTAGCTGAGCTGGCCTTCAGAGAGCCAAGCAAAAGAAAATTGGTTGGTACTTTTGTCAAACATCTTTTATTTACCGAGTCTTTAGGGCTTTTTATCCTGCATACGATTGTCTTCTGTATCTTTCATGCAACATCATACTCAGGATCAGTGACCCGAACACAAAAGCATTATTGTAAAAGTTAACACACACTACTTTAAAAATCCACAAAAATGAATCTGGCCATTCATGAGTTTGTGGATTCAAACACGTGGACAACTCAATAATTTCTTCTATTATTGGATTTGCCACACTTTGGTATTTAAAGTTCACCACAGTTTAACTCAAAAAGAAGAAGAAAAATTCACAGCAGATATTATGATATGCACTTAATCCAAATTGATTTTGTTAGCCAGACATGGCCTCAAAACTAGAGATTGTCCACTTTATCCTATTGCTTATTCTTTTCTATGAATGTGCAACTTTTCTCTGCCTCTACCCCTTTTTTCCTAGGAAAAGAACAGAGAAATTGAAAATATAAAATGATTGAAACACAAGACCATGAAGATTCATAAAGACCAAGTTGAGTTGGTGGCACACACTTGCGCTCATCTTCTTTGTTTTTTCCCCCTCTCAAAAATTGTGCTTTGGTTGACATTGTTATTCTCGTGTAAACTATTTATTTTCTAGGCTGTGTACAATGTTATATGTTATGAAGATCAAATGCGTCTTAGAACTGGCATGGAACTTTTAAGGGCCACACAAGACATTGAGTCACAAGTCCAGAAGGTCAGCTTTTGCATTCTCTGGGTTTCATCTATGGTTGTTTGTAGTTTCTGCATGCTTTTGCGTTTATTACATTGGAAAGGTCTTCATTATGGAAGGGGATGGGATGTGGCATTGCAGGTATCAGCTCCATTATTAGTTCTTCACGGAGCAGACGATAAGGTGACAGATCCTAAGGTGAGCCAATTTCTGTACGAGAAAGCATGTAGCAAGGACAAGACACTAAAGCTCTATGAAGGTGGTTTCCACTGCATCTTGGAAGGCGAACCAGATGACAGAATTTTCAGAGTCCATGACGACATTATTTCATGGCTTGACACTAGGTGCGCTGTAAAAAGTGTGGTTCATGCTTCATACCATTGAACAGATTAATCATTTCTACTACCTCCAGTTCTCATTCATAGTGCAATTTACACAACAAACAAAATTTTATATTAAGAACTAGAGGTAGTAGCATTTTGTAGCTGCTGCTGTAGCATCATCAATAATATTATCGAATAGTTTCACCTCATGATTTCGAGCATGTTACTTCCATAATCCACCACAGCCCGCCTTCCTATTTTCTGCCATCTTTCAACTCTGAAGCCATGCTTTTGCAGATTTTCACTGGTTTAGTGTCCTCCTTAGTCCTAACTACGCTCCTTATATATAATGTAGGAAAGTGACGTGTGATTCCTTTTTTATAGGACAGACCACCACATAGTGGCTTCTAGTTCTTGTATGCTGATAAAATGTAATGTAGTGTTAAATGTTGGTTCCCATGCATTGTAAAAAGTATAACTCATACACATACTGTTTATAGCTTATGAACAGTGTAGCTGGTATATTTGATATATATATTTTTTTAAAGTATGTGTATCTTTCTATTAGAGGTAATTTTAATCAAGGCATTGTCTAACACTAAACATGAACATATTTCCTAATAAAGATTTAAACATTAATTCATCATCTAATGAGGGACTAGCACGTTTCGCTACACCGTGATGTATACTTTATATTTTGAGAGGGAGTGGCAGGAGAGGATCCAGGTGCCCGATCTGTTTGGGCCCGGCTTTGGCTGATAATCAAACCATAAAGCCTCTCCCTAGTTGCCCACCTACTTTTCTTTGTAAAGATTTTTTTTGGCCCAAAGCGTCTAATTAATACTCATAATAGTTTATCTCCAATAATTAGGACCGCTGTAATGGTGAATAAGAGGAATTAAAAGGGTGTTTTTAATGAAGTTCAGGGCATATTTTGATTTTCTGTTTTGAAAATAATTTTTTTGTTAAAAACAAAATCATAGTATCTTTTGTAACTTTTCTGTTCTACATTAGAGAAGAGAGGAAGAACATTATATTTCAATTGAAGGAAATTAAGTAAATATGAAAAATATTCTTCCACCCCTTTATTACCTCTAAATTCTTCTACCCTTCATTTCATCATTTTAAATATATTTTTACAATAACGATTTAAACAGTTATATTTATATATTTTTTTTAAACTTGTTCTAAAAGGTTATTGTACTGAATTGTTTTAAGAACATAAAAATAGAAATAGAGAATAGAATCCATAACGGACACGAATAGAATTTGAGTATATAAATTATTGTTTCTATTGATAAAAAATAAAGGGAAAATTCACCAAAAAAAAAAAAAGATCAAGGGGAAAAACTTGAAGATGAAAGATATTGTTAGTGAACTTGAGAAGTGTTAATAGAGTTTTAGACTTTTTAATTAAAGGGCAGGCACTAGCAATCTAAGTTTAAAGACAGGATTGAGCCCATGACTTCCCGCTTATGGAAGAATTTTCATATCACTAGGTTATAGGACCATTAGGGATTTTTTAAAAAAATATATTGTGAGGCACATGTATCCTTCTATTAAAGGCAATTCTATTCGAGATACTATTAAGTATTAAATATGGGCACCTATTTCAGTAAAAATTCAAACATTGATTTGCCTTATTGTAAAGGACTAGCTCCTTCTATCTGCCCACTGGTGCCCATACTGACTTTAGCTGTCTTGACTATATTTTCAGAGTTTTCTTGGTGAACAACCCAATTCGCTCCACTAAGGCCCAACCAAAGTCACATGAAATTAACAAATTGAACTTGATTTTAGAATAACCGCAAATTCATCCGCTAGTGCATGGAATTCAAGTATAATGAATAATGAAAAGTGAAAACGAAAACCTCTCGTCACTTAACTGATAAAGGGGTTGGTCATTCTCGTTAAAGGAAGGAGATTCGATCCTAAAGTTGGTCAAGACGCTGGCAGAGGTATCCTGACTAAAGTGGAGGCATGTGTATTCTCAATCCTCTATGCCCTAGGGAACAAAGTCATAGCGCCCTGTCCTTGAACTATGAGTAAACACAACCCCTCTTCTAAAATTTTTATAGCAAAAAAAAAAAAAAGTGAAAAGAAAACAAAATCATGAAAAATAAATAGTCAATTGTACTGTTCATTTCTTCCTCTATATATATATCTACGTAGCTCTCCGAAGACTGCCTATTATCCCCATTTCAGGGGACGCTTGGATTAAAATTTAAAAATTTAAAATTGTACCCTTTAACTTATAGTCATCTTAGCTCTATTTTTTTAAAAAAATAAAAATATCAAAACATGTAATTCTCCTAATAGAACTTACCGCCACGTTTAATTATACCTAACCCATTCAATCATAAGTAGCCGTTAAGCTTCTACTCATAAACCAACCATGAACGGCTTATCTCAATCTCTGAGCAAATTGGGCAAAAGGGAAGAAGCAAAAGTTAGGGCATTCCAGTTAAAATTGTTGAACTTAAAGGATTCTCTCCTTTTTTCACCCTATATGGTTACATTGAACTTAAAGTTTGAGCAACACTGTACAAAAACTAAGAAGTAAACTCGTTCTTAAACACCGCATGAATTAATTCTATATATCTGTTGAGGAATTAAGGAAGTTAATAGGAGAATGAAGCTGAACTAGCTGTTCCAAGTTCCAACCAGGAACTTGAATGAGACAAGACACTTGGAAGTCTCAACTTTTGAAGGCAAAATGTGACACACTGTGACTTAAACTGTTCAAGAATGTACAATCTCAACCTTTGGGACAAGACATAACTAAGGTTGAAACTGTTCAAGTTCGACCTAAGTAAAGTAGGATGGCAGAAGCCAGCAGCTGGATATTAACCTTAAATCATTTATGAGCTCCGAAGTTCATGCAATGTCTCTCTCTCTCTGTGCTAGTTTCTGTGACTATTATTTTAAGGGTTTCCGACAACTGAAGAAGACAGTGTATGTAATGTTGTGAGTTGTAAGGAGAGTAGGTGTGTATGTTTTGCTTTATTTTCTATTTTAGGTATGGTTCCTTATGGTCCAACACGTACTTACAATTTTTGCAACATGGCATAGGTTTGGTTTGGTTTGTCTACTCAGGGCTGAGGCTACTATACCAACCCTACTTCTATTATTGCATTGTCTCCCCAACCTAAGCTTCATTATTTCTTTCCCTAATTTCAAGATACTCCATTCATCCTAGTTTTTAATATTAGAGCTACTCAATCAATTTGGCTAATTAAGAAAATTTGTTAAATTAGTTATATGTAAGAAATATGAGTTGATTTTCTAAATTACATTTTTATTCATGACTATTATTGGATGGAATTTCGCTTGAAACCAAAGATTTTTATGATTAATAAGACAATTAGGTAATATTCTATTTTAATGTTGATTGTTGTTATATTTTATCATTAATGTTATATTCATTTAATTATATGATTCTAGAATGCTCTCTTTTTAATTCTTAGGGTTAGAGTTGAGACTATAAGTAACTTGCAACACATCTCATTTGTGGACATCTCATAATTGAATAATATGAATTATTGAGTTTTTTGCCCCTCCTATATTTCTCTCCCACCTCCATTTGTGTATTTAATAGAGATACTATGAAGAATGAATTATAAATTTAGAAAACGCAATGGATTGAGATCTTATAATTAGAACAAAAGCCAATCCTAACTAACTCTTATATTAAGAACATACAAGAGATAGTATATTTTATCTTCAATCCTTAATACAAAACATATTTATTTAATTTGATTATAAGGAAGTTAGTTAAATTAAATTAATTAATTCCCTCCTCCCTTCTCCACCTTGATTATTTTTGAATGAGATCAATATAAGTAAATTAAGAAAACATTTACAAACATGAAAAATATATCTTATATTTTGAATCAAAATCAAATCTCTAAATATGTTATATATTAACGACCGAAGGGATCAGAGTGTATAGTAGCACAAAGAAATTTCAGGCAACACTCTTCACCTTATAATTTTTGTTATTTCAATCAAAATTTAATTAATAGTCTAGAATTTATTTATTTTAAAGTTTAATAACTCAATGTAATAGTATTTTTTTTTCCAAATATTAAATTAGAATAATTAAAATTTGATTTGAATAGTTCAGATATTATGTAAGAGGAGGGGGAAGCTTGTTAGGCATGAGTATTTTCTCTTTCCCTTCCTTTTTATTTTGTTTCCTCAAAAAATGAGTGCATCTATAATGTATTCAGGGAAAATAAAATGATTAGTGCCAATTATTATGTTATCACAGGAAACAATTTTTAGTGTTAAGAGGGTAGATCACGGTCTCAATCGGTGTTGAGTGTGAGCTACTGAAAAAAATTGAATGATTGTAATGAATACACATGTAGATAAATACATATAGCAGCATTTTCTTATATATACCACTCCCTTGCCAAATATACACATCAAGATTTGGAATAAGGACCTGATCATAACCTTAATTAGGGAAGAGGACCTAGATTTCTCGAACCAAAAACATGGGGGGAAAAAAACACACACACACACACAAGATACTAAAGCTAAAATACAGAACATGAAAGATAAAATACATATATTTTTACCAGGTCCTTATTTGAACTAAAAAAAAATACTTTTATGTTCTACACTTTTTCATTCTGTGTTGTTGGCTGGAGAATTCTGGGTCTTTTTCGTAGTAGCATTTTTGAATGGGTCCTAATCCTCAATTTCTCCTATATATAAATACACGGATGTTTAGAATTTAATTATTATTGAAAATCCAATTATAGAGATAGAGGACCTACACACGCGCATGCATGCATATATATATATATATATTATTTCCTCTCTTCAAACTTGAAGTAAAATAAACTTCAAGAGGATTCTGATCCGGATATAAATTTACACTTAAATAATTAATTAAGTTGTAAAGCAAGAAGAATTTTCGCCCCTTTAGTACCGCATGAATCTCTGTGACGTGGGATTTCATCACTGGTCTTAATAACCATCAAATTAAGAAATATGAAAAGGGACATAGGATAAAATGAAAGTTGCTCACTTATTGGCATCTTCATATATATATATATGTGTGTGTTAGGTTTAAGATCCAATTTTGCCCCAAAAGTTTTTTGAAGACCAATATCGCCTTTGAATTTGCCAAATTGCAGTAATTTTGCCTTGGCCGTTATCCAGTTTAAATTTAATCGTTAGTTAACTAGATATGTTAAGTTGGTAGGTTCACATGTTATCTATGTCATTTTTTAAGGTACAAATATGCCTTAAAAGTTGTCACTTATGATCAATGTTGCCCTGAAATATCTCTCTAACCGTTATTCAAATTAAGTTTCACCGTTAGTTGACTAGATATACTAAATTGAAATTATGCATAACAGTGAAGAAGAAGCCGCAGATAGATGGAGAAGGAGCTTACGTTCGTTAAAGAGTAATGAAGAAAAAGATTCAAAAACTGGATGCAGGACACATTGAGAGAGATTCTTGAGAATAAGGCCGTTGAAAATCCTTTGTTGTCATACCCAGCAATGCCGAGACAGACGGGTACCTCTTCAATTTTCTCTTCATTGCACAAAATTGTTTCACCTCTTTGACTCAAATTCTTGATATGAGATGCATTTTCTTAATTTTTTTTGCCTTATTTATAAATCTAACTTGGAAAGCAATGGAGTGGACCTTTCATATCAACATATTTGATTGATTAATGGTTAAACTTAACTTGGATAACAATTGTGTAAAATTATTACAATTTAGAAACTTCTGGGACAATATTACTCCCGATTGGATACTTCCTAAAAAAATTTGCACCTTAATCCAAAACAAAATTGACGTGGTTAACACATAAATTTGTTAACTTAGTATACTTGGTCAAATTTAACTTACATAACAATTAAAGCGAAATTGCTATGATTTGAAGGTTTCTTAGGCGACATTGCTCTTCAAAAAACTTCTAGAACAACATTGCTCCTCCGTGACAACTTCAGAAGCAAAATTAATTAATTTACACTTATAGCATTGGGACCAAGCAAGAGAAAGTTGCTTTTCTTGTATGGGTTATGGTCAAGAATTTGCAATATGAATTGCGAAGTTAAATATACATTTTATATATATGTGTGTGTGTGAGTGGTGGTCGTAGTGGTGTTGCAGAAGACAAATTGATAGATACCTACCGTCCACTATGATTTTCATCACAATAGCTCCAAGCAAAGATCAAGCAAAAGCTGTGTCAATATACTAACAGGATTCTTTCAATCAGTTAGTTTAAAAAGCTGCTGTTGCCTAACAATAATCTGACTCTTTAAATTTTATCAACCACGACGAAGAAAGCAAAATTTTAAGATAATCTCTGATCAGCCGACCGAGTTGGCCAAAAGTATACACAGAAAATATAATATATATTCTTGTCGAGGAACGTTGCAACATAAACATAACAACAAAAACATGTACATCAAATCCATTAAACAGTACTCTGTATCCTCTTACATATATACTCCACACACACACACATATATAATGGTCGGTTTGCGAGTAACATAGAGATGTGGTTAATTTCTCAGTCAATTGATGACTTCGTGAAAGGATATATATTAATACAGGCATGTTGAAATATTTAGGGCACAGGGACTAGGGCATGGAGATTTCAGACTGGGAAAACTACTGTGAAAAACTTATTTGTACACAAATACTACTGTTTAAACATGCTAAAATATTTTGAGCAATAAAGTGATCCTGAAATATTTTGGGGGAAGCTGATATTGATACTTGTCATTTTCTGAAAGACCAAATATAGAGTTTTGTTTCTTGGTTTTAGTAATTCATTTCAGAACCTGATCATATATAGATAGATAGGCTAATATATATAGGTGGTCTTTCTTTTTAAAGAAGAAAA
This sequence comes from Acacia crassicarpa, assembly GCA_034222035.1. Lineage (NCBI taxonomy): Eukaryota > Viridiplantae > Streptophyta > Magnoliopsida > Fabales > Fabaceae > Acacia > Acacia crassicarpa. Next base: position 40,101,889 of record JAWXYG010000009.1, on the reverse strand, counting down.
CGAAGTAGTAGGAATTGAATTACAAAGTGAATTACAAAGAGCACTGTGCAATGCATAAAGCTATATTTATTAGCAGCTTTAAACGTTCTATCACTTATGTAAGAGGGGTCATTATTCTTTTATCCGATGTGATATATATGAGGCTGCTATATATACTCTCTTTCTTATTCTTTGGTTCAGCACATGCAACAGTCTAGAACAAGCCACTTTTTTAGTGTAGTTCTGACCCCTATATATGTCACTACACAAAGATCTATTATTATCTCTCTCTCTCACACACACACATCTTCCTGATCCCGAGAGAGCGAGACATTAAAGAATCAAGAGTACTTCAGACTGGATATAAGATGCCTAGAGATAGAGAGAGTAACTAAACCATTTGTGGGGTCATTGTTTTTATGCTGGTCTAATGCATGTGCCTTTCTTGGGTTTTTCATATATTTATAAATGACAAACCCTATGATATACAGGTATACCAATTCTTTAAAAAGGACACAGCAAAATATATATATATATATCTCTCTCTCTCTATATATATATATATGAATGTATGTATGTATGAGTAGTGTAGTAATTACTAATTACTTGCTTTCAATTCTGTAGAACTGACCTCAACATTTGTACTGATCATTCATCACCATCATAAATGTTTTTGCCTTTCGTGACATGGAAACCAGAGTTTAAGTTGCTCACGCAAAAGAGAAACATTCCCAATTTTTCTGGGATTACAACACAACTTCAACTTCCTGGTTATATTCGAAATGTAACTAGGTATTACAGCAAAAACAAAGGTTTCGAAACCAAACTATAAGACAAAACGAAGTCAGTGGATAGATTAAACCTTTCCTTATAACACCCAAAACGAAGTCCCCCCCCCCCCCCCCCCCCCCCCACCCCACAAAAAAAAGAACTGTAAGAACTGTGTTGTGAAAGAGAAATTGGAGAACTGGCTTGTTGCTTCTCTGGTTATTCATATACAACTGATAGTGCAGTTAATTTGTTTGCTCATCATTGAACCGGTCTACTTTTCCTTAAAGTTAGGAAGGATTCAATTTTTCTTCTTTGGATGTCTATATAACTAATGTTTTTTTTACTTACCGATCCTAAATATAAGACTTAGTTGACTTTTTGAGAAGATTAAGGAAGCAAATAAAATTACTTTGAAATATTTATATTTATCGTTATTTTTAAAATTAATTTATATGACTTATACAATGATATATAATTTAATCATATACACAACATATGATATGATTAAGTAATTTATTTAACTTTCTTAATCTCTAAAAAAAAAGTTAACTAGATTTAGATTTTATATTTAATAAGAGGTAGTATTATATAAAAATTTCCCTCTCATCTATTGAACGGGGGAAAAACTTTTATAGGGGTCGGGTTGACCCTCTAGGGTAAATTCGTAGAACGTAAGAGAAACGAATCCTCCAAAAAACAAATCTTTGAATTATTCTAATTTGTTGCTTTTCATAAAAATTATGAAATCTTGTTTTAAATCCACATGTATATAGCACACTTTTATAGCCAGACATGCGCGCACACAGATATATCTTCTTTTTTTTTTTGCATATAAAGAATACTTCATTCAACTCATGGACAAAGAACAAATCAGAACTCATATTTCATGCTTAAATAATTGACTGTCTGAGCTTTAATTAATTCAATTACAAATCGACAATGTGAAGAGCCAGGATTTCAGGATGAAAGGATGTTAATTCGTCTTGAAGAAGCAACCCATGGAATATTTCCTGTCTCTTGAGCTGATTGGTCCCCACAAATTTCAAAATTCTACTTAGATTAATGTACACTGTATCATCTTCATAACTTTTATAGTAATATGTATTTCATGTTTAAAATGTTGTAAATATAAAAATGATGCTGAAAGAACTAAATAAATAATACTCTGTCTGATCCTTAATATAATATATGTCTATTTAATTGGATTAGATTAAGGAAGTTAGTAAAATTATTTTATGTGACATATATTTTTTAAAACATTTTAATAATTTTCCTTGATTCTCTCATTACTTCTCTTCCTTAATTATTGAAGAGGGGCATTAATAAGAGTAAATTAAGAAAAGATTAATAAATATATAGAAAAATATGTTTTATATTTAAGATTAAGACCAACTCTTCAAATATATCTTATATTAATGATCGAAGGGAGTAATACTTTTGGCAATTCGTAAGCTTAGCTAGAAATCTAAATGTCACTCAAAATCAAAGAGATAAATTATTATTGTATTTTTTTTTTGGAAGAAAATGATTACTGTTGGTGCCTTTCAAAATTACCCTTCATATATGTTTAACCTGATTTTCCATATATTATAAAGGTGTTTCAGATTATTTGAATGAAAATACTTAATTAATCAGTATCTTTTTGAAAAGAAATACTGAAAATAGACGGTTAGAAATAATATTAATTTGTAAAATCTTTAAGCTGTATAAGGATCGTTAAAGGCCATTAATTCCATCAACATATTTATACATATCAGAAATTGTATTAAGTTCTAATATTAGTATAAAAATAAGCAGTAGTATATATGATTCATTTATAGAATAACTGCAATACATGGATAACCTTGTCTAATTTTTTTCTTAAACAAAAGATATAGATGGTTATTTTATTCATTTCCCGTTTTTCAAGAATAAACATGTGCTACCAACAGTGAAAAGGACTAGTTCCTTACAATATAATATAATGAATGTTTAAATCCATACTAAAAGAGATATATACATTTAGTACAACGCCAAACAAGATTATGTTCACTAAGAGCATATAAGTGTTTCGTGTGCCCCCGGGGGGGGATGGCTCAGCAATTAAACGACTGTGTTTTGATTGCTTCTCGAGCAGAGACCGATGACTGAGCTTTGTCTTTCCCTCTGGTATGGTAGTGTTATTCTGTGACTTTCTATTCTTCCGTATGTGTCATTAAAGGAAACTGAGTTGCTGTAGTGTTCACTCACTGCTACAAGCAAAGCATCTTCTCATTTTTTTTTAATATACTTGATGATTACATCATTAGATGAAAAGGAAGAGATCAGAATGCTTTCTTAAAAAAGATTACACATTTAGCGGTCAATAGATCAGAGACAAATACCCCTTTTTTCCTTCCAAAAAGTTATTATAAAATGAAATCTCTAATCTGACTATAATCATGTCTTCAAACTTTTTTCATCAATTCAGTGTGAAGCTGACATCATTTTTCTGACCTGCTAACATAACCCAATTAATTAACAATGTTCATGTAGCTGTTAATTAATAAGATGATCATACTAGCTAGAGAGGTAAATTAGAAGAATTGTTGAAAAAGTTGATGAATCTATAAACTACTGTATATAACGCCCCATTATTTCTTGGCTGGTCTTCTTATAATGAATCCCAGCATGACCATTTCATGAGTGTTTCTTTTCTTTTTTCCTTTTTTATCATATTTTATCAGTTTAAAAATCAAATATGAACAATCCCTGAGGTCAATTTGGCAATAACAGACTTAATAAACTCATGTCAATTTTACTACCGAAAAGACTGATGGATGAGTGAAGAAGAATTTGAAAAAGTTGCATCTCAAAGATCAAATTTTAGAACCTTGTTATGTTTACACAACTAGATGTATATTAAACCTTAGAAATGTTTAGTCATTAAAAAAAAAGGTTTTAAATTAAAGCATGTATACCATAAAGATAAAAAAAATAGTAAAGTAGTATTTACGGAAACGACAGGAAGAGAAATATAGCAAAAAAGGGAGGGTTTGGAAACTTTCAGTTCATATCTAACTTGCTGTCCCACCAGGTCTAGTCTCCTCCAGTTTTTTGCAAAGTTTGATCAGTAGGACACCTACACAACACATCCAATACAAGCGTACGCTCACAACACCACTAACACACTTGACACACACAGCACCAAGCCAAACTAGCTGACCCTGTCCATGAGCTCAAAAGCTGTCCTACACTTACTGTACCCTAATAATAACAACAACAATAATAAACCCAGGAAAAAAAAAAAAAAAAAACTCCTCCATATCCTCCTCATTCATACATATGACCCCATCTTGATCTGTTTCGTTATGTCTCTCTCTCTCTTCTTTCTGGATGATGATGATGATGTCGTTCGTTGTCTTTATGATAATTAATAAGTAATAGAGACTTGTAATTTTTTTCTTTTCTTCTGGTTAGAAGCCATCTTGAAACCGATTGATCGCTGAATAGCTCCTTCCCCAATTCAAAGCCTCATCCTGATTTTGCAGTGTCCCGTCCTTGCCACCAATAAACCCTCCTCCTTGACCCACTGGTGCCCCGATACAGGTGTAGCTCGATGACTCGCCCGCGTAGTTGTGCAGAACGTGACCCACATAGTAGTCGTTCACTTGGTGGTGCTGGTGTTGAGGATATGGTCGTGATGACGTCGTCGGAGACGCGTACATGTACGGCTGTGGTGGCGGTGGAGGAGGAGGAGGTGGTGGTGGAGATATGTGGCTGGTGGATGAACCCGACAAGTACCTCGGAAACCTCAGAGGCATTGTTGGATCTCCCATGTTGCCGCCTCCGTAGCCTCCCGCTACTACTGGCTGGCAGCACCTAAATATATATACCATATTGGAAAAGAAAAAGAAAAATTTGATCTTTAAATTAAAATTTGGTTCTTTGTTCTTGATTTCAACAGCTAAAGATATATAAGAAGAATCTAAGGGAATCTAAATTTTCTATTATACCCTAAGTGAGGGGCCCCTTGGGCGGCTATGGTGTGATCACTACGGAAGACGAGTTGGCGAGCTTGGTTCAGTGTTTCGGTTTCTCTTTCTGCAAGCCGAAATCCAACAAAACACGTACAAATATACTCAGATCAAATCAAATCAATCAAACTTACTGTATAAAGCAAAGAAATTCCTGTGCTTGAAATGACTACGCTTCTAGTTCTAGCCCATCAAACCATTAAACAACTAGTGTGCATCAGTTTTTGGCCCACACAAACTCACATACGTTTATATATATAAAGAAAGAAGAGAAAGAGACTAGCCTTGGCGGTGACGGTTCATGTGACCACCGAGAGCCTGAGATTTGCAGAACTTGAGGGAACAAAACCTACACTCGTAGACCTTCCCACACTCTTCCTTTCCCTCCTTCCCGCCGCTTTTCTTTTTCCTGCAACCTGCTTCAACCAAACACCCACCCAATTAATTAAAGCAAACTTTCATTCAAAAACCTACTTCTTCTGGTTACCCAAATCATGGACAATAAACATGCACTCACGCTACAATTTAAGTAAATACTTTAACTTTTAAACCTTGTTTTTTTTCCTTTCCTATTGGATCTAATAGCTTTCAAGCAAGGGTAGAAGAAGAACAAAAGCTGATAAGTATTGCACTCTATAATGGAAATTTTGTTTCCTCAAGTCTTAGGAGATGGAGCATATTACTGAGATATATAGTGAGACGAAAACAAGTCAAGGTTGATGTTTTTATTCTTCTTCATAAAATAGGATACACGAGATCAATAGCCAGGAGAAAACTTTACCTGATGAGGAGATATCTTCGAGGACTTGTTTGCCATCTCTATGGAAGTCATCAGGTAAATTGTTGAGATCTAACGGGTTCTCTTCTGGTCTCCTGAGAAACACCAAAGTTAAACAAACAAAGTTGAAGCGTTATATTGAAGTGTGAAAACGAATACAAGAGAGAAGAAAAAGGAAGAGAAGATAAGCTAAAAAGAAGACCTACATGGTACCGCCACAGAGGGAGACAGATAAGAAAAATGTAGGAGAGGCCGCAAGAACTCTTTAAGAAGGAGGAAAACACATACAACACACTTAAAGCCTTTTCTTTTATGAACTTATAAAGACTTTCAGTTTGAGACTGCAATATATAGGCCAGTTGAGTGATGGTGGAAGAAAAAGAGCTTTGAAAGTTCTCTATCAGTTCCTCTGCCACGTCCCTCTTCTTTCTCTTTTCCCTCACCCCACACCCACAAACACATGTAATTCAATCACCAAACCCATATTTAATTTAGCTGAGTTGCTAATAAAAGGATGTGCCTCTCTAACAAGTAAAAACTCATGGGTTCAATTTTTACTATACTTGTAAAATTCTAAATTTCTTTTAATTAATGCATTAATTATCCTAGTGTAGTAGTACCTTTTAAGAAGTAGTCTAAGAAACACTAGCTTAGAGAAAACCTATAGATTATATATATACCTGACTTTAATAACAAAAAACAAATTGACAGTGGTGGGTCTCGTGACTATAAACAGATAAAAAAATACAGGGTGTGGGTGAGTGCAAGAAGTGACTTAATTGGGTATTTCCTAGTGTGGTCTGGTTGGTTTAGTTGAGACTTGAAATTTAAAGGGTCGGGCAGATATAAATGAGAAGGACGTTGCCTTTATTATTAATTAGTATTATTAATCCTCCTCTATCACTTTCATCAGTCTCTAGGTCGTTTGCCCTAGGGCTATAGTATATAGCAGCAAGCGGTAAAATATATATATATATATATATTCAATTAATAATAAAGCAAACAAATGCATATATAAAGTGATAAATCAATGGCTAAATAACTTTACTCACAAGGGAAGGCAATGAAATGTACTGAATATATCTTGGAGCATTAAAGGTTTGCCCTAAGAGTGAAAGATATTGGCAAGTTTACACCAGAAAGATCCAAGGACAAGGCATAGTTGGAACACACACACTTTTGCGCAGTTAATGATATTATCGGGTCATGTTTGTGTGGTATGGTCCACAATAGTTTCATTGCCCCCTGCTGGGCGTTAAGAAATTCTAGCTATATGCGCCTATCTAGGGGACTTGACTTGCATTAAGAAGGGTTGCTATCAGAATCTATTATTAGGGTTTTGAATCTCAGGCATGTTGTTTTATTCTTTGGAAGTTCCTACATACTATATCTTATAGATTACATATGCATAGTCCATTTCACTTGACGAGCATACAATTTTAGAGAATGGCATTGTCTTTTGTTAAACCTTTTATCATATTCTTCATTTTTTCCTCTGGGTTTTTGGATACAGCCTTCTGATATTATCTATGATTTTTGGATTCAAATAACGATTCCTTAAGTAAATGGGAAAATAAACAGTCGCATGTTAATTTCTTCCATACATTTCTTTTTTATCCCTTAAAAAAAATGAAGCTCTAGATGTTATTTCATCAGCTTGTCTATTTTATTTGATTAATTAACTTGGAGCAGAAATCTTGAGAAAGTCAAAAACATTAACTTGAGAGTGAGATTTAAGACACCATATCTTGTTGACTAGCTAGCTAGCTGACTCACTTACACCTGAAATAAGATATTGGGGAGGGAGGGGGAGACAAAGCATAATTAAAGAGATATAAGCATTAAAATCAGGTGTGGTTCTTGGACCACTCTATATACTTGAATTGGTTGGTTGGTTTGTACTATGAAGGATTAATTAATTTGCGACACGTTAATTTAATACTACCTCCGGTCCTAATTATAAGGCATAGTTGACTTTGTTTGAAAAGATTAAGGAAGCTAAATAAGTTACTTAATCATTTTATATGTTGTACATCTTTAGATTATATATTAGTATGTGAGCCAAACTAATTACTTTGAAGAAAAAAATAGAAATAAAAATACTCTAAGTTAATTTAATTAGCTTCCTTAATTTTTCCAAAAAAGTCAACTATGTCTTATAATTAGGACCGGAGGGAGTAATAATTTTCAAAGGAAGAGGCAGAAAGATATATTCATGCAGTGACTAGCTATCCCGCCCTCAACTATCTGAAATGTTTCTTTAAAGTGAATAGGCATACATGATTACCTTTCGAGGTGGTCCATATCAGAACACAAGAATAAGCTGTATTAATTAATTAAATTCGTCCAACATCTTCATATGGTTCAGAAGCTTTCAAATAACCAATACAGGAAACTTTCTTTCATCATCACATAGTCTTAGTTAATAATCCTTTCTTCTATATAAATAACTTCCATCAGGAGCAAATTTACATTGAAAAGTTGGTTTGAAGTTAGCTTGTGATTGAGAAACAATCTAATAAAACAGTTTTTTAAAAAATGTTATGGTATTCCCTGATTTTGAGATAATTCGTTAAATTCCGGTCAATTTCTTGGGAGAAATGGACCAAAGAGAATTTATTTTATCACTGTCTTGGTAGGTTCAGATTGTTGTACAACCAACTCTTTTTCATGTATTCTTAGTCCTTAGAAATGTAAGCGCTCTCCATTTCAGTTTATGGAAATAGAGGAGAATAATTTCTGACAAATTAATTAATTTTCATTTCATGCAGGAACAAGAAAGACACTGTAACGACAAAAAAAAAAAAATCTATATGTATAATTTCTCATTTGTAGAAACTCATTATTGGAAGGGCACAAATATCGGAGAAGTAATAAGGCAGATAATCAATTTCTAGTAATTAGTATATACATTCTGTATAATTAAACATTGGAGAGTGAGAGCTAGATATCTCTAACTTTATTCCAAATATTTTGGAAAAATATCTGTAATATTTATGAGAAAATATGAATGGATAATAAATAAGTTAATTGCAAAAACTCATCAGTGAGGCCAAAATTTATTGTTTGGCTAATTTGTAAGAATTTTTTTAGGCATACTCCTTCCGGTCCACAAACTATGTCACTTTTAGAAAGAAGGTATGATTAAGAATACAAGTCACCTCTAGTTTAATTAATATCATTTTTTTTCTGTTTTGTCCATGTAATTAATATTCACTTTCCAACTTTTTTTTTTTGAACAATACTTTCAACTTTGTTAACTCATTGTATCCCCCTCTTAGATAATATTCTCAATGCAATTAAACACATTTCTCAATAAGGATAAAAGTGAAAAATATTATATATTAGAATATATTGAATGACTTATTAATCAACTATCATTTCTTGTTTCATGTGATATAGTTGAAGTCATATATATTATGGATTGAGGAGTACCTTGATTCTAGCTGGTGAGTCTTTGGACTCAACTCAACTAAGGTTTTAATTGTTTATGAAAAAAGATAGGGGAAACTGGGATGAATATGTATAAGTTATTCATCTGGTGAAGTTAATCCAGTTAGATTTAATTTTTAATTTAAATACAGCTATTTACTTGTAATGAAAGGGAGAAATCAAGATACAATTGCAAAAGTGATTCTTCTCTCTCAAAGTACAATACATGCTCTATTTAACACAAGAAAATAAAGTCTAGTGAGTCTTTAATTGTGTGTGTGTGTGTGTGTTTTTTTTTAATCAAAAATAGTTTATAAGAGTTGAGGCTCACGGTTCTAAAACTAAGACAAACATCAAAACTTAAAGATGTTTATTTATTTATAATGAACCTTTACACATGTAATCTATAATAGGGTGAATGGCACCAAAACTTTTCCCCATTTTTTCTTGCAATTTGCGGTTTCTCTCCAATTCAGAAAATTTCAAATGTGCATCGTCAAAGCCTTTATAAGTGTTCTATGTGCTTGCTATTTAATTGGTCAAAGATTAGAAAGAATGAAAATTAAGTAGAAATGGGAAAACGGTGAAGTTATTAAGAATATAAGTGTGTGTGTGTGTAACTTACTTGAACACGAATTTAATCCCACCATGCTACTTAAATTCAAATATGTTCAATTACAATAAATTCAAATATGGTCAATTACAATTAAAATTTAAACGCAATCCCAAAAAAATCGATCAACTCAGAATAATTACTAGACTTGTTTTCTCGTGCATATTACATAAAACTTAGTCATATGTGGGACTATAGTAAGTCTTTTCTCTTATTTAATTTTGTTCTAATTAAGTACTTCCACCCTGCATTTTCACAACTCATCTCTAGAAGCAGTAAGCAAAATATATATATATATATATATATATATATATATCATAAAGTATTTTCCATGCGTTTCTAAATATAAGAAAAAATTAATTTTTTAAAAAATACTAAGGAAGTTAATTAAATTAATTTAAAATATTTATATTTTTCATTTTTTTCTCCAAACTATTTTCCTTAAATTATAAACTGATATATTTATATGATTAAATATTTTATTTAACTTCCTTAAATTTTTAAAAAATCAATCATATTTTATATTTAGATAAAATGAAGTAATAATTGGTGAAAAAGATGGCAAAATTTTTTTTTTTTTTTTTTGGTCAAAAGCAAAAAAATATATTAAACTACTAAATAAACAAACTTTTTCCCTTTCATTCCACAGAGATGGAGTACGCAATAGGTAGCTCCTAGGTTGGCTGTATGGTCTAATCTAGCAGCCCAAAAGATGTATTAAGAACAAACCTAATAATAAAGCCATGAGAACATAGGCCCGGCAGCAACTGTTGGCTTAGCCTTCACTAATAAGTGAGAGAGTCCAATCAAACCTTAAAGCCTACCCTACCAGAGGACACCCTACTCTACATCATTCAATAATGATCACATTCTCATTTGTAAGCTTTTCCTTATCTCATTTATAACTCCTTTTTGACTAAATAAATGAGATTATAATAATTTTATCTATATTATTATACCAATAAAAATAGAGAGAAAAGAAAAAGTTAAAAAGTATTCAATTATAAATGAGGGTAAAGTTAATTATTGAGCTACCTACCTTTCCTTAGTATGTGTGATTTAGTCAAAAGGGACTTATAAATAAGAGTAGAGTGATACCATTTTACTAATTACCTAATGAATCATAATTCCACCCTTTTTTATTATAGTAATTGGGGTAAAAGTGTGAAAATTATTAATTTAAGATATATTTAATGTATTAACTAATTTTTTAGTAAATAAGAATTTGGTAAATTTGACTTATAAAAAGAACCAAAGTGATATATCATACATGTTATCACAATGTTTCAAGAAGGGCTTTAGGCCTTCAATGAGCCTCTCTCTAATGCTTTCTGATATTTTTTGTAATCCTTCAACTTCTCAAATATTTTTTCTTTTTCCTTTTGATAATTTGGGTTTCACATAAAATAGTGACATTTTGATATTTTTATGGTGATTAGATGGTGCATTTTATCATTTTTGTTTACAATTTTTAAAAGAAAAATACTCCATAGTCATGCATCTTTAATATGTTTTCTCTAAAATGTTTTAAAAAAATAAAAAATGTACCATTTCATCACGGTAAGAAATAAAATGTCACTCATTTTATCTAAAATATAATGATGATTAAAAATAATAAAATAATTGGGAGGTTAGAACATTATCAAGGTACATATTAGAAGAAGACACATTAGAAACCTCAAAGTCGTTAGTCCATGGATGCAGTCCTAAATTAGGGCACTCATGGAGCGCCATTTTTGTGTGTGGTGAGATGAACAATTAGTGATGATTATTTTGTCATTAATTTTGTTAAGAAATGTTCAATACATAGTCTGTCACCCTAGCAACTAGGACGATTGTGGTTCACATTACTAGTTGCTTGTCCTAATGTGCTTCTTATGTATTTATCCCTCTAATTAGAGGGATAAGCAAATTTTATTTTATTTTATAAATTTTATTTATTTAAATTAAATTATATGTTAGTTTCTGAAATTTTTTTTGCACCTAGTATCTTAAATTAATTAATTTTCTAGATATTACAGGTGTTACAGGATAGATATTTCTGTATATAGAACTGAAAACTAATTAATTTGAGATACTAGGTGTAAAAAAAATTCCAAAAACTAATATATAATTTAATCTAAATAAATGAAATTTATAAAAAAATTAATAAAATAAAATAAAATGTGCTTGTCCCTCTAATTAGAAGGACAAGCATTTAAGAAACACATAAAGGACAAGCACCTTATTTGCTTCCGTTCAAATATATGGAACAATTTATCATAATACCTCGGCAATCAAATAAGAAGGCTGAACTAATTTCATTAACATTAATGATCTTCTTTAGAGGAACAATATTTTAAAAAAAAAAAAACAAGAGACTTTTTGTTTGTGTTGTTTCCTTTCTGAAATCTAGATCCAAATTCTTATTTCACCCAATCAAAAAAGACAAAGAATGAAAGAAAGACAAAGTATGAAAAAAGCAGAAGCAGAAGACGGCATGATTGGTTGGTTACAAGAGAAGGAAAAGAGACAGGAGAGATGGGTTTGGTGGTGTGTGTGAGGAGAGAGAGGCACACACAAGACACAAAAATGAAATCAGAAGAAACCAAACATTCCTGTTGGCATTACGGGACGCTCCTCAGAGACACTCTAAAAACCCTGACCACACAAGCTAAAAGGAAAAGGAAAAAAGCCTGAGAGAGAGAGAGAGGCTTAATAAGCTCAAACCCTAAGAAGCCCTATAAGCTTATAGCTATACATATATCTCTCTCAAACACAAGATCAGAGACCCCTATATATTGCCCTAGCCCCGCTAGCTCTATTTATTAATATATTACACATCCACATCCATGATATATTAATAAAATTTTACATGCAGAGATTTTCTCAGAGACACTCATTAATAATACTGCTGGCCTTCGTATTATTTATTCACACCTCTCTCTCTCTCTCATAATCACGCTTCTCCAAGACCCCTCATCCCTCTCTCATGCAAAACACTCAAAAGAAACAGTACCTATGCATGAAACTTCAGAAAACAGTTCTGCGTGAGAGAGAGCCTCTCTAGCTAGCCGTACATTTATTATTCACCGTGATCAGATATACATATATATGTATATGTATGTATAGAGAGAGATAATTTGTGCTTGTGTTTGACAAAGATGTAACGTAGGGTTAGCAGAAAGAAGCGGGGAAGGACAGAACAGAAGTGAACAAGATCAATAAAGAAAATTTGGTGGGGATGGTAAGTATCCATAAGAGGGAGAGTGAACGAGAGGCACGAACAAGGATTGGTATAATTATTTCTTTTCTCTCTCTAACGCATGATTCATCTATCCATCTTTCTATCTCTAGTCTCTTACACACACAAACGCCAAAAATAAAAAATAAAAATATAGAAGCTAGCCCACAATATTGATTTTATGTTTCAAACATGAATGGTCGTTGTCTTGTCTTGAATTTCGTTTTAACACGGAGTTGTTTCCATTGGTCGGTTCTGATCTGCTTCCTTTGTCCCTCTTTTTCTTATGCAGCTTTTGTTTTTCTCTTGGGAAGCAGGTTTTTTTAGGCATAAATGGTAATTTCGTTCGAACATTTCACATCACACTTTCAGTTCTCTTCCAAATTTCTGAATATTATGTTTAGGTTAAAGTCTTTTTTGGTGCTCTTTACTTTTCTTTTCTGAAATTTATCAAGAAATATTATTTTCATCTTCTCCAAATACGTACACGTAATTTATGTCGAATTACTACTGAACTCCAATCTCGTGTACGTACACTATGTAATGACACTCAAAATTAAATTAATGGCTGGGTTTACTTTGTCTTTATCGATTGGTACAATACCCAACATGCTTTATAGTTAAGAGATGTTGAAATGTGAGAGAAAATAAGTTTTAAAAGAATCACTACTACTACTAGCTTGTTTGACTGTTTTCAATTTTTTTTTTTTTTTAAAAAGATGATTGACTATTATTTTAAGACATGCATGACCCTTTTCGATTAAAAACTAACTCGTAATCTACTTTTGTATTTAATTTATTGCTTTTCATACACCTAGAAATATGAAGAAAAAATTTATTTCAAGTTTCCTACGAATTCCAACCTCATTCCTACGACACAAGATAATTCCACGAACCAATTAACATGTTTTAAAATTGACGAATGGAATTACCTATGAAAATACAATTTTGAATAATCCTATCCATGTATAAAATTTTAGGCAAAAAACTTCGAATATAATTTAATTAAATATCATTAAAGATTTCTTCCCAAGAAATATAATATCATTAAGGAATAATGTAGGCTACAGAGAAAAGCCCTCTCATTCTAGCCAGCTAAATTTCGAGACAATAATCATCAATAATCTCATAAATTAGACTACCCGTGGTTTTTAATATAAAAGCTACTTTAAAGTTAGATTTAGTTCTTAATATAAAATCTTAATTTCCTTTATCTTCTAAATTTATAATTTTTTTAAAAAATAGTTATGATGGAAGATGTTATCTTAACTTAGAAAATCAACCTCTATTTATTATTATAAATAACTAATTTTTGTAATCTATCACAAGTAGTCCACTAGCTCTAATCTTAAGAACCAAAGGTAGTACTATAACACAATATAAATCATGACAAAAAGTAAGTGTGCTCTTTTTGGTGTACTAAAAACACTATTGAAAACGAGTCCTAGCTAAGGTACGTATAGCAGCCTTGTAAGTTGAGCTAAATATGAAATTGTTTTATTCCTAGAAGACAGATGAGTTAGAAGAACCCGTGGGAAGACAATTATACAAACAAACTGTTTGAAATGAGACTGCCCTATAATCTTCAAAAAAGTGTTCTTTAATTTAGCCACACTATACTACTGTTCAGTGTTCAAAGTGGTACACCCTTTGAACCAGAAAACTAAGGTTTGGAACTGTTCAGGTTGAAGCAAAGTGCAGGCTATTGACCTTAAATTATTTTAGAGAGCTCCACAGTCCATGCATGAAAGGCTGTCTTAGGTCCGTAGAAATTTCTGGATGGAGGGTTCCGACAACTTAAGACTGTGTCTAGTAATTAGAAGTGAGTGTGTTCGTGCAGTGAAACTCCATGACAGGGCTCGTGTTTTTCTTTTTCCCCTTTTTTCTATTTTTGGCTTGGGTTTTATCATGGTCCACCTTTGCGTTTTTGTGTAGTAGCAAAAGTTTAGTTATTATAATTAATTTTATGGGATAAGGTGTGATTTAGCCAATAAACTATTGGCTCAGGAGCGTTGAACATAATTAACTATTAAGTGGACCAAAAATACCAACAAACTTTTAAAAAGAAGCGCCCATCACAACAAACTTTTAAAAAGGAGCGCCCAGCACAACGCCGTTAACAAAAAGTTAATCTCCGTTATCTAAGGTGCAGATTGGCCAACGAACTTTTACTCCAGGAGCGCTCAACACAAAATTCTAAATTTTACTAAATTAAATAATTTTTTTCTCAATTGTTATTATTTAAAACTACTTATATAGATATCTATAAACAAAAATTACTCATTCTTTAATTTTGTCAAAATTATAATTTGCTAAAATAAACAAAAGTTTTAATTAAAAGTATAATTATATGATTTAAATAAAACTCAAGGTGTTTTATAGTTTATTATATATGTTAAACCAAAAAAATTATATGACTTATTTTTATTTTAGAAGAAATTTATGTGAGTTAAAAAATTCATTTAATGTTAATAAAATTTTAAAAATATATTATACGTTAAACAATCTAAAAAATCTATTAACATTAAACTATATATATATATATAATAAACTATAAAACACCTTGAGTTTTTTTGTTTAACATATAATAGATTTTTTAAATTTTATTCACATTAAATGAATTTTTTAACTCACATGAATTTCTTCTAAAATAAAAAATAAATCATATAATTTTTTTAACATATATAATAAACTATGAAACACCTTGAGTTTTATTTAAACCATATAATTATATTTTAATTAAAACTTTTGTTTATTTTAGCAAATTATAATTTTGACAAAATTAAAGAATGAGTAATTTTTGTTTATAGATATCTATATAAGTAGTTTTGAATAATGACAATTAAGGAAAAAATTATTTAATTTAGAATTTTGTGCTAGACGCTCCTGGAGTAAAAGTTTGTTGGCTAATCTCCACCATAGATAACGGAGATTAACTTTTTGCTAACAGCATTGTGTTGGGCACTCCTTTTTAAAAGTTTGTAGTGCTGAACACTCTTTTTTAAAAGTTTGTTGGTATTTTTAGTTCAGTTAATAGTTAATTGTATTGAACGCTTCTAAGCTAATAGTTTATTGGCCAAATCACACCCTAACCTTAATTTTATTTTACTTTTTTTTTTTTTGCTGCCTCTCCTTCTTCATTGAGGGTTACTATTAATACTTGCAGAAGTTAAAGTGCTTTGGCTCAACCATCAATATATTTTATGTCATACTTCCTCTGGTTCTTATTATAAGGCATCAACTAACTTTTCTCACAAATCAATAGTTAAAGTCAATAAAGTTGTTCTAGAATTTAAATAATTTCCAATATTATTCCTACTAATTACACTAAACTTTAATATCATATTAATTATTACTCTCACCCACTACTCTTATTAATTATGGGCAGACATGGAAAAACATAATTAATGGTCATTAGGAACAAGCAAGTGCTTTATAAAAATCATCAAATAAACTCGATAGTTTGTGCCTTATAATAAATACCAAAGGGAGTACATCAAGATAAAGCCTTTCTTCATTTGTTTTGGCATATTTTTATCTGCTCCAGTCAGATTTTCCATGTGTCAATTAATTTATTTTAATTCGCGCAGACTACCTACTTCAGGACTAGGCACAATTAGGTTTCCAAAAGTTGACATATTTAGTTAGGAATTATAATATGGCATTAACCACATAAATATTACAGGTTTATAAAATAACTGATGACTTTAATTAATAAGCATGTCCTCTCAGGTTTCCTTGATTGACTTCAATTCTTTTTGGCCTAGCTAGTTCTCTCGGGTTTCCTTAATTTCCTGTATCTATATGGACAGCCAATCCATTGTTATGACAGAGAATCCAATTTAATTAACACTGTCATTGAAATGTATTAAAACTCAGTCATGAGTTCATGATAGAGTCATTTGAAGAGAGTATAACAATGGCCTTATTGCGCGCCGTACTAATGATGAGTTTTACTTTTCCCTTTTTCTTATGGTCAAGGTTCAGAATGCAATATTTCATGCAACTTTTTTAGTGTATTTCTGGCACTATGCTTATATCGCAGAGATCAAACACCACATCAATGTTCTCTCTCTTTCTCTCTGATCCCGAGAGGCATTAAATTCTCACAAGTCAGGGAAGACGAGAGAGAGAGATAGATACCAATCGATCTATTGGTGTAACGTGAACCACAAAATACCAAGTCATCAAACTAGCTAGCCGGGCTTCTTCTTTTTTTTTTTTTTCTGGTTTATTAAAATTTTGTAATTAAGGAAGCTTTACTTTTACTACTTTTGAAAATCTTTCAGAGCTTTCTAGCTGACAACAGAAAGATAAATATGAGGAAGTAATTAATTATAAATTCGTTGGCCTTGAAGTTGAGAGAGTGTAGGAAATAAATGAATAATGAGATATATTCTTAAACGTAAGAAATGGAGAGGAAATGTAATTGATAGGATTCTCTGTGGATAGAATATGACATCTGATATGGAAGAAGGTAGTTTTACTGGGGATCAGTGTTCATCACCGCCCCAAAAATTGACCACTTACTGTCTTTTTTATTCATCTTCTTTTGTCCCACTTGATCGATCTCTTTTTAATGGAAACACACGCATCTCCTTAACTCATCCCCAAGTTCAAAAAAAATTCAAAAACGAAATATTATAATTCATGCTAATATATAATAGTTAAATATTTTTAAATTGAACTTTAATTTTAAGATTAAATGAATTATTATTGATGTTTTTTTCTTCTGAAGTTATTAGTTGTTTTTTTTTAAGATTTTAAAGCTATATTATACTAGCTATATGAAAGTTTCATTGAATAGTATAACGGATATATATATATATATTGAAAATAGAAAAGTAGCTTTTAAAAAGCATAAGTTGAAGTTTTGAAAACTATCAAAATTTTAGAAAGTAAGCGTTGACGACATAGGTAAAAGACTTACATGACAACAATAAGCTAGCGTGAGGGATACCATCATTCCAACAAGTTGTTATATAGAAGGTTGAAACATTAAACTTTTATTTGCATACCCCCCCTTTTACCACTTGATCTTTTTTTTTTTCTGGTCGAAATTTTACCACTTGAACTAGCTCCATATGGTGACTACTGACTTGAAACTTTTGATTTTTGGTCATGTGTTATTGCGCTCTATCCAACACTAAAATAAAATATGTCACGCAAAAAAATTAATTAAAATAGTATCTCTAGTGTTAAATTCAGCAAAAATTCACTAAAAAAACATTTTAAATTTTTGGCCATTCCATTACATCTTCATTTATATATAGCCCTTCGTTCTTTCCAAAATTTTCTTAGTCTATCAAATACATCCTAACGCTCTACTAGTGGTTGAAGTAGGCTAAACTACCCAAAGCTCCACTCAAATAAGGCTTGTTTTGAATAGACATTAAAGCCTTTAAAATTAATTTATCAATCGTTATTGATAGTGTATGAGGCAAATATGTGAACATCCTCCAAAAATATTTTTTCAATCGTGATTTACGGTATATGAAATAAATATATGAGAGGAGTTGCTCAACTTGAATGAATATGTTTATTATAAGCAACACTGAACAAACACTAAGCTTGAGTCTAAACTAAAACCTAAGCATTAACCTGTATATAGGTTCAAACTAAAACATGTTTTTTTTAAGGTTTAAACTTGAGCATTTAAAACATGGCCTAACGCCTTTTAAAGGCTTGTTTAAGTATGAGTCTTTAAATAAGCTTGAAAGCCTATGCCTCTTTAGTCGTATATATAGCCCTTCAAACGTATTTAAAAACTTACGTAATGTATTAAATAGAGCATAGTAGTCTTAAGTGATTAACGATAAGAGAAGGAGAGGTGAATAGTTGATGAATGAAAGGGTTGCATTTGTGTGTAAAATTGATTTAAATTATATTATATATAATTATATATAATAGTGCAAATTATTTATTAAAAAGAAAAAAAGACAAATCTGCTGAGCATTTTATGAAAATGTTGTCGCCTATTTAACTAACTAAATAGGCTTAGCAGGTATTAAATAAGTTAGACTAAGCTCAAAATATGTTAAACCATAGACGACTGCGAAGAGTCTACTCTACTTTCCCCCTACAACTCACAAATGGAAAAATCAGAAGAAACGAAGGATATTACAACTTTAATATAACATAATAAAAACATATTTTATTTATTGTATACAACCGGTCTTAAAAATTTTACTTTTTAGACTTTATATCTTAAAAAACGGCTCTAAAAAATTATTTTTTAAGACTAGTTTTTCAACCGATTTTAGAAATAATAGACTTTTTAGACTGGCTGTATTGAGACTAGATCTAGAACCCATCTGAAAAAACAAATTTTGCACTAATATCTTTCCCATAATAATCATAACTGAATTGTGGAGCTCCCCATTCCTAAAAGGCGAGGCCTCTCACCAATCGTCTGGTCACTTTGTCCCACAATATATATGGACCCAACACCCTATTCTATTATTATTCTCTTCCTTCGTTCTTTGAACCCATTCATTTCTCATCCACCAAATGGTCACCACGTTGGCATTATTTATTGTTGAAGTGTACTAGTACACCCTCTGTAGATTAGAACTCAAACCCGATTCAAGGGGTTATTTTGGAAACATGTGTTTATAAAGAGAAATATTCCTTTATCGTTTAAAAAAAATGTCTATTCACTTGCAATTATACGTTTATGTGTTACATCTATTTCTATGTAGGATGGGCCGATGTGGGATAGATGGAGTGAATGATTTGAATAATAATGCATAGAATAATGTTCTCCTCCCTCTAAAAGGGTTTTCTTATATAAATGTTCTCTTCTCTTCCTCTTATCTCTTATTAGCTTATTTGCTGTGTAATGTAATCAGAGTTGGTGCGCTTCGATTTTATGTGAGTACTTCAACGAGTTAATCAGATTCTAGGTACGCCCGAAATCTTACATTTACAAATAATTACCTCTAGTGGATATAAGATTCTCTTTAACGAAGAAACTGAATTATAAAGTATATCTTATATTAAAAAGTGGAGATAACATATGAATATGAATAATGTGGCATATATATATGAGATTTCATATAAAATATATAACCCAACATCATGCATGAAATTTATAAAAAACTAATCTTGCATAACATTTATAAATTATAAACAGTCTAATTCATTTCTCCAAACTCTATATAATATCTATGTACTGTGGAATTAAAATCTACACATTAATTATCAATTATTATGATTTTAAATTTTAAAATCTAAAATAATAATTGGATTAATTAATTGTGGAATTAAAATCTAGACATTAATTATTATGATTTTAAATTAAAATCTAGAATAATAATTGGATTAATTGATTGTGGAATTAAAATCTAGATATTAATTGTCAATTATTATGATTTTAAATTAAAATCTAGAATAATAATTGGATTAATTGATTGTGGAATTAAAATCTACATATTAATTATCAATTATTATGATTTTAAGTTTTAAAATCTAGAATAATAATTGGATTAATTAATTGTAGAATTAAAATCTAGACATTAATTATCAATTATTATGATTTTAAATTAAAATCTAGAATAATAATTGTGGAATTAAAATCTAGACAAATAATCCAGGAAATTTCCTAAGAGAGTTGTTCAATTTAGAGTAAATTATTAGGTATATAAAATCTAGTCATGATTGGCAGGGTGTGTTTCACATGACCATTTTAAATAACCCACAAATTACTTTAAAAGATACAATTCTCTTAAGAAATTTTCTGAATTATTTGTCTAGATTTTAATTCCACAATTATTATTCTAGATTTTAATTTAAAATCATAATAATTGATAATTAATGTCTAGATTTTAATTCTACAATTAATTAATCCAATTATTATTCTAGATTTTAAAACTTAAAATCATAATAATTGATAATTAATGTGTAGATTTTAATTCCACAATTAATTAATCCAATTATTATTCTAGATTTTAATTTAAAATCATAATAATTGACAATTAATGTCTAGATTTTTAATTCCACAATCAATTAATCCAATTATTATTCTAGATTTTAATTTAAAATCATAATAATTGACAATTAATGTCTAGATTTTAATTCCACAATTAATTAATACAATTATTATTCTAGATTTTAAAACTTAAAATCATAATAATTGATAATTAATGTGTAGATTTTAATTCCACAATCAATCTAATTATTATTCTAGATTTTAATTTAAAATCATAATAATTGACAATTAACGTAGTGGGCAATCTAAATAATCTCGTATAATAACTATCATACTAGTCGATTCAAGGCATAATAGCTACTATGCAATTATGACATGTGATTATGCAACAATATGACATCTTTCTATTCTATATGACATGTTATTTACAAACATTATTTTAATCGCAAATATAATTCATACAATTTAACAAATGCATTAAATAATTAAACAAATAACTTTAATCCATGGCTTTCCTAAAAAATAAGAATAAAAAAATTACAACTTTGGAATTCCTCTTTTGTCCAGCTCATAGTATCTGTCTCTAGCCCCTTTAGGGTATCTATGGGCCCAAAAACCCAATCCTTGGCTAGAAACCCTAGGACACAAAAGAGGAACCTTAGCCATCACTTCTGCCACGCCTTCAGCCGAAGTCATCTCATCTTCTTCGCAGTTTCTTGATCTCCAACTTTTACAAAAATTCGAAAAATACATAGAAATTCCAAAATAAAATTAAAAACAGCAAGGAGGAAACCTAATCATATGGGATTAGCCTCCTTGTTACAAATCAAGAAATACATGAGAGAATCTAACCATGGATTAAAGCGATTAACCGATTGAAATTAAAACTAATACCAAATATGAATTATAAACGAATAATTACCATGAAATAAATAACAAATATAGAAAAAGATGCCATATTTTCAAAAAATAATTTTCGAAAAGGATCACATGAAATATAAATTAATATCAAAACTGGGTTCTTTTCCTCATCGCTATTGGCTTTGATATCAATTGTTGGAATCTTACCAGAAACGCGGAAGCGTATCATACGACGAGATATAGGAAAAGTTAAAACCTTCATCGTTTTGATTACCTGGAAAGATGCAGCGATCTGAAAGCCTTTCCACAAACAGTCCTCGTCCTGAAAGCCTTTCCACGAACAATCCTCGTTCGCTCTATGATCGATCTTCCAGACTATCTCTATAGGATGTTTGTGTGGGCAACCGTTCAGATGATGAACGTTTGCCTCTAGGGTTTGTTTCTGATGAGAGCTTCCTTATGTGTGTTTCTCTCTCAAGCAAGTGAAAATAGGTTTATATGCTACTACACCCAATACCTAACCCTAAACCATATGGGCCATAGAATTCTTGGGCTGTAGTCTCAATTAAGCCTTATTGGGCTTAAGTGACTAAAAAACACATTAACCCAACATGTACCTACCTTTATCTCGAAGTCAAAAGCTCAAATAGTAAATTAATAACTTAAAAATATTTTTAAATTTAACTATCTACATTTATGCAATGAAAAAAGAGTGACACGAAAAATTTGGCTAATCTAAAATTCACATAGAGTCTCTATATTTAATTAAAAAGGAATATTTGGTGAGTGTTGTCTGCATCCGTGAATGTAAAAATTACAGATTATTGCTTCTTAGTAATTTCAACTGTCTAATAAAGACACTAGTATACCGCCACATAATAAGAAACCATGCACGTTAAATACGTTAAATAGATGGATGATCCTTATTATAAGTGACTTGATATATAGTATTAATTAAAATTTTTCAATATTGACTGTATTTAAAATCATTAACTATGAGTTATGTGTGGGTTATGTCCAAAAAAAAAATAGCTGTCATTAATATAAAATGAGAGAGAGACAGGAAAATATCATCTTAACTTCAAAATCTTAAATAAATGATTTCCTATTAAAATGAGAAATTAATTACTATATTCTTATAGTCAATACCAATAATCTTGTTAAACAACAAAACTTATTTAAGATTTTGAAGTTTACATGGTATTTTCTTATCTTTTTTCTTATAAAATTGCAAATATTTTTTGTTGCCAATTTCTCGCCGTTTTTTTTGTCAAAAGACATTTTCTCTCGTTCTGATTCTTTCTATTTGGTCGCATTTACTGATTGATTGCCATGAAAAACAAAAAATAGGTTATATTTTCCATGACATTAAATTAACTGCATGATAAAGAGAAGTTTAAAAACAAAAACTTTTTTGAACTTAAATTTGATTGCCTCGCCTGGAATGGAAGAAAGTTTGACCCAATAATGACGAAGAAAATTTCCTCTAGTGGTTGTAAAGTTGCCTCGTGAGGCTTCTGACCAGTGAAGAAGATGTTTGATGAATTTACTGCTAATTACTGTAATGGACCACCTCAAAAGTAATCATACACCTTATTTATGCTCTGTGAGAAAATTTTCAGACATATATTTGAGGCAGGTTCGTCATTGCATGAATCTTTGGCCCTTTCCTTTCATTTTTTTTTTTTTTAAAAACAGCATGTCACAAATTAATTTTCATAGGACACCGACCAACCAGAGCTTCAAGCTTAGAGTGGTCCTTCAATCACCTGATTAATTAGGCTATGTCTTCTTTTTTCCTTCCCCACCCATTTCAGGTGTGAATGCGGGGTGTGGACAAGATATTATGTATAGCCACTAAAATTGATCTTTTTTTATATAAAACTTTTAGGAATGAGGCTGACTCACCTACGATCCAAGGATAAAGTGGAATCTCATTTCCTCCTAAGTGATATTGATGTTGGGCAAGATGAGCCATCTATTACCCTCAGACATGCATTTACCTAGGCACCTAGGAGCTAGAATGTCTTCCCTAGCGCTTTAACCAACTCTAGGATCAAACCCCCTCCCTTTGATGAGAATGTTTGACCATTTTGCCAGTTGAGCCCAAAGACAAGGGGAAGGTTTGACTAAAATTGATCTTCAATGATCATAATGTAAGAAAAGATGAAAGAAAGTTTATATGAGGTCGGTAATTAAGCAAAATAAGATCTCTCTCATTTCTTTAGTTTTTTTTTTTTTTTTTGGGTAGCTTTTGTTCATATGACATTATAGATAATCAACTTTTTTTTCAAGGCCTAATTGAGACAACTCTTTTGAAAGTTTTTTCTCTATATTTAGATTGAACTGAATTTGAGATTTTATTCTTAAGTGACCACAACCCTTCCACTAGGACTAACATATTTTTAATAATTTTTTTTAAAAAAGAAATGATGAAATTCAAGAGAGAGTGTGTGCGTGTAATGTAAAATCTAAATTGTTCAAATTTACTTTCGTGCAGAGCAGTAGAAAAATTGGATCTCTATATTCTTGATTTCTTTTTTAAATCTAAAGGATGAATCAATGTATTAAGAAAATATTTATCTTTCCATGATAATTTAAGTGCATTCTTTTATCTAAATTTGCTGGGAAGATCTTATATTAAGTAGTTGAAGTGGAAGAGTGCAAAACCATAATTAAGACGAATACAATTTATTGTTTTCCTTTTCTGATCTAAAGTGTTCTCCTTTTCTGGAAAGCACTGGGTGCTAATGTTAATATATAAATTCGATTATATATTAAATATAATTAACCATCACAACATAAGTAAGAAACAAATTAATGTTCGAGAAATGAAGATCCATATATACTGTAGTAATTTTTTAGGGGAGAACTTAAAATTGTATGTTCATTAGTTTTGAAGAAGCAGGTGATATCACGTACAGATCAGGAAAAACACATCGTGCTAAAGGAAAAGCACTGAATTTTAATCTTGAAAAAAATCATTTAGAAAGATAAATGTCTGGACAATTTCAGTATGACAAATTGACATAATTAACAAAAAGTACTTATTTTATTTTAAAACTATTCTTTAAATGATAAGAAAATGTGATTGTATAATTGTTCTTATCCATATTATAAGTCACATTTTTTAATATTATAATCCAGTATCCGGTTTGGGTTTCGTAGTTGCCTCTTTCAATACAAGTATCTTCTCAAGGATTTAAATTTAAGATTCAAAGAGATCTAATGAGACCTTATATAGCTAGACCAGTTCTCTTTGGTGGTATAAGTTGTTGCGGAAGCACAATATAGAGCGTGACTGATTATACTAGAAAATTACCCAAGCTAGAAACAAAGTTTCTAGACGTAATTTAATAATATAATAAGCCCCAACTACTATATCTATATGCAGCTAATAAATAATAAATAAGACAAAAAAATAAGAGAAATTCCAGATCCTAAATTCACTCCAAATAATTTACAAGTGAAATACTACAAGAGAGAAAGATATACAAATGTCTTAAGAGACAATTGAGAGGGGTGAGGATGAAGGGAGGGGGAGGCCTCTATTTATACTCAAAATAGCGCCCCCTCCCTTCTCAATTAGGCGATGTGGGACTTTGCCACCCACACACCGCCAACAAATCTCCACCTTGGCAAAATCCCTACATTCTCAATTTCCTATTTACAAAATTCTAATTGTAACTTCTATTCAAAATACAACGTTCAACAATGTTGATCAGATCCAAACAATGTTGAAATTTAATAGAAGTCACCACCTTTGTCAACATATCAGCAGGATTATCATCTGTTCGTATCTTCCGTATCATGACTCCACCTTCTTCCAATATTTCTCTTATAAAGTGATATCGGACGTCAATGTGCTTCGTCCTTGCATGGTAGACTTGGTTCTTTGCTAATTGAATAGCACTCTGGCTATCACAAAATACTGTGATGCTTTCCTGACTAATACCAAGCTCTCCAAGCAACCCCTGAAGCCAAATCGCCTCCTTCACAGCCTCTGTAATTGCCATGTACTCTGCCTCTGTTGTAGACAAAGCTACCGTTGACTGTAAAGTTGACTTCCAACTAACTGGTGCACCTGCAAGAGTGAATACATAACCAGTAGTTGACCTTCGTTTGTCCAAATCACCTGCAAAATCTGAGTCACAATATCCAACTAGTTGTTGATCAACATCCTGCTGAAAGACCAATCCAATATCTACAGTATTACAAATATACCGTAGAATCCATTTCACGGCTTGCCAATGCTCTATTCCGGGATCATGCATATACCTACTCACCACTCCAACTGCCTGTGAAATGTCTGGTCTTGTACAAACCATAGCATACATCAAGCTACCAACAGCGTTCGCATATGGTACCCTTGACATATATGCTCGTTCATCTTCATCCTTCGGCGACATATCAGCATTAAGCTTAAAATGCGGTGCAAGTGGAATGCTTACCGACCTGGTTTCTTCATTCATACCAAAACGGTGTAGCACCTTCTTCAAATACTCCCTTTGAGATAAGAAAAGCTTCTTCGATGGTCTATCTCTTGTTATCTCCATGCCAAGTATCTTCCTTGCCTCGCCTAAGTCCTTCATCTCGAATTCCTTCTTCAGTTGATCCTTTAGCTTCTCAATCTCTGCTTGATTTCTTGAAGCAATCAACATATCATCAACATACAAAAGAAGATAGATAAAGGATCCGTCTTCAAGCTTCCGCAAATACACACAATGATCGTATTTGCTTCTTCTATACTTATGCCGCAACATAAACTTGTCAAACCGTTTATACCATTGTCTTGGAGACTGCTTCAATCCGTATAACGATCTTTCAAGTTTGCACACCATATTCTCCTTTCCAGCAACTTTGAATCCTTCAGGCTGAGTCATGTAGATTTCCTCCTCCAAGTCCCCATTTAGAAATGCAGTTTTTACATCCATCTGAACTAGTTCCAAATCTAACTGCGCTACCAAAGCCAACAGAATTCTAATGGAGGAATGTTTTACAACTGGAGAAAATACCTCATTGTAATCAACTCCCTCCTTCTGAGCATAGCCTTTAGCTACCAACCTTGCTTTGTAGCGAATATCGCCTTGGTTAGGAAATCCTTCTTTCTTCGCATACACCCATTTGCAACCAATTGCTTTCTTACCCTTTGGGAGTTTGGCCAATCTCCACGTGCCATTCTGATGAAGGGACTGCATTTCTTCATTCATCGCATTCATCCACTCATCCTTTTCTGAGCCCCGGATAGCCCATCGATAAGTTGAAGGAATGCCATCAGTTGCAATTGACGTTGCACAAGCCACCATATCCATAAAGCGAGTAGGCTTTCTTACTATTCGTCGTGGCCTGCTGGTTGCGATTGATTCATGTTGCTGCTGAGGTTCTTGTGTTGAAACCTCCCTTTCAACTGGCTCTTCTTCTACAGGAAAGTCTTTCCTCGTTTCCCCGTCACTTTTCTGTATTGGGAAAGTTAGCTTTCCTTCAAACTCCACCTGCTTCGAAGCACCATCGGTCTGTGTGGTATCTTCAGATGTTACTGTTTTAAATATAGCAGTCTCATCAAAAGTAACGTCCCTGCTAAACACAACCTTCTTCGTCTCTGGACACCATAAACGATATCCTTTGACTCCAGAAGTGATTCCCAAGAAAATGGCTTTCTTTGCTCTTGGATCCAATTTTGATTCTTTCACATGATAATATGCAGTTGAGCCAAATACATGTAAAGAATCATAATCATTAGCAGGCTTACCATACCATTGTTCCAACGGTGTCTTACTATCAATAGCAGCAGATGGTAGACGATTAATGAGATGACTCGCATATGTTATTGCCTCAGCCCAAAATTCTTTGCCCAAACCAGCATTGGACAACATACACCGAACCTTCTCCAGCAAAGTCCGGTTCATGCGTTCTGCCACCCCATTCTGCTGTGGTGTATTTCTCACGGTGAAGTGTCTGACGATGCCATTGTCTTCACAAACCTTCTGGAAAGGATCATTCCTGTACTCTCCACCATTGTCTGTGCGAAGACATTTGATCCTCCTGCCTGTTTGTGCTTCTATCATCGTCTTCCATTTGAGAAAAATTCCCAAAACTTCATCTTTGGTCTTCATCGTATACACCCAAACTCTTCGGGAAAAATCATCAACAAAGGTTACAAAATAATGCTTTCCTCCCAACGAAGCTGTTTTGGAAGGACCCCAAACATCAGAGTGTACATAATCCAAAATACCTTCTGTATTGTGAATAGCTGTACCGAATTTAACCCTTGTGTGTTTCCCCTTCACGCAATGCTCACAAAAGTCCATGATGCAATGCTTCAATCCTTTCAACAATCCTTGACTTGCTAAAGTTTTCAAGGATTTTCCTCCAGCATGTCCCAAGCGCATATGCCACAACCTGGTTGCTTCTGCATCCTTCTCACTATTAGATGTCACTGCTGCCGTGCCAATAACTGTACTACCATGATAATGGTATGTGTTATTGTTCTTCCGAATACCCTTCATTACCACCAATGCACCAGAGAATATCTTCATTACTCCATTTTCTGCAGTGATCTTGAACCCTTTTGAATCTAGAGTTCCCACAGAAATGAGATTCTTCTTCAAGTCTGGTACATATCGAACATCTGTCAATGTTCTAATCAATCCATCATGGTTCCTAAGTTTAATAGAACCAATGCCATATGCGGTAAGTAAAGAGTTATCTGCTGTGTGAACAATTCCACACTCTGCTTCTTCAAAATCAGTGAACCAGTCTCTATTAGGACACATATGATGGCTGCAGGCTGAGTCCAACAACCATTCGTTTGATGGTTTTGACGACGTTGTTGTAGCCAGCGATAAATCTGAATTTTCATCATCATAATCAGCTACATAGGAGTCCATAGCAGCCTTCTCATCTCCAGGTTTGGCTTTGTTCTTCAGCTTCGGACAGTCCTTCTTCCAGTGTCCCTTTTCTCGACAAAAGGCACACTCATCTTTGCTGGGTCTGGACCTTGACTTGGATCGCCCTTTCTTTGATCTCTTCTTGTCTTCAGTATGGCCTCTTACCACTAGAGCCTCTGCATCTCCACCCTTTTGTTTTTCTTTCCTTCTCTGTTCATGGCTGTACAAAGAAGAACAAACTTCTTCTAGAGAAACTTTCTCCTTACCATGAAGAAGGGTAGTCTCCAGGTGCTCGTACTCATCAGGAAGTGATCCCAACATCATCAGGGCCAGATCTTCATCTCCAAAGGTCTCGTCCATATTCTGCAAATCCGTCACCAACTTGTTAAAGCTAGTGATATGCTCATTCATTGTGGTACCAGGAACGTAAGTGAAGCGAAACAGCCTTTTCTTCATATAGAGTTTATTCTGACAGTTTTTCTTCAAGAACTTGTCCTCCAGTGCCTTCCACAGTCTACATGCAGAAGTTTCCTTTGTGTATGGATACTTCTGCTCTCTTGAAAGGTACGATCTAATAGTACCACAAGCAACTCGATTGACGACCCTCCATTCTTCTTCCTCCATCTTTTCTGGTTTTTTCTCTTCAAGGGCAAAGTCTAGTCCTTGCTGAAAAAGGACATCCAGAACCTCGCCTTGCCACATGCCAAAATGCCCAGATCCGTCAAAAATTTCAACTGCAAACTTTGCATTAGACACTATTCTTGTCAAATACGAAGATGCGAACGACGAATTACTGGCACCTGCAGTGGACACATCACCCTTTTTGTCCGCCATTTCTGCTCCAAAAAATTATTTAATAGCTGCCAAAACAAAAGCCCAAAAGTAATTCTTTTCTGATGTGGAAGCTCAGACTAAGCTGCAACCACAGAGCATACTCAGACAGAACCTCGGCTCTGATACCAATTGTTGCGGAAGCACAATATAGAGCGTGACTGATTATACTAGAAAATTACCCAAGCTAGAAACAAAGTTTCTAGACGTAATTTAATAATATAATAAGCCCCAACTACTATATCTATATGCAGCTAATAAATAATAAATAAGACAAAAAAATAAGAGAAATTCCAGATCCTAAATTCACTCCAAATAATTTACAAGTGAAATACTACAAGAGAGAAAGATATACAAATGTCTTAAGAGACAATTGAGAGGGGTGAGGATGAAGGGAGGGGGAGGCCTCTATTTATACTCAAAATAGCGCCCCCTCCCTTCTCAATTAGGCGATGTGGGACTTTGCCACCCACACACCGCCAACATAAGTCACCTTTAATTACCTCATTAGAATCAAGGAGAAGCCACTAACTTATTATCTTTGTCCAAAAATAAAACATTTTTCCTTGATTTCCTCCATTCCTCTCTCATTTGATTATTATTGAGAGAGTATCAATATTGGTAATTTAAAAAAAGATTGACGTGGAAAATGGAAAATAGGTTTTACCTTTAGCACTAAACTCAACTTCCTAATTAAGTCCAATTAGTATAAATAAACACTACATTAGGCTTTAAATCTTTGCCTAATAAATTGTAATAAGGATGATATTTGAAAAAAATGCATTAATCACTTAAATTATGCCTAAGATTAACCACCACCCCCCCCCCCCCCCACCCCGGGGCGGCGAGGGTTGAGGCGGGGAATATGCCTTGAATTTGGGACCGGAGGGAGTTTATATTTTTACAAATGCAGTGGAAATATTGAAGCAGCTGGTTTTGCACCCTATTCTCGAACTTGCCATCTTTTAAGGAATCATTATCAACATGTGTCTAGATATATAATAGGAGTGTTTGATTCAAATACATGTCACAGATCTGAATCTAAAAAAGCAGAGGTAAAATCAAACAAGGAGATAAATCTAAAGGAAGATCCAAAC
Organism: Acacia crassicarpa; assembly: GCA_034222035.1. Classification (NCBI taxonomy): domain Eukaryota; kingdom Viridiplantae; phylum Streptophyta; class Magnoliopsida; order Fabales; family Fabaceae; genus Acacia; species Acacia crassicarpa. The sequence continues at coordinate 40,071,492 of JAWXYG010000009.1, read as the reverse complement.
TCACAAAGCCAATTTCTCTCTCAGCTTGCAAGCACAAATGCACATCAAATGAAAAGGACTATGTGTAGGTAATCTGTGAGATATGAACTTCCAAAGAATAAAACAAATATCCTTAGATTTCAAAAACCCTCACAATAGATTACTGATAGCAACCCTTCCTTGACGCAAGTCTCAGTCCTTCGGATAGAATTTTTACACCCACAGCCATTAATTGTGGACCATACAATATGCCCCTTCCCTTTCTTTAAACACTATAATATGCCCTGTGAACCCTCACGCTTATGTCCTGGTTTCTTTCTGGTATAAATGAAATGCCTTCCTTTTCATATTTTAGGGCAATCTTTAATGCTCAAAGTTGTGTTCAGTACATTTGATTGCCATCCCTTGCGGGTAAAGTTGTTTTGCCATTTTGTTTACTTTTTTCATGTGCTTCGTATTGTCATGATGATGCTGATGAGAATTCCATGGAGAGTTTTGACCTCTAATTAAGGAGGCAATAGTTATATTTCCTCTCAACAACAAATTAAAATCCTCTTATGATTTAAATATTTGATGCCTTGTTACTTTTTTAGGAGTCCTCCCTTTGGTCCTTATTATTATAAGATACCAACTATCATTTCTCTTATACTAAGAAAGAGCAGTTTAGTTATTAAATTAGTATTCATCAGTTGATAAATGTTTTTATCTTTCCCCCTCCTTTAATTATGCAGAATTATAAATATTTAAAATATCATTTGTCAAGACATGGGAGTGTAATTGGGGAAAAGCCGTCTTGGGAATGCAAAGCGTGCCCATTGAGAATGAAAAAGTCAAAGAAAAAAATTGAGTAAATGTTTAGAGTGTAGTAGCTGATAATTTACCAAGTTTAAAGAGTTTTAAAAATGAGGGTAAAATAGGAAAAACTTAGTTTTAGAGGTAGTTGGCGGCTTATAGGACCAGAGGGAGTATTTGATATCCTATACTTACCTTCTTTGAACTCAAAGGATGCGGAGGATGTATCGGCGGTCCAAATTAATCCAAATCAAGTCAGATAAAACTACAAGAGCATTAAAATTCTACTACCAAGTATTTAACACTGTTGCATTCTCATATCTCAAACACAAGACCTCTAATTAATCTAGTTCAACGCCATAATTACAAGTGGAACCAAGTGTTTGGTGGTTGCCTCCTTGTTACTTTAGCTTTAGGGCAAAGTACATAGAGGCTAGAGAGGCTTAAGTGGTGGAAGAGGATTAGTGAAAGTAATTAATAATGGAAAGGCAGTGTGTGTCCTTCTCATCAGTTCTTTGAATAATTAATTAATAATAATAATTCGTAGCCCTTGGTTCTGCAAAGACCCAACCTAAGAAATTAAGCCATTCATAGTTTATTTTAAAGTCACGAGACCCACACTGTGCCTTTGTTCAATATATCAGTGAGAGGAGGAGGAGAGGGAGAGAGAAGAGAGAGAGAATGGCAGAGGGAACTGATAGAGAGCTTTCAAAGCTCTCTTTTTCTTCTCACCATCACTCAAATCTTATTATAGCCTCTATATTGCAGTCTTGAACTGAAAGTCTTGCAAATTTATTTTTGTAGAAACCTTTAGTTTTCATCTTCTTCCCAATCTTTGAAGAGTGTTTAATTCGCCTCATACACATTTCTTTTGTCGGTACCATGTAGGTCTTCCCCCGCTACTCCCCCTCCACATACACACACACTGATTCTTATTACCTTATCTTCCAGCTTCTGTATAATTATATCTGCATATTATCTTCCTCTTTAATAGCTCTATATAAATCTCTCTTTCCCATGCTTTTGATTGACTGTATATTTACCTCCAGGAGACCAGAAGAGAACCCGTTAGACCTCAACAATTTGCCTGATGACTACTCTCGGGATGGTAAACAAGTCCTTGAAGACGCTTTCTCTGGTAATAAACCTTTACTCATCTCAAACTTACATTAATTTGTGACCTTATCTTACAATAATTGATCTAAACGGAATTTTTACCACAGTGCAATTTAGTTCTTATTTTCTAGTTTTAGTTTTCTACCTTTCCTTTCTGCTCTCTTTGTCATCTTTCTGCTCTATGGTTTGATCTTACCTCGCACTGGTTTAATTTCTTCGTCCCTCTTCTGTAAGAAATATATTTTTTCTCCTAACCAAAAAGAAAAATATTAATTTGTGTACGAGTGTAAGGGTTGGGTGTTAAAAATTAATTTAATATAGAGTTTAGGGAAATGGGTGTTTGTTGAAAGTTTTGCTTTAATAGGGTGGGGGTTTGGTTGAAGCAGGTTGCAGGAAAAAGAAAAGCGGCGGGAAGGAGGGAAAAGAAGATTGTGGTAAGATCTACGAGTGTAGGTTTTGTTCCCTCAAGTTCTGCAAATCTCAGGCTCTTGGAGGTCACATGAACCGTCACCGCCAAGGTTAGTGTCTTCTCTCTCTCTCTAAGAATAGATTGTTGAAACTCTTTGAATTAAAGAGTAGGCACTAACGGCCTGAAAGCTTACATAGCTACTTTCTATAACCATAATGATCTTTGTTGTGATTTGTTGTGTACGTGTTTGTTGGATTTCACTGCAGAAAGGGAAACGGAAACCCTTAACCATGCTCGTCAGCTCGTCTTCCGTAACGATCATTCCATAGCCCCTCATCACTTAGGGTATATATATACATATACACACGTATACATTCTCAGAGATTACTATATTCATGAACCAAATTAAAGCTCATGAATTTCTTCTTGCTTGATCAATCTCCATGTTTTTGTATTCTTTATAGGTGTTGCCAACAACCAGTAGTGACAGGAGGGAGCTACACCAACGTAGGAGATCCAACGATGTCTCTGAGATTTCCCACATACTTGTCTCCTTCAACATCATCATCTTCTTCACACTATAATAACAACACCTCTCGTCACTACGACCCAGTGAGCCATTACTATGTGGGTCATGCTCTTCACAATAATCACACCTATGTGGGAAGCACTAGTAGTACCGGTGGCGGCGGCGAGTCTGGTTACACCTGCATTGGAGCACCGGTGGGGCATGGATTCGGTGGTGGTGGAGACGATGGGTCACTGCAGTACAATCATGGCTATAATCCTTCAGTGATCAATCGGTTTCAAGATGGATTCTGATACATATGGAAGGGGAGGAGGGTTGTTTTTTTCTTTTTCTTTTTCTTGCTTTTTATGTTTTGGAAGCTAGTAAGCATGCTTTAAAATGTTTAAATTTGAAATTCATGAGTTCTATTGTTGGAATGATCATCAAATGTATGGTTAACATGTGTTGGAATGAAGACAGCAAATAGATACAAAGTGTGATAACGAAACCTAGCTTGAGGTAGGAAATGTGGTTTTGGGGGGTTTTTTTTTTTTTTTGGGGGGGGGGGGGGGGGGGGGTGTTTTAACAAGGGGAACTGACCAGATGGGGCAATGGGGTTAATGGAGAGGGAAGAGAGAAGAAGAGCAGCTTTTGAGGTCGTCAGCTTAAAACAAAAGAGTGTGGCCTTTAATTTGTATTCAATTGGTTTTGTACTATTCACTGTGCCCAAAAAGCCTAACTAGTTCTAGTAGCTGCTTCTACATATTACAACTAGTTGGATTTCAACTAAGTGCTTCTCTCATCGAGTTCCTTTTAGTTACCCCAGTTTGCTCTGTATAGTTATATCATGTACTCCTTTGTATTTTATTGTAAGGTACCAACTAATAATTCTCACAAATTAATATAAATAGTTAAAATTATTAAATTTATCTTAAAATTTAAGTAACTTTTAATATTACTTCTACTAATTGTATTAAACCCTAATATCATATTAATTATTACTTTTACTTATTACCCTTATTAATTATGAACATATATAAAAAAAAGTATTTAATATTCTTTAGAAATAAACAAGTACATTATAAAAAGTATCAAATATATTTATTAATTAATATCTTATTATAATAAGAACGAGAAGAAAAAGTATTCCACAAGTAAGCCAGAAGTATCTGTTGGCATAGTGATTATGATGATATCAAGGGTGACACCATCCTTCCACAATTACGTACGGCAACAAACATCCTTTTTAATTCTCTTGGTGAATCTTTGCCCTATCAAGGCATTTGAAGTTTTAAATGCCATTATGGGGGTGTGATAAGAATCCGTGAATGGTTTATGGGTTTCTATAAACTCTTGGGCCTTCATAATATTATTGAAGCGGAAATCTATACTATCATGGTTAAAAATTGGTCAACATATGGGGTTGCAAAGAATAATTTTTTATTCTGATTCCCTCATGCTGTCAATATTATTATGAGAGACTGCTCTGCAGATCATTCATTAAGAAATATTATTGAGGAGACTAAAGGCCTTATATTCAGAGACTAGAGGGTGGAGTTACACCATACGCCAAAAGAAAACATCTCATATGTGGATTATATGGCCGAGGAAGGTCATAGTGCTGCTGTTGATGCTAGAGTGATTTTGATTTCAACAATTCCCAGAGGATGTCTTGACATGATTTTGAAAGATTAAAGATCTTGTCACTACTAGTTTATTTTCTAATTTGATGTATTAGGGGCTAGATTTTCTTTCTTTCTTTTTTTTTTGAAAAGAAGCGGCAAGCCTAAGCTTGATAAAGATAAGGGACAAGACTAAATAAGTCTAGCCCAAGATACAATAGGAAAAACTAAAGACTAGGACTAACAGACCACTCGGTACTTCTCAAGGCAACCCATTGGAACTATTGGACTGGGACACTATTTGCTTTTGTTCCTTAGCCGGATCAACACGGTGATGCTCCTTAGTTCATGACTTACCCTTCCAAGCTAGAACTTGCCTGTATTATCTTAAAGAAACAGTTTTAAACTCTAAACATGCAGAATACAATTTGTTTTTTTCTTCTACTTTTTTCTCGGTTTAGGTGTGTTTTACCCCAGTTCCAATTTTCCTGTAAAAGATATGGTGAGCTTGTATTGCTAGAAAAAGTTCAAATTTGTCAATGTTTGGTTCATATGAATTAGCCAGTTTTAGTGATTCACAGTTTTGGAGAAAACCTTCATTTGAGCATATTATCCAAAACTATCCCATGGCATGGTAGTTTCCTTTTGTATCTTCGATCAATCTCTACTTGTATCCAAAACTATCCCATGGTATGGTAGTTTCCTTTTGTATCTTCGATCAATCTCTACTTGTGTTACATGAGGACGAGGATCTTGATGAGGGTATATTACTATTAGATGCTCTATTAGTAATGTAATCCAATTTTTTAAGTGAAAAAAAAGGAAAAATTATAATACAAGACCTAAAAAAATAAATTTAGAAGGATAATAAAAATAGTAATTATTTTAAAAAATCGGAAGTTAAAACATAAAAATATAAAGACTAAATTGTCCTTAGTCATATTTCCTATATTCCCTCTAACAAAATTAGAATCTGGAGTGATTGACTGAACTCGCCTACCAATAGCAGTTAATCTAGAGAAAACAGCACAAGCATCCTAAATCTGTGATATCTCTAGCATCCAATAGCAGTTAACCTCTCCAAATTAAAGTCACTTCCACGTTGTTGATTGGTTGGTTCTTTATTTGTCATTATTCATCAATCACTCTAAATTAGATTCTGATTTAGTTAAAGAAAGTATAGGAAATCTGCCTAAGGACAATTTAGTTTTTTTATTTTTATATTTTAATTTCTGGTCCTTCAAAATAATTACCATTTTTATGGTCCTTCTTAATAAATATTATTTTTTTAGGTCATTTATTATAATTTTCCCCCCAAAAAAAAAAGTAGTTTGAATTTTTTAACGATAGTGTTTTTGTGCAAAATTCTACAGAAATTTTATCTTTAAAATAAATTTTAAATATGTTTTTAATTTCCTTAGTTTCTTCTGATTTTTTCCATTTGCGATGAGAACATATTATTATTGTTGTTATTATTATTTCTGACAAATTCCATTTTATGTAGGACATATAGTAGATCCTCTGATTTATTTATTTATTTATTATTATTATTTTTGACTCAAGAGATCCTCTGATCAATCTGAACGCAATCTTCTATTCAATGCAAATAAGATTCTTGCTTTATATCATTTATCCACGCACTTCTCGAGATCCACATTGTAAATATACACTCACTCCACTATAATATTCCTTCTCGTTTCAATCTCTCTGTATATTTACTATCTAGCCACATATATCCAACTTTAGTTTTCTCTTGATCAACTTTTTAAGGCTTTGTTTGAATCAGCCTTTTTTTTTTTTTTTGGGGTCAAAGGAAATTTCTATTAATACTTCAAAAGATTACAATCCAACAACAAAGAAAGGAAATAACAAGAAGATAACAATAATAATAGCAAAGACAAGTCTAAAACATACAAATAAAACAGAATACAGAGAAAAAACAAAAACAAAAACAAAACAAACTACAAACAATCACCATTCAATGAGTGATTGGGAAAAGAAGCATCATGAGGAACAACATTCACCTTCTGGGCATCCAAAGCTAGAAGTGACAATAAAGACGGTGTTAGTTGTGAAGACCCACCCAATCGGACACACCCCTTTATACGCATTAGCTGCAATGAAGTCAGCGACATAATTACCCTTCCGAGGGGTAAAGGACAGAGAGAACCCAACCTTGGACATCAGAAGACGAATAATATTGAAAATAATGCTTCTACTCCTCCAATCAAACATATCCGGAGATTTGGCATCAACACATTCAAGAAGGGAGAGACAATCGGTTTTAAAGACCACATTATCATGACCGAGATCAACAGCAAGCATTAGTGCCCTCTTTAGAGCTAAAGCTTCAGTCATGAATGTAAAGATAGATTTCACCTTATCCACAAAACCCCATTTGAAATCACCAAAATGATCCCTATAGATAACTCCGATAGAAGCGCCAGTCTTATTAGCCGAGAAGGCCTCATCACAGTTATATTTAAATTTGCCAGTAGAGGAAGGGGACCAGACAACTAGATGAGTAGGAACAACCCTTTGGCCCTCCAAGTTTCTATGCCTTTTGCCGTAATTCACCCAGAAGTCAAAATTGTTTTTCCTCGCACATTCAATGACATTAATAGGGTTAGGATCTTTATGATTAAAAACCAAATTATTTCTTTGTTTCCAAATAAACCATAAAATCCAACAAATTAATGAAAGGTTTTGCTTACTTAAGAAAGACACACCTGAGAGTTGAATCCACCAAGCATTGAAGTTTGAAATATTAGCAAGTAGCAACATCAAGCTTTGCACCAAGAGAACACCCAAACTAGACACACCTCGTCCAAGAGCAATGGAAAAACAAGTGCTCTACCGTCTCCACAACATCAAAACAAACTGGGCAAATGTTACTCTATGATCTCTTTCTCCGGTAAAGGGCACCATTGGTAGCAATAGCATTATTTAAGATCCGCTAGAGAAATTGCTGAACTCTTGGGATAATTTGAAACTTCCAAATCGACTTCCAGCAAGATGAGTTGATAACTACTGATGACCCAGCCTTGTTGCCCTCATAGAGCATGTTCTCTTTACTGTTATGTGACAGAGATTTTGCCGTGTTCTCCCAAAATAACCAGGATTGAAAGATTTTGTAGTATAGTGTAACCTGGGTCGTTTCTCCGATGAATTCACAGCGGGTTTGATTGGTGACAACGAAACAGAAACAGAATGGTAAAATGGGGGGTTTTTTAATTCGAAAGGAATAAAAACGTAACTAAAAAGAGACAAAACGAAACTAAACAGAGACCAAACAGAGGATTAAAGGATTAACCCAGGATTCGAATTCCTCTACTTCCCTTCCTCGGACCAAACAGGTTATTAACCGAACTCATGATCGACTCTGGGCAAACCGAAATCTCTGCATTTGCCCAAAATTTCCCTCAACTGAACAATCATTCAGAATTTACTCGAATCAGTGGCGTATCGCTATACGATCGTATAGTAATACTTTAACCTAGTTCGAGTTACGTCCTTGGGAATTATCGATCTGGGTTTTTAATCAAAAACCCAATCCAAATCCAGAAATCGAATCCGATTAAAGAATGCAAAAACGAGTTAAACGATTACCGATTAAGCGCGAGTCCTCTGGACAGTAGATGGAATCCTCACCGTTGGGTTAATCACAAGAATTTAACCGAACATAACTAGAAAAGTCGAAGAACAGATGAAGAACGCCAAGGACGCGAAGAACATATGAAGAACAGTTGAGAGAAAATAAAAGCTTCTATTTTGATCCACAAGTTTGTAAAAACGTGAATGAATAAGGTGTTTGTGGCTGCTGCCACACTTAAAGTTAACCTAATTGGGAAATGGGTTCAGCCCAAAAACGAAAATAAAATAATATGGGCTTTAATTACAAAATTCGAGCCCAAAATAAAACCCAAAAATACATATGCTTCGGCTCCAAAATTGACCGCCCTCTTGTCCGAATTTGCTCTTCATGTCTTTATAGCAATTGTAGCTCTCTGAATCATCTGAAATATGAGACAAAAATGAGGCAAATCCGATGTCTGGTTCAAGAGTTATGGTTAAAATAGTGAAGCAATGTAAATCTGGAATTTTCGCTATGAAAAATGGCTAAAATAAATCCAAAGGCCCAAAGCCCAAATAGATATAAAAGCCATTATTTATTAGCCAAAGAGTCCTAAATTATTAATCAAGAGGCAAAAAGTAGTGTATGAAATATTCAATTATCATTATGGTACCCCCTTTCACCAAATACACACCGTTCTTGGCACTAGTCCACACTAATTTATCGACCAAACCATTAGATGGGATGTCGATATCATATATAGCACTCTTGACTTTTGGTGATACATACCGGTCAATGAGAGTAAGATTCCACTTTCCATTGACAATAAAATCACAGACTCTGCCCTTTGCTATAAAAGGATCATTTTGATTACTGGGCTTCTCCGGGAAATCAACATGTGGGACCCATTTATCATCCCATATTCTGATAGCAGCGCCATCTCCAACATCCCAACACAAGTCTTTCATGAGAAACTCTCTACCATCCAATATGCTAGAGCAGCACCATGATGCTTTATGTCCTTCACTTGCCTTTATGAAATCACCTTTGGGAAAATACACACTCTTCAAAACCCTAGCCCACAGGTCGTTGGGACTCATCAGCAATTTCCATGCAGTTTTAGCCAGAAGAGCATCATTCATGACAGATAAATCTCAAAAACCCATCCCATCAGTACTCTTAGCTGTAGTTAAAGACCCCTAGGCTTTCCAATGTGTGGTTCCACCGGAAACAATACCACTCCACCAAAAATTAGCAATAAGGCTGCTAATCTCTCTACAAGTCTTGACTAGAAACTTGAAGACATTCATCGGATAGATAGGGAATGCCTGTAGAACCGCTTTAATCATTACATCACAACCAGCAAAGGAGAGAAGAGAATGACCCCATCCTTGGATTTTATTAGCAATGCGTTTCCAAACATAAGCTAGCGCCTGATGCTTTGTCTTACCCCAAATACTCGGAATATCAAGGTATCTACCCGGGTCCTCTGTCACCGGAATGCCCAAGATTCCTCCAACCATATTTTTAACATCATCATGGGTATGAGAAGAGAAAAGGATACTCGATTTATCAAGATTGATAACCTAATCAGAGGCAGTGCAATACATCTTTAAGATATAAGCCAAATGGTTGCAATTTCTTTGAATTGCATGCATGTACAAAAGAGCATCATCAGCAAAGAAACGGGTATTGACGAAGGAAGAGCTAAGTTCAAGCATAAAATGGGGATTGACCAAATGCGCCTTCCCCTGTGGTGGTGGGTGAGAAGTTGAGATTTATGTCTTCTCCCTCTGTTATATTTAACTATGTTGATATTTTCTCAACAACAATTAAATATGAGAAGTCAAAAAGAAATTAAAAAAGATGATTATAGTGTTTTAGAAAAAATATACTATCTTCAATCCTAAATATAAGAGACAACTTTTTTTAAGATATTTAGGAAACTAATTAAGTTACATTAAGTTATTTATATTTACTGTACTCCTTTTCTCTTCTCAAACTATTGTAGTTAAGGGTGTTCATAGGCAAGGCATGACCATTGCCTAATACCTAGCCTGAAACATGAATGGGTGGCATTTTGCAGCATGATGGCCAACCCTACTCGATTAAAACTCGAGTAATTTCGAGTTGGGCAGGACAAGCTTCCATGCCTGAAAATCACCATAAAATTGAAAAATAAAGAAGAATCCAAAAAAGGGGGGGAAAATGTAGTTTGATATTTCAAAAACATATTCCTTACAATAGTCCTTCTTAAATTTTATTGTTTATATTCAATTCATGACCAATAAAACAAATTAATACAATAGACGTTATTTTCTTAGTATTCCATAATAATTTATTTCTCAATAACTCAATTTACCAATTTCTCAATTAAATATATTTATGAAAAATATGCATATTTTCTAAGTAAACCGAAAATATCTTTATTCATCATATTTTAATTGAATGGTAAGCAAATACTTGTCAAATTTTATCAAATAATGAATATGATACTTCAGGCAAGGCCAAATGAGCATGGTAGCATACCTTACTTGGTATTTGGCTCAGCCTAAAAATACCCAAATGATTTAAGGACTGATTTCTTAAGGTAGGGTTGAACTTTTTTCAGCGGGTTTGGAAGACATTGCAAGCATTCGGGTTTATGAACACCCCTATTTGTAGTCATAACAGATATTGAGGTTTTTATCTAACTATAATTTTTGTTAGTAGTCTTACTAGTAGTTTGACTGTGGTGAAACTTTTTGTGACAATTAAGCATACAAAATATTTGAAATTGTGGTAAGAACCAGCATCAGTTCATAAAGCTGCCAAAACTACTAAAAGACGGACTATCACTTTAATTAATCATTATTCTTTTGCAGTACAAGTTGGAAAAATCAACCCAAATTTATAGATATTTAGGTTCTCTATGTTTAAAAATATGAGCGTGCTATTTTTTTTGTGCATGTAAATTGATGAGGTTGGCTTTTATTTAGTTTAAAAAAAATGTGACATATTTAGATAAGTCAAGGTTATAGTTTTTGGTAAGTTAAACCAAAAAAAAAAAAAAAAAAGCAGTTTGGAAATGAAAAATGCTGTGTGTGTGGGGCCTTTTGGTGGAAATATAGGGAAAATGTTTTTAATAATTTATACATTGATTTTGAAAGATAGTTACATAAATGAAGGACAAAGTCACGTTAAGTACTCCCTCTAGTTTTTAATATTAGAACTATTTAGAGAGTTAACATTAATTCTAAATATAAGATATATTTCTCATATTTATCAGTTTTTTTTTTCTAATTTACCCGTATTGATGCTCCTTCAATAATAATCAAATATGAGAGAGAATAGAAAACTAAAAAAAGATGAGTATGGTGTATTAGAAAATATAAACCATATTAACTTACTTAATATAATAAAATTTAGTAAATATATCTTATATCAAAAATTGGATTGAGGAATTTAATTGCAATTGTCGTTAATGAGTATGTGTTATGGTTCTGAGCACAAAAAAGGAAAAAGAAAAAAAGAAAGTATGTGTTCTGGAAGCTTATTCGCCTTTGACTCAGAATTGGATTTTTTTTTTTTAAGGGGAAAAAAACCATGTTGGAGGAGTTACTTAAATTTTGCTCGACAACGTTCCAAATTTCAAATAGTTATATAAAAAAAAAAATAGATATTTATATCGTGCATGTGGGAATGTGTGTGTACAATTCACTCTGATCTTGCATACAAGTCATAATTAGGGGTTTTAATTGTTAGTAAAGTATGAACGACAAAAACAACATTTTATAATAAACAACAGTTATGTAAAGTACAAATTTAAAAAGCACATTTTCAAAACCTCATTCGATCCGATGCCAAATACCAGCTCTCTTGAAGTTAAATACTTTAGAACGAAGTATTCATTTTGTTCATAGTACTTTTCTAAACAGCACCTATTCATAACCTTGTCTTTCTCTCCCTAATCATGGTTAAATGCCAGAGATCTCTTTCCGCTTGCCCTTATCATCCTCACCCTCCTCCTCCTCTTCTACTTCCTCCTCAAATGGAGGCTCTGCTACAAACGTTGACCGGCCTTCACCCCTCCACAAGGCATCTCGACAAACACACTCACAGTCTGAACAGAAAGTTAGACCTCATCCTTCACCACAACCAAGTCGTATATGATCACTTCCAGTTAGACCCTTCAACTCCTTCCTCAGACGTCGATGATGTGCTGATTGAAGGGGAGAGGTAGGAGGAGACGGAGGACAGTAGTAGTGGTGATGATTGAAAACCACCACTTCTTTTTTATTTTTTGAACATTAAAAAGATAAACATTAGGGCAATGTAGTCCAACAATACTTTTTTAAAAAAAAATGTCTCTCCACGCTTATTAGTAAACAACCATTACTAATTTAAGCATTTTACAAGGCTTTATAACATAAGTCTTTTCATTCCAAAGGAAGTGTTCTTCTGGATAACCCCCTAAACCCTTTCCATTTAATCGTCCAAAAAATGAATTCAATTTATCCATCCACTTTGATCTATTCCAAATTCTCATATCCAACTTCTTCTGACTTTTGTTTTTAATCAATTACATAGGAAAGCAAGGACACATGAACAAGTTTGAGGGAAATTGACCTCTCTCGTTCACTCTCTGATCGAGAAGGTGGATAGATAATTGGAGAAGGATATGAATCTGATGATGCAATAGATCTTTCATCCACATAACTTTTTATTTTTTATTAGTTTATTCAAACTCTCGTTTTCTTTTTTAATTTTTTGTTTATACTATAGGGTTGAATAATCAACATTAACAATTATTTAAAGAAAGTCAAATAAGTAACGATTATTATGTAAAACCTATCACTTTTCAAAATATCATTCCAAATACCTAATGGTTATTAGGAAATCACCATCATCATTTATAAAACCTAACGATTGTGATGTTAAAACACGTACCTGCTATTTCGCACCTCTTTACTTTCCCAAACTAGTACACTTAACATATTTGGCTTTGGTCAAACGTTATTGACCATCCTCAAAACCCTACAACTCCAGTTGACTTTTCTAACCTTCAACATCACATCTAGGAGAACCATGTCCTCCAATGCTTTTTTTTTAACTTTAGTTCAAAAACCATGTTGGCTTCGATTTCCCTAACTCGCTTTTCTGTTTTAGTAACCTACTTAGGTCACATTCCTTCGCGTCCTCTGTTCTTCTTATTTTAAGGTATGATTTCTCTTATGCATTTCATATTCTCCTTATTTTTCACTTCGTCTTGCCTAGGTAGGTTTTGACCTTAGTCGTGCATCGTGTTTTTATAAGAAACCCATTACTTTGTTCTTTATAGCTGACTAAATGAGTTTTGTTTTCCAATTATAATGGTTAGTTCTACTTCTCGCAGAACTAACAATGCCCCTAATTCTAATAGTGCCTCTACTTCCGATAATTTTCCCACTAGTACTGATGTCATCCCTAGAGTACCCAAAAACGAGACCCAAAAGAGGCGTTAAGACAAGTACGAGATATTGTAAAGAGGGAAAGTAAAGTTTTTGGGGAGAAGATTTCATGTGACTTGAAACAATGATGGTCAACCTTTTAAGTTGCCACACTTTATTAGCTATATTGGCTTAACAATAAGTACCAGCGTTCCTATCACGATGGGTAACTGACATATAAGCATTATTTGAGACAATATCATGATAAGTTATATATGCCTGCTAATTACTTGCTACATACTTGTAAAAAATGTTAACTTAAATTGTGTGATTAGCAGTCCACATATCATGTAAACGGAGATTACATCAGGGAATTTGTCGTCAAGAAAGCTAGAAATTCATTGCGCCATTCCTTCATGCATTGATGATGGTGTATTTGCAGAATCCTGAAGAGCTTGATGAGACAAAAGTTCCCACAGAAGTTCGGTCCACCATCAAACCAAATTATTGAGAGAATTTGTCATATCATATTGTAACCTGACATTCCAAATAATTGGTTTTGCAATTGATAAGATCTGCATGTCTTTGTTTAATATTAACTTGAGTGTTATGTGTTTCATAGGAATTAAGTCAACCAAATAGGGAGAGGGTGAGGAACAATAAATATCCTTATAAGGATGGGCGAATGAGGTATGCTCGGATTGCTGAAAAAGTTGGATGTTGAGAGTGGGGATGGTAGTAGACCTTCCCGTCATGGACTTTGGTCAGTAGCAAGGCAAAATAAAGATGACTCGTATGACAATCCTTCAGTGAAGGAAGTCCACAATAAAACGGTAAGTATTAATATTAGTCCCTGATTCATTAACTATCAATATTAACATTATTGTTAAATGCACAGCAAGCCATGTCCAAGGAAGTTATACCACAGAGGACTGCTTTTATGCGAATGAGGACATACTGGTGAAGACATTGTGGACTAACCATCTCGATCTTCTTAGGGGTGCCTGCATTGAATTGACCAAGACAAAATTTATGGTCACCATCACCTTAAAGAAATAATTGGGGCGAAAAGTTTGAAAAGCTTCAGAAACAGTGTGATGAAATGTAGGAACAAATACGGTTTCTCACACAAGAGTTGATGAAGGAGAGTACTATGAAGCATCAAGGGAAACACGTAGTTGTACATTCAAGAGTTGATGAAGGAGAGTACTATGAAGCATCAAGAGTTGATGAAGGAGAGTACTAAAGGTAGTTGTACTTTCCCCCATGATCTGCATGAGGGTTTGGTGGATGTTGAGTGTTATGTGATTGCCTTAGACATCGTACAGTTGCAATGGGCCACATGTTTAACCGCCTGTAGGATAACACGCTTCATAACAAGCCTATTCTTTTTGAGCATGTGAAGGTGCAAATCAACACCAACATTGATTCCAACTATCCACTCCTTATGCCTACCAAAGACATAGATACAGTCGGAAGGACTATGGGTAACTTTGTTACATGGCCTTGCCATCAACTTAGGGTATGGAAGCCCCCCACTCAAAAGAAGTTGGCCGCTCAAAAGGAGCTACCCATCAATCAGTCCAAGCCCACAATCAGTCCAAGTGCCCTAATCAATCCAAGACCCCCCCCAATGATCAATCCAAGACCCCCTCTAATCAATCCAAGACCTCACTCAGCCCAAGCCTCCTACTTCCAAGACCCCTAATCAGTTCAAGAAGAGTAAGGATATCACTCCTAATGATTAATCTAGGAAGAAGTCTCCCTCATAGAGTAAGCCCATTGGTCAATTTGCCCAAATGTTCCTCTAGGAGTTAACTAGCAAGATCTTGGCTTCAAACCCATTTACATATATCAAATTTGAGAGAAAGGTCTTTGACCAAGAAGACCAAGAGGATGATGTAAGCCAAGAGCTTGTTTTCTGAGGTGCATGCTAAACAAGAAGATGACAAGTATAAGCTCTATCAACTTTTTTATGAGGTATTTCTTCAACTTTGATTAAATAGTTAACTACTTAAAACTTTGATTACATTTTAAAATGTTCGTTTCAGCATTTCAAGAACCTATACCATGCTTACACCTTCCCCGATGGTCTCTAGGACATCATCAAGTTTATCCACCATGACCATGTCAGACACCAAGGTGTCGACATGAAGGAAGATGCCAAGCAAAATTTCGTGAAGTTTTTGAGGGATGAATTCATTAGGAGGCACGAAACAAAATGGACACTTACTTCTTTGTGCCTTACATTCAAGGGTAGGAACTTCATTAACTCTGCATAAATTATTTTTTATTTATTTTGTAACTATTCTGATAGTATGATATATTATTGTACTTAGGAAGTACTAAATGCTCATAGTAGTAAATCCAATTCGTAGAAAGATTTGGTTTTGTGACTCTACAGGTGGGGATCCAGACAGGAGATCGTACATGTAGGAGTCATTCAATTAGTATCCACCTATAATCTCTTATAATTCAGTTCAACTTGCTTGTTGCTATATATATAATTTTTTATTATATCTTCTCAAAGGAGTGTATAAGTACTACATAGAGAATGGTCTTGACTGCTACAATTGTGACCTTACCAATAGCCGCTTCAAATACGCCTTGCAATGGCAACATCCGAAGATATATATATTATTCACCAATGACTATAATATTAAAGTGAAGTACACATATAGTTTATATGTTTGATTAATTAACAAAATTTTCTTTTCTTTTCTTTATAGTGCCCAAAGCGATCCGACATGAGCAATGATTGTGGGTACTACATGACGTAGTATATGAAGGACATAATCACCCACGGTCCTAAAAATATTGGTACAAATAAGGTATATTATATGTTCAATTTGTTCATATATACACTTATCAACTATTATTGCAATATCTACTTTTCATCTATTGTTTCCTTTTCACCAGGGCCGGAGGGAGGGGGCTAGGGTGGGCCCCTGCCCCCCCCCCAAAAAAAAATTATTTTAAAAAAATTGTATAAGGAGTGTCTCTGTTTTAATAATAGAAAGCAGAGCTACTTTGAGGATCGGTGGTATTGATAGGAAATGGTGAGGGAAAGAAAGCGATTTCGCTGAAAGAAGAAGAAGAGGGAGCCTCGAGAGGTGGAGGTGCATTGGAGGTAGATACAATGGAAGATCTAAAAAAGCTAGACAGTAAATATGTTTTAGAGGTGGATCAATACTTTTTAACAGGATTTCTTAACGATGTCAATGCTTATTTAATGGCAAGAACTAACGAAGCTAATTGTGGTTATTGATAACTATAGAGTAATTAGACTTACACTCACTCATCCAGTTTCTACATCAACTACTGAAATATCTTTATCCGCTAATGAAAATAATTAAGAAAAAGTTTCAAAATATAATAGAAGATCAATTTCTTAAAAATTATTTGATTACATACATTAAAAAAGAAATTGTTTTGAGTTTTAGCATGGATTCAATTATAGATGAGTTTAACAATATGAAAACAAGTAGAGTAAAAATCAAGTGGAGTGGTTTTAATTTTTGTAATAGATTTATTTCAATTTTTTATATATTAGATCATTTCAAGTATTTTTATTTATTATATGGTATCTTTTATTTTCACCCCCCATCGTTAAAAATCCTAGCTCCGCCACTGCTTTTCACACAATATTTTAATGCCTCCTGTAAGATGTTTAGCAACTCACATATGAAAGAAGTGGCTGAAGAGTTGGTAGCATCTATGCAATGTCAATTAGAGCATAAATAATACATAGTATGATTGTGAATTTCTAGATACTAATGATTTGTTTAATTTGTTTTAAAGTTTTGGTTTTAATAGTGTATACATGTCCATGAATGATTATAAATATATTATGATTTGTTGTATTATTATGTATATGAATAAAAATGTAAATATATATTGTGATTGGTTCTGTACATATATGTATATGTAAGGGGATCTCGAAAGCAAAAATGCCCCCCATTTTTTTATGCAAAAAATAGCTTCTATAAATCACAGTTGTTACCTAATAATCATTATTTATGTCAACTATATATAATGGTTGGTTAAAAAGAACCGTTATATATGTTTTCTAACAACCTTTATTTATGTTAACTATATATAACGTTTATTTTGGGGGGGGGGGGAAATTGTTCTATATATTAGTTATATAACAGTTGTTAAATTTGAACTGTTATATATGTATTATGCAAGCATTACTATATATTATTATGGTTATTTACATCACAACAGTGGGTATATCATGCTTTCGCCGATCCTCAATACCTAATAGGTGTTATATTATTAACCTTTATAATAGGTTCAAAATAAATAATGATTTAGAATTGTAATGTATCTGTGCCGAACTTTTATAGTACTTGCATATATGATAGTTTGAAACTGTGATATATACCAGTTAATAACCGTCATATATCACAATTTTTATATAGTAATGTTGTTTGATGTTTACATGAATTGAAAACGTTAATAAAGTAAGTTTGAGAATAATGAGATTAAAATGTACATAATCCCATCAATTTGGTGTTACTGCATATACAACTAAAATTAAAATTAAAGGAGTAAAATATATGTAGATAACCTTATCTAATGAGAGAATCATAGGATGACAGGATAGATATAACTCCTTTGGCTTCTTATTATAGGAAATTTTTAATAAATTAAGAGATCAATGCAATTTGTTAACCCCTTAAAATATTTTAGTCTTTCCAAATATACCCTTTAATGAAATACAGTTAATTCTCTTAAAAGAAAACGAATCAAATTAATAGGGGCTAAATTGTTTTGCATTTGTCAAGACTCAAGAGTATTTCAGGATAAACATATTAATTAATCATTATTAATATTTTACAAAGTGTCTTATAAATTGCAATGTGAAATTTATAGAATATGCCTTAAAAAAATAAACATGAAGAATATTTAATTACTTCAAATTGAAAATATATTTAAGCTATGTAAAGTACTCCCCTCCAGTCCTTAATGTGTGATATATTTAGGAAATTAATCTTGGTCTTTAATATAAGACTTATTTTGTATATTGGTTATTCTTTTTTCTAATTTACCCCTATTAATAATTCCTCAACAATAATCGAGGAGGAGAAGGAAGAAAAGAATTAAGAACGATGACTATGATATTTTAAAAAATAAATATCAGATTAGCTAACTTAACTAACTTTCTTAATCCAATAAAATTAGATGAATATATCTTAACTTAATGACTGAAAGGAGTAACATTTTTCTAGCAAAAGAAAAAAAAAACGAACATTTGAGGTTCATTATCAAACTAAAATTTAACTAATATGCTTTTTAATATTCAAACTTGTGTTATTCTTTTTATAAGGGTGAGACTGCTTACTACTTCAGCCAATACCTAATTGATAACTTGTTATCGTTGATTGAAAGAACAAGTGATTTTGGGGAAGAGACAAGAAGGAGAGGGAAGGTGAAAGGGATGGTGGGAGAAGGAAAAGAGACCAAAAGGAGTAATTAGTGGGTGCATTAGTTAGGGAGTGTGTTGGATTTATGGATGTTAATAGTAAAATACCACAAGAAAGGGGCAAATCGGTGGTTGCACCAACCTTATTTTTGATGGACCAATTGCCTTCTAATCACACCTACACACTAATATTACATTCATTTAATTTATTGGAGTATTTTTATTATAACCTACAAGGTCCTGAGTTTTAATCCTGTTGCTAATCTGGTGAAATCTCGAGACTATATTCACTTAAATTTTTTATTTAAAAAAAATGGGTATCGCATAACATTCTTCCATAAAATTTAGATTTTTTTCCCCCCTTTTCAACGCGGTTTGGAATTTTTGCCACGGTCGAGTTTCTCCGGGTTGCTATTCAAAAAAAAAAAAAAAAAAGAATTTCAATTGTATGATGCAGATACTCATATTCCAAATTCTCAAATTATCCAAAAAATACAGCTTTATTAATTAAAATATGAAGTTAGAATTAATGTTGTGATGATATTATGAGTGGGACTGGGGCCCACACTCCATCCACTGTAGGAGGATATAATAGAAGAGAAGATAGACATAAAATGAAACAAGTGATGAGACTAAATTCCCAACCCCCCATACCTTCAGTTTCCAATGGAGCACTTGTCCCTCGTCTTCACCACCCATTTCTTTATGCCTTTATTCCACTCATTATCCCCTCCTTCTCCCTACCGTTTTCTTCATTATCATTCTTTCTCCATATAATGAGAATCATGGGAGTTAAAAACTCAATTTACCACTACAATTTTATGTTTTTACGATTTTTTTTTCATTAAAACGATTTTACTACTTTTCCAAACGCATTTAAATTTTTATAATTTTTTTACGATTTTACTACGTTACGATTTTACATTCTCCTTCTGTTTTCAGGTAAAATCTACGTTTTTACTACCATGATAAGAATGAATAACTTTTTATTTTTATACAAATCCATTGGTCAATTAATTAATTGTAACATCATAACCCATGATGTTTTCTTTCTTCGATTAGACTTCATAGTTCATGCTTAGATATTGAGTATAAACATGTATAAATTGGTGTTGAAATAAGCTAGAATAATTTATAAATAGTATTATTTTATATAAATTATATATTTTATATCAATATCAATCAATATATCTATATATATATATATATATATATAGTATAATTTTGTTTGGTATGGCTAAAAAGTTAGGACGAACGTCTAAGAACATTGAGCATGGCGAGAGAATGGAGGAGTAGGTAGGAACTCTTTGTTTTGAGCTACTACTACAGAAATTACAATACACAACGGTTATTAATATCATAATTCACAGTTCCGAACCATCATATATGCGGGCCCTATATTTATACCATACAAATAAATTATAGTTCTTAATCGTTATTTTTTCTTAACATACTACAAAGGTTATAAGCAGGAATGGAATTAGGAGGGATTAGGGGTGGCCCCCACCCCCTCTAAATTTACAGAAAAGGACTCCAAATTTTTATGAAATCACTTTTCAGCCTCATAAAGATTTGAACATTTTCACTTTCATCCCCCTCTAATAGATTCATGGAGGGACTAAATTGAAAATTGAAACTTTTATAAGGCTAAAATGTGATTTCCTGAAAATTTGGGTTCATTTATGTCATTTTTGCCCTTCCTAATTACAATTGCTGGGTCCGTCCCTGGTTATAAGATAAGAGCCGTTATATATTGAAACTTGGTGAGGTCATGATATGCATATTGATGTGATAATAATTGACGGGAACACATAAAAAACCGTCGTAATATATGACAATGTCTATAAGATACATAACAGTTTCTTTTTGAAAACCGTAATTTATACAGTAACATAAATAATGATTCTTTTGCAAGAATAATAACTTTTAATAACATTTCTTCTGAGCTAGATGGACTAGACTATGTATAATAGAAATAGGACCTCTCACATCGAGTTTTTATGCAATATGGGATAGATAAGGACATTTCAGGTATTATGCAGGGAATCAATGGCAATTGTTGACCTATCTAAGTGATAACGTAACTGTTTATGTATAAATTGTGTCTCTTTATAGGAATTAACCCTGTAAAGCAATGGATTATGGGGGAAAAAAACACCTACAAATATCCGTATTAATTGCTTATGATATTCATGTTTTTTCCCCCACCAACTCATTGCTTTCTAGGCTTAGTTGCTGATGAGACACAAAGTATAAGTAAACACTTATATTATGAGATATACAGGTCAAAAGTGTGATTGATTCAAGCCATAAAACTTGAGAAATCTTAATCAATCCCATATTGCATGATTATTCGATGTGGGAAGTACTACTCCATTAGATAGAGTCGAGCCCAAGTAATTCAGAAACTCTCATATAGAAGAGTCTAGAACTGATCACAATGTTGAATTTCAGAGCTCTAAACTTGATGCCACTTATTCAATACAAAAACTGGAGAGGAACCTTCAATCAGAGTAATAATGGGTATTTTAAAAGAAAACATAACTTCACAAAAGTAATTTAATGTTACCTTGAATGCTTTAGTGCATTTTGGTACAATTGAACTAGTGTATTCATTGTATCCCAATTGATATTTTCAAAATAACTTCCGGAGATTTTTTTTTTTTGGTCAAAACTTCTGGAGATATGGATACTTCCAAGAGAGGAGGTATTTGCTTAGGAATCCATATCTCTTGATGTGACTTCAAAGTAGATCATAGGAACCGTAAATCAAAGCAATAGGTTGACAATTTCCTACAACTGGAAAGGAGCCTTCTATCAGAGTAATACTATGGTTTCCCAAAAAAAATTGAAAAAAAAACAATTTAATGTCACCTTGCATGACTGCTTTATCCAAGCTTGATACAATTAAACTAGTTTATTCATCAAATTCCTATTGATATTTTTGAAGTAACTTTTCGAAGATATGAATACTTCTAAGAAAGGAAAGGTATTTTCTTTGGGATCCATATCTCCCGAAATCACTTCGAAAAATATCAATAGCATATGAATCATGAATCAAAGCAATGAGTTCACAACTTCTTGGAACAAGAAAGAAACCTTCGATTAGAGCAATACTAGGGTTTAAAAAAAAAACATAAATTCGCAAAAGCAATTTAAGGAACCTTCGATCGGAGTAATAATAAGTTTTTCTAAAAAAACATAACTTCACAAAAGTAATTTAACATCACATTAGATGCTTTATCGCGGTGTGACTTCACAAAGGCAACCCAATTGGCTAGGGCTCACGAATGGAAACAACTCGCGAGGCCATCGCTAAGACAAGGGACAAGTGCACTCACTAACGCGGTTGTCGTTAAGAAATTGGATAAAAGCCTTTTATGGTAAGATTCGACTGAAAACAACTCCAAACGGATGGAAAAGACAACAAGAATCTTAGGATTAAGATGTTGGTAGGTTTCTTTGACACTACTAGAAAAAGGTGAAATTGCAACGGAAAAAATTCCATCGCAAGTTTTGCGATATTTGCGACGGATTTAAAATTCCATTGCAAATTTAAAAATTTTGCGATAGATTTTAAAATTCTGTCACAAAAAAGGCCGGTTGGCCCCTGTTTGCCGATGATTTGCGACGGAACTGAGGTTCCGTCACAAATCCCCAAGCGGATTTGCAATGGAAACTCATTCCATCGCAAATCCCCTTGCGGATTTATTTGCGACGGATCCCCGAATCCTTTGCAAACACTTAAGCCCGAAATTGGGCTTAAGTTCTCATCCTCCTCCATTTTTTTGCATTTTACTCTCCCTCCACCCTACTCTCTCCGTCCCTTCGTCTTTCCGTCCTCCTCCTCTTTTTTCCGGCCTCCTCTCGTCTCATCACCAACGTCAGCCTCCCCTCCTCTCACCTCCAGCCTCCTCTCCATTGGCGTCATCTGGTAAGTCTCTACCCCCCCCCCCTTTTTTAGTTTTTTACATTAGATGTAGTTTTTTGCCCCCATTAAGAACTCCAATAAGCTTGATAGATGTTGTTATTAATATCTACAATAAGAACTCATTGAACAATATTAGTTAGTATTTATTTTATAACCTTGGTGATTAGTTTGTTGGGATCTTATAATAATTGTTATGATATTATAATGGGTGTTTTTTATATTTCCATTTCCCCCAACCGTACATTTCGACCAAGCACACCAATTTCAGGCTTTTTATTTATTTTTTTATGAATATATATTCTTAAATCTTAATTCATCTTTTACGAGAAAGTTTTGGAACAATCTTATTAACGAAAATTAAATAAATATTGATTCAGAAAACTGAAGATGAAATTTTTTATTGAAGAGAGGTAAAAAGAGTAATTCCAAAATCAATGTATGGAAATTGATTTGATTAAAATTTTAAATGATGCCATTCATCTATCTATTCAATTAATTACCTGTAAGACATTCTCATTTGAATTCATTCCTAAATCAATTATATTATTTCTATTTTCATAAGTATATATAGAGGCCATGTTTTTTTTTTTTTGGTTGCTCAGAGACAATGTTACATACCAAAGAACGAGTGAACAACACAAAATTTTTATAGAGGTTGATTTGCGACGGAAATTTGGGTTTTCGTCACAATTGCGATAGTAGTTTTTGCGACGAACGAAATCCGTTGCAAACAAATTTTGCGACGGAAAATCCTTTTTTTACTATGGATTTTTTCCGTCGCAAAAACTGACTTTTTTGGTAGTGCGAACAGATTAAGTGTCAAGTGTATTATATTTCAAACGTTTAAATAGAAGAGGAATGGTAGAGTAATCATGTCTAAGACTTTAGATACAATTCGCTCGAAAGAATATTTTGATGTCTATTTTCCGATGAAAATGGAGTGTGGGATGTCAATTGGGAGAATTGGGTTGCTAAGCATGGAATTTTTATTTTTAATAGAAATGATATTATTACCATTTCATAATTTATAACTGATTATAAAATAAAATTAATAAAAAATTCTCAATAAATATTGCTTTATACCAAATATAATTTGGAATCATCACTCCCACGGCCCATCTTAGTTCCACCCTCAATCCTAATCTATTGAAATCAAAATCTACACACTAAACATGGCCTTAGCCTTAAGAAGATTTCGTTTGAGCATTTTTCTTGAACTCCACTTGTAATGCTCTTGAAATTCCATTTGTTAAAAGCTAGCTAGTTTTGATTGTTTTTGAAAAAAATGAGTTTTTGTTCCGGAATAAGTTTAAGTTACTTTTCAATAATGAGAAATAGTTTGGGTTACCTTCAATAGTTTTCAAACTCTTTTTTTTAAAAAAAAAAATACATCTAAATATAAATTTTATTATAATAATAATTTATAAAATTAGTAAAAAGTTCCTATTTAAAATTTTTATTGGTGAGAGGATCTACTTCAAGGTACTGGTACTTTGTGTATGTAAAATTTGCTAAGTACTAATACTTTTAAGGCTAAAGTATACTTTTTGTCCTTTAAGTTTACATGAAATATATTTTTAGTCCCTTAATTCCATAAAATATACTTTTGATCCTAAGATTTTAACACCGTTAGTTTTGCTAACGGAAAATACAAACTTAAGTGATAACGGTGTAAATTTAAGTGATGATTTTGTAATTAAATACTATTAAACTTAAATTTAAAATATGGATAAATTAAATAATATGTAAAATTTGTGTAATTAAATACTATTAGTCATCAATTGAGTTCGTTGCATCGACATTTTCCGTTAATAACATTAACGATGTTCGCATTTTAGGACCAAAAGTATACCTTATGTAAAACTTAAAAGTCTAAAAGTATACTTTAGCCTACTTTCAATGTAGAAAACATTATTAAATCTTTTTTTTGTTGATAAGAGTTTTAAATAAGCACTTGTCTTTTTTTTTTTTTTTTGTCATAAATTTTATTAAACCAATTTTTGACAAATGAGCGTGGCATGTCAGCATCGCAAAATTTATGCCATCGCCGACCTGTTGATATATTCCATATGAATGGCAAAAAGAAATGATATATTCTCTATGTTGATACATACAAACATAAATATATAATACTATTGCCCTTATTATAACTTCATTGTTTTTTTCTTAAATAAAAGTCACTTAAATAATAATTAGAGGCTGTTTTTCAATTTTACTTTCATTTAATTTTTGTTGAAAAAAAGAGGTAAAACTGAGTTATAAATGTATAAAGAGGGAAAATTTTAGTAAGCGCGAACTTACAATTTTGTATCTATTTAAGACACACTTAATAATTTAAATGTCATTCTTTAATATGTGAGAATTTATTAAAATGGACTTATAATGAGTGTGTAATAGAAAATTATGTTTTTTTTTTTTTGCCAACTCAAAAATCATGCTCAAGATGTTTAGGGTGTGCATAATAACACTCCCAGAATGACTTTTTTCTTAATTTCTGTGCCCCGGAACAAAAATGGATGGGAATTATGTTTGATAAATCCGGTTTTTTTTCTTGCTCCCGGGATGAACCGGTTTATTTTTTGTGCTGGGGCGTAAAAAAAAGAAGCTAAAAATTTTGGCTTTTCTATTTCAGGGCAAAAAATCAAAATTTATTTTTCCCTCAATCGAAGCAGAAATTTACCCTCGTTCACCACTACCACCGTCGTTGCCACCCCCAACACCACCGCTGCCGCCCCGCCACCGTCGCCACCACCGCCACCGCCCCACCACCACCATCAACACCACCGCCACCGCCGCTGCCACCACCGCCACCACCACCACCAACCCCCGTCGCCACCACCACCACTGCCACCGCCCCTCGTCACCACCACCAACACCACCGCCACCACGCCACCACCACTGCCACCGCCCCTTGCCACCACCACCACCACCGTCATCGCCACATAAATAATTTTTTAAATATAAAAATTACATAAATAATTTGTTTAGGAAATTTAAATTTAAGTTTATTTGTAAAGTATAATAATTATATTAATTATTAAAGAAATGGGCAAAATGGTAAAACTAACTCATTAATCATTCATCTTTCTCCTTTACTATTTTTTTAACTCCTAAACAAGAGGAGGAAAAATGTGTTACCAAACGTAATTCTGATTCTCGGAGTACAAATAAAATGGGTTAACAAACGTAATTCTGATTCTCAGAACTCTTCCAAAGCACAGAATCAGAAAAAACTGTTTCATCTCAGAAACAATGCTGGGCAACAAAATGGTTGCCAATTTGCCATACACACCCTTATACTTAAAATGATTTGGCACAAAGAAACGTTGAATTTTTTGACTGTGTCAAGGCTTCTAATCAATTTTTTATCGTTAAGGTTCTTACGTTGTTTGATCTACAATTTAGGTTTTTTTTTTTAATAACTGAGGATATAGAGGTAATTTGGCTAAAGTTCTAAATCAATAATTATGTCACATAACCTAATTAATAATTTGTTAAATTGAGTAACATAAATTAAAATTTTTTAGTCGTCTTTATTTATATGAGATTTTTCCTATATTTTTCATCAATTTTATCAGTTTTTGAGTATTGATACCATTTTCTCTCTTAATAAATCATTTAAATTTTTAACTTTGTTTTGTTAGCAACATTAGCCCATAAACAGTATTAATGATACTTGTTAGACCTGGCTATCACCCAAGAGGGGGGGTGAATTGGGTGTCAGATAAAAATTTAGAAATGTTAAAAATTCTTTTCAACTCTTAATGAAGGTAATGAGTATGAAAATAACTATTCATAAATCAACAGTTGAATATTCAAATAAATGTTAAAATAACATTTGCTGGAAATATAAGAGTTTAAGGAAGAGAATATGCAAACTGTGATTTATCCTGGTTCGGCCCAATCCACGATGACCTACATCCAGTCCCCAGGCACCTCCTGAGATTTCAATCCACTATCTCACTCAAGCTTTAATCGGGTACTTGAGAACCGCTACAATCCCACAAGTTTAGCCGGGCACTTGTGCAGCCTTTTACAAATCTCTTACCGAGATACTCCCCCTTACACACCGTAAGGATACACCGCTTGATCACACACTCTGTACTCGAAGTAATCCTCTCCCTAGGATTCACTCCCCTTACAAGCTGTAATCAACACAATGTGTTTCCCACTCAAGATCACCCAATCTTGAGTAACTCTCAGATAAAATGTTTACAAACAAATCTTCTCTTTAAGAAGTGATAAGATGAACACTGAAGTACAATACAAATAATCTCACTCTCTTAATAAATTATATGATCACTAAGAAAATAGAGAGAATATGAGATAGACATCAGAAGGCATTTTGAAAGTGTAAGCTCATGTATATACTTCCGTTTTAAATCCTTCTCCATTTATAAGCGTTGGATGTGACGGTGGAAAATATTTGCCCGTTGTAAATAGTAACGGCACTATTTGAAAATTTCATCCGTTGAAACTTGCGACCGTTTGTGTATTCATCCGTTGGAAAATATTACCGTTATGGTTTCTGATCCGTTGAAGCATTAATTGTAGATTCATATATGACCGTTGCAAATGCACTTGAGTGGTTTGAGTATTACCGTTGGAGCAGTAAGCGTTCAGTCCGTTGGAAGTTTCGGTTCATTTTGAGAAATAGCCGTTGCTTTGTGTTTCTCATTCAATCATATGCTTCACTGAATTCCTTCAACTCTATCTTCATCAAATAACCGTTTCCTTCTTGTTCCAGCAAATACCTACGTAGCTTTCTCCATTGAATCCGTTGGCATGAATTTTCTGCTTCAATCGGTTTTGAATTCAACCTTTGTTCTAATCACTTCAAACTTATACACAAATGATATAAATGATGTTAAGAAGTAATATAAGTGACTTTGGTAATAATCTGGATGTTTTCCACACGCTACAGTATTTCCGGACGCGGTGATTCTTGAAGACGATGAACAGTATTTTCGTGATGATGATTCAGAACATAGCTCAACTTCCAGTAACCATATCTCTTCGTATATAGCTCTAAAATTAGTAAATGATATATCCCTGGAAAGCTCTTGATGTCTTCTTTCCAATGAAAAAAGAATCAGCTCAAAACACTTTGTATTTTGACCGTTATGATCCGATGAACACTGACTGTCCAGAAAACAGAGTTCCAGCAACCCAGAAGTTTCGAAATTCATATCTCCTTCGTTTCAAGCTCTTTTTAGTCGCTTCCAAATTCTGTGAAACCCTTGTTGAGTATAGAATCATATGGAATTGATTTCACTTCATTTGGTTCTGTATAATATGAGATATAGACAGAAAACCGAGGCTATTCTGAGTTGATTCCAGAATCACATGTATCAACTTTCGAAGGCCATATCTTCCTGGTCTGAGCTCCGTTTTGAGTGGGTCAAATTGTAGTATGATGCATTTTGAGTCTAGTTTCATATGCCACCGGTTTCATCTCAATTGGATTTGTGATTTGTGAGATACACCTGAAATACCGAAGCTCGCCTTGCTGTGTGGCGTGAATTGCACTGCCAACTTCCACAATTTGTTTCTCTTTCATCTGAACTCCTTTGGACTTGAATCTGGACTCCAAATGACGCATTGGGAGTCTACTTTCATCCAAAATTGGTTTCACCTCAATCCGACGTCTGGTTTACGAAATATCATCGAAACATCGAACGTTGCCCATTGAAAACGAAGAACAGAGGCAAGCAGAGCACGAAACACTCAACGAGGCACGGGGTGGACTGACTTGAAGTTCAGAGAAATTACGGTTTTGCCATTGAACTGAATTTCAACATAATTACCATTTTGCCATCAAAGCTGAAGTTCTACAGAATTACGATTTTGCCATTCTGATTTAATTTGGAGAACCGACAGAAATGACTTGAGGCAATTATCTTCTTG
Organism: Acacia crassicarpa; assembly: GCA_034222035.1. Taxonomy (NCBI): domain Eukaryota; kingdom Viridiplantae; phylum Streptophyta; class Magnoliopsida; order Fabales; family Fabaceae; genus Acacia; species Acacia crassicarpa. The sequence continues at coordinate 40,042,815 of JAWXYG010000009.1, read as the reverse complement.
ACTCAAGGCAACTCCTGAGGTAATGAAATCATTGTAGCACACTCATGGATCCGTATGACACTATTCATATATACGGTGCACTATTCACGTATACGCTACTATTCATGCTGATGCTTCAAATAGCTTAATTTGACTCCGAATTAAGCTATTTCAACTTCCGCTTAATTCGTCAAGACTTCCAGTATTGATATTTTCTTTTCTTCAATCTCATATCATAATTATTCTCTATAATTTAACTTGGACTAACCTACAATAAACAAAGTAGTTAGTCAATGTATATGATATAAACTTTTTGCTCTAGATAATGGCATCAATGTAAGACATCATCAAAACTAATCATAACCAACATTCTCCCCCTTTTTGATGATGGCAAATATATTAAGAAAAATATGTATAAATATGAAGATATATTAAATGAAGCATATTTTTCTTGCCACTCTCTCCCCCTTATTTGTCATTAGCAAAAAGTTGAAGTAAAGAAGATATACTAGTGGAGAGATAAATATGGAAAACAAGTTAGAAATAATTGTCATTTCTCTCCCCCTTTTGAAAATATTTGATGCAAGTAGAAAAGATTTTTCATGAAAGTATGTTTGAAAAAAAACAATTTGGAGAGGTTTTTCAAGAAACTTAAACTTTCATGGTTAAAAAAAAAAAAAACAAATTCATATCAAACATGTGCAGAATGTCTACTGAATATAAAAAGATAGAGATTAGAAATGCTCATGTAGATTCTGCAAATTGTTGAATGATCGATGAAGTCCATATGCTTGCTGTAAGAAATTTGGTTGAGTCGCCATGCCCTGAGATGAAGTAGTGATAGGCTTCTTTCTTGTTGTATGAAGTTCTTTGAAGAGGCTCAATCGAATGATCATGAATATCTTGTATGATGCGAATAAGATGAAAGTACTGGCTTCTTGAGTTGTTTCTCATTTGAATAAATTTGATCAGTACTGTAAAGCATATCTCATCTTCAATAATTAATCCCCAAAGCATCTTTCCTTAATTTAATAATTTCTCCTTGTAGTGTATTAAGGAAAGTTGTAACACATAACCAAATCTCTTGCTACAAATTAAAAATATTCTTTCCTGAAGAGATTTGTTAGTGCAACCAGATATCAAAGTGTTCCTCTCGAAAACATATTTTCAAATAATAATGAAAGGAAAATATAATATTAACTCATCATCAAAACTAATAACAAATAATAATTGTATATAAGTATGCTTAAAAGGATTTTTCTTCAAATAAAGGAGAAGAACTTATAGAGTATAAAACACATATGAATGTGAAGCTCCCCCTTAATGAATGCATGTCTAAAAATATGAAGTTCTCTTTAATAATAACAAATAATAGTGTGACACCAAATGTTATGAGGGTTGAAAATATCTTGCTCACAACATGGTATCTCAGAATTAAGAACTTTCAAAATCATTGAAATTAGTATAAAGAAATTACTTATGCTTTTTAAGATGATAAAAGTGGTTAAAACATAAGGATCATTTTGAAAATGAATGTTCTCAGACTAAACTTCATGTGATAAAATTTGAATGAATAAAATCAAGTTAGCCTGAAAAATGATACGAAAAACAGAGAGATGATTATGATATATGAATATTATTTCAAAATACTATACCTCACTTAAGTAATATTGTAATTACTTGAGTCATAATCCTCTATTATCCATTGATGCATCACTGGCTAGCCACTATCTGATGATGTGATCAATACTGTAGATCTCCTAGATTTGATGCATAAGGATGAGTTTCTATGTGATGTCCATGATTCCGTAGCCATCACTTGTAGTTCACACGAGAGGACCTTACAAGCTTTTCTTCCTCTTTTTGTCCCTGTTTACCAATGCAAGAATAGAGGAGCCTGCAAAACAAAAATATGTTCTTTGGTACCCGATGTTTCTTGGGTCCACAAATGATTAGGCATGACAACTCTAATGCTCTTATAGAATTAAATCATATGATTTTTGAGCAAAGAGTATAACAATCAAAGATCAAAACATAGTTTTACCCAAACAAATAAGATCAAGCCAATGAATTGAATAGGGTAACAACTAAATGATACTAAAAAGGTTATTTCTCAATGACAATTTGTGAATACACTTTATGCAGAAAAGATGTCATTGATAAAAATGAGTATAGAAAACCTTATCTATAACGATAAGCATTTATCAATTTGAAGTTCATATTTTTCAAGAAAGATAATGAAATATGCAAAGTATTTCAAATCTTGAATGGTCTTTCAAAAATGTGATGACACATTATGAAATCAATATTTTTCATACATGAAATATTTTTGAAACATGTTTGAAAACAATATTTAATATAAATATGATGGAAGTCGATAGATTTAATGAATATATCAATATGCTTCAGTTTTAGAAAACATGTTGAACATTGAAGTTAACATGTTGAAGAATTTTCTGAAAAGCCAAAGTCATGAAAGTAAAGCATTATCAAGACATGCTTAGCACAACATATATAAGCTTAATGACTTTGCTATTGGCCAAAAGATAATCTTGCTTCTTAGATGAAAGTCTTGAAAGTATGTCAACAATCAAGGCAAGATTATGAATATACACAGATAGTTACTCAAAATATGGATGGAATTAAATTTGATGTATTTGAGTAACACTAGAAGTACTAGGATTCATGGACAATGAAGTACAAACTCATTAATCCAAATGATTAGAGTTCCATAATATTATCCTAGTAAGTTATTCCATATAATGGTTAATGCACTAACATTTAATGCATTAGTGAACATTCATAATACTTGGAATAACTTAACCAATAAGAATTTATCCAATAAGCATGAGATTTTCACAAATTGAATAAGCTTGAAACTCATAAAGATGATCAACTTGTTAGATATAAGATCTAACTTGATTGTAAATAAAGAATGAGGAGTTCAAGCATCGTATTGAATATCAAAGATCAATATGTGAATGATAGGGAGAACTCTACTGGAAAGATTTGAAGCATATCTAACATTCAATATACAAAGACTTAACTTCCAATTTTGAAATATCATTTTAATGCAATCAAAATATGCATAATTTTCAAAACATTTGTATGCATTTTTCCAGAAATAGAGTGAATTGTAATTTTAAAAAGAATAGAACTGTGTATCAAAAAAAATAATCTTAGAATGTTTTGCACAAATTCACTTATGGTCCATTTAGCAATCTAAAAATATTTTGAAAATCATAAATGATTGATTGCTAATGGAATGCAATAATGGACAAGTATTCATTACCTAAAAATGAATATACAATCACAGTATGAGATAAGAATTAGATATCACCATAATTTCTCCTGTCCTTGTAGAAGCTTGCTTGATTAAGATGGTTTTGGTGTAGATGATTCCTTTTCGGACGTTCACCATCAACATTAAGCATAGCTTGTTGAGCTTTCTCAAAAGTTGGATCATTTCTCTTTGTTACATTCTTGAGAAGCTTTCTTTGATCCTACAAAACCATATAAATCTTTTTCTTTCTTGGTATCCAACCTCACTTGGATCCAATCATTGTTAGCTTGTAGGAACCAAAATTAAATTCACATGCTCTTATAAATATATTCAATTCAGAACAACTAAGCACAGTGAATTAAACATGATTTATGGATAAAAGAAATATTTCCTTTTCAAATTATCATGTATGCTTAAAGAGTTAAATTATTGAACATTGCAAACACTTTGAAAAATTAATTTAGGATGTCAAAAACCAATTTTTTGTTTAAAAAAATTTGCAAGGCTCATTCCTAAGGTTACAAAATATAAAACCTCAATAAATATTTCAGATAACAGAGTAGGAGGTTTTACCGTTGTATACCTTTGCCTTAGGTACTAGGAGAATTGACTTTGCTTACCCACTGTCTTTTTCTGTCATATTGATTCTTCATGTGTCTTCCTATGGGTATCGACAAAGCTCTTTCAGAAGATATGTACTTCAATGGTCTTCTATTTGGCATTTCAGAGATTCTCCTCTTCTTATTTTCCTTAAGGTAGTTGAAGGATACTCTATGATAATTTATTCTTGAGGTAGAAGATACTCTTCTTGTATGTATCCATTGCTTTTCATGGTTTGACCTTGTAGTTCTAGCAATGGGTGATCTGAGAGTTCTTCTGTTTGAAGTAAGTCTCTTTTTACGCGCATGAGAAACTCTTGGATTGTTCTTCGTCTCATCAGTACCCTTATGTCCATTGATTTTCAAATTATCCTGCACACATATAGCACTAGATGGACATTTTGGTACCCACTTATACTTGGGTCCTTGACTGTTAGTATTGGATTTTACTTGTCCTTTAGGAACCCAAACAAATATATTTCTCACATTATAATTTCTTCTAATATAACATGTATGAGAAATATGACCAGATTTTCCACAATAATTGCAAATAATAGAATGATGCTTATTATGAACATTTTTGCAAGTATTGTACTGATTATGAGAGTAAAACTTCAAATAATATTCATTTGAACATTCATTCTTCCCACATGATTTTCCAGCATGATTGAAAACATTTTTGTTTTTCAAAATAGAATCAGTAATTGGTTGAAAAACAATTTTATGCAAATGTTCAAAATCATTTTTCTTAACTACACAAGAAGAATTGGAATTGTTTACCTCATGTACAACTTGAGCTTCATATAATGATTGATCACAATTGTCCTTGAGCTCTTCTTGGGAGTCCTCTTTCTCTTGTTCTTTTGTGTTGACTGGTTCATGAAAATATTCTCTAATTTCACCGTCTTCCATTTGTTCATCACTCATAGATGTGCAGTTAGAAATCTCTGATGAACTATCAACACTTTCAACTTCAACACAATTGTTAGAAGTATAAATAGAATCAAGAGTATCCAAGATATCTTTAGCATTAGAGCAACATTTGATTTTTACAAAATCATTTTCGGTTAAAGCACTATACAAAATTTTCATTGCTCTAATGTTTAGTGAAAACATTTTCTTTTCTATATCTGTCCAATCCTTTCTTGGTTTGAAATCAAAATCATTTATAAAAACTTTCCACATATCAAAATCTGTTGCTTTGATAAAACTAGTCATTCTAGCTTTCCAAAACCAAAAATCAATATCTTTTAAAAATGGTGGAACAGTATAATCAAAACCTTCAGAAAGCAAGTAACACCCAAAATTAGCCATTGTAACTCTTGAGACGGTTAAGTCCATTAAACAAGAGCCCTGCTCTGATACCAAATGTTAGACCTGGCTATCACCCAAGAGGGGGGGTGAATTGGGTGTCAGATAAAAATTTAGAAATGTTAAAAATTCTTTTCAACTCTTAATGAAGGTAATGAGTATGAAAATAACTATTCATAAATCAACAGTTGAATATTCAAATAAATGTTAAAATAACATTTGCTGGAAATATAAGAGTTTAAGGAAGAGAATATGCAAACTGTGATTTATCCTGGTTCGGCCCAATCCACGATGACCTACATCCAGTCCCCAGGCACCTCCTGAGATTTCAATCCACTATCTCACTCAAGCTTTAATCGGGTACTTGAGAACCGCTACAATCCCACAAGTTTAGCCGGGCACTTGTGCAGCCTTTTACAAATCTCTTACCGAGATACTCCCCCTTACACACCGTAAGGATACACCGCTTGATCACACACTCTGTACTCGAAGTAATCCTCTCCCTAGGATTCACTCCCCTTACAAGCTGTAATCAACACAATGTGTTTCCCACTCAAGATCACCCAATCTTGAGTAACTCTCAGATAAAATGTTTACAAACAAATCTTCTCTTTAAGAAGTGATAAGATGAACACTGAAGTACAATACAAATAATCTCACTCTCTTAATAAATTATATGATCACTAAGAAAATAGAGAGAATATGAGATAGACATCAGAAGGCATTTTGAAAGTGTAAGCTCATGTATATACTTCCGTTTTAAATCCTTCTCCATTTATAAGCGTTGGATGTGACGGTGGAAAATATTTGCCCGTTGTAAATAGTAACGGCACTATTTGAAAATTTCATCCGTTGAAACTTGCGACCGTTTGTGTATTCATCCGTTGGAAAATATTACCGTTATGGTTTCTGATCCGTTGAAGCATTAATTGTAGATTCATATATGACCGTTGCAAATGCACTTGAGTGGTTTGAGTATTACCGTTGGAGCAGTAAGCGTTCAGTCCGTTGGAAGTTTCGGTTCATTTTGAGAAATAGCCGTTGCTTTGTGTTTCTCATTCAATCATATGCTTCACTGAATTCCTTCAACTCTATCTTCATCAAATAACCGTTTCCTTCTTGTTCCAGCAAATACCTACGTAGCTTTCTCCATTGAATCCGTTGGCATGAATTTTCTGCTTCAATCGGTTTTGAATTCAACCTTTGTTCTAATCACTTCAAACTTATACACAAATGATATAAATGATGTTAAGAAGTAATATAAGTGACTTTGGTAATAATCTGGATGTTTTCCACACGCTACAGTATTTCCGGACGCGGTGATTCTTGAAGACGATGAACAGTATTTTCGTGATGATGATTCAGAACATAGCTCAACTTCCAGTAACCATATCTCTTCGTATATAGCTCTAAAATTAGTAAATGATATATCCCTGGAAAGCTCTTGATGTCTTCTTTCCAATGAAAAAAGAATCAGCTCAAAACACTTTGTATTTTGACCGTTATGATCCGATGAACACTGACTGTCCAGAAAACAGAGTTCCAGCAACCCAGAAGTTTCGAAATTCATATCTCCTTCGTTTCAAGCTCTTTTTAGTCGCTTCCAAATTCTGTGAAACCCTTGTTGAGTATAGAATCATATGGAATTGATTTCACTTCATTTGGTTCTGTATAATATGAGATATAGACAGAAAACCGAGGCTATTCTGAGTTGATTCCAGAATCACATGTATCAACTTTCGAAGGCCATATCTTCCTGGTCTGAGCTCCGTTTTGAGTGGGTCAAATTGTAGTATGATGCATTTTGAGTCTAGTTTCATATGCCACCGGTTTCATCTCAATTGGATTTGTGATTTGTGAGATACACCTGAAATACCGAAGCTCGCCTTGCTGTGTGGCGTGAATTGCACTGCCAACTTCCACAATTTGTTTCTCTTTCATCTGAACTCCTTTGGACTTGAATCTGGACTCCAAATGACGCATTGGGAGTCTACTTTCATCCAAAATTGATTTCACCTCAATCCGACGTCTGGTTTGCGAAATATCATCGAAACATCGAACGTTGCCCATTGAAAACGAAGAACAGAGGCAAGCAGAGCACGAAACACTCAACGAGGCACGGGGTGGACTGACTTGAAGTTCAGAGAAATTACGGTTTTGCCATTGAACTGAATTTCAACATAATTACCATTTTGCCATCAAAGCTGAAGTTCTACAGAATTACGATTTTGCCATTCTGATTTAATTTGGAGAACCGACAGAAATGACTTGAGGCAATTATCTTCTTGACTCAAGGCAACTCCTGAGGTAATGAAATCATTGTAGCACACTCATGGATCCGTATGACACTATTCATATATACGGTGCACTATTCACGTATACGCTACTATTCATGCTGATGCTTCAAATAGCTTAATTTGACTCCGAATTAAGCTATTTCAACTTCCGCTTAATTCGTCAAGACTTCCAGTATTGATATTTTCTTTTCTTCAATCTCATATCATAATTATTCTCTATAATTTAACTTGGACTAACCTACAATAAACAAAGTAGTTAGTCAATGTATATGATATAAACTTTTTGCTCTAGATAATGGCATCAATGTAAGACATCATCAAAACTAATCATAACCAACAATACTAACAGAGTAAAGTTACATACGCTAGCAGTGGTAATATATAAAATTAATATATTTAATAAAAAAAATTATAAGTACCTAATTGAAAATTGGGGGGAATATAAATATTGCAAAATGGTTATTAAAAAAAAAAAAGTTTCATTTGTCCGCTTCACCAAAAACAAAGCAATAAAATCCCGTTTTAGTGAAACAAAAGGTAAGACCATAAAGAGTCCACGCCTGACGTAGCGTGTCTGAATCTGCTGCTGTGAAGCTCGTTCTCAGCGGATCCGTTGATATTTAAGATTTTTTCTAAGAATAATATTATTTTATTTAATGTGTTATTTTATTCCCTTAACGTTTCATACCCCAAAAAACGAGTTCTGTGGCTGCCAAAACCGATGTCATCTCCCGCTGTAGGCACCGCCCTCATGAACAACTGTAAATTAAAATAAGGGGAGAGAATGCTACTGTATATTATTAAAAATTAATATATTTCTCATATTTTAACTATAAAACTTTTTGAAAAAAATTACAAATGTAATTCCGTAATTATTTTAAAATTGAATTACAATTTTATCATAAAATAAAGGAAAAATATCAGTGAAGTCCTAAGAAAGAGAAAAAAGATATAAAAAAAGTCTCATTCTTAAATCTTCTATAGGGACTTTTTTTTTTTATATTAATTACGGAATTCCAATATAAAAAAATCATTTTGTCAAAATGAATTTTCATATTATTAAAATGGTTTTTTTTGTTATGAAAATTTCCCTATAAAAAATATTATTGTCAAAATAGTTTTTTATGTTGTAAAAATAATTTTTCTTATTTTAAATTTTTTTTGAGTTTTTCCTTCGGTGTGTGAGAATTTTAGAGACCTGGAAAATTTTGGCAACAAGAAAGGTCATTTTGATAACATAAAAGATCAATTTGGCAACAATATTTTCATCTAGAAATTTTAACAATAAAAAAAGTTATTTTAACAATATGAAAAGTCATTTTAACAATATGACTTTCTTGATATTTGAATTCCATAATTAATATCAAAAAAGTCTTTAAGGACATTTTTTATAAAGAATTTGAGTTGGGACTTTTTTAATATATTTTTTTTAAGAACCTTGCTGATATTTTTCCTAAAATAAATAATTTAAATATTTTTTTTTGCCCAGAAATAATTTAAATATTTGAAAGTCTTGCAAACAAACTCTTTTTAACTCGGTAGTGAAAATATCTCTCCCAATACTTATGTCAACAAAGACAAACCGAAACATTTAGAATGTAATTTGATTTAAAAAATAATAAATAAATAAATATAAGTCAAGTGTAGATGGCAATTGCTGTTCTCGCCTTCCTCTCTCGCACACTCCTTCCATCTCCTTCGCTTCTTCTCTCTCCCTCTCTGTTTTCTGAATTTTCTTTCATCTTTTTAAATAAATCACACATTTCTCCTTTTTCATGTTCTTTTTCTTCTCCTCTAACCCTTAACCTACTTTTCTATTTTATGTTTCTCTCTATATTTCTCTGTTTTTATAAATAGTACTATATAGAGAGGTTCAGAGTCTTCAGCCTCTGGCAGGAGCTGGACAGTGAAGCTGATTACAGGTAATTCCTCTTTCATTTCTTCTATGAAACTCTAAATCTGGACCTTTCTGCAATTGACTTACCAGCTGCTTTCTTAGATCTGCGGCTTCGTTCTTATTCTCGGTTCGTTTTGTGGTAGTTTTCCTCTTCGTTTTTGCCTTTCTGAATTATGTTTTTATCCGATATGATTTCACTTTAAGAGGAGAAAGGTTGAGGTTCTTCGGATCTGCTCCGAGAAAAATTGTTCCAATCGATTTCATGTCTGATATATTTTTTTAAAAAATTGTATTTTATGGTTGAATGGTCTATCTGCAGTCGGCTTAATTATTCTCTTTCCCTCAATTTGTGCCACCAATTTGGCAAATTCAAGTACAATTTTCTTAACGCTGATAACTACCAGATCCTGTCCTGCGAGGTCAGTTGCTACCTGAGATGTCTGTGTGTTAGGGATTGGATTCTCTTGTGCAGGAAGGAAACTTCTTCTTGGCCATTTGGCTCCGTGTTTAATAATTTTTAAGCTTGTTTTTATATTTATCTATGTTTATCTGCTTGACCTCTTATCTTATTCTGAGCTGTTACAAATCTTTATGCGCGTTTATGATATCGGACAAAATTAATATAAGATGCTGATGATTTCAAACTTCCAGTATGCTTTTACTCGTTTAACTTTAAAATTTAAAGTTATGTCCTAAATTTTTTGCTTTCCATCGTTTGTTTGTGAGAAGGTCTCGTTCACAGCCGAAATCAAGGAAGAATATGAACCATTGCGTGATCCAGCAGCAAAAAGTTGTCGCATCCTGTGAAGAAATGAGCAGCAGAAACCCTGTGGTTTGTCCCAAACCACGCCGCCTCGGCCTCTTAAACGTCCCAGTGAACGACCAATCTGCTAGGCCCTTTCGGTGGCATCTCAGGTAAAGTTTCCTCAGCATACACCTATACATGCTTTATTCCTTTCTCACTCTGGTTCCTTCTCTCTTAAATATTCTAGATTCATATATCTGAACTAATAATCTCAAATGAAGTCATCTTGATTGAGCTTTGTCGGCCTTGTCTTCTTCCGCAGTTTCCAGGCAGATATAGCTGATTCAAACGCTGTGAGTGATCCTCTGGACCTCATCCTAACCAAGGTAGTCTCTTTTTGCATTGATTTCCTACCTGATGATCTCTAAATGGATCCTATAATTTCAACTTATTCAATTTTGTTCATTGTTAACTTGAACTGTTTTAATTAATTGTATTTATGAATTGCAGGGTGGTTGTAGTATAGAGCAATCATGTGCACAGGTAGCTTCGTCGCCCCCATTTTTTTGTGGGTCACCACCAAGCAGAGTAGCTAACCCATTAATTCAAGATGCTCGTTTTGGCGATGAGATGATCTCCCCGCTCTCACCATCATCCAGGGTTCCTACCCCATCTGGGCTCTCATCGCCTCCCTCATCTTCCACCAGGAAAGGGAGCTGTGTTCGCTCCAACTTTGGAAACAATCCTGCTGTGAGAATCGAGGGGTTCGACAGCCTTGACAGGGACAGGCGCAATTGCAGGATCCCTGCCCTGGCCTAGATAGAAGAATCCACATCTTGAGAAAAAGATCAAATTAGAACAAGAGAACTAGTAACCACACACACAACTTTGTTAACCGGGAGAAGAATTTTGGAAGCGCTGAAGAGTGAAAGGAAAAATATCTTTTGGCTATTGTAAATATGTTCGGAAAGAAGTGTCTGTAAATGTCATGTTGAGGTACGTATTATCCTTTGTAAGGGCCAAGTAGTCTGGTCAAGGAAGAAGTTCGAGAGGGGATTAGCCCTCTCCGAGTCTAGTCTAGTGAGATCAAGTAACGTGTATCCTCCCTCCTCTTCATTGTAATTACACGTCTTTGAGGGTGGAAACTGAAGTTTTTTTTTTTTAATTTGATCTCGAGTCATTTGAAATGTAGGTAAAGAAAATCTGTACAAAGAAGATGGTTTATTTGAGTCGTCCAAGGTACAAATGTGAACATTAAAAAGTTATGTAAAGAAGAGATCTTATTCTGCTGGCTTTGTCACTGTGATTGTCCCCTCCCTCTTGGTTCCTCTGTTGCTTTTTGGGTCAGAAGCCACAGGAGTTCGCTTGTGTTTTACGCGAACTTGTCTCTGACTGAAAAAACCAAAAGTATGTCATGCTGTTGGGAGTGCGAAGGAATCCAAGGGATTCTTTTTGTTTACGGTTCCCCCTTTGTTTCTAAACGTTAGTCCGTTTATTCGCGATGACTGTTCGCAAAACTGGATAACTTACTGATAAAACAATTTATTGATAAAATTAGTTAGAAGTAATAAAGTTTTAAATATGCCTTTTTTTTTAAAATTATTATTACAAGCTCAGCACAAGTACGATTAAAAATTAAAACAAACCACTTTTAGATTCAGATAAGCTTAAACCCTCCCTAGTTGCTTAAGCCTTCGAGTGGTTTATTCAACAGTTGAAAGACATGCCTCAATCTGAGCTCCCATGTCCCATCCATCCATCAGCATGCGACACGCTTTTTCTAACCGGCTACTCCCTCCTTTTTCCCCTGCAGCAGTCCATCCATTTCTTCTATAACAGTCATGGAATCTGATTCAATGAAGTCATTATTCATACAGGGAATAAATGGGAAGAAGGATGAGATAGGGTGAGAAGATAATGGGGTTCACATGCCATTTTTAGAATTACACGCCCATTATGTGCTTATACCTCTAATTAGAGGTATAAGTATATTTTTTTTAAATTTTTTTTATATATTGTATTTATTTAAATTTAAACTATATGTTGCTTTCTGAGATGTTTTTGACACCTAGTATCTTAAATTAATTAATTTTTATAATACTGGTGTTACAGACAAATGCAGAATTGGAAATTAATTAATTTGAGATACTGGGTGTTAAAAACATTTCAGAAAGCAGCATATAGTTTAAATCTAAATAAATACAATATATAAAAAAATTTAAAAAAATATGCTTATACCTCTAATTAGAGGTATAAGCATATAATGGGCATGTAATTCTAAGCATGGGCATGTGGATTCAAGATAATGAGAGAGGTGGGGCAAAATTGAAAACAGAACGTGTTAAAATAATCAGACAAGTCCAAAATGTAACCTTAAAAAAAACTAGAAACTTGTATTTTGAATACCACTCGGTCCTATTTAGGCTAAAGTATACATTTGGTCTTTTATGTTTGCATCTGGTATCATTTTCGTCTCTTAAGTTTGTAAAGTACACGTTTGGTCCCTTAATATTAACACCGTTAGTTTGACTTAACGGAAAATATTGACTCAACAATTTTCAACGATGACTATGCAATTAAATGCTGACCAAGTATGCTTATATGTTAGTATTTTAATAAATTAATATTCTAAATTCTATTAATTGAAAAAATAATAATCTTTACATACTGTTTTGCGGTTTTTCATAATTTGTGAAGATTAAATATATTTTTTTGTCAAAGAAAATTAAATATTTTTCAATTAATAGGATTTAAAATGTTAATTTATTAAAATACTAACATATAAACATGCTTAGTTAGCATTAAATTGCATAGTCATCACTTAAAATTGTTGAGTCAGTATTTTCCGTTAAGTCAGACTAACGGTGTTAGCATTAAGGGACCAAATGTACACTTTACAAACTTAAGGGACTGAAATGATACTAGAGGCAAACATAAAGGACCAAATGTATACATTAGCCTCCTATTTATAAGTCTCATTTTGACCAAATCACACATACCAAGGAGAGGTAGTTAACTCAATGATTATGAGGTGAATTTTCAACTTTACCCTCATTTATGATTGGGTGCTTTCAACTTTTTCTTCTCCATCTATTTTCATTTGTATATTTAATATGGACAAAATTGTCACAATCTCATTTATTTGGTCAAAGGGTCCTCATAAATAGGGCCAAATTTTTTTGGTCAAAAGGGACTTATAAATAGGATCAGAGTAGTAAGAGGAAGTATTATATTGGTTTTTCCTGACCCTCTATAAGAAATAAATGGTCATATTTATTTATTTATTATAAAAGGAATACCATGGTTAAAATTTTACTCAAATATAAATTATATGTTCCCTTATTGGGTTAAGGTGAACCTAGCACCCTCAGCAAATTTTTTTTTATGCAAATCAAATTCAGAGCAGATTCTAGAAACGCAAGCTCAAAGGGCCAAAAAAATCATCAGAGGAACGAGGGGAGTGAAGGAGTTTGCGAAGGTGCCATATGATTTTGCAGAGGAGGAAGTGACAAGAGAGGGAGAGGAGTCTGCAAACACTTGCTCTGTCAAATGGATTAGGGAGCGGCGAGGGACGAGGGACGAGAGGAAGGGTGAGGTCTGAGGAAGAGGTTCAAAGGATTTTGTTTTTTTTTTTAATGCATAACTAATTGAGTCTATTTGTACAAATTCTTTATCCTAAAATGCTTCCCAACCACTGAGGAAAAAAAAAAAAAGCTTCCCAACCTCTAATCAAAATACATGAACTTGCCACCTTAAGATGATGAATTAAGGGAAATTACATGCAAGGTCCCAAGAATCAGAAATAATTATAATTAGGTTTCTTGAAATCACCAAATTATATAGAAGTCTTTAGGGACTTTTTTGATATTATCTGTATGGAAACAAAATCGAGGTTTTTAAATTTTGTTGTAAATATCACTTTTTCTGTTGTAAATGACCTCTATAAGTTTAGAGACTTGAGTTTGAAATAAAATCCAGGTGTTTAAATGTTGTTGTAAATATGATACTTTCTGTTGTAAATATGGCATTTTCTTGTTGTAAATGGTCAGGTGTTTAAATGTTGTTGTAAATATGGCACTTTCTGTTGTAAATATGACATTTCCTATTATTAATACAAATAATATCAAAAAAGTTCCTATGTACTTCTGTGTAATTTGGTGATTTTAAGGGACCTAATTGTAATTATTTTTTATCCTTAGGACCTACACGTAATTTTCCCATGAATTAAGATGCCCACTTATATGGATTTGTTTTTTTTATTAGAAGAACAAAGGCTAACAACTTTAGGTTATAAATTGTTCGAAGGGCGGATCTTGGGGAGTGTGAGAAGAAAAAAATAGTATACAGTGTCTTTAAAGTATGTGTAGCATTTTCTTTTAGGCTCTATTCGCCCTACCTATATCTATGGATTGAGAAATGAATTTTCTACCAGACACAATAAAGACCCTCAAGTTTGGATTACACTTTCAATACTCAAGCAAAACAACCATGATTTTTACAAAAGGATTATTTGACTTTATCTTTAAGTGCACCAAAACACAAAAGCAATGAGTTTAATCTCTTGTTGTGTTATTTCTAATATATTAGAATGATTGATGGTGTTAAGTATTTATAGGTCATAAAATGATGTTTTTAAGTGGTGACTTTTAAAGCAACACCTCTTCAATTAAAAATCATCACGATTCGTTAAATTCATGAATCTCATATGCTAATTTATAAACATACATATGAAGAGTACAGTTATATTATGTAGAGTTTTCTTATGAACACAACACAACTTTACATTAAGTGGTGGTTGGTACATCTCTGACTATAACCTTTTACATGTGTCTCTAAACCCTAAACAAACATAACATTAGTGTTTTTTTGAGTATTATAACTCCTTGTACAACTTTTTATATAAATCCCTTAATTTAATGAACATAACTTTATAAAAAATATATCTCTTCTTTTTAAAATATTCCAACAATAATCAAATCCACGGCTTTCCACCTAATGAGAGTTTTTTTACCATTAGGCCGTAACTTTTCTCGAATTTGGTTTAATAGAATGGTTATTCGCCCAAATATAAGAAGAGTAAGCCTTGGCTACTTATACAAAGAAAAAGAATGGCAGCTTTGGGTAGTATTTAAACCAGTATACTTTTTTACCTGAATAAATTTAAAAAGTACAATTATATCTAAAAAATTGCAGAAATTCAGATTCGGTGTCCAATACAATTGGAACAAGTAAAAACTGAAATGGTTAGTACGTATTTGAGTTGAAGGAATTGCCCACTTGGGCTTCACATGAATGCCTTTCCCTCACTCACACAGTTTGAAGACAAAGCAAACCCCACATGCCACTCCCCTATAAATAACCTTTACCATCCCTTCATTATCATCTTCCTCAATCATCACCCTCACAACATAAAAAGCCTCCTTCTGAAATTCTTCATTCTTCAATCACACCCCAAGATAATGTGTTGAGTCACAAGATACAGATTAAACAGTGTAGCATCACTTTAAAAAGACTTAAAAGGATATTAAAGATGAAGGTATTGTTTTAGCAACGTGTGACCATGGTGGGTATCTTGTCACAGTATTGAAAATGGGTTATGCCGCCCATTATGTCTGTTTTCACAGCCTACAATATAGTCAATAAAATGAGAAGCTGTATTTGCAGTGTTTTTATGATTATTTGAGGTATTTACCTTATTTAAATTTTAAATTTTACTTAGACAAAATATTAAACTCAATTAGACTATGGCGTTGATTGCCACAGGTCGATGATGGAAAGTACGCTTTGGCATAAAATAATGAGATGCATCGCAGAAGAAATATAGAGATTTGGTTAAGGACAATTTAATAATTTTAATTTTATATTTTTTTATTTGATCATTTTAAATGATTACAATTTTTAAGATCTTTTACTATAAAGCATTATGTTTCTAGGTCCTTCCCCTAATTTATCATTCATGATATGCCTAGTATAAAAGCTCAACATGTGATCAAGTCTTCCTAAAAATAAAAATTGGATTAATGAAACACAAGTTTGTATCTTGAAAAATACATTTGAGAGACTTTTACTGTTGTGATAGAGATTAAGGAAGTAGGAAGGAAGTGACTGGCAAGGAAGTTGGGAAATGCAAGAGATTATTTTTAACTCAGCTGAATTCAAGAATGTGGAAATTACCCTATTGTCAAGAAAGAGTAACACGTGCAGATTGGTTAGCTTTGAATTGTAACAGGGGTGACTCTATAGGGTGGATTGATATACTCCATCTTTATTATAAAGCACAAATTAACCATCCTCACAAATTAATGAAAACAATTAAGTCAACAATCCTCACAAACCAATAAAAATAATTAAAGTTAATAAATTTGTCATACAATTTAAGTAATTTCTAATATTACTCCTACCAAATGTACTAAACTCTAATATTATATTCAATTATTACTCTCACCCACTATCTTTATTAATTATGGGTATATATGGAAAACAACAATGAATGTTCTTTGAAAACAAGCAAGTGCCTTATAAAAAGATTAAATATATTTGTATGTTGATGTCTTATAATAAAAACTAGAAAGAGTACTACCAGGACTGACTTCTCTCTAGTACTTTTCCATTTTCCACCATTGGGTCTAGATCTAACATCTTATAAAAACATTATAATTTTATTTAAAAGATAAAAAAATAAATTTTTATAATTTTATCTTTTAAGTAAAATTATAATAATATTTTTATAAGATGTTAAATCTAAATCGTTAATATGTTAATTCAATGTTGGAAAAGGGAAAAGTATTGGAGAGAAGCCACTCCCATATACCAGCAACTCCTTTGTTTTTGTCTTCTGTTGAAAGATGCTAAGAAAGGTAATGGTTCTGCAAGTGGGAATGGTTTTTCTTTGATAAGGTTGGGATAGGCTGTATCTAGGGCGTTTGGATAAAAAAAAAAAATTGGGGAAAAGAAAAGGAAAATTGGAATTTTTCAGTGAAAGCGGCTGTTTGAATCAAATTTTCCCTCCTCGCGCCATTTTCCCATGTTTAAATGAAAATAGGTTCCCACAAAAAATTGTTGGAAGCCATTTTTCCAACGCCCATGAAAATGGCTGAAAGTCTATTTTGCCCCAATCACATGGCAGAGAGTGACGACGGGGAGAGGAAGAGAGAGAAGAGAGTGACACCAGAAAACATTGTGAAAGGGGGAAGAAGAAGCCGCCAACGGTGGCCTCTTTGTCGTTGCAGATTCTTCAAACAGGAGGTGACAAAAATAGAAGAAAGTCTATGACTGAAGAAAGGAGGAAGAGAAGTGCTCAGTGTGCACTGCATGCACACTCCAATGTGCACTGCAAGTACACAGTTTAAAATAATTTATTTTTAGAGGGCAAAATTATATTTTGTCTCATTTTTCTACTTTATTTTTTTCCACCCAAACGAACATTTTCCTATCAACCTATTTCCTTTTCCAGTACGAATCAAACGTATCGAGACAAAATATTTTTCATTTCATTCCATTTTTTCCATTTCCATTCTTACCTTTTCTTTGATCCAAACGAGACCTAAATACTCTTCGCTCCTAAATATAAGATATAGTTGATATTTTTAGGGTGATTAAGGCAACTAAATAAATCACTTAATCATATTATATATTGTGTATCCTTAAACTATACATCAATTTATTAGTTAAACCAATTAGTTTGAAGAAAAAATAAAAAATAAAAATGCTCTAAAGTAATTTAATTAGTTTCCTTAATCTCTCTAAAAAATCAATTTTGTCTTTTATTTAAGACTGGAGAAAGTATTTTCTTAGAGTTTTATTGGCTTCGGCTGTTAATGATTGTAGTGTGTGTGTTTTTCATTAATAAAATGATTAAAAAAATCAAATGGGATTTGTTTCAAGTTCAATGTGACTTACAAATACCCTTTAAAAAAAACTAGATTATCAACCTGTTTTCACTATTTATGACATACAAATAGTGTTTTTTTTCCATGACATATAAATTGTCAATATACTCATACAAAATTAATAGGAAGTATCTACAGTTATCAGGCTTTTTCTGGATCTATATATTGAGTCTACATTAGCTACCCAATAATTAGGTATCCCTTATATACTCATATCTCTATTAGATGAATGAACATATTTTTTTATATATTGTATTTATTTAGAATTAAATTATAGATTGTTTTCTGAAATATTTTTTGCACCCAATATCTCAAATTAATTAATTTTCAATTCTACATTTAAAAATATGTGTCTGTAACACCACTAAACTAGAAACTAATTAATTTAAGATACTGGGTGAATTTTTTTATTTTCAGAAAGCAGTAGATAATTTAAATATAAATAAATACATTATATAAAAAATTTAAAAATATATTTTAATCCTTAGAGGTATGAATATGTAAGAGGCACCTGATATAGACTCCCCATATATTATATTATAACGGCTTTTAAGGACTGAGAAGTCAATACTCGTTTCACGATATCTGGGGTTTAGACTGAATCTTTTTTTGTCCCGTCCATGAGTGTGTATATATGAAGAAATAAACATATAATTAAAACATAAATAAATATTGTGCATATTTTAATATTTTTCATGAAAATGGCATCAAACACATGAATGATCAACTCACCATTTCCTTTATGTCTCATGGAGCTAACTTATTATAAATTTTATAATTTTTATCTTATATATGCATATATTAATAATTAATAAATTAATGTTAATACTTTTTTTTGATACATCATAGTAGGGGATGGGGTAGGGTTCGAACCCTGAACATGGGGAGGGAGGCCAGTTAATACTGGCTCCCATGCCATTGCGCTACTAAGACACTGACAAATTAATGTTAATACTAATTATGAACTTCTAAAAACTTATCATGAGTAGCGAATTTTTCCTTTATTTGTTGGCCACTATGAGTAATTATCATTACTCCATTAGTTTTTTCTATAAGAACCTACAAATTTAAATTAACTTGATCATTTTTATAAAAGTGCGACAAAAGTTGTTTAAACATTTAATGGCTTTTTTTTTTCATTTTACCCCTTATTAATTATAGATATTGAATAAATAAAAAGGTTGATGATGTTTATATTTATTTTATTTTTCTCTTTTACTTGCCCCTAATAAATGGGGGCAATCTTTGAAACAAAAATTTATTTGAAATATACTTGTTATTTTTAACTAATTTTAATCGTTTTCTTAAACCGCGTAAGTCAATTATTGAGTTCTTATAAATAGGATGGAAGGAATTGCGAGTATAACATGTATTACCTAATTTTGTTCAATTTCATTTGATTTTTGATGACCTTGGCTAAACTAATATTAAATGTTGAAGCAATTAAAGGCAAAGAAACAACAAGCAAGTTGTTAGTTTTGGTGGTAAGTGGTCTCAACCCTTTTTTTAAAAAAAAGTACAAGTTTTTTTTTTTTAAAAAAAAAGTTAGGTGGGATAGACACCCGTATCCCACTAGAGCCGAAGCATACCTTCATGTTCAAAAAGTGTTTACAGAGGTAATTATAGATCGTCCACCAATAAGACCATCATATTAACTAGCGAATATCAAACCTCGTCCCTTTTAGAATGAAAACTGACACCTTAGCTAATTGTGTCAATTCTCATTGACAAAAAGAATACAAGTTTAAAAAAAGAAAAACACACTTATTGTAAGAGATAAAAAGCCCTTTCCATTAGATTATACCTTGATCCAATAAAAGAAAAAGAAAAAGATAAAGGACCACTCATTTTGTTATGGGCATGGTAAAATCTGAATATATATATATATATTTTTTGATACCATCTGAATATGAATTTAGTCAATTTACTGAAGTGGATTTAAAGATGAATCAAGTCAATTAAATGTTTTTTTTAAAAAAAAAAAGAGGAAAGAGGGCGACATATTTGGAAGTTGATGGAAACGATGGACCAAATCAAGTTGGCTGGGGAAAAAACAAAGGAATATATTAAAAAAAAAAGGCAAGTGGGGAAAGGCAAGTGGGAGAGAGGAGAGGGATATTAATCAGTAACAGCTAGGTAGCAGCTAAGATTTGTAGTGTAATAAAAATGAAAAATGTGGAGAATTAAATGTCACAATCATGCCGACACAGCTCACCACATTACTCTCCCTCCCTCCTTCCATTTTCATGCTCCCCACTTGACCACGCCCTCCCCCTAACTACCTCCCCCTCACATCATCACCCAAATCTATCTGCCTCTCACACACAGCTGTCACTTCAAACAGTTTGGCTTCAAATTATAGGCAGGATCGATCCTATAACCCCTCACTTAACTATTAGGTACTCCTTCCGGTCCTAATTATAAGAGCTAGTTGACTTTTTTGGAGAGATTAATGAAGCTAACTAAATTACTTTAAAGTATTTTTATTTTTATTTTTTTCTTCAAACTAATTAATTTAACTAATAAACTAATATATAATTCAAGGATATACAACATATGAAATGATTAAGTAACTTATTTAGCTTCCTTAATCTCTCCAAAGAAAGTCAACTAGCTCTTATAATTAGGACCGGAGGTAGTAGTTTTTACTAGTACAAGTTGGTCTGAGTGGATGAGACTCTAATCATTTAAGCAAGAGGTCTCAGATTTAAACCTTTGTGGTTGCAAAAAAACTTTCCTGAGAGAGGTCCCCGCTTTGACTTCATGATGTTGAGTCTAAAGTTGTGCATTGGTGTTTGATATGCCCACCCAATTCTGGCTAAAAACTGGCCAACTTCACCCAAAATAACCCGGCTCGAAAAAATTTAGACATTTTTAGGCTAGATAAATTGTGGGGCAGGTCTAGAAATCAAGCAAGGGATAACCATAGTTGAATCCATTTATACAAGTCATTTATCCTAAAATGGTTCACAGCCTTAAATCCATGTGACGCACATATAAATTAAATGAACTTACCATATTAATATAATGAATCTATTTATATGGATTTGTCTTTTATAACAAGGACATGCACTAAAAATAATATATAAATTAAAAAAGTGTAACTATACCTAACAAATTGTGGAAATTGAGATTCGGTATCCAATACAAGTGGAACAAGTAAAAACTGAGACGGGCAGATAAAAAAGTACGCATCTGACTTGAAGGAATTGCCCACTTGGGCTTCACATGAATGCGTTTCCCGAAACCACACAACTTGAATACAAAGCAACCCCCACATGCTTCTTCCTCTATAAATAATCATCATCTTCATCCTCATCTCCATTGTCATCTTCCTCATCCACACAACACAAAAAAAAAACCCTCCTTTTAAAAAACTCTTCATTCTTCAATCACACCCCAAAACAACATGAGGAATCAGAAGAGAGTGAATGTCGCTTCAACGATCGGCAGGAAGCGAGCGAAGAAGGAGATTCAGAAGCTGACGGTAAAGGAGGAAAAACCAGACGAACATGAAAGCCAATGCAGAGATTCCGGGTCGGGTGAGAATGATTCGGGTTGGATATTGACCCATTGGGATGAGCATTCCTACGATTGGCTATGGCTGGGCAGTGTCGTGGACTACGAACAAATGTCGTGGGGCTCCGTTTGGGATATGGGTCTCGCCGGTGAAGCTTTCAGTAAGTTGTACGGTGACGTCGTTTGGGATGACGATATCTGGAACTTGAGGACCCAAATTCCCAGTTCATCATGTACCAACTAGTCAAATCATATATATATATATATATATATATTAACTTCTCTGTTCGTTTAGCGATCAAATTTCACAATCTTGTGTTGAAAATTATACCGGAGATGTGATGAGAATGAAGGAATCAGAAAAAGAATGGTGCAGATTGAATTCCAGTTTTGTTGAGAGTTGGGCAATTTGTGTAATTGTGTCCTTTTTTTAGACTTGTGAGTGAAGGTTTTGATATATTAAAGCGAATGTCAAATTGCGAATCCCCAAGTAAAGTAACATAAGAGAGCTTTATTTTTTTTTGCTCGGAACATAAGAGAGCTTTATTAAAGGAAACTTGAGAAGGAAAAAGCATCTTTCGTACAAGTATTATGTTACAGTTAGATAGCGCCTTTTGTGGGGGAAATTCCTGTGCAACTTAGAAATGTATAAAGCTACATTATTTGTGTGGTATAAAATAATAATATCCATCTTAAATTTAAAATAAAGTTTATAATAAAATTTTTTAGGGTTAAAGAGTATTCAGCACAATGAACTTTTGTTCTAGGATCATCCACCACAATAAACTAATATATGGACCATAAATACAAATAAACTCTGAAAAACATGAAAGTAACACATAAACATTAAGCACTGTAGCACCTCCGTCTGATGCACATAAATTGAGGGAAAAAAATGCCACCTAAAGTCATGGTTAAGAAGGTTGTTCGTCTTTGACCGGCAGTCTCCGAGTGTGTTGAAGAATTCGTCATTGGAGAAACTCATCTTCGCCGGCGAATACTCGTCCAACAGAGATGGTGGAGGATCAGTGGTCGAACCGAGTTCGCTTTGCTTGGCGAAAATGGTGCAGAATTTCATTGAGGAACCAAACGAAAAGCAGCCACCGGCGGCTAAATGTGGCCGTAATAGCTGCAATTGCTTCAACAACGACAGCTCCGACGATGAGCTCAACGTCTTTGGCGGTTTCAATGAATCAATCACCTCTGCATCATTCAGCGATCCCAGCGACGCGCTCAAAGTAAATGCCATTTCTCGGCGACCAAGTATGACCTAATTTTCTTGAGCTTAAAAACTAATTGTACATAATTTGCAGAGTCTGATTCCTTGCGCAAGTGTTGCAGAGAGGAACCTGTTAGCTGATGCTGCGAAGATAGTTGAGAGCAACAACAAAGTCTTCAGAACAAAAGATGATCTGAGAAATATCGTAGCAGATGGACTTTCATCTCTTGGATACGACACTTTTGTCTGTATATGTAAATGGGATAAAACCTCGCATTACCCAGCCGGTATTCTTTATTTCTGAATATTTTTTCTCTAAAAATTGACGTAATAGAGGAATAGAATTTAAAGTTATTTTGCTGTTTGTTTCTCAGGAGAGCATGAATTCATTGATGTGATTGTAGAAGAGGAGAGGTTGTTCATCAATATGGATTTCTGATCAGAATTTGAAATTGCACGATCAACAAGGAGCTACAAGGCAATCCTTCAATTGCTGCCAGTGGTGGAACCAGACAATTATTTTAGCCCGGGCCAAAAAATAAACATATTGAACTATTTACTAAATAATATCCCATAACATTAAAAATACAAATAAATGATAATTGACAATTATAAATTAAAAGATAACATAGTAAATAAAAATTATATGATGTCTACAAGGTAACTCATTAGAAAGTGCATCACTTTTAGAAATTATTTTTTAAAAAATATTACTTTTTGAAGTTATTTTCTTCTTAAAAAACACATGTATACTTTTCTGTTTATCCTTATCTTTTTCAACTTACAAAAATTTGGTGACCCAGAATATATATTGATGTCAATGTTAATTAGTATCTTATGTCACTAAACATTAATTCTTATAGTACTACTCAATCTACAAAATTAACACTTAAATGCACATCTCACTTACCTCAAAACAAAGTAATTGAAGAAAATAAAAGAAATATAATATGAACCAAAAAAATATTTCCAAAAAAAAAAAAACAAAATTGATTCAATTTCAGCTAAGCAAATAACCTATTATAATCTATTTTTTAAAGAGAAATTCATTATAAAATCATAAGACAACCAAATAATAAATCCAAATCAATTAAAATTAGTCATTAATCACCTTCTACATATATATATCTTCTATTGTCAAAACTCACGATTCTCCCGAAATTATAACCCCAAAATTTTCACTAATCGCACAATATTACCCCTCATTAGAAAGATAAAAATACATAGAATAACTTTCACAAAAGGAGTGAGGTGAAAAGAAATGATTTTGAGTACCTATTTAGTCTTTAAAATGAAGATGAACAGCATCATATATAAGATGATACTAATATTTTCAATAGGTATCTCAAATAAAAATTTTACATTCCTATCACATTTAAAAAAAAAAGAGTATGATTATAGAAAAAATAAAAGATTAGCTGGGGCCAAATTAGTGGTTAAAATAAAATATTATATAACACATATTTAAAAATACATAAGATAAGAAAAGACCAGCTGGGGCCAAGGCCCCAGCTGGCTATAATGTGGCTCCGCCACTGATTACTGCAGTACATTTTTATCGGAAAATCGGAACAGCTTGATCAAATTGTGTCGATAGTGTCGGAGGCAGCGAAGCAGAGTCTAAAGAAGAAAGGAATGCCCCTTCCGCCGTGGAGAAAGGCGGAATATATGCAAGCCAAGTGGTTCTCTGCCTACATAAGGACAAAGCGAAACGGCGACGTCTCGGATACCGAGAATTTGAGGGTGAAGAACGACGGTGTTGTGTGTGCTGCGATAGGGAGCGACGAGTTTGAGCAGAGCTTCAAGAAGGAAGCAATATCAATGAAGAAGAAGCCACGTGTTTTTTAGGTGGCATTTTTTTCCCCTCAATTTATGTGCATCAGATGGAGGTGCTACAGTGCTTAACGTTTTTTTTGTTACTTTCATGTTTTTCAGAGTTTATTTGTATTTATGGTCCATATATTAGTTTATTGTGGTGGATGATCATAGAGCAAAAGTTTATTGTGCTGAATGCTCTTTAACTCAATTTTTTATTATATGTTTCTGATAAGAGTCATAATTGGACCCACACTATAAAATATGCAGACATAATCCTCGTGCATGGTGGATTGGATGTTAATTCGAGGGTGGTGGCTGTACACTTGCATGTGAGCGTCATTGCTGTGATTTGACTGGTTTCCTTCAAAACATGCACGGCACCACGGGGATTGACCTAAATTGTGTCATTGGTCGACATATCACGAGTACAATTTTCTTTATATAAATTATCCGATTTATATAAGGGTTTGTTTAGGTTCTAAATCTAGGGCCTTATTTTACTTTACTTATCAAAATTTTTATTTCTTCATAATTATTCCTATTGATAATGTATACAGTGGCGGAGCCAGGTTTTTATATTTGTAGGTATACAATTAGTGAGGGGATTTGGGGGTTCGATGCCCCCGGAATTTTTTTTTTCAAGGAAAATTTTAAATGCATTAAAAATCAAATGAATATAGACAAGAGAAACAAGAGATAAATGAAAATTACCTCAGAAAGCACGGAAGCTGTGGCTCTAGAACAGAGAGATTTGGAGAACAGGGGAAGCTGTGGATCTAGAATGGACAGATAAATCAAACTTACTACAAACCATCAAACTCATTACAATAAAAGAACCTGCAATATATAAGTCACAGGAAACATGACATTTAAGTTTCAATAAAAGATTGTATACCTTAAGCACAAATTTGCCAAAAGGCACCAGTTAGGTAATCAAGCCTAATTGACAAAAGTCTGGTTTCAATAAAGGTATGGTTTTGTTTGCATTGGCCTGCTTGACAGAATCAATAATCAAGCAATGTTTCCAATGATGCGATAAGAAACTATTGCAGATGCTTGGTTTATTAACAAAAGTTTTATTCACCAAATATGATTGTTACTTGAAGCATAAGAAAAACAAGCTACTCGGAGATTGATAATAAGTAATAACATATGCCAATTGCTTTTATTTGCCTCAGCACTTTACGCCTTAGAAATCAAACAACAAAATCAAGAAAATTCAATAAATAAGACTCCAGGAACTATAAGGCCAAAATCAATAAATAAATAAGCTCAAATTTTATGACAAACCTGAAGATTTCGAAGCGAAATAGCTGGCAGAGAGCGACGGTGGCAGCGGCGAATGGAGAAGAGGGTGACGAAGAGCAGCGACGAACAGGGAAAAGTCGAGGGCTAGCGAAGCCGTGAACATAGGGAAAAGCTGTGGGTGCAGAAAGCTAGGGTTTGGAGAATGGAGAAGAGTGGCTCTCCGACAGCAGCGGCGAATGGAGACGAGGGTGATAGAGAGCAGTGACGAACGGGGAAAAGCCAAGGGCCAGCGAAGCTGTGAACAGAGGGAAAAGCCATGGGTGCAGGAAGCGAGGGTTTGGAGAATAAAAATGATCTGTGGCAGCGAGGGTTTGGAGGATGAAGAAGAATGAAAATGAAAAAAAATAGTCGTGGGTGCAGTGAGGGGAGTCTCAAACTGGGGACCTCTGGATGTGGAGAGTGCTAACCAACTACACTATCTGAACAAGTTGTAATAAGATTCCTTCTAAATATATTTATTCTAAAAATTTTGTGGGTGCACTTGCCCCCATAAAAACAAGTGTAGCTCTGCCCCTAAACATATATATAATGTTTTTTTTAAGTAATAAGGGTAATGAACAAAGGGAGAAATATTCTAATTAAATCTCATGGAAATATCAAAATCTAGGTTTAAGTCTACATTTTCGACAAATTCTTAATAAGGTCCAATGAATTGATTAGGAATTTTTGAATTTTGTAAATGTACCTAAATACCCCAAAAGAATATGCGTCCCACCCATTGTTGTAAAAAATTAGTGTAAAAACATATATTTTTAGTAAAGTGATACGTACTAAAACGTAAGTAGAAACAATTCTTGATAAAAACAGGTAAAAACGTCGCATAAAAATGTAAAATCGGTAAAAAAAAAAACTTAAGTTTTTACCATTTTTACTTGAAAGAGAAGAAGAAATACCCTATTTTAATTTCCCAAGTCAAATGCATAGTATCTTTATAGGTTCCTCAATAGTCAAGGTTAGAGTTAAGTGCAAAAATCCAACAGAGAACTCCAAAAAATTGTTATTTGTGTGCTAAGTTTGACAAGCAATTAGTATGGTTGTAAGCAAAACTAAAGTGCCTTTGAGATGATATGATTTTATTCTTGAAATATGAATTGTGTTTCGATTAAAGAAAAGATATGAGATGCATATTAATTCTCTTTCTTTGTTTAGGTTTACACAAAGTAAAAAAATTGTTTGAAGTAAAAGATCATGAATGATGTTGTTTTTGTGATGGCCAATTCAAGATTGGGTAAGAAAAAGAAAGTTCAAAACTCTCATGCATATAATTTTAATGATCTTCCATTTGATGATGATTAAATAGTGGAAAATGAAGAAGATTTAAATAACTTAAATGTTGATGCCCATGATGAGGAAAGCTTGATTGAAGTGGAAGTGAGAGAACCTATAGATGATCATGATTTAAACATTCCAAGTTCAGCAAATGAACTTGTTATAAGAGCAAGAGAAGAGGACATTGAGGACATGCAATTGATATAAGATTATGTGTTTAATTTGAATCAAATGATATAATTTATGAATCATTAAACTTTATACTCTTAATATTTTGGAACTTGGTTGTAGGAGTTGTTAAACTCTTTTTTCTATTTTTGGACTTGTGTTTTATGGGATAGAATGTTGTTACTACCAATTAGTGTTACCACCAACGTTACTACCTGATTGAACCATATTTTTATATGATTTTTAGTAATTAAATGGGGATTTTTAATGTGTTTTCTCATAGTTATTGAGCTTTAAATGTATTTCTTGTGATAAATTGAGATAAAGAGTGAGTATGTTAAATTAGGGCTAAAAGGGGCAAAATTGTCAAAAAAAAATGTAATTACTCTTAATCATTGATTTTTACGAGAATATTTGATATTAGATCAATTATTTTTGATTGTAAATGCCTAAAAGATTAGATGAAATTGGAAAAATGAAAATCTGAACTCAAGTTTTAAACTTTTCATTTTGGTCCCTTTGTGAAAGTTTTTAAATTTTGCACTTAGATCCCTGTCAGCTAAACACTGCGTTTTTGGCACCCATTTTAGGTCAGCTGAGGGAGGAATTTGGATGACCCGAGGAGCTGGAGAAAACCCGACACATTAATTGAATAAATCCAAAATCAGCGCCGCGACATGGATCATCTGGAGACCTAATCGCTGAACCTTCAGACCTTCTTCTTCACCTCCCTCGCCGGCGACACAGCCAACTCTCACCGTCGCCGGCGAGCTACCACCACTCCCTCCTCCCTTCACCCTCTTCACCGTCTCCTTCGTCGATCTCCATTCTTCTTTCCTTCCCTCTCTTCATCAGTCACCATCTTCATCGTCTGAACTAGAGAGGAGCACGACCTCCAAACACCGTCAAACCAGCGACCTTCATCAACGCATCAGACCTCCACGCCCTTCATCGCTGGTTCTTCAATGCCATCACCTTCCTCCCTTCTGTTTCTGTTACTTCAGCAAGAGCTTGAGTTTTCCGGCGAAAGCTTCCAAATTCCGGCGACTCTTTTCCAGATTCCGGCGAGTGTTTCGATTGCTATGGGTGGCTGATTTTTCCCTTGCTTCTTGGATGTGGATTTGTGCTTGAGTTCTAAAGCTTCAAAGGAGAGTTTATTTTGTTCAATCTATTTTCTCTATTTACATTTTAATTTCCTAGTTTTAGGAATATTGATTTGTATTTGTGAGACTGAGTTTACCCGGTTGTATAACTTTGTAAATTGAACCTTTGTGATTGGATTTAATTTTTGTAGCTTGTTAGATTTTTATATATGCATTTCCTTATTAATTCATTGATATTGGGTTTTCTACGTGGTATTGTTAGATAGTATGATTGATTTGAATTAATTGAGTGACGTGGTATCGCATTCAAATCAAGAGGAAGCAAGTTGCATTAATTTAATCCTAATCACACATTAAGTGGTTTTAAACAATATCTCAAGAAATGGTAGTTAGCTACGGTAGTAGGAGCTACTATTAATTGGGAATATTGGACTCAAGTGGTATCTTGAGTTTTTTCATTTAGACTTAGTGAAAATTTACTCCTATATTAAATTGAACTAGGATAGTCATTAATCCATTTCCAAGAGCATTCATTCATACATTTCATATTCCATTCCATTTTATTGAAAATTCCAAAAAAAAATTAGTTTAGCATTTAATTTAATTGCATGTCTCTTTAGTTTATTAATTCAAAAATCTAAAACCCAATTTTCCCTTGTTTTAATTGCATTTGCATGGCATTTAGATTACTTAGAACTCAATAAAAGGCTCCTCGAGAGAGAGAACGATCCTCGGTTTGCCTATACGCAATCCTTGGTTATTTTTGATTGTGGACCCCAAGGCTAAAGCCAAAAAAGCCCTCATCATTACCAGTTTATTTCACCGTTAGATCAGAATCTTAATAGGAGGGAGAAAATGATAGAGGTGGATAAGATTCTGATCTAACGGTGAAACAAACTGGTAGTAACGTTGGTGGTAATACTAATTGATAGTAACAATATCTTATCTCACGTTTTAAGTAGTTACATGATTTATATTTTTTAAATATGAAATTGCTCATTGAATTTTGAATAGTGATTTTTTTTTTTACATACGTATATATTTATAATTTTGTATCATGACCTTAAGTAATAGAAACTTCACGTTTCATGTCGTTTTTACAATTTACGTTTTTACCATCCTCTTCTATTTCAACGTAGAAACTTGATTTTGACTCTATTGGCCCCACATCATACCGCTCTCTGGATGTATACTCTTTCTTGCCCACAAACAAATTAGACTTTTCACTCTCTAAAAAACCTATTTATTTAGCTCTTATATTTAAAATTATGAAGCATGTAGCAATAAAATGGTAATCATTTATGAGCATTTTAGTACTCCTCTGGTTTTTATTTGACAAATTGATTGTGGTCCTAAATACAAGATCAATTTTATATATTTGTCAATATTTATTTAATTTACTCTTATTAATATTCCCTCAACAATATTCAAGAGAAGAGGAAATGAGGGAATATTAAGGGAGGAGAGTACGTTGTTCTTAATGATAGATGCCATATTAAACTTCTTTAATGTAATCAAATTAAATAAATATATCTTATATTAAGACTAGAAGAGTAGTTAGTTTTTCGGAAAATCCTATAAAAAGACAATTGAATTAATAAAATTCTAATTTGGGTCATTGAACTTAATAATTATAAATTAGGTTATGTTACACAATTAGGAATTTAGAAATTGGACTAAATTACATCCATACCCTTGGTTGATCTTTCTAGGTGACTTAAAAAATTGACCTAGAAGCAGAAAAATTACAGAAAAACTTTCTCACACTCCTGAAATCATAAAAGGAAAAAAAATGATATATCCAGGCGACTCATCACCCTCCTATCTCAAACCCATTTGTGTTGAAGACTTGCACCCAAATTCAGGTAAACCAGCCTTGGATCCTGATTAAGGTTCACGATATTGCTGTTGCTGGCTTGCTGCTACTGCTATTTTGGTCTTCGCTCATCAGGGATAAATGGCCAATGAAGAAAGAGGACTCGCATTGCCTTCCTCACGTTACAGTACAAGAGTCGTGGATTCTTTTCAAAATCTATTTGGGTGGGAGTGCTGAGTTTCTATTCAAAAGCAAGAGCTTATATTAATACATCTACTTCCCCTTCATCCCAAACCGTCTCTTTTGTTCTTAGTTCTTAATAATAATATAATACATAATTATAATATGGGAATGCTTAGGATTGTAGGTTTATAATAACCATGGTTCATGACTTTTTTTGCTTCTAGGTCAATTTTTTAAGTCGACTTGA
The DNA here is from genome assembly GCA_034222035.1 of Acacia crassicarpa. Lineage (NCBI taxonomy): Eukaryota > Viridiplantae > Streptophyta > Magnoliopsida > Fabales > Fabaceae > Acacia > Acacia crassicarpa. Next base: position 40,012,165 of record JAWXYG010000009.1, on the reverse strand, counting down.
TATATCATGAATTAAGGGACAAATATGTAATTTAGTTCAATTTCTAAATCCCTAATTGTGTCACATAACCTAATTTATAATTTATTAAATTTAATGATCAAAGTTAGAATTTGATTAATTCAACTGTCTTTTTATATAATTATCCCCTAGTTTTTTCTTTAATTTCTTATCTCGCAGTTGAGTTTAGTGTAATATAAATTGTGAATGAGAGAATGAATTAAAAAAGATTTTATATTTTATAAAATAAAACTCTTATCACATATTTATCTTGTACTACATACAATCACTTAAAATAAGATAATCCAAACACATTGAACTTGTTAAAAAATCTGGAAATTTGACATTGAAATTTGAATGATAATGGAAAGTCAAAGTAAATTGAGAAGTTCAAAGCCAACCCAAAATAGAGGCAAGACTCCAGCAAGATCAAGGCGGCGTCGAGTCAATATGTGACTAAATAAAAATCAAATTATTTATGACATCCCACCGAAATATTCCCGCCCGTAATCAACGTGAGTCACTTTCATTAAAAGAATATAAGATGGATAACTTTTCTAGTTTTATTTTTTGGGTCTTAATTACAAAAAAAATACCATGTTTATCGATTGTCATAGATAAACAAAATATTGAAAATAAATAATTAAAATTCAAAGTATTGTTATGCCTCTAAGTCTATTGCTATATTTGGAGAGAATTCAAAGTTTATGACTATTCGGAGTCAAAGTCGATTCAATTTGGTATGCAAATTGTCATTTTGATGTGAAGCGTGAAGACTCTTTATATCTGTTTTTTTTTTTTCCAACCTCTTTATATCTGAAATATTCTGATTATATATCATGTCGTCTGTTTGTTTGCAATTTGGGTGTTACACCTTTACTAACTTCGCCCTTTCGGGTAGCGGGTTAGAGGGATTCCTTTTACTTATTATCTTTCCTTCATTATTAGGTCCATTTAACATGTATCAGAGTGAGCGCAACAAAGCATTTAATCGATTTGGACAATCTACTGTACTGGTAAAAGTAAAACAAACAGAAAATAAAAGTTCCCGAAGGGTTAATGGTACAATTATCCAAAACTAAATACCAAATATATATGTACAGTCATCCCACAATAAATACAAAGTATAATAGGCATTCCCTATTGTTCATTGCACCGCTAAACCCTACCTTTCCAAAAAGGTCTTTCTATCTCAGGCACGTCCTCCTGTGTCCACAAAAGTGACTGGATCCACTAACGGCCCTAGAGTAACCATCAGTACTTATGCACTAAAAGTGCGATGTGTATGTATACAACCATGTAAGTATGTAAACACAAATAAGTATGCCAAATATATCACAATATGCAAACAGAAGCACACACAATACACGTCTTCCCACCGTCGGGCTGCCTTACCAAGATAGGCTCCGGAATTACCGGAATCACACGCCTGTTTCCATTGAGTCGCCACGCAGGCAGACCCTGGCAGGCACCGCCTGTTTCCGTTGAGTAGCCACATAAGCAGACCCTGGTAGGCACCCTCAGTGCTAGGGACACAATCACAACATGTTCTGTATGCATATTTGGCAAACAATACAAAAATAATACATATGGCAAGCAATACATACAACAAAACACATAAGAGTGTCTGAGTAAAGTGGTTACTACTTGGTGTGGTGAACATTACTTTTATTATTTTTATGCTCAGTGTTAGGGCTGAGCAACGGGCGGGCGGGGCTGCCTCGTGCCCTAACCCACATCCTACCTGTTTACTTTGCACGGGTACGGGGTAGCCCGTACCCATGGTATAACCTGTTTAACTCGTGATAAACGGGTACTGTAACACCCCTACAGTTGTAATCCCCGTACTTGTAAATATTGTCGGACTAATGAGAAGTTTTATTTCCAATTATCGTCATTATTGGTATTATTTTATTTTTAATTTGTGTGATAATAATAAAAGGAATAAAAGTAAGGGTAATTTGGCCAATTCTTTAACCTAATAATTTCCAATTTTGGTTACCATAAGAAGGAAGAGGAAATCAAGTAATTTAGGTCATATTTCGACCAAGACATGTCATACGAGTTCTACAGGCGAGTAATCGACAAAAGGGGACCGATAGGGACCGATTGAGGGGTTCCTTTGGACTGAGTAGGTCAGGTGTGGGACCATATATGAAGTTTGGAAAGTGTTATGTAGGAATGTTTATTCATGAGGGAAAAGTTGGGCAAAGATGAAGAAAAGTGCAAAGAGAACCATCCTGATGGCCGGCGGGACCCACACGGACCGATAGATCGGGAACTGGACCGAACAGTGAGGAAAAATGAAATTAAATATCAGAGACTCGATGTGTGGATCCCCTTAGGCATCACATACTCCCTTTAATCAATGAAAATATTTACTTGGAAGAAAAGAAAGAAAAGTCAGTGTAAAAGTCAAACCGCGGGACCCGCATTGGAAGAACAGGGGTAAAATGGGAATAAATAGGAAAAAAATTGATTTGGACAGGAATGTGGGCCCAAAATGGCGCCACATGTGTCCAAAAAGGGGAGACAAAAAGTTGGGAAAAGTTGGTAATTATTAAAAAGTTCTGGGCCAAAATCGCAATTTCCAAAAGTTCCGGGCCAAAACGCGTAATTTGCCCCAAAAGCAGGAAATATCATGATATTTTTGGGGGATTATGCGCCACATGGAAGAGCTTCTGGACCCTCTGGATTTCTCTGGGAATTCTTGGAGATTAAGTCAAAAAAATAATGATTACATTACCCCTACCAATCAGAAACTTACGCCACTTAATTCCAGTTTAACCGGATCAGTTTCACCTTTATTAAAAAGGTGTTTTCACTTCATTTTTCACCCTAGGCCACGAAAATTTCTAGAGAATCCCAGAGAAATCCATCAGCCACCATTGTTAGGGTTTCCCAAGCTCAAGAATCTCAAGTTCCTCATCGATTCTCCGATTCCAGGTAACACCGACAACTCTTTTTCTTACGTTCTTAAGAAGAGAAATTCGTGTGAATAGTAAAAGCTTGGTGTTGGGGTTGGATTTTTACATTTTTAAGGTCACCAAAGGCTCTGGAATAAGGTTTTGTATAGGGCTTAGCCATGGTTGAAGTTTCTGAAGGCAAAAACACCGAAAAGCCCAAAGGAAAGCTTGCTGCCAGCTTCAGTTAATCTGAGCAGCGAACCTTCCAATGCGTTTTTAAAGGGATAAACGAACTTGTTTTAAGCTGTAATTTTTTATGGAGAAACTAGACATCTGGGGAATGAGTTTACATATATAATATGTCGGTTTTGGAAAAGATTTGCTAGGTGAAAAAAATAGTTAAAGCGGGAGATAGGAACAGTGACGCGAAACTGAACCAGTGGAGAGAAAGTGGGACACACGCCAAGATATTTGTACTTTCATGGTCTGGATATATTTTTCATGTAAAATAGACTTACTAATGGTTCGAATGGCACTGATCTCAGGTCAAAATGATTTTTTTTGGAATTTATGAAAAATCCAAGAAGTTGGGACAGAAACAGGGAACTTCTAGAAAATTTAAGGAAGACACAGATTTAACAAAAAAATAATGTAAGGGCATTTCTGGAAATACTGAAAATAGTGTATTCTAATGTTTTAGGTCAAGAGTACTGTTAGAAGGGCCACAGAGCAAAAAGGGTAGTAAAAACGGTATTCTCCATATCAGGTAGTAACCTCTTTACTCCGGCACTTTTATGTGTTTGTTGTATGTGTTTGCTTGCCATATGTGTGTTTTTGTATTGTTTGGCCAAATATGCATACAGAACATGTTTGTGATTGTGTCCCTAGCGCTGAGGGTGCCTGCTGGGGTGTGCCTACGTGGCGACTCTGTGGAGACAGGCTTGTGATTCCGGAAATTCCGGGGTCTGCCTTGGTAAGGCGACCTGACGGTGCGAAAACGTGATGTTGTTGTGATATATGTCGCTGTTTGCATATTGTGGCATGCTTATTACACTATTTGTTGTTATACACACTCCCATGGTTGCATGCATACACATATCACATATAGTGCATGAGTATTGACGGTTACTCTAGGGGCCATTATTGGACTTCAGGAGCTTGTGGTGATACATGGGATCGAGTTTGAGATAGAAAGGCCTTTTTGGAGAGGTATGGAGAACTGGGCTGTGAAGGATAGGGGATGCCCTATCGTATTTTGTACTTTATATATTTAGGATGACTATACTTAATATCTAGATACTTACGGCCGGATGACTGTAACCTAACCCTCCGGGGACTTTACTTCTTGTTGACTTTTAACTTTTACCAGTACGTAGTTTGTCCAAACCGATCCTGTGCTCTGCTACGCGTACTCTAACCCATTATTAAACGAACTAATAACGAAAGAAAAGTAATTATAAAAGGAAATCCCTCTAACCCGCCACCTGAAAGGGCGAGGCCGGTGGAGGTGTAACAGGTATGGGCAAACACGGGCGGGTTTCAACAGGTTTCGGGTTCCCCGTTCAAGTTTTAAAAAAAAAGAACCAAAAAAAAAAACTTGGAACAAAACAGATAAGAGATTAGATGACAAGATGAAAGAAAAGAAGCTCGACGACAAGATGTCGATTGTCGTAGAGATCGACGGCAACAACCAATCACAACAAAACAGCCAAAATGGTGGTAGATTTGTGATTCTAAGGTGAGATGCCCGCTGCTGCAGAGATGAAAAAACCAATAATAACAACACAGCCAACAAGATCGACGGCGTCGTTGCTGTAAATAGAACCGCTGAGTGAGGAGGGAACAAAAATGAAGTTGATTGAGAGTTGAGAGCTGCTGCAACGTGAGATTGAAGGTGGAGATTGGGAGAGGAGAGAGAAAAGAAAGGGGGCGGTGAAATAAGTGTCACTAGAGTTGTATCGAAAAAAAAGTGTTACGAGAGAAGAGGGATGAGGGTAAGTTATTTCGGGTTTTTTTTTTTTAAAAAACTTTTAAGATTTAAAAGTTTTAAAAATATAATAATTAAAAAATGAGCCAGGCATTAAAAAAAATGTGCAAAGTTTGGGCTCAAGAATCGAACGACCATCTTTAAGGCTGATGAACACAATACTTTTCACGGAACCAATTGATAATGTTGCAATGTTTATTTAAAACTTAATTTATTATAATATAACTAACAATTTAAAAAATGTACCACTTTGTTCTTATTTATAAGTCACATTTTGACCAAATCATACATGCCAATTTGGTAAATATATACGGGGCGGGAACGGGCAGCCCGTGCCCTAACCTGTTCCCTACTCCGTCGATGAGCCTGCTTTCGTCGCTAAAGTAGTCAATTAAACTAGGTTCTAATTAATTATGCAGTTTAGGGTCAACCTAGATCATTCTCCCAAAGAACAAGTTGTGTGTTTTTCTTTAGGTTGAATTCAGGTGATAAAAAAGATGCAAATAAAATAAAACTAAATTGACTAAATGCAGGATGAAGATGACTCTAAAACCTATATGAGAATGAAACTAATCTAGATGCGGATGTAAATTTGAGGGGGTTTTGTTATGAGAGAATAATTAAATTCTTAAGAAGAGAAAATTGAATAAAAGCAAATCGAATCAGTTATGGTGATGAAGGGGACAACTTAGGAATTGCATAGAGTTAACCTTCTTAGCCTAAACCAATTAATTAGACCAAAAGGAGATTAATAAATTTAATTACCCAATTGAACATGAGAAACCCTCTAGCTTAATAACACATATTCCACTAGAAAACTCATAATGAAATAAGCGGTGGCTAATTAAACCCATTAAAAATCAATCACAAAATAATCTTGGAAATCTTGTTTACAATTATCTAATTAAACAACTAAACAATTTATCAATTTAATTAAACAATTAAATTGATAAACCCAATTGACAATCAAATTAATAACGAATACTCAATTATTAAATCAAATTGACAATCTGAAGGTTGCAAACATAAGTATCCAATCTAAAACTAGATTGTTCTCAATTAATACAACTCGAAATTCTTTAAAACTAAATAATCTCAAGTTTGAATTAAAAAGATAAAAAGAAAGACTCCCTTATGATCTTCAAGTGTAAAACCCTAGGCTCTAGCTTTCTCCATGTTCCTCCCAAGTTGCCTCCTAAAAGAGTTTAAGCTACCATCCAAATATTCTCCTCACGCTTGAAACAGAGAGTCACGACCATGAGAACAAATTGATAGAGAAAAGTTGATGATTGATTAATGGTCGTGGGTCCCGTCTGGATTGAATTAATAGATGAAGCAATTCCTTGTATGATGCTATTGAATTAATGGATGAATGAAGCAATCCTCCTGTGCGTGAATGTGAATCTGAACCTCCGTTCTTGTTCCGCATCGTGAATGTTTTAGCTCTCTCAAGGAGAGCGTGAATGTTTTAGCTCTCTCAAGGAGAGCGTGAATTTCCTCTTGGCGGCTAGGTTAATTTATAGGATAAAAGAGAGGGTTTTTGGGTACTAACTTGAGTCCATTAAAATATAAGAGGCTCAATAAAATTCCACCATTAGATCTTCTTTTGGTTTCCAAGGTTAATTCTGCATCGTAAGATCTTCCAATATGCTTTTTCTTATCCTGCAAGAATTAAATAAAATCGTGATCTATCATATATTTAGAAATATTATTCAATCACAAGATCTCAATCAGAATATTGATAATTTAAGTTCAATAATCTCATAATTAATTTTGATTTATATTATTTCCTAAAATAGGCTAACAATCCAAATATTGTCTAATAAATCCAACTTAGCCTAAAATAGTCCCCAAAATAAATGAATAAGGTGGGATAAAATATATAAAAATTGAGATTTATCACCCGTTTAATATATACGGGTACGGGGCAGCCCATGCCTGTTACGGGTCCAATTTGGGCGGGCTTAAACGGGTTAAAATGCTACGGGAGACGGGCGGATTCGTGGGTTACAGGTATTTTGCTCACCCCTTCTCAATGGCTTTTCAAAAATATCCCTGACCTAAAAACATTAAAATACACCATTTTTAGTATTTACAAAAATGCCCCTACACTTTCCTAAAGAAATATGAGCTTATCATGAAATTTCCAGAAGTTCATTATAAGTTCATTATTTCTGTCCCAAATTTAGGGATTTTTCATAAAATCCACAAAAATCATATTTGTATGAAACCAGCGCCATTCAAACCTTTGAAAAGTCTATTTTGTAGGAAAAATATACTTAGATTTTGAAAGTGCAAATATTTTTGCATGTTGCTAATTTTCTATCCTTTGGTCCAGATTCGCGTCACTGGTCCTAGCCTCTTTTCAACCATTTATTTCACCCAATAAAACTTATCCAAATGGTAGGGCAAAACTTTAAGTCAAAAAACTCCGCAAGTGCACGGGCCGTATCAAGTAATAAAGTGATAAGAAAAGTATCGTTCCCACGAGGACTTAATATCACAACTTTAGTTAAGCATTAATTTCACAATTTCGTTTAAGTTGAGTAAAACAAATTGAATTTAATTAAGATAAAGGAAAAGAAAATCAAAACTAAAATAAAAATGAGAAAACTACCACAATAATCAAATGAGCAACCCAGAGTCACTAGTCCATTATTAGCTTCATGAACCTTGCTTTCACTGATTTAATTAGTTTAATATCAATTTTGTTAATCTCGAGTATAAATAGCTATAACTGCCTGTCGGTCCACTTACAACCCTCTCTTGAGTATAACTTGTTATATCTAACATAGTTACTCAAGAGGCAACAAAAATCGAACACACTCTTCAACAATTATATGGGGCCATTAGGTATATGTATTTCCTAACCGCAAATTAAATCGTAATTTAATCCCATATTACTTAAACTCAGAGCCTAATTATAATCCCCTTCGTCAAGGTAAATCCTAATGCTCAAAATCATATTCAATGATGGCCAATCACTAAATAGATAAAACTAAACAAGATTAAGTAACCAAAATTAATATCAAATTTAACTAAATAATGAAAACAAAATCCAATTCACCCACAAGTTCATAAGTCCTCTAGGTTGTAAAACCAACTAGCCACACATGGCTCTAATAAAATCTAGAGCAAAAAGATGGAACTCAGATTGAAAGAATAAAGGAAAGAGATGAAAGAAAGATTCTCCGTCGCCTCCACAGTACTTTCGTCCTTCCATGGAGATGATGAAGAGAACCGAAACGCTCAGCCGCTACTCCTCTGCTTCTTTGTTCCTTTGTGTTCTGTGTCTCTCAGATCTACCTCTCCTTCTTGCTTCTTTGCCTCCCTATTTATAATTTAGGTCTTCGGTCACTGATTCTCCTTTTCTTATTACAAAGATATCTCATATCTTGTAATCTGTAACGCCTCATTTTCAATACCAAAATCTTGGCCAAAATATTAGTAACACCTCCAAATATAGGATATTCAACACTCAAACACATATTTACAATATGGCCAAAGGTAGAAATCCATTTATGCAGGGCCAAAATAAATCCAATAAATAAGAGTTATTTTAAAATGCGGAAGTCTTTTAGGTTCATGGCAAATAAAATAACACAACATAAACTAAAGGAGTACAGAAGAGCCTACAAAGCTCACTCCATGGGTGCATTCCCTTGATCTCTACTAAGTTATTCACCTGAAAAATGATAATATGGGGTGAGATTACACATCTCAGTAACTACTGAATATTTCCACCGCATACAAGTAAATAATGTATGACAAAAAGGCATAAACTTATTTCATAAATATAAATATATACCATACTTTCTCTTACAAAGATTATTTGTAAAAGTAGTTATCAATACAAAAAAAAAAATAAAATATGACTTTATATATATAAATATATTTTTCAGAAGTTCTCATCATATGTCTTTACAAGTCATTCATCAGTCTATCAAATCCTTGATCTGTTCAGAAATGCATTATGCAGTATGCAGCCTCCCTTATACCACCTCCATCCGTATACCGCTGACTGGAGCCATAGGCTAACACATAGTCCAATAGAAACTTATTCATTTGACTGAATTGTTCCAAGCTCACCAAATCTTAAGATACACCCGGCCAAAGGTATAGAGCTTAAATCTGGACTATGGCTCCCCTCCTTTAAAATAACTAAGGAGGTGTCACATGTCCCACAACTCCAATGAAATCCCGGCCAGAGGAAAACATGGAAGATGGGGCCCTGAAACAAGTACCATCCACTGTGCACCGAGTGGTGGCATAAATCATTCTTATCATTCAAATCCCTCCTTACTCCACCCATCATAATACAACCGCCATGATGAATATGTTCACTCAAAATAATGCATTATTATACCATAAAGTTTTATACATCAATATGCGTATTTATGAATAGTAAATACTATGCGTATCTGTGAATAGTAAAATACGGTATATATACATGAATAGTAAAAATGAAGAGTACATACGGTATGTATACGTGAATAGTAAATACGGTATGTATACGTGAATAGTATTATGAATAGTAAATACGGTATACGTGAATAGTAAAATGAATAGTAAATACGGTATACGTGAATAGTAAATTGAATAGTAAATACGGTATACGTGAATAGTAAATGTGAATACGTATTTGTGAATAGTGAATACTATTCATGTACGTATTTGTGAATAGTAAACACTATTCATGTCCAATAAAATACTGATTCTAAATTCATTTTCAAAAATAGGGTCTAATAGTCCTCCAAAAATAGGCTAATTTTCTAGTCTGTAGACTCAAAAATCAGGATGTTACATAATCAACTCCATCAGATCACGCAATTGATTTTGTTTCTATTTTTCTTATGAGACACTATCGAATTTGGCTGATTGCATATCCTCTTAATTGCTTTTTTCACTTAATTCTAAATCAGCTAATATTTCCTGTACAATAAAAATAGGATATATGTCGATTTATTCTTTGATCCCAAGTTTGATTCAATTATGGAAAAGTTCATAAAAGATAATTAAATAGGTATATAATATCAATAATTCCAATTAAATCTCATAAAATATACACCTGTTTAATTATAAAATATATACTCATCACCAAACTTATTATATTATGTATGTAGATTCATGCCCCAGATGTCTAGTTTTCACATGTAAAATTTCAGCTCAAAACAAGTTCATTTACACCCTTAAAAACATGTTAGAAGCTTCGCTGCCCAGATTCCCCTGAAACTGGCAACAACCCAAACTTAGTGTTTTCGATGTTTTCAACTTCGGCAACTTAACCCATGACCGTACCCTATACAAAATCTTGTTCCAGAGCCATTGGTGACATTAAAAATGCAAGAATTCAACCCTAACACCAAGCATCCACCTTATGCACGAAAATGTTTAACCAAAAACTCAAGAGAATAAGGTTGTCGATGTTACCTTGAATCGGAGAAACAATGACTGTTCTTGGGATTTCGGCCTTGAAGCTTGAGATGAGATGGCTGGCTGGACTCCCTCTATCCTTATGGAAATTTCACCCAACTAGGGTGAAAAGATAATGAGATTTACCTTTTTAATAAAGGTAAGTCTGATCCAATGAAATTAGAATTAACTGGCGTAAATTTCTGACCTTTGTGTAACAAATAGGATCTAACTTTTTAGTTTTTTCCCCAAGCAAATCTAGAATTTTCCAGAGGGCTCCAGATGCTGCCAAGTGGCGGATCACACTCCAAAAATATCTAGATACTTTTATGCTTTTGGGGCAAATTACCTATGTTGGCCCGAAACTTTTACAAATTGCAATTGTGGCCTAGAACTTTTTACTAATTACCAACTTTTCCCCATCATTTCACTTGCCCAAAAGAACCTTTTATGCGCCATTTGGGGCCTACAATTCTGCCCAAATTAATTTTTGTCCATTTATTCTCATTTTGCCCTTTTTCTCTGAATGTGGGACCCGCGGTTTGACTTTTACACTGACTTTTCTTTCTTTTTCTCCAAGTAAATATTTTTAATGATTAGAGGGAGTGTGTGATGCCTAAGGGGCCCACACATCTAGTCTATAGTATTTAATTTCCTTTTTCCTCACTTTGCCAGTCCAGTTTCCAATCTACTGGTTCGTGTGGGTCCCATCGACCAACAGGGTGGTCCCCTTGCACTTTTCTTTATCTTCTTCAAACTTTTCCCTCTTGAATAGACACTCCTATGTGACACTCTTCAAACTTCATGGAGTGGCCCCATACTTGACCTACTCAATCCAAAAGAACCCCTAACTGGTCCCCGTTTCTGTCGGTTAATCACCTGTGGGACTCGCATTTTGTGCTTGGGCCTGAATATGACCAAAATCGTCTGGTTTTCTCTTCCTATTTTCCTCAAACATGCAGAGGATCTTTATCTGTCCAGAAAATGTCATACTTCCTGAACCGGACTTAGTAGCCTACCTAATTTAGGCTTGTTCTCAAATTTTTTTTTTTTTTTTGCTCAAAGGCTTGTTCTCAATTTTCAGGGTCCAAAGATCGGGATATTACACTGGGCACCTCAAAAGTATTTATTTCTGTAAATCAAAACAAAACTCATTTCACGTATTTGTTTCGGTACATTGTAAATCACAATTAAAAAACTGTTTTTAAATGTTCTAATCGCCATTTCAAACAAACACGCATGTTGGGATTAGGATATGTTAGGAAATCGTGCCTTCTACTAAAAGAGCCATGAATGTCTTTAAGCTAACCATAGCTTACAAGGCTAGCATATTGAACCGAAGGTGGATATGGTTTGATGTTAAATGATAGTAAAAGTGGATATGGAGGAGCTATTCAAAAGAAAGATGAAAGATAGATATGCTGTCTTAACTGCAAACTTAATTACAATGGTTCCTCCCACAACATTGAAAATTTATTAGGAATGATGCATGTATTAACTTTAGTATTAGTCTTAAGGGCATAGTAAGATAGTTCTATACTCTAATTATGGTATTGCCATTAATTTAATTTCTAGAGGTTTAGAGATTTCATTAATGAAGCTATATCTATTTCCATAGAGATTAGTAGGTTCTACTAACTCAAACAACATAAGAGAGATATTTTGTGTGCGTATTATTTAGCAAAGATTTCCCCAAGCATAGAAGGTCCTTTTTATTTACCACTTTAGTTTATATAAGTCCTTTTTAACTAAATCATATATATTAAAGAGAGGTAGTTAACTTAATGATTATTAGATGAATTTTCAACTGTATCCTCATTTATGAATGTGTATCTTTCAACTCTTTGTTCTTTTTCTATTTTTATAAGTACAATTAAAATAAGCAAAATTGTCACAATCTCATTTATTATCTGAACGATGACTTATAAATAGAACCAATTTTTTTTGATCAAAATAGACTTATAAATACGACCATAGTGGTATTGTTCAACCTCCCTATATTGTTCAATCAGTGGATGTTGATGACGGAATTTGATCTTAAGGCTTGTTGCACATCACGTTTGAGATTTTTAAAATTGTTTATATACGTAAGTTGGGATAAAAATTCTCTCACATACTTATCTCGTATACCATACATCATGATTAAAAAAGTTACTTTTAAAGAATTTAATTACTGTTCCAAACAAGCACAAATTTGTTTGTTTGTTGCCTTGTTTTTTTTGGAAGCGGCTTCTCCCATATACTCTTAATATCCACTCCCCTCCTTTTCTTTAGAACGTCACAGTTTTGGCCCAAAAAGAAAGTAGCTGGTCCTTTATTAAAAAAAAAAATTAGGGCAGTGACAGATACTAAAAAGATACCTCAGGATACTGACCTGTACTGAAAAAATACTTTATGATCTTGAAAAATTATTTTAAGATTTTAAAAAAGTTATCTAAAGTATTTTTCAGTACCAGGAAGTATTATAAAGCATCTTTTTAGTACAAACTAGTATAATAAAATATTTTTTTAGACCTTAAAATAATTTTTCAAGATCATGAAATATTTTTTTTTATTATCATTTAATATTTTAAAATATCTTTTTAGTAGCAGTCACTATCTTGAAGTATTTTTTAATACCAATCAGTATTCTAAAATATCACTTTAGTATCGGTTAAAACCTTGAAAGATTTTCTAAGATCCAAAAATAATTTTTGAAGATCATGAAGTATTTCTTCAGTATAAATTAGTATCCTGAAGTATCTTTTTAGTACCTATCAGTACCATATTTTCTTTTTCTCTTTTTTATAAAGGACCAGCTACTTTTTTTTTTTAGGGCCAAAACGGTGACGTTATGAAGAAAAGGAGGGGATCGGATATTAAGAATATAAAAGAGAAGTCGCTTCCGTTTGTTCTTGATTATTAATGGAATTCAGTATTTTACTAAAAAAAAAATCCCTAAGTAGCATAGATTTCTCGCACAGTCCACTACGTGTAAAGACAAAATCTTTGCTTTAATTAGTACTTCAATTAAATCTTAATACTGGTAGAGGATTCGAGTTCTCTGTATAACCCGGGTCCACTTCCTAAACAAATAATAAATGTCAATTTCATAATTTTCTTCTTGAAAAATTTGAAGTAAATACCATTTGAATTTGTAAAACTCCCAGAAGTTTTCCGAATTTGTAAAAGGACAGAGAGTTATCAAGGACCTATGAGAGATATGCAAACTCGGGTGAAATTACTCTTGGTTTTAAATAAATTAAAAAAAATTAAATACCCTCACATCGGCCATCAGAGCTCAGCCGCCTACCACCGGAGTGTCCCCACCGGCCGACCTAGCAATTCTCGAGAATTACCAATAATAGCAATTCTCATTATGAAAAGAATTGCCAGGCAATTCTCGAGAATTGCTAGGCCGGGCGCAGGCCTCTGGCCGGTTGGTAGTCGCCGATGGCGGGCTGGCTGTTGGAGGGTCGCCGAAGGGCAGCGGCCTTCCGGCAATCGACAGTGAGGGTATTTATTTTTTTAGAAAATAAGGATAAAAGGGTAATTTCATTCGAATTTGTATATCCCTTATAGGTCCTTGATGCCTCTATGTCCTTTTATAAATTTGGGAGACTTCTAAAGTTTTATAAATTCAAATGGTATTTTGATGACATTTTCCTTTCTTTTCCTTATAAAGAGTAATTGATAAAGAACAGCGGTCTGGCCCTCCAAAATCTGGCGATGATCACATGTCGGGTCGTAAATTAAATAATATGCATCGTCATATTCAAAATGCGAGTAATCTCATTTTAATTTCATGAGTTCTCTGTAATGATCAACTAAAGGTTGTTGTCTTCTTATTGGCAAAAAAAAAAATGGATCCTATTGGTGGGCTCACAAGAACTATGATGCAAGCGATGGCATTCTACAATAGCCAGGCTCCTCCTAAGACTAGCGCGTGCTTGACACACCCCATCATGGGGACATTCGCATGCCTAGAAACAGTTCGCTACTGGAGGCAACAGTAAAAGGTCCCCAATTTATAAATATTCTCATTCAACTCTATTTTTATTTATGAGTCTTTTCTTTAATCAAAAAATTTAATAACAAATAAAATTATAACAATTTTATCCATATTAATAGTACCAATGAAAAAAAAATAAAAGAAAAAAATTGAAAGATACTCATTTATAAATAAAAATAAAATTAAAAATTTTACTTAACGATTGAGCTAACTATTTCTCTTTAATTAGTTTGTGTGATTTAGTTAAAAGATACACATATATATTACATAAGCATGCAAAATTTGTTCCCCTTTTGTAAAAAGAATGTAAAATTAACCTAAAAAAGAGATCAACGAAATGGAAATTAAATTAAATCAAATAAATATTAGATTACACTTGTAATTTTCCCCCCTCATCTTTCTTAACACATAAGTTATGAATGCATAAATAATTTTAATTTTCTAGTACAATATAACAGAAAATGGATGACAAATTTCAAGCTGTATTATTTATTTAAAAAAAATCAAGTTGCATTACTCGTTATTGAGGGCAAATTTGTATTATTAAATCTTAGGGGTCCTTGAACGTTAATGTTTCGAGTAAGTTCTATGTACTCTAGTTATTTTTGCAAAAGCTTTTCCTTCAGCCTCGAACCGCGCACAAAGTAGTGGCTTTGTTCACACCTTTTGTACACACTCTTCCCTCGGCACTTTTTTCTGCTAATGTGCTTCCGCTTCAGCTAGGGCTCTTTGCTTCCTTCTTTCCCTTCACAGGCACAGAGAATCTCTGAAACCCAACATTGCAGTTTCTCTCTGAAAGGCAAACAATGGTAGAGGGACGAGGCTCCACTCTTGTGCACATTTTGGTGGTGATTTTATGCTTAGTCGCCTTCGGCTTCGCCATTGCTGCTGAGAGAAGGAGAAGCGTCGTGAGCTTCTTTTACCCTTCTTCTCTCTATCTCTTGGTGTTCTCAACTTTTGAAAGCTGATTATAACATTTTTCTTTGATCATATCTGGACTTTTATTTGGAAAGCTATGTTATTATTACTTTTTGTACATTTTTTTGAATGTCAGGGATTTTAATTTGGTAGCTAGAGATCTATGTGTTCAATTGTGATTTCTTGAGTTAGTTTTATCTTTTACTAAGGTTTACGTTTTAAGCGATAGTTCGTTTGTCTCGAGTGAAAGAGTTCCTTGTTTGCTAGTTGCTGAGAGGTGGAGACGTGCTTTACTGTGTTGCGCGGTGAATTATCTCAGGGAGACAAAAAGAAACTCTTCATTTATCAGTGAAACCACTGCGAAAGACAACGACATTTAACTTTGCATAAATTACTTCTGAATTTGATACCATTCCATGTTAAGTAATAGGTATGTTTCTTTTAGATCTCTTTAAGTTCAGTCGGCTACATATGGTGCTTGATTGAGGAATGTACAGAACAATGTGATTCCAAGGGTGTCTTACTCCAGATGCGCAAACGACTAAGCATGTCAATATATCCCGAGATCCTAGAATAATAGACTTCTTAAAACGTTAAGCTGGGTAGCTACTGACTATGAAGGCTTTTATCACCAGAATGATTATGAGTTATATGAAAAATTACTTGTATGGTATAGAACCTTGTAAAAATGATTCATAATTGTGTGTAAGTTTAATTCATTTCTGGAACCTTTCAAAGTTGGATATGACTGAGCGTTGCTTTGTAGTCAAGGAAAGCTGTTAGTGCTGCCGTGTGAAATTCATTGTAACATTAGTTGTTGATATTTTTTTGTATTTGATATTTATTGTTCTTTATTTTTCACTTTTTGTTGCTAGGAAGTTTCTAGTAAAATGAATTTTTTTTTTATATATACAATATCTGATCTTCTTTGATGAGATATATTGATCTTCTTCCTAAACATGGGAAGGTTGTACTCATTCCCAGTACATAAGATTCAGGGGTAGAACAAATCTTCCAGATACATGTGCCTAAGAGAAATTGAATAAAGATCACAGTCACTTTCCTCCCCTTGTTTTAGTGTTAAATTCTTCTGCTTGCTTTCTAAAGACTGAGCTATTTCCACTCTCCTTTTGCCTTTCTCTGCCTAACTCTTTATTATATCTGTATTTATACGAATGTCCAACACTGTTGCCCCAGTGGTCATAACAGAACATGTTTACATTGGGAAAATCTGGTCTTATTAATGTCCCCTAATTTCCCCATTTTACAGCTGAATTTATTGTAACAGGAGAACAGTCTGGAAACTAGACCCCTTTGGGCACTGCAAATCTTCGTTTTGCTTATGCGTTATAAATTATTCTTATTTTAGGGAAGATGAAATGCATATGAGATTTTGATTTCAGTCCTTAGTTTTGTTATAATCCAGTACTGAATGACTATATAGGCCCAGGAACCCAAGTATTGCTCTTTGTTTAATGTGTCTGTGTAAAATATTCTGATGGAATGAAGACAAGAACAATTTTTCCGAGTCTTGACCATTGAGAGTTGTTTTCAGAGGTAGCATCAAGTGTGTTGGTATCTTTACAGGTTTAAGTCTAGCTCTTTCACAGAGGAGACTTGCCATTGGAAGGACACCATTACTCCACGGCTTGAAGAGAGGGCTTTCTTCGACATTAGAAATTTTAGCATAGATTATAGAATCCTAAATGAAACTTGTGTAGCTTGAATCTTTTAGAACCACTTCATTTAATGTAGCACTGAAGTTATCCTGGGCTATTATTATCTTGTGGGAAAGTGTTATTTGAGGTTTATCAAGAGTTAATTGTTTACTTCAATGCTTCATAGGCTGGTGCTTTTGTCAAGAACATTATAAGTGGAAAATATAGAAGATAAGAGAAATCTATAGTCAAGAACACATTTACAAGATACAGTAAAGTTTTTGGGGTGATAGTTTTCTTGAATAAGTTAAGATTGGTGTAAAGGAGTAGTTGTGGAACAGAAATAAATAATCTTTTAGTATATTTCTATCCTTCAAATCAAATGTGTTATAAAACCTAGCTTCTGCTGAGTGGCTGAACATGTCTACCATAATCTAGGCGCCAGTTTATATGCCGTAGTCAATTTTGTTTAAAATGTGTGGCAAGCTGTTCTTATTGTTGCCATTGGCATGCTTATTATGGTTCAGTCTTTTATACCATTCCTTTCTCTTCCTTGACAGGGAACCTTGTTCAGAGATGATAGAACAAACGAAACATATTGCATCTACAATTCTGATGTTGCAACTGGATATGGTGTGGGCGCATTCCTGTTTCTCCTTTCAGGTGAATCACTGCTTATGGGAGTGACAAAGTGCATGTGTTTTGGGAGGCCTTTAACACCTGGGGGAAATCGAGCATGGTCCATTATATATTTTGTGTCGTCTTGGTAAGAATTCTGACTGAAACCATGGCATCTTCAATTGCAGTTTTAAATGGACAATAATCTCAAACCTGGCCCACTGGGTAGTCACCAGAAAAAATTTTTAAAAGAAAAGGCAGACAGTATTCATTGCAAATTTGCAATAATAAGTATGTTTCAAATTCCATAGTGCTCTCTCCAATAGATAAAACAAAGACAAACTAAAATAATTACCTAGAGTCGAAATATCATCTTTTTAAATTATTAGGATTAGTTGTAGAAAAGGGAATACCATTGGGTTATGTGGGTTGGTCCACAAAGTTGTGGATTAAACTGGTCTTGCTTGCATGACCCCTAAATTATTCGGGTTGACAAAATACAAATTGAACCCACCATTTTTTTTGGGTTAAACAAACCAGTTTGGTGGGTTCAATCTGTACAAGGTTATTCACTATGATGTCTAACACTTTGTTATTCTGATACTAATGTTTATTGTATTTCCCACTTGTCCCATCACTAGAAGGTTTTCTTGATTTTCGTGGTACATCATTCCTCACCCATTTTGCCCATGAACAAGTGTATGGTGAATTAGAAACTATCCTGTTTCAAAAATGTGGAAATTAAAACTTGAATAATTCCTTTTCCCGTGCTATGTTTTATGCTTTTACTTCATTTGGCTTTGGCCTCCTGATAGTTCCCACTTCCCACTTCCCACTTCCAAATGTTACTAGTGAAAATACACCATGCAATTGTGCAACTTAGCTATAAATATCATTCTTTCAACAACCCTGTTCTGATTTTTGAATTTCCATTGTTATGCTTTATGCACTTGCAGGGTGACTTTCTTGGTTGCTGAAGCATGCTTGATAGCCGGTGCAAGTAAGAACGCCTATCACACCAAATACCGGGGAATGATTTATGCTCAAAACATCTCCTGTGAATCTCTGAGGAAAGGTGTGTTCGTTGCTGGAGCAGTTTTTGTTGTTGCAACCATGATTCTCAACGTATACTACTACATGTACTTCAACAAGGCCACAACTACTCCAGCTTCTCACAAAGCCAACAGGGTAAGCTCAACAGTTGGTATGACTGGATATGCTTAAATTCTCTGATGATTATGGTGAAAGGGACCCTAATTTTGAAGCTTGATGTCAATTACTGTGTATTTTTCTCTTTATTGTAACATAATGGCTTTACGGTTGGCTTTGCTTAGGCGTCGTCATATTATGGTGTTCCTCATGGATGCTACTATATGTAGTAATAGTTCTTGATCCCGTGCAACTCACGGGTGTATTTAATCAGGCATGCTTCGGCAACCAAATTAAACCCTCATCTAACTCTTATATTTAGGGCCGAGAAGAGTATAATTCTTGACTATAATAATAGATGATGGATAGAATAAACACAAGCTATATATATCAAGGCTCTTAAAACGAGAGTCTAATTAGCTTATTTTGTGTATTCTTGTTAAGTACAGGATAATGTGGAGATTGGAGGTTTGCTAAAACATTTAGGACCCGTTTGGATTAGTGGTGAGAGAAATGACTTTTTTTTTTTTTTTTTAATCTGACTTTTACAAACTTATAGATATGATAAAAGACAGATTGTAAATGTAATTCATGTTTTGGTGATATAAGTAATTATTTTCATTCTGAGAATTGTTTGGATGATAATTTGATAATCAAGTTTAGATGAAAAATGGCGGAAAAGAGCATAAATTTTATTGAATTTGAGAGGCAATCAGCAGCAAAGCACGAGTTAAGGCTTAAAATAAATTAGAAAGGCAAATGAGATAAACTCATTAACCATGAGGAGATCCGGCAACCACAAAATCCAGCGACCACAGATCAGAACACACCCAATAGCAGATAGGGGAGGGATCAGAGAAGGACGAATTCCGAACAGCAACCATACCCCAACTGACTGCGACAAGACTTCCGGACTCCAGCGAGAATAACGGTCAATGGTGATACTTCACAAATTGCATGCAAGAACTCAACATGGAGCTCTAAGGTCGGCCATAGCGGATGAGAAGGGAGAGAACAAATGAATCGATAAATGGGAAGGACAGGTATCGACCGTGAAGCCCTTTTTCAGGTAAAGTAGTTCTTGGTGGCTTATTTCAAAAGCTGCTTTTGGGCTAAAAGCCCATTACAACAAACGCCTACGTAAACAGGATCAGGTCCACTCACTCTGCTTTTTTCACTTAATCGAACGTTTTTCGCTCCCTGCCTTCAACTCAAACAGACCCTAGTTGTTGTTATGAAAAAAACAGACTCTAGTTGTAGATAGAATACTATATGAATGAGTAGAACTGAACTTTAGGTTGCTCTGTTGTCTAGTTTAGGATGGAATTTAAATACATTTACAACAATTTTCCCACATTTTGGTGTGTTTAGCCGAACAGCTCAACCCCTACCTTTTGATATTTCCCATGTGGGGCAATGGTAGTTCAAATGGGCCAATAGTAGGCGTCCTTGTTTCGGGTCATTAATGTTTGCTGTCTTTGTCCGCAGTTAATTTTAACCATACGATACTGTCTCAACAAGATCATATTAATTTTTGCCGACATAATACGGAAAAAGGACCAGCAAAAAAAAAAAAAAAGCATGCATTTACTGTCTGGCCCACCAACAGGGTACAAGGACAAGGATCTTCACAGATCTGTTAAGCTTATTACAATAACCTCTTTTCTCTGACCAAAAAAAAATTACAATAACCTCTTTTCCACGCATGTTACAATTAATAAGATTCCTATTTTGGGACAAATCCCTTTAACATCTAATGGGACCGAGAAAATTTTAACAAGGTATCAGAGAAAATTTTGGTGTCCAAAAGGTTATTAACAACTCCATGTATAAGTTTTAACAATTTATTAAAATTTTTTTAACATTAGAATTTTCTCCGATACTTTTTTGACTCTTTTTTTTTTTTTTTTCCCTTGGGTCCTTAAAGGATTTTCCCTCTTATTTTTCCTGTGTGGAAGTAATAAAATTATCTAATCTGTTGGGCTCATTACAAGGTCACTCATAAAGTCATACGCTAGTCCTAAAATAGTAAAATGTGACAGAGTAGCATCTCTTGCCATAAGTGACTGTAATTGCTAGCGAAGATTAAAAATTAAAAAAGCATATTTACTTCTTTTAATCTTGACTTCACAGAGTTATATCATGACACTGAGAAAGCCCAATTAAGCCATCGAGGAAATTGCTAATGCTTCATTGCTTCCTAGTTCGCGAGTAATGTGGATGATGAGTGAGCTCGTGAGGTGGTCAGCTGACATAACGTGTGATGTAGCTGATGCTTGGGAGATGACTAGGACAATAGGATGACGTGGCAACTGATGTGTATGATGACTAGGCATATGAATAAGATGAAGTGATGATGTGGTGTCTGAAGGTGTTGATGACTAAGATTGTGTTGACATGGTAGGGTGAGGTGGGATGACTAAATAGGTAAGTGACATGTCGTGTAAAGAGAGAGGGGGTGTCTTCACTGACTTTTCTCTCAACTTCATCTTCACTTAATTTTTCAATTATTAGATTATGTTTTAATGGGTGAGATTCAATACTATGTAAATAAATATTATTAAATATAATAAAAATATAATATTGTTACATAACATTAGATCCCACCAATTAAAACATGATCCAATGGTTATGACATTTAATGGAGAGAGAAGTTAGTGGATAAAACCCCTCTCCTGCGTGTGACTTTGTTGATACTATGCTGATATGGTGTTTGTGTGTGTTAGATGATTTGGCTGATGATTAGGACTGTGTGTTGACATATGTGGCGTGTTTTGATGATGGGCCGATGACTAGGATTGCATGCCTTCCTGGTAGTTGTGGTGTCGGATGACTGGGTGGGTGACTAGGCCTTGCGGCTAACATGGTGCCTAATGTGGGTGATGACTAGCACATGACGAGGACAGAAGGTTGATATGGCACTTAAGCGTGGGTTATGAGTAGGATAGGAGGTTGACATGGCGCATGACGTGGCAGTGCAAAAAGTCACAATGCTTCGAGGTTCTAATAGAAAATTACGATATGATAAACAACCACATTAGCATTATACCCAATGTTGTCAAAAACTAGTTTCTACGTAGACACGGAAAGGGGTAGTAGAAACGTAAAAAGTAGAAACGACACGGCACGTAAAGTTTCTACTTAGTACTACTTAAATCAGAGCTTAAAATTATATACATATGCATGGGGGAAAATAATCAAAAATCAGTAAATAACTACTCAAAATTCAATTAGAAAAACATCAAAATAATAAAGTTTAACAACTCCTAAATTATAACAATTCATTCAAATCAAATACATCATCTTGAATGTCGTCATTGTAGAAATAAAATCAGTGGGACAAAATCAGCCTATAACAAAATTACTCAAAGAGCTAATAAGAAAGGGGCCAAAAACAGGGGAGGAAATTGTAGAAATAAGCACCGGCGAAATAGGATAAATAAGCACTGATGAATACTAACCAACGGAAGCATGAGATGTCGACGTCGGAGCACGAGCAGTCAGTAGAGCACGAGGAGGAAACACGAGTAGTCAGCACCGGAGACGAATCAGAGAGCGGACGACAGCGGAGCACGAGGAGTCGACGCCGGAGACGGAGTGGATCAGAATCGGCGACGCAGAGAGTGGGAGTGGACGACAGCGACACCGAGAGTGGAGGATGCAGCAGATGATTTGGGGTTGGGCATTTGGCTTTTAGGGTTTGGGAATGGGAGTGAAGTAGTGAAGCACGATGGTCGATGGGTTCGGTTTTTTTTCCCTTGTTTTTTTTTTGGGGTTTTAAGTAAAAACTGTAAGGACTGTAGAAACTTGCGTTTTTACCAGTTTCTACGTTTTTACACTAGTGTCTACCCGTTTTTGTTTTGGCCAGTGTCTACCTGCGTTTTTGCACTGAACTCCCTAGTAAAAACGTAAAAACGCACGTTTTTACGTTTTTACACTAGTTTTTGACAACACTGATTATACCATAATCATTTATTTGCAGTGGACTAAAGCGCAGGTTAATATTTTTCTTATCCCCCGGTGAAAAGGTGCTTTTTCATATTCTGTTATTAAGCTTCCCAATGTCACCATGTTTGGATGAAATGTTAATGAGAAAATTGTATTGAAGTTTCATGCAAGACAAAATACAACTTAAAGATCTCTTGAAATATCCAATTTGCAGTGAAGTCCCGTTCAATATTTGAGTAATATGTTCCAATTGTAAAAAGACGGTAATACCCTTTTAATCACCCTTTCCAACCTCCCTCTTCTTCAAACTCTCCTTCCTTCTCACGCTCCTTTATGCCAGAATATCATACTTTATGCTATGGACATGGCTCTTTCGTCTTTCCCAAACCAATAGGATAAATGATTTTTGTTTTTTGTTTTTTTTATATATTATATTGATGAGTCGACATATTCTTATATTAAAAATATTATATTGTATTTTTCTTAAATGTAAATCATATTTTGAAAGTATTATGATTGTATAAAAAATAGTACTAGTATTACGATATATTTTTGGGAAAATCCCACAAAAATAATTTTAAAAATAGGAAATGACAAAATGATGTTGTGAATATTGATAATACCAAAGGAATACCCAATTTGTCTTTTTAAAATTTAAAATAAATGACACAAATGTCTTTCTAGATATATTTTTTTAAAAAAAATTGCCCACGCCAACCGGCAGTGGTGGTCGGAGTTTTGATGGCCAGCTGGCTGACTGCCACCTAAGCTTCAATAAGAATATACTGTTGGGAAGAATATTATGTCGGGGATAAATATTCCTAAAGTGTTGGGGGTGTTTGCTCAAAAAATTGGTGGACATTGGATCCCCAATGACTTTTAAGAGATAATATGCAAATATATACATATAATGACTTTTAAGAGATAATATGAAAATATACACGTGTGTGTGTGAGCACGCATTCTCTTGATTTTATTCGTTTAACAATTCATAATATTTTATTAAGTTTTAAAAAATTTTGTTTTTCATGCGAAAAATTCACACTATCATGTCATGTCATTTATAAGTTTTGTTAAGAAATTCACGATAATCCATTAAGTTTTAATAACTTTCATTTACTAAGTAAAAATTCACACTATTAAGTCATTTATAAGTTTTCATGATATTTCATTAGGTTTTAGCAATGTTCGTTTACTGAGTAAAAAATTTCACACTATCAGGTCATTCACAAGTTTTATTAAAGAACTCAAGATATTTGATGAAGTTTTAATAACTTTTTTATCAAGTAAAAAATTTATACTATAAGGTCATTCACAAATTTTATTAAGGAATCACTATATTTCATTAGGTTTTAACAATTTTCATTTTCCAATAAAAATACATAAGTTGTTAAAACCTAATAGTGTGACTCTTTTAACGAAAGTTGTTAAAACCTAATCCAATGACGTAAATTCCTAAGCATAAATTGTGAATGACCTAATAATATAACTTTTTTACTTGGCAAATGAAAGTTATTAAAATTTAATGAAATGTTGTTAATTTCATAACAAAACTTGTGAATGACCTAATAGTAAATAATAGTTGTTAAAATCTAATTAAAATTCGTTAATTCTTTAACAAAACTTATAAATGACCTCATCGTGTGAATTTTTTACTAGGTGAACGGAAAAATTCCTTAACAATAGTTATGAATGAGCTAATAATGTAATTTTTTTTATTGGCTCATAAAAAATTATTAAAACCTAACAAAATATTATGAATTTATTAACAAAATTTATAAACAAACTTAAGTGGAATTTAAAGAATTAGTTTATGGGAAAAGTATTTCTCCAGTCACTAGAGATAGAGTTATCTCCAATGACTCTAAAACTACGTTGTTTTGAATTAATGAAGGGTTTGTTAGTAGTTTCAAGTGAATTAATTAAGGGTGTTTTGGTAAAATATATATAATTAAAAAATAAACAAAATTACAGAAACACCCTTTATTAATCCAAAACGACGTAGTTTTGGGATCACTGGAGATAATTCTATCTCCAGTGACAAGAGAAATCATTTACCTTAATTTATATATATATATATATATATATATATATATATATTTATTGATTTACACATTATATATTAAAAAACATCGGTAGCCTAATGGCCACTTGTTTTTGGCAGAACATCTCCACTTTGTAATTTTCATATTTCTTTCTCACGTGATCCTGCTTGGCATTTCCTATGAAAAATTGAAAACTTTGGAAGGTACAAAATGATAGAAGGGATGGGAGGTGATACGAGGGGACACAGATCTTATATTATTGAAGAGATCTGACAGTCAAACAGTGCTGTGCACAACCCTCCCAAGTCAAACATCTAAGAGTCTATTTGATCTAAGTTATTTTTAGCTTATCTTCTATTTATAAGTATAAGTTAAGCTAAATAAGATTTTATAAAAGCTCTTATAATTATAAGAGCTTATTTTGTAATGAAGAAAAAAGAGCTTAAAAATAAGCTCCTATGAGGAGTTTATTTTTAAGTTCTTTTTTTATAAGCTCTTTTTTTAAAAAAAGAAAAAAGAAAAGAGAAAAGAAAACCTGTAATCTCTGTAATTTCTCGATCGAATACTACTGCCACCGCCGCTGCCACTGCCGCCGCCCCCGCCGCCGCCACCGTCGCCACCACCGTCATCGCCGTTGCCACCACTATTGTTACCGTTGCTGCTGCCACCGCCACTACCGCCGCCGCCACCACCCTTTTATAATATATCTTTTATGATAATTTTTATTAGAAAAAAGTGCTTATGACAAAAATTTAAGTTTTAACTTAAAAGTTACTTTTAAGCTAAAAATAAGAGGATCCAAACAGGCTAAATCACTTCTAGTGGCGGAACTTGGAGGAAAAGTTTTGGGGGGCCAAATAGTAGTGGGGGATTCGGGGGTGCTGCCCTCGAAATTTTTTTTTAAGGAAAGTTTTAAATGCATTAAAAATGAAAAGAATAAAAAAAAAATATTCATGAAATCAAGTCAATTAACTTCATTTACAAGTATAGTATAGAATGAGTAAAAACATAGTAAGGGATACACCACAAAAGTAAATTTTACTGATAAGATAAAAATTTCAGGTAATTAAAATGAAATATAGAAAAGAATGATAAGATTAACATAAATCATACAAAATCTCATATGAAACAAAGATTGAATTATAAGCCCAAAGATATAAAAAGAGGGAAGAATGTAAACAAACTCTAAACAATATTTTTTTTGGGGAGGGGCCAAAGTTGTATTCACTACTTTGGGGGGGTCAAAGTTGTATTATTACCCTAACAAAGGAAATAAAAAAAGTTCCATTAAAAAAATTTTTTTAAAAAAAAATTGGGGGGCCAACTAAGATCCGCCATTGATCACTTCCAAACCACTTCTTTTGCGATGTCTTCCATTTTCTCTTATGTGTATGTGGAGTATATATTTCCTTTAATTACGAGGGGTTGATTCATTAATTTTAACTAAATATAAAATATATTTTTTACTTCTATATCCTTATTTTTAATAGTAAAAAGAAACATTCCTCACCCTAGTGTGATATAAATTGCTTTTAGAAGAATTTTTTTAATATATCATATGAGTCATTTTAAGAGTAATTCATACTTATTGATAAATTTTGTTCATGTATTTAATATTTAAATATGACTCCTTCATATTTATAAAATCCTTATTTTTCTATTTTTATGTAGTTTAAAGTCGTAAATTGTCTTGATCAATTTTTAACCATTTATCTTTTATTTCTTATAAAGTAGTGTAATTTTAATTTTAAATTTAAAGGTGAAGAAGAAGAAGAAGAATAAAGGTGAAGAAGAAGAAGAAGAAGATTTTAATTTTAAATTTAAAGGTGAAGAAGAAGAAGAAGAATAAAGGTGAAGAGGATCCACGTCCAGTTAATACTCCAACAATCATGAATACAAGAGTTTGGTAATTAATCATTACAAATAATAAATTTTTTTTTTGAAGAAACAAAATGATATTAATTAGCATAGTAAACTACATAATATTATAACTTAATAAGAGTCAGTAGCTAGGAAAAGAAAAATTGAAAGGAGTTCAGAATTCAGATGATCAACCATCAATCCCTTCACATAAAGTACATATCCAAGGCCTGGAATTGAGGAAAAGCATCCAAACTACTTTGATTGCCCCATGCATTGGGACAGCCAAACAAAATATGATCAAGAGACGAGCACTACTAGTAGTACAGTGGTATTAAAATTAATTTCTCCCCTCCCGGTTCTGGGTTTGATCCCCTCTTCCCCTATCACCTTGTATAAAATATATATATATATATATCAAGAGATACCACTCCGGTTATACATTTATAAATCTTTTCTATTATAAAAAAATTTAGTTATATTTATAAGTCCAATTTCAAAATAATAAATAATATTGTGACAATTTTGGGCTATATTAATTGTATTAAAGAAAATAAAGAGAGAGAAAAAAGTTGAAAGATACTCATTCATAAATGAGGACAAACTTGAAAACTTACCTTATGATTATTGAGCTAATTACCTTTTATAATTTAGTTAAAAGAAACTTATAAATAGGACCTGACCGGTATTCATCTAGCTTGCACGGAGGATGATTGTTTCTTTAAAGATCTATCACTTTTATTATTAAATAAATTATAGTTATATTAACTACAACTATTCTTTTTGTGCTTTTGGGAATTCTGTCTTAAAATACATACCGGGGCGTATAATTAATTGTTATTTTTAAGCGTTATATATCCCTGCGCGACCTCTACCATTAACTGTAATTGTTATGTATCAAATGTTATAAATGTTAAATTATATACAAAGAATATGAAGTTTCTTCTTATCTCTTCTTGTGCCCTCAAAGAAGCTAATGCATTTGACATCAATTTTCTCACAAATATGTTGTGGAAGCTTAATGCAAGATAGAATGTGAAAGTTTGTAATTGATATATGACTAGCTTGCGATATAAGCTTAGCCTTCCACGCTGAAGTTCTTTTTTTTTTTTTTTTTGTCAAAGAACACGCTGAAGTTCTCTCTCTCTCTCTCTGTTTTTTTTTTTTTTTGCTATGAAATTTTTAGGAAAGGGGTTGGACTCACCCATAGTCCAAGGGCATGGCTCTTAGAGCCCAGTCCACAGAGCATACTGGCCAAAGAAAACATATACCTCCACCTCTACTAGCGTCTCCACTGTTTCCTAGACCCCTAGGATACCTCCTCTAGTGCCTTGACCAACACAGAGATCGAACCCCCTCTCTTAAGGTGAGGAAGACCGACCCCACCTGAAGTTCTCATTTCTACAAAAGAGAACACTTGTTGATAGACAAGTGACTTACCTCTCCCAGATCAGCCCATGTGCCAAAGCATTTGAAGAAAAGTGATTCCCCAGACCTTGTGAAAAATGTCGTTTGTCTGCATATAAAACATTAGGGCTAGAGATGAGTAGGTCTTGACGCTTCTCTCTCTCTCATACTCATTCTCATCTTCTTCCGTCATTTCTCCCTTTCTATTATTAGATTAAGATTTCAACTGTATAGATTTAATATCTTATAAAAATTTTAGTATAATTTTACTTAAAAGATAAAACATAAAATTTTTTATAATTTTATAAATTTTACTCAAAAATAAATTTTGTATCTTTTTATGTAATATTATTATAATAATATGTTTATAAGATATTAGATTTAAACTATTGAGATGTTAATCCAATAATTTTTTTAAAAAAAAAAAGGATGGAAAGGAGTATTAGAAAGAAGCCAATCCCAATTTTGACATGTCAACCTCTTGTCCAAAAACCATTCGGATTGCTTGAAATCTCTGAGCAGCACTTTCAAAGAAAAAAAATGGAATAATCTCCATAAACTAGATGAGAAACCCCTCGGGCTACTCGGTAGATCTTGAGATTTTTTCATTCATCATTATTGGCTTCTAATTGGCTTTAAAGTTTTCTCGTTCCGGCCAGGAGCGATTTTTCCGTCCCAAAAGGAAGATTTAGAATCGGGGAAAAAAAAAATTGGCATTGAAATCAAGAATGAGACTGGTTCTCACTTCTCAGCCGACACTCAACAGTCAACACACCCGACAGACAGGATATAGTTTTTACGTGTGTGGTGTTGTTTTGATTTCATAAAGTAATAACAACATTTGATTAATTTATTTAATTATGTCAATGTATAGTCAATCCTGAAGAAAGGAAGCCCATTGATTTGTCTTTCAATCTTTAGGCATGTAGTCAGGCTCCTTCTGATTTTCTAATGTATAAGACTCTTAGACTTTTGATTGTATAATGTAGTAAATGAGATTTGTCATTAAATGACTTTTGGGTGACTAAACAAGATTTCAAACCAAAATCATTATATTTATGTTGCAAATTAAGTGAGAAGCTGTTATAATTTTGAATTATGACTGTATAAATTTTGGGTTTCATATAAATTCTAAAGCATTGCATGTTTTGAGATTTTCGGGAATTCTTGATCTCAACTCGAGAAGTCCCGATCTAAGAATTTTTTGGCATCGAGAATGATTTCCCTTTATGAGCCTTCTTCATGAGCCTTCTTCAGGATTAGGAATAGGATGTATTGATCCTGTCCTGTTCTGAGAACACCCCTACAAGAGGACATTGGTCGAATTTATATATTCCTTTTGATCTTATTTATAAGAGCACAATAACAGAATTACATGATTTAAGAAAGCGATTAAAGTTTGTTAAGAATAATAAATATGTCTAAAATAAAGTAATACGAGTATTACTAACATTTTAATTAATATAAAATATAAAATTAATTAGGGGTGAAAATAGAAAAGAAAAAAAAACTCATTAAATGTTCAAACAATTATTATCAAACTCTTATAAAAATGATTAAAATAATATAATTTTTGAGATTTTATAAAAATGACAAGTGGAAGTAGAAGATAAATGATATTGAGAAGCAGAGTTCCCAAGGTTCATTTACCCCGGGTTCATGGATAGACATTTTGTCAACGGCGATTGGGAAGCCGGATTACCTTGACAACATTCGAGGGGAGCCTAGGGGAGTTTCTGCCACAAAATATTTTGGACGGCGTTTACGATTCTATGACGATAACAATCCTAGTCCTCAGCTTGTAGCCAAAATTCGGGCGGGACTATTTGACGAAATCATGCAACAAGTACGATCCGAAGTGAAAACTATGATAAATTCGAGGGACAATACGGAACATACAACTCGTAAATCCCCGGCCTTCCCCATTAGTAAAAAGAGTTTTAACCCTCCGGATGTTGATCTCGGCGAACCTTCTCACATTTCATAAGAAGGACAACCTTGCACTCTCTATTTGGATGTCCCACACCGGCGTATTGTTGCCGATAGGGTGGACCCAGGATTTGATATTTGTGTGTGCACAATTAGTAAGGGATTTGGCTCCCGAAATTTTTTTTAAGGAAAGTTTTAAATGCATTAAAAATCAAATGAATATAGACAAGAAAAGAAAAGAAAACTTCAACTAAGCATAGAAAAATAATAATTAAGAGTCAACTAAATTAATACAACAGAAACAAAAGCATTCTTTGATTCTTCATTTTTTGAAAATATTGCATTATATCTTCATTATCAATCTTATTAAGTATATCACGTTCAACATAAGTTAGTATACATGAGTTAAATCAATCATCACTTATCCAATTACGTAATTTATCCTTAACAAAAGTCATTGAAGAAAAAACCAGCTTAACATTAACAGTTGCTACCGGTAGAATGAGTGCCAACTTTATCAACAAATAGACTAGTGGATAAATAATATCCTTTCTCTTCTTGGAACCTTCCTGAGCCCTATGAGATAGAGAGTTGCTAGTGGCAGAGCCACAATTACGAATTAATTTAGAGAAAACGATAATTATGAATACTTTAAGAGTAAAGGATTTCTCCAATCACTGGAGATAAAATTATTTCCTATACTTTAATGTAACATATTTCCCTTTATTAATTTATCCCAACAAAAATTAACTAAAGAGCATAGCAGAGGGAGTATATATACTTATAATTGGCCGTGTACGAACCTCATACCACTTGATTTCTCACTACATTTGGAGAGCAACATTAGAAACGCACCATGGTTCGCGGGGTCCACGTTTGGCTGCCAAGTGCAATGCACCACTCCCTTCATTATTTTTTTGTTCCATTTTTTTATGTCTGCATGTGCACCCAGTGGCAACACCGTGGGTCCGTCAATGGTTGCCGATGCTCTTATTTACACAGATCACACTGTCCACCATAATATTGAAATTCCAAAAAACCTACATAGGGTGACTGTGAAATGTGTTCGAGAGGGGGAAGACAAAACAGACATCCCGATTGAAGATGACGAGGTTCCTGATTTAGGCCGGGCCATAGGATCGTTCATCCTTTAGCCGAATCATCTTATTCAGATGGCGGCGGCGACACCTCCAATGGTAGGAAATACATTATTAGAACCTGCTTTTCATTGGTAACTCACTCATAATATGTTTGTTTATGTTTTCATAGAATGAATAACACGCGGGCAAATTTCCACACTTAGCACTACTGCGAGACATCTACAAGGATATCAGCTATCTCTCCTTCAAGATGCAACCGGCCATTGTCGGTATAGACAAGACATATGAGTTTACAATTGACAAAAAAGATCTTGTTGAATTTATGCATATGGAGGATTTAGATTTAGTCGTTCTTGAAGCTGCGATAATGTAAGTTTTTTTCCCCTTTAATTATTGCATTGATCTTTTTTGTTTTCTATACTCAACAACACTTATCATTTTATTTCGATCATAGCGTCTGTAACGACATATGCGTCCAGAAAGGTCGAGCAGATTTGTATGGATTCTTAAGTCCAATAAATACGACCCAGACTCGCAGTAAGTTAACCAAAAGGACGCTTTATGTTGGTGCTACAATTGCCGAGGAAGATGATCGTTGTTATCTAGCCCCAATACTTGAAGGGTATGTATTTTAGTTTTGTCTATTTAAAATTTTTAAGAATAAATTCCTTTCTTATCTTAATTAATATTAAAATGTATATGTTGTAGTGGTCATTGGACCCTGTGTGTTGTTTGTCCCTCCGAGAATGCATATTATTGGTTTGATCCCTTAAGTGGTGGCAGGCCAAACGATGACATCAAATCCATGTTTGCCAAGTAAGTAAATTTTCATCTAAATCATTGATTCTTCATTTATATGATTTGTTTTCATGTCTGTTAACTTCCATTTTAATGATAGTGCATTCAGGGCGTCAAGATTGATTTCAAGAGCAACAGAGCAGGGTGGACTGAAGTGGTTTTATCTGAAAGTAAGTAGTTTCAATTCAAGTTGAAAGACGGAATATTACCAAGAGGGGGATGAATTAGGGATATTAAATTTTCTCGTGATTGTTACTCTGTTAGCGCACTACAAGAACAGAGGTAAACAGAGTAGAGTTGAGGAAGAATGAACACAGGAAATTTATACTGGTTCGGTCTAAATCCTTGACCTACGTCCAGTCCCCAGACTCTTCGGGATTTCACTAACTCGAATGATTACACACTCTGTACTCTCGGAGTAATTCTCTCACACTAGAACTTACTTCCCCTTACAAGTTGTAATCAGATAATCCAATCTCAAAGTCCCAATACTTTGAGATTCTTACAATAAATGATAATCAATGAAGAACTCTCTAAAAGAGTAGATGAGTAAACACTGAAGATTGAAATATCAGAAGATATTGATTTCTTGTTGAAACAGTAAATGAGGTAGTTCGATAATTGAATGTGCAGAGTTTTGGTAGCTGGAGACTTGAATGCTTCTTGCATTTATAGACGCTTTCATTTAATGACCGTTGAGAAGAGATTAATGAGCCGTTGTGAGTAATGAATGTGACCGTTGAGAATTCCGTGGCTTTGTCTCTTCGTATGCCTCCGACATTCGTCCGTTATTCTCTGTTGACATTCCATATTCAAATTGTCCGTTGGAGCTCATTAGGAATGTTGTCTGAAAAGTAGTCGGATTGCTTTTCGCTTGCTCAGATGGTTTCTTGCCGAATTGGTGAATGTTCTGAGCTTTGCATTAAATGCTTCTGACAGAAATTTGCTTTATGATAATTTGAAGTTTAACCTTGTTAATCCTGTCTAAAACACACTAGAAACATAATTAATAATGATTAGAAATGATAAGGAACAATAATATCAAGTACCCATTGCATAATATCAGAGATTCAGATTTCGAGAACGCTAATTTCAAAAACTGATATGAGTAACTTGAGTTGCACAGTACTAACTCGAGTTAAATTCAAGTTCAGGAGATTTTGGAAGAAGAAGGACAACTCGAGTTATGCACACTAACTCGAGTTGCTTTTACATTAAATTCAATCAGAGAATAATTTGTATTGGCCTAACTCGAGTTGTACAGTAATAACTCGAGTTATCCTTAAATAAAAAACATCCAGAGAGCAATTGCCTTTTGATAACTCGAGTTGTACAGTAATAACTCGAGTTATGTTAAACAAAAATTCAAACAGAGAGCAATTGCACTTTGGCATAACTCGAGTTGCACAGTAATAACTCGAGTTATGTTAAAGATAATTTCAGACAGAGAGCAAATGCTACAGGATTAACTCGAGTTGATGAAAATAACTTGAGTTGCTTCAGATGACAGAAAATTCAAACTGCGAGAAGCTTTCTGGAAATGTGAAGTACAGCCCATAACTCGAGTTGTTAAGTGATAACTCGAGTTATGTTCCTTTGAAACATAATTTTTCACTTGAGTTATGATTTCCAACTTGAGTTATGATTTTTGAAAAAATCTTTAAGTCCTATAACTTGAGTTATAATCAATCAACTTGAGTCACAAAATTTCCAAAAACCATTTTCAAAGAACTCAAGCTTGCTTTCAAACATTTTTATCAAATGAAACAATTGTTAGCCATCATCAAAACATATAGAGAACTAACACAAGTTATTTCATTGACACAATGGTAGCTTTCGATATGCCTTTATTCGTTTTAACAATTTGCTTTAGATTTATAGTGCCCTCGACAACCAGGGAACTCTGAGTGTGGATTCTACGTGTTTTATATGCATACCATCGTTTCGAGCGGACGTACTACAGGTTTTCAAAACTTACATGATCGCTCTATGTTTCTCAAATAATAATTCTTTTGTTCTACTTGAGTTAATTATTTCATTCACTTCATTGGTTTAACTTATACCTTGTTTTCGAATTTATAGCTTTTTGATAGTCTGGATCCGTGCATGGAGGAAGAAATCGATACAGTTCGAGAAGCTTTGGCTGTAAGTTTTCTTCAACGCATATAGATATGTACATAATGTGTTGCCTTGTTCGCCTTTAATACTCTTGGTTTCTGCAGAATTGATAACTCAGATTTGTTAATAGCCCTGGAAATCATATCAATCATTTAGAGTTTTGTTGTTGCTATGATCCTTGTTCTGTATTGGAATTGAAACTTGGAGCTGAAAGCTGAATTTTTGGTTAGTTTAAGTAATAGTTTGTTGTTGAAGTTGTTGGTCACTTGCTACTGAATTTTATAATTGTACTTTGTTTTGTTGTTCCTGTTGTTGGTCACATATACATATGTACATCATGTTCTGCTGTTGCTGTTGTTGTGGGATGCTCATTGTTATTACAGAAGTTTGGAAAATAAAATTCTGAAGTTGTTGGTCACTTGCTGCTGAATTTTATAACTGTACTTTGTTGCTGTCAATGTTCCTTAATTGTGCATTAGATGAAAACATTAAATTGTCGAATTTTTACCCTGAAACTTTTGTTGCTGCATTATGGAACTTTACCTTTGGATTTCATGAGCTACTATGATCAGCTGTGGTCTTGATGGTTGCCAAGTGCATTTTGGTCTAAATTGATCTGTACATGAATTTCTGCGTATGTGAAATAGTTTTGCTGTCACAAATCACAGTGGTTTGCTGCACTTGTTTTGATTTGAAATCGGATTGCTTATATCTTATTTGCATTGTTCTATCATCGTTGTAGGTTTCAGTTTATTCTTTGTAATCAATGCCCACGAAATAGCAAGGGACATTTTTTAAAAAAAAAATTATAATATAAGGCGTCCTAAATTTAAGTCTAAGACGCCTTATATACAATATTGAAGTCCTGATTTTAAATCAGGACGCCCCCAAAATACGCTCTAATCACTTGGTTTTGGCGGAAATAAAGCATCCGATGTTAACTATAGGACGTCCTATGGTTGATTCAAGACGCCTTTTTTAAGGCGTCATATGTTAAATATAGGATGCTTTCAAAAAGGCGTCCTGAATTAGGTGTAAGACACCTTAAAAAAGGCGTCTTGTATTTAACATAGGATGCCTTATAGGCTATTTTTACTATTACCCTTAGTCAGACGTCCTTCTAAAAAAGAATGTTGATTGCCTCTAATTCAGGACGTTTTTAACATTTTTTGTAGTAATGGGTATCTTCCCAAAGTCACAAGGAATTGAATGTTTTTTGATATATAATTGAGTACTATGATCAATCAACATATTTCATCTTTAAGGGTTTGTTTGGCTGAACCCAAAACATTACTCTCTCTTCCCTTCCCTCCCCTCAAACCAAACAAACCCTAAAGTGGAAGCCAAAAGTGAAGAGCCATTGGCATTATGGTACAGGGGTGGATTTTTTTTTTTTCCGGGCCCCCCCAAAAGAACCTAGAGTTTTAGACCATTATAATTCAGCCTTATAAAAATGTCAATATTTTCACTCTAGTTTCTATTAAAGGTTTCATTCAGGGACTAAAACGAAAATATTTAAAGTTTTATGAGGTTGAAATGTGATACCATGAGACTCTAGTTCTATCCTGTAATTTTTGCCCCTCCAATTTTCAATTTCTGGCTCTGCTACTGATTATGGATCTGCCAAACCTGTTTGGCTAAAAGTGCTTGATTAACTACTCTACTATATGTCGAATACCAATACCCCCTTGGTTAGTTGGAAGAAAGAGCATATTTTTACTGAGAAGGCGAAGTTTCTTTTTATCTCCTATAGTGCCCCAAAATAAGCTAATGCATTTGGCAAACCTTGTAAAAAATGTGATGTGAAAGCTTCATACAAAATATAATGTAACAGTTTGTAGTGACAGACGACTAGCTTGAGATAGAAGCTTTGCCTTCCAAGCTGAAGTTCTCTTTTTAACAGAATAGAGAACTTGTTGAAGAAAAGTGATTTCCTACCCCTTGAGAAAAATTTAGTTTGTCTGTATAAGAAACATTTGGGCTAAAGATGAGTATTGTAACATCCTGAATTTTTTTTTACCTGAAACTATAATAGATTAATTTATGATAATTGATTTATTAGGTATTTAGTATGAGTAAATTTTTAAGGTTAGAATTTAAATATATATTTTAATAATATAATAAACATATTATATAGTAATATATTATATATAGTAGTATGAATGAAGAAAGATAAAAAGTGACGGAGGAAAGAATCGGAAAGAGAAAAGAAAGGAAGGAAAAAGAAAAAAAAAAAAAAAAACATGCGGGACCCACGGCCAAAATAATTCTCTGCAAACTTCCCGTGAGCGACAACCTTTCTCGTGAGTTTTGAAAAAAATTCACGCGGGACCCACGTAATAATATTTTACTATTTAAATTATAATATTATATTATTAAAAATTTTTAAAACTTTCACGAGGCGGCTGAAGAAGTCACGGGAAAGTTTCCATTTTATATTTTTGGAAAAATTACGTAAAATGACCCAGAGACGAAAATTACACTTAAAGACCCATTTTCCAACTATAAATAGACCTTCCATTTCATTTCATTCTTCACAACTTCTAAGAGCCTTAGAGAGAGGTAGAGAGAGAGAGAGAGTAGAGAGATATTTGCTTGAGAGTTATAATAGCTGGTTGGTGATTCGGGTATTAGCAAGTAACAGGTAACTCTGAATATTCTTCCTTATACTTGTGAATTATGTATGATTATTAATTGGTTTGTTTACTATTTTGGCAAGAATATTTAGAAAATATTTATGGTTTTAAGATCTGGTGTGGGAATTTTGATTTGCAAATTTGCAGAGGTACTATTTATACGTACGTTACTATTCACATATACCGTATTTACTATTCATTTTACTATTTACATATACCGTATTTACTATTCATTTTATTATTCACGTATACCGTATTTACTATTCATTTTACTATTCACGTATACTGTATTTACTATTCATTTTACTATTCACGTATACCGTATTTACTATTCATTTTACTATTCACGTATACTGTATTTACTATTCATAATACTATTCACGTATACATACCGTATGTACTCTTCATTTTTACTATTCATGTATATATACCGTGTTTTACTATTCACATATACACATAGTATTTTACTATTCACAGATACGCATAGTATTTACTATTCATAAATACGCATATTGATGTATAAAACTTTATGGTATAATAATGCATTATTTTGAGAACATATTCATCATGGCGGTTGTATTGTGATGGGTGGAGTAAGGAGGGAATTGAATGATAAGAATTGTTTATGCCACCACTCGGTGCACAGTGGATGGTACTTTTCAGGGCCCCATCTTCCATGTTTTCCTCTGGCCGGGATTTCATTGGAGATGTGGGACATGTGACACCTCCTTAGTTGTTATTTTAAAGGAGGGGAGCCATAGTCCAGATTTAAGCTCTATACCTTTGGCCGGGTGTATCTTAAGTTTTGGTGAGCTTGAAACCATCCAGTCAAATGAATGAGTTTCTATTGGACTATATGTTAGCCTATGGTTCCAGTCAGCGGTATACGGTTGGAAGGGGATATAAGGGAGGCTGCATACTGCATAGTGCATTTCTGAATTATTCAATAAAGAATGATGAGTATTTTGTAAAGGCATTTGATGTGAACAACGGTATATCTAAAAATATCTGAGTATATTAAATTCACATTATATTACCTTTTATTTTTGTCATATGTAATTTGCTCGTGTAAGGTAGAAATATTCAGTAGTTACTGAGACGTGGAATCTCATCCCATATTAACATTTTTCAGGTGATTATTCTAGTAGAGAGCAAGGGAAGGCACCTATGGAGTGAGCTCTGGAAGCTCTTTTGATCTCCAATAGATTATGTTATGTTATTATATTTGCCATGAACCTAAGACTTCCGTTTTGTATTAAACTCTGAAATATTTTCTGGAATTTATTCTGATTATGTATTACGGGTTTTATTCGAAATAGTAACATTGTAAAAGGATTTGGATATTGTTGAACTCTTTTGAAGGTATTTTCAATATTTTGACCGAGTTTTTGGGTATTAAAATTGAGGTGTTACATTTTTGGTATCAGAGCTAAAGGTTCCATGGCAATTTTGTTTATTTTCTAAAGTGATTTCTTAAAATTTTTTTTAAAAGTTCGTGGCAAATTAAATATCATAACATGAGCACTTCCCTTTGTTAGATTTAGAATTTATTTAGCTATTTTATTTGTTTAGTATCCTTATAGTATTAATCATAGGAGGAGATAATGGCAAGAACTCGAAGAACTAATTCAACCCCTGCTCCATCCCAAAGAGGTCTCCCTCCGCATCAAGATGGTCCCTATTCTCAGGATAACAATGCCCTTTTGGCAGAGTTACGAGACGTCATCCTGGAGATGAGAGAGAAAGTGAATAGACACGAGGATGAACTAGCAAAAGGAAGAGGCCAAGGTGGTAAGGAAGGAAAGGAGAAGGCTCTGGAAGTCACACCTTCTGACCATCAATCTAGGGGAGGAAGTCATTCTCGCACTGAAGATGGAGGTAGTAGCGGATCTCATTCTCAATATCATTCCTTACCTATTACTGAGGTTTGGGAAAAATTTCGGAAGTTTACTCCACCGATGTTCGAGGGGAAGCTAGATCCGATTGCAGCACTGGAGTGGCTGAAGCGTGTAGAAAAGATTTTCAGAGTTATCGATTAGCTCACAACAAAAGGTGATGGTTGCTGAACAATTGTTGCAGAAAGCAGCTGAAGAATGGTGGGAAAGCACCAAAACAAAAGGAAATGCTGAGATGACGTGGGAAGAGTTTAAGGAAAAGTTTGAAAATTATTACTTTTCCCCTTCAATCAGAATAGAGAAAGAAACTGAATTCCTCACATTCAGGCAAGGGGAATTACATGAAGACGAATTTATTACTCGCTTTTTAGAGTTGTCTAAATTCTGCGGATATTCACAGAACAACTCTAAATGGTTGAGTGCTCGATTGGTTGAAAAAGCTAGACCAGACCTAAAAACAGCTCTATCACCGTTCCTTGATGAAACAAGGGATTTTGAAGAAATATGCGACAAACTGCGCACGATAGCAAGGAACAAACGAGAAGAGGAAGCTGAGAAGATGAAGAGTTTTCAGGCCAGATCTACACACCTCATGAGACCAACGGGAGGAGTTACTAAGAAGCAGAGTCACAACTTCAGTAATGTGAATACGCGGTTTAGCCAACCATCCAGAAATCACTTTGGTGGACCATCGAGGAGTTATTTTACTGGACCCCAAAGAAGTCATTTCAGCAGACCACCGAGGAGTCAATTCAAAGGACCTCAAAGGAGTCACTTCAGTGGAGGTCAGAGTTCATATAGGGGATCCACAGCTCCTGCTGCAAGCACCGCCAACAATCAGATGTGTGCCAAGTGTGGAAGAATACACCAAGGACCATGTGTGACGTGTTTCAATTGTGGAAAGCCAGGACACATTTCCAGATTTTGTGAGGAGGAGCCTCGAGGAGCCAAGGATGCTAGAACTGCAGTGCCAGGGAAAGTGTTTGCACTATCACATCAGGAGGCAAGTGCTTCACCAAATCTGATTAAAGGTATCCTCAAACTCCAAGGTCTTGAAGTAGAAGCCTTATTTGATTCTGGTGCCACACACTCTTTTATATCATACGACTGTGTGCCTCGATTGAATTTAAGAGTGAGTGAATTGCCTTATTATATGATTATTTCTACACCGGCGGGAGCTTCAGTAAAAACTTCTAGGGCTTGCTTAAATTGTACGATTGAGATTGATAATAGGATCTCAAATATAGACCTTGTTTGTTTACCCACGAAGGGTATCGATGTAATAATAGGAATGGATTGGTTGTCAGCTAATGACATCATCCTTGACTGCAAGAGGAAGACTATCTCTCTTGCGGATGACTCTATGAGTCATAGTAGACCACAATTGTTGTCTATAGTACAAGATGAAAAGCCTGTTCATTATGGTTGTCTTGCGTACATGGTGTTTTTCTCCATTCAAACAGAAGTGGAGGAAGGGATAGAGAACATTGAAGTGGTGAAAGAATTTCCGGAAGTATTTCCGAAAGAAATGACAGGTTTACCCCCAGAGAGAGAAGTAGAATTTTCTATTGATCTCGTACCTGGAACGGAACCTATATCTAAAGCTCCTTACCGAATGTCTCCATCGGAACTAGCAGAATTGAAGAGGCAGATCGAGGAATTGTTAGAAAAGGGTTTTATCAGACCCAGTGTATCTCCTTGGGGATCGCCCGTACTCTTTGTGAAGAAGAAAGATGGGAGCCTGAGACTATGCATTGACTATCGCCAGTTGAATAAAGTGACTATAAAGAATAAATATCCTTTACCCAGGATCGACGATCTACTTGATCAGTTAAAGGGAGCATCCATATTCTCCAAGATCGACCTCAGATCAGGTTATCACCAACTGAGAGTCAAAGCTGAAGATGTCTCAAAAACTGCATTCAGAACTAGATATGGCCATTATGAATTTCTTGTTATGCCATTTGGGCTAACAAATGCTCCAGCAGTATTCATGGATTACATGAATAGAATTTTCCGACCATATCTAGATAAATTTGCAGTGGTTTTCATTGACGACATCCTTATCTACTCTAAGGATGAAGAAGAGCATAAAGAGCACCTTAGAATCGTGCTACAAGTGTTGAAGGAGCACAAGCTCTATGCGAAACTATCTAAGTGCGAATTTTGGTTGAAGGAAGTAAAATTCCTAGGCCATGTCGTATCGGCTGAAGGTGTTGCAGTGGACCATACTAAAGTTGAAGCAGTACTCCAATGGGAACGACCAAAGTCCGTGACTGAGATCAGGAGTTTTCTAGGTCTAGCTGGCTATTATAGGAGATTTATCAAGGGCTTTTCGCAAATAGCTATGCCTTTGACAAAGTTAACTAGGAAGGGTCAACCATATGTATGGGACGAAAAGTGTGAAGCAGCTTTTCAAAATTTGAAGACTAAGTTGACTACGGCACCAGTACTTATAATTCCAGATCCTGCTCAGACCTTTACTTTGTACACAGATGCTTCCAAGAAAGGTCTTGGGTGTGTATTAATGCAAAATGGTAGGGTAGTAGCTTATGCTTCTCGACAGTTAAGGCCACATGAAGGGAATTATCCTACTCACGACTTAGAACTGGCAGCAGTAGTGTTTGCTCTGAAGATTTGGAGGCATCACCTCTACGGTTCAAAGTTCGAGGTTTATAGTGACCATAAAAGTCTGAAGTACCTGTTCGACCAAAAGGAGCTCAACATGCGACAGAGGAGATGGATGGAGTTTATCAAGGACTACGACTTCGAATTGAAGTATCATCCAGGAAAGGCGAACGTTGTAGCAGATGCCTTAAGTAGAAAGACAATCCATGTAGCCCAGATGATGATCAGAGAACATAAATTGCTCGAGGAGATACCAAGTACATCTATTGATGTAATGTCAGGTTTGGTCGCTACCATGGAAGCATTAACTATTGAAAGCACAATTTGGAAAGAGATTAAATTCGCTCAGCTCGAAGATGAGTATCTATTAAACGTGAGGGAAGATATTGAAGAAGGAAAAGAATCGAAATTTGGGATCGATAGAGATGGGATATTAAGGTATAAAGGAAAAGTGTGCATACCTAATGATGGAGAAATAAAAAAGCTCATACTAGAGGAGGCACATCGGAGTAAATACACTATCCATCCCGGAGCAACCAAGATGTATCATGATCTCAAGCGGAATTGGTGGTGGCGAGGCATGAAGAAAGATGTGACTGACTTTGTCACTTGTTGTTTGACTTGTCAGAAAGTCAAGATCGAACATCGGAAACCTCCTGGATTATTAAAGAATTTGGATATCCCAGAGTGGAAATGGGACAGCATCTCTATGGATTTCATCATGGGGCTTCCTCTAACGACATCCGGACATAATGCCATTTGGGTAATTGTCGATAGGTTAACTAAGTCAGCTCATTTTCTAGCAATTGCAGCAGAATACTCATTGGAGAGACTAGCAAAGATCTACATGAAGGAGATTGTC
The DNA here is from genome assembly GCA_034222035.1 of Acacia crassicarpa. Taxonomy (NCBI): domain Eukaryota; kingdom Viridiplantae; phylum Streptophyta; class Magnoliopsida; order Fabales; family Fabaceae; genus Acacia; species Acacia crassicarpa. The sequence goes on along the minus strand of JAWXYG010000009.1, from coordinate 39,970,303 downwards.
AGATTGCATGGGATACCGAATAGCATCGTATCTGATCGTGATCCACGATTCACTTCACGATTTTGGAAAGCATTGCAGAATGCTATGGGAACTCGGATGAGTTATAGTACCGCTTATCATCCTCAAACTGACGGGCAGACTGAGAGGACTATTCAAACTCTGGAAGACATGTTGCGGGCTTGTGCAATCGAACTAAAAGGAAGTTGGGACGATCATCTTCATCTTGCGGAGTTTGCATATAACAATAGTTATCACTCCAGCATTGAGATGGCACCTTATGAGGCTTTGTATGGAAGAAAATGTAGATCTCCTATTTGCTGGACAGAATTGAATGAGCGAATTTTAATAGGTCCAGAACTTGTGGATGAGACGACTCAAAAGATTAAGGTGATTCAACAGAAACTTCTCACTGCTCAAAGTCGACAGAAGAGTTATGCCGACAAGAGAAGACGACCGTTGGAGTTCATGGTGGGCGAACATGTATTCTTAAGAGTCACACCAATGACTGGCATTGGTAGAGCAATACGAGCAAAGAAGCTTTCACCTCGTTTTATGGGTCCTTATGAGATTTTGGAGAAAATTGGACCAGTAGCTTACAGAATTGCTTTACCTCCACAGCTTGCAAATCTTCACAATGTCTTTCATGTATCGCAACTGAAGAAATACCAACCGGATCCTTCCCACATTATAGAAGTAGAAGAGGTAGAACTCAAGGATAACATGACGTATAAAGCTGAGCCGGAGCGGATTGTTGATACAAGGGACAAGAAATTAAGAAACAAGACCATTAGACTTGTAAAGGTCGAGTGGAAAGGAATGGCTCCCGGAGATGCTACTTGGGAAACGGAGGAGAGCATGCGACAAACCTATCCTCATTTATTTAAATAGGTTAGAATTCTTATTATAGCGAAATTTTGAGGACAAAATTTTCTTTTAGGAGGGGAGAAATGTAACATCCTGAATTTTTTTTTACCTGAAACTATAATAGATTAATTTATGATAATTGATTTATTAGGTATTTAGTATGAGTAAATTTTTAAGGTTAGAATTTAAATATATATTTTAATAATATAATAAACATATTATATAGTAATATATTATATATAGTAGTATGAATGAAGAAAGATAAAAAGTGACGGAGGAAAGAATCGGAAAGAGAAAAGAAAGGAAGGAAAAAGAAAAAAAAAAAAAAAAAAAACATGCGGGACCCACGGCCAAAATAATTCTCTGCAAACTTCCCGTGAGCGACAACCTTTCTCGTGAGTTTTGAAAAAAATTCACGCGGGACCCACGTAATAATATTTTACTATTTAAATTATAATATTATATTATTAAAAATTTTTAAAACTTTCACGAGGCGGCTGAAGAAGTCACGGGAAAGTTTCCATTTTATATTTTTGGAAAAATTACGTAAAATGACCCAGAGACGAAAATTACACTTAAAGACCCATTTTCCAACTATAAATAGACCTTCCATTTCATTTCATTCTTCACAACTTCTAAGAGCCTTAGAGAGAGGTAGAGAGAGAGAGAGAGTAGAGAGATATTTGCTTGAGAGTTATAATAGCTGGTTGGTGATTCGGGTATTAGCAAGTAACAGGTAACTCTGAATATTCTTCCTTATACTTGTGAATTATGTATGATTATTAATTGGTTTGTTTACTATTTTGGCAAGAATATTTAGAAAATATTTATGGTTTTAAGATCTGGTGTGGGAATTTTGATTTGCAAATTTGCAGAGGTACTATTTATACGTACGTTACTATTCACATATACCGTATTTACTATTCATTTTACTATTTACATATACCGTATTTACTATTCATTTTATTATTCACGTATACCGTATTTACTATTCATTTTACTATTCACGTATACTGTATTTACTATTCATTTTACTATTCACGTATACCGTATTTACTATTCATTTTACTATTCACGTATACTGTATTTACTATTCATAATACTATTCACGTATACATACCGTATGTACTCTTCATTTTTACTATTCATGTATATATACCGTGTTTTACTATTCACATATACACATAGTATTTTACTATTCACAGATACGCATAGTATTTACTATTCATAAATACGCATATTGATGTATAAAACTTTATGGTATAATAATGCATTATTTTGAGAACATATTCATCATGGCGGTTGTATTGTGATGGGTGGAGTAAGGAGGGAATTGAATGATAAGAATTGTTTATGCCACCACTCGGTGCACAGTGGATGGTACTTTTCAGGGCCCCATCTTCCATGTTTTCCTCTGGCCGGGATTTCATTGGAGATGTGGGACATGTGACACCTCCTTAGTTGTTATTTTAAAGGAGGGGAGCCATAGTCCAGATTTAAGCTCTATACCTTTGGCCGGGTGTATCTTAAGTTTTGGTGAGCTTGAAACCATCCAGTCAAATGAATGAGTTTCTATTGGACTATATGTTAGCCTATGGTTCCAGTCAGCGGTATACGGTTGGAAGGGGATATAAGGGAGGCTGCATACTGCATAGTGCATTTCTGAATTATTCAATAAAGAATGATGAGTATTTTGTAAAGGCATTTGATGTGAACAACGGTATATCTAAAAATATCTGAGTATATTAAATTCACATTATATTACCTTTTATTTTTGTCATATGTAATTTGCTCGTGTAAGGTAGAAATATTCAGTAGTTACTGAGACGTGGAATCTCATCCCATATTAACATTTTTCAGGTGATTATTCTAGTAGAGAGCAAGGGAAGGCACCTATGGAGTGAGCTCTGGAAGCTCTTTTGATCTCCAATAGATTATGTTATGTTATTATATTTGCCATGAACCTAAGACTTCCGTTTTGTATTAAACTCTGAAATATTTTCTGGAATTTATTCTGATTATGTATTACGGGTTTTATTCGAAATAGTAACATTGTAAAAGGATTTGGATATTGTTGAACTCTTTTGAAGGTATTTTCAATATTTTGACCGAGTTTTTGGGTATTAAAATTGAGGTGTTACAAGTATATTTTTGGCATGTTAACCTCTTGAGTGCCTATTTGGGTAATCAATAAAGGCTGATTTTTCAATATGATTTACGATATATAAGGTAAGTATGTGAAAAGGGTTTTATCTCAACTTACACAAATATGTTTCTTGAACACCAATTCAAAAAGTAAGATGGAATCATCTTCATAAAATATATGAGAAATCCTTTGGGCTGCCCTGCATATCTTGGCACTCTTCCACTCATTATTGGCTTTTAATTGGCCGACAGGACAGGAGAGGACATTAGCTGAATTTATATAGAAGATAAATGGTATTGAGAACTTTCAAGTTTTAACCAACTTAGAAGATAAAACAAAATATCAGTGGAATCCACTCATTTTTATATGAGCGTGGTAGAAAAAATATTTCTACAGTAAAATAGAAATATTAAACTCTGCCAGCACCTTAGTAGCGCAGTGGCATGGGAGCTTGGCTTCCCTCCCCCAAATCCAGTGTTCGAACCCTGCTCCCTCCTCTACTATGTATATCAAAGAAACATTAAACTCTTCTTTTTTTTTTTATTAGATTAATATTTAGTACTCCTTCTTGTTTTAAATATAAAGTCTTAAACCACTCTCAAAGTCTCCTTCCCCATGTCCAGTGTTCGAACCTTGCCCCCTCCTCTACTATGTATATCAAAGAAACATTAAACTCTTTTTTTTATTAGATTAATATTTAGTACTCCTTCTTGTTTTAAATATAAAGTCTTAAACCACTGGTCAAGAAATATATTTGCATATAAAGTCTCAAACTCTTATTATTCCTTTGGCCTTATTTAATTGTGTTTCATGGATACTCCTTCCGGTCCTAATTATAAGAGCTAGTTGATTTTTTTTTGGAGAAATTAAGGAAACTAATTAAATTACTTTAAATTATTTTTATTTTTATTTTTTTCTTCAAACTTATTAGTTTGACTAATAAATTAATATATAATTTAAGAATATTTAACATATGAAATGATTAAATAACTTATTTAGCTTCCTTAATCTCTCCAAAGAAAGTCAACTAACTCTTATAATTAGGACCAGAGGTAGTATTATTTTTAAAGAGTATTAAATATAGTATTTTTTTTTTTCACATATACCCATATTTGATAAGGGTAGTAAAAAAAAGGTAGAAATTAATATGATGTTAAGGTTCAATGTAATTTTATTTTATTTTTTTTAAAGAAAAAGATTGGCTTAAAACATGAGTTACGTGTAGTTAAGGATAATTTTGAAAATCACTTAAATTTTATGATAATTTTGTTAAATTTTTTCTTATATATAATTATGTATGAATTAGTTAGAAGTGAATTACATTTTATTCAAAAGGAAGTAAAAGTCACCATATGAGGATTAATTACATTTCCTTAAAAGTTGCTCCAATTTAAAGTTGATACAATTTCCCTTTATCTTTTAAATATGTGTGAATTTATTTTTTGTCATTTTCAATCAAAGTTTATGTCTTACCATCTCTTCTTGAGTTCTTGGTTTCATTGCAATTTGGGTATTAAAAATGTCTTATATATCAAATTTTTTATAAGCGCGCTTGCACTTATTGATATATATATATATATATATATATATATATATATATATATATATATATTTACAATCTAAATATTGATAATTAAATTACTTTAGATTATTTTTATTTTTATTTTTTTTCTTCAAACTAATTAGTTTGACTAATAAGCTAATATATAATTTAATGATACACAACATATGATATGATTAAGTGACTTATTTAGCTTTTTTAATCTCTCCAAAAAAAGTCAACTATGTCTTATAATTATGACCGAAAATAATTTTCCTATAAATTCCCTTATGTATTTTCAAGGCAGGTCCATTCATCTATATCTTTTTTTTTTTAATTGATTGTGTTAATTAGTGGTAAACATAAAAACTTATTTACTTTTATCACCATTCTAATAAGGCAATTTACTTTTAGTTCAAATAAAATAATAATTAAAAATAACTTATATTTAAGATTAAGGAAAATACCACTATATGGTAGATGCACTTTAAAAAAAAAAATTGAATGTGAGACAGACTAATTGAATTGAATTAATATAAATTTTTTAAAAAATATTTGCAAAGTAATTTTCCCCTTTGAGGGAGGTAGTATAAAAGAGGGAAAAGATAAAAAATTATCACTTAAACTTAAAAATGTCAAATTAGTCTTGTTAACTGCAAGAGCATAAATATTATTAACTACACTTGAGTAGCAAGTAACAATTCATTTTAATAGAAAATAACTGATTTATGATTTTAAAGTTGAAATGGTTTTTCCCCTATAATACATAAAACCCTTAGACCAAAAAAATAGACTTCATCCGATCCTAATTATAAGAACACTTTTATAATACAAATTGCATTACAAAGATTTTTCTATAATTAGGACCAAAAGTAATAATACATAAAACCCCCAGGATATGGAGCTCTCAATTAGACAAGTATTACTTGCTAATGAGCTTTGTCTCTTTGTTATTTGGATGTGATGGTCGCCCTACTTTCTTCCATTGATTAATATTTTTGCTCAATATTTCCACTTTCACATTAAAACATTTTCATGCAAGGTCAAACTAGTCTTTAGAGATTTGACAACGAATCACCATTTTCAAATCTTGATTTGGGATTAACATATTTTAGGAAAATTTCTCTATCATTCTTGCTATTATTTGTAAGATTTTTTAAAAAAAAAAATTAAAAAAAAAGTGCTATATTTAAGATATTCGACAATTGAAGTAAAGTTTTTTTTTTTTTTTGGAGTTAGGAATACGTATTCTCTTATTAGAAGTAATCATGTTTGAGACACCCTAGTAAAGTTGCTTTTGTAAGAGTGAGAAATAAAGATATTGGGTTTAATAGATAATGATATAGAATTAGTTGCATGCAAGTTACTCCCTCCGATCCTTATTATAAGGCATAAATTAACTTTTTTCACAAACCTATAAAAACAATTAAAATCAATAAAGTTGCCCTACAATTTAAGTAACTTTCAATATTACCCCTACTAATTGCACTAAACTATAATATTATATTAATTATTACTCTCACACACTATCCTCATTACTTATGGGCAGACATGGAAACAAATAATTAATGCTCATTGGGAACAAACAAATGCCTTATAAAAAGGACCAAATAAAATTGATAATTGGTACCTTATAATAAGGACCGGAGGGAATATGTTAGTGGTAACAGTAACAAGAGAAGAAGGGAAAACAGAGAGTATCTTGTTACGTACGTCAACCTTCATTTTCATCCCCCAACACAACACCTTCTCACACTGCACGCTACCGTGATTCCCGCCCCCATCCCTCTAATTTTAATTTAATTACTCACTTTCATTGTTAATCATGTTATTATTATAATAATTTATGTTAAATGGCAACCAAGCACCTGGCCCCACCTCTTTGAAATTCTTCCTCACCGACATTCACCTATTCAAACCCAAAATCCCATGCTTCATTATTATTATTATTATTTGCTGACATAGCTGTTGTTTGTGAACATGAATATGCCCCCATTTTTTTTTCGGGGCTAAGATATTTACTGATGATAGCAGTGACTAATTTCTCATCATTATAATTTTATTTATAAGTTTATTTTGATAAAAAGAAAAATTTGGTTCTATTTATAAGTCAAGTTTTAGGACAGTAAATAAGATTATGACAATTTTACCTATATTAATTATACCAATGAAAATAGTGAAAGAATAAAAAGTTGAAAAATACTAATTCATAAATAAAGATAAAGTTAAAAATTTACTCATAATTATTGAGTTAGCTACCTCTTCTTGGTATTTGTGATTTAGTTAAAAGAGACTTATAAATAAGATCAGAGTAGTACATTATAAACTTTTTAAAGGGATTTTAGTGCTGACTACAAGATCCTTTCCATACACACAGTTAGGAATCGAATTCCTAACTAAATTTTTAAAGAACTCAACTAAGTGCCAACTATACTAGGTTTCATGGATTTTTTTTAGTATACACTACTCTCTCTAAGCTTTACTTTAAATTTAAATATAAGACTTTAACATAGTTTACCTTCCAAATTTATGATTTTTATCATAAAGTATATTTTACATATGGGTTTAATGTTTTTGTTTTTGTTGCATAAATATTTTTTTTGCCACACTTACATAAAAGTGAGACGGTCCCACTAATATTTTCTTTTTCTTCTCTTTATAATAAGAACCACTAACTTTTATATGAGTGTGGTAAAAAAAAAAAAAATATATTTCTACAGTAAAAGCAGAAACATTAAACCTTTTAAGAGTAATTTCAATGTATATAATTGGAAAAGGTAGCTAGGGAAATTAACCCTTATTCATTACACATGATAACTTAACTAAATTTTTTAATATCCGTAAATTAATTATTAATTTTTTTATATTAAAGATTAGATGGTGTAATATTACATTTATAACTGTCTACTTAAACATCAGTGCTTAACTGCTTATTGCTATTTGAACGACCGCATTCACATAATTATATATGTATAGTAACTTAGTAAGTGTATGATTTACTATAATTATACTATTATATTATAGGTATGGTTTAATGTTTCTGCTTTTACTGAAAAAATATTTTTTTGCCACATTCATATAAAAGTGAGTGGGTCTCACTTATATTTTCTCTCTCTTCTCTTTACAATAGGACCCACTCATTTTTATGTAAGTGTGGCAGAAAAAAATTTATGCAACAAAAATAAAAACATTAACCCTTTATACTATTATGGTCTCTTGATTTTATAGCTATTAACTTGACCATCAAAACCTATATAATATGACTAAACTTACCTCATTCCTTGTCTGTGTCTTGTAGTTTACCCATATTGCCCCTCCACATAGGCACTAATTAAGGCCAGCTGGTTTGAATACCCAGAAAATTTTTGTCAAATTACTAAATTAAGCACTACAAATCTAATTTAGTTCATGTATAATTAAAAGTAATGACACAAGTGCAAACACAAACTTTCATTCGTGGAGCTTCTTTCTCCACCTGCTCTACCTACCTCCACCCTTTTTGAACTCTTTCATTTTCTTCAAAACAATAAAAACCCACACACATGAGGATATATATACTCCATACTTCGAAACCTATAGTGAAAATCATATTACAATATTTTTTTATTAAGTTTTAAATGTTTTATGGTTAATAAAATGTTTGATCTTATAATCTACTTTTATCTTGATTTTGCTCTTTATAGTTTCAGGCTATAAGTATTGGTCCTTCAAATTTATTTTTGTCTAAAATGTTAGTCAAATATTTTAATGGAAACCCTGAGAAACCAAAATCTATGATTTCAAACTATATGAAACACAACTAAAGCAAAAGCAGATTATAAGAATCAAATATTATATTAACTCTAGTTTTTATTCCGAAATTTTGTTTGTAACTCATATGTATATCGATTCAAACAATGGGATTAAGACTTGAAAAAATTCTAAAAAAATACCACTTAAACTTCAGAATACTAAATAGGTGACTTAACAACAAAACGACTTGTCAAATGCTTTACTATTTCTTGTTAATCTTATTACTGTTGTTGTTAACAAAAAATTTTTAAATTCAAGTGGTATTTTTCTGTCATTTTCTCTTAAGACTTTTTCTTAATCAATTTTTTTTTAAAAAAAATAACAGATAGATAAATATTTTTAAAGATCCAAATTAAGTAGTAAATTTTTTTTTTCTCGTCGTAATGAGAGAGAAACCAACAAGATTACTCGTGAATTATTATTATCTTTTAGAAAAATTATTCATCAATCATGTTACAAAAAATATAATTCAAATTGTGTTGAATTCTAAATAAGAGGAAGCTTTTCCAAATTTTATTTTAATTCTTTATAATGCAAAACATAGATGAAATTTTTTTCCCTTCTCAATATTTAAGGACAATGAAACTAATATTTCAAAGTTTTACCTTCCTATCATATTTGGATTTGTAATACACTTCGTTTTCTTAAAAAAAGGAAAAAGGAAATCCTACATAACACCGTATTGGTTCATTTGTGATACAAATCCGTATTGTATCTTGTGGACCTCCCTTCTTTGTCTCTCACTCTCAAAATAGCGAGCCGTCGATTGACTTCTTTTGGTTTCCTCTCTCTCTCTCTAATATATCCCCGCAAGGCCACAACACAAACACAAACACAAACACAAACACACACTGTGGTATACGAATCAGAGAAATTAAGATCCAAGTGAAGTTTCATTATTTTCAACAACCAAAAAGCATCTCCGTCCGGAAATTGATGTGGCTTTCTCTCCGGCCATGTGTTCCGCCGGCGGCAAGTCTCTCCTCCACTTCTCTCCGCTACTACTTCTTCTTCTGCTCCTCTCGGTTTTGCAGATATTGGTCTACTTCCACCCTTCGTGCCTTCTGGTTGGGGCCATTCGGATATTCCCAGAAAATGTTGGGGCGAAAGTGAGATTCACCCACGCAAACGACGACGGCGACGACGACCACCACAAGAATCGCTTCTTCCAAAAGCACTCCTTCTTCCATGGAAAGAACACTTCTGGTCCCACCGCCACCAACCAAACATCCCAAAAGGGCTTTGAGGAAACAAAGAGAAGAGTCCCAAGTTGCCCAGATCCTCTTCACAATTAACAAGTACTTAGAATTATTAGATTCTCAGTCACTTTCTTAGATTGTTCTTCTTCTCTCTGTATTTTTCTCTGTTGTAGATCATCCAAAATACCCACTTTTTTCTCATCACTTTCTTCCCAATAATATTGTATCCGCCGAATGAAGAATAATTATGAGGGAAAAAATAGGGTATTTTGGTTAAAAAAAATCATTTATATTCTTTTTCTATCATCAATGGAGGTTTTCTTAGAGAGATGTATGGCGTTTGAGTTTGGTCATCATCATCATCATTTTATGGTTGTGTATAGAAGGCAAGAAGAAGCTGAGGAACAGAGGTTAAAATTCAGAAAGAGTAAATTTTTTTTAAATATATATATATATTTTTTATTTTGTTTTGTTTTATTATTACTGCATAAAATCTCTGTAGGTTCTGCAACGTAGTGAATCCCTTTCTGTCATATCCTTTTTTTCCCTCACTGCAGATTTTATTATGAGTAATGAAAAAGCAGAGCTTCATGCCTTTTAGTTGTACCTAAAACAATGTCAAAGCAATTATTCATTCATTTACTTCATTAAAGAATTTAAAAAAAATAATTCTGATTCTTTTTCTAATTTTGTTTGGTGAGTTTGTTTTCCTTCGCTCAGTGTCCTTGAAAAGGGTTTTTGCAGAGATCATAAAAGGGAGAAAAATAAACACTTTAATGAGGGGCCATTAATGGGCCTTGCAAAATCTGAAGCATTCAGTGAAAAGATCTTTAAAATGTCAATTTGGGAGGTTGTTTTTTTTTCTGCCCTCTTCGATTTGATCGATTCTCAAACTCAAAAAAAATGTCTGAACGTCCCACATTATCCTTTGCAAATTCTGGGGTTGCTTGTTCCTACACACACGCACACACACAATCACTTGTTTCTAAAACATTTTGGCAAAAGATCAGATTTGGATTCTGATCTTCACTTACACTCCTTTTTAAAGGGTAATTTTAATACTCCAAGGCTTCATTATTTATATCTACAGATCCTATTTGAAAATTTACTCTCAACGACTTTAAAGAGTCAAACAGCTTAATATTTTAAATATCATAAGACGCATCCATTTTTTTTTAAAATGATAATAATTGTTCTTTTACACGAACTAGGAGTAGCTTTGATTGCTAGACGGTGCAAAAGACTAGTTGTTAAATAATAATTTTATTAGGACTTTGGATTCTTTCTTGTTTGGTACGACCAATCACTGTCATGTGAGAAAAGGATTAAAAAAAAATTAATGAAAGGAAAAATATAATCTTCCAATCTTATTTTTAATTTCAAATTTTTCCCTTTTTTTTTTGCCAGTAGAATGATGCTTCATGCATTGTATAGGAGAGATATCCAGTCACATGGGCAAACACATGCTTTAATATTGACAAAAGAAATCCTCTTGAACATGGTTAATTAGAAATTATCATGCCACTAATATATTACTCTAATTAATAATTAAGTGCCATGTAAAAAAATTGAGTTCTTTCTTCTTCGGGAAAAAGGAAGAAAAGATTTGGAGATTTGGGTAATTTGAAAAGGAACTAGTTTGCTGTTAATTATAGTTTAATTCTTCTAAAGATTAAACTTTTTACTGTTCAGAACATGGGAAAGTATAATTTATATATAATTGAACTGAATGTTAGGTGATTTTGATTGTGTCTCTGTAAATGTAAACTAATGAGTTTTGGGAAAGCTTCCTACCACCTTTTATTTATTTATTTATTTGTTAAAAAAATCATCTTTTTGTCTCTTGCTATGAAAAGTGCAAACAGACATCCACATGCAATATATTGGAATGTGAATATTTTATTTTATTACCATACTTTATATTTCTACTTTCTATTGTTGATCATTTTAAGGATAACTTGTGTTTTGTATAAACTATAAAGTAAATATTACTACTCCGGTTCTAATTATAAGGCATAATTCATTTTGTTTGGAGAGATTAAGGAAGCTAAATAAGTTACTTAATTATTTTATATGTTGTATATCTTTAGATTATATATTAGTATGTGAGTCAAACTAATTACTTTGAAGAAAAAAATAAAAAGAAAAATACTTTAAGTTAATTTAATTAGCTTCCTTAATTTTTCCAAAAAAGTCAACTATTTCTTATAATTAGAACCGGAGGGAGTAGTTGGGAAGCTAGGGGCCATTTTTTTTGCCTTCTATATCCTAAGTAAGATTATTCTCCATATGCTGATATAAGATACTCATAGTATTCACCAAATAAATAAATATGTTCATTTTAAAGAAAAATACATCAACTGATTTTTTGAAGACAAAAATTCATTTATATGCATTTTTATTAAAGTGAGTTGCATTCTTTGTATATAATACAACTATTTTTTTTAATAGAATTTATATTATCGGGAAATGATATTTGAGTACTTTCTTTGATTCTTAATATAAGACCAATAACTAATTTGATTGAGTTAAGAGAGCTAGTTGATATAATATATATTTTTTTCTAAAATACCTTAATTTCCTTTATCTCTTTCTTAATTACTTGATTATTGTTGAGGGAGCATCTATAAGGATAATCTTGAAAAAGATTGAAAAATATGATAAACATGTAGTGTATTTAGGGCCAAAATTAATTCTCCAATTAGGCCTTATATTAAGACTGAATGGAGTACCTAACAAAAAATTATTAACTATATTAAGGATCAGACGATGGAGTAGCTAATAAATTTTTTTCAACATTTTCATTCATGTATAAACAAAATTTAATATAATCCAATGAGATTATTGATTGAGATAGTAAATTAAAAGGTCTCACCCTGTAAGAACAAGAACACGGATTTGAATCCGAAAAGCAGACTTATTAAGAGAGATTTGAGAAGGGTGATATTCAGTTTTGTGAATGTATGTATAACTGCGGAATATACTACTTACGACAGCAAATAATTTGAAAAAGGGCCTTGTTGTTGTGATTATTATGAAAAATTGAAAGGTGTGGGTTGGAGGAAGTCACAAGAGAACAAAGAAAGGCTCAAATTATGGGGAATGTGGGTGAAAGAAAACAGCAGAGAAATCGATGTGAGATAGCGCCACGTATTATGCGGCGATGAAGATGTTTCACCAAATCCTTCCATTGGCCCTTTCTCTGTTTCTCTTGTCCTCTTCTCTTTTGGATTTAGAATCTTCTCTCTCTCTCTCTTCTTTCTTCAACATTTAGCTCTTCGATGCATTTTCGTCTTGCCCATTCACCATGGTTTTCTTCTTCCTCTTTCATTTTTCGATTTCTTTTCTCATTATTCTCCTGCCATTTTCTGTTTCTTATTTCTGTATATATATATATGAAAGCTTGGGATTACATTTTCTTAATCTCCCCTCTCTGAATTTTGGGCCAATCCATGCTCATATTTCTCAATCTTCTTTGAATTTTTCAACAAGTCACTAGTGATTACAGAAGAAAGCACGGCTAATGGGCATTTTTGCCCATAAAAACAAAGTTTTTATTAAGGGGCAATTTTGTCATGGGATGTAAAAATGAAAGCAATTTTACTTTGACCCTTTAACAATTACTCCATTTGGTTCTTATTATAAAGCAAAAACTAATAAATTTATTTGGTCCTTTTTATAAGGTACTTGTTTATTCCAAATGAGCATTAATTATTTGTTTCTATGTCTGTCCATAATTAATGAATGTAGTAGGTGAGAGTAATAATTAATATTATATTAGAATTTAGTATAATTAGTAGGGGTAATATTGGAAGTTATTTAAGTTGTAGGGCAACTTTATTTACTTTAACTGTTTTTATGGGCCCAGTTTTTCTCATTGGCATTTTTCTGCCCATCCCTCCTCATCTTCAAATTTGGCTGTCCAAATCTCGATTTAAGGGTCCAGAAATCTTTTCTAAAAAATTGCTTGTGGTTATTTTTACTGTGTGTGGTTTTTTGAAATTTTTTTGAACCATTGGATTAAGATTTGGACAGCCAAATCTAAGAAAGAGGAGGGATGGGTAGAAAAATGCCAAGGAGAGTATCTGCTTCCCTGTTTTTATTAGTTTGTGAGATTTATTAGTTGGTGCCTTATAATAAGGATCAAAGGGAGTAGTTGATTAAACATGCTGAGATGACAATACGTTATCTACGCCATTTTTCTTTAAGTGCAAATTTGCCAAAGTTTTGAATTAATTTTAAAAAAAGATAAAGTAGATTACATATAAACTTCTGGTACAAATTTACACATTAACAAAAATAACATGATGACATATGGACTATCTACTTCACATATTTAGTCAATTAACAGTTAAAATTAACTAAAGATAACAACCACAATAAAATTACTCCCTAAAAAACTTTCAAGGCAAGATTCTCTCTTACCCTCAAAAACCTCAAAAAGAAAGAGAGATTCAGATAAAGAGAAGAAGCTTGAGATTGTTTGGCTTCATCCCATTTGTTGTTCCTGTCCTGGATGTACTAATTTATAAAATTCTTTTTTCTTTTTTTAATAATTTAGACGGCAGGCGTATTGCTTGAGACGAGGATCAAGCCTCATGTGCCACTAGATCCAAGGGTCTCATACCTAATTTACAAAATTCTCATTATGCAATCAGACCAATAAAATACAGTTGTACGGTCGCGAAGCGTTTTGATAACGCTCATAGCATGACATATAGATTAGTCTCAAAGTCTAAAATGACTTTGAAGACATTTGAGTTTACAACAAAAAAAATTAAGTTGCAGTGTAGATCAAAACTCAGGTGGCTACAATTGGCTTAATCTCATTCATGTGTTCCTAATTCTCAATTGTGCAATTTCCTTTCTTCAAGTAATTTCAGCAAAGTGAGAAGGAAAAAGAAACAAAATTCCTTTCATTGGATGAACATTAATTTGATGCAACAAAATAGAAAACCCTACAAAACATCTCGCTGTCCTTTGAGACAAACAGATACACCAGTACGCTCTACTTTTCTCTCAAAGCTTTTGAGATGGCTTCAATAGTGGAAGGTGTCGTTCGGCAACAACCTCCTATGATCGAGGCTCCCAAATCTCGCCATTGTCTTGCTTGGCCTTCAATATTGTCATCATCAAAGCACTTTGATGGCTGCCAATGTTAAACACAGTGGATTCATACATACTACTCAGTAATTTAAGTATGCACACCAACACAACACTAAATGGGTCCCACTAACTAGACATCAATCTCCCGTTGACCCTTTTTTTGGGCCATTGACTTGAAATGTCTAAATTGAGTTTACTTAAAAATCATTCCGTAATTAATAATTACCGTTTGTGGGAGAGAGAAAGAGGAGAACTGACTTACCAGCCATTTCTTGGCTATACCATCCCATACTTCCCCACTGTTAGGATACACAACGATTGCCTTCTTTGTCAACTGCAGAAAGATAATTTAACCATTTCATTCAGTAATGGCAGATAATAAAGCCTTCCTAAAGTAGAGATCTTCATACAAAAAACATAGAGGAAACCAATTTATGAAGAAACATTGATGATCCTGTTGAAAAGTTTGTCAGTCATGTTAAAATATTTGTTTAAGATTGACTCAGTCAACTAACACTTCATCCATCGACTCCATCTAAGAATTTTTTTTCCGAACAACTGTACCCGATAAGAACAAAAGTTAAGGTACAAATTTGCCCCGAAAGTTTTTTTCAGGTTCAATGTTATCTTGAAGATTTCAAAACGAAGCAATATTACCCTAACCCTTTGCCATTAAAAAACTCATATTAACTATTAAAAAATTGATGTCGACGATTAATTTTCTAACAATAAGGAGCAACATTGCTCCATTTATTTTGAAAAACTTCGGGAGCAAATTCGCATCTTAACTCTAAAAACAATAAGAACTCTCAGTACCTGCTTAAATTGGCAGATGAGGTTTTCCATAAAATGGGGAGGTGCACAATTTATACCAACCGCATTCACTTTGTCATTCTTGTTTATTAAATCGAGGCACTCCTTGAAGCTCTCTCCTGAGGGGGCATTCTCACCATCGACAGAGGTAAAACAGATCCAAGATGGAATTTGGACATTTTCTTCATCAAGCAGTTCAACACAAGCCTGCAAATATATTTTCCTTGAAGATCAATACATTTCATCAATAAAGGAGACCCACAAGAACCTCATAATTTGTACAAGGTAAAAAAAATGTTGAACTTGAAAGAAAAAGAATTAGTAATTAACATTAACAATCATATATGGCTTTGGCGTTCGAGATTTTTGGACTCATTCAAAATTTATGACCAGGAGCTGCTTCCACAGCCACCTACATGAGTATATTAAAAAATACTCCACTCATGATAGATAAACTGTCAGACCAGTAAAGAATCAAGCCCGATTTCTTTTCTGTCTATTCTTTCTTCACCTAAAAGAATATGATAATGCTTCTTGTAGAAGTTATAGAGGCAACAAAATTCTTTAGGAAGATTGTACGCAGGAAAACTAAACATTTATTACATTGACCAATGTTTAAGATGGAACTTTAATATCAAACATTCTGTCATGGAGCCAGCTTCAGAACTAGAGTTTTTGCTTTGAATTTTTCCAATGCCTATGGCAAATCAAGACATTTCAAAACATTTGGCACAATTGATCTTTGCGATTGACTAATAATATTATTGAGGGGAAAGATCGTAGTGTCAACTGAAATCAACATTGTGCAGGGAAGTAAGGAAAATCATAGACAAGACTTATCTTTATATAAACTGAGAAAATAAAAGATAATAAAACTTAATTCCATGATTTGTTCATCATGGATTTGAGGATTCCTTTTTCCTTTTCTTGGTCATAGCAAGTTCAAGGATGCGAAACATAAGAATGATAATCTTGCTGGTTTTACAAAATAGGATATGTGCTTTCTGAATTATTGAATGCTTTCATTTTTGCAAGGATTCCTACATTTACTTAACTGTGATGTGCATTACTCAAAGAAAACCATTGATTGGAGGACGAACATACTTGAGCTTCAAGTTTGTTTGGAATAGTTTCAAAGGCAAGCAAATCAGGACCAGCCTCAACAAGAACTTGCAATCTGCGGCGGTGAAATTCCTTCAACTTTTCCAAAGTAACATTTGGTCCAAAGCAACCACTGCAAGAAAAGAATGGCATGTCTAAATTCTGCAAAAATATTAAACTACCCAAAATAATTGCTGAAACAGAGCACAAAAGCACCTGTATTCAGAGCCATCAGCAAGATAAGCTCCGTAGCTTCCAACTGAGGCTGCAACCAAAGCCCTTCTATAGTTATGTCCAGAAGTTTTCTTAATGGAATTCCAGAAACTGTCACGAGCCTCAACGGCCAATTTGACACTTCTCTCTAGCAGTAATTCCCCCTCTTGAATGGACAGTCCCTTGGACACAAACCCTGGAAGGGTGGCCTAAAAATTATAGCGAATTTTCTAAGAAAACTATGAACATCTATATCAATCAGGTTATAAAGATTTCAAACATCAATTTCAGGTCTCCTTGAGCAATGTAAGTAGATAATGCAAGCAGATTCTTGCAGCTTGATTCAGTACATGGCTAAAGAAACATACATGTATACGAGAATATATCTCCTATATTCATGCCACAAAGGCCTCTACCATTCACATTGAATAGAAAAGCAGGGGCGACCAATTCTCGTATTAGTTAAGAAATACAGCTGTAACAAGAAAATCTCTATAGGCTGTGTGCTTGTACCAAACGTTTCAGATAAGTTTTATAGCAACCTCAAACATAATCATGGCCGCATTGCATAGTCATTGTAATAGCAGATGAATGAATCTATATACTAGTCCACAAACGTGTCACTACCCAGGAAATTTTGTTGGCCATCTAACACTCCAGAAAACAGATTTTCCCCCCTATAGTTTCCTAAGATACAATAGGAAGCAGAACAAATAAATCAAGCCCAAAAACCTACCTGGTAAGAAGAAGTCACCAAAATATCCGCACCGGCCTCCAAGTATTCCAAATGAACCTAAACGAACAAACCCATTTTCAATCAAAGATTGAGAACAAAACAAAAATGGTAAAATAAAAACGACAAAGCAGAGAGAGAGGGAGAGAGAGAGAGGACCTTCTTGACGAGATGAGGGCTTTTGATCAAACAGAGAGCGCTCCAAAGAGGGTCGTTAATGGCAGCCCCATGTCGTTCAAGCTGGGTGGCGAAGCCTCCGTCAATGACCGCACAACCACCTGCCTTCTTGATGAGATCCTCAAGCAATGAGTTTTCGCTCTTGATGTTACCCATTTCTCTCCGTTCTCTTCTCGCACCCAAAAACCGTGAGGGAGAGACTGAGAATCGAATTCAGGGGTTATTCGTGGTCACGTTAGAGAAGAGAAAGGAAGGCTCTTTATTCTATGAACGTGGGAGAGATGGGAGAGATTGGGAGTTGTTGGGCCTGTGGTTTGGTGAAATCGCGACATTTGGAATCGTGAATGTGGACGAAATTTAGCACTATGGTTCTTCTTTTTTTTGGTCAATTACTATGGTTCTTCTGAGTCAGACTCAAATTTATGACCTTGACTTTATTATTATTAATAATTTAGCACAGCAAATATGCGGAATAACCAAAAAAAAAAAATGAATTGAAAAAAAAATTCCCAAAATGTCTATTAAATTAGTAAAAGGATAAATAGATAATTTGTAAAAGAATATGAGATTTTAAAACTTGAGCATTGAAAACTTGAGTATGGACAATGTAAACTTAAAATGATAATTAGGTACTTGTATATATACCGTGAGATTTTAGGAAGTTTAAATTATTAATTTTTATACTCAAGTTGTTAATTCATATATATAAATTGTCAACATTCAAAACTTTAAAATCTCTTATTCTTACCGGATTGTCTATTTATCTTTTTGGTAATTTGATAGATATTTTAAAGTTTTTATAATTCAGATGATATGTATTTTCCCTAGAATATATATTGAAAACAAATTAAATGTCAAATACTTGAAAAGAGTGCATGTTGTTTGTGTATTTTTTTAGGAAAAATCCACATAGGGGCCCTTTTTGGAGAAAAATCCCAAAAGGGCCCCAAAATTTTGACAATCCCAAAAAGGGTCCTTGGGCCCTTTCTGGGATAAATTTATTAAAATTTAACAACTAAATCAGTCACATTTACAATAATTTTTTTACCAGTTTACAACTAAATCAGTCATATTTACAACAATTTTTTTACAACTAAATTATTCCAATTTACAACAATATCAGTCCCAATTAACAACTATATCAGT
Source organism: Acacia crassicarpa (assembly GCA_034222035.1). Taxonomy (NCBI): domain Eukaryota; kingdom Viridiplantae; phylum Streptophyta; class Magnoliopsida; order Fabales; family Fabaceae; genus Acacia; species Acacia crassicarpa. The sequence continues at coordinate 39,951,473 of JAWXYG010000009.1, read as the reverse complement.
CTCATTTACAACTCACCAAAATTCTAAAAATCCTAAAAAGGGTCCAAGGGTCCTTTTTGGAATTGTCAGAATCTTGGGGCCCTTTTTAAAATTTTTTTTCTCTAAAAAAGGCCCTTAAATGGATTTTCTCATTTTTGTTTCCATATTAACTAGTACTTTTGTGGGGTCAAAACTCATACACTTGTACCTAGCAATTCTATAAATATTGACTACTACTACTGCCACCCATTTTTCATTGAAGCGCGACTTTTGATTTTTATATTGTATTTTTATTTTCTATTTTTTTTTAAAAAAAAGCGACTGAGGTTTGATTATTTTTAAACTTTAATTTCTTAAAGTTACGACTTGGTTGCATGATATACAATGGCTTTAGTGAAATTTTCACTTCAATAAAGGCTACCTAACACATTAACACGTAATGGATTGAATTTGTCTGTTTCTGACTTGTTCCTTTTGATTCTGAATTAAACAAGTCATGAAAGCTACCTAAAAATAATAACACGCACACACACATATCTATATATGTGTGTATGTGTATACCTATATTGGCTATACATACAGAAAAAAGCATTCGGAACCTCACCACTTAATGCAGAAAATGCAAAGCATTAGGTATTTCCTCTTAAGGTTTATTTAAGAAGTTGATTTTAATTCAAAATATAAAACATTATTTTTTTATTTGTCAATTTTATCATAATTTACCTTTATAAATGTCCTCTCAACAACAATCAAAGATAAGAGAAAATAAGAGAATTAGGAAAGATGAGGTTATTTTAGAAAATACATATATTATTAACTAATTTTGTTAATATAATCATATTAGATAAATATGTTTTATTAAATTAAGACCTGATGGAAGTAACTTCAAATTTTCAATCTCTCTTTAAATAGATGTTGGGCCTAATTAAATGTTGGGTTATAACTAGTTCACTCTTGGTAACTGAGGGCCCAAGCCTATACTATTGGGTTCAAATGCGAATAATATAAAGTATGGGTTTTTACTTTGTAATGTACTCATCTCATTCGAAGGGGGGCGGGGGGGAGGGTCCATATTGACGTTGATGGCTTTGTGCGTTTCCAGCATCAAGCAACTTGCGGAGGAGTGATGAGGGATTCTTAGGGCCATTGGTTGATGGGATCCCACACCACAAATCTCTTGGCCTCCACATTGTGATTGAAGCAGAGATATATGCGATCATGTTAGGCTTGAAGTTGGGCCATCAGATGGGTTTTCAGAAAGTCGTCCTCTACTCGGACTCGCTGGATGCTGTCAACATCCTTATGAGGGACTATCATGCAGACCACCCCTTAGAGAAATTATTGGGGAGACTAGAGATTTGCTATTCAAAGACTGGAATGTAGAGCTCCATTATACTTTGAAAGGCAACATCTCTTGCGTCAACTATATGGCCAAACAGGGCCATGACGCTCGTACTGATGCTGACGTGATCCTAGTTCCAATTATTCTCAGGGGATGTCTGGATATGTTTTTTAAAGACCAAATGGTCCTCTTTTGTTAGTCTTTTTTTTAGTTTGATGTATTAAGGACTAGACTTTCATGGTCTAGTTCTTTCCTCATCATTCTAAACTTTAGCTTGCCTGTAATTTTCAAAAAAAAAAAAAAGAAGGATAAAGGGGGGTTAGTATACGTGGCAAGAGGATATATATATATGAGATAGGATATTGTCACTACTAATTTTATGTCACTAATAAGTTACTACCACTTTTTAGCCGTTAGATTATAATCTCATCTACCTTTATTATTTCTCTCTCCTATTAAAATTCTGATCTAACACTGAAAAAATGGTAGTGACATAAAATTGGTTGTGACAATATCATATATATATATATTATTGATATTTTCATCTAGAATCCAATTTGAGATTCGTAGTTATCTCTCATAACTCGACGCTTAGAGAAATCTAGTAGAACTTTACATCGTTATACCAACTTAACAATCACAATTTAAAACAATCAGGGTGTGATGTGCCTATTGATATGAAAGAGAGCATCTCCAATTCCCTTATGCATAAGGGAATTGATGTTTATTATAATTTGTTAGAAAAATAGGGGACCAATAAAATCTTAAAAATAATAATTTGTTTTTACCATTTTTAAAAGTTTTTCATCCTAATTGGAGAGTTGATGTTTATTCTAAATGTAAAATATATTTTTTTATATTTGTCAATCTTTTCCTAACTTACTCATGCTAATGCTTCATCAATAATAATCAAGTACGAGAAAGATAAAAAGAATTAAAGAAAATGATAAAAGCATTTTAAAAAAGGTACTTGCATTTATTAACTAAATTTATTAATCTTATCTAATTAGGTAAATATGTGTTACATTAAAGATCGGAGGGAGTAGAGATAATTTTAAAAATAATACTCAATATAAAATACTATTTTTGGTTTTTAATATAAAATCTCATTGGTATATAATTATATGGGATATGTTATTCTACCTACTCTTATTTTACGCCTACCCCTATCAATATTGTTAGATTGTAATCTCATCTAAAGGAGAAGATTTGAGAGATAAAAGGGTTTATTTTATCACCCCTTTCTTGGGGGGAAAAAACAATAGAAACCTCTATGACAATATCATCGCCTCCTCCTCCAGGGAACAACTCACTATCATCTCATCCTCCGGCGAAGATCAAAACAAGATATAACAACAAATATGATTTTGAATCAACAAAACATAATTTTCAATCAATAGAGAACACCAAAACAAGATAGAACAACAAATATGATTTTGAATCAACAGATCCAGCCATGATTTTGAATCAACAAAACATAATTTTCAATCAATAGAGAACACCAAGCAGGGGAGTATGAAATCGAATAGAAAATAGAAATAAAACTGCAAATCGAACAAACCCAGAAAACTACAGATTGACGAGGCAAAAAGTGCTCTCATCAAGTACAATGCGAAGAACGATGTTTGGAAAGAGCTTATATAGTCGGAGAGGCTAAAAGGAGCGGAGCAATTCGCCTCTCAATGTGGAAAATTTGCGTGGTTTCTGCCGGCGGTGCAAGGATCTCAGTGGTGGATGTGGTATCATTGCGAGTGCGAATCTGGACGGTGGATTTGCCGGCTGGTTTTGAAGCAGTTGCGGTTGAAGGGTGGGAGGCGGTGAGAAAGGAAGGGATAAAATGGTTTATTTTATCTCTCAAATTTCCGTCGTTGAATGAGATTATAATTTAACGCTGTTGAGAGAGGTAGGCAAAGGTAGGCAAAATAAGAGTAGATAGAATAACCTATCCCTAATTATATTATAAGTCACCCAATTAATTCATATGTCAACTCTGTAAAACTTGGTGCAATATATATGATCCCCACATAATAAATAAGTCAAAAAGTGTGAGCAAGCAGTGTTGAACAAAATGGAGACAAAATTAGGTTTACGTCTATATATGAAGTAAAACCCTAAGAGAAGTAAAAGGTAGAATTAATTAAATATCAATATCAACAACAAAAAAACAAAACAAAAATCAAAGGAAGAAAGCAAACAAGGGCAGGCAAAACCAACTGGCGTTGTGTCCCCATAATATGAATATATAAATACACCCATATGGCATATATGAATATGTACACGTTATAAATTAAACACTAGCTCTGTGTCACTGAGATATCACATTTAACAACAATAATGTCAATTTTTTTTTTATAAGAAAAATTTTAGGAAAGGGGTTGTACTTACCCACAATCCAAAGGCAGGGTGCTTAGAGTCCAGTTCACTGAGAATATTAGGCTAGAGATTATACATACCTCCACCTCCGCCAAGCGTTACCACTACTTCGTAGACCCCTAGAATGCATTTTCAACGCCTTAACCAACTTTAGGATCGAATCCCCTCCTTTTAGGTGAGAAAGTCCGACCCTTTCACCAGTTGAACCCAAGAATGAGAGGTTTATTATGTCAATTTCTTTTGTCCTACAAGCACCTTAATTTTATTGGGCCACCATATATATAACAGCTGATTCTGATTTAGCAGCTGTCAATTTCTTACATAGCTAGCCATGTTCCTTAAATGATTCTTCTTTCTTACCTATATATCTACAAGTAAGTTACTAAAAAAGTTATGCATAAATATTATAAGTTTGAAAAATGTACTCTGAAAAGAACTTGTTACTGTAATCCCCCCAAAAATAAATAAATAAATGAAATTTTGTGTGTGTGTGTGGATCACTTGAATCTGAGTGGTGCTTCCAAAATAAAATTGAAATTACAAACATTGCATGTGATCACAGAGATGGAGATCCATAATCTTAGGTTGGGTTCATGATTTGGACAATACACCAAAATGTTAATTAATTCCATTAAGCTTTGTTTATTCTTGTCTTTATTTGCTAGCTCGCATTATTTCTTTGGAAACACTATTCTAATCTCAGTCTCTCTTTCCCTCTGTGTGTGTGTTTTCTCTTTCGGATATTAAATATCTTAATTTTTTATCTTCTTTATATCTCAATTCTTTGGTCAAATCAATAATTTGATAACATAATAGAGTATTTAATAAAATTATTCACACCATCTTTATATGATTAAGTGATCTTTGATTTAAATAGAAATTTTCTGTTCTCAAATCTTACCAGACTTTTTCATCTACTTAATTATACAAATGAATGAGACTCGATCGGCCTCAAGAGTAGGCACTTTTATTAATGACGGTGCCATTTCCAGTTGTCTTTTTGAAAAAGTAGTTAAGCTTTACTTTTTCACACGTACAACATCCTCTTCTCTCTTTCCTTCTACTTGATTTTTTTTTTTTTTTTTTGATAATAGTGAGAGACCTCAACGACCACCTACTTGAACATCACATCCATTACAATCCTGATAGAGGATGACCTCTAGAGCCTCAGAAGGCTTATACACCTCATGGAAACCCCCACCTAATTCAAGTCCATTTATTGCTAAATAGTTTGTTGCTGAGTTCCCGGACCGAGGCACATATGACACCTTGGTTTCCCACTCCATCTGTAATAGCTTCTTGATTTCATCCAGAATGTCGGAGTCGCGGTGAGGGCCCCCCCTGTGCATGTGATTATAATGTAATACACTCTATAGAATCAGATTCCATCCAAACCTTTCGAAAGCCCATCACCCAAGCGGTTTTGAGCCCTAAGAGGCAAGCCCATATTTCAGCAGTCAACTCATCACCCCTCTGAATAGAATGAAAGAATCCCTTAAGGAAGGCACCAGAAGAACTTCGAATGAGTCCCCCATAGGCGCCCTTATTAGCAGCTCTAGAATAAGCGCCATCCATATTCACCTTTACCCACCCGGACTCTGGCGGATGCCAACTCATATGACTAGTAGTCGTAGTAATGCCGTTAAGTGGTATACCTGCTAAACGATTATTCATCTTGCTTCTGCTCACCAACATCGCGTTCGTACTAGCAATGATATTACTATTGGGTGTGAACTGCTTCTCAAACACGAATAAGCTCCTTCCTTCCAAATCCAGCAGCATAATATAGTGAACTGAGACGCCCATTCCTTACTCGCCACACTCCTTCCACTAATATTCCACCATATCCAGTCAGATAAAGGCTTGCTATAAAATGTGCGCCATTTGTCCGGGGGTCCCACCTTTTTCCATAAGGATCGTGAATGCGGGCAATCTCGGAACACATGGAGAGTATCCTCGCAACCTGCCCCACATAGGATACAACTCTGGTCATTCGTCAGTCCCGTCTCCTTCGATTCGCATTCATGAGCAGGCACTTACGAGCTAGCAACCAAAGGAGCATCTTACACCTGTGTGGCGCTCTTACCTTCCATATGCGCTCCCAGTTGTTCTCACATTCCATTCCCTTATCTGAAACCACACTGTATGCCGATTTTACTGTGAAGTCCCCATGCCTCTCCCACTTCCATCTCATACTGGGTGGATTGGTTGTGTTCTCGATCCCCCCTCGAACTTTGTCCCAAGTTCGCTTAATTTCTATCCACACATTAGAACCAGGTCGTGCAGTCTCGATGTGTGGGAGTAAGTTGTCCCCACATTTATACTTGTCCCGTACCACCTTAACCTATAGATCCTCCCTGTGCGCGACCAGTCTCCAACCCAACTTCATAAGGAATGCTTGGTTTTGGTGTTTTGCATGTCTCAAACCCAGACCACCCTTTTGTTTCTCCATGCACACCTCATCCCTTCTACTTGATTTTTCTATGACTGAATATTTTTATAATTACCCGTATGTGACGAATATATACTCTCTCACGTCCATATTATACCATTAAATTTGTTTTAAAAGGTTTTTTCTCCTCAAATTTATCCATATTTAAAATAATAAATTGCATTTTAAGAAGTGAAAATGAAAAATTGCATCAAAATTTCAAGGAAAAAATGAGTGAAAAATACAGTTTGGAAATTTTATTTGCCAGAAAGATTTGGTATATTTTTATACAAAGAAAGCAATGGATGTTCTGGAGAACTTCATATATATCGAAGGTGTGATACTCAAATTCAGTTCCTTTAAACCAATTAAATTTTCAATAAGGAATATTCCTCGATTTTCTTAAATTTAAATAGGGACAATTTTTAAAATTCTTTTGAGCAATTTAAAAAAGTTTGATTTAATCTTTATATATATATATATAATCATCCGATATCCGGTTTGAGATTCATGGTTACCTCTCCTAACACAAATGTATCTCTTTTCAACTCGAACTCGAGATCCAAAAAGATATAACTGAGCCTTATACCTTGCTTGATTTGATATGTTATTCCCTCAAGATTATATGTGAAACATTCTGTCTAAGTGACAGATTTTAAAGTTTTTTAGTCAGTTTATCGTTTATACCAATTAGTTCTCATGTTGTTTTCAGGTGGGTGTTCGATCGGGCGGGTTACATTTTAGAAAGCAAATAATTTAAATAGATAAAAGTCAGGTCAAATTGTGTATATCCATTACGTGAAGTTCACTAATCATATTTGTTATTTTACTATTATTGGTTGTTAAAATGTATATATGCACTTATGAATTCGCTTTTGAAATCTTGTAAATTTTTGTATCAGCTTGATCTTACGATAATTAAGATTTTGTCGATTTTTATATAAACATCTATTATTGTTGTTAGTTGTTAAAACACGTATGTGCACTTATAAATTCACTTAAAAACAAAATATGGATATACTTGTTATTTTTTTATTTTTAGTTATTAAAATGTGCATATACACTTAAAAATTTCCCTATAAAATTGACCTGGTTTACTTAAGCAACATTACATAAGTTAATTTTCTCCTTTTTTTTTTAGAATAAAAAATGTAATACCCCAAAAATCATTATTCCTCATAAATACAATATTTTGATAAATGACACCTATTTAAAATAGGTGAATATGTGGTTTTAAATTTTGAGGTATATTTATTCTATTTTCTAGGAAATCTTTATTTAGGAGTAAGGTAACCAATGATTGCATTTTCTTAGGAATAATAAAATATCACAAAAATACCAATAATTACCAAATTAAATTAGGATTCTTTTGTGATAAAAAAAGAGTAAGGAAGTGTTATGAAAATACTTAAACAAATAGGAGAAATTAATAAGAATTAATAAACAACTAACTCTTCATTTAACTAAATAAGTGTGTAATTTTTCATGATTAATCAAGGGATTAATTAATGAAGACTTAAGCCTCAATTTTCATAATTTATTAAGAAACTAAATTTTCTAAAGTCCTATAATTATCAAACTAATACCTAAGTTCATATTTAGTTCATAAAAAGTTATAAAGAGTTATCAAAATACAAAGACCAATTAAGGAGCAACTATCAACAAATAATGGGCAATTAAAATTGCAACAATTAGAATAGAGGCACTAAATTTAATAGCAAAATTAAATAAGCATAATTAAGGGTTTATGACCCTAATTAAGAACCAATGGCAAATAAGGATTAAGATTAGCATAAGTAGAGTCTCTAAAGGCCATAATTAAGTTAGAGACTAATCATAATTTGACAACTTCACTAAACCACTTTATTAGGGATGCTAATTAAGATTAGTAATGGAGGGCTAAGATTAAATTTAATAAAGCTAAAACCAAAGGCCTTAATTTAGCCTCATAAAGCCAAATCATTGTGAAATTGGATTAGCCAATAATAAATCAAGAAAATGTTCTTAATCCTCATAAAATTAATTGGACTAATAAGAGATTAATACAAATTGAAGGTTTGGATTAAATCTAGTAAAGTTAAATACTAAGGCTTAAATTAACTCTAATAAAATACAATCCATGTGAACCAAAATTAACCAATGAGAGATTTTCCTCTAAATACTATAAGATAAATAAAACACAAATTGAAAATAAATAAAGGGGGGAGGGGGACGGTTTTCTAAGCAAAAATGAAGAAGATGAATTGTTTAATTAGTCAAAGACACACATGCAATATGAGTCATGAGCAAACATTAATAGCATGAAGACTTTCAAGGCAAAATGGAAGAGGATAAGATGAGGTGTAAGAGAGAGAGTGTGTTATGAATGTGTGTGTATACAATTGTTGTGCATGTGTGTGTGTGTGTAGCATGAAGAAGGAAAGAGAAGTCAAGGTAATAGCCAATAGGAAAATTAGATGAGTGAACAATTAGATAAATCCATGAAATTCATTCTAGACATAAGCAAATGAAAACCTATACAAACTAAATTGTATCTTGAAATCCATTAACCATAGATCAAATATAAGAAAAGATTATGAACAAGCATAATTCAAGCTTGAAAATAGTTATAATCAAAGTCATTTCCCCAACTTTTGAAGATTGATACCAATTAAGAAAAGAGGTGTTTATGGTCTCTAAATAAAGCTAAGAACTTCAACACTTCAAAACCAAAGAGGAAATTTGAATAAAACTTCATTAGGATCCCCAAATATATTTTAATCTAGAGAAAAGCAAAGCTAAGAAGAGAAGGAGGAGGAAATTGTGATGTAAGAAGGAAGCCAAGAATGGTATAAGTCATCAATGACATCATCAACTTTTCAAAGAAGTAGGATGAGTCATAAAGCAATGGAAGAAGCTAGAAGGGAGAGAGAGGGTCTGTTTTGATGAGGTGTGGGGCTAGGATTTGTGCCTCCAATTAACCTAAATCTAAGGGTTAAGAAAGAATTAAAGTTGTTAGAAAGTTAACTCTCAAATTTACTATAAATAGGGGTCCTTAGTCTTCACATTCCTCACACAAAATCAAGCTCAAACAAGCTGATATAGAGAGTAGAGAGTGAGAGGGAGGAGCTTCTTGAAGGAGTAGCAAGGTTCTTGGTAAGTTCTTAAATTCTTAGTTAGAAGTAGTTTTAATCTTAAATATGCTAGGGTAGTTTTAATATCATGTTTTTATAGTCAAAATCAGATTTATTTCGGAGAATTGATAAAGAAGGTGTTTTGGCAAAATTTCTGGAAGAAAAACATCAAAGTAACGAAGTTCTGGCGAAATCTCATCGGTTAAGCACTTGCTGAACCAGTAACGGAAATGCCCATATTTTATGTTGAAAACGTGGTTGGAAAATTCTGGGAAAAGTCATGGTTAAAGTAGACATGTAGGGATTTTTAAATATGCCAAGAACATGTTAAAATGATTTCTGTACAGGGAGATAAAAATTCTCAAAATTGGGCTACGAATTTCTGGAAAAATTCTGGGAAGAGGCTTTAAACGTTAAAACTGGGAATGACTTAGGTGATTTGGGAAAAAATGATTATTTTTACTTAAAAATAAACATCCTAAGGTTTCCAACGAATTTTACGGATCCTCGTTTCGATTTTTCTAGAATTAGTTATGATTTTCCGAAGTTAGGCAAAAATCTGTCCAAAATTCTGGACCAGCGTTTTTGAAGAATTAAGGGTGATAAGTTGAGAAATAATCCTACCAAGGGTAAAAAGGGTCATTAGTGACTAGGATACCTTCTAGAATATTATTTGTGAATTAATAAATGCGATATTACCATTATAGGATAAACGTGATCACGGTCCGAACGACAGAGTATGGATATCGCCAACGAAGGTACGGACGCGTACTGTAACACTAACTCTGATGCTTATTGTATACTTATATGTGATAGATAGTCTGAGACTCTGTTTTTGAAAAGTTGTGCATACACATGCAGCTATGGGATTTGTTGTAACACCCCAACTTTTCTAAAGCATTTTCGAAATTATTTGATCTGAGTTCAAAATAATTTAACCAGAGTTGAGCAACGAAATGATTTTAAATACAAAGTAACTGATATTCAACCACTGTAGTGTACTGGTTTGCTGATACAAAGAGTTCGAAAGACTATACATATCTACAGGACTTTCTCCAGCTAGTCCTTCTGCCTGCTGCTTACCCTTGTTTCTGTTTCTGTTCACTCCGAAAATCCTGAAGCTACAGTAAGAGCTGAGGTTCAATACCCATTGAACCTCAGGTAACGGTTAACCTCATGCTTATGTATCAAATATGTATGACAGATATTCATGTCAAAACAGCAATAATCACATACATTATTCTCATATTCACATAATAACATAACACAGCCACTGCAATATGCATGTTATTATAGTCTGCACTATTCACCAGTGCCACGGTGTACATCCGTGTCCTCAGCGCTAGGAAAACATAACGGCGTTATCAAGACTATAACCCGTATCAAGTTGTATGTGTATGATCAATTTTCAAAAACAGAATTTCAGACTATCTATCACATATAAGCATACCATAAGCATCAGAGTTAAGGTTACAATACGCGTCCGTACCTTCCTTCCACGTGAATAGTAAATTACTATTCATGTATACGGCACTATTCATGTATACGGCACTATTCACGTATACGGCACTATTCATGTATACGGCACTATTCATGTATCCCCAAACTTCCTTTGAATCTGACTCCGGAATCCTCGGATATCCTATAATATCATTTTTATCAGTGACCATTAATTTTCAGCATTTGCGGAAACTATGTTGGATATTCACTATTCATGTGAATAGTACCAGTAAAAATATTTTTACCGTGCCGGTAAATATTTTTTACTGTGCCAGTAAATAATATTTACTGTCCAAGGATAATTCTTTTCTGATGTGACAGATCAGACTAAGCTGCAGCCACAGAGCATACTCAGAAAAACTCTATCTGGCATTTCTACTATAATTACCAAAAGAAACTACCAAATATTAAGACTAGAGACCAAAGAACTTACCCTTGATGTTCTTACTCCTTCTCTCCAGCTCCGAGAACTTTACTCTAAAGTCTCACTCTAAACTCTAAGAATTCTCTCTCTTCTATTAAACTCGACCGTTGTGATCTGAGTTTGGTGTGAAGAAAATGAAGAAATGAAGCCTCTATTTATAGTGAAAAAGCATGATACTATTCATACTTTATCAGGTCAGATTTTGGCCGTTGGATCTTGACTTTAAACATGGCTTCATCTCAACCGCCCAATCCATTTGCTTACGTCATCGATGACGTCATCAAGATGCTTACGTCATCGATGACGTCATCATGACGATGACACTTTCTTACTCTTTTGCATTTATCCTATAAAGATTCCCTGATCGGTGTTCTAATCGCGATATATTAGAAATTCTCAAGAATCCGGAAGCACAGCCTTGAAGTTCTATTTTTCCTCTTCAGAAATATCTGGGTCAACTAAATTTTTGATCCTATTTAGGGTATTCCGTAACCTGCCGAAGATTTTAAGTCGGACACTGACAGTTACAGAAATTACTTCGGGTGACACCATCTTCTAGACAAAAATTCACTGATTCATAATATGTGCAGTTGTTTACTACTTAGTTCAAGGATTTTGAGTTATGATTTATTTCCTACAGATTCCACTATCTGTCCTGCTTCAAAATATCGGTTCCAACCTATCTCAATAATCATTCCGCCGATTACGGAAATGACTTTGGAGATAACCCACTCTGAGATAGAAATTCACTTGTTTATAATATACCCTTACTTTAAAAACCTAATTCACGGTTTATTGGAAATAATTTTATTTCTATTGTTTTCCAAAGTATAAGATATTATATTATAATAATATTATTATTGAGTGGGTCCCGCGCGCAAAATTTTTCAAACTTCACGGGTGTTGGCAGAGGGAAATAATTTGACGTGGGTCCCGCTTGAATAGTAAATACGTATTTTCAAATAGTGAATACGTATTTAGGAATAGTAAATACCGTATTTTTGAATAGTAAATACCGTATTTGTGAATAGTAAATACTTTTCATATTTCTCAAAATATCGATTAAATACCGTATTTATAAAAAGTGAATACGTATTTGTGAATAGTGAATACTATTCATGTACGTATTTGTGAATAGTAAACACTATTCATGTCCAATAAAATACTGATTCTAAATTCATTTTCAAAAATAGGGTCTAATAGTCCTCCAAAAATAGACCAATTTTCAAGTCTTTAGGTCCAAAATTCAGGATGTTACAATTCTCCCCCCGTTCAATAAATTTCGTCCTCGAAATTTGACAATATAAAATCAAAAGGTTATCTAGACCTCTAGTCTATTCCTTCCTTATGCAAACTTAAATAGCACGCACCCTACTATTCAATGTCTCAATCTTATACCCAGGTATAGCACTAAATTACAGGACTTGCTGATCTATTCTCACAGTACTCGGTTACACAGGCCTCACTGCCTGATTTATTTAGCCTTTTGGCTTAACACATATTGGCCTTCCGCATCTGCTCATCAATTTCATCTGAGTCTTTCCCATTCGAGTTCTCGAATTACTTTCACTTACTCAACACTATAGCTGACAGTTATTAATTGACTTAACTAGTTTAGTATTCCAGACCTTTCTAATAGTTGCTGTTCCTGTACCATAATTCCCAATTACACTGCTTTTCTTTTCAACACGATAGCGCCGACAATCATGTCATTGCTACCCAAAATTATTTTCTTGTCTCATTTTCAAATTTTCAAACATGAAAAGTTTTCCGTGGTCTCAGTACATTTCACAATCTGCACTATACCACAAAGTAATAGTGCTATAACATTTTTAAACTTAATCGCTGCCATCACAAATTCATGAAAACATTTTTCACTGCCGGATCATTTTCAAAAACTTTGATTACCGGCACATATCTTTGAGGGAGCTAATTTATTTCACAAAATTTTACAATTGAGAGTACACACCATCATTTTAACCATTTGGTATAGTGAGCGCCTTACCCCAATCCTCGAATCCAGTCTCAACAGTACTATCAACAATGTGGGAGAACCTCCGCCCCTTTCTTAGGAGACCCAGTGTTCACACTGGCACATACAGTAGCAACCCTATCTAGCGGAACTCAGTCCAGTCATAGACAGTCAGGTTTTACTAATCAAAACATACGCCCTAGGCGAAATGTTATGGATTGGGTGCGTTTACTGCTGGTGCGATTTTCATTTTCTCAAACCAAAATCCCTCCAAAACTTTTTGTTCAAAAAAGAACATTTATCAAAGGCTAGCGATTTCAAACATTTTAAAACATCTAGCAAGACCCAGCAAACTGTGTACATCTACAACAGCTTCTGTCCTTCCAGTTTTGTACTGACTTTACCACAACATAGTTAAAAACTCAGTTTCAAACTCTGGGTTCTATCAAAAACCCTTTTTTTACAAGACAATATCATTTCAAAATAATAATCGCTGTGGTCTCAAATTCTGTTGAAAACATTTCATTTGAAAACTCAGCTTCAAAAAAAATCCACATGTTCGAACAAATAAATTTCAAAATTTCTAATACAGCAGGTGTATTGGCAAGTTCAAAAATTAAATTTTAAAACCTTACTTAGGAATCAGACAACTAACATTAGAAGGTCATCACTAATTACACGTATTCGGACCTCTTTCCTTGGCTACTCAAACCATATGTATAATGCTTAGTTTGTTCTACTTAACTCATATGGCTATTCCAAACTTTGCCCGTTATCCTCGGGTTTCACAAACTTTTTGGGACACTTCTCGTATTTGTTGTCTAACAACCGTGGGCTTCTGCTACCTTATAAACACAATATGTGCTGTATAGCACTGGAGCAAACCATGACGATATACTAAGTTACAACAGTCTTTTCTCTAGGGAACCTATTCAATGTGAGATTCATTATAATGTACTTACCTTGAGAACCGATGCACTGGTAACTCTACTTTATGGTTCGTTGTCACGGCGGCTCCACTCTACGGTTCGTCGTCACGGTGGCTTTGCTCTACGGCACATTACTCGGCGCTTCACTTAGTCTTCTCAGACCAGTCAGCTTTTCCGGTTAGCATCCTCTGTAGGTAAACCTCCTTGATCAGAACTCCCCGTAGGTATCCTTCTCCGACAAACTTTCCATAAGTAGCGCCAGTGATCGTCTTTGAATCATTATAATGAGAACTCAAATCTTAACAGGTTCCTATCCTTTAGTAGTTTCATAAACCGTTGTTTCTATGTCTGCCATCTTATCTAGGGTCATTCTATTTGTGGACTTTCACTTTCTATTTAGCTCCAAGCATAATTCTTAACTCAATTTTCCCTATCGGGTAGCCACTTACTTTAAAGGGAATTTATTAGCCACTAACATCTCTATGGTTCTTGGTCCCACCTTGAGACCATAACCTGGTGGCTACTGAGGTTTCCAGCTTTCGTATGGCTCTGTTAAGGAACTATCTCTTAGGTATTTGGAACCTAGGCAAAACTCACTCATATTTTCTCAGGGTTCCCACTCTCACAGGGGTCATAGTTCTGAGATTTCTCTCGCCTAAGCAATATTAACTTCATAATGTCTATTGATTCTTGGTACTAATATTGGTATACTTACTACTGGGTACCTACAACTCTCATAGGCACTAGTATGACATAACTGTCTCCCCAGAATTACTGGGTACTTTCCCTCTTCTGTCAATTGATCACCACCGTCAAGGACTTAATCAAAAGATCTTCGTCCCCGAAGCCACGCCCCTTTGCACGCATGGTGTCTGGCCTCTACAAGGTAGGGATTTTCTTCTCAGGGTACCTTAACAAGTTATTATTTTGACAAGGACATTAAATCGATAGGTTACTATCCAAGGGAAACCTAAACAGTAGGTTACTGTCTACCGGAAAACTTAAGTTGTACCGACTTCTCTGTACCACTTCCCTTGAAACTCTGAGTGGGGATTTAACTTAGATTCCGATTCCCATATCAAAAGTCTTAAAGTTAAACAACAGAAACCATATTCTGTGCCATCTACTCTATATCAAGGCCTCCCGAGCCTAACCCTTTTCCTTAGGATGTACGTCCTTTTTGTATCACAACACCAGTATTGTATCAGTACTTGTACTTGTTTTTTTTCGAAATACTTTTAAAACCATGGCTTAGAGCCTAACTTAGTTAGTCAAACCGATTGGCCAGGTAGGCGTCTATCATGGGAGCCTCACCGTGCTAGGGTGACTGATTGGCTGATCCACATAGACTCGGCCCTACCTTCGGCACCAATGGTTTACTGTAACTGAGTCGGGTTCATACCAGATAAAACACTTTTGAAAGCTTAGAACCTAACTCCGCTACTCAGACAATCCGACTAGGCAGGTGTATTTGTGGAAGGCTCGACGAATTCAAGGAAACTGATTACCAACCACAAAACCCCTTTCTAGATATCGGACTGTTTGGAGTAACTTAGTTAACTCCGTGCCAGGATGTCTGCTCTGATACCAAAATGTAACACCCCAACTTTTCTAAAGCATTTTCGAAATTATTTGATCTGAGTTCAAAATAATTTAACCAGAGTTGAGCAACGAAATGATTTTAAATACAAAGTAACTGATATTCAACCACTGTAGTGTACTGGTTTGCTGATACAAAGAGTTCGAAAGACTATACATATCTACAGGACTTTCTCCAGCTAGTCCTTCTGCCTGCTGCTTACCCTTGTTTCTGTTTCTGTTCACTCCGAAAATCCTGAAGCTACAGTAAGAGCTGAGGTTCAATACCCATTGAACCTCAGGTAACGGTTAACCTCATGCTTATGTATCAAATATGTATGACAGATATTCATGTCAAAACAGCAATAATCACATACATTATTCTCATATTCACATAATAACATAACACAGCCACTGCAATATGCATGTTATTATAGTCTGCACTATTCACCAGTGCCACGGTGTACATCCGTGTCCTCAGCGCTAGGAAAACATAACGGCGTTATCAAGACTATAACCCGTATCAAGTTGTATGTGTATGATCAATTTTCAAAAACAGAATTTCAGACTATCTATCACATATAAGCATACCATAAGCATCAGAGTTAAGGTTACAATACGCGTCCGTACCTTCCTTCCACGTGAATAGTAAATTACTATTCATGTATACGGCACTATTCATGTATACGGCACTATTCACGTATACGGCACTATTCATGTATACGGCACTATTCATGTATCCCCAAACTTCCTTTGAATCTGACTCCGGAATCCTCGGATATCCTATAATATCATTTTTATCAGTGACCATTAATTTTCAGCATTTGCGGAAACTATGTTGGATATTCACTATTCATGTGAATAGTACCAGTAAAAATATTTTTACCGTGCCGGTAAATATTTTTTACTGTGCCAGTAAATAATATTTACTGTCCAAGGATAATTCTTTTCTGATGTGACAGATCAGACTAAGCTGCAGCCACAGAGCATACTCAGAAAAACTCTATCTGGCATTTCTACTATAATTACCAAAAGAAACTACCAAATATTAAGACTAGAGACCAAAGAACTTACCCTTGATGTTCTTACTCCTTCTCTCCAGCTCCGAGAACTTTACTCTAAAGTCTCACTCTAAACTCTAAGAATTCTCTCTCTTCTATTAAACTCGACCGTTGTGATCTGAGTTTGGTGTGAAGAAAATGAAGAAATGAAGCCTCTATTTATAGTGAAAAAGCATGATACTATTCATACTTTATCAGGTCAGATTTTGGCCGTTGGATCTTGACTTTAAACATGGCTTCATCTCAACCGCCCAATCCATTTGCTTACGTCATCGATGACGTCATCAAGATGCTTACGTCATCGATGACGTCATCATGACGATGACACTTTCTTACTCTTTTGCATTTATCCTATAAAGATTCCCTGATCGGTGTTCTAATCGCGATATATTAGAAATTCTCAAGAATCCGGAAGCACAGCCTTGAAGTTCTATTTTTCCTCTTCAGAAATATCTGGGTCAACTAAATTTTTGATCCTATTTAGGGTATTCCGTAACCTGCCGAAGATTTTAAGTCGGACACTGACAGTTACAGAAATTACTTCGGGTGACACCATCTTCTAGACAAAAATTCACTGATTCATAATATGTGCAGTTGTTTACTACTTAGTTCAAGGATTTTGAGTTATGATTTATTTCCTACAGATTCCACTATCTGTCCTGCTTCAAAATATCGGTTCCAACCTATCTCAATAATCATTCCGCCGATTACGGAAATGACTTTGGAGATAACCCACTCTGAGATAGAAATTCACTTGTTTATAATATACCCTTACTTTAAAAACCTAATTCACGGTTTATTGGAAATAATTTTATTTCTATTGTTTTCCAAAGTATAAGATATTATATTATAATAATATTATTATTGAGTGGGTCCCGCGCGCAAAATTTTTCAAACTTCACGGGTGTTGGCAGAGGGAAATAATTTGACGTGGGTCCCGCTTGAATAGTAAATACGTATTTTCAAATAGTGAATACGTATTTAGGAATAGTAAATACCGTATTTTTGAATAGTAAATACCGTATTTGTGAATAGTAAATACTTTTCATATTTCTCAAAATATCGATTAAATACCGTATTTATAAAAAGTGAATACGTATTTGTGAATAGTGAATACTATTCATGTACGTATTTGTGAATAGTAAACACTATTCATGTCCAATAAAATACTGATTCTAAATTCATTTTCAAAAATAGGGTCTAATAGTCCTCCAAAAATAGACCAATTTTCAAGTCTTTAGGTCCAAAATTCAGGATGTTACATTTGTTTTAAAAATTACTCATACACATACAGCTTTGTACGGGTTATAGTCATGATAACGTCGTTGAGTTTTCCTAGCGCTGAGGACATGGATGTACACCGTGATATTGGTGAATAGTGCAGACTAGAATAACATGGATATGTGGTGTTGGCTGTGTTCTGTTTTTATTTTGAATATGTGAATATCGTATGTGAATATTGCTGTATTATCATGAATATCTGTCATACATAACTGATACATAAGCATGAGGTTAACCGTTACCTGAGGTTCAATAAGCTCTTACCATAGCCTCAAATTATGGAGGAACCAAGAATAAGAACAAGGATAAGCAGCATGCGTGAGAACAAGGGCGGATGACTTTTTCTCTTATGTACATACTGTATTCGGATAATTGTACCATTGTATAAGTACCCAGACTCAACAACAGGGAATATATATCAGATACTCGCTCTTTTAAATTATTCCGATGCTCTACTCTGATTGAAATACTTTGAAAACGAATTTCGAAAATAAGGATATTACAAAAAACATCTTTAAATTCGCAGATGTACTTAGTAGTAGTTTTGCAACCACTACAATGTTGTTGCTAATTTCTTAATTTTCTTTTCCAGCTACTCAAAATTTATGTGCTATAATTTGTAACGGTTTTATAACTGCTTCAAGATTTTCCTACAATCTGACATCTCTCAATTTTATCTTGTTTCGGTGACGTAAAACTGCTACTAATACAGTAGTGGATTTATTACCTAAGTAGCGATTTTTAAAAACCACTGCAAAACAGCTTGCAACAGTAATCACTGCTTCTGTTGTTTGTAGCGTTAAAATTGCTATAAATATGTAATTTTAACCACAATAAAAACGTTTTTTTTTTGGCAATGAACTATGCGGTCAGATATTTAATAATTTAAACAGAGATATAATTGTAAAGGAAACAAAAATCTTATATTAATCGAAGTTTGTGATGATATAATTAATTTAAATTTGAATATCTTTTAAATGAAAAAGTAAACAGAAAATTAAAGGAAAATGAATGAATAAATAAAAGAAATCAATTTATTTACAGTCTCGTTTTTATGCCACTCATCTTTACTTCAAAAATATGGTATAAATTTGACTCTTCAAACTATTTAAAATATGCAAAAATAAAATAAAATTATGATGTAGGAATTAGGAGGGCAGGATACAGTTAGATGTACGGATCATATGATAAATTTGGCTAACGCCTAACAACTTTGGGGATAACGATTCATCATAAAATAAATATATCTCCAACTAATACCAATAATGTTTTAATAATATATCTATTTCCTTCTCTTTTCCTTTTTTGTTTTTTTTTCAAAGACATAATTATTGCATTCATATATACGTGTCTATTTTATTCTCAACGAACCCTCAGAAAATAGCTTATTTTCATTTCAAACCCAAATATAACCCATCCTTATCTTCAATTTCATTTTCACATTTAATTGTCCTAATCCATCATTATCGATACGAACTTAATGGAATGGGCTGTACTCAGCGTTATATAAATATAGTTTTATTTATATGAGTTTTTAAAGTTGTTTCTAAATGCTTCTAAAATTTATTATTTGAATATAATTATATAATATAATCATATTCTCTCTCAAATTAGCAGGAAAAAGAGTAAATTAATGATGATTACAAATAAAAATAATAAAAATTAATGATAATATAGTTGGGGTTAGTATTTTGCTTGCAGATATAAATATAATGTATCATGTGATTTTTTTTGGTCAGAAATAACGTATCATGTGATTAAAACTAAACTCATAAATGAAAATCGGACATCTTTAATTTATTGAAGCGCGATATAGGGACATGTGACAGCTTTTTGCCTTTAATTTCCTCTTAATTTTTTTTAAATATTCATAACATAAATTACTTTAACTAATTTATTAAAATAAGTTAATTTTTAATTTTATGTATATTAAATTAGATTTTGAATAAGCAAAAAAAGGAAAAAGTATTTCTTCAGTCATTGGAGACACTACAAAAAAATCAGTTTTTTGCGGCAGAATTTTTCCCTCGCAAAAGAGCAAATTTCCGTTGCAAAAACGGTTTGTGGCGGAATTTGTGGCGGAAAAAATTCCGTCGCAAAAATCGCCCACGCAAACCAATTTTCCGTCGCAAAAATGCATATTTCCGTCGCAAAATTTGGATTTAGCGGCGGAACCATTTTCCCTCGCAAATTTCAATATTTGCGAGGGAAAAAGGAATCCCTCGCAAAATTTTAGATTTTGCGAGGGAAAAATATCCCTCGCAAAATTTGAAATTTGCGAGGGAACTAATCCCTCGCAAATTTCAAATTTTGCGAGGGATATTTTTCCCTCGCAAAATGTTGGATTTTGCGAGGGATCTATGTCCCTCGCAAAATTTTTATATTTGCGAGGGATGTTAGTCCCTCGCAAAATGGTTGAATTTTGCGAGGGAATAGGATTCCCTCGCAAAGTTTTGAAACATTTTGCGAGGGATGATATTTCCCTCGCAAATCCCAATTAATTTCTTAAAAAAATAAAATGATTTTAAAAATTTAATTAATTTCATAAAAGATATTAAAAATTAGAAATTAAAAAACTTATATATGATAAAAAGATATTATAACAAGCATCAGAGTTTACATAGAAATAACAAAATATTACAAAGTATAATGTTTCAACCAAAATAAACTAAAAAAAGTCTAAACTGCAACAGTCTGGTCAGGATCACCATCGGTATTGCCATCACCATCAGGAAGCGGCCCCGTACCCTTATCCTTCAAAAGTGAGTGGAGAAGGAAATACTTCAAATGATCATCAGGCAGTCAGCTCCTGCTTGTTCAATTATTCAAATGCTAACCTCCTGCTTGAGGAGATTGTCTGATATATTGTGCTCCATTTAAGGAAGCATGAGGAATCAAATCAGTTGGTGAGATCCATCAAGTTAACTCTAAATGAAATGAAAAAGAAAACTCAGTTCTTTGCTTGAAAGATATAAAGAAATGAGATAATGAAAAGGAAAAAGAGAATCGAAAGCTGGGGGAAAAAAAAACAGTAGCATGTTCAAGTGTTACCACAACAAAGAAGACGTGTGTTTTTCTGAAGATTAGCTCCACTGTTTGTATCAATTGAAGAATGCGAAAAGGATCCCAGTGTGATTTTCCCAGACATTAATTCATAAAGGGGTTGAAAGTGTCTCAATTTCTTCCCATTAGATAAAAATTGGTCACCCTCCGAGCAGAAAAATTCAGTCATTCACAGTATAGTACATAGCAAGCTGCTCTGTAGTTACACAACAACAGAGATAGATACTTGTGGCGTACAGGTGGAAGTAAGTGAATGATATTGGCTTAAATCTTCTCATATGGCAATCAGTAACCAAACCTGAGCGAACGATACAGAGTGGTGAACTCAGATTCCAAAAACCATAAGCTAAACTCTGTCGAGTGCTTGCAAATGCTAACCTCCGAAGCCCTGAATGATGAACCGAAGATGGGGGCTAAATCGAAAGTTAAGCCCTGACATTCACATGAAAACTTTGAAACTCAAATCATCAGATGATTTTGTCTATCTAAATGCTCATTACAGTTGCAGGCAATTTCTTAGAATTTTTCTTCAATCATTCGACAAAACAAACAAGAGTAAGAAACCAGAAAGAACAAGAGGAATTACTCAAACTTCATGTATTCATTCATAAATTATTTCCTTTCAGTTTGGGAAATTTCCAGAGGAAATCAAAAAACGAGCTGAAGCACACCCAAATCCCCAATTACAAAATACATACATACCCGTATTCCCATTTACACAGTGTGGCTTTGTAGTTCATGGCTTTCAAAAGGAACTTGGAAGGAAATAAGAAGTGAAGAATCCCCAGACAAGGGACAAAAAAGAGGCTATTTCAATCTTCTTTGATTCATCTATCTATGCACTTAAATCCTCTGCAATTATACTTACCAATTTGTCGGTTAGAGGGAGATCTGGCCGAACACGAACCATCACAAGCGGACGAACGCTGAACCACCACCACCACAAGCAGTTGCGACTGAGACTCTGAGAGGCTTAGAGTATGAAATCAACGAGGCTGAGTGAGAATGTGAGATCTACGAGGCTGAGAGAGTGAGATCGAAATCGACAAGGCTGAGAGAGGCTAGATCAACGATTCGATGAGGACGAGACTGAGAGTGGCTGAATCGACAACGCGGCTGAAACTTGAGAGAGGGAGAATGTGAGATCGATGAAAAATTAGGGTTACAAATTACAGAGGGAGGGGCGGAGCAAAGCCAAAGAAAGATATTTAATATATATATTTATATATTAATATACTATTTTGCGAGGGAATGTAGTTTCCCTCGCAAAATAAAAGGATTTTTGCGAGGGAAAATAAATTCCCTCGCAAAATGGTAGACATTTTGCGAGGGAATTCTCGTTCCCTCGCAAAGTTTGTGTACTTTAAAAAAAATTGGAGAAATTCCCCCCCAATTTTTTCGCTAGTTTGCGAGGGAACAAAAGATCCCTCGCAAAATTGGCAAATTTTGTGAGGGAAAAGCAATTCCCTCGCAAAATAGCCACATTTTGCGAGGGAAATATTCTTCCCTCGCAAAATTGCGAAAAAATTGGGGGGAAATTTCCCCCCAATTTTTTTGCTAGTTTGCGAGGGAACAAAGGATCCCTCGCAAAATTGGCAAATTTTGCGAGGGAAAATCAATTCCCTCGCAAAAGAGCCACATTTTGCGAGGGAAATATTCTTCCCTCGCAAAATTGCGAAAAAAATTGGGGGGAAATTTCCCCCCAATTTTTTCGTTAGTTTGCGAGGGAACAAAGGATCCCTCGCAAAATTGGTAAATTTTGCGAGGGAAAAACAATTCCCTCGCAAAATAGCCACATTTTGCGAGGGAAATCTTCTTCCCTCGCAAAATTGCGAAAAAAATTGGGGGGAAATTTCCCCCCAATTTTTTGCAATATGCACAAAATTTGCGAGGGAATCATCATTCCCTCGCAAAATGTCTACAATTTTGCGAGGGATTAAGTTTTCCCTCGCAAAATGTGGCATTTTGCGAGGGAATAGTTTATCCCTCGCAAAATTTTATCCATTTTGCGAGGGAATGTGTCGTCCCTCGCAAAATTTCGTTCAATTTGCGAGGGATGATGATTTCCCTCGCAAAAATCACCTTTTTGCGAGGGAAATGAATTTCCCTCGCAAATTTCCTAAAATTTGTGACGGAATTTTTTCCCTCGCAAATTCCGTCGCAAATATAATATTTTCTTGTAGTGAGATAAGTTATCTCTAGTAACCCCTAAAACTATATCGTTTTGAATTAATGAAGGGTGTGTGTTTCTAATTTTAGATAAATTAATGAAGGGTGCAAAATTACAAAAACACCCTTCATTAATTCAAAATGACGTAGCTTTGGGGTTATCGGAGATAACTTATCTCCAGTGACTGGAGAAATCTTTTACCAAAAAAATAATAATAAAAACTCACGTTAGAACAAGTACATTAAAGAATATCACAAAATTTTTTAATAGATTTGTTTTAAAATTAAAAAATTATAAAATAATGTTCTAAAGTGTTTAAATGATTGATTTCTTTTTAATTGTATGATATTTATCATAATATATTGAATTTTGAATACCATAATAATTTTTTATTTAATATTATTATTTTGTTATCATCAATGATTATGATTTTATTGTGTTTTATATGAGAAATATTAACAACAAAAATAAATAATAAAAAATATATAATAAGATAAAAAAAAACAATAAAGTTTTTTTTTTTACCGACATCAAATCAAGTAATAATAATAAACACAAAAAAAGGACAATGAAATAAGATACATGCGTGGAAAAGAAAACGATAACTTGTCAAAACCAAATAAGATTACTACGTTAAAGATAGTAACTTATTTATTAATATAGCCTATCACGAATTGTTTGGTATTCCCCTACTCAGGAGCATGAAGTATGCTTGTTAAACTCATGACTCATGACTGTCTAAATTTATTGTTTTTATATTTTTACTTTAAAAACATCATTTCAAGCCACTTTTAAATTTGTGATAGTTACATTGTAAATTTAGTCAAACTTGAAAATCCAAACAGTGAATTTATCATTTTTACATTATAAAATTATTTTAACTCACTCTTACACTCGTGTCAACTTTTGCAATTTGATTATACTTAATGGATTTATATATATGTGAATTTTATTAATTTTTTTTTGTTGAGTACAATAAATTATGAGTGTTTATAGATTTAGTTTCAATTATTTGTATTTAAATTAAATTGTTACCGGTATTTATATTTTAATTATTTAATTATACATTATTAATATCTATTTATTGATAAAAGTAAGCTCTTATGAATTTATTATTCGAATCTACAATGAGTTTACATCACTAAGTTTACTTAAATTTGTGAGTTTGACAACTTATTAGAAGCACCATTCGGCCAATTTTCTGCATAAACTCTACCTTGAGATTAATCTAACTTGGGGGATCAAAATTATCTCAAACTCCTTGTTGTAAAATTTATTACTTAAGGATGTTATCAAAACAAATTTATTGCTTAAGGATACTTAACATTTGCTTAAGATTCAGGTGTAACATATTTCTAATAGATGCCAATTTTCTTCAATTGTGTGTATAATACATATTTAACTATGAATAAACGGAAAACTTTAATACATAATAACTAAAAATATGTTTCAAATAGCTGAAGATGAGTAACATATGGTCGAGGGCCGAGTCCTTAATTATTTTTGGATTGGACCATAAATTTACAATAGAGAATTTTTCGGTATTTTTCTTGTAACACTGATTCAAACACATTTCTTATTTTAAGCGATATAAGTACAAGCTTTCAAAAGCACTAGAAAATACAAGTAGGCACTTTAGTCTACTTGTATTCCCCCTAATTACATGGTATATATATATAGAGAGAGGAACTTCAACAGGGATTTCATTGCAAATTCACAGATAAATCCCTACCTTGAAGAAAAGAAAAATAAAAAGTAAAGGATATATATACGTATATATAGTAAAGCAGACCACCATCGTCAAAGTAAGCCAAGCCAAGCACAAAGAATGTGCCTTGTATTGTTCATCTTCTTCTTCTTAAAGCTTGACAATCTCAGGAATATGAACCGGGTAGCGATGGATACAATCCGCCCAAGGCCCGTCGACCGGAGTCTTGATGCTTTTGTTGCATTTCCACACAGCACTGTTACACTTAAACCCACTTCCGAAGGCAATCTGCCAAACACGGTCTCCTTTCTTCATCTTCCCTTTGGACTCGATGTAGTTGAGCTCATACCAGAGCGACGACGACGACGTGTTGCCGAAGCGGTGGAGAGCCATCCTGGAGGCCTCCACGTGCTCCGCCGAGAGCTGGAGGTTCTTCTGCAGCTCGTCGATCACGGCACGGCCGCCGGCATGGATGCAGAAGTGCTCGAAGGCTTGCTTGAAGTCCGGAATGTACGGCTTCCACTTGGGGTTGCAGATTTTCCGGCCAATCAGAGTCAGAAGAAACAAAAGCTGCTCCGAAGCGGGCAGAACCAGAGGCCCAATGGTTGTGATGTTTGATTTCAGAGCTTCACCTGCCATTGTAGTAAAATTTATCTAAGTCAATCTTCTATTAATCTATTACATATATAAAGTACTACAAGAGTCTGACTTTTTTTTGTTTTGTTTTTTGGAATGATTAAGAAATAAATTATATTAATCGTTTTCTTAAAACTAAATTATGTAGTAATATTTTCTGTAACCTGACTACCACTTACGGAGGAAATATTCTGATGCCAAAAAAGTTTGATTCACCAATTTCGGCTACGCATTTAATGCCCAAGTTAAATTCAGGTTTTTCAGACCATCAAATAAATTAAAAACCTGACTACGCATTATGTAGTAATATCAGACTTGAGATGTTTTATTAAAAATAGATTAAAAACCTAGTCTAAATAGCATATTGAAAAAACAATTTTTGGCCAACTGTTTTTAGCTGTGTGTGTGTGTGTGTATATATATATATATGAGATTAGTTTTTAAGGTGATTTCGTTTGAGCTTGAGCTTATATTGAAAAAGATGATATCATTTTCAAAAGTGTATTTCCTTTTCGAGAAATAATTTTTTCTTTAAATTTCAAAACCAATCATCAATCACTATATTAATATGTATGAGCTATATCAATAATCAATATAAAATAAAATTAAAAAGTTAAAGCGAGTCAAATTTTTCAAAAAATAAAATAATTTTAAATGGTGTGCTCGCCCACCATGCATAATTATTTTTTCATGTTGAAAAAAACAATTTAACGTGATAAAACGAGCAATCTAAGAATTAAATTGAACCTTAAAAACAAAAGGGATTGATCTCTGTACTACATACTAATACATACATACAAATATATAAATATTAATTATATGAATATAGTAAGCAATATATATTTCACCTGCTATGGCCATGAGGTCCTTGGACAGTGAAATTCCGACCTTGCCTTCTTTATCTTCCTCTTCAAACACGCACCTGTACGCCTTATCATCGGCTCCCTTGTGGGTTCGAACCACATGGACCAATCTGTACTTGGCTCGCCGCCGCTCCGACCTCCGGTTCGACAACAGTATGGCGGCGCCGCCCATTCTGAACAAGCAGTTCGGCAGAAGCATGGCTCTCTCGTTGCCTTGGTAATAGTTCGGAGTGATAATCTCGGTGCTCACCACGACGGCGTTCGAGTTCGGATGCACCTGAAGAAGGTCGCGAGCCAAGTCGATGGAGATCAACCCGGCGCTACAACCCATCCCCGATAAATTGAAGCTCTTTATATTACTCCTCAGCTTGTACTTGTTAATTACCATCGCCGACAACGACGGCGTCGGAGAGAACAAGCTACAATTCACGATGAGAATGTCGATGTCCTTAGGTTTCAGCCCCGTTTTCTCAAACAGTGAATCCATGGCGGAGAATATGACCAGCTCGGCCTCGCCTCTGGCGGTCTCCATGGTCGGCTTGGGAGGGATATAATGAATCGCCGGTGGGAGGCACGTCTCTTCGCCGAGGCCGGAACGCTCGAGAATCCTCATTTGGAACTCGACGCTCTTAGGGCTGTCCCTGAGGTTGAGCCTGGAATGTTCCATGAAGGTGGAGAAGGGAACTCGACATGTCACCGGAGGCTTGAAACAGGCGTAATCGACGAGGAAGATGGTTCGAGGCTTGGAGGAGAAGTAGACGGTGGCGATGAAAATGATGAGGAAAGAAGAACAAAGGACTTGAACGAGATCAAAATGAAGAGAATTCCAGAGTTTGAGAATCTCATCGGGGCCTAAACGAAGAAGCTCGATGGAGACAGCGATCATTATAGGGATGAGAGTAAAGATGAGAATGTGATTTACAAGATACTGATAGCCAAGTTTAACGTACTTGAGCCTCACTGAGTTTGAGAATTCCGGCAAGATTGGAGGCATCTTCGATATGAACAAAAAAAAAAAAAAAAAAAAAAACCAGCTGGTAGTAATGAACTAAGAGGACAAAGTTTTGAGAAACGAGGTTTGAGAATGAGAAGGGAAGGGGTTGGATGAGGTTTTAAAGGCCAAGAGGGGCCAAGTTAGATGAAGAGAATAAATGAAGGACGTGACGTCACTCAACGCTCCCTTAACCTTGCTATTAATTCTTCTTTTCTATAAACCTCTTATCTTACTTGTTCACATTTTTACTCATTTCAATAATTCTTTTAGCTGCTTTGATAGGTGCAATTGTCGTGGCTCGCCAGTAAGAATAGAACTAGTAATATCAATCTAAATTCCATATTCTATTTTTTTTATTCTAATATTATTCTATTTTAGTCTAATATTCGTATTCGATTTTTTTATTATTTTTTTCTTATTAACTTTCGTTAAAAAAACATGTGTGTGCATACATGTTGAAAATTTTTTGATGATGCCACGTGGTTGCTTTGGTGGCCAATGTAATTGGTTATCTAAAATATCTCCAGTTTTAATTTAAAATCTCATTATCTCATGTTTATTTATTTTGGCTTAATTTTCACTTGATTTTCTCTCCCCACTTTCAAGAACGATATGCAGTTCCATTAATTAATGTTAATTGTGTCCTATTTATTTTAGCAACGTGTTTTTATTTTGTTATTTAATTCGTAATGTATTTGCCTATTAGTAGGCTCCCTCTTAGTGAATAAATGCATCTAATATCATTCTCCTATTTTCTCTCTATTACATTATTTTATATTTATAAGTGGAATCAGAGCCTGATTGATTTCTAAGAGTGCTAATTTTCTAAAATATAGAGTACAATATTATTTTCTCTTATTAATTCTAACGTACGATTTGTTTTTCTTTGCTGGAGCAATATGTCTTTTTCATATTCTAACTTTATGTAGCCATCTATTCCACGTTTTGGTGGTCACTATGATCACTAGAGTATGCTATTGGAAAACTTCTTAAGATCCAAGAAGTACTGGCAAGTTGTAGAGAAGGGTGTAATTGTAATACCCCAAAAATTATTATAAATACAATATTTTGATAAATGACACCTATTTAAAATATGTGAATATATGGTCTCAAATTTTGAGATATATTTATGCTATTTTTCTAGGTAGATTTCTTAGAACTAGGTGTTACGGACCAGCCTAATAGGCCCAGGTCCGGACCTCGGCCCAACTAAGCCTGCACCGGGATCTCCACTATAATAGGAAACGATATGAAATCCCGCCAATGGGGGGACCCTATTAATAAGGAATCTCCTACAATCATGGAACGAGCCAATCAGACCCTTACGGTTCAATCACAGGTATGGCTCATTAAGGCAAGGATACGCGCACCACACTCTTCTATAAATAGGAGGAAACCCTAAACAGGTGCACACGTTCTATTCCATGCTCTCTTTACATACTGTCACACAGAGCACACACCCCACTCCCCTGGCTACGTGCCTTCCTGTTTGCTGCGAACTACGTGGACTTTGATCTCTTCAAAGGGTACGTAGGCTCTAGGCTTGACAACCTAGTCAAGTCAAATCTCTGTGTTCTTAGGACAGAACATTGGCGTCGTCCGTTGGGACCTATAAACTTCAATCCCCGTGACTACTGATGGTGAGCACTAGAAGCCACACCAGAAACCCCCAGCCGGTGGGAGGAGACCCCCAGCCAAGCCAACCACCACCAGATCAGCTGCCGGAGCAACCACGGCGACAAAACACCCCCGAAGGGCATGTCACGGACACGGCAACCACCCCTTCGGCAGAGGATCAGCAGCCATTAGGAGCACTCACCGTGGCTCCAACGAGAGACGTCCAGGCAGTTGAAGCCGACGTCCGCATCATTCGGAGGATGCAGGAGTCGTTCCTCCAGCGGCTAGAAAACAAGGAGAAACAAGACGACCTGTAGAGGCGGGCCGACTTTGAAGCCATTAGCCGAATGATCTAGGAAGCGCTCGACAAAGATCGCCGGAGGAACCATAGGCAGGGAAGGAGAGCCCCCGTGGATGATAGCAGTTCCTCGAGCAAGTCAGAGCCAAGGAGCACGCGCCGCGGCAACCGTGAATCGGGTCGGAGGACGAGTGAAGAACGAGGCAGACCACGGTCCCCGGAAAACAGAGAGAACCACGGTGTCAGTCTTAACCGCACTGATCGGCCTGCAAGAGAGGACCGAGACCAAGAAGAGCCCCGTGTGGAGGATAGAACTCCCCGGACCCGCAGATCACCTCACCATGGATCCCCCCATGAATATCGAGTCACGTTCTTGTCGGACTCTGGAAGATCCCTGTTTTCAAGGGAGGCGGCCACGGCCCGTTATCCGAAGCACTTCGATTTGGCCGACCTTCCGAAGTACGACGGAACCCAAGATCCACGCAACCACCTTGATGTGTTCGAAAAGCTGATGTGGGTATGGCAAATCAGCGGCCCAGTCATCCAGCGTCTTTTCGCGGCCACCCTGCACGGGCCCGCACACAGATGGCTTACCTCTCTCCCGGACAACTCCATCCGAAGCTATGAAGACCTCGGACGCAAGTTCGAATTGCATTTCGCCACTAGTAAAAAACAGTCGAAGACCACATTCACGCTGACCAAGGTACGACAGAGGAAAGGGGAGGCCCTACAGAAGTACCTGGATCGGTTCCGCGATGTAGCAATGCAGGTGCGATCGCTGCCCGAAGACGTCCACGTACACTGCCTAGTCAATGGACTAGATCCTTCATCCCGGCTGGCCCGACACCTATACAAGAACCCGGTGTACACCTTGACCGAATTCTATACAGAGGCGAAGAAATACCTGGAAATTGAGCAGATGGAGGCGGCCAATGCCGACGAACCTGAACGGACTAGGAAGAGCCTGCCCAGTGATGAGGAACGGCCAGGAGGGACGAAGGCCGGCCCCATAAGACGGAACCGAGAAGGCCGAGCCAAGCCTGATTGAGCCGATCAAAAGGCCAAGTACGATAGCTATACCCCGCTGAATGTCCCTCGGTCTCAAGTCTGGAAAGAGGTAGCCCAGGCCGAGATGAAGCGGGTGGACAAGCTGAGGCCAATCAGAGGGCGCTCCAGCATGGACCGCTCCAAGTTCTGCAACTTCCACGATTGCCACGGCCATACGACCGACGAGTGCTATGACCTCCGCGACGCTATCGAGAAGTTCGTGAGAGATGGGAAGCTGCATCAATATGTGACCAAGACTCAGGGAAGGACGAGTGGCAAGCGCACTGACCGCGGCCGTAGTAGAAGTCCGCCCAAGGAAACTCGGAAGCAGGGGAAGAAGCAGAGGACGGGCTCAGACGACGAATTTCCCGACGTCGATTTCCAGTGCAACGTCGTCAGCGGAGGATTTGGAGGAGGAGGAGACACTGTAAGCCAGCGGAAGAAATACCTCCGCGAGGTACTGACCGTCCGAGACCTCCCCAAGTTCAAGGAGGACCCCAAGAGGCCGAAGCCGCCTACCTTGACCTTCACCGACGAAGAGCTGAAAGACGTCATACCCGGCCACCTGGATGGACTGGTAATTACTGGAACCTTGGTTAATTGCCGAGTTAAAAGAATTTTCGTGTATGCAGGGAGCTCGGCCAATATTATAAGCTGGGATGCCTACAAAAGGATGCACCTCGACAAGGAGGACCTCAAGCCATGCAAAACCATCCTGATTGGGTTCAATGGCGAACAGTCTTTTCCGAAAGGATACATCGACCTCAGGCTGACCCTGGGAACCAAGGAAGCTTTCAAGTTCGAGCGAGTGAGATTCGTAGTCGCCGACTTCCGATCCCCCTACAACATCATCCTGGGCAGACCAACGATCCACGACTGGGACATTCTGGTATCCACCAAACACCAAAAACTGAAGATGGTCAACAATAAGAACCAGATAGTTGTGGTATCCGGAGACCAGAAAGAGTCGAGGCAATGCTATTTTGAAGCTCTTCGGGTCGAGGAAGGAAGACCCTCGTCTCTACCTCGGCTCGGATCCAATGAGCACGTAGCCGAAGCCGGATCGGACGAGCGCCCGCGGCAGTAAGTCAACATGGTGGAGCTCGACCTCCGAGAACAGGATAATCCGAGGCCTGAGCCAGAAGGAGAGTTGGAGGAGATAGTGCTAGGCGAAGACCCGTCCAAGACCGCCAAAATTGGCCGAGACATGGAGGACGGCCTAAAGGCTCTTATGATTCACTTCCTAAGGCAGAACCAAGACGTCTTCGCATGGACCTCGGCCGAAGTACCCGGCATCGACCCCCACTTCTGTTGCCACAAGCTCGGCATATGCCGGGATCAAGACCCGTGGCACAGAAGAAGAGGAACATTGCGGACAACAGGCAGAAGGCCTTGGAGGACCACGTAGAGGAGCTCCTAGCGGCCGGCTTCATCCGAGAGGTGCAGTATACCACCTGGCTCTCCAACGTAGTGATGGTCCTAAAACCCAGCGGCAAATGGAGAGTCTGCGTTGACTACACCAACCTCAACAAGGCTTGCCCAAAGGACTCCTACTCGATGCTTAACATCGATAAGCTTGTGGACAACTCGGCCAGGTACCAACTCCTTTCCTTCATGGATGCCTACTCCGGTTATAACCAGATCGCCATGCATCCGGACGACCAAGAAAAGACCGCCTTTATGACTGATAAGGCGAATTACTGCTACAACGTCATTCCTTTTGGACTAAAGAATGCTGGAGCCACCTACCAAAGGATGATGAACCGGGTCTTCGAGGATCAGATCGGGCGCAACATAGAGGTCTACATAGACGACATGATCGTCAAGTCGAAACTACCAGAAGACCACATCCGGGACCTAGAACAGACGTTTGAAAAGTTAAGAAGACATCGAATCAGGTTGAACCCGGCCAAATGTGCCTTCGGAGTTCCGGCTGGGAAATTCCTCGGCTTCATGCTGACCAACAGAGGGATAGAAGCCAACCCGGACAAGTGTAAGGCCGTGCTCGACATGCAGCGCTCGAGGACCAAGAAGGAGGTACAGCAGCTAACAGGCCGACTAGCCGCCCTGACGCGTTTTCTACCAAAGTCGGCAGAGAAAGCCCTACCTCTCTTCAAGTTACTGAAGAAGGAAACTCGAGGTGGCTGGAACCCAGACTGTGACGCCGCCTTCTCAGAAATCAAGAGATGCTTGGCAACCCCGCCGGTTCTTACCAAGCCGGACACCGGGGAGACCTTATTCCTCTACTTGTCAATCGGCAACGAAGCCGTAAGCGCCGCCCTAGTGAAGGAGTCCGAAGCCGGGCAGACACCTATATACTTCATCAGCAAGGCCTTACAAAGCTCTAAACTCCGGTACCAGAAACTGGAGAAAGTAGCTTTTGCCTTACTCACCGTGGCACGAAGACTCCGGCCTTATTTCCAGGGGCATCGGATCGTGGTACGAACTAGCCAGTCGATCCGACAGATTCTCCACAAGCCCGATTTGGCCGGAAGAATGACCAATTGGGCCATAGAACTGTCCGAGTTCGACATCACATTCGAAGCCCGACAGGCGATTAAGTCCCAGGCACTCGCGGATTTCATTAGGGAACTCACCCCGGCCACCTCTAATGACGGGATTTGGAAGGTCTACGTGGATGGTTCGTCCAATGCAAAGGGCAGCGGTGCAGGAGTCATCGTGGAAAGCCCGCAAGGGGTAGCCACCGAGCATTCTCTTCAGTTAAAGTTTCAGACCTCCAACAATCATGCCGAGTATGAGGCCCTGCTGGCCGAACTGCTTCAGGCAAAGAACAATGGCGCCCAACGGGTAAAGGTTTTAACTGACTCGCAGCTCGTCGCAGCTCAGATTGACGGCACCTATCAGGCAAAAGGCCCACTCATGGCCAAATACCTGAACCGAGCCAAAGAACTCATGGCCGAATTCGAGGAGGTGACGGTTTCCCACATCCCAAGAGAGGAGAACGCCCGGGCCGACATCCTCTCTAAGCTGGCAAGTACAAAGGGGCCGGATAACCACAAGACCGTGATCCAGCAAAATCTGACGGAGCCGAGCTGCATCATGGCCATCTCAGCAGGCCTCGACTGGAGGAAGCCGATAGAAGACTACCTCGAAAGGGGAATTATCCCTACCTACACCACCGAGGCCAAGAAGCTGATCAGAGAGGCCGCCCTTTACGCCATGGTTGATGACCAACTATACAGAAAGGGGCTCCATTGCCCGATGATGAGGCATCTCGGCGATTCTGAAGTAAAATATGTGCTGGCCGAACTCCATGAAGGCAGCAACGGCCACCACATGGGGGGCAAGGCACTCGCCCGAAAGGCACTACGCGCCAGCTACTACTGGCCCACTATGAAGCATGACGCCATAGAAAAGGCTAAGACGTGCGACAGCTGCCAGAAACACGCCAGGATCATATGGCTGCCGCCCTCAGAACTGAAAGGAATGCCAGCCCCCTGGCCCTTCTACAAGTGGGGCATGGACATCCTCGGACCCTTCCGACCGGCGCAGGGAGCTGTACACTACTTCACCAAGTGGATCGAGGCAGAGCCACTCGCCACAATTACCTCGGCCAGGGTTATGAAGTTCTTCCGGCACAACATCGTCTCCCGCTTCGGGATACCAGCCGAGGTCGTCACGGACAATGGCACCCAATTCATGGACCATCGTTTCCAAGCGCTGATGTCCAACCTGGACATCAAGCTGCACTTCTCATTCGTGGAACATCCCCAGACAAATGGCCAGGCCGAAGCCGCCAACAAAGTCGTCCTGGACAGACTCAAGAGGTGAATGTTGCAGGCCGAGACCAACTGGACCGAGCAGCTCCACAGCGTCCTTTGGGGATATCGCACGAGCGTACAGTCTTCGACCCAAGAAACCCCGTACAGGCTAACTTATGGATGTGAGGCAATGATCCCGGTTGAAATCGGACAGCCTTCCTGGAGAAAGGTCAGAGCCAGACAGGAGGGGAAGGAATCGAATGACGACGCCTTGAAGACTGACTTGGACCTCATTGATGAAATCCGGGTTACGGCGCACTGCCGGGAACTAGCCGCCAAGCAACTACTCGTGGCTAAGTACAATAGAAAGGTTTGACCTCGGTCTTTCAACCGAGGCAACCTAGTACTCCGACGGGCCGACATAGGCAACAAGAATGCCAAGGACGGGAAGCTGGCGGCAAACTGGGAAGGGCCATACCGGATTAAGGAAAAGCTCGACGGGGAAGCATACGTCCTCGAGACTTTGGCACGAAAGCCAATCAAAAGAACTTGGAATGCCGACAAGCTGAAGATCTACTATAGCTAGACCTCTTCTCGGCAGTCCTCGTAGGGCCATTTCTTTCTATCAATAAAGGATCCTATTGAGCAAACTATGAATGTGCACAATACTCGCTTAAGAGTGAAGTTGAAGCCATGAAGCTCGGCCAAAAACGACAAGACCGAGGCAATGGAGCCTGGACAGGAAGCCGAAAGCCGAGGTCATGAAGCTCGATACCGGCCATAGGCACTGCGATAACGAAGCCCGGCCAAAGAACCAAAAGCCGAGGTATATAAACCCGGCACCCAAAAAATGGCCCCGAGGTCGTGAACCCGGCCAAGAAAATTAAAAAACATCTAGATGTACGAAAACCGGCCATTGTACTCCGACAGGCATCGGTTAGAGCTCGGCGAAGGCGTCGTACATGGCCCTTCGTGAAATTGGCGCGTCAACGCTCGCCCGGTTAAGCAAGCAGCCTGCCATGCCGACCCTGATCAGGTCAAAATGTCCGACCCTAGGCCGACGAAGCCTTGGTTAGACATGTGACAGCCCTGCCCTTACGCCGGTTATGTTTAATCCGACTATGCGAAAGTTGGAGCTCGACTACTAGAAAGTCGGGTCGAGGCAGTACGGTTAGTTAGGCCTGACGAGGCTGAAACAAGACAACCTTGCCCTAGCCTCCCACGCACTAAGTGTGGTAGAGTACCAACGGCCTGCACACATACGGCTGACAAACAACAGAACTTGGACAAAAGAGGGATAAAGTTACCCATTGTCTAAAACGTCAAGACGGACTATACGGTCAACACGCACATCTAAAGCCTAGGCAAAAGAGGCTCGGAGCATAAACCACTCATTGTCTAAGGCATCCAAATGGCCCATACCCATATGGCCGACGCATACACAAACCAAGGCAAAAGGATGACGTCGGAAAATAAACCATTCATTGCCTATGGTAGCTAAACGAGTTCGGAAGTGCCGAAAAAGGACAGTACAAGTTAAGATCATTCGACAGTTAAAAGAAGTGCAGGCTAAGACAAGAGAGATATTATAATTGTCATAAAGTCTGTACAAAAGGCGCAAAGGCCAGAATCATCCTTACAAAATACAAGGGCACCGACGCCCCAAAACTTACAAAAGAAAAAACAAAAAAAAAACGAAAGCCAAAGCTACTCAGAAGGCTCGGCCTCAGGGCCCGCAGTCTCGGCAAGGCCGGTATCAGCACCAGACGGACCCTCGTCGGCAGGAGAAGCATCGGCAACGCCGTCCTCAGCATCAGGACCCTCGGCGGCAAGAGGAAGATAAGGGATCAGAGTCCCATCTTCCCGAACAAAGGCGCAGTAGTCGTACCCGGCCATGTTCAGATCGACGCCAGGATTGAAGTAGCGGATCTGCGTCAGAGCCTGATTGAAGCACTCCTTAGCGGTCCGCACTAGGGCATCCTCGGCTTCCCGGTAAGCCTCCTCCTTCGCAGCAAGGGCCTTCTGAAGCCCTTCCTTCTCCTCCGCCAATGAAGCTCACTGCTGTTGAAGGGCCTTGGCTGCAGACAAACTCTCTGACGCCGCCTTCTGGGCCCGAGCACACTCCTCAGCCACCTGCTCGGCACCCGCCCGGGATAGCTGGAGCTCATGGTCGGCCCTCACCGCCGCAGCCTTCGCAGCATCCCGCTCCCCCCGAGCAGCGTCATGCTCCTCCCGAACAGCGCTCAGCTCCGCCTGAACCGCATCCCGCTCAGCCCAAGCTTTGATAAGCTCCTCCTCGGCCGACCTGGCCTTAGCTTCAGCCACTTCCAACCCCTCCCTCAGATCGCCAATAGACGCGGCCTTAGCCTCTGCCGTAGAAAGACCCTTGGTCAGCTCCTCCCTCTCAGCCCTCAGTCTCTGGACCTCAACAGTAGACAAGGCGAGCTGCTCCCAGGCCAGGATTAGAGCCTGGAGGTATCCAACAGATCGACAAATCTCCGTCTGGCTCCTGTGTATCTCATCTATGGCCGGTTGAGTTAGCGCGGCACAACCCGTGAAGTGCCGGGGAGGCAGGAAAGCAGCGGCGACCTCAGGAACTACCCCATCGTGCCATAGATGGCCACGAGGAAGGAGAGACTTCGAAAGAGGTGGAGGAGGAGGAAGCGACGAAGAAGAAGGCGGACCCGGCAGGGAACCAGAAGGCTCGTCGACGAAGAATTCAGCCTCAATCTCCTCATCAGAAATCGAGGCCTCCTTCCCCCCAGAAGCCGGGAAGGGGACAGCGGCCTCTTCGGACCCCGTGGCCGGGGGGCCAGCTGCAACTACAAATTCTCGACCCTCCAGGGCAGGGATGTCTACCAGGGAGCAGTCTTGGAGACCGTGGCAGGAGAAGAACCCTCGGCAGTAGGACTCTTCTTCTTCTTAGAAGCCGGGGCAGCAGAGGTACCGGCACCAGCAGAAGCCGCCCGTTTCTTCGGGTGACTGGGGGACGAGGTAGCAGCCCTCGCAACCCGAGCATAAAAAGGTAGGCCGTCCATGGTCCTAGCTGAAAACAATAAAAGAACAAATGAGTCAGCAATTCAGAAAAGGGAATTCAAAAATAAAAACATAGGCAAATGCATGACCAGAAACCCTACTGGTAGACGGCGACGGCTTGGCACCATCACCGGTTATAAAGAAGCCAGCCAGCCTCACACCGTTCTTGGCCACAAGAGCCTCCACCCGTGGCAGGGCGGAGACCGACTCAGGTGAAAGACCCTTGCGCGGTACTTGGAAGGAGACCGCCTTGGCCTTATAATGGCCCTCCTCCCAGTACAAGGGGAAACGACCGCCGCCCTCCAGGAACCAGGGCTCCTCCCCTGGTACGGCCTCAACCTTGAAGAACGCCCCCTTAAAACGCTTGAAGGAGTTGGAGAAGGGCGTCATCAGCTTGCGCTCCGGATTGATTCGGAGGGATACCAACCCCCTCCGCTTGTCACTCCCCTTCGGCGAGCTAAGGGTAAAGGGCCCGTAGAAATAAAAGAAAAGGTTGGCCGAGCACGCTAAGGGAGGCGAAAAATGGCCACAAAGCCTCTCGAAGGCTACGAGGTAAGCCCACCCATTCGGATGGAGTTGGGACGGGGCTAGGCGAAGATGCCGTAAGGCCTCCATTTGGAAGGAGGTAAAGGGAAGGGGAACTTGGACCCGCGTTAGATAATCGCGGTAGAAGAAGAAGAAGTCCGATTCATCCTCAGACCCTGCCGCGCAGACATCGATGACTGGGTCTTGAGCAGTTCGTGCAACACCCAGCTGTACTCCCGACATAAGGCTTCAGGTGGACCACAGGAGTCCGAACCCTCCGGCTCAGCACAGGACTTAGAAGGCCGAGACTTGGGAGCCATAAATAAGCCTATACGAAAATAAACAAAGCCGGTATTAGTAAAGAGCAGAAATACCTGGCACAGACACAGTAGCAGGCAAAAATGGTTCTAGACTCGGACGAACGAGGGTGCAAGAAGGAACAGCCGGGGCAGACCAATGCCGGCAAGAGCCGAGAATGGAAGAAGCCTCGGCCTCACAATCCATCAACGCGGAAGCCTCCGCTAGGCAGTCCCAGCAAGGGCCGGAGTAACCTGCTGGAGCGGACGTTTGACGGACGGCGGAGGGGCCCTCATAAAAATTAAGGGGCTGAGCTATCACTGCCGAAGCCCTGGAACTGGAAGAGGAGCCTACCCCGGCCCCACTGGGCGAGTCAAGAGGAAGAGCGCGTGCAATCGGCCGGAAAGGACGACGTGGTATAGGAACCGAAACCCTGGCCGAAGACGGATGAGCCCCAGCTCGCCCCGGAAGCACGGCGCCGACTCGGCGCAAGGGATCCAAGATTCCCCTAGCGGGTGGCTCACCCCCAAGAACTTCCAAAATTTTTATTAGGCATCATAAAATACCATAAAATATAATAAAAACCACATTAACCTATATCTCATATGGAATTTAAAAAGAACAAATAAGTGACATGAAAATCCTTAAATTAATTTAAGGAAATTAAATACCTTTAATGACCAATTAAAGTGCCACAAAATTGAACAAACCCTAATAATGAAGTCTAAACAAAAGTTTTTATAATTTAACAAGAGATTGAATTTTCTAATAAATGATACCTAGTTCATATTTGATTTGTAAAGGCCATAAATATTATCTAAAACACTTAAACAATTAAAGGGCAATTACCACTACTTAATGGGTAATGAAATTAGCATTGATAAGTGTTTAAAATAATTATTCACAATTAGCTTTAATAAACACCAATTAAAGGATGTTGAGCTAATTAAAATTCAAAGACCAATAGGGATTTGGGATTAGCATAAAATAAATTGCCTATGGTCATAAAATGCCCTAAACAATAATAAAGCAACAATCAAGAGATAATTAAGCTTATGATTAAGATGTTAATCAAATGTTAATCAAGAGTTGAAAAGTCAACAATTTCAACTATGATCTAAAGGCTAAGAATTAATCTCATAAAGCTTATCCAAAGGCCCTAAATAATTCTAATAAAGCTTAATCCTAGTGAACCAAAGTTAGCTAATGGGAGATTTTCCTATAATATTATTAAGGAATTAAAACACAAATTAAAAATTGAATTTAGGGGGAGGGGGACGGTTTTTCTAAAGAGAAGTGAAAAAAGGAAATTTCCTAAAGCCATCAAAAAACACATGCACATATGAGTCATGAGTCTAAACTTGGGTGAATCACCAACCTAAGCCATGAGTCACAAATCTAGATATGATGAGTCATGAAGCTTCATAAATGTATGGAGACTTTGGGGAAATGGAAGAGGATAAGATGATGCATGTGATGATGTAATTGTTGTGCATGTGTGTGTATGCTATTGTTGTGCATATGTGTGTGTCTAGTATGAAGAAGGAAGAGAAAGTCAAGAAGTTAACCAATAGGAATTTAGATAATTGCACAATTAGGATAATCCAAGAAAAACTAATCCTATGCATAAACAAATGGAAATTCCTACAAACCAAATTGTAACTTGAAATCCACTAACTAAGTATCAAATCTAAATTGAGAACAATAACAAGCATAAATCAAGCATGAAAACAAGTATAACCAAAGTCATTTCCTTAACCGTTGAAGATTGAAACCAATAGAGAAGATAGGCAAATTTGGTCTCAAAATGAAGCTAAAAATTTCTAGAATTCAAATCCAATGAGCAATTGAGCATACAACTTCATTAAGATACCCAAACAAATTCCTTTCTAGTGAACAACAAAGAGATAACTTAAATAAGAAGACTAGGACACTTGGCAATTTTAGAAGAAGATAAGGTGAGTCACTAATCTAAGCTACATGAATCACTAATCTATGTATGAAATGAGTCATAACCCTAAAGTGTGAGTCATTAACCTATAGGAAGACTTTTGGGGGAAAATAGGAAAGGATAATGTACCAAGAGGATGACTCATGTAGATGACTCAAAAGCAAATAGAAGAGGCTAGAAGAAGAGGGGTGGGTGGTTTTGTGAGGTGTGTGGCAAGGATGAGAGTTTGAAAATTTAGCTAGATCCAAGGGCCAAAAA
The DNA here is from genome assembly GCA_034222035.1 of Acacia crassicarpa. Taxonomy (NCBI): domain Eukaryota; kingdom Viridiplantae; phylum Streptophyta; class Magnoliopsida; order Fabales; family Fabaceae; genus Acacia; species Acacia crassicarpa. The sequence continues at coordinate 39,911,305 of JAWXYG010000009.1, read as the reverse complement.
TTGATAGGATGAAGCTTGTGGAAGGTGTTGGATTTTTCCTATAAATAGGAAGCTCTCCTCTTCATTCTCCTCACACCAAATCAAACTCCAAGAGTTTATTTCTAAGAGGAGCAAGAAGGAGGAAGGAGAGCAAGAAGCTTCAAGAGGTAAGCTTATTCTTAGTTTCATAGTTCTTAGTAGCTTTTAATGTAGATATAGTTTAATCTTTAAATCTTCTAGATATAGTTGTTTTTATGTTTTTCTGAGTTTAAAAATGGCTTTATTTCGAAAAATTGATGAAGAAAGTGGTTTAGCAAAATTTCCGGAAGAAAAACACCGAAGTAACGAAGTTCTGGCAAAATTTGTCGGTTAGGCGATTTATAGAGTCAGTGGCAGAAATGCTTATATTTCATGTTGAAACTGATGTTGAAATATTCTGGGAAAATTCATGGTCAAAGTATACATATAGGGATTTTTAAATATGTAAAGAACATGTCCAAATGATTTCTGTACAGAGAGATAAAAATTCTCAAAGTTAGGGCTACGAATTTCTGGAAAATTCTGGGCAGATGTTCAAAACTTAAAAACTGGGAATGAACCGTGTGATTTGGGCAAAAGCTATTATTTTTCATTGAAAGCATACATCCTAAGGATTCCATGGAATTTTACGGATCCTCATTTAAATTTTTCTAGAATTAGTTATGATTTTCTGAAGTTAGGCGAAAATCTGTCCAAAATTCTGGACTAGCGTTTTTGAAGAATTAAAGGTGATAAGTTGAGAAATAATCCTACCAAGGGTCATTAGTGACTAGGATACCTTCTAGAATATTATTGTGAATTAATAAATGCGATATTATCATTATAGGATAAACGTGATCACGGTCCGAACGACAGCATACCGATATCGCCAACGAAGGTACGGACGCGTACTGTAACACTAACTCTGATGCTTATTGTATACCTATATGTGATAGATAGTCTGAGACATTGATTTTGAAAAGTTGTGGATCCTGTTATAAAAATTGGACATATAGTTATGTACGGGTTATAGTCACGATAACGCCGTTGAGTTTTCCTAGCGCTGAGGACACGGATGTACATCGTGGCACTGGTGAATAGTGTAGACTGGTTTGATGTGAATATGTGGTGAGACTGGAATGACATGAATATGTGGAGATTGTGGTTATTATTATCTTGAGAATGTGAATATCGTATTTAATATTGTTGTATTGTCATGAATATCTGTCATACATAACTGATACATAAGCATGAGGTTAACCGTTACCTGAGGTTCAATGGGAATTGAACCTCAGCTCTTACCATAGCTTCAGGATCCGAAGGAGCTAGGACCAAGAGCAAGGATAGGCAGCATGCGCGAGGACATGGGCGGAGGACGTGTTCCTTTATTTACATACATACTGTACTCGGATATTTGTACCATTGAATGTATAAGTACTCAGACCCAACAGCAGAGAATATATATCAGATACTCACTCTTTTAAATCATTCTGATGCTCTACTCTGATTAAACTATTTCAAAACTCTGATCAAATATTTTGAAAATGGATTTCGAAAATTAGGATGTTACAGTAATAACACTTGCGAATGCACAACCATCAGAAGCAGAAGCGTTGAAGCTGAAAGATCTAAAGGAGAAGACCTATTTGTTTTAGGCAATTGGTCGTCTCATCTTGGAAACTATTCTTTGCAAAGATACTTCCAAGGACAATGGGATTCTATGAAGAGGAAATATCAAGGCACTGTAAGAGTAAAGCATGCACATCTTCAAGCTCTAAGAAGAGATTTCTAGACATTGCAAATGAAAGAAGATGAAAAATTTATCAGTAGCGATTGTGGCAGAGCTTTAGAGATATGTAACAAAATGTCTTTGTATGGTGAAAAAAAAAAGCAAGATGTTACCATTGTTGAGAAAATATTGCATTCTTTAACTCCAAAATTTGAATATGTTGTTTATTCAATTGGGGATTCAAAAGATATAGACACGGGCAGAAAAAGGTTTTTAAGACCAGACGAAAGAGGTATCGTAAAACCGGATTTGTAGTCAGTCTTGTTTCAGGCAGTCTTAAAAGTCTGTTACTTTTAAGACCAGATGCACGTCCAGTTTTTTTAAAAACTTTTTAGACCGAATTTTTAAAATATGAGGTCTTAAAAGTCAGAGTTTTAAGATTGGACTTTTTAAACATCCGGTCTTAAAAGTCCATTTCAAAAAAAAAAAAGAAGAAACTTTTTAGACTGGATATATTTTCAAATCCAGTCTTAAAAGTTCCTTTCCATCACCAAAAAAAAAAAGAATGGACTTTTAAGACCGAAGATTGTAGACGCCTGAACTGCCTCAGAGAGAACTCTATTTCCAGATCTTTCATCAGAGGAACTAAAACAAATAGATTCAGAGAGGAAAGTACCTGAGCTGCCTTAGAGAGAACTCTGAGAAGAGGTGGACGAAGAAGAAGGAACAGAGAAAATTTTGGGTGGAAGCAAAAAGAAAAGGGTACAAGGATAGAGAGGGAGGTTAGGAGAAGAGTAATACCATTTTGCGTTCCTCGAAGAAGTTATGGGAAGCCATTCATCTATCTTCTTCTACTCCTCTGTTCGCTTGTCTATCTGTTACTTTTTTTTTTTCTGTGTACATCTCAATATATTCAAAAAACAAGAACAACAAATAGAAACAATCGATTGAGAAAGTAGAAATAAGCAAAATAGACATAACAAGTTTACCTCAAGAGAGGCAGCAGTTGCAGACTGAGACTCGATCCCCATGGAAATCAAGTTTGGAGCTTTGTAGTCGTTGAGAAGGAGGAGATAAGCAATAAAACAAAGAAATAAGAAATTGATATTTAATTTCAAACTTAAGCCAAAATCTACATCAATGATTTACTATCTTTCTTGACCAGATAACGCATTACTATCTTTGACACACACATACATACAAACAAACATACATACATACATACATATAAATATATATATCAACAACAATCCGAGAAATCCAACAACAATCTGAACTCAACCATGTGAATCATTCTCGGATTGTTGTTGAGGGGTGTGTGTGTGTGTGTATTTTGTTGTTGAGCCACGCGAACGGAAACACAATGAACACGAACTCAACCGCGCAAATCATTCTTGGATTGTTGTTTGAGCCACAGATCTTCGAAATTTGAGACTACGGTAGCCACCGTGAATGTGTGGGGTGGGGAAGTGGAAATGAGAAGAGAGCGGAGAAATCAATGGGAAGTGGAGGGAACTAGAAAAGGAATAATGAAAATTCAATTTCGTTTGCCGCGACTAATGAAAATCTTTGAGACCGATTATTATCAAATTGAAATCTTAAAAGTTAAACTTTTAGACTGGTTCTTTGTAACATTCGGTCTTAAAAAGAATAGACATTTTATTTATTTTTTTATTCTTAACTTTTTAGATTGGATATTTAAAACATCCGGTCTTAACAGTAATATATATATATATATATATATATATAGACACACACATATATCTAAAAAATTTTAGACCAGTTCTTTTTAACATCCGGTCTTAAAATTTCTTTATATTTACGAAATTGTCATCAGTCATACTTTTAAAACCGGATCGTCAATATTCCGGTCTAAACGAAATGGTCTTAAATCCTTTTTTTGTACTAGTGAGATGCACTCTCATTTGATGAATTACAGACCTCTTTGTTAGTTCATAAGTAGAAAATAAATCGTGGTTCAACGATAGAGGTGCTGGCTTTAAAAGCTTCCATTGTTACCCATTCCTCAAGTTCTAGAGGTAGAGGTAGAGGCAGAGGCTGTGGTAGAGGAAGAGGAGACCATGGGCATGGAGATGTCAAGGAGGAAGGGGATGAATTTCATAGCAAACACAAAGAATGAAATTTGCAATTCAACAAATCTAAGGTAGAATGCTTTAGAGGCTGCCAAACAATAAGGAAAAAGGAGAGAAGTCAATTTTTGCATAAAATAAGGTGGAAGATACTTTATTGATGGTTTACCAAGTTATCGAAGCATCACGATCAGATATTTTGTTGTGGATACTGGCTGCAGCAATCACATCTGTGTAAGAAAATCTTTATTTTCTTCCTTAGATGAAGGTTTTAATTCCATTTTAAGTTTTGATGATTGATCTACTATTGAAGTGTTGGGAAAAGGCAACATCAAAATAAAAACTAAAAATGATTTTATTGAAACAATTTCTGATGTTTAGTATGTCCCTGATTTGAAAAGCAATTGGTTGAGTGGTGGTCAATTGCAAGAAAAAAATATTATACAATTACTATTCATAAAGCGACTTGTGAGATATATGATTCTTCACGAGGTGCTATTGCTGCTATTCTAATGACTTCAAACAGGTTATTCTCATTGGAGATTATAAGTGTTCAATCTTGCTTGATGACTACTGAGAAGGATGTCTCATGGCTTTGGCATTACCATTACGGCCATTTGAATTTTGGTGAGTTAAAAATTCTTCATCAGAAAAATATGGTAATAGGTCTTCCTCCAATTTTTTGTCCTTCCCAAGTTTGTGAAGAATGTGTTGTTGGGAAACAACCATGTTCTCAATTTCCTCAAGGAAAATCATGGAGAGCAAAAGAAGTCTTGGAGCTCATTCACCCTGACATATGTGGGCTAATGACTCCAACTCCAATGGTGGTAAAATTTTATCACATTTATTGATGATTTTACAAGAAAAACTTGGGTTTATTTTTTGCAGGGGAAAAATGTAGCTTTTAATATATTTAAAAGCTTTAAAGCTCAAGTTAAAATGAAGCAGGAAAGATGATTAAAACTTTCTGTACAGATTGTGGAGGAGAATATTGCTCAAAAGAATTTGTAAATTTTTGCAAGCAATTTGTTATTCGAAAAACGGATGTTAATTGGTATCATTAAATATACTTTTTGTACACATATGCTATTTTTTTTTATACGATTACTCCCTCTCATTTACCTACTTATAAATAAAGGTATATTTAAAATATAAGTATATTTGCTGCATATTATTACACTGAACTAATTTTATTTACCTTCTTTTAATAAGAAATTTCAGTTAATATAAATAGGGACGAGAGGAGCGTATATACATGCACACACGAACGCAAATATATATCATTGACTTCTTCATAGTTGTCAATTCTTGGGAAACATGAAAGCCATTAATCTTCCCCCTCTATCCCCACATTCAAAGAGAAAGATAAAGTCAAAGAAATAACATATCGATTAGTTCTTCATCCGATCCCCGGCCGCCATTAAATTTTTGTCTGTGCTGAGATCAGGGTTTGAATGAAAAACAACAGTACTACAATATATTAACAACAGCTTGTGTTTCAAGAAAGACATTCTGATCATAATTATCAAAATCTTAAGTATCCAAGGCACGAGAGAGTGCCTCTTTAACATTTTCTATTTATGTTGGTAACTAAAATAGCAACCTAGTAATTGTTATCCATAGATGGAATATTTATCCCTTACCTTGTTCCAATCTCTATATAGATGCATTTTATGAATTTTCTCCCATATTTGAACTAAAAATTTATAACCCCACAGTTTAATGAACTTAGCATTATGTTTTGGAAATTATTTTTTATTTGTGGCCGGAGGAGTTGAGGTTTTTCCCACTATATTATATACTCCCTCCGGTCCTAATTATAATAACACTTTTTGGAGTTGGTTTTGGTCCTAATTATAAAAGTAATTTTTAACTTTTGTCAATTTTTTTTCCGACAATACCCCTATTTATACTTTCCCAACAATAATTAAAGACAATAATAATTTAACAATACACCTATATATTTTATAAAGTAAATAATGTTTGCAACTCATTAATGTTATATACACCTCAATTATACTTTTTTCTTATGAAATAATTTTGAGCACTTTTTGTCATTATTTTCCCATATCACCCCTACTAATACTTCTTCCACAATAATTAATTTAACAATACGCTTACACTCTATCAAGTGAGAGATTCTACTTTATTTTTTATTTTTAAATTAAATATTTTAATATTCCTTTAAAAATATTTTTCTATCAACTGGGAGTAACTACTAATTTCTTAGTAGTGTTTAATTGAGCTTTTTTGTTTCCTTAACTTTTTAAATTAACAGTGGTAGATTTTTAGGGCACGAATCTGTGATTGAAATCTGATAATTCTGCATGGAAAGAAGAGCTTTCGTGGGACCATTCGTTCTCGGAAAGAAAGCGTAGCTTTTTTAAGCTCGGAGAAATCGTTGTCGAATTTTAAGCTCAGAGAAATCATGGATTTAGCTAATTTTGTCTTCATGTAATTTTTAATTTTAAGTAGGGGTATCTTTGGAAAATAATTATAATTAACTAATTTAACTTTCCTCCTTAATTTCTTCAAATTCTGGTAAATAGTTCTTATAATTAGGATCGGAGGGAGTATTTAATTTATATTTTAATCAGTTATATTTTTAATATAATATAATTAATCGTAATTATTTTTCCTCGTAATATATGTTTATTTTAATATGTGACGGACCTTTTTTTCCCAGTGTAAGTGCATACATTGTGTGCATTGAATTAATGTAATTTATTTTTAATTTTATTCTTGATTATTCAAGTTATGAAGTTTTGCCAAATTTCGTCAAACCATTTTTTATTGAAGAAGTTGCGATTAGAAATCATACGATAACAATTAATCCTAGATGTGAATTGAGTCACTGTCATGGTGAAAATCAATAAAAATATAATTGAGTCACTGTCCATACGTGATATCAATTTATACTATACAAATTATAGGGTAAAAAAAATAAGTAAGCCCCAAATGACAACCATAATTTTTCACGTAATGATATACGATTGATCCAACGTTGGCTTCTTGAGTTTGATCATTCAATTTGACCATAAAAAAGAGTTTGATTATTAAATAGAGTAAGACTTCTCACATCCAGTTAACAATTGTTGGTCAAACGAATAGTCGGCTGGTGAATATTAAATGCCATATAGTCAGCAGCGCGGCAATAACTTTTATTTATTTATTTTTCTTTCCCCGCCTTCAATTAAAAAACCACATATAAAGTGTAGAGTATGTTAGGTAGGAAATTTAATCATATTATATAATTATAATTAATATACTTATAAATTGTATGATTTGTTATGAATTTTGTATTTTATAATAATATTGATAAGATTTTCTAAGTGTTAACCTCTTTTTATACATGAATTGTAACCATGTCAAAAAAAAAAAAAAGCATCATGTATACTTTAGATATAACATTTTTATTATTTATTATTTAGCAAGTCGTGTCCATATGATTTTTTCTTAAAGAGTCTTTATGCTTTCACATAAATTTTAGCCTGCATCCATCCATTTCTTAAATCACAAAAATTGGGTTACGCAAAATTTATCAAGTTTTTATCATTATTTCTTAATGATTACTTGTTTTTTTTTATTTTAAGATATAATAAGTGTTACCAACTATTTTTTTTCAAGTCAATTAAATATTTTTTTTTATACAGCCAGTGCGGGGAGGGTGAGGCAAGGCTCGAACATTGGACAAGGGAAAAGGCCAGCTCCTAAGGTTGGCCCTAGTGTCATCGCGCTATGAGGCGCTTGGCAAGTCAATTAAATATTTTGTTTGCCTATAAGGTGGATTAAAGTTGTGTTGGGTTGGCTTTGCAAGCCGAAACCAAGTTTGGGGCACACATGCACCATCCCAAATTGTTAATACACCTCCAATTATCCAATTAGTTGCATCTCTTTATCATGATAAATTAGAAATGTTTTTCGATCTATGTATTACTTTGAAATGAATTGTATTATGTTTTATTTATGAATAGTTAAATTTGCTATGAATTGTATATTTTATAAGATTATATTATACTAGGATTTTGTGCTTTTTTTTTTTGTCATCTATTCAAAATTTTTAGAATAAAACTCATTTGCCTAATGCTAATTATATTAGACCGTATAAATTGTATGCAGAAATATCAGGCGAAAACCGGAAAAAATCTGGAGAAATATTGCAAAACAAACATGAAGCCGATGAAGTGTTTAGAAAATATTTTAAAAAATAAAAAAATTACAAAGTCTAAGAAAATTTACACTTCTTTTATATTTACACGAGAATTTATACTATATATAGTATTTGTAAGTAGTAATATGTTGTTTGTGAAGTATTATTTTAGGTACAACGTTGGACCATGTTTGGCACACTACCACGAAAAGTCTCCAAAGGATTTAGAATACTTGATATATAATACTACCTCTAATCTTAAATATAAGACACACTTTATAGTGTGATTTGCAAAATAAAATAAGACATATATTTAGAAATGGAGGAGTACAATATTTGTTTTGTTTCGTGCAAGTTACTATATATTTGCTTGGTTGTAAATAGAAAATGGCTTGAAGCTGTCATTGCAGTAGTTAACGGAGGGATAGTTGGGGGTTGGGGTTGTAATGTAACCTACTTTGATCAAATATTCAATCTTTGAAAACGATATTTTATCTCTTGCCCATATCTATATCTATATATCTATATCTACTAGGTCTCTGTTTTCCACGTTTTGGAACCCAGAAATGCCAGACAACCTTAATTAGTCTTCTGATTGATTTTTGTGGATAACCATGATAAATATAAAATAATATAATAGAGAGAAAACATGAGAATAAAATTGGATGCATGCATTTATTCACTAAGAAGGAGCCTATAAATAGGTAAATACATTACAAATTAAGTAATAAAATAGTAACCCACTATTAAAATAAATTGGACACGATTAACATTAATCAATAGAACTGCACAACGTTCTTAAAAGTGAGGATAAAAAATTAAGCGAAAATTAAACAAAAATAAATAAATATGGGATAATGAAATTTTAAAATTCAAACCAGTGATATTTTTGATAATTGATTAGAGTGGCTACCAAGGTAACCACGTCGCATCATCAGAATTTTTCCAACAAACCAAACGAAACTACTATTTTCAAATGTGTGGACCTTTAGGGCCTATTTGGTTTGAGGGGAGCGAGGGAGGAAAGAGAAATTTTTTCTGTTGTCTTTAGTAAATAACCCATGGAAAATTTTCAATATTCCAAACATATATATGCTGAAAACATAAGAGATAAGGGAAAAGAATATGTAAATTGTGATTTAATTATTCTGGTTCAGTCCAATCCGCGATGATCTATGTCTAGTCCCCAAGCTTTTCCTGAGATTTCAATCCATTATCTTCCTCAGGTTTTAATTGGGCACTTGAGAACTACTACAATCCCACAAGTTTAGCCGGACACTTGTAGAGCCGTTCACAAATCTTTCACTAAGATACTCTCCCTTACACACCATAAGGATACAACCTTTATGATGAATGATTACAATCAATCTTCTCTCTTAGAAGTGAAGTACATTACAAATTATTTCACTCTCTACAATAAACTATATAAACATTGAGAAAATGGAGAGCGTTTGAGATAAACGTTGCAGTTAGAGTATTGGCATTTCGATAGTGAAGTTGTAAGCTCTTGTCATTGGCTTCGTCAATTCATAGGTCGATGAATGCTTTGCTATTCAGAGTCAATTGGGATCATATGACCGTTGAGCACATTCTTCCCATTGTGTATCTTGGAACATGACTGTTAGAAGTAGCTCCTGGGGCGTCTGTGTTTTCTTTTTTCTTTCTTTTCCTTCCAGTTTTGTCTTCAATTTAACTTCGTTAAATGACCATTGTGACATTCCAATTTTTTCGTTAGAGATAGATTGGAGTTGTTGGTAGAAATTGAGATTCATTCGTTTCACTTTGGTGTAACACAAAATCCTTTCGGTCTGCTCTAGGATTGCTTAGGTTAGGTCCCTTTCACTTTCACCGTAATGGGCATCTCAAAAGATGATTATTTGAACTGCTCTGAATTAACTTCCATGTATGCTTTGTTTTCTACAGCAGTAATTAATGTTCTGACACAACTAACTTTTTGAGATTTTGCACGTAACCTTCAAATTAAACATCTGAAACTCATTAACAAATGTGTTTAGTAGCATTGAAAAGTATAATGAGTAGTAATCAAATGTAAACATAAGTTAAACAGTAAATTTGAATAATTCTCGAAGATGAAGGTTCAATGCAAGAAGAACTGACACTCGAGTGTTGTTCCAGTCACATCGAGTGTGCAATTTGCCACACTCGAGTGTTGATGAATTATGTATTTGGTAGAAGACTATTCAAAATAGAGTTTAGTTGAAAATATGTCAATTTCTACCAGACTTTGTGACACTTCGAGCGTGCCTTACAAAGAGACAACACTCTTGATTCATCAGCAAGTGTCATGCACTAAATTTACAAGTGTCTTACCTTACACTCGAGTGTTTAATTTGACACTTTTAGTAATGAGCATGGGTGTTAGGCAAAATCTTATGAGTGTTGAACTAGCACTCGAGTGTCCACGTTCTTTTCTTTCTTTATCATGCCCTGTTGCTTTTACGCTTCGAGTGTCAAATTGCCATACTCAGGTGTGATTGTCTTGCATTTGAGTGTACAATTTGTTTGTGAAGATCCTTCAGATTTTCTTCACCACTTTAGGAAACATCTCAAGTGTCAAGCTATGAGTCCGCCTTTACTCAAGTGTTAACATACAAAATCGAGTGTAGTACTCAAGTATCAACTTACATACTCTAGTATGCTAGTTCTTTCTTCTAAAGAACATCAAGTGTCAAGCAAACTTCTATTAGAAACCATGTTCAATTCACTCGATTGATCTTGTACAAAGATCAATTTTCAGAGTGCAGTGACTTTCAAAATGCAAGAATATTGGCAGCATGAAGGTCGAATTCCAGTAAGCATGATGTCTTCAATATAACTCCAAGTTTGGAAAATGACCTATGCTCAAAAATTTTTTAAAGTGTTATTTCCAATGCAAAATGAATCAGCTCCAAATTCATTATATGGTGAGCATTTCAATCATATTAATAACAACGTTCTAGAGTAGTGTTTTTGCAACATCTTAGTCTGACTATGAACTTAAAAAATTGATATCTCTTCCATTTCTTTTTTGCCCCATTACCTTTATGTTTTTGAAAAAGTGCTTGAGTCTCGTTTTATATGCCTCAAGTTTTAGCTCAAATGGTGTATGCTAGAATTAGATGAAATCTGATGAATAAACTGGTTTTGGCAAATAAAAACGACACTTGGTGAAATTTTGTGGAATACAATGCATAGGAACCTTGTCTTGAAATATGTTGTATTGAAATAAAGATTTCTTATCACTTTATAAGATAACCATGAATTATATGTATCCTTGTTCCATATTGAACTTATGATGAACGCCTTCAAGTTGACATAAACTATTTGACTTGGCAATTTTCCATTTATCTGTTGCACTTATAGAAACAGAAACCATAAGGATTAGCTTTCTGGATTTTAACCCAAAGAAATGAAGTTTTAAACATGAACTTTTGAGTATACACTTTAGTGAAGTTTGAGCATCTATCTAAATTGAGAATTAGCATGTTATTATTGATACTCTTGGAACCCTACTATAAAGTGCACCACTATACAAATACTGTTGAGCTAAATTTTTGGCCAAACTAATAGATTCTAGACATATAAAACATAAATTGGAATGTGTTAGTTATAGTAGTAATTGAAGACGAATTTTGTCTTCCCATATCATCTACATCTATAGTGCTCTTATGATAGATAATAAACATGAAATTTGTGATAGCATGTGAATTTCATAGAAACTAAATAGTACTTACAAGCTGTTAGGATTTTGTTGAAACTATTTCTCGGTTGATCTGTGCGTTGATTTCTCCTCACTTTTGATAAAAATATTGAGAATATAAAATTCTCACTGTATGTCAAGAAATTGGCATAGTGTCTGCCTTAGCGAAGAAAAGATTTACCATTGCAATCAAGAATACTTATTTTTGTATAGAAACTAGTAAAACCCTAGATACCTAAGGAATTATTGAGTTCCTAATATAGCCTGAGAACTTGACTGGGAAAAAGGTTCAGATAAAATTGTCGAGCAATTGCTCAAAGATCTAGGTGTATAAATATGCATAGGGCGGTGTCCCTAGGCCTTAAGACAGTGTTACTTAGCACTGTGTAAAATGTGAATTGATATCGTGACTTTTAGACTTGTATGTCTACAGTATGTTTTGCATTCGGCAAAACATTTATTGTAGCAGGTAGTAGTTGAAATACCTTAAGCCTAGGGATAATCTCCTAGGTATTAAGGCTAAAATCCCTAGTGTTGTGATGATGGATTGAGCCGAAAGGCCAATATGTATTAAGCTAAGAGGCTAGATGGTCAGGCAGTAAGGCCTGTGTAACCAAGTACGATGGGGATGGACGAGAAGGTCCTGTGTCTTGATACTATACCTGGGTACAAAAATAAAATTATTATTTGAATATTGGAGTGCGTGCTAAGCAAGCATGCATAGTAAAGGAATAGACCAGATGTCTAGAGTTTTCTGAATTTATACGATCAAATGTCAAGGGTGAACGTATCAATCACCCTTATCTAGGCAGAAGTTACCTGAACCGGATCTGATTGATCAGACCTCCATTGTGATCAAAAGACAACTCCTAAGCAACACAAAGCAGACAGAAGAGCTACGTTGACGAAAGAAGAAGACCTCTTAGAGTTCGAAATCGACGATCATATGTTTTTAAAGCTATTCCCAGTAACCAGTGTCAGTCGACTGATGAGCCCTGCTTTTGTCGCTAAAGCAGTCAATTAAACTAGGTCCTAATTAATTATGCAATATAGGGTCAACCTAGGTCATTTTCCCAAGGAGCAAGTTGTGGGTTTTTCTTTAGGTTGAATTTAGGTGATGAAAAATGCAATAAAATGAAATTAAACTAACTAAATGCACTAATGCAATCGACTTTAAAACCTAAATGAGAATGCAACTAATGAAACTAACCTATATGAATATGAATGCAATTTTGGGGGTTTTTGTTATGAGAGAAAAAATTAAAATCCTAAGAAGAAAATTGATTAAAATCAAATTAAATGACGAAGATCTAGTTCAGTTATGAGGAAGAAGGGGACAACTTAGGAATTGCATGGAGTTAACTTTCTTAGCCCAAATCAATTAATTAGACCAAAGGGAGATTAATGAATTTAATCACCTAATTGAACACGGGAAACCCTCTAGCTCAACAACACATATTCCACTAGAAAACTCATAATGAAATAAGCGGTGGTTAATTAAACTCATTAAAAATCAATCACAACATAGTCTTGAAAATATTGTTTACAATTATCCAATTGAACAACTAGATAATTTATCAACCCAATTAAACAATTAAGATGATAAACCAAATTGACAATTAAATTAATAATGAAAACTCAATTAATAATTCAATTGACAATCAAAAGGTTGCAAACAAAACTCCAACAATTGTCTCACACATAAAAACTTCAAATTATCAATCCAATCCAAAAGAAATATGTTTACAATCTAAAACTAGATTGTTCTCAATTAACACAACTTGAAATCCTTTAAAACTAAATAATCTCAAGTTTGAATTAAAAAGATAAAAAGAACAACACTCCCTTGTGGTCTTCAAGCGTAAAACTCTAGGCTCTAGCTTTCTCCATGCTCCTCCCAAGTTGCCTCCTAAAAGTACTTAAGCTGCCATGAAAATATTCTCCTCACCAAGCTTCAAACAACACTTCACAGCCAGGAGGAGTGTCTGATAGTATTAATTGATAATTGAGTAATTGCCGTGGGCCCGTATGGAGGAATAAGAATAGTTGAATGATGATAATTCTCCAATGGAATGCTACGCCCAGTACGTGAATGGAAAAGAGGAATGGAATGGATACTATATGATGATGGCTTCTTTTACTCCTCCAGTGACTGCGTCTTTGCCTCTCAGCGTCCTTGTTCCGCCTGCGTGAATGTTCTGCAGCCCTCTTCGTCTGTGTCTCAGCGGCTAGGTTAAATAAAAATGGAGAGGAAGAGATTTTGGGTACCAACTTGAGCCAATTAAAATTCTAAAAGCCCAACAAAATTCCACCATTAGATATTCTTTTAGCTTCCAAGGTTAATTCTGCATCGTAAGATCTTCCAATATGTTTTTTTTCTTTTCCTGCAAGAATTAAATAAAATCGTGATCTATCATATATTTAGAAATATTATTCAATCACAAGATCTCAATCAGAATAATAACAATTTAAGTCCAATAATCTTATAATTAATTCTGATTTATATTATTTTCTAAAATAGGCTAACAATCCAAATATTGTCTAATAAATCCAAATTAGCCTAAAATAGTCCCCAAAATAGATGAATAAGGCGGGATAAAATATATTAAATTGGGATTTATCAACTCCCCCACACTTATCATTTGCACTCCTGGGCAAAACAAATCAAGACCAAGGGAGAACAACAATTAAAAAAAAACAAAAACAAAACAAAAGCAAACTAAAGCTTCAAAAGTGAATGTTCCAACCACAAGCAAAAAGTAAACAAAAGTATTTCAGCACCTCTCATGTCCAAGTGATCTTCTCATAACTTAAGAAAGCAAACATCATGGCAATTTACTTGACAAATGGGAACCTAAGCTAGAAATCTCTTACCAAGGATAACGTGTATGTCACTCTTCACTCAAAAGTGTATAGGTTTGTGTTTACGCTCAAATTCATCCCTATCCAACACTCTTTCCATAGGCTTGACAAGAATCTAAGTTCTCCACCGCTAATAAAGCAAGTGTATTCATAAATCCAAAGGACTTTTATTAGGTTGTAATGGGGCTAAGGTTAAGAAAGAAAGGGTGTGGTATTTGGAAAAACAAAGTTGAATATCTTAAAGATGAAGAGAATGATACAATAGAGAATATGGGATGCAAGAAACCAAACTAAATCTGAACTGAGTCATCATTCTTTTTCTTCTTCCTTTTCTATTTTTCTCTTCTTTTTTTTTCTTCTTTTTTTTTCCTTTTTCCAATTTTTTTTCCAATTTTTTTTTTCAACTCTTTTTCCCAATTTTTCTTTTCTTTTTTTTTTCATTTTTTTTTTCATTCTTTTTCAAAATAACATACCATATTTTCCACAATGACCCAATTCCTAATAATTTTTTCCGCATGTTCCTCCATCCAAAATAGAAATAATACAATGCTCTTCAATTCTCAAGACATTCAAAAGGGTAGAGATTTTTTTTTTTTTTGGCTATGGGTGTAAACAAAATGGAAAAATAAATAAACAAATAAGCTCAAAGGGCTAAACAAAGGATATGTGTATGAAAATGGTAGGCCTTTTGGCTTATCTGGCTAAAATGAAACGAATGCCTTTATCATTTTTATGAATACTCATGCATAAAATGCAGCCTCAAATAAGATTCAAGTCAAGTTCTAGATCAAGCAAAGAGATAGGGGTACACACTAAAAATATATATATATATATATATATATATATATATATATATATATATATATATATATATATATATATATATATGTATTAGGCTCAAAATCTCACTGGGAATATGATCACTAGCCTAAATTCACCAAAATCAAATCCATTGCCACTAGGTTCACAAACTCAAAACATGATCAATCACTTTTTAAATCAAGAATGCATCATACTAAAGTTACTCAAAACTTGCAATTTTCGCATTCAACACAGTTGATCCCTCCCCCACACTTAAACACTGCAGTGTCCTCAATGCAAAACAGTCATAATAGATCACAAAGTCAAGTAATACGTAGTACTACACAACGCAGTAACATGACAATAAATAATATGACAAAGCAAAATAAAAGAGTGAAGGAAGGAATACAACCGAGATCTACGTGGTGTCACTTAGTGCAGCAACCTCCACTGCCTGAGTGGAGAATCCATCAAAGTACGGCTTTAAGCGGTGTCCATTGACAGTGAAGCATTTTCCATGTGGCTCCCTTTTGATCTTCACAGCTCCATAGGGGAAAACATCAGTGACAATGAAAGGTCCCTCCCATCGAGAGCGAAACTTTCCAGGCATGAGTTTCAAGCGGGAAACATAGAGTAGAACTTTCTGCCCCACTTGAAAGTCTCTCTTCATGATAAGTTTGTCATGGGCTGCTTTAGTTCTTTCCTTATAAATTCTAGCATTCTCATAAGCTTCTCTTCTTAATTCCTCAAGCTCTTGCAATTGCAACTTCCTTTCAATACCGGCACTATCAAGATCGAGATTGCACCTTTTAATTGCCCAATATGCCTTGTGCTCCACCTCCACTGGCAAATGACATGCTTTGCCATAGACAATCCTGTATGGAGACATGCCGATGGGACTTTTATATGCTGTGCGATATGCCCAAAGTGCATCATCGAGCCGTTTACTCCAATCCTTCCGGTTAGGTTGCACCGTCTTTTCTAAAATGAGCTTGATTTCTCTATTAGAGAGTTCTGCCTGACCATTCGTCTGAGGATGGTATGGGGTGGCCACCTTATGCATCACCCCATACTTACCAAGCAAGCTCTGCAATCTCCGATTGCAAAAATGAGTCCCTTGATCGCTAACGATGGCTCTAGGAATGCCGAATCTGCAAAGAATGTGAGAGCGAACAAAAGAAACCACTACAGAAGAGTCATTAGTACGAGTGGGGATTGCCTCAACCCACTTTGACACATAATCCACAGCTAGCAGGATGTACACATAACCAAATGAAGTGGGAAAGGGTCCCATGAAATCAATTCCCCAAACATCAAAGACTTCACAGAATAATAAGGGTTGTTGGGGCATCTCATGCTTCCTAGAAATATTACCCACAAATTGACACCTGGAACATTTCTTACAAAACTCATGGGCATCATGAAACAGACTTGGCCAAAACAATCCACTTTCCAAAACTTTCCTAGCAGTACGCTTAGCACTAAAATGTCCCCCACATGCAAGAGTATGACAAAAAGTCAGGACAGAATCAAATTCAACATCAGGAATGCATCGCCTAATAATTTGATCACTACAAATATGCCACAAGTAGGGATCATCCCATATATAGAATTTAACATCTCTCTTAAACTTATTCAATTGATGTTTATTCATGTCATCGGGCAGAATAGATGCAACTAAATAATTAGCAATGTCAGCATACCAAGGAATAGAAGCAACTACCTCACAGAGCCTTTGATCAGGAAAGTCATCTAAAGGTGGAGATGTTACCATAGGTGTTTCAATTCTACTCAAATGATCAGCTACCATATTCTCTGCACCACTCTTATCACGAATCTCCACATCAAACTCTTGTATCAGAAGCACCCACCTAATGAGGCGGGGTTTGGAGTCTGGTTTCTTAAACAAGTACTTGATCGCTGAGTGATCAGTAAACACAGTCACCTTCGCATGAAGTATGTAGGATCGAAATTTCTCGAGCCCAAAGACAATTGCAAGTAACTCTTTCTCTGTGGTAGTATAGTTAGCTTGAGCAGCATCTAAAGTCCTAGATGCATAGGCTATGATACGTTGTCTCTTTTCTACTTTCTGGGCAAGAACGACACCTAATGCATAATCAGATGCATCACACAAGAGCTCAAATGGAAGGCTCCAATTAGGTGGCTGGATGATAGGGGGTGTAGTGAGTTTCTTCTTTAACTCATCCCATGCATACCTGCAAGCATCATCAAAAACAAAACCCACATCTTTCTGCAATAAACGAGACAATGGCAATGCTATCTTACTAAAATCCTGAATGAATCTTCTATAAAATCCAGCATGCCCAAGAAATGAACGTACATCCTTCACACATGAGGGATATGGAAGAGAGGAAATAATATCAACTTTAGCTTTATCAACCTCAATACCATCATGTGAAACAACATGGCCCAAAACAATTCCCTTCTTAACCATGAAATGACATTTTTCAAAATTCAACACAAGATTATATTGAATGCATCTTTCCAGAATCATGTCCAAACTAGCTAAGCATACATCAAAAGAATCACCATAAACAGTGAAATCATCCATGAAAACTTCCATGCAGTGCTCAAGAAAATCAGAGAATATGGAAACCATGCAACGCTGAAAAGTACCTGGTGCATTACATAAACCGAATGGCATGCGTCTATATGCAAAGGTTCCAAATGGACATGTGAATGTGGTTTTATCCTGGTCCTCAGGTGCAATAGAAATTTGGAAATAACCAGAAAAACCATCCAAAAAGCAGTAATGTGATTTACCAGCTAGTCTTTCTAACATTTAATCTATGAAGGGAAGGGGATAATGATCCTTTCGAGTCACCGAATTCAATCTTCTATAGTCAATACATACTCTCCAACTGTTTTGAACTCTAGTTGGAACTAGCTCACCGTCATCGTTACGAACCACAGTAATACCAGTTTTCTTAGGTACTACCTGAACTGGACTTACCCATCGACTGTCAGAAATAGGGTAGATTATACCTGCAGAAAGAAGTTTAGAGACCTCTTTCTTTACCACATCAAGGATTAGTAGGTTGAGTCGTCGCTGTGGCTGTCGAACAGCTTTGGCACCATCTTCTAATAAGATCCGGTGCGTGCACACATTTGGGCTGATTCCAGGGATATCAGCAAGAGTCCATCCAATAGCTTTCATCCGTCGCCTAAGTACTTCTAGCAGGCGGGTCTCCTCATCAGCAGCTATGTCA
Source organism: Acacia crassicarpa (assembly GCA_034222035.1). Classification (NCBI taxonomy): domain Eukaryota; kingdom Viridiplantae; phylum Streptophyta; class Magnoliopsida; order Fabales; family Fabaceae; genus Acacia; species Acacia crassicarpa. The sequence goes on along the minus strand of JAWXYG010000009.1, from coordinate 39,892,746 downwards.
CTAGCTACAATCACAGGAAGTGTCTTGTCTGTCCCCAAGTATGCATACTTCAATGAGTCAGGAAGTGGCTTTAACTCCAAAGATGGAGCTTGTTGAATTGAAGGTATGAGCGGCTTCAATTCAACATCAGTCAGACTAGAAACCTGCACAACAGACTCACAAACAGAAGAGCAAACTTTCCCACTTTGGGGAGTATTAGTAGAAACTGCAAGAGAAGAAGAATCACAATCAACATCAATAGTGCCATCAGTAGCACTCAGGTCAGAGATAGAATTAGAATCAGAGATCTCCCCATCAGAAATGTGATCAATGCTAATCAATAACTTGGAATCAGATACTGAAGATAAATCAGTTTTATCCATGGCATCAATCACACTAAGTAACTGAGAAAGTCCATCAGAATCAAGAGTAGTATCGGATACATGACTACTAGAATCACTAATGCTACAAATAGGCATAGAAACATCATGTCTAGAATGTCTCATAATCTCAATAGCATCAGTGAAAATATCAATATCAGTATCATTAAGGTCAAAACATGCATCACAATTACCAATTTTAGCACATGAGCAAGAGATAGTATCATCTAAACCAGCAATATCACAGGATCTACTAAGCATACTCTCTTTAAGATTTACAGCAGAATCATCTGTAATAGCATCAATAGCATTAACATCAATCTCTGCACAATCATCAAGGGGATGTCTCATAGATTCAAGCACATTAAATTTAATAGTTTCACCAGCAAATTCTAGAGTAAGGCTACCAGCATGCACATCTATCATAGCTCTAGCAGTTTTAAGGAAAGGTCTACCTAAGATTAAAGATGAATGTCCTTTCTGCCTAAACCGACCATCATCCATATCAAGAACATAGAAGTCCGCAGGGAATATGAAATCTTTTACCTTAACCAAGATGTCCTCTAGGACGCCTTCTGGGACTGTGCAACGTCTATCAGCAAGGGATGCAACAAGATTTGTGGGTTTAAGCTCTACACCCTTGAGTTGATCAAAGACTGATTTTGGCATAACATTAATAGCGGCTCCCAAATCTGCTAAGGCATCGGAGAATTCAACATCACCGATAGTGCAAGGTATGAGAAAACTACCAGGATCTTTACACTTCATTGGCATTGGCATTTGATAAAGAGAGGAGACAACTGCCCCTAAGTCAACCTCGCCTTCATGCTTAAACTTTCTCTTTGTAGTACACAATTCTTTCAAGAATTTTGCATATTTGGGCACTTGTGTGACTAAGTCAACTAGTGGAACATTAATCACCACCTTCTTGAATATATCAAAGATTTCATTGAACATCTCAGCTTCCTTCTTTCTCTTTTGAGTCTTAGCTACCATAGTAGGAAAAGGTAGGGCCTGCCTGATCACTTGTTTTCCTTCATCCTCCTTTTCTTGTTCTTCATTAGGCACCACATGTGTTTTTGGTAAGGTGGACGGATCCTGTAATGTGGAAGCAGAAGGAGAGTCATCAGCAACTTCCTTATCTTTTGAAGTATTGATGGTAACAGGATCTGCAGAGGGGATTGTCTTCCCACGTCGAAGAGATATAGCATTGACTCCACCTATATTAGGATTTTGCTGAGTTCCAGCATTTGGATTGGTTACCACTTGAGATGGAAGCCTTCCTGAACCTTGACTCTGTGTATTATCGTGTACATTAGACAATTGACCAAGATGAGTTAGAAGAGTTTCAAATTGTTGTTGCTGTAATTGCTGCTGTTGTTGCTGTTGCTGCTGCAATTGCTGCTGCTGTTGCATTAGGATTTTCATCATAGCTTCCATCTTGCTATCCCATTTTGAACCCTCATCTTGCACTGGCACTGATTGTCTACCCTGTTGAAACATTTTGCCACTAGAATTTCCACTTTGATTAAATGTGCTTGCTGAGGTTGGCCATTTCCATATCGAAGATTTGGATGGTCACGCCATCCAGGATTATATGTACTGGAGTAAGGATCATATTTTTGGCCACCTTGATTCATGGGTCGAGAGGGATATATTGCATTGCAGGATTCAACTCCGTCATTCAGGTAGGGGCAAGAGTCAGTAACATGAGTGGCTAGAGAGCAGATAGAACAGAGTGGCCCTATTAAAGCAGAAGAGGTAGGCTGTGGGGTGAAAGAAGTAGAGGGCCCCATAGGATTGACCATATTAGAAGAATTTTGCATATGAGACATAGCCATTTTTTCCACAGCAGATGTAAGCCTATCAATTTTACTCTCCAGGCGAGAATCAGAATTAGAAGAAAGCAATCCCACCTCATTAACTTTTACGGGTTGTCTAGAACCAAATTGTTGACTGTTCTTAGCTTTCTTTTCAATCAATTCCCAAGCATCATTGACAGTCAGGTCAAGAAGACCACCACCAGCAGCCGAATCTAACAATTCTCTCTCTAAAGGTAAGAGCCCTTCATGGAAGTATTCGATCAATAATGTATCTGCAATTTGATGGTGAGGGCAGCTAGCACATAGTGCTTTAAAACGCTCCAAGTACTCATATAAAGTTTCCCCAACAATTTGTTGACATCTACTTATGTCTTTCCTGATAGATGTGGTGCGAGAGGCTGGGAAATACCTTTCCAAGAATAGTTTCTTCAGTTGATTCCATGAAGTAATAAATCCAGGGGGCAAACCAAGCAACCAGCTTTTAGCAGATCCTTCCAAAGAGAATGGGAAGGCACGCATCTTAATTTGATCTTCAGTCACATTAACCGGTTTCATAGCAATGCAAACCATGTGAAACATCTTCAAGTGATTGTATGCTTCCTCCCCTGAAAGACCATTAAATTTTGGAAGTAAGTGTATCAATCCAGATTTCAACTCAAAATTCACATTAATATCAGGATAATTGATGCACCAATTTTGAAAATGCAAATCAGGTGAACCCAATTCATTAATGGTCATAGTAGGATTAACAACATGAGCATTTGGATTTACATTATTACCAGCATTAACAACAGCATGAGCGTTTGGAATTGCATTATTATCACCGTCCATATTGACCTTAGATTCAAAGGATTCAACAATGGGCTTAACAGAAGAACTATTGCCTACAAAAGTACTCACTCTAGTTCTTCTTCGTTGGTGAAAAGTCCTCTCAATCTCAGGATCAAAGTCAAACAATTTCTTAGAAGAGGATCGGGTCATGCAATAAACAACCACCTACGAAGTCACCTAAAAACTCAAACCTAAAGCCTAACCGTTGCTCCCCGGCAACGGCGCCAAAATTGATGAGCCCTGCTTTTGTCGCTAAAGCAGTCAATTAAACTAGGTCCTAATTAATTATGCAATATAGGGTCAACCTAGGTCATTTTCCCAAGGAGCAAGTTGTGGGTTTTTCTTTAGGTTGAATTTAGGTGATGAAAAATGCAATAAAATGAAATTAAACTAACTAAATGCACTAATGCAATCGACTTTAAAACCTAAATGAGAATGCAACTAATGAAACTAACCTATATGAATATGAATGCAATTTTGGGGGTTTTTGTTATGAGAGAAAAAATTAAAATCCTAAGAAGAAAATTGATTAAAATCAAATTAAATGACGAAGATCTAGTTCAGTTATGAGGAAGAAGGGGACAACTTAGGAATTGCATGGAGTTAACTTTCTTAGCCCAAATCAATTAATTAGACCAAAGGGAGATTAATGAATTTAATCACCTAATTGAACACGGGAAACCCTCTAGCTCAACAACACATATTCCACTAGAAAACTCATAATGAAATAAGCGGTGGTTAATTAAACTCATTAAAAATCAATCACAACATAGTCTTGAAAATATTGTTTACAATTATCCAATTGAACAACTAGATAATTTATCAACCCAATTAAACAATTAAGATGATAAACCAAATTGACAATTAAATTAATAATGAAAACTCAATTAATAATTCAATTGACAATCAAAAGGTTGCAAACAAAACTCCAACAATTGTCTCACACATAAAAACTTCAAATTATCAATCCAATCCAAAAGAAATATGTTTACAATCTAAAACTAGATTGTTCTCAATTAACAAAACTTGAAATCCTTTAAAACTAAATAATCTCAAGTTTGAATTAAAAAGATAAAAAGAACAACACTCCCTTGTGGTCTTCAAGCGTAAAACTCTAGGCTCTAGCTTTCTCCATGCTCCTCCCAAGTTGCCTCCTAAAAGTGCTTAAGCTGCCATGAAAATATTCTCCTCACCAAGCTTCAAACAACACTTCACAGCCATGAGGAGTGTCTGATAGTATTAATTGATAATTGAGTAATTGCCGTGGGCCCGTATGGAGGAATAAGAATAGTTGAATGATGATAATTCTCCAATGGAATGCTACGCCCAGTACGTGAATGGAAAAGAGGAATGGAATGGATACTATATGATGATGGCTTCTTTTACTCCTCCAGTGACTGCGTCTTTGCCTCTCAGCGTCCTTGTTCCGCCTGCGTGAATGTTCTGCAGCCCTCTTCGTCTGTGTCTCAGCGGCTAGGTTAAATAAAAATGGAGAGGAAGAGATTTTGGGTACCAACTTGAGCCAATTAAAATTCTAAAAGCCCAACAAAATTCCACCATTAGATATTCTTTTAGCTTCCAAGGTTAATTCTGCATCGTAAGATCTTCCAATATGTTTTTTTCTTATCCTGCAAGAATTAAATAAAATCGTGATCTATCATATATTTAGAAATATTATTCAATCACAAGATCTCAATCAGAATAATAACAATTTAAGTCCAATAATCTTATAATTAATTCTGATTTATATTATTTCCTAAAATAGGCTAACAATCCAAATATTGTCTAATAAATCCAAATTAGCCTAAAATAGTCCCCAAAATAGATGAATAAGGCGGGATAAAATATATTAAATTGGGATTTATCAACCGCTACAGGGGCAAAGATTTAGTCCGCGCTATTAAAGACCATTCGAAATCCTTGTTAAACATGAACTAGTCTTTTACCAAATAGACACACTCTCGAACCTGAATGATCTTAATAACATTTTCTATGTTTTCTCAATTATACCTCGACCTTATCCTAGAATATGAGATACCATAGGCACAACAGAAACATTTCATAAAGGGATGTCAAGGTACGACCTGACAATACCTTTGTAATTAAACCGGAGCAAATTTTCGGTCACCAAGAGAAACAGCTTAAACATAAAGGTGATCCAACTGAGTGAATATCCAGAGTTTATGGTCTGAAGTCTAATTAGTGTAGTGTAAGTTTCCAGAAGTTGTGATTCAAAGTCTAGAACATAGTATAGAGCAAATTTCGAGGACGAAATTTTATTTAACGGGGGGAGAAATGTAATACCCTAAAAATCCTATTTAGCATAACCACTAAATGATACCTATTAAAGTAGGTGAATATGTGGTCTCAAAGATATTATAGTTCATCTAGTTTAAAATTATAGAATTTTCTCCTAGAGTTAAATAAACCCAAACAACTCAAATACCCTAAGTTCATTTAGGGATCATAAAATACCCTATAATTTTCATATTGAAGCATAGTTTATATTTAAATTTTAAAGGGGCATGAAATGTTATTGAAATATCAAACAAATTAGAGGAAAGTGTCAATAATTGATTGGACAAATAATTGTACATTAATTAAAGTAATTGCATTAATTTTTGCAATTAATTATTGAATCCTCTTAGGAACCATAAAATATCATAAAATGCAAGTAATTACCAAATTAAAATATGGTTCACATGGAATTAAAAGGACTAATAAGGAACTATGGAGAATACTTAAACAAGATAGGAGAAAAATAATAAAGGTATTCATTAAATTAAATAATTGTGCCAAATCTTTATAAATAATCAAGGAATTGATTAAGCATCATTAACTTCTTAAGAGGTTAAATTTACTAAAATACCCTTAATTAACACCTTAGTGCATGAAATCATAATTGATTCAGAGAAGGCCTAAAGAGTTATCATCACACTGAGCTCAATTAAGGGGCGATTAATAACAATTAATGAGCCATTGAAATTACAACAATGAAGACACTAAATTTAACTAAATTAAAATAGGCATAATTAAATATGTATAACTCCAATTAAAAGCCAATGGCTAATTAAGAGTTATTTAAATGAATTTCTAAGGATTATAATTAAATAGGGTCCTTAAAATATTATAAAATATCATGAAAATACCTAAAACAATTATAGGGAATTTCCAACAAGTAAAGAACAATTAAATCTATATTTAAAAAGATATTAACATTTAATTCTTATATTTTCAAGAATAAGTCATAAAGGAGTATGAAAAGGTTTAAAGTAATTAGGGAATGCTAAAGAATAATTATTGGGCACCTAAATTAATAATTGAATTGACATTCATAATTAATCTAATGGCAAACATTAGCAACAATTAGAAGTATTTTCGGTTAAATTCTATATTAAAGCTTAACACGGGATCAATGATTGAAACAAATGGATTTAGTAGGATCATAATTAAGTTGGTAATCAATAAAAGCATTACAAATTAAACTTAATTAAGCTAAATCAAATAATAAACAAGAGGAAATTAAATTAGGGCTTTTTACCACAACCATGCACATTGGATCAATTTTTGGGAGTCCAAACTTTTGCCCAACCAAGCAATAAAGCCCAAAACAAACCTAAAACCCAAAAATTCAGAGGGGGCACGGTTTTGGGAGCTTCATGAGGAAGGAATTGAGTTTCATCACATGTGCCAATTGGTCAAAGCTTGTAGGATACAACTTACTATTCAATTCTTGCACTTCAAGTTGTTTTAGCTTCTAGGAGAAGGAAGAAGAAAGAGAAGAAGGGAGAGAGAGAGAGAGAGGGCAGATGAGAGGGAGAGTGGTGAGGATTTGAAGTTGCAAAATTGCCCTAGATCCAATGGTGGAAAATTGACAAGAGGGAAGTTGCTTTTATTTACCAAATTACCTTGAGAAATTCCTATAAATAGGGCCTTTGGGCATTCACTTTTCCTCACACCAAGCAAAGCAACACTTGCTTATTTGAGAGAGAGTTGAGAGAGTTGGAGGAAGAGCTTGAAGGAGTCCAAGCTTTAGGTAAGCAAAGTTCTTTAGTTTTGAGTTTATATTCATAGATAGAAGTAGTTTTAATCTTTAAAATTCTAGAATCAATTTAGTTTCATGTTTTTATAGTTAAAAATAGCTTCATTTCGAAAATTTAGTGAAGGAAGTAGTTCTGCAAAATTTCCAGGTTAAGAACACTGTAGTAACGAAGTTCTGGCAAAAATTCGTCGGTTAGGCGATTTCTGAACGGGTCACAGAAAAACGCATATTTCATGTTGAAAATGTTATTGAAAAATTCTGAGAAAATTCATGATGAAAGTAGGCATATATAGCTTTCCAAATCTGTAAATAACATGTTGAAATGAGCTCTGTACAGTGAGAAAGAAATTCACAAAGTTTAGGCTGCGAAAATGCTGGAAATTCTGGGCAGAGGATGAATGCGTGAAATCTGGGAATTATTTTTAAATTCTGGGCAAAGTCTGGTATTTTTAATGGAAAATAGACATCCTAAGGAGTCCGGAACATTTTACGGATCTTCGTTTTGATTTTTCTAGAATTAGTTATGAATTTCCAAAGATAGGAGAATTTCTGCACAATAACTCCAGCGGTTTTTCAATAAATTATGAGAAAATAAAATAATGGTTTAATATACCAAGGGTAGAATAGTCAATAGTGGCCAAAATATCTTTTAGAATATTATCTTTAAATTAATAGGACGATATTGCTCTGATAGGCTGTCCGAAAGAACGCAGACCGATCAATTGCGTACCGAGACTATCAACTCAGGTACGGACGCGTATTGTAACACTAACTCTGATGCTTATGGTATGCTTATATGTGATAGATAGTCTGAAACCCTGTTTTGAAAAATTGATCATACACATACATCTTGATACGGGTTATAGTCGTGATAATGCCGTTATGTTTTCCTAGCGCTGAGGACACGGATGTACACCGTGGCACTGGAGATAGTGCAGACTGTAATAACATACATGTTGCAGTGGCCGTGTAATGTTATTATGTGAATATATGAATATTGTATGTGATTAAATGCTGTTTTGCCATGGATATCTGTCATACATATTTGATACATAAGCATGAGGTTAACCGTTACCTGAGGTTCAATGGTAATTGAACCTCAGCTCTTAACATAGCGTCAGGGTCCGGAGGAACCAGGACCAAGGACGAGGATAAGGAGCCAGTGCAAGGACGAAGACAGAGAAATTTTTATTTCAGCATTATCTTGTTGTACTATTTTCAAACTACCGTACCGCTGTGTAAGCAACCAAATACTACAACAGTGAAGGTTTTTATCAGATACTCGCTCTTTTGAAATTATTCTAATGCTCTACTCTGATCAAATAGTTCGAAAACGTTTTAGAAAATTGGGTTGTTACAATCCAAGTGTTAGAATCGGTTGAAACCCAATAGGGGGTGAATCGGGTGTAGGATAAAAACTTAAAAAACTTTGAAAATCTTTTCGCATAGCAATATGTATGAAAGTAATGAATTCTAAATTCATTGTCAGTTATTCAACATATATATGCTGAAAACATAAGAGATAAGGGAAAAGAATATGTAAATTGTGATTTAATTATTCTGGTTCAGTCCAATCCGCGATGATCTATGTCTAGTCCCCAAGCTTTTCCTGAGATTTCAATCCATTATCTTCCTCAGGTTTTAATTGGGCACTTGAGAACTACTACAATCCCACAAGTTTAGCCGGACACTTGTAGAGCCGTTCACAAATCTTTCACTAAGATACTCTCCCTTACACACCATAAGGATACAACCTTTATGATGAATGATTACAATCAATCTTCTCTCTTAGAAGTGAAGTACATTACAAATTATTTCACTCTCTACAATAAACTATATAAACATTGAGAAAATGGAGAGCGTTTGAGATAAACGTTGCAGTTAGAGTATTGGCATTTCGATAGTGAAGTTGTAAGCTCTTGTCATTGGCTTCGTCAATTCATAGGTCGATGAATGCTTTGCTATTCAGAGTCAATTGGGATCATATGACCGTTGAGCACATTCTTCCCATTGTGTATCTTGGAACATGACTGTTAGAAGTAGCTCCTGGGGCGTCTGTGTTTTCTTTTTTCTTTCTTTTCCTTCCAGTTTTGTCTTCAATTTAACTTCGTTAAATGACCATTGTGACATTCCAATTTTTTCGTTAGAGATAGATTGGAGTTGTTGGTAGAAATTGAGATTCATTCGTTTCACTTTGGTGTAACACAAAATCCTTTCGGTCTGCTCTAGGATTGCTTAGGTTAGGTCCCTTTCACTTTCACCGTAATGGGCATCTCAAAAGATGATTATTTGAACTGCTCTGAATTAACTTCCATGTATGCTTTGTTTTCTACAGCAGTAATTAATGTTCTGACACAACTAACTTTTTGAGATTTTGCACGTAACCTTCAAATTAAACATCTGAAACTCATTAACAAATGTGTTTAGTAGCATTGAAAAGTATAATGAGTAGTAATCAAATGTAAACATAAGTTAAACAGTAAATTTGAATAATTCTCGAAGATGAAGGTTCAATGCAAGAAGAACTGACACTCGAGTGTTGTTCCAGTCACATCGAGTGTGCAATTTGCCACACTCGAGTGTTGATGAATTATGTATTTGGTAGAAGACTATTCAAAATAGAGTTTAGTTGAAAATATGTCAATTTCTACCAGACTTTGTGACACTTCGAGCGTGCCTTACAAAGAGACAACACTCTTGATTCATCAGCAAGTGTCATGCACTAAATTTACAAGTGTCTTACCTTACACTCGAGTGTTTAATTTGACACTTTTAGTAATGAGCATGGGTGTTAGGCAAAATCTTATGAGTGTTGAACTAGCACTCGAGTGTCCACGTTCTTTTCTTTCTTTATCATGCCCTGTTGCTTTTACGCTTCGAGTGTCAAATTGCCATACTCAGGTGTGATTGTCTTGCATTTGAGTGTACAATTTGTTTGTGAAGATCCTTCAGATTTTCTTCACCACTTTAGGAAACATCTCAAGTGTCAAGCTATGAGTCCGCCTTTACTCAAGTGTTAACATACAAAATCGAGTGTAGTACTCAAGTATCAACTTACATACTCTAGTATGCTAGTTCTTTCTTCTAAAGGACATCAAGTGTCAAGCAAACTTCTATTAGAAACCATGTTCAATTCACTCGATTGATCTTGTACAAAGATCAATTTTCAGAGTGCAGTGACTTTCAAAATGCAAGAATATTGGCAGCATGAAGGTCGAATTCCAGTAAGCATGATGTCTTCAATATAACTCCAAGTTTGGAAAATGACCTATGCTCAAAAATTTTTTAAAGTGTTATTTCCAATGCAAAATGAATCAGCTCCAAATTCATTATATGGTGAGCATTTCAATCATATTAATAACAACGTTCTAGAGTAGTGTTTTTGCAACATCTTAGTCTGACTATGAACTTAAAAAATTGATATCTCTTCCATTTCTTTTTTGCCCCATTACCTTTATGTTTTTGAAAAAGTGCTTGAGTCTCGTTTTATATGCCTCAAGTTTTAGCTCAATTGGATGTGTATTTTATGAGATACACTCAAATTACCGAACCTGTATCTGATATATAGCATGATTTCAAGTGGAAAATTCTGAAGTCCATATCTCTTTCATATGAATCCCTTTGAGCTTGATTTTGATGTCTATGTGATGCATTAGAAGTCTAGTTTGATATGAAACAAGTTTCACCTCAAACGGATTTATGTTTTGAGAGATATAACCAAATTATTGAACCTTGTACAAGTGTAATGAGAAACAGAGGCGAACAAAGAAGCTAGAATAGTGTTAACACTCGAGTGCAATCAGTGAAGTACTTGCATAGAACACCCAAGTGTGCACTTCAAATGTGGATTAAATTGGCATTTTGGAAATTTGTAGTACCAAATTCTTATTTCTGAAATTTGAGCTACAACTAATTTCCTCTACAACTAATTTCTCTCATTCAATCTAATTTAATAACTTCTTTATTGATGTTCTTCTTGGTCAATCTAATTTAATAACTTCTTTATTGATCTTCTTCTTGGTCATTCTCCATAATTGAACTTTATATCTTCTAATCTTTAAATCTACATTAAGTATAGGAATTATTCAACATAGGAGATAAATATGTTTTGCAAACTTTTTGTTCTTAATAATGACATTGATATTTGACATCATCAAAACTAATCGTATCACTAATTTATGATGATGACTATTGGTTTATGTAACATCCCAATTTTCTAAAGCGTTTTTGAAATAATTGATCAGAGTTTAAAATAGTTTAATCAGAGTAGAGCATCGGAATAGTTTTTAAAAGCGAGTATCTGATAAACCTTTACTGTTGGTGTGTCTGGTTGCTATTACAGTGGTACAATTCACTGAACATTTACTAATACAGTGATGCAATAATTCATAACTATCTTCTCCGCCCGTGTCCTCTCGCGTGCTAATTATCCTTGCCCTCGGTCCTGGTTCCTCCAGAATCTGAGACTATGAGCTGAGGTTCAATTCCCATTGAACCTCAGGTAACGGTTAACCTCATGCTTATGTACAGATATGTATGACAGGTATTCATGACGTTACAATGATAATCAATACAAAAGCCCATAACAGATGTATGATTAGAAATACATTTCCACGTATGTAAGATAATAACAACGTATGTAAAATAACCACGTATGCTACAATAATAATTAGAACATAACCTCGTATGTAACATAACCACGTATGTAAGTCTTAGTCGATGAGCACAACCATCATATACAATCATACAATAAGCATTACGCGAACGTACCTTTTCGGTGTTCATGGTACAAGCGTCGGTCGTTTCGCATTCGCAGATATCCTATGGGGGTAATATCACATCTATTAATTCACAATCATTATTCTAATATGTACCATAGTAGGTATCTTAGTCCCTATTGACCATTTTTCCCCTAGAGTATTTATTTTCCAATTATTTCTCCTCTTTATTTAAAAAACGCTGATCCTTTAAATCTGGACAAATTTTTGCCTAACTTTGAAAAATCATAACTAATTCTAGAAAAATCGAAACGAGGTTCCGTAAAATTCTTTGGAATTCTTAGGATGTCTATTTTCCATAGAAAATATCAGCCTTTGCCCATATTCCACGGTTCATTCCCAGTTTTTAAATTTTGAACCTCTGCCCAGAATTTTCCAGAAATTCGTAGCCCCAACTTTGGGAATTTTCATCTCACTGCAAAAAATTCATTTTGACATGTTCTTGGCATATTTGGAAAGCCCTATATGTTTACTTTCATCATGAATTTTTTCAGAATTTTTAGACAACATTTTGAACATAAAATATTAGCATTTTTATGACTGATTTCAGAAATCGCCTACCAACAAAATTTCGCCAGAACTTCGTTACTTCGGTGTTTCTCTTCCGGAAATTTTGCTAACACTCTTTCTTCATTATTTTTTCGAAATAAAACCAATTTTAAACTCAGAAAAACATAAAAACAACTATATCTAAAGGATTTAAAGATTAAACTACAAAATAACTAAAAACTTAAAAGTTAGAGCTCAAGAACTTACCTAGAACTTTGCTCCTTCTTTCCTCAAGGCTCTCACACTCACTTTCTCTCTATATTTCAGATGTTGTTGCTTTGTGAATTGGTGAGGATTGTGAAGAGCAAAGGGTCCTATTTACAGTAGAAGCTCCATGTGCAAAAAGACTCATAATACCCCTCCCTACATCATCCCTTACATCATCTTATCCTCTTCCAAAACCTTGAAAGTCTTCTACTAGATACATGACTCATGGTTTATGGTTGTGACTCATCTCTTAACTAGGCTAATGACTCATGCTTGTTTAGGGTGATGATTCATTCATAGAGCTTGTGATTCATCATTTAGGTTAGTGACTCATTCTTACCTAGGTTCATGACTCATTATGCTTAGGTGTATAATTGCTTTCTTTTTAAAAAAAAAAAAATTAGAATTTCCTACTTCTTCTATTTTGTGTTCCACTAGATAGAAATTCATTTGGGGATCCTAATGAACTTGTATACTCAATTTCTCATTGGTTTTGAATTCTTGAAATTCTTAGCTTCATTTGGAGACCAAATTTGCCTATCTTCTCTATTGGTTTCAATCTTCAACAATTAACAAAATGACTTTGGTTATACTTGTTTTCATGCTTGATTTATGCTTATTATTCATCTTAATTTAGATTTGATACTTAGTTAGTGGATTTCAAGTTATAATTTAGTTTGTATAGATTTTCATTTGCTTATGTCTAGATTTAATTTCATGGATTAATCTAATTGTTTTAATGTCCAATTTTCTTATTGGCTAATGCTTTGACTTCTCTTTCTCACTCCTTCCACTAGACTCACAACACTCACAACATTTGCACACACACACACACACATTCACAACTCCCTCTTTCATTGGTCAAAACCTTTTCTCATGGATTAAGAATATTTTCTTGATTTATCATTGGCCAATTCCATTTCACAAGGATTTAGCTTTATGGTATTTAATTAAGGCCTTAGGATTTAACTTTATGTGGTAAAATCTTGGCCCTTGATATTTGTTAAGATTATTGACTTTTCAAAACTTGATTAACATCTTAATCAAAAGCTTAATTGTCTCTTGATTATTGCATTATTGGTGTTTAGGGTAATTTGTGATTGTTGATAACTCATCTTATGCTAATCCTAGCCCCTTATTGGTCTTGGATTTTTAATTAGCTTAACACACCTTTCATTGATGATTATTAATATTAAATGTAAATAATTCTCTAAATATCCCATTAGTGTAAATTTAATTGCTCATTAATTATTAGTAATTGCCCCTAAATTATTTCAAGTGTTTTGGTAATTCTTTATGACCCTTTATGAATTAATATGAGCTAGGTATTAGTTCTAGGGTTTTAGATAACTTAGTTCCTTAATAAATTATGAATTTTGAGACTTAAATCTCCTTTAGTTAATCCCTTGATTAATTATGACAATTTATATAATCATTTAGTTTAGTGAAAATCTAAGTGTCTACTATAATTTTTATTATGCTCCCCTATTTAATTGGGAGTTGGTTGTATTTTTAGGGTATTTTATGATTCCAAACAAAAGTTTAGAAAAACAAAACATTGGCTACCTTAAATTCTAAGGGAAAATAACCTAATAGATAAAACAAATATATCTCAAAATTTGAGACCACATATTCACCTATTTTAAACAGGTGTCATCAAACAAAATATTGTATTTATGATAACTGTTAATTTGGGGCATTACAATTTAAAGATAAAAATAGAGGGGGGGGGGAAACACTGGAGAAAACAAGAGAGCGTGAAAAAATGAATACCTATTTTTTTTATTATGGTTTTATTGCCGTGAAATAAATTTGATTACACTAGATTATATAGACTAAAATCAATATAATTTTTTCTCATAATTTTTAGCAGCTTGTTGTATCATTATCAACTTGAACATTAACTTTCTCACGTTTCAAAACTTTAGCAGGTTTGTTGAAATAAGGTTTGTTAAATTAGATATGAGATTCGCCTAGGTTTTAATATTTGCCAATTTTACTATATATATATATATTATATATATATATATATATATATATATATTAATTTCCATAATTACATTTGTTCTGTCCTAAGAACACAGAGATTGGACTTGACTAGGTTGTCAAGCTTAGAGCCTACGTACCCTTTGAAGGGATCAAAGTCCACGTAGTTCACAGTAAACTTGGAGGCGTGAAGCCAGGGGAATGAGGTGTGTGCTCTGTGTAACAGAAGGTAAATAAAGCATGAGATAGAACGTGTGCACCTGTTTAGGGTTCCCTTGTATTTATAGAGGAGTCTGGTGCGGGTATCTCCGTATTAATGGGCGATATCCAGGATTGAGAGGTCAGGGGCTGATTTGTTGGGATTATGATTGGAGGAGAATCTCCATTAATGAGATCCTACATCAGTGGGATCCTATATCCCTGCCCATTATAGCGTGGATTCTGTTCCAGGCGTGGCTGGGCCGAGGTCCGGGTATGGGCCTATTGGGCCGGTCCGTAACAGTTGCCCCCCAACTCGGTTGTTCAGGCTTCTGGACGGCCGAGGTGCATATTGCCCCCCAATCCTTGGTATGGCCGAGGCCTTCTTCCTTGGCTCGGTCGGCTTTTAGCTGCCGTGACCATCAGCCCGGTCCGGGGCAGTGGTCGACTTACCATGTCCTCGTCCTACCTAGAACGCTGGGCTTGTTTTATCCGGGCGGTTACTCGTCCTGCCCGGACCCCAAACCTTTTGTCTTTTGGGATTCTCCAGACGCTTTGGGGTTTGCTCTTCGCGTCCCATCATTGCGGGCTTACAGCTGTCAAGCCTCCATTGGGTGCGTTCTGCAATCGTCGCACCTTTCCGTTTCTCGAGTCCTGTGCGCATTTATTGCGCTGGCATCGCGCTGTACCAATCCCGTCACGTCTGTAGGAGAAAAGACCGTTGCACCCCTGTGCTGGGTTTTAAATAGCCCTCTTTCCTCTCTTTTTTGCTTTTCCCTCTATTCATCTTCTTCACAGACACTCTTGGTTTTCTGTCTAGAGTTCAGAGAGGTTTCTTCCTCGCTTGAAACTTTCGTCATTTCCCAGCGTTCCAGTCTCTTTCATCTTCTCAATACAGGTATTCCACGTACTTCCTTGTACTTTTGTTCGGTATTTTCTTGCATTTTACCGTTTGTTTCTGAACTTGTTGCCTGTGTTGCCGTTCTTCTGTATTTCTGGGTTTTTATGGGTTTCTTTAGTGTCGCCGTACCCAAAATTCATCCCAAAACTCTCTTAAACACCGGCCTTTAGCATCGTAGGCTTCTGATTATGGTAAGAGACGGAAATGTTCCGAGACCAAAGGCGTTGCTTACGCCGGAAGAGGAAATGCACCTCCGTGCGCGTCTCCCGCGAATGACTTACTGGGTTCTTGGGGGTGAACCACCCGCTATGGGGGTTTTGGATCCTCTGCGCCGAGGTGGCGCCATTCGTCCCAGGCGAGCTGGGGCTCGTCCGGCTTTGGCCAGGGTTTCGGTCCCGATTCCTCGCCGTCCCTCCCGGCCACTAGCGCGTGCTCTTCCTCTCGGATCGCCCGGTGAGGCCAGGGTAGGCTCCTCTTCCGGTTCCGAATCCCCGGTGGTGAGGGCTCAGCCCCTTAACTTTTATGAGGGTCCTTCCGCCGTCCGCTAGGCGTCTACCCCGGAAGGGTATCTCGGCCCTTGCTGGGATTGCCTGGCGGAGGCTTCTGCGCTGATGGCTCGTGCTGGAGATGCCGAGGCTTCTACCGTACTTGGCTCATGCCGGCATTGGTCCGCCCCGGCTGTCTCTTCTCGCGTCCTTGTTAGTCCGAGTCCGCAGCCCTTTTTGCCTGCTGCTGTGTCTGTGCCAGGTATTTCTACTCTTCACTAATACCAGCTTTGTTTATTTTCGTATAGGTTTATTAATGGCTCCCAAATCTCGGCCCTCTAAGTCACGTTCTGAGCCGGAAGGTTCGGGCTCTTCTAGCCCGCCAGAGGCCCTGCGTCGGAAATTCGACTGGGTCTCACTGGAGATGCTGACAATTCTGTCCCTCATGTCCGAGGCTGATGTTGCCCGGCTAAAGCTGCCCGAGTTGGAGGGTTGCGTGTATGCTCCTGCGGGGGCGGAAAAGCCGATCTGCTCTGGACGTGAAGAGGGGACGTCTTCCTTCTTTTACTTCTACCGGGATGTGTACACCCGAGTTCAAGTCCGTTTCCCGTTTACGGATTTCCAGATCTCGGCCTTGACCCTCCTTCGCCTCGCTCCGTCACAACTTCATCCGAACGGATGGGCCTACTTGGTGGCCTTCGAGAAGCTATGCGGCTCATTCCCGATTCCCATCTCCTGCACCGCCAACCTCTTCTTCTACTATTTCAGCCCTTTCACCACCGGTCTGCCCAGGGAGGGCGATAAGCTGAAGGGCCTGGTTTCACTTCGGAACGGGTCGGATAGGAAGCTGATGGAGGCCTTCTGGGACTCCTTCAAACGCTTCAAGAACGCCTTCTTTAAGATGGTGGCCAAGCCCGGCCAGCAGCTCTGGTTTTTAGATGGGGCGGAAGGTCCGGGCGTGGGGGCGAGGTTCCCCCTTTATTGGGAGAAGAGTCATTATGACAAGTTGCCGACATCTTACTCGGTGGACGATGACGACCTTCTGCCCGAGACCGTCCCTGCTATCCCGAGGCTGGCCGCCTTTGTGAAGGAGCATGGGGTCCAGACTGCAGCCTTTTTTATTACGGGGCCCGGCTCTGAGCCATTGCCCCCCACTTGTAGGTCTTTGTGTTTTTGTGTTTATCTTTGAATTCTTCTTTCTGAATTGCTTGACTTATTTCGTCTTTCATTGTTTTCAGCTAGGACCATGGATACCCTGCCTATGTATGTCATCTCGTTTTTCCTTGTTTTCAAATCTCTGGAGGAATGACTCCTATGTCCTCCATAGTATACGGACGTCGGCTTCGACCGCCTGGACGTCTCGTACCGGGGGTTCTGTGCGCGCTTCTTGCAGTGGCTGCTCTTCCGCGAAAGGGGAGGTTGCCGTGTCAGTGACATGCCCTTCTGGGGTGTTTTCTCGCCGCGGTTGCTCCGGGGGCTGATCTGGTGGAGGCCGGCTTGGCTGGGGGTCCCCACCCACCGGCGGGGGATTTCTGCTGTGGCTTCTGGTGTTTGCCATCAGTGGTCACGGGGATAGAAGTTTATAGCTCCGCACGGTCGGCGCCAATGTTCTGTCCTAAGAACACAGAGATTGGACTTGACTAGGTTGTCAAGCCTAGAGCCTACGTACCCTTTGAAGGGATCAAAGTCCACGTAGTTCGCAGTAAACTTGGAGGCGTGAATCCAGGGGAGTGGGGTGTGTGCTCTGTGTAACAGAAGGTAAATAAAGCATGAGATAGAACGTGTGCACCTGTTTAAGGTTCCCCCGTATTTATAGAGGAGTCTGGTGCGGGTATCTCCGTATTAATGGGCGATGTCCAGGATTGAGAGGTCAGGGGCTGATTTGTTGGGATTATGATTGGAGGAGAATCTCCATTAATGAGATCCTACATTAATGGGATCCTATATCCCTGCCCATTATAGCGCGGATTCTGTTCCAGGCGTGGCTGGACCGAGGTCCGGGTATGGGCCTATTGGGCCGGTCCGTAACAACATTATCATTTTGCAGTTGCATGTAAGATTGTCAAATTTGTGAGTTTAAGCCAACTTGTGATATTGTATTTGCCAATTTTACTATAAATATACTTTGATTTTCATATTTATATTATCCTTTTGCAATTGAAGGTAAGGTTGTCAAATTTGTAAGTTTAAGCCAACTTGTGTTAGTGACGTAAACTCGTATTGTGAACTTGAATTGTAAACTCGTAAGAGTTTACTTTTACCATTAAATATGTATTAATAGTATATAATTAAATAATTTAAATATAAAATTGATAAAATTGATTTAAATGTATTTTAAATCCAAATAATTGAAATTAAATCCATCATATTAATAATTTATCATATTTAACAAAGAAATTTCCATAAAATCTATATATGAAGCCAATGAGCATGATAAAACTGAAGAAATTAATATGCGTTTAAAGGTAAGTTAACAATGTTTTGTAAGTTGGAAACGTAAAAATAATAAAGTCGATTTGTAAACTCTTGAGTTTAATGAAGTTTACAATGGTGACAAGTTTATTGATGATTCGATTCGATTTTATAAGCTAGAAACGTAAAAAAAAGTAACTTAAAGAGTCAACTTGTGAATTTTATATCAATGGTTACAGGAGCTTTGAAGTCCTGATACATGGTCAACAATCTACAACTAATGCATTGGAGAATATTGTAGAAAATTTTTAATAGATTTTCTTTTAGAATTTAAAAAATTATAAAATAATGTTCTAGAGTGTTTAAGCGATTGGTTTCTTTTAAATTGTATGATGTTTATCTATAATATATTAAATCTTGAATATTATAAATAAAAATTTTATTTAATATTTTATTTAGTTATTATTAATGATTATATTGTGTTTTATATAATAAATATTAATAAGAAAACTAAATAAAAATAAATAATAAACAATAATACAATAATTATATATAATAAGATGAAAAAAGCAATAAAGTTCTTTTTTTACCAACATCAAATCAAGCAATAGTAACAAACTCAGAAAAAAGGACAACGAAATAAGATACATGCGTGAAAAAGAAAACGATAACTTGTCAAAATCATGTAGAGTTGGGAATTAGGGTCGGTTTGTGAAGGGCCACAACGTAATAAGGAGGCCCAGGGTAAGAAAAGCATATGTTTTTAAAGCCCAGCTTGAGAGCACTCAGGTCAGGGCCGACCCTCCAGGGTCCGAAAGCTACTATTCCAAATTTTAATTAATTTTTCTCCGTTTTTTTAAAGAAATATAATTAGTAAAATATAACAATTAAAGTTCTAATTTATCAAATAAATGTTGTTAACATTAATATCAAAACAATACAAATCATCCAACAAATAAGCATAGTCACTAATTCATAATCAAAAGCAAACTATGTTCACAAATAACTCACATAAAACATAAGAAGCATACCACTTAGCGATATTAATACAATGACTATTATTATCACCATCTTTGTCACTATCATTTATTTCAATGATATTTGATTGTATTTTGCTTTGAGTAGGTTCTGGTTAATGAGTAAAAATATCATGAATTTCTTCGCCCGCATCATGAACACATCCATAATCTTTATCTACAACAAATATTAAACCAAATCATAAAATTAGAGTATAGTTATTATGTATTTGTGTATTTGTACTTAAATAGATAAATAACTCTATAACAAATACAAAATACATATAAATTAATAAATTATCATCATATGTAAATCCATTCATCCAAAAAATAATAATAATAATAAATTAAAAGGACCCACAAGGCCGGCCCTTTTAAGTTCAAGGCCTACAGGGCCGGCCCTGCAGGGCTTATTTTATTAAACTTCTCTAATTTTTAAGCTAAGTCCTTGAAGGGCCATGGCTTAAAAGATCTAGCCCGATGAACTCGGTTTGATTTCCTGGCTTTCAAACCAAGTAAGAGTACTGATTTTAAAGATGGTAAGTTATTTATTAGGGTGAAGGGTCAAAAATACACATGACCTTTTCCCCGAGGATTGTCCAGCACCACGACTTTTCAACTGGATCAAAAATACACACGACGTTACATTTTTTGGTCACCCAGCACCACGGTCAACTAACGGTAATTAATGGTTGACTAATGGCCGTGGTGCTGGGCGACCCAAAAACGTAACATCGTGTGTATTTTTGATCCAGTTGAAAGGTCGCGATGCTGGGTGATCCTAGGGGAAAAGGTCATGTGTATTTTTGACCCTTCACCCTATTTATTAATATAGCCTATCATGAATTGTTTGGTATTTCCTATTTAGGAGTCTGATTGTTAAACTCACGAGTTAATTCTTTAAATTTATCGTTTTTATGTTTCTACCTTTAAAAATTATATCGAGTCACTTTTAAACTTGTGATAGTTACATTACAAACTTAGTCAAACTTGGGAGTCCAAACACTGAGTTTGCCATTTTTATGTTTCTAACTTCAAAATTGTTTTAACAATCTCTGAAACTTGTGCCAACAATTTTGATTTGATTATACTTAGTGGCTTTATATATGAATTTTATTAAAAGAAGTTTGTTGAATATGATAAACTATGAATGTTAATGGATTTAATTTTAATTATTTGTATCTAAAATATATTTAAGTCAATTTTTTTTGTCTCTTTTAGATTTTAATGATTTAAGTATGCACTATTAATATCTATGTATTTAGGGAAGGAAATAGGTCAAGCCCCTATCAGGCGGCCTATAGCCTGGCCTATTTAGGGCCTGGTCAGGCCTAGCCTGTTTGTTAAAAAGGTCAGGTCAAGGCCTATTTAAAGGCCTATATGTGTAAATAGGTCAGGCCTATTTTGTTAAGGCCTGACCTATAAGCCTTCAGGCATGGCCTGTTTACACATTAAATATATATATTTATATTTATATCATATAATAATAAAATATTTATTTTTTCATTTTTATATTTATATAGATTTTGATAGGCTCAAAGTGTATGAAGCCTATTTATGGCTTTCAAAGCCTACAATATGAGGTCTTTTTAAAGGCCTACATTGTAAGTAGGCCTTTAAAAAAGCTTCAAGGTTGACCAGGCCTTATGAAGGCTCAGGCCTGACCAGGCCTTATAAAGGCTCAGGCCTGACCAGGCCTTATAAAGGCTCAGGTCTGAGCCTAAAAAAAACCTGCATTCAGGTTCAGACCTAGGCTCAGGCCTTTTAATCCCATTACAGGCTCAGACCTATTTAGCTAAAGCCTGGCCTGGCCTGACTTATTTCCATGCCTATATGTATTGATAAAAGTAAACCCATAAATTCAAGTCTACATACGAGTTTATATAGAGTTAACTCAAACTTGTGAGTTTGACAACTTTACTTAAGAACACCATTCGGCTATGTGAAAATTGTATCATGCGACTAAACCCATTATTTAAGGCAAAACGACAGTGACATTTTTTCGTCAACTCTACCTTGAGATTAATCTAACTAGGGGGATCAAAATTGTATAAAAATCCTTGTTGTAAAATTTATTACTTAAGGATGTTAATTATCAAAACAAATTTATTGCTTAAGGATACTTAAAATTTGCTTAAGGTTCAGGTGTCACATATTTCTAGTAGATGCCAATCTCACCTTCAAGTGTGTATAGTACATATTTAACTACGTATAAACAGACATTTATTATACATAACTAAAAATATGGTACACATAGCTGAGAATGAGTGACGGATGGTCAAGGACCGAGTCCTTAATTATCTTTGGATTGGACCATAAATTTACAATAGAGAAGTATTTTTCCTGTCGCACAGTAATTCAAACACATTTCTTATTTTAAGTGATATAAGTACAAGCTTTCAAAAAGCACTAGAAAATACAAGTAGATGGGAACTTAGTCTTCTTGCATTCCCCCTAATTACATGATATATATATATATATAGAGAGAGAGAGAGAGAGAGGAACCTCAACAGGGATTTTATTGCAAATTCACAAATAAATCCCCACCTTGAAGAAAAGAAAAATAAAAAGTAATATATGAACCGACAAAGTAAGACAAACCAAGCACAAAGAATAAACCTTGTATTTTTCATCTTCTTCTTCTTAGAGCTTGACAATCTCAGGGATATGAACCGGGTAGCGATGGATACAATCCGCCCAAGGCCCGTCGACCGGAGTCTTGATGCTTTTGTTGCATTTCCACACAGCACTGTTACACTTAAACCCACTTCCGAAGGCAATCTGCCAAACACGGTCTCCTTTCTTCAGCTTCCCTTTGGACTCGATGTAGTTGAGCTCATACCAGAGCGACGACGACGACGTGTTGCCGAAGCGGTGGAGAGTCATCCTGGAGGCCTCCACGTGCTCCGCCGAGAGCTGGAGGTTCTTCTGCAGCTCGTCGATCACGGCACGGCCGCCAGCGTGGATGCAGAAGTGCTCGAACGCTTGCTTGAAGTCTGGAATGTACGGCTTCCACTTGGGGTTGCAGATTTTCCGGCCGATCAGAGTCAGAAGAAACAGAAGCTGCTCCGAAGCGGGCAGAACCAGAGGCCCAATGGTTGTGATGTTTGATTTCAGAGCTTCACCTGCCATTGGAGTAAAATTTATCTAAGTCAATCTTCTTATACACATGTCAAATACTATACGAGTCGGACTTTTTTTTGAATCATTAAGAAATGAGTTATATTAATCGTTTTTCTTAAAATTGAATTGTGTAGTAATATTTTTTTAAAATTCAGGTTTTTCAGACTATATCAAATTTGGGCCAAACTTGAGGGCTTTTATTTAAAAATGGATTAGAAACCTAGTCTAAATGCCATATTGAAAAAAGTATTCTTGGCCGACTGTTTTCAGCTGAAAAAAAATATATATATATATATTGTTTAATTTTTAAGATGATTTGATTTGAGCTTGAGCTTATATTGAAAAAGATGATATCATTTTCAAAAGTGTATTTCCTTTTCAAGAATTAACTTTTTATATAAAATTCAAAACCAATCATCAATCAGTATTTTAATATGTATGAGCTAAATCTAATAATCAATATAAAATAAAAAAAAGTTACAGCGAGTCAAATTTTTCAAAAAATAAAATAATTTTTAATGGTATGCTCGCCCGCCATGCATAATTATTTTTCATGTTAAAAAATAATAATAATAATAATAATAACAACAACGTGACAAAACGAGTTCTAAGAATTAACGTGAACCTTAAAAAGAAAAGGGATCAAGCTCTCTAATAATACTAATACACACACATTATATGAATATAGTAAGCAATATATATGTTTCACCTGCTATGGCCATGAGGTCCTTGGACAGTGAAATTCCGACCTTGCCTTCTTTATCTTCCTCTTCAAACACGCACCTGTACGCCTTATCATCGGCTCCCTTGTGGGTTCGAACCACATGGACCAATCTGTACTTGGCTCGCCGCCGCTCCGACCTCCGGTTCGACAACAGTATGGCGGCGCCGCCCATTCTGAACAAGCAGTTCGGCAGAAGCATGGCTCTCTCGTTGCCTTGGTAATAGTTCGGAGTGATAATCTCGGTGCTCACCACGACGGCGTTCGAGTTCGGATGCACCTGAAGAAGGTCGCGAGCCAAGTCGATGGAGATCAACCCGGCGCTACAACCCATCCCCGATAAATTGAAGCTCTTTATATTACTCCTCAGCTTGTACTTGTTAATTACCATCGCCGACAACGACGGCGTCGGAGAGAACAAGCTACAATTCACGATGAGAATGTCGATGTCCTTAGGTTTCAGCCCCGTTTTCTCAAACAGTGAATCCATGGCGGAGAATATGACCAGCTCGGCCTCGCCTCTGGCGGCCTCCATGGTCGGCTTGGGAGGGATATAATGAATCGCCGGTGGGAGGCACGTCTCTTCGCCGAGGCCGGAACGCTCGAGAATCCTCATTTGGAACTCGACGCTCTTAGGGCTGTCCCTGAGGTTGAGCCTGGAATGTTCCATGAAGGTGGAGAAGGGAACTCGACATGTCACCGGAGGCTTGAAACAGGCGTAATCGACGAGGAAGATGGTTCGAGGCTTGGAGGAGAAGTAGACGGTGGCGATGAAAATGATGAGGAAAGAAGAACAAAGGACTTGAACAAGATCAAAATGAAGAGAATTCCAGAGTTTGAGAATCTCATCGGGGCCTAAACGAAGAAGCTCGATGGAGACAGCGATCATTATAGGGATGAGAGTAAAGATGAGAATGTGATTTACAAGATACTGATAGCCAAGTTTAACGTACTTGAGCCTCACTGAGTTTGAGAATTCCGGCAAGAATGGAGGCATCTTCGATATGAACAAAAAAAAAAAAAAAAAAAAACCAGCTGGTAGTAATGAACTAAGAGGACAGTTTTGAGATTGAGAAACGAGGTTTGAGAATGAGAAGGGAAGGGGTTGGATGAGGTTTTAAAGGCCAAGAGGGGCCAAGTTAGATGAAGAGAATAAATGAAGGACGTGACGTCACTCAACGCTCCCTTAACCTTGCTATTAATTCTTCTTTTCTATAAACCTCGGAATTAGTTTCCCTGCTCGGCCAAAAGCCGAGCAGGGAGCGCTCGTCCCTCTTGGGACGAGCGTTAGGCCGTCCAGATCTCCTTTGGAGATCTGGACGGTCCATTTTTAGTTTTTTTTTTATAGTTTTTTTTTTCATTTCTGAAGTTATTTTTTATGAATCAATTAGTATCCTGAAATATTTTTTTAGTACCAGTTAATATCTTAAAATATTTTTGTAAGACCCTAAAAAATATTTTAAGATCATAAAGTTTTTTCCACTAGCAGTCAGTACTAGTTAACAGGTCCTGAAAAAGATTTTTTCAGGACCTGTTAACTGGTACTGACTGCTACTGGAAAAAATTTCATGATCTTAAAATATTTTTTAAGGTCTAAAAAAATTATTTCAGGGTATTGACTGATACTAAAAAAATATATCAGGATACTAATTGATTCTTAAAAAATACCTTCAAAATTTTTTTAAAAAAAAACTATAAAAAAAACAAAAAATGGACGGTCCAGATCTCCAGGGGAGATCTGGACCGCCCAGATCTTCCAGCGCTCGTCCCAAGGGGAACGAGCGCTCCCTGCTCGGCCAAAAGCCGAGCAGGGAAACGGGTTCCTATAAACCTCTCATCTTACTTGTTCATATTTTTACACACTTTCATTTTTTAAAAAAAATTCTTTCACCTGCTTTGTTTAATAACATGAGGCTAATTGGGCCCTAACAGCCTCAGATTATAAGTGGGACCAAACTCATGACCTCTCATTTATATAGATATGGAAATAGGTCAGGTCAAACCAGGTCTTGGCTAAACAGGTCTAAGTTTGTAATAGGGGCAGAAAGCCTAAGTCTGAATTCAGACCTTTTTCTTAGGCTCTGACCTGAGCCTTTATAAGGCATGGTCGAACCTAAAGCTTTTTTATTTAAAGGCATACTTACAATATAAGCATTTAAAAATGCCTCATGTTGTAGGCCTTAAAGGCTATAAATATACTTTGTATACTTTGAGCCTATCAAAACCTATATAAATGTAACTTAAAAATTGAATATAAAAATGAAAAATAATAAATATTATGTTATTTATATGACACAAATATAATTATATTTGTTTAATGTGTAAACAAGTTAGGCTTGAAGGCTTACAGGTCAGGCCTTAATAAAATACGCCTAGCCTATTTACACATTTAAGCCTTTAAATAAGCCTTGACCTGACCTTTTTAACAATTAGGCTAGGTCAGACTAGGCCCTAAACAGGTTAGGCTTTAGGTCGTTTATAAGGGCTAGGCCTATTCCTACCCCTACACTTATATAAGAGATTTTATGTTACTAGACCATTAAGAACGTAATTGGCTCGTCATCTATATATTTGAAATAAATTATTCCATAGTCCCACTTGTTGCTATGTTCTTATTAATTATTATAAGTACAAGTACCAACTAATTAAAACCGATTGTATTCGAGATACTTTTCTTGGTGAGAATTTGGACATTAATTCATCAAATTGTGAGATAATAGCTCCTTCTTCCGCGATACCCAATCCGCATTGGTCACAAGTTGCTTTGTTTCTTTCTCGTTTATTTGTGTTTTTGTAGCCCAAAATGGTTGTGTTACTTTTCATCATTAAACGTGGGATATGCATATCAAAGTTGAACATTATCTTCATTATTACTACCAACTTTGAGTAAGATCGATCATCTTCACCCACATGCAAGAACAATAAAACCGTGTCATGGATTTCTGAGCAAATTAAATAATGAGAAAGATGGTTGATTATTAATGGGAGCTTAGCTAGGTGCGCCTTTATTGCGCGCGGTTTATAATTTATTATAATCAAGTTTATATATATATATATATATATATATAGACACGCACAGATAGATATATTGATATGTATTGCTTAGCGAGAAAATTAAATGTTAAGTACCTTTTTAACAATTATATCATCTTTTGATCTACTCATTTAGTCAAATTAAATATCTATATATGCTCTAAAATGTTTTCTAGGATAATTTTTTTTTTTAACTCTATCATAAATTCGAGGGAGTGAAAAAATCATTGCGAATTTGCCCATGTATATACTCTTTGTCCTTATTTAATTTGTAAGGTCCTCTATTTTGAATTGGCCCGAAAAGTCTCCCTTTATAAGATTCTTTGTGGGGTTGTCTGAGAATTAAATGCATTTTGCCAATGTTACCCCTAGTTAATTTTCCCTATACACGCTTATCATTTTTCTCACTATTACTCCCTTTCATTTACCCACTTATAAATAAAAGTATATTTAAAAAATAAGTATATTTCCTACATATTATTACTTTTAACTAATTTTATTTGCTTTTTTTAATAAGACATTTCAGTTAACATAAATAAGGACGAGGAGAGCATACACACACATAAAGGCAAATATATATCATTGACTTCTTCATAATTCTTGGGAAATTAACATGAATGACAGTAATATTCCCCATCGGTCCCCACATTCAGGGTTTGAATAAAAATAACAACAGTCCTACAATATATTAACAACAGCTTGTGTTTCAAAAAAAAACATTCTGATCATAATTATCAAAATCTTAAATATCCAAGGCACAAGAGAGTGCCCCTTTAACATTTCCTATTTATGTTGGTAACTAAAAAAGTAACCTAGTAATTGTTGTCCATAGATAGAATATTTATCCATTATTATGCTCCAATCTCTATATAGATGCATTTTATGAATTTTCCCCCATAGTCGAGCTAAAAATTTATAACCACACAGTTTAATGAACTTAGCATTATGTTTTGGAAATTATTTTTCATTCATGGCCGGAGGATTTGAGGTATTTTCACTCTATTAGATATTTAATTTATATTTTAATAAGTTATATCTTTAATATAATATAATTAATCATAATTATTTTTCCACGTAATATATCTTTATTTTAACATGCGACGGACCTTTTTTTTTTCCCAGTGTAAGTGCATACATTGTGTGCATTGAATTAATGTAATTGATTTTTAATTTTATTCTTGATTATTCAAGTTATGAAGTTTTGTCAAATTTCGTGAAACCTTTTTTTATTGAAGAAGTTGCGATTGTAAATCATACAATAACAATTAATCCTAGAGGTGAACTGAGTCACTGTCATGGTGAAAATCAATAAAAATATAATTGAGTCGCTGTCCATCAATTTATAATACAGATAGATATTATAGGGTAAAAAGAAAATAAGTAAGCCCCAAATGACAACCATAATTTCTTACGTAATGATATAGGATTGATCCAACGTTGTCTTCATGAGTTTGGTCATTCAATTAATTTGACCATAAAAAAGAGTTTGATCACTCAATAGACTAAGAGTTCTCACGCCCACTTAACAATTATTGGTCAAACAAATAGTCGGCCGGTGAATATTAAACGTCATATACTACTCTGGTCCTATTTAATCACATATACTATAGGCTCTGTTTGGTTGGGGGAGGAGAGGGGAGGGAAAATGGAGAGAAAAGAGGAGAAAAGTTATTTGTGGTGGGGCCCACAAGAGTTTTCCTCTCCTTTAAATATTTTCCCTCTATTTTCCCTCGCCCCTCCCCTCCCCCCAAACCAAACAGAGACTAAAGGAAGATAGTTAACTCAATTATTATGGAGTAAATTTTTGACTTTGCCCCTATTTATGAATGTGTATTTGTCAACTCTTTTTTTTTCTCTCTATTTTCATTGGTATAATTAATATGGGAAAAAATATTACAATCTCATTTACTACCTTAAAATTGAACTTATAAATAGGATCAAAATTTTTTGGTAAAAAATAACTTATAATTATGATCAGAGTAGTAGCCAACAGCGCCAGCAATCACTTTTATTTATTTACTTTTGTTTTCCTTCAATTTAAAAAAAAAAAACACATATAAGGCTTAAAGTATGTTTGGTAGGAAATTTAATCATATTATATAATTATAATTAATAGATGTATAAATTGTATTATTTGTTATGAATTTTATATTTTATAATTATATTGATAAGATTTTCTAAGTGTTAACCTCTTTTTATATATGAATTGTAAACACGTCAACAAAATAAATTAAGTATCATGTGTACTTTAGAATTAGATAACAGTAAATTTTTTATTTATTTATTATTTAGCATTTCGTGTCCATATGATTTTTTCTTAAAGAGTATTTATGCTTTCACATAAATTTTAGCCTGCATCCATTCATTTCTTAAATCACAAAAATTGACGTATGAAAAATTTATCAAATTTATATCATTATTTCTTAATGGTTACTACTTTTTTTAAAAAAAAAAAATTAAGACATAATAAGTGTTACCAACTATTGTTTTTCAATCAATTAAATATTTTGTGTTTGGGGGGCTTTGCAAGCTGAAACCAAGTTTGGGGCCACATTCACCATCCCAAAACATGATGTTACTATTAATGTACTGCCAATTATCCAATGAGTTGCATCTCTTTATCATGATAAATTAGAAATGTTTTTCTATGTATTACTTTGAAATGAACTGTATTATTTTTTATTTATGAATAGTTCAATTCGCTATGAATTGTATATTTTATAAAATTTTATTATACTATGTTTTTATTGCAGTTTTTTTGCCATATATTCAAATTTTTTAAAATAAAACTCATTTGTCCAATACTAATTATATTAGACCGTATAAATTGTATGCAGAAATATCAGGCGAAAAAAAAATTCTGGAGAAATATTTCAAAACAAAATTGACATGAAGCCAATGAAATGTTTAGAAAATATTTTAAGAAAAAAAAATTACAAAGTCTAAGAAAATTTACATTTCTTTAAATTTACACAAGAATTTATACTATATATTGTATTTGTAAGTAGAAATGTTCTTTGTAAAATATTATTTTAGGTACAACGTTGAACCACGTTTGGTACACTACCACAAAAACACTCCAAAGGATTTGGAATCCTTAATGATATATAATACGCTATTTGTTTAGTTTCGTGCAAGTTACTATATATTTGCTTGGTTGTAAATAGAAAATGGCTTGAAGCTGTCATTGCAGTAGTTAACGGAAGGATAGTTGGAGGTTGGAGATGTAATTTAACATGCTTCGATCAAATATTCAATCTTTGAAAACGATATTTTACCTCTTGCCCATATCTATATCTTTATCTATATCTATATATCTATATGTGTTTCTACTAGGTCTTGTATTTTCCACGATTTGGAAACCAGAAAAGCCAGACAACCTTAAGTAGTCTTCTGATTGATTTTCGTGGATAACCAAACTAAACTAATATTTTCGAATATGTCAACCCTTAATTGGATCAAAATTTTCTGAAACAGAAAGCAACAGTTCGGAAAATATTAGCATTCTTGAATAGAAGGATGACTATGATTATAAACACTCACTCATAGCGTCTTTTCAACGTGTTGGGTTATTGGTTAATGAATCGATTATCCAATTTACGTCATTGCCTTGTAACGTTGTTTTTATTTTTGGCCAACTAAAGTTAGCGTTGTAGTGATCTGAAAACAAGAAAAACATGTAAAGGATACAGAGCTAGCAGTTACCTAGCTAGGTAAATATAAAATATA
Source organism: Acacia crassicarpa (assembly GCA_034222035.1). NCBI lineage: Eukaryota > Viridiplantae > Streptophyta > Magnoliopsida > Fabales > Fabaceae > Acacia > Acacia crassicarpa. Next base: position 39,862,553 of record JAWXYG010000009.1, on the reverse strand, counting down.
TAATAAATATGACATGTTTTTTTCTAAAACACTTGAATCATTTTCCTTATTTCCTTAATTCTTTCACTCAATCTTTTATTTAAAAGAGTATCAATAGGGGTAATTTGAAAAAATAAATTTTATTTTTAGGACTAAAATATAATCAACTTCCCAATTAGGTCATATAGTAAAATTGGAGGAGTATTAGGGAAAATTGTTGAAATGATCAAGTACTCCCTCAGTTCTTATTATAAGAAACTTTTAACCAAATCTCGGGGTTCAAAGTAGCGGATAAGAATGAAAAGTGTGTAAAAAATTAAACCCTTTTTTAGTGTAAAGAGATTGGGAAAAAAGAAGGAGGAGGAGGAGGATGGCACAAAGAGAATACTACCTCCGGTCCTAATTATAAGAGTTAGTTGAGTTTCTTTGAAAAGATTAAGAAAGTTAAATAAGTTACTTAATCATTTCATATGTTAAATATTTTTAGATTATATATTAGTTTATTAATCAAATTAATAAATTTGAAGAAAAAAATAAAAATAAAAATATTTTAATGTAATTTAATTACCTTCCTTAATCTCTTCAAAAAAATCAACTAGCTCTTATAATTAGGACTGGAGGGAGTAATAAATATGGTAGAAGCAAGAGTAATAAAAGATGATGGTATAAGAGAGAGAGTAAGTGTGGATTCAATATATTGACATTAAATAAGGTAATTAAATAAAGGTAAAATGGGGAAAAAAAAAGTAAAAAATAAGACATTCCCTGAATGTTTCTGATAAAAAGGAACCCAGCATGTGTAGCGTTTGTTTGTTATAATAACAAGCGGAGGAGAGTTACCACTCTAGTCTTATTTATAAGTCCAATTTAATCAAATTTTACATACCAAAAAGAGGTAAGTATCTCAATGATTATGCAACAAATTTCCAACTTTACCCTCATTTATGAATGGGTACCTTTTAAAATTTATTATTAAATCTCTCTCATCTTTTTCTTTTTCCAAGATAGCTAGCTTATCTCTCTCATCATCATTATTATGGGCAATTTATCTAGTCAAAATGGACTTATAAAAATGACCAAATTTTTTTTAGTTAAAGTGGACTTATAAATAGAACTAGAGTGATATTAATTAGTCTTCTTGACAATTTTAATTTGTTGTAGTGCTAGTGGCTATCTCGTGTGAAAGTTAATTGAACACCATAACCAAAAAATTTGTACGTTAATAAATTTATGAGTTTAAAAAAATTCATAACAATAACCTAAAATCATATGGTGGATTGGAATCGTAAATTTATAAAAGTTTACTTTTATCAAAATAGATATTAATAGTGTAAAATTAATAACTAAAATTTAAAAAATGACAACAATTTAATTGAAATATATTTTAAATCTAAATAACTAAAATTAAATCTATCAACATTCATAATTTATTATATTTAACAACAAAAATTCCTATAAAATTCATATACAAAGTTACTGAATATGATCAAACTGAAAAAGTTAATACGAATTTAAAAATGAATTGATAAGATTTTGTAAAAAATACAAAAGTGAGTCTAATTAACCGACTTTATTATTATTACAAGCTTAACATTAACTCCACACGAGCATTTCAGAAAAGTGTAAGTCACTTGATATAATTGGATTATGCTTACTTCATATGCCCAATTTATGGGGTCAAGTGTGGAAGGGGTAACCCATGAAAAAGTTAGCTAGCCAGCTCAGTTTGAAGACAGTGGCGTAAGTTTTAGTATTCTAAATATGGTTAAGTTTGTTGGGCAGTTGAGTCAGACATGTATCTTCCCACGTGTCAAGCACTTGTTATTGTACTCAACTTTTTTTAAAAAAAATACAATATTGTGCTCAACCTCTTACAACACGATGTCATCCCTCGTGTCAGGCACTTGTTAATTATCCTCTTATTATTCACAGAAATATTTGAAGTTTAATTATACTTTTCAAATTAAAATTTAAGTAAAACATGAATTAATTTTATAGTACTACTATTTTAGACCTTCACCAATAAAAATATTAATTAGTAGGTGAATTATTGACTTTTAAATAAAACAAATACAGTATCATTTTCATAAAATATAACTGCATTTTATCATGGGGTTTAAAGTTTAAACTTCTCATGTTGCATGAGAAAAAGAAAATTTCTACACACACATGAAATGGTAGGACCCACATATGTATATAATGCTCATTATATATATGTGAGTCACACCATTTCATGTGTATGTAACATAAAAATACAATTCTCCTACAACATGAGAAGTGTTTTTCCCTTTTCTCATATTTATGTAACGGTCTGTGAATGATGTGATTTCCTACTAATTTATAAATTGATTGATTCTTTAAATTTAATTGCATATCAATCAATATCTTTTGACAAACTGTACCATTGAGCCTATATAATGGCATTACAAAACAATTTTCTTGCAGTACCTAAGTGACATTAAAATGACAATATATAATTTCCTAAAATCTTGTGTCAGGTTTACAATGTCATGGATTAAGATCTATCTTAATTATAACCCTAATGTACCACTCTACTAATTTAAAGTGTATGGTTGGCACTTGGCAGAATAAGTCAATAATGTAATAATCCAATGTATCGCTCTAATCTTATTTATAAATCTAAATTACCTAATTCTCATATATCACATAGAGTAAGTTAACTCAATAAAAATAGACTAAATTGATTAACATTTTTTTAAATTTTTCCCTCATTTGTGAATGAATATTTTTCACCTCTTTTTTCTCTCAACCAAAAATTTATTACGATTAATATATATGGGTAAAATTGTAACACTTCTCATTTATTACTATCTTAAAATTGGACTTATAATAAGGACCAAAAGTTTTTTACAAACTGGACCCTCTTGTATTATATAAGGCAGTAGGCACCAACTAGAAGCAATTTTTTTATCCTAAATATATAGGGTATCAACTTAAAATAGTTTTGGGTTCCAAATATAAGGCACCAACCGCCTCATTAATTTCTTATTCCCACTTTACGCTTGTTATTAATTAAAGGTTCAATGTTGGAAGAATTAAATCATATCTTTTAAAGAGGGTCAAAGTTAAAAAATTTATTAATTTAATTTAGGATAAATTTAATTACTTAACTATGGTTTCTTAGTCCATGAGAATTAGCAGTTGGTGCTATATAAATTACTCCCTCCGAACCTTTTTATAAGAGCCTAAAATTCGAGTTGCTTTGGTTCTTTTTATCAGAGTCTAACAAGAGTTGTTTGAACATTTGATGAGTTTTTTTTTTTTTTACCTCCATTAATTATACATATTGTATTAATTGCAAGGTTTGTGATACTTATATTTACTCTATTTCTCTCTCTTACTTGCCCTCTAATGAATAAGGGCATACTTGAAATAAAAATTATTTTATACATACTAATTATTGTTTTTAACTAATTTTATCAGTTTTCTTAAACTACATAATTTGATTATTGAGCTCTTAAAAGTAAGATCGGAGGGAGTAACATACCAGTATTTATACTCTTTATGAATAAACATTTAGACATGTATATCATCACTTTTTTTTCGCATTGGTACAGTTAAAAGGATCAATTTATATTTTTTTTTTTTTTCTAGATAACATTACAAAATTATTAATAGTATATGAAACAAATACATTACATTATCTGCTGTTCTTTAAAGTTTAAACCAAATGTAGCACTTTAAGTAATAGATTCAATAATCGAGAAGTTCTCTTAAGCTTTTACGAATAATCTTATTTGACATCAAGGCAATATAGATTAAGCTAAGAGGACCTATATTTTAATCTTACTTTATTTAACATACAGAAAACTTTTTCACTTTTTACTTAATTAGCATCATCGACAAGTGCAATACTTAATTTGGTAACATTAATTAATGTAGTTAGAATGGGAAGAAAGGTTGGGTGGAAGAAAAACAAAGCGAAGTTAAGGTGGCTGTTGGGAGGAGTGTGTCACAACAGTTGGCAATATTTCCACACTCTCATCCAGCCACGCATCCAATATCTCTGACTCTTTTTTTCTTTTGTGTATTTTTATTTTTCTCTGTTGTCAATTAGTGCGTCTCTTTCGTCTGATGAGGCATTGTATGGTTGGTATTAGCTCACAATTATATTGATTTTGCATCTTATAACCAACTATATATGTACCTTCCTCTTCATTTTACATGAATTTAGTGTTCAAATATCCAAGTGTAGGTGAACTTATTAAGTTAACATGGAAGTATTGTTGTTAAACTTGCGAGTTGACTCTCTGAGTTTACTGTTTTTACATTTATACCTTACAAAATCACACTGATTTGTTGGTAAAATCATGCTAGTGATAAAGTTGATTAAATTCATGAGTTTACATTCCGATTTAATATATTTACAATTCTAACTTATAAAATTATGTTAACTTTTTTTAATTTGATCATATTTAGTGGCTTGAATATATAAAAATTTCTTTGTTAGGTATGATAAATCATGAATGTTGATGGATTAAATTTCAATTATTTGGATTTAGAATATATTTAAATCAAATTGTCGTTATTTTTACATTTTAATTATTAAATTATACATTATTAATACCAATTTAATAATAAAAGTAAACTTTTATGAGTTTACGATTCAAGTTCATGATAAAAGTTTACACTACTATTACGAGTTTGCTTTAATTCCCAAATTTGACATCCTTGCATGGAAGTCCTATATCGGGTAAAATTGAAACTAATAAGTAATATATAATAAAACAGAATGATCCATAAATTTGAGCAATGGTTGTAAGTGAGACATACGAATATATTTTTTAAAAAAATATATATATATACATGACGATTTTGAAGAAAACAGTCATTATAAGTTTCACTTACAACGGCTGTTTAAGAACATTCATCTATTTTAAAATTAATAAAATAGTTGTTGTAAGTGTGACTTACAACTACTAGTTTCTTCAAAACAGTTGTGTATATTTTTTTTTCTGAAAAAAACTACATTCGTAAGTCTCACTTATAACTATTGTTTTAGTAAAACTGTCGTTGTAAGTGAGACTTACAAAAACTATTTGTTAAAAACAGTTGTGTATATATTTTTTAAAAAAAAGAGAGAGAGAGAGAAGACAGTCTTCCTACCGTTTGTGAACAAACTTCAACCCTCTCGCTTTACCCAACCGATCAAAGAAATGAATAGGGTTTCAAAGGCTGGAGGTAAGCATTGGTTTCTGTGCCCACCCCTGGAGGAATTGCTTTCTGGCAAAAAGGCAGACCCTTTGATTGAATATACCTCGCTCAACGCTTAATAAACTAGAAGAAGAATCACTAAACCAACAGGAATAAGAACTACGGGTTCTATCAAACTCATACCAACTCCTCTGTATTCATCAACTGGCTTCGCTCCTTCCTCCTTTGCCTATGGCTCACTTCGCTTACTGGAGATTGATAAGTAGATATTTTATGATTAAATAAGAATAGATTCTGAGATATATTGGATTAAATTTATTAATATCTTATGCTTATTTAATTATATTTTATATACTTATCTATCTTTTAATTAAATATAGGATAAAATGATATTATAACAGAAAATCTATTGATATCCTATTTATTTGTGCATGAGATATTATATGTGATCTAAGAGATGAGAAAATATAGGAAAAGCAATAAGGGCAACAAATTAAATTGAATATGATATAATATAATATATTATTATATTATTTATAATATAATATATTGTTATACTATATCAAATATGCCATGGGAGATTAAAGAAAAAGAAAGAATCACGGCACAGACGCAGAGAGAGCAGCGTGATTCAAGAAAACAACGGAAAAAAAAAAAAGATTTAGACGCAGGGGTGTGCCGCGAGAACGAGAAAGTGAGACGCAATTCAACATTAGAAAAGAGAATCAAAGTACCATTGTGGAGGTCAACCTTCTCCAATCTCTGAAGAACGGTTCTGATTTTCATCTCTTTTATTTTGTTAACCTAGCCATGCTTGGCTAGTTTTCTTTTGTAGTTAGGGCGAGGATGAACCCTATGCGAATTTAAAGTATTTGGTTGGATTCTTTATTGATCTTTATTTTCTTAATTGAATGAATTATCTTTGCTTAAAGCTTTCTTAAAGATTGATCACCTTTTAGATTGTTCATAGGTTGGTGTATGACAATAGAGATGTTGGTACATTTAAGTAGAACCGTTAATTCATCGTAAAGTTGCATGACCTAGACATAGGCTTACGAGTTTATGCGATCTCATAATTCTGGTTTAAAAAAATATGATCTTTCCAAACAATTCTAAGACATTATATTGTTTTCAGAGATAACAGACTAAGGTAGTATCAAGACATTGGGACTTAGTCTATGTAATACCCCAAATTTATTATTTCTCATAAATACAATATTTTGGTTGATGGCACCTATTTTAAATAGGTGAATATGTGGTCTCAAATTTTGAGATATATTTATTCTATCTATTAGATTATTTCTCCTTAGAATTTAAGGTAGCCAATGTTTTATTTTTCTAAATTTTGTTTGGAATCATAAAATACCATAAAAATACAAACAATTCCCAAATGAAATTAGGGTTCTTAAAGGACCAAAAGAGAGCAAGGAAATGTTAGGAAAATACATTAATCAAATTAGGGAAAATAATATGAATTAGTAGAAACTTAGATTTTCACTAAACTAAATGATTATATAAATTTTCATAATTAATCAAAGGATTAACTAAAGGAGATTTAAGTCTCAAAATTCATAATTTATTAAGGAACTAAATTATCTAAAACCCTAGAACTAATACCTAGCTCATATTAATTTATAAAGGGTCATAAAGAATTACCAAAACACTTGAAATAATTAAGGGGCAATTACTAATAATTAATGAGCAACTAAATTTATACTAATGGGATATTTAGATAATTACTTACAATTAATATTAATAGCCATTAAATAGAAGTGTATTAAACTAATTAAAATTTAAAGACCAATAAAGGTTTGGGATTAGTACAAAATAAATCACCAATGGCCATAAAATACTCTAAACACCAATTATGCAATAGTCAAGAGATAATTAGGTTTTAATTAAGATGTTAACCAAACTTTAATTAAGCTTTGAAAAGTCAATAATCACAATTAACATTAAAGGTCAAGATTTAACCTTGGAAAGGTAATCCAAAGGCTCTAATTAGCTATACTAAAGTGGAATCCATGTGAAATCCAATCCACCAATAGAAGAATTTCCTTGTAGGCATGTGAGAGGAATAAAACACAAAATTATTTAAGTAACTAAACAAACACATGCTAATATGAGTCATAACTCTAAAAGATGAATCATGTAACATCCCAAATTTTGAGATTTGGGATTTGAATATTTTGTGGTTAATTAAATTACGAAATTTCCCCTAAGATAATTATGGAGTAAATTATTGGAAATTAAGTATTGGAATTTAAAGACAAATAATTATAAAATGCAGCATCCCATGTGAAGTTTAATTATAAAAATGAAACTCCTTCAGCATATATACCTACGTGATCCTAAATCAGCCCAATACTATTAATCTAATGCTCAACCCAACTGTTTAATTATTTTTGCCAAAATCCCATCAGCCTACGAGCTAAAAGTAGTAACATATATATATTCAATTGAGTAGCGCAAATGTACAGCCCTATACTTCCAGCCCAAAACTAAAGCAAAGCCAACACGCACAAGTAGCAGCAGTGACAGAACAACGATTTTCCTTTCCCCTTCCTCAAATCACGACACCACATACACTACCACTTCAATTCTTTAATCCTCATTTCGGACAGCAAACTAAACAGCCCATTATACTCAGCTGTTATTTCTCCAAGACCAACACGCATCAGGAAAGATATATCAGCCATACTCCACTGCCTCCCACGGAATGCAACATGGCAGCGCCACTCCTCCACCATGCTTCTCGAGACACACACCCTGGGACCAGCAGTTTTTGCACCGTTGGACTGGACTCTTTTATATTCAGCTGATCCCATCACACAGAGGCATATACCCACACATTCATCTCTCCCGTTTAATTGCTTCCATTCGGCCAGATTACGGACACACCATGCTCCCCCACTTCTCTCGTGTTTTACTCATGACTGCTCCAATACTTATCATTGAAATTCGGCATGTCGCGCATGATCCACATTCCCTCTCTTATTTTGTAGCAACCCATACTATCTCTTGGAACTGAGAAGTGCGCCATATACTCCTCCATTTTCCTTCTTCGTTCTTGGTCATTTTTCTGAATTGAGAGTGAAAGCGTGAGAGGAGGAGCCAGTTTTCATTCTCATTCGCCCTCCACATCAGAGCACGAAACGAAGAGAGTGAGGTAAAGAAAGAAAGCTGAAATGAAGGGAGAGAGAGTGAAACCGAGAGGAAGTGCTATGGTTCATTACTGAACATAAACGGAACGAGAACAGAGGCAGAGACATGGAAGATAGAGGAGGGACTAAACGCTGCAAGTAAGCTTGAGTGTCGATGAAGGTGAGTAGCTCAATCTCCTCCCATCTAGCTACTGCATATCTGCACAATTGGTTTCTGAGTTTGACGCTTAAATAGCATGGTTTTTCTTCGGCATGTTGCACTGTTCTCTGGAACTAAAACAGAGGCATTTTCAGCATATTCCAAACGTATAAAATGTTTAGATAGCCACAAAAAAATAGTAGATCATAAAGGAGGATGATTAAATGGTGTATATGCATGAATGAATAGGAGTCATATGCATGAAACCATAAGCTGATGCATTGTTGGGAATCTGAACTTGGCACTGAAACAGTAAACTTTGGGTAAGGTAAAACCAAGGAAAACGAACTCCTTTGACCCTGAAAATTTGTAGAGAATAAGTACACATTATAATCTTTAAAACGAGCCAAAACCCAGCCAAAACGGAGGTCTGTAGCCCAAGATATGATTTTTTTTAAAGTTGGATTAAAAACCTGCAAAATTTTCGGTAGGGTTCTGAAACATCAAAATGACGAAGCAGTTCGGACCCAGTAAAAATTTGAGTTTTGATCTGAAATTTTTACAGTAGAAAATAGACTCCTTAAGGTTTAAAATAAGCTTTGGTTCACCCTAAACGGAGATCTACAACTCCAGTTATGAATTTTGGAAGTTGAGTCAAAAATCTGCAGAATTTCTGGCTTGTTTCTGGTGTCAGTGGATGGCGTTGGATTTCGAACTGAACAAACAAAATCATAAAATTGTGATATTTTCCAGTTAAATAGTAGACACATAGAGGTTTAATTTGATAGGTAATTCGTCAAATTCCGATGAGAATCGAGGGAGATATAATTTTCCAAATTTTAGCCAAAATCTGAAATGTTTTCTCCAACTTTTGGTGACCAGCGATTTTTGAGCTTGATTTTGAAATGGCAAACGTTTGAGTTTAATCTTGAAATTTTTATAGTAAATAGTAGACATCTCAACCTTTCCAAAAAGCCAGAGAACACCTGAATCGGACGTGTAGATAGGGAGATATGATTTTCCGAAGTTTAACCAAAAATCTGGACGAATTTTGTGTTCCAGGAATGGTGATCATCTTATAGCATGTGTTTGAACTTTTGAATTAGGAGCGGCGTAATAATAATTAGCTTTGGCGAGAGGTAACCACTTTCCACTTGTTATGGCTATTGATATGTTGCTTGTGAGTATTTTGTGAAATAATTATGAATATCTTAATAGAAATCGCCTTGTGGAATTTTATGATCTGAATTGTGAATATTTATCATATTTACTTATTCACGTATAAGAATGGTTCATTTTAATATCATGATATTTATCATATTTACTTATTCATGTACAAGAATGGTTCATTTTAATATCATGATATTTATCATATTTACTTATTCATGTATAAGAATGATTCATTTTAATATCATGATATTTATTCTAATAATTATGGTAAGGGTTGAATTGGGAAGATGGAGTATTTTATTCCACCACGTGGTGAGGCCTCCATTAATGCATGATGGTTGGCTTTCTATTGTCCCATATGTTCAGAAAGGGACGGGCCCACTAATTCAATAAGGGCATACGACACCCCACATGTTCATTAAGGGGAAAAGGCCCATGGTCTGGGACATGTGCTCTGAAGATTTTGGCCGGTCCTCATCACATGACCAGAGAGCTTTTTGAGTCACCAGTAACATGGATGTAACTTAGCCCATGGGTCTAGTCGGAGGAAATAAGGCGGTTCGGTTGGATTGGTGGGAGGCAATCTGGGAATTGTTTTAATGAGAACTGTGACATATAATTTTGATATAGAATTTATTATATAAATTTTTGTGATATGTATATTGATGAATTATATTTTTTTTTATATCTTGCTATATAAATTGTTCCACTTGGCACCTCATTAGCACATGTTAGTATTCGTAATAAGTTGGATTGATGGTTACCCACATTTTTCAGGTGATAGCTCTCGTCCAGGTCCATCAGGGAAGACTTTGGAAGCTTAGGCTACTTCTTCCGACAGTAGTGCTTCCGCCTTTTGGTATGTGTTGGTTGATTGTATATTGCCACGTTAGGACTCATTCTGCATACTCTGATTAAATTTTGATATTTTGGTTAATGATGAGCATTATTTAATTGTTAATGAACCTTTAATTAGTTGTTATGTTAAGAAAATTTTGAGGATGTTACAAATCACAACCCTAAACATGAGTGAATCACCAACCTAAGCCATGAGTCACAAACCTACTAATGGATGAGTCATAGAATCAAATTAAAACATAAAGACTTTCAAGGCATATGGAAGAGGATCATGTACTAGCTCATAAATGAAGGAGAAGAGGATAGAAGAGTGAAGTAGAAGCAAGATGGTGGTGGAATATGTGTGTGTATGTGTGAAAAGGGAGTGTTGTGCATGCTAATGCTGTGAGTCTAAGGGAGAAGTCAAGCTATTGGCCAATAGGAAATTAGACAATTAAAACAATTAAATTGGTTCATGAAAATAACTCGACTTAAACTAGTGAAAATCTATACAAACTAAATTATAACTTGAAATCCACTAACTAAGTATCAAATCTAAATTGAGATCAATATCAAGCATAAATCAAGCATAAAAACAAGTATAATCAAAGTCATTTCCTTAATTGTTGAAGATTGAAACCAATAGGGAAGATAGGCAAATTTGGTCTCTAAATGAAGCCAAGAACTTCAAGAATTCAAAACCAATGAGAAAATGTACATAAAACTTCATTAGGATCCCCAAATGTATTTTTATCTAGACAAAAGCAAAGCCAAGGAGAGAAGGAAGAGGGAATTGTGATTGAGAAGCCAAGAGATTAAGGTCATCCATGACCTCATCAAGGAGGTGAGTCATAAAGCAATAGAATATGCTAGAAGAGGGAGGTGTAGGGCAAGGATAAAAGCTCCCAAATACCCTAGATCCAATGGCTAATATGCAATGGTATTTTGGTCTTTTTGCACATGGAGGTTTTACTATAAATAGGGGTCCTTGGCTTCATGAATTCTCACCAATTCACAAAGCAATAAGCCATAGAGAGTTGAGAGTGAGAGCAAGGAGGTTCTTGAAGAGTAGCAAGGCTCTTGGTAAGATTTCTTGCTCTAGTCTTTAAGTTCTTTAAGTTTTAGTTTTAAATTTATTAGATAGAAGTAGTTTAGATCTTAAATATTCTAGAGTAATTTTATTTTCATGTTTTTATGGTCAAAATTAGCTTTATTTCGAAAAATTAATGAAGAAGAAGCTCTGGAAAAATTTTCAAAAGAGTATGATCAAAGTAACGCAACTCTGGCGAAATTTTGTCGGTAGGCGATTTCTGAAATCAGTCATGAAAACGCTAATATTTTATGTTTGAGATGTTGTTGAAACATTCTGGCAAAATTCATGGTGAAAGTAAACATATAGAGCTTTCTAAAGATGTCAAGAACATGTCAAAATGAATTTTTTACAGTAAGATAAAAATTCCCAAAATTAGGGCTACGAATTTCTGGAAAATTCTGGGCAGAGGTTTAAAATTTAAAAACTGGGAATGAACCGTGGAATCTGGGAAAAGGTTGATATTTTCTCTGAAAAATAGACATCCTAACAATTCCAAAGAATTTTACGGAACCTCGTTTTGATTTTCCTAGAATTAGTTATGATTTTTCAAATTTATGCAAAAATTTGTCCAGATTTAAAGGATCAGCGTTTTTTAAAAATAAAGAGGAGAAATAATTGGAAAATAAATACTCTAGGGGCAAAATGGTCAATAGGGACTAAGACACCTACTAGGATACCTATTAGAATATTGATTGTGAATTAATAGATGTGATATTACCCCATAGGATATCTACAACCGCATACAGGCCGACGCTTGTACCGCGAGTATCGACAAAGGTACGTTCGCGTAATGCTTATTGTATACATATATGTGATAGATGATTGTACTTGTGATGTGTACTGTTAACATAAATGTTTGTACATGTGATATTTGCTGATAACATAGATGATTGTACATGTGATGTGTACTGATAATACAGATAATTGTACATGTGATGTGTACTGATATCATAGATGATTGTACATGCGATGTGTACTGTTAACATAGATGACTTTACATGTGATATGTATTATTGATTGTTGTTGAATGAATATCTGTCATACATATTTTGTCATACATAAGTATGAGGTTAATCGTACCTAAGATTCCATGGTCATGGAATCTCAGCCCTCACTATAGCTTCAGGGTCCGGAGGAACCAGGACCGAGGACAAGGGCAAGCAGCACACGTAAGGACCCGGCCAGAGGATTTCTTTTTGGATTTGTACTAGCATACTTTTAAATATTCAAAAAAAAATTGTACCGCTATTTAAAACAACCAGATACACCAGCAGTAAAGGTTTATCAGATACTCACTCTTTTAAATTACTCCGATGCTCAACTCTGATCAAATATTTTAAAAACATTTTAGAAAATTGAGATGTTACAGTCTAACTTTAGAGAATTGATCGTCAATCAAGGGAATAATAATCCATTAGAGGTTCAATTCAAATACTTAGAGGAACATAGGGGATTCTCATCCCTAGCTGCGTTTTTCTTAATTACTCATCTTTTTTTCTCAACATTGTTCTTGAAATTCTTGATTTTGGATTCTTGTTCTTTATTTAATTTCTTAAATTCTGTTTGGTTACAACTCACCCCATATTACTCGATTCATCCAACTAAAGCGAAAATAGCAAATTAGTGATTGGAGTACTATTCCTCGTGAGACGATCTTTTTCTCACTACTTTATTACTTATAACGACCGGTGCACTTGCTAAAGTCACTATCAAAGATCAGTCTCTCCCCTCTCGATAGAGATAGGTTTGAAGATTGCTCACTTCTTATAGGCTCAAGAATAGTACTAAGAATCCCCCTTTCTCTTTTATCCTATGAAAAACACACAGGGCAAGACTACAATTTGGGTTCGGGTTCCAAACCTTCCCATTCATTGTTAGAATTTTGAGTTTTTATGGAACTTGGGGAACAAAATAGGCAAATCTCTTCAAGTAGATTTAAATACTCTTACCTATGAACAGAGTGACAAGTCTATTATTGAGCGTGGCAGATTTGCAAGAGTTTGCATGGAAATTGATCTTCAAAACCTGCTCTTTCTAGGGTGATTGTTAGAGACATGGCTCTTAATGTCGAGTATGAGAGCCTTAATCTGATATGCTTCCAATGTGGGCGATATGGACAACAGAGAGAAGAGTGCCCAAGGAACATCAGGGAGAAGGATAGTCTGGAAGAAAATAACCAGATGGCAATGGAAGAGGACCAAGCTCATCATTCAAATCCGGAAAAAAACATAGCAAAGGACCGAAGCCATCGAAGAATTCGATCCATGGATGCTCATGCGAAAGACGACTAAAAGTCGTACTCCTCAATCTAAAGTCAACGGTAGGGTGAAGGGGACAAAAGCAGGAAAGATCGAACAGAGGGATGCGTATAATGCTCCTCTAACAAAGTCGAGATTTGCAGCACTATCAGAGCTAGAAGCCGACCTTTTGACAACAGACGCCAACCTTAACATGGTAGTTAACACTGACAATATGAAACCTGGGGAAAGCGGAAAGGGGTCTTAAAGAAATTCTATGAAAAAGAGCAACCTTTAAGACTAAGACAGCTGGGAGCGCTTACCTGACTTTTGGGCTTTAGACTGATTAAAGGAAGATCCCGTAGAAAGATTTGTACAAGTCATAGGAGATAGTCTCGCGTAGGGGAGCAAGTCAAAATAGAAAAACTCACATTGGGTTTAGGGATAATCAGGCTCGGCTTGACTTCATGGTCGAGAAGAGCTTAGCTTTCGAGAATGTTATGATATGGCTTGGCGAGAACTGGCTGAATCAACTAAAAAGAGAAGCATCCCGGGACTTTGCGAAGAGCCATCATCTCTTTCACAGCATTGTTAAGTCCATCTAGAGAGTGAGGTGCCCTAACAAGCAACGGACTGAGATCCCTTTGATTGCTCTGCATTAGCTATCCAAAGCTCTCACAAGCAAGAAAGCCTTTTTTTCTTTCTATTCAAATGCTTATAGAAAGTCTATGAAAAAGCTTACTCCTCTCCTTATGATCCTTCTTTTAATGAAACAAGAGATCGGTTCATTAACCTTCCAAATTGACTCATTTCGTTGGCCTTGCTAGGTGCTCCGAAGAATGGAAGGAAAACGCACTACTACAAAAATTGGATATTATTTCCCTAAAAAACGTCCTTAATTTTTTTTAAAAAAAAAAAAGGAAGTAAAAAGTGAACGTAGTGGCATTCTCGTAATTATTTGCTTATTTTTTAGCCTTAGGCGTCCTAAAATAATATTTAGGACGCCTAAAATTTATTTTTGGCGTTTTAAACTTGTTTTAGGACGCCTAAAATTAATTATTTCCCGCAATTTGGTGCATTTTTAGAAATTTTTTGGCGCCTTAGGATTTTAGGAGTCATAAATAATAATTTAGGACTCCAAAAGAAAATTTTTAGCAGGATTTTAGGAGTCCTAAATAATAATTTAGGACTCCAAAAGAAAATTTTTGGCGCATTTTTAGAAATTTTTTGGCGCCTTTAGATTTTAGACGCCCTGAATAATAATTTAGGACTCAAAAAAAAAAAAATTTGGCGTCCTACATTGTAACATCCTGCCTTTTCAAATGTGGTTTTCAAAAGGGATTATCAGAGCTTTGAAAACAAATGATCAGAGTGGCATCAGAAAAGATTTTCTTTAAAACAAAACGAGTAACTGATAAACATCCATTGTTGGTGTGTCTGATACTAATACAGTTATCCGATTGTTCAAAAATTCAAAGGTAAACTGAAATGACAAAAACAACGTCAGATGGTCCATCCTCCGTTTGAGTCCTCAAGCGAGCTGCTTACCCTTGTCAGCAACTCTGTCTCTGCCAGAACTGAGGCTATAGTAAGAGCTGAGGTTCAATTCCCATTGAACCTCAGGTAACGGTTAACCTCATGCTTATGAACAGTTATATATGACAGGTATTTCATGACAGTATAGCATAACCACATATCAATTCAATCATCAGATATTCACATCAATCCAGTCTGCACTATTCACCAGTGCCACGATGGCTTATCGTGTCCTCAGCGCTAGGAAAACTTAAACGGCATTACCAAGACTGTAACCCGTATATATATTCAAATACTTTTCAAAGCAGAGTCATAGTCTATGAGCATATCTACCACATACAAGTGTACAACAAGTATCAGAGTTAGTGTTACAGTACGCGTCCGTACCTTTGTCGGTGGCCACGGTACGTCGTCGGTTGCGCAACGATCACAGATTTCCTATGAGGTAATAGTTCATTTATTAATTTGCAACCAATATCCCAATAGATATTCTAGCCACAAATGACTTCCTTACCCTTGGTGGATTTCATAATTCATTATTTCCCTTTATTATTTGAGAAAACGCTGGTCCTTGAATCCGGGCAGAATTTCGCCTAACTTTGAAAAAGTATAACTAATTCTAGAAAAATCGAAATGAGGATCCGTAAAATTTCTCAGAATCCTTAGGATGTCTAGTTTCAAGAAAAAATATCATACTTTGCCCAGATTCTACGGTTCATTCCCAATTTTTTAGTTTTGAACCTCTGTCCAGAATTTTCCAGAAATTCGTAGCCCTAACTTTGGGAATTTTTATCTCTCTGTACAGAAATCATTTGGACATGTTCTTTACATATTTAAAAATCCCTATGTGTCTACTTTTACCATGAATTTTTCCCAGAATTTTTCAACCATGATTTCAGCATAAAATAATAATATTTTCGTGACTGGTTCAGAAATTCCAGAACCGATGAAATTTCGCCAGAACTTCGTTACTTCTGTGTTTCTTTTCCAGAAATTTTGCTAAAACTCTTTCTTCATTATTTTTTCGAAATAAATCTAATTTTAAACTCAGAAAAACATAAAAACAACTATATCTAAAGAATTTAAAGATTAAACTACTTCTAACTATGAATTAAAAGGCTAGAACTTAAAGAAACTCAAAGTTAAAGCTAGAGAACTTACCCAAAAGCCTTGCTACTCTTCAAGAACCTTCTTGCTCTCACTCTCAAATCTCTCTATATGGCTGAATACTTTGTGAAGTGGTGAAGAGCAATGAAGCCAAGGACCCCTATTTATAGTGGAATTCCATGGCACTATTCACTCCTCCTCTTCTTGATTCTTAGCCTTTGGATTTAGGGTGAATATGAAGCTCCAATCTTGGCCCTCCACCCTTCAAAACCGTGCTCCTCTCTCTCTCCCTCATCCTCTTCCATTTTTTTATCCTAAAGTACATTATCCTCTTCCATTTTGACAAATCTTATCTCATGTGTTTTAATTTTTGCCTAAGCCAATTATCCTTGTTTCATTTTTGGTGAACAATTCATTTGGGAGTCCTAATGAAGTTGTTTGCTCAATTGCTCATTGGTTTTGAACTCTACAAATTTTTAGCTTCATTTTGAGACCAATTTTGCATATCTTTCCTATTGATTCCATTTCTCAAACAATCATGAAAATCACTTTGGTTATACTTGTCTTCAAGCTTGATTTATGCTTGTTATGAATCTCAACTTGGTTTTTATACTTAGTTCAAGGATTTGAAGATATGATTTAATTTGTATAGATTTTATTAGTTTTTATCTAGAATTATTTGTATAAATCAATTTAGTTATTTTAATTATCCTTTATCTCATTGGTCCACCTATAATCCCCTTGCATCATCCCTTGCATCACTCCTTACCTCATCTTATCTAGTTAGGTTTGTGATTCATCATGTAGGTGTGTGACTCATGTAGTTTAGGATGATGATTCATTGGCTAGAGTTGTGATTCATGCAAGTTTAGGTTAGTGATTCATGGTTTAGGGTGGTGATTCATGCTTGCTAGGTTGATGACTCATGTTATAGAATTGTGACTCACCTTGGTTGCTTCTTGACTTGTCCTTCTTCCCTTTTCCCTACTAAAAAAAACGCACCCCCCTCCCCTTATTATTATTATTTTTGTTTCTTGCTTTGTTTATAGTGTTTAAAAAGAAATATTCCATTGGTTGTTGCCTTATCACATGGATTAAGCTTTAGAATTAATTAGGGCCTTTGGATAAGCTTTGCAAGATGAACTCTTGGCCTTTAGATCATAGTTGCAATTGTTGACTTTTCAACTCTTGATTAATATTTGATTAACCCCTTAATCCTAAGCTTAATTACCACTTGGTTGTTGTTTATTGGTTCATGGAATGATTTATTATTGCTAACCATTCTTTTAGTGTTATTCTTAATCCCTTGTTGGTTCTTTATTTTTAATTAGCCTATCATCCCTCTAGTTAGTGATTGTAATTAATTAACTAAACCTTCCATTAGTGTTAATTAATTGCCCATTAAATGTTGGTAATTATTCTTTTATTTGTTTAAGTGTTTTGGTATGTTATTATGGCATTTTGTGAATTAATTTGAGCTAGGTATAAATTCAAGGGTTTTGGAAAATATAGTTTCTTATTAAATTATGAATTTTGAGATTTATGTCCTCTTAACTTAATCCCTTGATTAATTATAAAATTTACATAATTATTTTGTTTAGTGAAAATTCAAGGGTCTACTAATTCCTATTATGCTTCCCTTTTTATTTAATGTGTTTTCCTAATTTTTCCTTGCTTTCTTTGGATCCTATAAAATCCCTAATTTAATTTGGGAGTTGTCAGTATTTTTATGGTATTTTATGATTCCAATCAAGATTTATTAGATAAATAAAATATTAGCTACCTTAAATTCTACGGGAAAATAACCTAATAGATAAATAAAATATATCTCAAAATTTGAGACCACATATTCACCTATTTTAAATAGGTGCCATCAAGCAAAATATTGAATTTATCATAATTGTTAATTTTGGGGTATTACATACATCTTAAATCAAGACGCCCAAAATCTGCCCTTGACTCTTGTTTCCTTTTTATTTATTTTTTTCCCTGCTCCATTATATTATTAATATCCTTTCACCTTCCTCATTAATTGTCCCTCTCTCTCTCTCGCAAGCATCATCACCATCGCTCTCCCTTAGTCACTGTCGCCGCCAGCGTCTCCTCTACACCACACTGCAGCCATGTCGAAGCTCCTCCTCCGTTGTCCACCAAGCTTGAGTGTCACGAAAAGATAACACAGCTGCGAGCTCAGATCGACAAACCAGAGCTCCTCCTCCTCTATTTCTTCCGGCAACCTTGGTTCTATTTTGCTCGTCGCTCATCGCAAGTCTTCAGGTTCTAGATCTGTTGTTCTTCTTAGATCTGGAATTTTATTCTTTTTTCATGATTTTTCCTATTTATTAATTAACATAAAGCTATTTCCTCAACTCAGAGAGACAAGTTAAACTAGACCATGGCCAGGTTCGAGAGAGAAGATGATGTTCCTCGATTCAGGTCCCCATCTTCGCGCCTTATCCTTATGTAGCAAAAGAAACCTCCAGTTGTACGCTAGAGTCATCCCCTTCAAAACTTATGAGTTTCGTGTCTCTTTTTTATGTACTACTGTGTTTGAGGGCTTGAGCTTAGTCTACCGTGCCTTAGTTTTCTGCTTTGATCTTAGATTTCGATTTCTTGTTTTGTTTTCTTCTTCTGGCTAAAATTTTTGTGGTGGCTCTTTCTTTTTTCTAATTTTGTCTTTGATTTAGCTGGTCAAGCTAAGTCCTCTCTTTCATACTTCTCCCTTTCTTCCAGCGAGCTTGGATCTGTTTTGTTCACCTTTGGGTTTTGGTTTTAAAAAAAAAAACAATAAGGCGTCCTGAAATTCATTCAGGACGCCTTGAAGTCAAAATTTTTAACTTCCCCCTGACCAACGTCCTTTTAAAAAAGGACGTTAATTGGGTCTTATTTAAGACGTTTTTTTGGGTTTTTTGTAGTAGTGACGGATCCCTTCCTTTAAACAGCTATCCAGACTAAATCTATTCCTATTATATATTACAATTCTTAGTGAGGGACGAAGTGACTCATAGCCTGAGGATGGAATTAGGATCCAGGAGAGCAGGCTCGATAAAGCAGTTGGGAAAGGAGATAAAGGAGATTTTGACTTGACGAGCCACACCAACCCTATTCATCCCAAAGAGAATTTCAATATGAAGAAGGAAACTCATCCCTTGCTTTTTAAAAAAATATATTCGTAAGTATCACTTACAATGGCTGATTCAGTAAAATAGTCATTGTAAGTCATGCATGTGTATTAAACATAAGTGAGACTTTAAAGACTGTTCCCTAAAACACAGTTCTCTTTATTTTATTTTATTTTTTAAAACTATATTCTTATTTTGTGTCCACAGCCTTCTTTATAATAAACAACCAGAAGAGAGATATAAAAACTAAGTAATAATATAAACAATCAATTCACATAAAGAATAAAGGAAATTTAATGACATCACATTATAACGAGTTAAATATATACAAAATTTTTCTAAATATGTTTAATATATACAAGAATGTGTACAAGCTCACAAGTTAATATAATCAAGTATCACATTTCTACACTATATATGTAAACCACTACACTATGTTTTTTAAAAAAAAAAAAAAAGAGAAAAAAGCATGTTATCAATATATATCTACACATCTTATATATGTTGTTGAAGATTCCCCCCCCCCCCCCAAAAAAAAAAAAGGTCTCTTAGCATGATAATGTCTTCCATAGTGTAGAGTTCCTCTTGACAAAAAATCTACATGGCAAATTGAAGAACAAGTTAATATAAATCAATCAATTTAATGAAATAAGTAACAATTCACTTACAAGGAAAAAAAATGAACATCATTTGAGAATGAAGAAATGATCACATGTTCAAAATCTGAAGTCACTCCACTAATGATGATGTTATACATATTTAGTATAACATAGTACCTGCACTTAGTTTTCCTTGGTTGGCAAAGGCATTATACATCAAAAGAAAATGATCAAAATGAATTAAGGCAAGTATAAAATGATTATCAATTAAAGAACTTGAATTTGAACAACTTATTTTGGGTCGATGCCACTTCGTGGCAGTAACTTTAGCTTCGTGCTTCCCACCCAAGATAAAATACGTGTTGAACACACTATCCTTTAAATAAAAACTAGAAGACATCAAAACGATTTGTTCAAATAAAACATCAATACTTTACAAACAACTTGACTTACATGGTGAAAACAGCTTTGATCTCTTTGTTCGGTGCTCAATACAAGGAATCAAATAAATAGATGTGATTGACTGAGGGGCATGCAAGGACTCCAATGATAACAATAATAATATATATAGATTAAAATGAGATTAGTTAACATCATACTTTGTAACTAAAGAAACTGAGTATGTCTTAAATAGGTTTTAAAAAAAAAGTTACTTGGTTGTCAACAATTGGTGCCAGATAACACGACAACTAAGTCTCTCTGATTGTTTAGTGTTCAACACACATTCTATGGAAGCAGCTACCGTACAATTAAAATGAGAAATGACTTAATGAATATAACATCATAAAAATGACCACATTAATTAAAGTTAAGAATAAAAAATAAACTCACTTGATTGCGAACATAAATCATCCCATGTCTTTCTCCTCCAAAGACAAGAACTCTCGTATATCTTTATGAGGGGGCTAGATGGGCAGCCCGATAGGTAAGATTGGGAGTGGGAGAGAGAAGAGGAATTTGAGAGAGAAGAGCTGAACTGTAATTTCTAAAATATCTATGTCATTTTCTCTAATTTTCTCCAGTTCTTTATTGTCATCTAGGATGAAATTTAACTGAGTCATTGTCCATGTTAGCCTTAAAAATACAAAAAAGTCAACTAATGGTCAATAGGTATTTTTACTCCACTTTTGTATCACATAGTCACTTTTGCACCCAAAAAAAAACACTTGATCTTGGGTGTACTTTTGGGAAAACCACATGTGTATTTTTACACCTTAACCCTAGAAATTAAAATAAAAAGTTATATACCAAAAGTTGTTCACAAATCATCCTCTTCGTGTCCATTGAAACTTCCTTCCAATTGGGTCATAGAATGCCAACTTTGCTTCGACTCAAATAGCCAATATAACTAATGAATATGTCTTTCTCTAGCCTAATTGGATTCAAATCAGCATTGAAGTCGACGTGCACCTTCTCCCGTTTATCCTCACGACGTTCAACTAATGGTTGAAGCTTTGTGTTTCATCTAGCCTTCTTTCTAACAGGTAAGGAACCTTAGTTCCCCGCACCACTGTTCCCCTCATCTAAGGCAATCATGTTGCTTCTAAGAATTCATGGTTATATAGGATAAATAATTAAATTACAATTAAATGGAAAAAAAAACAAACTAAAATGTAAACAAATCACACATCCCTATTTCATTCCTTAAAATGTAAGAAAATCACACAATCCTATTTTATTCCTCAAAATCTTGCTTTATGTGTTTTCTCATATTCTTTCACATTGATCATTTCTAGCTGCATAGTCTTCATCATCTACAAATTCTACTTCACTTGCTATAGGTGTATTTGTAGTGAAAAGTTGTGTGTCGTCAAGGTTTAAAATTAGACCACCATCCTTCTATTTTTACTTTGGAGTACAATGTACATTTTTTTATTCTCAGGATTGGTGACATAAAACACTTGTTTCACCTAACTTGCTGGAATAAAGAGCTCATCTTTATAACCAACTTTATGAAGATCAACTAAGATAAATCCAAATTGATCTATTTGCACAACATTATTGTTCAACCATTGACATTTGAATAAAGGAACTCTCAACTTTGTGTAGTTGATCTCCAATATGTCTTCAATAACTACATAATAGGCCATAGATGCCAATATGGGTTTTTACCTTTAGAATTAGAAAAGTGCATTGATTCAGCTACCACTATCACCCTACTATTTTGCATAGTACTCTTATCATCCTGGGCTTCTGTATAGAAAGAATACTCATTTATATCATAACTGTTCTAAGTGACAACTTCAAAAAAAGGCCCCCAAGCTAACTATTTGATTATCTCAGACACACTAGTCTCATGCAAAACATTTTCCTTGAACCAGTCTACAAATGTCTTGTTTTACTCATTAGCTATAGGCATGTCATTTTTCTCGGATAGGTCTGCTTTAAACTCGTTCTATGTTCATGTAAGTACAACTGAACTTTTTTCATATTATTCAAAATATACAAGTGTGCTTGCAATATGTAACATCCTCCATTTTACTCAACACAATACTATATAATGGTTTGTTCAATAACTTAATAATGCTTTAACATTTATCAAAATGACACAAAATAAATCAGAGTATGTTGAATGAGCCCTAACGCGGCAATATATAATCATCCAACATATACCAAAGAGATAGAAGCACTACTTTCAGCAGAAGTAGTCTAAGCTTCTGAAATCTTCCCTGATGGACCCGCACAGGAATTATCACTTGAAAAATGTTGTAACCATCAATCCAATTCATCATGAATACTAATATGTACAAGTAAGGTACCAAGTGGAACAATTTATATAACAAAATATTAAAAATATAATTCACCAATATTCACATTACAAAATTTCATATCATAAATTAGGTATTACAATTTTCCATTAACATAATTTCCAAGATGCCTCACATCAATCCAACCAAACCGTCTTATTTCTTCTTACTAGACCCATGGGCTAAGTTACATCCATGTTACTGGTTACTCAAAAGCTCACCGGTCATATGATGAGAACCGACCAAAATCCTCTAAGCATATGTCTCAGACCATGGGTCTTTTCCCCTAATTGAACTAGTGGGGTATCATAAACCCTCATTAAACTAGTGGACCAGTCCCTCATTGTACAGATGGGACAGTAGAAAGTCAACAGCACCAATAGAGGCCTCACCACATGGCGGAATAACTACTACATTTCTTCCCAATTCAACCCTTTTTCATAATTATCACAATAAATAGTTCAACAGAAATTTTTCACGATTTTCACGTTCATACCATGTTATTTAAATAACTCTCATATACATGTCATAATATCTCAATTTCCAATTTTTATACATATATAAATATAATGCATATATTTCACAATTCAAATCATACGGTTCCACAAGGTAATTTCTATTAAGATATTCATAATCATTTCATAAAATACTCACAAACAACATACTAATACACATAACAAGTGGAAAGTAGTTACATGTCACCGAAGCTAGCTATTATCACATTGCTCCTAATCCAAAAGCTCAAACACACGCCAAAAATCAATCTACCATAATTAATTTACTAACCATTAATATTTCTTCAAAACTCTACATAATCATAATTATAACTTATAATTTCATATAATTCAAAATATACAAATTTTAATAATAGTATATTATTATAACCAAAAAAATGAAAATTATAGTTTAGTGCCACGAATTTCAAAAATAGTTGTTTAGTCCCATGAATTTCAGAAATGACATTTTAGACCCATGAATTTCAAAAATAACATTTTAGTCCCACGAATTTCAAAAATGACATTTTAGTCCCAAAATTCTAAAAATGACAATTTGGTCTTTCATATATCAAAACTAAACCGATTAAAATTCTCATAATATTCCCGTTAACCCAAATAAATTATTTACATAACCTTTAATCGGTAAAAACATTTTATACGTTATAAATCCTATACTCCTTAAATAGAAAAATTCATTTTAAATTCCTATAACAACCAAACAATAAATCTAAACCGATGAAAATTTACTATTAACTATATACTACATATATATAGTCTTCTACTGTCAAAACTCAAAACTTTCCCAAAATCTTAACCCCAAAATTTTCTCTAACCAACATAATAATACCCCCATTAGAAAAAGAAAAATATATAGAATAACTTTCGTGAAGAAAGTTTATTGAAAAGAAGCTAGTTTAGTTATCTAAATAATCTCATAAGATAAAAGACATACCTTAAAATAGATTGAAAAAGCTCCAAACTCCTATTTTCCCCTTCTTCCTCACTCTCACTCTCGCCTCTCCCTCAGCTGATCTGATTGTGTGTGTGTGTGTTATGCGATATGAGGGAAGGGGGTATTTATACACATACACCTTTTTTTTTTAATAGATTAGGTGGGAGGCCATGCCTCCTACTACCCGGTGCAGTGGGAGTCCACGCCTCCCACTATCAAGTATAGTGGGAGGCCATGCCTCCCACTTAATTAATTTTTTTTAATAACAATAATAATAGTAGTAATTTTTAAAATCTTAAAAATAAATTAGAATATCACACAATACCTTTTCACGCTGCATACTCTTCACTTTGAGCCCTCGTATTCCCTGACTTTTACCCTTTTCATTACGAGATTGAGCCTTTGATGTGGATAGGTATTCTTTGCAAAATTTCATAGCCTCTTCAACCATATACCTGTCAACAATTGAGGCTTCAAGTCAATGAGGGTTCTTATAATACCCTTTTAGGATCTTCATGTATCTTCAAAGGGATCCACCTTAGATAAACTGGGCTACATAGTCTTATCTCCCTTACCAAACAAACTATCAAATGCATCATTATATCAATATATATATATATATATATATATATATATATATATATATATATATGCAGGAGCAAAATGCATCTCTAGTGGGATAAAATAATATAACCCTCCTTTTATAGTTTGTCTAACTTTTTAATCTCAACAACTTTGCTACAAATAGCATTAAAGAAAAAATATGACCTTGTTATCGTGCTTTGCACATCGTCTTTCATAATGCCTCTAATAACTAATGGTAATAGTTGTTCCATCAGTACGTGGCAACCATGGGACTTCATGCCTACTAACTTCAAATATTCCATTAACACAAGCCTTCTCACATTAAAAGAATACCCTTATGGCACTTTAATGCCATGTAAAAACCCACACAAACTTTTTTTCTTGGCTTTTGACAATGTATGTGCTGCTACACCAGATACGCTATCTTACCATCATCTCTTATTTGTGGATGTAGTAGTTCTCTTATTCTTATTTCAACCAAGTCCAATCTCACACTAATTTCATCTTTAGTTTTCCTGGTATGTGCAAAAGTGTACCAAAAAGACTATCACGTACATTTTTATCCACATTGATCACATCAATATTGTGTCTCATATCAAGACTATGCTAATATGGAAGATCAAAGAAAATTGACCTGTTCCTCCATTTGTTCTTCTCGCCTGTAGTCTTCTAATTTTTGCCGAATGTGACATTGATACTTTCCACATGACTATAAACCTCTTCAATTAATGGCTTTGGATCCATTCCATTCTCCAGCAAACCGTTAAAACTCTTTTTTAGCCTACAATATGGGTGGAACCGAGGAAGAAATCACTTATGACTAAGGTAGAACGTTTTTCTTTTGTGCTCAAGTTGATAGAAGTGTATGTCTGTTTCACATACCGGACATGCTTTATGCCCCTTCACACTATTCCCTGAGAAGTTTCCGTATACAGGAAAGTTGTTTATCGTGGTGAAAATCATTGCACATAGCTTAAAGGACTCCTACTTATATGCATCAAAGACATCTACTTGTCATCCCACAACTTCTTTAACTCCTCCATTAAAGGTACCAAGTAGACATCGATATCATGCCCTAGCTGTTTTAGTCCCGAAATCATCATAGAAAGCATCATATGCTTGCATTTCATACCCAACCAAAGAGGTAAATTGTAAATCACTAGGAGAACCGGCCATGTACTATGAGTACTACTAAGAGTACAGTAATGATTGATTTCATCTGCGCAAAGCCAAGCCGAAGGTTTCTTAGCTCGTTGCCAAATCCAGGAAACATTTGATCTAGTTTCTTCCATTAAGGAGAGTCAGTCGGGTGCTAAAAGTATTTTCCATCACATATTCTCTCATCAGAATGTCATATCAACTTTTTTGCTTCTTTCACATTTTCATACATTCACGTAAAACACGATATAATTAAAAGATACCATAAAACCTTTAAAGGTTGCCTTTTGCTTGTTCCATCACCAACAACCACCATCTTTCTTCATTTTGTTCTATTAGTTCTTGAGTTTTGATTATTACAATTTTCAAGATTGAGAAATTAAATAAGCAAAGAGTTTGATAATCTGATTTTTAGAGTGTTACTCGAGCAAAGGATTAAGTTTGCTCGAGCAACATCATGAGCAAAGTATATCAGATGTGATCTGATAAGACCTTGCTCGAGCAGACCACATGGCCTTGCTCGAGCAACATCGAGCTAGGCAAAATCAAAGGAAAAGCAAAAGGCATACTCAGGCAAAAGAAAAAGCATGCTCGAGCATTTTGCTCCAGCAACATCGAGCAACCTGTGTGCCTTGCTGTGCTGAAATCCTTACTCGAGCATAGAAAGTATGTTGCTCGAGCAAGCACAAAATGCTGCTCGAGCAAGATCGAGCAGCTGACACTTTTCTCTAATTAGAAAAGGTTGCCCGAGCATGCTTTACTTCATGCTTGAGCAACATGCTCAACAACATGCTCGAGCAAAGATCAAAACTTACTCGAGCATCAGTAAGCGTCAAGTCTCTTCTACTAAGTCCTTGAAGGCTTGCTCGAGCAAGATTTTAAAACATGCTCAAGCAACAGTGATGCTGAAGAGTTTTTGAACAGACTTTTAAGAACCTTGCCTGAGCATGGTATACTCATGCTCGAGCACTGTACTCGAGCAAGGAAATTTTCCTGCTTGAGCACCAGCGAGTAAATGCACCTTCTTCAGTCTCTCAAGGAAGCTTGCTCGAGCAAGCTTGAATCCTTGCTCGAGCAACCTCACTCTATTCTTTCAAATCACCGTATACGAAATTCTTGAAACATTGAATGGATCAATTTCTTATCTGATTATTTCTGATTATGATTACCAAATGCTATTAACCAATTTGTTCATGAGTTTCAGATCATTTAGACATAAATTACCGGTGAATTTGAATTAATCAATCTGGACAGTCAGACGCATTAAATGCTGCTACCTAAACCGTTATATTCTCAGAGACCGATGTACTAAGAAAAGTAAAGCTAACTCTGATATTCTCCACTTTGCAATTAATGCCATTCCACAACGGATACAACAAAAAGAATGAAAGAGAATGTTGATCTGAACATCCAACAGAGACGGCGAAATCCTCAGCAAATGTATAATCTGTCTAACGGACATATTTTGGAGTCTCAACGGCTATTTCTTGTGCTTCAACAACGGTCATTAATGGAATCAACTATAAATAGCCGAAGCATTCAATTCGCCACCTACCGAAACGCTGCGCAATCAATTTGATATTAATTTCACTTACTGTTTCAACTGTGTTACGAAGTCTGTTCTTCAGTGTTCATTTTCTATCAACTCGTGAGGAGTATTTAAACACTTATTTCTTTATTGATTGTAACTTAAGGTTGTGGAACCTTAAGAGTGGGTGTATAGATTACAACTTGTAAGGGGGAGTGGAGTTCGAGAGTGGAAGGGACCCTCCTTCGTTTACAGAGTCTGTAATCGTTTGAAAAATAGTGAAATCTCAGGAGTTCTGAGGACTAGACGTAGGTCGAAGCTTCAGACCGAACCAGGATAAATTCTCTTGTGTTCTTTTATCTTATTGGTCTCTATTTTGCTCACAATTGAAAAGAAGTTTTAGAATTGTTGAGATCACCTATTCACCCCCCCCCCTCTAGGTGATATTCCATCTTCATGTATCGTGAAGTTTTACATTTCGAACACTCACTTAGTCCTTCATACTCCTTTCTGTACAATATGCAATCATTACGAGCAAGCATGTCATTTTTTAAATACTCTATACCCATCGTAAATAAGATTTTCTTGGCCTCATACATACGATTTGGAAGTAGATTATTCTCTAGAAAGATATCACACAACAATTCACGTAACAATGTGAAACTACTGCCGGTCTATCCACAAGTTGCCTTTAAGTTGACCAAATAAAAATACCTAACAAGCGTGTATACTTTGTACACCCAGGGTAAAAAGGTATCTCGGCATCACTCTGCATGCTGTCATATACACGTGATTGTGTAAAATATTCTACCCAACATCAAGAATCATTTTCTCCATTCTATATTCATCTACAACATCCAAAACTTCCTTCTCGTGAGACGGACAGGCAATCACTTCCTCACCATGCCATATCCACCTTGTGTATTCAAGATTTATTCCATTACCAAGTAAGTGCTCTCTTATATCATCTACATCATGTCGACTCTCATTTAAACACTTAACATAAGGACAAAAATAATTCCTATTTTTATTAGGCGCATTCATTTTAGAAAATTCAATATACACTTCCAAGGCATTCTCATATTCTTTACTAGTTCTCAATGCATTCATTTAACTGTGATCCATTTTATTACCTCCTAATCCAAATTCAACAGTACTCAAGCTTAGACCAATTGTCATTATATATGAGGTATGTGAAGCAGAATAACAAATTACGACAAAAATGTCATTATATGAGGTATTGTCATTATACTTTCCCCTCATTGAAAACTTTCAAGGCAAAATAGATCTTTAACCCTATTTATAAAGTCCCAACAAAGGTGATCTATTTACCAATATAATAATGGTAACATTAAAAAGGCATGTTAATTTGGAACCATATGTGCCTAAGAGTGACACTACCCTTCTAACTCTTGACTAGGGAGTCAGCTTGCATGATCTTAAGGATTTTCTAGATTTAATTTGCTTAATTCTAATGCGTTTCGGCTCTATAAATGCTTAAATAGGCCTGGCCAACAAGTTAAAATATTATTGAGAAATAATATCTTAGGTTATTGGAGAGTTGAGAGTTAGATATCTACAGTTTTTGATATTTCACATTTAGGATCTTAACATATCTTAGGTTGTGGCCACATGAAAAATATATTATACAGATTTTAAATCATTTATTGATGATTGGCTTGGCAACTACTTACCAACAAAATTCACAGCAATAACATGAGTTTGCGTATTCACTCAGATAAGTTCTATTACATATTTATATATCGTGTAATATTTCTCCCAAAAACCTAACTGAAGTAAAAATAACAAAAACTATAAAACTTTGCATTTGATATGACGAATATATATTTCTTAAAGGAATCAATCAATCAATCCAGATCCAGAGCACGTTTCCATTATTCAAGTCAATGAATATTCCCTACTCAAGAATATATAGCAAAGGATAGTAAAACATAAATATACTACTTAGAATTACTTCTATAGGTGTATAATTAGGAACAATAAGCTACTACAACAAACAATGTAAGATCAATATATAATGACAATCTTACCAAAATGAAGGATCTACATTATTGGGGATAATATACACCAAGTGTTCAAACTACATACCAAACTAAACTGACTGAAGTTAAAGTACTTTTCATTCATGTCTGCACTAGGCAGATAAAGCTAACATACTTTCTATCCTATTAGAATTAAGATTAGTATAGAACAAAGAATGAAGAAAACCAACATCACTCTACCAGATCAAATTGCAACATGTGACTAAATCTAAGGTATCTTAACATATCTATAGTCTTTTCTATTAAAGGCATAATTACTATACAGTCCCATATGAGCAAAATGATTACTAAAAAATTTCATGGGGAAAAAAACAAATTGTCCAAATACTCTGTTAAAACTAGTTCTAAAAATGAAACCCCATTTTGCAGAACCTAAGACTTTGACAGATTACAATCATGAAGCTCTGCAAAATATGCTTTGACAAAACTTCTTTTCATAAATAAGATCAAAGTGAAATGAAAATGAAAACAAACATCCAAAAGAGAAAGAGGGAACCTTTTCGCGATGACTGTCGTTGAAGTGAGGGCATGACGAAGGAGGAGGAGGGACTGTAGCTGGAGGACACCACTACTAGAAAAACTCATATTTGCGACGGAAACAACTTTCCCTCGCAAAATGGGGATTTTTGCGAGGGAACGTATGTTTCCCTCGCAAAAAGTCACCATTTTGCGAGGGAAAGTTTATTCCCTCGCAAAATTTGGGGAAATTGGGGGGAAATATCCCGCCAATTTCCCTCCATTTTGCGAGGGACCTTGCTTCCCTCACAAAATAGCTAGTTTTTGCGAGGGAACCATACTTTCCCTCGCAAAATGGGGATTTTTGCGAGGGAAAGTATGTTTCCCTCGCAAAAACAGTCACTAAATTTTCCTTCGTTTTGCGAGGGAACCATGTTTCCCTCACAAAATAGCCAGTTTTTGCGAGGGATACATACTTTCCCTCGCAAAAATCCCCATTTTGCGAGGGAATTTGTGTTTCCCTCGCAAAAAGAGAATTCTTATCGTCATTTAGGTTTCCTTTTCAGCAAATGCGGACCCGAGAGAATTCAGAGACAGCGCCGCGAACACACTAGCCCTTCCCTCTTGCGTTCAACCTTGATCCTTCATCACTCTACACCTTGGACCTGGACGCGCAGACTTTTAGACCAGCGACCTTCACACCCTCATACCAGCGGCCTTCACGCTTCGACCTTCATCTCTCAACGTCATCTTCCTCCTCACTGGCGACGCCCTTCATCTTCGTCATCGCCGGTGAGACTTACCCACCCCCGCTGTGAGCTGATGAAACGAGAGAGCACAACACCGACGAGGCCTCTGGACCATCTTCGACCTTCAGCCATTCATCTTCCCTCAGTCTCAACATCTCCAACAACCACCACCGCCCTTCATCTTCATCATTCATCACTGGACAGAGCACAGCCGTGACTTTCAAACCGTTAGTTTCAGAGAAACGGTTACACAGCTGTGAATTTCGTTAAGGTTTCGTTAGATCTGGTGGTTCTTAGCATCTGGTTTCGTGTTTATTAATTTAATGTTATATTTTTCTCATGTTATCTGTATGCTAGGTCTCCATCCCTGTCGTTTGTTTTTAATCTATATTTCATTGCAATCTTGTATGTTTTTAATCAGTGCTCGATCCCACCGTATTACTCCCCTTTGCCAGATCTCTCTTCTCTCCACCTCATCGCCATCGTCCTCACGTTCTACCCATGGTCTCTCTCAAGTTGTGTCTAGTCCTAGCTTGCGCTGCCCAATAGTTTCAGAAGCAGCAGCAAACGTGAGTGAGAGCCCCCAGATTCTGTGTAAGTTATTCCTTATTTTGATTTTTGTGATTTTCTTTCCACTGTGTATATTAATGTTGTGAGATCTATCGACTTAGTGGGGATTTCTTTTGTCTTTTCTGGTTTCCATCCTGCATAGTAGTTGTGGAATCTGTTCTCAAACCTTTTACCCTGAGCGTTGGGTTTCTACCATCAAACAAGATTCATACATTGACATTGTATTTCTTTGGTATCTTAATGTGAACGCTTCTTGTTTTTTTGGTAGTCCAATTGTGGATGTTTCACTGCTTTTTGCAGAAATGGTTCGGCATGGTCTTCGCTGCATAGCATTTTGCAAATCACGGAAGCTTTGTGAACTTGTTCTATCTTATACGTATGTCAAATGATTTTTACGCATTTGTGTGGTTCAGTACTGAATGAGAAGTTTTTTTTTCCCCCTTAATGTGATATTCGTTTTTTGAGCGGACGTTTTAATAGTTATTTAGTCCTTAAATGAAATAGAAGCTTATAGCCTTATACCATTGATCACTTCATAAGACACAGACGGGAGATCCTTCATGAGACAACCCCACATCTGATAAATTTGATATGTGCATATCGTGGTGGCTACATTGCAGAGGTTAGTTTTATTTCTATTTTCTCTTTTTAAATATTGATCTCTAACAAAGCACGTTGGTTGTCATATGATTCTGTGACATACTACTGGTGGCTTTACATTGACAGGAAAGGAGAAAACCTAAGAGTGAGTTTTTTGGTGTCAAATTTGTGGTGTTGTTGCAATTAATGCTCTTGAGTTGGGCATTGATGTTGGAGAAATTGATGCGACCCTGCATTTAGGATTTCTCGATGGTATTGCTAGGTAAACTGATCATACACATTTTTATATCAATACTTTATGAAGCATCCAGAAAAACCGTTTGGTAGACCAATTGAGTGCTGCCATGTTGATGCCCAAAACAAGCAGGTTCTCTAGACTTATCTTCTACTTACATATATATTTCTGTTTACTATTTACTGCTACTGTAAACTAAACACTTTTTTATGGCATAGAACTGTAATGTGTGTTGCTCTGCCATTTGGCATTGAAATGCTTGTTTCTTGAAATCTTTCTGTATTGTGTCACTATTATTGCAGACATAAGACTACAGCCTCTACATATTTTGCACATATTTTTGTTCTACTGCTTTTATTCAGTAACTCGTTTTAGATTATACAGCTGATCAATACTTTAACCCCTAAACTCTTAGTTTTGGTTTTCATTGTAATTCTAAATTTCTAATCATCATGCATTCTGTTCTAATAATGTATAACTGGTGCAAGTTCTTTAACTTCATTCTGTCAAGTCATGAATGAATTAAACTAATTCTACCATGTTTTATTTTCTCTCTTATCAGTTTGGCTATTCATTGGTTTTCACATGTTCCTTCTCATATCTCTTGCTGAAATAATTTCAGAGCATCTGCAAGAATTAGAACAACTATTGAAGCGGATTTCTATGATGAATGAATTGACTCCAAGAACTAAAGACTATCTAGTTTCATTTGTAGAGTTCATGTCTACTAGGATATTTGCTGCCTAATAGTTTAGGTCTTGTGTAGTTGTAAAGAGACATGGTGTTTTTTATTTCATTTTCATTTTATATATATTTTGCTCATTTTAGTTCATGTATGTAGTTCATGAACCTTTAAATGATGGATGGTTGTTTAATTAAATTTATTCACACTAGAATTAGAAGATTGTTGGTATATTTCATTTTGAAGCTTTTGAATTGTGGAAATCCAATTTTTAACTTATGTTAAGTTGTTGAGTCCTTGTGGGAGTTTTGTTCAAGGAGACTAGTTCAATGAACTGTTTTTTCACACAAATGGCTCTCATTTATATACTTGTTTCTGATTTTCATTTTTAGTTCAATTTGGTCGAAACATTATAATTTGTAATATTTTGTTTTTGTTTTATAAACTTTTATGATTGTTACATTTTTTTTTAATGATATACAAGTCTTTTTATTTTCTAATTTTTAATATATTTTTATTTAATTATTTTATTTTTTTTTATTTTTTTATATTTTTTTTAAAATTAATTAGCATTTGCGAGGGAAAAGTAGTTCCCTCGCAAAATTATATTTTTATTTAATTATTTTATTTTTTATAATTTTTTATATTTTTTTAAAATTAATTAGAATTTGCGAGGAAAAAGTAGTTCCCTCGCAAAATTGAGGATTTTGCGAGGGAACACCCTTCCCTCGCAAATGTTCAACTTTTGCGACGGAAACATGTTCCGTCGCAAAATTTGAAAATTTTGCAAGGGAAACATTTTCCCTCGCAAAAGTTGAATATTTGCGAGGGAAATAATTTTCCCTCGCAAATTTCAGGATTTGCGAGGGAAAATTTTTCCACCGCAAAAATTCTGAATTTGCAACGGAAAGAGGTATTTTTGCGACGGAATTTTGGTCTGCGATGGCGATTTTTGCAACGGAACTTTTTCCGTCGCAAATCACTTTTACGACGGAAAATGCCTGTTTTGCGAGGGAACTTTTCCGCCGCAAAAAATTGTTTTTTTGTAGTGCACAGAGTTCGAGAAACAGAAAAAGCTTAGGGCGCGATGGAGGAGGAGGAGGAGGACGGACTATAGCTGGAAACCACAAAATTAGAGAAACGGAACAAGCTTAGGCGAGGGCACAACGAAGGAGCCAGAGGGAATGTAGTTGGAGGACACAGAGTTAAAGAAACAAAAAAATGCTTAGGGCTCAAACAAAGTTCACATATGGGAGGGGGAGTTAGAGGCACGGAAACAAAGTGAAGAAGGGAAAAATTGAAATATTCACATTTCAACGACTAGTTTCATGAAACTAGTCATTGAAATTGAAACCAATCGTTGTAAATTAAAAATAAATAAATAGGGTGAGAGGGGTCACCTTTCAACGAATGTTTCCGTAACAACAGTCGTTGAAAGTCGAGTTACCATGATGGGTTTCCAAAACCATTCGTTGTAACTAAAAATTAAAAAAAAATTAATTAATTAATTAAAAAGGCCTGAGAGAGGTTTGAATTCTCAACCTCAGCGTAATTAAATAAACACTCTAGCCAATAGTGTCACCAGCACATTTGTTAAAGAATTCATAATACAGTTCTTATATTTCAAAATGATAAAATAATTAATTGGCGTTATGAGGGTTTGAACGCTCAACCTAAGGATAACACTTCAACACTCTAGCCAACTGAGCCACGGCTATTTTTATTAACGACTGTTTTCAGTAAAACAGTCGTTGTTTCTCAAAATTCAATAAAAATAAATTATGTGTGGACCGGGCTAGAGATACAATGACTATTTTTGTTAAAACAATCGTTGTATCTCATATTCAAATTACAACATTGCCACCACCTTTTTTTAAGACTATTTCTTTAAAAAAGAGAATGTTAATTGTCGACGTTAAATCCCGACTTTATAGTAGTGTAAGTTAATTAATATGACATGTATTTTTTAAAAAAAAAATCCTATTCTTCATCCTTAATCCTCATTCTCTACTCTCCCCTCCTTAACTATTGTTGAGGGAGTATCAATAAGGGCAAATTTTAAAAAAAAAAAATTGACAAATATGAATATTGTATCTTATATTTAGAATCTCCCCAAAATTCTCTTATATTAAGTACAAATGGGAGTATATTCTCAAACTTCATCTCAACTTCTTTTATCTTTTTTTAGAAAAAAGTTGGTAACATGGTTCTACTTATCAACTTCGAGGGGGTTGAATTGACGATACATTCTTAATTCTTTTAATTAAGGCTTAGTTGAATTGAGGTGAAGATCTGTCTTTTCAATGTTTCCTTCTCCTTCGTTGTCTTTACTCAATTTCTTGTATGTGTGATTGTTCATAAAAATTTTCTAACTTAAGTTGGGTATAAAATTTCAACACGCGTTCCATTTTTAATTAACTGCCAGTATCTATTGAGATATTGGTAAGATACTTTTGCAAGTTTTTCAAATTAATCTGTGTGTAAGATATAGTGTGTTTTGATTCATCGTATTGTACTTGACATTGGTTAGAAGTAAAATAAACCATTATTAACATATTCAAGGCCATTAAAAATAAGGGAAAATCCATCTCAGGACCTATATTAGTAAAAAAAAATGTCAAAAAATGCCTAAGAAAAAATCATATGTCATAAAAGGCCCCACAACCTTTTCTAGTATTATTTCATAAAATGTTAGTTGTTAACGCCTACTGATATAGTTGTTAACGGGTATTGATTTAATTGTTAACGGAACTAATTTAGTTGTTAAAATATTGTTGTTAATGCTACTGATTTAATTGTTAACGGGTACTAATTTAATTATTAATGAGACTGATTTAGTTATTAATAATTATGAAATAATACTAGAAAAGGCCCTAGGACCTTTTTTGACATTTTTTTGTTAATATGAGCCCTGAGCTAGATTTTCCCCAAGAACAACGTACGTGTCATTTTCTTCTCCACCTGATTGGAAATTGGAAATTGAAGTTTTGCTATAAATCAAGAGAAGATCTATTGGCAGATTCAGATGGATGGAGAAAGATGAAGTACTGAAGTAGACAATACTTATTTAATGATAGGAAGGTCTTTTAGTATTGCACATAGTTTATAATATTGACATATCAGCCAATTTAGGGGTCTATTATTAATAATTAGGGAGTAAATTATTATTATTATTATTACCAACTTAGATTAGTTTGAATGGTTAAGGTTTTTGTCCATCAACAAGACATTGAATATTCAATTTTCAGTCTTTGTGTATAAAGAAAAATTATTAAAAATTTACCATTTGTCCTTTTTATTCCAAGGAAATTAAGGCTTAATTTTTCTTTGGAAGTTGTTGTGCAAGAGTAATGTTGTCTTTGAATTTTTTTGAGTTTAATGTCACCCCATCCAAATGTTTTCAAATGGTAGTGATATATTCCCAGCCGTTATCAACTATTAATTGACTAAATATGCTAAGTCGACAAATTTACGTGTAATCCATTTTATTTTTTTAAGATTGATTTATAAATAAGGAAAAAATTTAAAAATGCATCCCATATGAAAGATTGAAGAAAATCAAAGAGGTTGAAGCATTTTGTATGATGAAGAGAAAATTAAAGAGGTCCCATCCATCTCAGAGTTGTTAGGGTACAATGGCCAAGGGTTTTTAATTGGCAATTCTTGACAATATCTTTCAATGTGTCCTACTTTTAGTAATCGAATCTTCATTTTCGTTATTACTCTTTGGAAAACGTGAGCTCCCCCGCCATCCATCTGTGGCTTCTCCTTTTTAATTGTTGTTCACTCTACTAGTATAGTATATTTAGTCAACTCATGATCAAATTTAACATAAACAATGGTCAAGGTGACATTGTTACAATTTGAAAACTTCCAAGCCCAAAAAACTTCAAAGGTAACATTGCTCATGAGTAAAAACTTTAGGATAAATTTACATCTTAACAAAAATGACGTAGATAAATTGTGGAATATAATTGTCAACCCAATATGATATGTTTGATTAACTAAAGATCAAACTTAACCTGGATAATGGCAAGATCTGATTGGAGGTGCCAAGATCTGCTGCTGGAAATCTTTGGTTTAATTTGCTTGAGTCCTTGAGTGGTGTGTCGTTATCTCTGGTGTCAAGACAGGGAAATCAAGCTACAGACAGACTTGCAGTAGAAGCCGCAAAGAAGATGCTTCAGCCCCATTGGCTGACTTGTGTTCCATCTTCTCTAAGCAAGTTCTTGGCTCATGACTCGATGATTTCCAAGGACCGAAGGGAGTGCAGATCTGGTTTGTACAGTGGTCACGACAGGGAAGGTATTGGCTGATTGCATATACATGGTTGCTGTTGCTGATAGTCAGTTTCATTCTTTCAATTGCTTGTTTAGGATTATAGGACATAGTTGGTAAGGTGGGTGATAGGATTTTATGTTAGCTTTTTGAGTTTCTCTTGGCTTCAGCTATTAGTGATTGTAATTCATTGTTTGTTTTAATAAAATTCGTTCTTTTGGCCCAAAAAAAAAACCCTGGATAATGGCCGACGCAAAATTACTGCTATTTGGACAAAATATTAATCATAAAATGATGCATTTTTAACCCAATTCATTGGTTATCTAATCAACAAATAAAGTTTAACCGAAACTATCATATACCACTCTGGTCCTATTTATAAGTCCAATTTGACCAAAAAATTTGATCCTTTTTATAAGTCCATTTTGATCAAATAAATGAGATTGTGACAATTTTGCCCATAGTAATGATGATGAGAGAGATTAGCTAACCATATTGGAAAGAGAAAAAGATGAAAGAGATTTGACAATAAATTTTAAAAGGTACTCATTCATAAATGAGGGTAAAGTTGAAAATTTGTTCCATAATCATTGAGATACTTACCTTTCCTTGGTATATGACATTTGGTCAAACTGGACTTATAAATAGGACCAAAGTGGTATATCAATATGTGGAAATAGTTTTTTTCCTCTTCTTTCTTTTTTTTGTAAGGTTTTTATGATAAAACTAAAATATTTTCATTAAGATATATCATATAAGCTGACACAAACATTGCACTCAATTTATCCACTATATATAGCCAACGAATCATTAATTGATTTAACAATCCCATTTAATTTACTTTATTATTTATAATAGTGTGAAAAATTAACTCGATATAGTTATATATAGATCGCCTTTACAACATTAGATCGAGCTTACTGTGATTTCATCATCAGAGACCAACCTAGCTATCACTTTAATAATGTTGAACATTTTAGGTGAAACCCTGAAATTAATTAAGTATACTAAATTAAATGAGGCTACGCTATTATCATTCATGTATAACCACCCTTAAAACCAATAATATAATTAGCCTCCAAACGCTTAAACTCAATGTTATTATATTGTACAAAACTATAGTTGTCTTCTTCTAACTAAGTTTTGTTGTCCTGGTCATAATAAACTTATTATTATGATAATTAATCCTCCAGACCTATCCCTTTTTTAAAAAAATCAAATAAAGCTTAGGCCTTGTTGGTTGCAGGAATGCTGAGAGGAAGGAACGAAATGCAATGCTTCAAGATATTTGGTTGCAAGCTTATCATCATCATTACCAAAAAAAAAAAAAGCAAGTAATTATCATTCCTTCCAAAAATTGAAAGAATGGTAATTCTCTACCAGTTTGATGAAAACTGATAAGCGGTCCCCATCAACTAAAATTTAAAAAAAATTAATTAATTAATTAATTATATTAATTGAACGCAAGTTAACATTTTAAGAAAAACTGTATTTTTCCCAAATTAATTCAAAAATGAAAATATCATATTTAATTTATCAAACTAATTTTCGTTGACAAAATAATAGTATATTAAATGAAAGTGTTTTGTCTAATTAATAAAATAAATATAAAAATATTCCACGCTTGATTATATTATATCTAAAAAATTTATATTAAATTTCATGTGTGTTCTGGAACATACTTCATAGTGAATTATTCTCAAATGAATACTTTTTGTTGTTATATTTTAACTATAAAATTAGGGTGGGGCTATGCAAATAATGAGAAGAGCCACAAGGATTTTCTACGTGATATTTTATTTATAAGAAATTAGACTCTTCTCTCATTTTTCTTCCAACTTAAACTCATCTGTAATGACGTGGTTATATAATGAGTCCATTCTATGTAATGAATTGAGTGCCAAATTTGAAACCATTGAAATTCTTCTACTTTTCCCAATTCTCATCATTAATGGAAAGAATCAATTTATTTTCCACAACCCTCGGATTGAAAGTATGAGTAAGCTTGAGTAGAGTCAACAAAAGCATTTAAAATAATCGTTTACACTTTTATTTTCAGCCCAATATTTAATGCTATTTTGCTGTTGTCATCATCATGCTTCTCCATACCCAATTCAGACAGCTGCCTTACCCGGTTAATCACTTTCCTGTGGGGAAAAATTAGGTTAGGAGTCCATGCATGTTTGTTTGGATTTAATGAAATTTTTCCTAACAAAAAAAGTTAATATAAACAAACACTCTCATTATCTTGAACACCATACCTGTCCTAATCAATCACTATGATATCACAATTTCCACTAGTTTGATGACTTTTCTTCCTATTTAATCCGTAAGAAAGAAATAAATCTAATTAATCAAGAAGTTCTAATTATTTTTAATATTTTAAAAATTAATCTTAATGAAACGTACGAATGACATAACGTTTATCTGAGACTGGTTGAATAGATCAAATCATTTTTAGCTTAATGATATACTCCCTCCAGTCCTAATTATAAGACAATATTTAGAAGTTGGTTTTAGTCCTAATTATATGATACAATTTTAATTTTTGTCAACTTTTTCCAAAAATACCCTCATTTTATTCTTTCAAGTGTGTTTAGTTTTTTGTGAGTATATAGAATCTTCCAATCAGTAATTTTTAAATTATTAAATTTTAATTTATTTATTGATTAGCTGTTGTTAATTTGCCAATATATATATACACACACATATATATGTCTGTATCTATATATATGTGTCTATGTAGATATATATATATGTATGTATGTATGTATATATGTGTGTGCTCGCGCGTGCCTGTCAATATATATAT
Organism: Acacia crassicarpa; assembly: GCA_034222035.1. NCBI lineage: Eukaryota > Viridiplantae > Streptophyta > Magnoliopsida > Fabales > Fabaceae > Acacia > Acacia crassicarpa. The sequence continues at coordinate 39,822,483 of JAWXYG010000009.1, read as the reverse complement.
ATATATATATATATATAAACACACACACACACATATGTGTGTGTGTTCACTATATATGTATATAGACATATACACAGACACACACATATATAAATACACACTCACACACACATATGTATGTGTATACATATATGTATATATCTGTGTGTCTCTATCAATATATATGTGAGTGTGTGTGTCTCTATACATACATACATATATATATATATACACACATGTCTGTGTGTGTGTTTATATGTCATATATATATACATGTGTGTGTGTCTACATATATGTGTGTGTAGATATATGTATGTGTGTGCAAATATCTATATGTATACACATCAGCGGACCTACATGTATCATTACTTGCCCCCCAAAAATTTGGGATTAAAAAAAAAATATAGGACTCATATAGGAATAGCTACCAAATATATATTCAGCATATTCAAGAATAATACATGTTTTTTATTCTGAAAATGCAACATTTCTATATTTGGCATCTATTCCTATATGCTAGATTTTCATTAGCATTAGTATTATTTGTCTACTTTCCTTGAATTAATACATGCTTTCCTATATTTGGCAGCTATTCCTATATACTGGATTTCCATTAGCATTAGTGTTATTTGTCTACTTTTCTTGAATTAATACATGTTTAAATAATTGTTCATCCTTAATATATCAATATTGCATTAGTTGAATGATTGTTTAGCGCCTTATTCTTTTGTTTTTTAATATATTTAAAACTTTCCTTAAAAAAATTTTCGGTACCCCTGAATCCCCACGTCAATTGTGCCCCCCTACTATAATTTTCTGGGTCCGCCACTGTGTATACATATATATACACACACATATATGTATATATAGCAAGACCATTATTTTAATTAAAAAGCTTGTTGAAAGGAAAATTCTAGGTTAGAGAGGCATGTGGTAGAGGTTATTGATTCAATTTTACTTATGTCATTTTAAGTTTATAAAAGGGCATTTAGAAAAATGAGTAAAATTAACTAATTTAACTCCTCTTCTTAATCTTCCCAAAAGCAGTTAAATATGTCCTATAATTAGGATCGGAGGGAGTATCTTAGTTGTCAACTCTCATCCATTATAGTGTCTGTACTCTGATTTTTAATACCCAAATTAAAAAGGCTTGATGTGATCTAAGATTAAAAAAGCAACTCCAATAACAATAATTTGCGTGTGATATCATACTTTTTAAAGCATGTAAATACTAGATATATATATCATCATAACCTTAAATTTATGTCCTTTTGAGATTTTGATGAATTATAGAGTATAATATCTATGCCAATTTTTAGGTCATATGAAGCGTAAAAATTGATAGCACTACAACATATATTATATCATGTGATATATATATAGTGTGTGTGTGTGTTCAATCTTTTTTTTCGAGAAACAATAAACCAATTCAGTTGTGAGTAAAGCACTTTTTAGTATGCTAGAGATGCATGTCATGTATACCAACAAGGCAACAAAGGCTTAATTAACTAAACATATTTCTCCTCCAGTTCTTTATATAAGATTGAAACTTTTTGAATTAGTCCAGTCCTTTTTATAAGATTTAGTTTAAGATTTTCTATACATTAAAAGCACTGTTAACAATTTTATCCCTAATTAATATGCTCTCTCATTTTTTCCATATTTCTTTCAAATTTATACTCATTATTTCTCTCTCTCTCTCTAATAAGGGAACATTAAAAAAAAAAAGTGTATTATTTATTACTTTTAACTAGTTTTAACAGATTTCTTGAACCGTATAATTTAATTTTTTGGATCTTCGGATTAAAAAGGACCTGAGGGAATATTACACATACATAAATTACAAATAGGTTTATTTAAGGTTATTAACTTACAGAAAACTTCCATGAACTTTGGACTCCATAGAAATAATCTCCTTAACATTTAAAGCATTACTCCTCTGGTCCTATGGGGAAAAAAGAGAAGTTTTTTTCTTATCCTATTTATAAGGCACCTTATTTAAGGTTTAGAGTTGAATGTACAATTTAACACTTCAATTTATTATTGTGTTGGCTTTATTTTCATTGGATATTATAGATTAACTAGGGGTAGAGTTGGAAAGTTTTTTAATTCCAAAATTAATGAGGTTTAAAGTTTTCCTTGATCTATATGAAAAATGCAAGGTTATTAAAACCGGACCGGTCATTAAACCGGTCAGAGTACTAGGTTAAGGGTCAGTGGGTCAGACCGAAGTCAAACCGGGGCTAAACCGGGGCCAAACCGGTGAGAAAATAAAAATTTCAGAATTATTAATATAAAAGTATAAAAAAAATTAAAAAGAACTCAAAAAGTTAAATTTCAAACAGGAAAGCTGAAATTGAACCGAACAGATTTTGAAACTGATGAGTGACAAGACCCATCATCCCAAAAGTCAAATAAGTGGCCAATGCTTCTTCCCTAACTCAGTTTCCTTGGGATTCATAGTTTCATACTAACATTTAGTACTAAAATGATTTAAAATTTACAATAATTAATAAAATATGAAAAAGTACTCCAAGGAAAACTAATTAATAAAATTAACAAGAGAAGAGAAACTTGTCAGATGCATGATGATTTGACGGAAAAAAATAAAGATGTCAGATAAGTTGCATGTTTAGTAAATGAAAAAAGGCAGGGATGGTTTTGTGGAAATAACAATTAGAGAAATATGAGAGAATGGGGACAATGAAGAGTCAGGCAGAGTGTGGAAGGCGAAAGTAGAGGTTTCCTTGAAGCCGAGCCCTTCTTCTTCATCGGTCATCTTCATTCATCGTCCTTTCTTCATACCAGAGTAAGAGAGAGAGAGAGAGAGCGAAGAGTGAGAAAGAGTGAGAACTGAGAAATCAGAAGAGAAATCGAATCATCAGCAAGAGGGAACACAGTCCAGAAAACTCTGATCTTCGACAAGGACCTCCAATCCCTCCGACAAACCAGATCGCGACGAGACAGAGTGCCTAGCTAAATCGTCGCACAAAACCCAGATCGTGATCTGGGTCAACTTTTGTTCCTCTCCCTCTCCGTCTTCCATGCTTTTTTTTTTAATACTGGGTGGCGACCCCGGTTTCTATGGTTTTCTGGACCGGACTCATGGCCGGTTCGTCGGTTTCCGGTTCAAACCGGCCGGTCCGGTCCGGTTCTAATAACACTGGAAAAATGTTGAAAGTGCTCTATAAATAGGATTAGAAGAGTATAATAAACCTTGATTGATAAGTAAATAACCCCTGAACTTTAAATTTTATCAAAAATTTAAAAAAAAAGTGCAAAATTAATCGTATATATGTGAGTTATTTGTATAAATATAAGAATTTAGGGGTTTTATTGTAATGTTTCAAATGTTAGGAAGGTTTAGTTCATAATCATAAGGATTATGTATAATTTAGCCTCTGCTTAATCACATATATATATATATATATATATATATATATATATATATATATATAGTTGTGGCATGATTATTTGTGGCAGCTTAATTTCGTTGAGGGCTTTTCAAAATGATCCAACGAAAATTTGTATATAATAAATTTTGGTTGTTCTCTTAACTAGGAAAATGAAGTTGCATTAATATGTGAGATTGAACCAACCACCAACCAACCAAAGCTTTAAATGAAACCGAACAGAAGAGAAGTAGAACGCAAGTGGTTGAGGGCTTGAGGCTTGGAGAGACCTGCAAATGGGAAGGTGTAATGAGAAGGGAAAATTGAGGGTGGGCTCTTCAAGCAAGCCCCTATCCTATATATCAGATGAACCAGAAAACTACTTTTTTCAACTGTTTCATAATCAATAATGACACACACACTCAGTTCACTTAATTATTTTAGTTGGAAGATCTATATACTAGTATGTCCACATGGATATATATGCTGCTACCACCTTCTACACACACTCACACATCATTATCATCATATAACCTAAAAGCTAAAATTATAGTTAATCTCTTTAGCTAAGACCGCAACTATTTGTATATTGTAAATTATAATTGTGTACATCTATAATATTCTTGATTTAAGACATGTTTCCTATTGCTATTGTATTCTTATTCCTATATAAGATAATGCACAGAACCAAAGGCATTAATTGAAGGGGCCTCATTATTCTATTCCTGTGTACCTATGAGTATAAATTTTATATAAACATGTTGAATCTAGATATTTACTTTTTCCATGAGACGCCAAGAGTATTATCGATCTGTTAGTAATATAATTTTTCTCCCTTTAAAATATTAAGTTCTTAATTAGGTTTATTCCATACACAATGTTTATAATTTGAATCTACATTTCATTTGCTTGACGAATAAGAACATGGGCCATTAATGTCAACTTGAGCTGAGAATATCACACTATTGATAATTAATTTCTCTTCACCGTTTGTATCCAAAAGAAAAAATCTCTTCACCTTTATAAGGCGCTTGCTGATTGAATTAGATTATCCTAGACACTAGGGTATTAATTACATTTTTTTAAATTGTTCCTATTTAATATTTTATTAATTGCACTCATTACAAGTTCTTGACGTAATTCATAATATTTAATAATATGGGTGAATTTATTATTTTATTTTCAGACCGAGTCAATGACTTTTATTGTTTCTTAGTTTTAGTGAGGTGATTAAAAACGTCTTATAATAAAGACGAGATTGTTTGCTTTTTTTTTTTGGGGGGGGGGGGGGGGGGGGGGGGGGGTTAGAGATAGTCCCTTAAAGTACCTTATTTTCTTGTTGGACACAATATAGCTAATATGATTGGGCTCTTTACCCTCCCCCCACCGATCTGACCCAATAGGAAAAAGTTGACACGAAAAAATGCCCCAAATGTGAAGAGAGAAAAACCAATATTGGTTTGATTTTTTTATATTATTATTCAGTATTTGGTTCAGATCTTTTTATATTATCCAGAACTTGAACTCAAAGACCTAAAGGGATCTAACAGGGTCCTACATCGCTACACCAACACCCTATGTTAGTATATTGTTTTGATTTGATTAGATGGCAAGAGATTTTTTTTGGTCGAAGGTAGATGGCAAGAGATTTAACACCAAAACTTCGAGAAATAGCTACCCCTGCTACGTGAATATTTATACCGCTACATAATTTTTTAGCTCTACATAATTGTGTTACTAATAAATAATTCAGTGGCATCAAGGCAGGGAGATAGTTCACAAAATTCACACTATGGTGTTTACTCCCCACACACCCTCTTGTAAAATGTTTCTTTTCATTGTAAGATAAACAATTATCATTAATATATATATATATATATATATATATATATATATATATATATATATAAGTTTATCGTTTATCATGTTATTTAACATAAGGTTATGTTAAATCACCCTAAAAATACGTCGTTTTCCATTAATGAAAGGTCTTTTGGTAAAATTCGTATAATAAATACAAAAAATACCCTTCATTAATTCTTCTAACTCCTAAAACGACGTAGATTTAGGGTAACTTGACATAATCTTATGTCAAGTGACATGACAAACGATAAACCTATATATATATATATATATATATATCATTGTTTCTGCAAATTAATTTGCGTAATTCATAAACTGATATATAATCTAATGATACACACAAGATATACTATGATTAAGTAATATATTTAGTTTCCTTAATAAGTTAATATCTCGAAAAAGTTAATTGTATCTTATATTTTTGACATGATGGAGTGTTATTTTGTAGCCTTAAAGTTCCACTTCCATATACAGTCACGCTCACACGTATCTAACATTCCACAACATGCACGCAAAACGTAGGATCATGAATGGAGTGAACCATCTACCTATCTTTGACAGTATTGAAATGCATATTTCATGATACTCCAGCTTAATTAATTAGTTCCTTTGCCTTGCCTCTCTGAGATACAAGCCAAAGGTTAATTAGCTGAGGAAGAAATCAACTCAATAGTAAAACTTGGAAATTACAGAGAGAGAGAGAGATATGCCAGAATACTGCGTGACTGGGGGTACTGGTTTCATAGCTTCTCACATTGTGAAGGCTTTATTAGACAAGGGACACACTGTGAGGACCACCGTTAGAAACCCAGGTTTCATTTGCAGATTTTAAGATTTCAGTTCTTCACATTGAAGTTACCTTATTGCTTTATGTGTGTGTGTGTGTGTATAACGTTAAATTTGTGTGTGGCAGAGGATGTGGAGAAGGTAGGGTTTTTGTGGGAACTGGGAGGAGCAAGAGAGAGGCTGAAAATGTTGAAAGCTGATCTGATGGAAGAAGGAAGCTTCGCTGAGGCGGTTCGAGGCGTTGATGGAGTTTTCCATACAGCTGCCCCTGTCATTGTCAACTACCACGACGACGTTCTGGTCGCTCACTCACCTTACATCTAATTCTGTGACGAACTTTATAGTAAAATAGTCTTATCAACTTCAAAAATGCATAGACAGTCTATTTACGCTTCTTATTCAACCCAATGCTACCCAGTATGGTAATTTTGATTTGTTGGAAGGTTGAATTAGGCCATGATGAAAAACAAGAACCACAATCTAGTTCTTATACCATGTTAAGAAGATAAAATAGTGACAGATCGAAGAATACAATAAACCCTTCTAAAAGAGATTTATAGATTCTAATATAAACTTAGGGTAGCAAAAAGAGGTGAGGACCATTTTACCCTCTTTTAGTTGAGGATTCGACCTCCTTACACACCACAATACATTAACAATAGAACCCTTTATACATAGCATCAATTGTGATCTTATAAGAAAGATCAGATTTTAACTAACTAAAATGAGTTTTAATTTGAAATTAATTGGTTTATATTATTTGCGGGCATGCACTTGCTTCGATTTGTGTTGCAGAAAACCTTAATAGATCCAACAGTGAAAGGAGCAGTGAATGTGTTGAAGTCTTGTATAAGAGCAAAAGTGACAAGAGTGGTTATGACCTCTTCTTGTTCAGCCATAAGATATCGAGACGACGCACCCCAACTTTCTCCTCTCAACGAATCACATTGGACTGATCTCCAATACTGCAAGCGTTACAACGTACGAAATCAAATCAAATATGAAATCATCTAGTCCCTAATATAAAACCTACTTTATAGTGCAAATACAATGAAGGGAAAAACACTATAAAGTACAATAGGGTTTTATATTAAGAATGAATGAAGTAGGTTTTACATTAAGGACAAAGGAAGTATATTCTTGCATGCGTGGTTGTAAAGAAATGATCGGGTTCTTTGTTAATATTGCAGCTATGGTACGCATATGCAAAGACTGTGGCAGAAAGAGAGGCATGGAAGGTGGCTGAGGAAGGTGGGATAGATTTGGTGGTGGTGAATCCATCATTCGTGATTGGTCCTCTACTTGGGCCGCAGCCAACCAGTACTCTGCTCATATTACTCAGCATTATTATCAAAGGTTTGAGAGGAGAGTATCCAAACCAAGCAATAGGATTTGTGCACGTAGACGACGTCGTCTCAGCTCACTTGATAGCTATGGAAAATCCAAAGGCAAGTGGGAGGCTTGTGTGTTCTGGTTCTGTAGCTCACTGGTCCCACATCGTCCAAATGCTTCGTGACGCCTATCCTTCTTACCCCTATGCTCACAGGTGACTTCAACCTTACTCTCAGATCCCAACTCCATATAATCTTTAACATAGTGAGTTGACTTTTATTTGAGATATTAAATGAGCAAAATAAGTTAGATAAAAATGTTTATATTTATCATTTTTCTCCATATTAATTTGACTAACTTATAATCTAATTTATAATGTAATGATAGACAACATATGCTATATAATTAAGTACTTTATTTTGTTTTCTTAACCTCCAAAAAAAGTCAACTAACTCTTATATTAAAAATTGAAGATAGTATTAATTCCTATTGTCATTATTTCAAAGAACCTCTAAGGAGTTCATTAAAATGAAGGAAGGATGGTTAAATCGTTAAAGGATGCTTGTATCAACTTTTGGAGAACAGATTATGGGAAAAAATTGATTAAAGATGATAGATTTTGAGATGTTGGTAAAACTGAAAATGTTTGGATGATGATTCCGACCAAAATTACTTTTTCATGAGTAAATTACTAAAAATGGCATAAGCTAGAATGATTATTTATATAAGCTCCAAAAAATGGGGGTATTTGGGTCCTCTATGCATTTCTAACCTCCATTGTTACTCCATCATTTCAATAGCTTATCCATAAAACACGGTGTTAGCTAAATAAATGATTTTGGGGTAATGGATGGGGTTTGAATGTTTTTTCCTTTTCAAAAACCAAGGTTTATTAGCCAGAACTGATTGTTAATTTAGCAGCAATCCAAAGAGATAATAACTGTATAAAAATGAGATGAACTTCCAAATTTACGCATATTTAATACTATGAATTATTATATATCTAAGAAATTATACAAAGTTGCAATCAATGAGATATCAAATGGAGATAATCCCGGTGACTTACAATAAAAACCATTTATTTCTTCTAAAGTGTGCCTTATAATAAGGATTAAATGAGGGGATATATAAGAAGCCCTACAACAAATAAGCCAAAACTTTGAGATGTGTGTGTGTAGGTGCAACAATCAGGAAGGAGAAAACATCCCACATAGTATGGACACCTCCAAGATTGCAGCTTTAGGGCTTCCCACATTTAAAGGCCTTCAAGATATGTTCAATGACTGCATCAAGAGCTTCCAACACAAGGGCTTTCTCTGAACTTGGCTTATTTAATTGGATGCGCCATTTCTTATATATTATATGAAGCTTTGTGCGTTTGAATAATGTTGACGAGTATATATATGTCAAGATCTTTCCACACCAGGATAAAGGGCTTGCTGCAAAATCCTTTATATGATGGTGTCTACTTTTTCATACCTACCTTTCCTATTCTTAATTATGTTCTGTCTTCTTCATGTTCTTGAACAGAAATCATGGCAATCACGTCGTATCATATCTTTCTCTTCTTTTTTTCCTCTCCTTTTCTTTTCTTAATATTTCATTGCCTACTGTAAAACATTTTTTAACAAAATGTTGAGCTTCGAACACAATTTGCTCAAGAGAAAGAAATTTACTAAGACCATTTCTGCGACATACTGGGAATGGGAGCTACCAATGAGTCTCAACACATCTGGGTGAGTTTTATGATGTGCATCTCCATATGTTCGCATTTTTCCCCCCTTGTGTTAAGGGATGGATTAAAATAGTTGTACATAAAAGTAAAAGTGGGTCTAAAAAGTTAACATCTGTCATGATGTATCATGTGAGGGTAAGCATGGAAGGAAATATTATTGTTGGGATAACACCGCGATTTCTTCATTCTGAAATATTTGTTCAATACGAAAGGCGTGAGTTGTCGTTTTTTATTAGAATTAAAATGAAATGACTCCAGATTTATGACCTCTTTAGGTTGAGAAGTATACAAATATTGTTTGAAAGTTGAAACACAAGTAGATGTTTAAGAATATTGATAAATTATTTATCATTTTATGATCCAAATAATATTGCAAGGAGAACATAGTATAACTAAGAATGAAATAAAGGAAAAATCATGTCAATATTCAAGCTCCCTGGGAAAGCACATCCTTTTTTTAAAAAAAATTGTCCACCTGATTCATCGGAATCTTCAGTTCCAACTAATCCGGATTCACCCCGAGTCGGGCCAATGGTTGTGGGAAAAAAGCTCTCAACTCCATCTTCTTCATTCTCATACCTCCAACCGAAGGCGTGATTAAATGAGAGCAAATCTCTTACCACTTACTCCCAATAAATGTTGGTGGGAAGCACATCCTTGTTAGAGATAAACAAAATACCTCAGCCACCTTGCCATACTTTTGGACTTGTCCTTTTTTTTTTTTTTTGGTTACCTATCTGGTATCCAAAGCTTCGCCCTAACTAATCTAGATCCAACCTGTATTGTGCACCTGGCTATGATGGGTGAGCCTCCCAACGAAGCTTTTCTACATTCACAAGACTCAAACTTGAGTCCTTGCTTAAGAGACATAAATCACTTACTACTTGTGTCAACCCGGTGATTTTTGGACTTGTCTTAGATAATAGGTACAAATTAAATTTATCCAAATATTTATCTAAACATTTGGGCTCACTGCTGGATCGACAAAAATATGGGCCTGTGTATTTTGTCTTATTGGAATCTAGAATGTGTTTTAGCCCAAAAAGCGTAAGATATTTCTTCATATATAAAGAAAAAGTCAACCTTATACCCAAAAAAAAAAAAGTCAACCTGTATCAAAAAAAAAGTCAACAAACATACATGACAATTTATGAAGCATTAATTTTATAGAAAAAGGTCAAATCTTTTGCAATATTAATATTTTTTTTACCATTAAAAGTCAAGAGAAGAAAGGAATAGTGATCTCATTACGGTTTTTTATTAAAAGAAACAAATATGGGATGCAATAAAAAAGATAATCCGTATTTTATGTGCACGGTATTTTTTTTTCATGAAAATAGCACAAAAAGAATAAGAAAATAATTGAGCGACAACCAAACAAATCATAATTAGAAGCTCAGACAGTATTTTAATCAGATTCTTGTTGAAATATAATGGAGGATGGGGATCAACATGTGTATGCACAGTTCAGTTTCCAACCCAAAATGTATTTGGCTCCAATAAAATTCTGTTTCGCAAGTCATTATAAAATGCTTCCACTTCAATAAAATAAAAATGCTTTGAAAGTCACACCCAAGACTTTCTGAAAACTATATATATTTAAAAAAAATTGTGGATTAGCCACGAAATTAGATGATCCTGTGTTTGACCCCCCAAAAAAAAAAGATGATCCTGTCGGTAATTAACGGTTTTTTTTTTTAGTATAAGATATGTAAATTAGGGAGGATATTGTTTAAAGCAATTTATAAGTACCTCTGTCAATATTCTTGAACCTTAAGTCACGTTCGTCATCCTCAACTCACCTAAGCTTTTTCTTAGAAAAAAATGTAGATTAAGCCTTATATATTTTACAATACCTCCTCCTCTTTCGATTCTTAATATAAAATATATTTATACTTAATTTGATTAGATTAGTTATATATGTTAGTTAATAAGATATATGTTTTCTAAAACATCCTAGTTATCTTCCTCAATTCTTTCCTTATCTCTTCTCATTGACTAGTATTAAGAGAGTATTAGTAAAAACAAATTAATTATATAAAAATACATTTATTTAGGATCAATATCAAATCCCCAAATATATACTATATTAAAGACCGGAGGAGTATATTTTTTAACATTCTTTGTGAGCCATAACATAAATATAATTAGTGTTTTTAATTTACAAATGCTCAAGTGTATTGATCGTTCTTGAGTTTAATATTTTTTTTTAAAGAAAAATCAGGTTAATATTCGTTAGTGACATCATTTGATATATAAAAGACTAATGAAATAATTAATTTTACAGATGAATCATGATAGTATCTTTAACCTAGCTAGTCGATTAATTTTGTCAACCAAAATATATACAATCAATTCAATTTTAGCTAGCCTGGTTGTTTTGATTGTTTTATATTTATTTATTGGTGGGATCTAGCAAATGCAATTAATATATATATGTGTGTATGTATGGGCAAATAAAATCTGTGTTGCGTGCGTGCACGAGAGTGGAGCAACACAAGACTGTTATAGAGTGAGTAGTTAATTGAGTTGAGTTGCAATATTTGACTAAACACTATTTGTTTTTTGAATTAATTCATGATTCTATGTTCCCAACATGTCTCAGTCTGATTCTGTGGTTCATTAATTCAAGCTTTTTTACATGTGAAACAGTCAGATCCGCGATAATGCAGAATTTTCTCACAAGTGCCTTTATTTTCGCTTGACTTTCCACTCACATTTTCAATTCTCAAGGTCCCACTATACCTAATTTCCTTCTACTTTTCCTTCTTCTTAATTTTTTTTTCTAATTTATTTTTAATGCACTCATGGATTATATTCCAGTAATATTCAACTATGAAATATCTATTACACTGCTCTCACGCCCATACTTCTTGTCTTTCCCACTATCGTTTGTTATTTATTCTCAAAAGGGTCAGTTCTGATCATTCCTCTTAAACACACAAACATGTATGTATGTATGCTGATTTAATATAAGAGAATTTTGATATGATTCCGTCAAAATTTATTACATGGAAAAAATTGGGCAATGATATAGAGTTATAGACCTCAGTTTAAAATATTTGTTTTGGATTGAGTAAGATAATAATTAAAATCTTGTAGATATTTTGCTAATATTATATATATTGTGGTGAGTTTTGACCACTTAATCCTGAACTATAGTGAAAAAGTAGGTTAATAATGATAATAAACCAAGTGGCGTTAATGGAGCTGAATGATTAATTAAGCATTTCACTATGAGTAACTTGGTGTGCCTAATCATTCGAGGCCGCAGTGTTAATTAAGAGCAATTCATGCCAATGCATTGTATGATTAATTTATTTTAATAAGTTTTAGGTTCTATGGCATGTAAATCAATTTTATTTATTTCACATCTACAACTCTGGTCCTTGTTAGAAATCCATTTTGACCAAATTTTTTTGTCTTTATTATAAGTCTAATTTCAGAGTAATAAATGCATTTTTAACAATGTTGTCCATAATAATTGCAACAAAAACAAAAAAGAACTTATTAATGTTGACTCTTAAAACCAATCATAAATAATGGTAAAATTGAAAATTTAGTTCATAATTAATGAGTTAACTAACTCTTCTAGGTATGTGATAATTAGTTAAATTAGGCTTATAAATAGGGCCAAAATGATAACTTCATATTAAGATGTTTTATAAGTTTTTCATAGACGCAACCCTCCTACAATAAATGTAGGCAGCTCTTACAAGTTTTTTTTTTTATACATAGGCGATAGGTGGAGGGGGGATCGAACCCAGTACAGGGGGTGGGGAGACTACTCCCAATACCACTGCACTACTAGTAGTGCTGGTACCTCTTACAAGTTATTACAACAAAATTCGGAGTTTAGCATGTAAGATATTAGCCCATTTTATAAGACTCAGTTTTGTTGGTATGTGTTTTAATAGTGTTACGGATTCGTATATTGGGCCTAGATATAAGGCCGGCCCAATGCAAGTACACCAGTATAGAAGCCTTCTTTAAGTAGGCAAATGCTAATCACTATATAATCAAGGTACTAATTTCAGCAATGCAGGTAGTGAAGCAGGAACGTGTCAAATAGTAGAGCAGGCATTTACAGGACGTGGAGAAGCATATTACATGAGGAGCGGATACAGAGCCAAGCAAACGAAACCCTAGATAATCTCTATAAATAGGAGATTACCTATAAAGTGCACACATTCGATTCATATCCTTTTATCATTCTATCACACTATACACACACCCACTCCCTTTGACAAAATGTCATTCTCGTGTAGCACAATAATCTCTAGAAATTTTTTGGTGTCTTCCCCATAGACATCACTGAACCACTAACTCCGGGGTATTCCTCCCTCATGTGCCTCGGGAAACTTACAGTTCTTACATTGATCATTCACTAACCCTCTGAGGTTAGACATTTGTGTTCTTCAGAATGGAGCAAATAGTTTTGTTTGTACTTTTATATATATATATATATGACGTCTCAATGACAATAACACAAGGTTATTAGTGCTTAATAAGACAACCAACTTTTTTAATAAAAGATCAAAATGGATTAATAGAAGGACTATTACAAATAAGACTTTACAAAATGAAAGAAGATGGACGTGAATTTAAAACATGAAATAACCTAGTAGTTACTACTTGAATACTAGGAAAATGAAAATATTACAAAAGAGCGGTTAGATCTCGGTGGAGAATATTTAATGAATCTTGGTTCGCTCCTTTGGTGGAAGACCCTCATTGTTTAATTAGTGAATTCATTAATATTTTTTTGGGCAAAATTTACTCATCAAATTAAAAGGCAATATAATGCATTATATATATTGAATAAACCTTTACAACTTTATTCTTAAGTTTTGAATTTGAATTGTAGAATTCTGAATTTAGGCCAACCAAAAAAAAAATGAAGAAGTAGGAGAGTTTGTGGGAAGTGCTTATATTATTAGCTCCACAATGTACAATATGAGAGGATATACATGACATCACTAATGACAATGTGCACCTTTAATCTGCTAAACTTACCTAATAACAAATTTATATATATTTTCTAAAACACCATATTATTTTTCCTAATTCCTTCATTTCTTCTTTTCCTTGATTATTATTGATTGAGCATCAATAAATGGTAAATTAGAAAAATATTGAAAAATATGAAAACTTTGTCTTATATTTAGAACTAAGATCAACTCTCAAAATATGTCTTATATTAAAGACCAGATGAGTACTTTTTAATTAGCTAAAATCTCAGTTACTTAAGGTTTTGGTTTTAAATAGTGATGTATGACCCACTCGATTTATTTTCTTCACAAAGTTTGGCTATACCCTAACATTCTTTGTGATCACATCCCTAACATTCGTATTATTGAAGAGTTATAAAAATTTCCTGCACTTCTTGTTCGGTTTCTAAGACTCAAACTATTAAAAAAGTACCATCAAACATTTTGATCAAGTGGCTGTATATTGTTCCAACTTAATCAATAGTTTTGTGTTCAAGCCATTAGGTTTGCGGCTGCAATAATATTTTGAAGGTAATGAGGTTCCTCCCATTATGGGCCTACGTTCCCAAAAACCAAGGTAGTCATTTACTAATAGAGCTGATATACTAGAGGATTAATACAAAAAAAAAAATATTAAAAATATATACTCTATTTAAAAATTAAGGGCTCAACATAAATAATAGTCCGAAGTTTACATGAGATGTCGGCTCATGTTCCTTGTTTATTCCTTGGTCAATGTCGTCTCCTCTGATTTGACTATCGCGCTGCCGGGCTAATGCCCTCCACATACTCTTCTTCATTCCTTTTTCGGAGTTGGGTTTCTTTCCTCATTATTTTCTCATCATCCCTCATAATCTCTAAATCGCATCCATCCAATCAATACAATTCTACTTTTATTTTTCTCTCACTTTCCAAATCAACGGTCCAGATTTGGTAGATGAGAGAAAATGAGAAAACAGATAAGGAGAAGATCTCCTTCCTCTTTTTCCTCGTATTCATTCATTTCATTTGAGTTTGTCTTCTTTCTTCCTTTTTTTTGTTTGAACACGTTGAATTTGAATTATTTTTTGGTTGATGCAAGTGTGTCTTGAAAATGAATCTTATTGGAGGAAAACGTATTGAGTGTCAAGTAATTTCATTTTATTATCTCTAGTTCATGCAAGATGGGGTGAAATATTTCTTGTTCATCTTTCACTCAAATCAAAGAAATTTCCCCAATCAACTGCTTCCTTTAAACGAGCAAGTCAAATATACTGCCTTGGTGCTCATGTCCTGTAAAAGCTAGTCGGGAGGTAGGATTTGGTACAGATCTTAATTCATTTTATTTCTCATATTGAGAAGCATTCTTCCCAACACTGGCATAAACTATTCTAAAACTTTGGTTTATACCATAAGTCTATTTTAATTAATTCACACATATCACAAAATAATAGTTAAACCTTTAAATGTATCTTAAATTGATAAAATTATTCTAGTTCGCCCTTATTAAAATTCTCTCTCTTTCATTTACAAATCATTTTTACATTTTTTCCAACAAAAATTAAATAAAACTAAAATTTGAAAACACTTATTAGTGACTCTCTAAGCGGATTTATATGTAAAACAAAAAATTTCTTCCGCAATAGACGTATAATAACTAATAAGAACTAGAGGGATATAATTTAATGTTATACATGAGTATTTTAAATAAATAAGATCAAATTTATTATAATTAATTTATTTGCTTTATGTTAAAATAAGAACCTGAGGGGTTCTTAGTTTTTTACTGCATGAGAGTGTGGACGAAGCGTTGGCTTTTACCCTGACATAACTAGGACAGCTAGCCGATATTGCTAGTTGCACAGTCAAGAGGCTAAGGTGTAAAATGTATTATTAAGGGTGTTCACCGGAGCTAGATACCTCATACCTCCTACTCTCACCCCTCTGTATCAGGGCCCATTTGACAAGAAAGCTATAATTATGTAAGAAATTTATTTACTCCCTCCGGTCCTAATTATAAGGCATAGTTGACTTTTTTGGAGAAATTAAAGAATCTAATTAAATTACTTTAGACTATTTTTATTTTTATTTTTTTCTTCAAACTAATTAGTTTAACTAATAAACTAATATATAATCTAAAGATGCACGGCATATGAAATGATTAAGTAGCTTATTTAGCTTCCTTAATATCTCCAAAGAAAGTCAACTATGTCTTATAATTAGAACCGGAGGGAGTATTTTTCAACAATGTCCTTATTTATGAATTGGGGGGGGGGGGGAGAGTAATAATAAGAAAATGATTTTAAAAAATGTATATAGTATAATAATTAAATGGGGATAGTCCTACTAACTTATAATAAAGATCATTTATTTCTTCTAAAGTGTGCCTTATAATAATAAGGATTAAAGGAGGGAATATATAAGAAGCCCTACAACAAATAAGCCAAAACTTTGATGTGTGTGTGTGTGTAGGTACAACAATCAGGAAGGAGAAAACATCCCACATAGTATGGACACCTCCAAGATTGCTGCTTTAGGGTTTCCCACATGTAAAGGCCTTCAAGATATGTTCAATGACTGCATCAAGAGCTTCCAACACAAGGGCTTTCTCTGAACTTGGCTTATTTGGATGCGCCATTTCTTATTAATTAATTATATGAAGCTTTGTGTGTTTGAATAATGTTGATTAGTATAAATAAGTTTGATTATTTAGACGAGTATATATATGTCAAGATCTTTCCACATACACGAGGATAAATGGCTTGCTACAAAATCCTTTATATGATGGTGATGGTGTCTACTTTTTCGTACCTACCTTTCCTATTCTTAATTATGTTATGTCTTCTTCAATGTTCTTGAACAGAAATCATGGCATTCACGTCGTATCATATCTTTCTCTTTTTTTAACTCTCCTATTTCTTAACATTTCATTGCCTACTTTAAAACTTTTTTTTTTTTTTTTAAGCTTCGAACACAATTTGCTCAGAGAAAGAAATATACTAAGACCATTGCTGCGCCATACTGGGAATGGGAGCTCACCAATGAGACTCAACATATCTGGGTGAGTTTTATGACCTGCAACTCCATATGTTTGTCTGTATTTGTTTTTCTCAAAACTCATTACTTGGAATAACATACAGACGTGACCTTTAGAATGAATCTGAAATTCTGATTTAATTTTTGGTAGACTGCAGCATATTCAAAATGATGATGCGATATCTGGTACGTTCTCTCTGATTTTTTTGCATACTCTCTGTCTCTCAATTCTCTAATGTCATTTTTCAAGTACCGACTCAGTTTTAGTGTCTATCCTTTGGATAGATACCAAAAACTTCATCAATTTGGGCCGTCCAAATCACATCCGGACGGTCTAAATTTTATTTTTTTTAACTGCTGTTTTTTAAATAAAAAAATATTTTTAAAAAAAATATTAGTTGAGAGATTATCTTTGTTTTAAATTTTGTACTTATTAAAATAATTTTTTTGAAAAAATAGAAAGTAAAAAAAAATAAGATCTGGACGGCACAAAAGAGAGGAGCTCTCCCTGCCTATCCAAAGATAGGCAAGGAATCCCATTCCAGTACCTCAGCCACCTTGCCATGCTTTTGGACTTGTCTTAGATGATAAGGACAAATTAAATTTCTCCAAATATGTACTCCCTTCGGTCATAATTATAAGACCTAATTGACTTTTTTGAAGAGATTAAGGAAACTAATTAAATTACTTTAGAGTATTTTTATTTTTATTTTTTTCTTAAAACTAATTAGTTTGATTAATAAAATAATATATAATCTAAAGGTACACAACATTTGAAATGATTAAATAATTATTTAGCTTCCTTAATCTTTCTTAAAAAAATTCAACTAGGTCTTATAATTAGGATCGGAAGTACTGAGGTAGTATGTGACATTTGGGCTCACTGCTGGATCGACCAAAATATGGGCCTGCGTATTTTGTCTTATTAGACTCGAGAATGTGTTTTAGCCCAAAAGGAAGCCAGAAGTAGAAGTATCCGATGAGATTTAAAAGTCAAGAGAAGACCCCTTATTTTCAGGTACAACAGGACGCTGATAGTTTGCTGATATTGAAAATAAGAGAAATGCTTCAATGGAATTGGCAGGTTGTATTTAGATCAATTTCTAGAGATGTAAACAATGTGGCTGATGCTATGGCGAAGTTAGGCATGTCTTATTCTAGTGTTCTTACTTCTTGCCCTGTTCAGTTAAGGGCTTTAGTGGAACTTGAGAGTTTGGGAGTGAATCCCCAATATGTGTAATCTATATCTCTAATATAGGCTATATGCCATCTTTCTTATCAAAAAAAAAAAAAAAGAAGACCCCTTATTTTTGGGTTCAATTAGTGTGGGGGTCGGTCTTCCTCACCTTAAGGGAGGGGGTTTGATCCCTGCATTGGTCAAGGTGCTGAGGGAGCCATCCTAGGGGTCTAGGAAGCAGTGAAAACGCTGGTAGAGGTGGGGACTGTGGGTGAGCCCAACCCCTTTTCTAAAATTTTTGTATAAAAAAAAAAGTCAAAAGAAGAAAGGAATATTGATCCCATTACAGTTTTTTATTAAAAATATAATATATATATATATATATATATATATATATATATATATATATATATGGGATGCGATAAAAATTATTATCCAAATGTTATGTGCACAGTATTATTTTTCATGAACATGGCACAAAAAGACAAAGAAAATAATTGAGCGACAACCAAACAAATTATAATTAGAAGCTCAGACAGTTTTTTTTTTTTTTTTTTTTGCTAAAAGAAGTTTAGGTGGGTTCAGTACCGGTCCCCCACTAAGGTCAGGACACGGCTCCAGGGCTCTTTGAGCACTTATAGGGGTACTTACGAGATTGTCTACGGAAGAAACCCTCACAACGGTAAAGGGAATCGAATTTTTGTCCTTTTGGGACTTAAGCTCATTCCTTACTATCTGCACCAACTCTCATCGGCTCTCATACAGTATTTTAATCAGATTCTTCACGAAATATAATGGATGATTGTGATCAACATGTGTGTCCACAGTTCAGTTTCCAACCTAAAATGTATTTGGTTCCAATACTATGGTGTTTCGCAACTCATTATAAAATGCTTCCACTTGAATAAGATAAAAATGCTTTGATAGTCACACCCAAGACTTTCTGAAAACTAGATATACTAAAAAAAAAAATGGGGATTAGTGACGAAATTTGATGATTATGTCTCTAATTAACGGGGGTTTTTTTTTTTTTTGGTAGTATAAGATATGTAAACTTGGGAGGATATTGTTGAGAGCCATTTGTACGTACCCATGTCAACGTTCTTGAGCCTTAAGTCATATGCCTTGATCTTTGTGAGTCCCATCTCCAACTCACCTAAATTTTTTATTATAAAAATAAATGTAGATTAGGCCTTATATATTTTACAATACCTCATCTGATTCTTAATATAAAACATAATTGTTTAACTTGATTAGATTAATGAAGTTAGTTAATATGATATGTATTTTCTAAAACACCATACCACTTTGGTCCTATTTATAAGTCCAATTTGACCAAAAAAATTTGGTTCTATTTATAAGTCCAGTTTCAGAAATAAATGAGATTGTGACAATTTTACCCATATTAATTGCACCCATAAAGATAGAGAGAGAAGAAACAGTAAAAAAGTACTCAATCATAAATGAGGGCAAAGTTGAAAATTTACCCCATAATCATTGTGTCAACTAACTTTTCTTGGTATGTGAGATTTGGTCAAAATGGACTTATAAATAGGACCAGCGTGGTAGTTATCTTCCTTAATTCTTTTCTTACATGTTATCCTTGATTATTATTGAATGAGTATTAATTCAAGTAAATTCGGGAAAGATTGACAAATTATATATATATATATATATATATATATATATATATATATATATATATATATTATATTTAGGATCAGAGACAACTCCTTAAATATATACTATATTAAGGACTTGAGGGAATATATTTTTTAACATTCTTTGTGAACCATAACACAAATATGATTATTATTTTTAATTTACAAATTCTCAAGTGTACATTGATTGCTCTTGAGTTTAAATTTTTTTTTACAGGTTAGTATTCGTTAGTGATGACATCATTTGATATATAGAAAGAGAGAATAGAGTAATGAAACAATTAATTTTACAGATGAATCATGATAGTATATTTAACCTAGCTAGTCCCAAGTACGTAATTAATTTTTTCAACCAAAATAAATATTACAATCAATTCAATTTTAGCTTTGTTGTTTTGATTATTTTTTATGTATTTATTGGTGGGACCTAGCTAATGCAATTAATTAATATATACATGTATGGGCAAATAAAATCTGTGTTGCGTGCGTGCACGAGAGTGGAGTAACACAAACAAACTGTTATAGAGTGAGTAGTTAATTGAGTTGAGTTGCAATATTTGACTAAACACTATTTGTTTTTTGAATTAATTCATGATTCTGTGTTCCCAACATGTCTCATTCATTTTGATTCTCAGATTCATTCAAGTTTTTTACATGTGAAACAGTCAGATCCACGATGCAGAATTTTCTCACAAGTGCCCCTATTTTCCCTTGACTTTCCTCTCACATTTTCATTTCGAAAGGTCCCACTATACCTAATGTCCTTGTACTTTTCCTTCTTCTTCTTCTTTTTTTTTCCTGATTTATTTTTAATATAATGCACTCATGAATTCCCAGGAATATTCAACTATGAATTATTCGATCAAAAAAAAAAAACTATGAACTATCTATTACACTGCTCTCATGATGCCCATACTTCATGTCTTTCCCCAACTTTTTTCCCACTATCGTTTGTTATTTATTCTCAAAAGGGTGATCAGTTCTGATCGTTCCTCTTAAATATATTTATACTGATTTAATATAAGAGAATTTTGATATGATTCCTTTAAAAATTTATTACATGAAAAAAACTGGGCAATGATATAGAGTTATAGACCTCAGTTTAAAATATTTGTTTTGGATTGAGTACGATAATAATTAAAATCTTATAGATATTTTGCTAATATTATATATATTGTGGTGAGTTTTGACAAGTTATTAATCCTGAACTGTAGTGAAAGTAGGCTAATAATGATAAGAAATTAACCAAGTGGCGTTAATGGAGCTGATGAATGATTAATTAAGCATTTCACTCTGAGTAACTTGGTGTGCCTAATCATTCGAGGCCGCAGTGTTAATTAAGAGCAATTCATGCCAATGTATTGTATGATTAATTTATTTTAATACGTTTTAGTTTCCATTGCATGTAAATCAATTTTATTTATTTCACATCTAGTTTCAGATTAAGATGTTTTATACGTTTTTTTTCATATGTACAAGTAAGATTATCAAACTCGTGAGTTTAAGTAAACTCGTGACGATGACATAAACTCGTATCGTGAACTCGAATCATAAACTCGTACTACTTTGCTTTCACTCTTAAATAAGTATTAATAGTGTATAATAAATAATAAAAATATAAAAAATCACACCAATTTGATTTAAATATATTTTAAATCCAAATAATTGAAATTAAATCCATCAATATTCAAAATTTACAATATTTAACAAAGAAATTTCTATAACACTCATATATAAAGCCGTTGAGCATGATGAAACATTTCGATCAACTAGTTGTATGTTGTTCCAACTTAACCAGTGATTTTGTATTTGAACCACTAGGTTTGTAACTGAATTAATTATTTGAAGGTAACGAGGTTCCTCCTATTATAGGCTTACATTCTCCAAACCGAATAAGTCAATTGCTAATAGAGCAGATACTAGAGGATTAATAAAATGGGGAAATGATTTGTGCAGTCATTGCACCTAAGGTTTTTTCCAGTGAATACAAAACGACACAGTTTAGTTTAATGAACATTGAAAAAAAAAAACTCATTCTCTTTTTCTCTCTCGGCTTCACCTCTCCTCGGCATCGGATCTGTCATTGGCGCCGGAATATTCGTTCTTACTGGCCTTGAGGCCAAGGACAGAGCCGGCCCGGCCGTAGTCATATGTTTTGTCATCTTCGGCGTCTTCGCCTTGCTTTCAGTCTTCTGCTACACCGAGTTTGCCGTGGAAATACCTGTCGCAGGTAACTACTGATGATTAGTTCAAATTAATTTAATGTATTTAATTTGAAATTTAAAAAGTAATTATCCCTATGGAATAATGTGAGCATGTACACAAATTGATTCTGTATTTTTTTTTTAATGTTATTCGTGATCTCATACGAAAAAATTATTTGAAATTTCAGTATATGTTTTGTTTTGAATTATATATTATTTTTTTTCTTTTTTTTTATCAATGTTCATTAAACTAAACTGCGTCGTTTTGTATTCACTAGAAAAAAACCTTAGGTGCAGTGACTGCACAAATCATTTCCCCTAATAAAATATATATATATATATAAAATAAATATACTCTACTTAAAAATTGAGGGCTCAACATAAAGAATAGTCCGAAGTTTACATGAGATGTGGTCTCGTGTGTCTTGTTTCTTCCTTGGTCAATGTCGTCTTCTCTGATTTGACTATATCGCTGCCGGGCTAATGCCCTCCACATACTCTTCTTCCTTTCTTTTTCCTCGTATGCATTCATTCATTTCGTTTGAGTTTCTCATTTTATTTCCTTTTTTGTTTGAACACGTTGAATTTAAATTATTTTTTGTTGATATTATATTGCAAGTGTGTCTTGAATATGAATCTTATTGGAGAAAAAACGTATTGAGTGTGAAGTAATTATCTCTAGTTCATGAAAAATGGGGTGAAATATTTCTTGTTGATCTTTCACTCAAATCAAAAGAAATTTCCCTAATCAACTGCTTCCTTTAAACGAGTAAGTCAAATATACTACTGCCTTGGGCTCACGTCCTGTAAAACCTAATCGGGAGGTAGGATTTGGTACAGATCTTATACCCCATTTGGATGGGTTTTTTTAAAAGGAGGGAAAAAAAAGCACCTTTTTAATTAAAAAAAATATTTTTTTTAATTAATTTATGTGTTTAGATCATTTTTTAAAAAAAAAAAGCAAAAATCACCAAAAAAAAAAAAAAGCTAAAGTGGTGTTTTTTTATTTTTTTTAAAAAAACTTCAATTTAGAGCTTAAAAAATAAATACTTAAAAAAATGCTCTTATTTATGAATGGGCAAGAGAGAGTAATATAAAGAAAATGATGAAAATAAATCTATATAATATAATAATTAATTGAGGGTAAAATTTTTTTAAAAAAAATCTATTTATTATTACGACACACTAAAAAAGTCTTATATTTAGTGACAACCCCATTAAAAAAAAGTATTAAGTAGTAGAGAATACTAATAATATTTTAGAATTGACTATTAGGAGGTTAGGTGATGAGAAAAAAACAAGGATGCCGATGTCGTAAATAGCACGGCGTTTCGTTTGAGTCCAAGGAATCATAACAATCCCCCAATGCCAGCGTGGTGCCCAAGCAATGCAATCTCTGAATCTCCTTCTCCTTCCCTTTTCACGTCACATAAAAAATTAATAAACCACTTTTATTTCTTTTATAAAATTAACAAAAATATCAGACTGCTTTTTGTGTTTTTGCGACGGGTCAGACCAAACGACAGCCGATGTTAAGCGCTAACCAATGAAAATATGACGTGGCCCCCAGCGGGGTCATTAAATTAAAACTTCAAATCCTCGAGAAAAAGACACAAACGACATCACATCACCCAACTTGGATCATCCTCATTTGCAACCTTTCGGATTTGGGGGAATCAGACGTCGTGTCGTTTTGATCTCCTCTTATCATTACTAGATCATTCCTTGTCCCTTTCTCTCTTTGATTTTTTCGCCCCATACACTTTCTTATTTAGTACTCCCTCCGGTCCTAATTATAGGAACAAATTTTAGAGTTTGTTTTGGTCCTAATTATAAGAGTAAGTTTTAACTTTTATCAATTTTTTCCTATAATACCCCTATTTATGTTTTCTCAATAATAATTTAATAATACACTTATATATTTTATAAAATAAATAATGTTTGCGACTTATTAATGTCATATACACCTAAATTATACTATATTGTTTTAGGGCATTGTTTTAAGTTATTATGTTTTAATTGGTTATACAATAAATGATATGGCAAATCATGTTCACACAATAATTTCTCAAAAATGGTTTTAAAAGTCATTTCTATCGTTTGAGATAAAACTTTTCTTATATACTAATATCTTAAATCATAAAAATTATTTTCTAAAATTTAATACAAACAATCACCGATCAATAAAGAATAAAGAAACAAATGGGAGGCAAAGGAAGTGAGTAGTGTGGGAGCCAGCGAGAAGGTGCAAGTGGCGTGAGTGTGACAGAGATGGGGTATTATTTCAACTTCATTCCAATAATAACAATTAGTATATTTTAACTTGGGTAAGGTATTTTAGGAAAATACACATAATTAATTAATTTAATTTCTTTCTTTAATCCTTCTAAATTCTAGTAAATAGTTCCTATAATTAGGACCGGAGGGAGTATTTTTCTTTTCTTACCATTCTTTCTTTATAGTAATTACGTTAAATTCCCCAATTAATTATGGTCATCTGTCCTAATAATTAAAAAGTATGACACATAATTATATGTAATTGAAGAACTTGATGAAATACATATAAGGAATTTGACTTAAATTTTTCCTTTTGTAAATTCTTACAATTTCCTGATCTTAACTTCCTAGAATGTTCTTCGCATTTTCCTATACAGTAATTCCTTGTATAATAATGAAATAATTACCTCTTATTTGTATTTTTATTAAATTAGTTTTCAGAAATGAATGAATTAAGGAAAAAGGGTAAAAAAAAAAATACCAATTGAACTCCAAAATTCTAAATTAATATTGTTGACTATAAGAGTATAGGTATTAACCATAAAAATATAGCAATTGACAACTTATTTTAATAATAAATTACTAATTACTAATTTTAAAGTTTTTAAGTGGTAGTTTCTTGTCTTTTTCTCATAAATTAATAACAAACTAAATAAGGAAGATATTATTTTAAAATAAGAGAATATAGATTGTATTGCAAGTTCTCATGTTTATAAGGTACTACTATAAATAATATGAAATTATAGTACTAGTTATAATTAATTAATTATAATACCAAAAAAATAATGTGTTTTAATTTATGTGTGGAGGAGGTCACCTAGTCTCAGTGCTTCGCTTGCGCCTATAATGCGCATGATCTTGAATACCACTAAACTTAGTTTTTTTTTTTCCCTTCTTTTTGGCCATAGATTAAATTCAGTTTAAATATTGTACTCCTAAATTAATACTTTGACGATTACAAAAAAAGACGTATATCTTGTTCTTCTTTTACACGCACAACACAAGGATTAAGAAAATGTAGGGAGAATTATAATAAAGGACCTAAGAAAAATAATATTTATTAAGAATGACCATAGAAAATGTTAATTATTTTGAAGGACAAAAAAATTAAAACATTAATATAAAGAGACTAAATTGCCCTTGGTTTTATAAATTTTTACATAAAGATGAGAAATGAAAAAAAAAAGTTTTGGAACAATAATATATGGCAACATTTTTTTGGAATGAAATATCTAATTAACCAAAAAAAAAAAACCTACAAGACAATGTTTGCGAACCTTTTTTTTTTTTGAACAATAATATATGGCAACCTTTCATTCCACATAAAGAAAGAAAAGTGACGGACCATGCTAATTGGCTTTGGTGATTCAAAACAAAAGTTTGAAAAATATACAATACTAAAAGGACAAGGATTAATCAGATTTTAATGATTATAACAAGAATCGAACTAAAGGAAAATGAGATAAAAAAATTATCAGGAATAAGAACTTGAAGATCATAAAACAGAAGGGGAACACCTAGGAGATCTTTGTGGATGAAAGAACCTACGATTTCTTCTTCACAAAAAGATAAAAAGTTACCAATAGAGACTCTAATTTACATATTCCAGATTCTGATTTGATCTCTATTTATTATTTTCAATCAATCACCTCAGATTCTGATTTAATTAGAGATAATATAGAAAATTTGACCAAGGGCAATTTAGTCTCTTTATATTAATGTTTTAATTTTTTGTCTTTCAAAATAATTATCATTTTTATGGTCCTTCTTAATAAATATTATTTTTCTTAGGTCCTTTATTATAATTCTCCCAAAAATATATTAAAATAGTGTTCCTTGGTCACGAATAAACTTTTTCCCCATATATTCCGAATCAATCAGCATTTAAATATGTATCTTTTTGAAAATTCTAATTCTATTTTTTTTTTAAGAAATTCGTATTCTAAATTTAAACTATAACAAAAAATAATACTAAACGTATGAGATATAACAGGAACCATTTAGAATTACGCAAGAATCAGATCCCATCCACTCTCGAGGGTGAATCGGACAATAATGATTGATAGTATAATTTTCCCCCGACAAAAAAGTCGTAGGATCAAAAGAGTCATTTTTAGAAGTAAATTATTAATTATTGTGGTGGCTAGAATTTGCTTGATTTTAGAAGAAGAAGCAAATGTTGATGAAAATGCATTTATTGAAATTTAGAGGTAATGACACGTCACGATAGAGCCAAGTTTGCTGCTAGCCGGCAAGCACTTTGATTTTTATTCTTTTTTATTGGTCGGTTTGCTGGCTCAATGAGGATCCGATGAAGGACCGAAATGTAAGAAAATAAAAACGTTTTTCTTTATTTTATTTTCTAAAAGAAAAGGTTTGGGGCAATATATTATATAAGGTCAACCAAACGAGTACTTAGGATAGAATAGCTTTTGCTGCCTCTTGTTGACGATATGCTTTGCTTGGCAAAACAAATTTGCATCATGGGCCCCACTCTTCTCCCTCCAAATTCCCTTACTGTTCGTTCCCTCATTTCTCATGTCACCCAAACACTATTTTTTTGTCCTTTCCCAATTCTCAATCTCTTTTACCACTTCAGATTGACTATCAAAATCCCAACCCTATACCAATTGGTTGATGATGACGCCATTTGTCAAACCAAAAAAAAAAAAAATACTAATCTTACATTCGATTTTTGAGTTATGATGCAGATTTGTTTTGAAAGTTATCCTTAAAAAGCATTGAATTGTAAACATAAAACAATGTTGCCCCTCGAGTGAAGTATTCATGCCCCAAGAACCAAGAATCATTGATTCTCAAGTTACAAGGGAGATTTAATTGATTATATTTGGTAACCCTCGAGTGAATCCCCACATTGGAAAACCATTTCTCAGAAAAATACATCATTCTGAGATCAAAGTCTTGCATTGGGAAAACATGCATGCAACTCAAATCCAAATCCAGAATCGTTCGTTGATCAAGGGATTTGAATCCTTTGGCAAGGCAACCAAGACACTCCACAGACAAGAGCTTTAGTAGAACATACATTACAATTATAAAATGATTGATTGACTCGTAGAAACACAATGGAACACAAACATGAGACTATTACAATCATAAATTATAAAATATGACTTTGGAAGAACCCTTGGACGGCTCTAATAGCTCAGGAAAACCCAAAGGAGTCTTCTTCCTCTACTACTATTGCTACCTCATCAAATACATGCCTCCACAGACACATCTTAGTAAACTCTTCTTCAACACAAACAGCAAAAACCACTCACAAGAACCAACATTCTTGGAGGACCAAAACCACATCAAAACTTGACTTAGTACTTGCTAAAATATACTAAATACTATTACTCATATTAATTATGCTTTTTTTCCTTATTCTATGTTGTTGTTGTTGAAGCTAGCTGCAAAATTTATAAGCAAGGTATAAATTTTAGGGGCTCCTCAGTCCAACCAGCAAACTCATCAGTAAACAGATCAAAATCAAAATCAGGCAGCTCACTCGCATTCATGTCATCCTCATCAAACCCAGAAATCAGCATGTCATCCAAATCAAGAGGACCATCCAAACCATTACTAAAATCGTCAACCATAGCCCAGTCCAGACCAAATCCTGAAAGATCTGCTAATGCGGCTGCGGTTTCAGATGACGATATTGTTAGTTGCGGTGCTTGTACTAATGGTGGCTCGTTCAGGAAGCTCAAATCTGGGATTTGCAGTTCTGCAAATTCGTTTTCGTAACTATCAGCTTCCATAGCTATAGCAGAAGCTACAACTTCCGCTGCTTGTTCTTCTCCTTGTTTATTCTCTCCTTGTTCTTCGTTATGTTCTTTACTTGAACTGCTGTTGCTGGTGTTAGCAGCATCTTCAGTGGATTTGGAAGTTGAGGTATCGAGTTCAAGCACAGAGGAAGGTGAGGTGTGGGAGAAGACACTCTCTGAATCTTCTGATGCAGAAGCAGCAACTTGATGGGCAGAGGAAGAAGAAACAATGTGACTCTTATCAGATTGAGCTTGAGCACGTAGTTGAGCCTTAGCCATGGATTCGAACTCCATCTTCTTTGATTCATAGGCTTGAGAAGCTTCTTGAGCAGTATTGTAAGTACCAAGCCAGATACGAACACCTTTGAAGGGATCACGAATTTCAGCAGCCCATTTGCCCCATTTTCTCTGTCGGACGCCTCTGAATCTGGAAGAAGACGAGCTTTTTGTTGATGATGGGGTTTTGGTCAAAACCCTCTTGTTCCGGGTTTGACCATCTGCAAACTTGGTGGTGACTCCGTTGTTGCTTTCCTGAAATGAGCTTTCAGTTTCAGTGGATTTAGAACTGGCAGGAGCAAGAGGAAGAGTGATTTCACTAACGATTCGCTTCATCTTCCTCGGCCGACGAGTGTCGAACCGTTGGTTTCCTCCTTCGTCTTCGCTTGAAGACGAATCTGTGGCATAAGGGTCGTCACAGATTATGCGAAGCTTTCTCGTCGGAATAGGATTTTGCTTCTGTTGCTTCATCCTTTTGCAGGAATTGTTCAGGTTCATAGTCTGGTTTGACGGCTGATTTCGAGGCTCCGGCATGGAGGACAGAGAAAGAGAAAATTTTGGGGAAAAACCCAACAAAAACCCCTCAAAATACTCAGGAAATTGAGAAGGAAAAATCAAAACAAAATCTGAAGATCGAGAGAAAACAAAAATTGAAGAACCCAAAAAGGAAAAAAAAAAGAAACAAAATATCAAGTGAGATCCCCTCTGAGAAATATGAAAAGGTGTGAGAATCTTATATTATGAAAGCCTCCGAAACACTCAACTCCAGAACAAGTCCTGCAAAATCCAGCCAAGAAAAAAAAAACCAGATTCAGATCAAAATCTCAGAGAAACCAAAAACCCGGAAATAGGGTTTAACGGAGTTTTAAAATGGGGAAAATCGTAGAAATAAGTAAAAATCTACGAACCTTTTGGATCTCAAAGGCATCGAAGCCGTTGGGTTCACCAGATTCAAGCTCTGCCTGAAAGAACAGAGAAGCATACAGCGAATAATAGAGCACACAGAGAACAAGAAGAGCAAGGAATCAGACAACACAGAGAGCTTCAACGGAGCTCCAATCACTGCCGATTCAAACCTAGACGAC
Source organism: Acacia crassicarpa (assembly GCA_034222035.1). Taxonomy (NCBI): domain Eukaryota; kingdom Viridiplantae; phylum Streptophyta; class Magnoliopsida; order Fabales; family Fabaceae; genus Acacia; species Acacia crassicarpa. Next base: position 39,792,937 of record JAWXYG010000009.1, on the reverse strand, counting down.
ATAAAATCCTTGTACTCGGACACTGTTTTAGGAGAAATCTATTGCAGAAATCTCTCTCTCGCTCTATGTTGGTGTGCGCTCTTCGCTGCAAAGGAGAAAGTGTGGAGCGAGGAAAGTGATATTTAAAGAGGAACGAGAAGGGTACCCAGGGAGAGGATGACAAATCAATGGCTACAATTTTTTCTCTCAAAAACATAAGAAAAACATTAATTATTGCTAGGTTTCATCGATCTGCGCAAAAAATAAAAAATAAAATAACCAGTGACAAAAACCGACCGATACTGAGGAAAAGGGTAAACAAAAGATGAAAAAGCCGACCTAGTTACACTGATTTAACAGACGCAAATCTCTATACAAAACATATAAAAAACCCTTAAAGTTTTTTCGTTCTCACACAAGAGAGAAAAAAACAAAAGATGACGACTCAAAATCAATGAGAAATGAAATTTCAGAATAAACAAAAAAAAAAAGAGTCATTTCGTGTAATTACCTTTCTATCCCTCTCTCTCTCTCTCCCTGCCTGCTTTCACTGTTATGGAGGCTAGCTACCACCTCTTACTTTGTCTCTTTCTGCTGTCGATTTCGCCCTCATCCGCTCATGTTTCTGCCATTTCTTCTTATCTCCCAATTATTACCTTTTTTAAAAAAAAAAAATCGTGGGTCAAAATGTTGAGGAGGGACTGAGTTGGTTCTATATATATACTGATATACACACGTACATAATAAAGAATTCGAAGACAGGGAGTGAAAGTAAAAGAGGAAACAAAGTGAATCGATTTTCACTGTTATTCCTTGGGGATTTCTCTTAATATAGATAAATTTTAACTTTCCTGATTTATTCCCTTTACCTCCCCTGATTTCTCGAGATTTTTAGTTATTCTGTGTCAGTGCTTTGAATTTTGAAATGTTGAGCCAAACAAAACTTAAAAAGCAAAATTGAAGGGAAATGAAAGAAGCTTGAAGACGTCTCTTTTTCTTGGCGCTTGTGGCTCAAAAAGTTCTCTCTAATTTGCAAAACAATAAATAAATTTATAATTATGGAGTAGTCTCAGTTGTTAATTAGCTGTCAGTGTTCATCGTCCAAAACACAAAAATTTGTTGTCCATGTTTTCTAAATTTGTTAAATATGCAATTGTTGCCTTTTAAAAAAAATATTGTCGCTAGGGTGTTAAGAAAAATTAAAACACGTTTAATAAAAAATATATATATCGAAGCTTCTACCAAGAATTCTTATTATTCATGTGCAAAAACAGCAAATAGTAAATAAATCCATTTTTCTAATAAACAGTAATTACAGTGACTTCAAAAAAAAAAAGAGTAATTACCTTTTTTGTTCTTTACAAAAATTGTGATCCTCATTTTAATCCCTTATAAAAAATAATTAGTTTCATAGTTTCTCACAAATTAAAAATACACTCAATTGATTGGTTGACATTTCGATCCCTCCCAAATTTCCAAAAGGTCCTTTTTAGTCCATAAAAAAGACAAATAAGGGTAAATTTTTTTGTAAAGATCTAAAATAGAGATCACGTTTTTTGTAAAGGACCAAAAAAAGATGTTTACTCTAAAAAAAATGGACTGTATATTTATTATAGAAATAAATTTAAAAAGGGCCTCATAAATTGAGGATGACTCAACGCTTTTAGTATATTTAACACACAAATTATCATCCTTTGTTGACACCCACAAGGTTATAGGGCCAAAACTGAATTATTGATTACCTTTTTTGTCGATAAAAATAATCACTCTATAATTATGCAAATTATGTTAAATACTTTAATGCCATTTCTTACTTCCTACTCTTGTAGGTACAGCTGTGCATTCACCTAAAGCGCTAATCAGCAATTTTTTTCCGGCAATTTTATTTTAATAGTATCAAAAAACAAACAATTTTTTTTATATAAACATTATTCTCGTTAATTTTGATCGTTAGTTAGTCGACTAAATATATTGAGCTGGCAGTTCATATGTCATGTATGTCATTTTTGTTAATATATCTGTTTTCTCTCAAAAATCCATGTGTCATTTACTTCTTTTTTTTTAAAGTTAGATTTAAATCTTTTGGGCTAAATTTACTCATTAATAAAAATAACATAGAGGAACGTAGACTTTCAACTTAACATATTTTGTAAACTAATGGTTAAAGATAACATAGTGAAATAATTACTTTTTGTCTATAAAAAAACAATATTTGCGTTCATGATTTTTTTTGCTAAAACAAACGTGCATGTATCATTTGTATAATATGAAATATATTAAGGGCTTATGATATGTGCAGTGACTGCAGGTAAGGATTTTTGTAGTGAGGTTGATACTGCACTATTTTGATTCCTAATTCCTAAATTGGACCTATTTGATTTATTGTTACTTTTAAAGAATAGAGAATCTGGTAATTGATTCCTAATTTCTATATGGAAATAAATCACCGCAATCTTCATTTACTTGTTTATTGGAAATCACAATCAACATTGTCTCAATAAATCATCGTGATTTTTTGATATTATAGCTACTACGCTTTTTTTTCCCAACGTCATAACACAAAACGGTGCAGTATCAACCTCACTGCAAAAACTCTTACCTGCAGTCACTGCACACATCATTTTCCCATATATTAAATTATTTACGTTAGCGAAATATATTTAAAAATGAACAATTAATACGTCTAAGAAAAATTACTAATTAAGGCCTTAAATAATATGTGCATGTATCTTTTGTATAATATGAAATATATTAAATTATTAACGTAAGGAAAATATGTTTAGAAATGAGCAATTAAAAGGCCTAAGAAAGATTACTAATTAAGACGTTAAATAAAATGCATTCATCATAATTCAAACGAAACATGCATGCAGCTAATAATTAATTAATAATAATGCATAATAAAATTAAGTCCACTTGACCACTCAGCATGTGGTCAACTTATAGGGGTGAGAATATGTAATATTTTTTTCGGTCTTAATTATAAGAACACTTTTTTAATATGAATTATAATACAAAAGCGTTTATACAATTAGGATCAATAGTAGTATAAATTATGCATATGATTTTTATTATTTTAGAATTGCATAGATTTTCAATGCTTAAAAGTTAAAAATAGTTATGTATATTACATGTTTTCTTTTTTATTTAAAAATCTGAGAGAGAGGACAATATGTGAATGTGAGGGGTTAGTGTCTTTTAGTCAGTATATATATTATATAATAAAATAAAATAAAACGAGGGAGTATCGTGCACACGCACAGACACACGACGCGTGCGACACGGGGAAAAAAAAAAAAAATTAGGTAGTGTCAAAGACACGAGTATATTAAATAGGAAGCTTATTGAGATAAATAATTAATTATTAGAAAATGGGAAGTGGTTGAAAATAATAATAAAAAGGAAGGGGATTGTATATGGGTATTGAGTGCAGTGTCGGTCACGTGAGCACATGAGCATGGGAGACCGTGCAAGCGGCGAGCTGGTCGTGCCTTCACTAATTAATTCTTGCTTGCCACAGTGTGGCACAGTCACTCTTGTTTTCTTTCCTCAGTATGATCTGTTAAATCTTTTATTAATCCAGATTATTTTTTTGTCGAAATTATTAATTCTGATCGATCAAAAACTTGAATTGAAGGGTGTCTAATAACAAGTTTTATTGAATAAAATAATAAAAGGTAGATCGGAGCCCAAATCTCCAGTTACAGCCTCCTACCTCTAATTTTCTGTTGGCTGTGGTCTTCTCTCGCCTCTGAGGCGAGTCTTTCCTATCTCTCTCCAAATCTCTCTTAAAGTGATGAGAGCTCTTTTCCTCACTTTTGTGCGAGCTGCTGCTATGGTGTCTCCCTCCCCAGCGGTCTCTGTTAGAGGAGGAGACATATGTCCTTTCTTCTTCTTTCTATTGGTGTTGGGTTTTAGTGGTGATGTTCTCGGTTTTTCAAGTAATAAACAGATATGTGGGATCTAATTGTGACTCCTCTTAGTTGGATGGTTGTTTGAACGTTAATTTATCTGATCCTCACTTGGTGGCTCGGATTTGCGTTCTCAAGGGTAGGGTTTTGTCGATGGTCACTACTACTATATGCTTTACCTATTAGATGACCATTGTTAGACATAGGTAGCATCAAGAGGTGTTGTTCGATGTGTTGGCGATGTCACCGATTTGTTTGAACAGAGAAGCAGAAGTGTTCTTTAGGATATCATAGGTCTTCTTTTTTCTCAAGTTGGGTTTTCTATTATCTTTACCCCCAACACGGGGCAACTATGTAGCTGCTTTGATTGCAGCTGGTGCTTATAAGAAAATGTACCCTAAATATCTTTCATGTCACTTTTAACCTTGGACGTCTAGAAGGTCGATGTAGTCAATAATTCTACTTCTATTTCCAATTCTTCAATAGGTGGTGATTGGTTTTCATGTTGTATTTGTTTTGACTTTGTTTGTGTTCTATATTCAATTTGTGTTCATGTAGTGTATCTCTTTGTAGTATTAATACAAATACCATTTGAGCCAAAAAAAAAACTAATACTCCCTCCGTCTTAATTATAAGACATAGTTGACTTTTTTGGAGAAATTAAGGAAGCTAATTAAATTACTTTAGACTATTTTTATTTTTTTCTTCAAACTAGTTGGTTTAACTAATAAACTAATATATAATGTAAAGATACATAATATATGAAATGATTAAATAACTTATTTAGCTTTCTTAATATCTTCAAAGAAAATCAACTATGTCTTATAATTAGGACCGGAGGTAGTACTTGCCGTTTGTGTAGTGTGGGTTTGTGCTGCCCGCACTTTTGCGGGCTAATAAAAGTCATTCCTAGCTTGTAGTGGCTTGACAAACTGCAATTTTTCTTTTTTCTTTTTTCCCCTTTTTTAAGATGACCAAAGTTTGAAATACATATATGATTCATTAAATTTATCTCTAGCATTAATAATTCGACTTATAAAAAGTCAAAAACATTATACAAATTCAAGAGGTAAGGGCCATCAAGTTTGCCGTAGTTTACAAATCATCATCAAACACTCAAAATACAATAATTTGGGAGGTTCCAAGGTCATAGGGGGACTTTGGGGCTTTAGAGTTTTGAGAAATTATTAATTTTTATATTTTTATATTTTTTTATTGAAAAAAAAAATAGTGCTGGCTAACCCACACCATTTGCAGGCAGCAAAAGTGTCAACCCTAACTCATGGGTTAAGGCCATATTACTGGTTCTACTTATCATCAAGATATTTAGCAATTTAATTCCTTTTTGAGACCTCACTATAATTTTTCCCTTTCTTTTTTGGGTTGCAAGGTACATCCCAAGATTTAAAAACATTGCAGGCTTTGTGTCTACCAACTTTTATTATTTTTGGGTTATAAAAACCTAATGGGTTTTAAAACTCATTTTTTATCCATATATAAATCATATTGTATCACTCAATTTTTATTTTTATTTTAGTTTGCAAATATAGTTGGAATAAAAGTGAATTTTGTAAACGTTATTGATATAGACAAGCCTCTTATGTAGAAAGCAAATTTATGTTATTTATAACACATAAACGGTTTAAAATTTTATGTTATTATTTTATAATATTGATTTGATTTTTTTTATTGATTTCAATAAAAATATCTTTAACATGCTGAAGTTAAAAAAAGAACATGAGTTTGGATTAATTATTATTTTTATATATATATTTTTTTTTAAAAAAAAAAAAGGAAGGGGCTTAGGTGCAACCCCAATTCAAGCCTTTAAGGGCAGAGCACCTACCAGCTTTTCCAAATGTAACACCCCAACTTTTCTAAAGCATTTTCGAAATTATTTGATCAGAGTTCAAAATAATTTAACCAGAGTTGAGCAACGAAATGATTTTAAATACAAAGTAACTGATATTCAACCACTGTAATGTACTGGTTTGCTGATACAAAGAGTTCGAAAGACTATACATATCTACAGGACTTTCTCCAGCTAGTCCTTCTGCCTGCTGCTTACCCTTGTTTCTGTTTCTGTTCACTCCGAAAATCCTGAAGCTACAGTAAGAGCTGAGGTTCAATACCCATTGAACCTCAGGTAACGGTTAACCTCATGCTTATGTATCAAATATGTATGACAGATATTCATGTCAAAACAGCAATAATCACATACATTATTCTCATATTCACATAATAACATAACACAGCCACTGCAATATGCATGTTATTATAGTCTGCACTATTCACCAGTGCCACGGTGTACATCCGTGTCCTCAGCGCTAGGAAAACATAACGGCGTTATCAAGACTATAACCCGTATCAAATTGTATGTGTATGATCAATTTTCAAAAACAGAATTTCAGACTATCTATCACATATAAGCATACCATAAGCATCAGAGTTAAGGTTACAGTACGCGTCCGTACCTTCGTTGATGATGTTTTGGTACGTTTGACGAAAACGGTACTTCTAACGGAAAACAGCGGTATAACAGCAGCAGCGGTAAAGGTTCACAGATATCCTATAATATCATTTTTATCAGTGACCATTAATTTTCAGCATTTGCGGAAACTATGTTGGATATTCACTATTCATGTGAATAGTACCAGTAAAAATATTTTTACCGTGCCGGTAAATATTTTTTACTGTGCCAGTAAATAATATTTACTGTCCAAGGATAATTCTTTTCTGATGTGACAGATCAGACTAAGCTGCAGCCACAGAGCATACTCAGAAAAACTCTATCTGGCATTTCTACTATAATTACCAAAAGAAACTACCAAATATTAAGACTAGAGACCAAAGAACTTACCCTTGAAGTTCCTGCTCATTCTCTCCAGCTTCAAGAACTTTACTCTAAACTCTCTCTCTAACTCTAAGAATTCTCACTCTTCTCTTAAACTCAACTGTTGTGGTCTGAGTTTGGTGTGAAGAAAATGAAGAAATGAAGCTTCTATTTATAGTGTTGGAAAATGGGTCCTTAAGCGTAATTTCTTGCTTCTGGGTCATTTTACGTAATTTTCCCTAAAATATAAAAATATAAAAATGCACCACGAGGTGCTGCACGTTTTGGTTTAATATTATTTTAATAAAATACTGATAAAATTCCCTGTTCGGTATCCTAATCGCGAGATCTTTTGCAAAATCTCAAAAATCCAAAAGCAAAGCCTTGAAGTTCTGTTCTTCCTCTTTTGAAATATCTAGGTTAACTGAATTTTTGATCTCATGCAGGGTATTTCGTAATCTGTCAAAGATTTTAAGTCGGACACTGCCGGTAACAGAAATTACTTCGGGTGACACCATCTTCGAGACAAAAATTCACTGATTCATAATATGTGCAGTTGTTTACTACTTAGTTCAAGGATTTTGAGTTATGATTTATTTCCTACAGGTTCCACTATCTGTCCTGCTTCAAAATATCGGTTTCAACCTATCTCAATAATCATTCCGCCGATTACGGAAATGACTTTGGAGATAACCCACTCTGAGATGGAAATTCGCTTGTTTATAATATACCCTTACTTTAAAAACCTAATTCACGGTTTATTGGAAATAATTTTATTTCTATTATTTTCCAAAGTATAAGATATTATATTATAATAATATTATTATTGAGTGGGTCCCGCAAACAATAATTTCAAAATTTCTCCCGTGAATGTGTCGGCAGGAGGAGAATTATTTTGACGTGGGTCCCGCATGAATAGTAAATACGTATTTTCAAATAGTGAATACGTATTTAGGAATAGTAAATACCGTATTTTTAAATAGTAAATACGTATTTGTAAATAGTAAATATTTTCATATTTCTCAAAATATCGATTAAATACCGTATTTATAAAAAGTGAATACGTATTTGTGAATAGTGAATACTATTCATGTACGTATTTGTGAATAGTAAACACTATTCATGTCCAATAAAATACTGATTCTAAATTCTTTTTCAAAAATAGGGTCTAATAGTCCTCCAAAAATAGGCTAATTTTCTAGTCTTTAGGTCCAAAATTCAGGATGTTACAATTCTCCCCCCGTTCAATAAATTTCGTCCTCGAAATTTGACAATATAAAATCAAAAGGTTAACTAGACCTCTAATCTATTCCTTCCTTATGCAAACTTAAATAGCACGCACCCTACTATTCAATGTCTCAATCTTATACCCAGGTATAGTACTAAATTACAGGACTTGCTGATCTATTCTCACAGTACTCGGTTACACAGGCCTCACTACCTGATTTATTTAGCCTATCGGCTTAACACATATTGGCCTTCCGCATCTGCTCATCAATTTCATCTGAGTCTTTCCCATTCAAGTTCTCGAATTACTTTCACTTACTCAACACTATAGCTGACAGCTATTAATTGACTTAACTAGTTTAGTATTCCAGACCTTTCTAATAGTTGCTGTTCCTGTACCATAATTCCCAATTACACTGCTTTTCTTTTCAACACGATAGCGTCGACAATCATGTCATTGCTACCCAAAATTATTTTCTTGTCTCATTTTCAAATTTTCAAACATGAAAAATTTTCCGTGGTTTCAGTACATTTCACAATCTGCACTATACCACAAAGTAATAGTGCTATAACATTTTTAAACTTAATCGCTGCCATCACAAATTCATGAAAACATTTTTCACTGCCGGATCATTTTCAAAAACTTTTATTACCGGCACATATCTTTGAGGGAGCTAATTTATTTCACAAAATTTTACAATTGAGAGTACACACCATCATTTTAACCATTTGGTACAGTGAGCGCCTTACCCCAATCCTCAAATCCAGTCTCAACAGTACTATCAACCATGTGGGAGAACCTCCGCCCCTCTCTCAGGAGACCCAGTGTTCACACTGGCACATAAAGTAGCAACCCTATCTAGCGGAACTCAGTCCAGTCATAGACAGTCAGGTTGTACTAAACAAAACATATGCCCTCGGCAAAGTGTTATGGATTGGGTGCGTTCACTGTTGGTGCGATTTCCATTTTCTCAAACAAAATCCCTCCAAAAACTTTTTGTTCAAAGAGAACATTTATCAAAGGCCAGCGATTTCAAACATTTTAAAACATCTAGCAAGACCCAGCAAACTGTGTACATCTACAACAGCTTCTGTCCTTCCAGTTTTGTACTGACTTTACCACAACATAGTTAAAAACTCTTTCAAACTCTGGGTTCTATCAAAAACCCTTTTTTTTTTACAAGACAATATCATTTCAAAATAATCATCGCTGTGGTCTCAAATTCTGTTGAAAACATTTCATTTGAAAACTCAGCTTCAAAAAAAATCCACATGTTTGAACAAATAAATTTCAAAATTTCTAATACACCAGGTGTATTGGCAAGTTCAAAAATTCAATTTTAAAATCTTACTTAGGAATCAGACAACTAACATTAGAAGGTCATCACTAATTACACGCATTGGAACCTCTGTCCTTGGCTACTCAAACTATCCATAAAATACTTAGTTTGTTCTACTTTAATCTTCCAGCTATTTCAAACATCGTTCGCTATCCTCGGATCTCACAAAATTTTCTGGACACTTCTCATATTCGTTGTCTGACAACTATGGGCTTCTGCTAGCCTATAAACACAATATATGTTGTTTAGCACTGGAGCAAACCATGACGATATACTAAGTTACAACAGTCTTTTCTCTAGGGAACCTATTCAATGTGAGATTCATTATAATGTACTTACCTTGAGAACCGATGCACTGGTAACTCTACTTTATGGTTCGTTGTCACGGCGGCTCCACTCTACGGTTCGTCGTCACAGTGGCTCTGCTCTACGGCACATTACACGGCGCTTCACTTAGTCTTCTCAGACCAGTCAGCTTTTCCGGTTAGCATCCTTGTAGGTAAACCTCCTAGATCAGAACTCCCCGTAGGTATCCTTCTCCGATTAAACTTTCCATAAGTAGCGCCAGTGATCGTCTTTGAATCATTATAATGAGAACTCAAATCTTAACAGGTTCCTATCCTTTAGTAGTTTCATAAACCGTTGTCTTTATGTCTGCCATCTTATCTAGGGTCATTCTATTTGTAAATTTTCACTTTCTGTTTAGCTCCAGGCATTATCCTTAACTCAACTTTCCCTATTGGGTAATCACCTACTTCTTGGGAAATCTATTAGCCACTAATATCTCTATGATTCTTGGTCCCACCTTGAGACCATAACCTGGTGGCTACTGAAGTTTCCAGCTTTCGTATGGTTCTGTTAAGGAACTATCTCTTAGGTATTTGGAACCTAGGCAAAACTCACTCATATTTTCTAAGGGTTCCTACTCTCACAGGGGTCATAGTTCTGAGATTTCTCTCGCTTAAGCAATATTAACTTCATAATGTCTATTGATTCTTGGTACTAATATTGGTATACTTACTACTGGGTACCTACAATTCTCATAGGTACTAGTATGACATAACTGTCTCCCCAGAATTACTGGGTACTTTCCCTCTTCTGTCAATTGATCACCACCGTCAAGGACTTAATCAAAAGATCTTCGTCCCCGGAGCCACGCCCCTTTGCACGCATGGTGTCTGGCCTCTACAAGGTAGGGATTTTCTTCTCAGGGTACCTTAACAAGTTATTATTTTGACAAGGACATTAAATCGATAGGTTACTATCCAAGGGAAACCTAAACAGTAGGTTACTGTCTATCGGAAAACTTAAGTCGTACCGACTTCTCTGTACCACTTCCCTTGAAACTCTGAGTGGGGATTTAACTTAGATTCCGATTCCCATATCAAAAGTCTTAAAGTTTAACAACAGAAACCATATTCTGTGCCATCTACTCTATATCAAGGCCTCCCGAGCCTAACCCTTTTCCTTAGGATTTACGTCCTTTTTGTATCACAACACCAGTATTGTATCAGTACTTGTACTTGTTTTTTCGAAACACTTTTAAAACCATGGCTTAGAGCCTAACTTAGTTAGTCAAACCGATTGGCCAGGTATGCGTCTATCATGGGAGCCTCACCGTGCTAGGGTGACTGATTGGCTGATCCACATAGACTCGGCCCTACCTTCGGCACCAATGGTTTACTGTAACTGAGTCGGGTTCATACCAGATAAAACACTTTTGAAAGCTTAGAATCTAACTCCGCTACTCAGACAATCCGACTAGGCAGGTGTTTTTGTGGAAGGCTCGACGAATTCAAGGAAACTGATTGCCAACCACAAAACCCCTTTCTAGATATCGGACTGTTTGGAGTAACTTAGTTAACTCCGTGCCAGGATGTCTGCTTTGATACCAAAATGTAACACCCCAACTTTTCTAAAGCATTTTCGAAATTATTTGATCAGAGTTCAAAATAATTTAACCAGAGTTGAGCAACGAAATGATTTTAAATACAAAGTAACTGATATTCAACCACTGTAATGTACTGGTTTGCTGATACAAAGAGTTCGAAAGACTATACATATCTACAGGACTTTCTCCAGCTAGTCCTTCTGCCTGCTGCTTACCCTTGTTTCTGTTTCTGTTCACTCCGAAAATCCTGAAGCTACAGTAAGAGCTGAGGTTCAATACCCATTGAACCTCAGGTAACGGTTAACCTCATGCTTATGTATCAAATATGTATGACAGATATTCATGTCAAAACAGCAATAATCACATACATTATTCTCATATTCACATAATAACATAACACAGCCACTGCAATATGCATGTTATTATAGTCTGCACTATTCACCAGTGCCACGGTGTACATCCGTGTCCTCAGCGCTAGGAAAACATAACGGCGTTATCAAGACTATAACCCGTATCAAATTGTATGTGTATGATCAATTTTCAAAAACAGAATTTCAGACTATCTATCACATATAAGCATACCATAAGCATCAGAGTTAAGGTTACAGTACGCGTCCGTACCTTCGTTGATGATGTTTTGGTACGTTTGACGAAAACGGTACTTCTAACGGAAAACAGCGGTATAACAGCAGCAGCGGTAAAGGTTCACAGATATCCTATAATATCATTTTTATCAGTGACCATTAATTTTCAGCATTTGCGGAAACTATGTTGGATATTCACTATTCATGTGAATAGTACCAGTAAAAATATTTTTACCGTGCCGGTAAATATTTTTTACTGTGCCAGTAAATAATATTTACTGTCCAAGGATAATTCTTTTCTGATGTGACAGATCAGACTAAGCTGCAGCCACAGAGCATACTCAGAAAAACTCTATCTGGCATTTCTACTATAATTACCAAAAGAAACTACCAAATATTAAGACTAGAGACCAAAGAACTTACCCTTGAAGTTCCTGCTCATTCTCTCCAGCTTCAAGAACTTTACTCTAAACTCTCTCTCTAACTCTAAGAATTCTCACTCTTCTCTTAAACTCAACTGTTGTGGTCTGAGTTTGGTGTGAAGAAAATGAAGAAATGAAGCTTCTATTTATAGTGTTGGAAAATGGGTCCTTAAGCGTAATTTCTTGCTTCTGGGTCATTTTACGTAATTTTCCCTAAAATATAAAAATATAAAAATGCACCACGAGGTGCTGCACGTTTTGGTTTAATATTATTTTAATAAAATACTGATAAAATTCCCTGTTCGGTATCCTAATCGCGAGATCTTTTGCAAAATCTCAAAAATCCAAAAGCAAAGCCTTGAAGTTCTGTTCTTCCTCTTTTGAAATATCTAGGTTAACTGAATTTTTGATCTCATGCAGGGTATTTCGTAATCTGTCAAAGATTTTAAGTCGGACACTGCCGGTAACAGAAATTACTTCGGGTGACACCATCTTCGAGACAAAAATTCACTGATTCATAATATGTGCAGTTGTTTACTACTTAGTTCAAGGATTTTGAGTTATGATTTATTTCCTACAGGTTCCACTATCTGTCCTGCTTCAAAATATCGGTTTCAACCTATCTCAATAATCATTCCGCCGATTACGGAAATGACTTTGGAGATAACCCACTCTGAGATGGAAATTCGCTTGTTTATAATATACCCTTACTTTAAAAACCTAATTCACGGTTTATTGGAAATAATTTTATTTCTATTATTTTCCAAAGTATAAGATATTATATTATAATAATATTATTATTGAGTGGGTCCCGCAAACAATAATTTCAAAATTTCTCCCGTGAATGTGTCGGCAGGAGGAGAATTATTTTGACGTGGGTCCCGCATGAATAGTAAATACGTATTTTCAAATAGTGAATACGTATTTAGGAATAGTAAATACCGTATTTTTAAATAGTAAATACGTATTTGTAAATAGTAAATATTTTCATATTTCTCAAAATATCGATTAAATACCGTATTTATAAAAAGTGAATACGTATTTGTGAATAGTGAATACTATTCATGTACGTATTTGTGAATAGTAAACACTATTCATGTCCAATAAAATACTGATTCTAAATTCTTTTTCAAAAATAGGGTCTAATAGTCCTCCAAAAATAAGCTAATTTTCTAGTCTTTAGGTCCAAAATTCAGGATGTTACACCCGAGGTTTCTCAAAGATGATCCATAACATTTAAAGGCTACCACCAAAAATAAGGTGACTCGTCCCTCAATAAGAGAAGTCCGGTGAAGTCATGGGCTAGGGGCGTGTTTGGATTAATAATGTATTTTCGTAACAGAGCCAATAATAGCAGCTAATTAATTAAGAAAGGTGAAGGAATCAGCGTTACGCGAGAAAAGCATGGTCACAAGCTCATATATTTTAGGTGTTACAGGAGGAGGAAGGGGACTAGCTAGCACGGAAGCGGCTGAGGTCCTCTTCCCTTCCCCACCACTACTGTCCTTTTCTATGATGCTGTGTCGTTTTGACATAGAAAATGGGAGCTGTTCCTCCTTTTTTTTAAAAAAAAAAAAATTGGGTACTAAAAAATACTTTAGGATAATGACTAGTACAAAAAAAATTACTGTATTATCTTGAAAAATTATTTTATCATATATATTTATCCTAAAATAATTTTTCAAGATCTTGAAGTAATTTTTCTGTACTGGTTAGTATCCCAGTCAATATCCTGAAGTATCTTTTTAGTACCATTTCCTAAAATAATTTTTCAAGATCATGAAGTATTTTTTCTTTACCGGTCAGTATCCTCAAATATTTTTTTAGTACCCAATTTTTTTTTTCAAAAAAAAGAGGAACAGCTCCCATTTTCTGCGTCAAAACTAAGCAGCATTATAGAAGAGGACGGCAATGGTGGGGAAGGGAAGAGGACCTCAGCCGCTTCCAGCTAGCACATGGCACACCCCTCCCTGAGACTTCATAACTTTTAGGCTATATTTGGAAGTTTTATTTTGGAGAAAAAGAAAAGGGAGAGTTTTGGTAGTCCTTTCCCTTGTTTGCAAGTTTTAAAAATAGGAGGGGAGGGAATCAGGGGATTTTACAAATCCTCCAAAACCCTCATTCTTTTAAAAAATAGAGTTCCCCCAATATGGGGGTTTAAGAGAGGAAATAGGTTAATTACTTCTTTACCCTCATTCACCACCACCACACCACCTTACCACCACCACCGCCGTTGTCACCACCCTATTATAATATACCTTTTATGATAATTTTTATTAGAAAAAGTGCTTGTGACAAAAAATTTGTTAAACAACTTATTTTTAATTTAAGCTTTTAAGCTAAAAAATATATATAATCATTAAACAGTTTTTAACTTTTTTAAAAAGCTCTTTTTTCTAGCTTTAGTTTAAAAGTAACTTTTAGCTTAAAAATATAAGGATCCAAACGAACTCTTAGCTTCTTTTGATCAAGACAATCAATTTCACGCGTCACCTTCCAAATCAATGGCTCTTATTCCTCCTTTGACTGTTTTCACCATCAACTTAAAGGCCAACCTTCCTCTCCTACAATATAAAGTTCAATTTCCCTCATAGTGAGCCAGCCAGCACAGCACACAGGTTATCTTTTGTTCTTCATCGTTAAAAGCATACCCCCCCCCCCCGGGGCCAAAATTTTAATGCCGCAACATTAATCAACCAATTAATTATTTAATTAAGCAACATTACCAATCGGTAGTAGCTTTTTCAGAGATTTAATTAAAGGAAAATTTCAAATAAATACCATTTGAATTTACAAAACCTTCAGAAGCCCGTTGAATTTGTAAAAATACTGAGAAGTACCAAGAATTTATGATGAATATGTAAATTTGGGTCAAATTATCATTTTACTCTTAATTTTAAATAAATAAAAAAATAAAATACCCTTCACCCCCCCTCGGGCCACCGCCAGCCGGCCACCTCCGTTGGTGGACCCCAGGCGGGGTGGTGTCAGCCGGTCGGCGGTGGTTGTGGCCGGCGGTAGGAGGTGGAGGGTATTTTATTTTTTTATTTATTAAAAACTAAGGGTGAAACGGTAATTTGACTCGAATTTGTATATCCCTCATAAGTCATTTATACTTCTCAGTCTTTTTACAAATTCGAAAGACTTCTGGGGGTTTTGTAAATTTAAAAGGTATTTTAATGGAATTTTCCCTTTAATTATTTGTTTATTGACTTTCTTCAGATAAAATGGGGGGCATCGTGGAGCAAATTGAAACTTAGCTTCAGGGCCTATGTAATTACCACATACTTGCAACGTTCACCAATAGAATAGGAGCTTTTAATTTAATGGGTTTTATGTGTGTAAAAGCAAGGTAGTTTCTTTTGATGAGTTTGAATATTGCTGGCGGCATCATGGATGGACCTTAAGATAAATATTTGGGGGATCAAAAATATACTTATTAACAAATTAAAAGTTTTATGATTATATAACATTTTTTAAATATTCAGTTTTATAATTAACAATTCTAATGGATAAGATAACATACATGTTTCTAGTATGGATATCATATCAATTACAAAATGAGAAGGTATCATAAAATTCCAGAAGATTGCCTGTTATTAGTGTTATATAATATATCAAAATATTAAAAGTTAATGACGTAATTTATAGTTCAAAATTAATAAAATACTATACTAAATGAAACAATTAAAAATCACCTTTACTTAAATTAATGCTCTTTGCTCTTTTAATGACTTAAAATCATTAATAATTGAATCGACAGTGAAAGTGTTAGCTATTTCTCTTTCAATATGAATTACTATATTATCTACAATAAAATCATCTTCCATCTTGTTACGCAACCTTGTCTTAATTATTTTCATTGCTGAAAACGAGCGTTCTGAGGTAGCTGTTGAAACTGGAAGAGTCAATAAGAAGCGAATCAATCGATTAATCAAGTAATACACCTTAGATTTTCCTGTTTTCATCAAAGCACAACATAATTCAGGTAGAGTAAATAGATTCTTCAAATCTGGATGACTAGAAGCATCAATAACAAAATGTTGAAGTTGAGGTTTCAAAATTTTCTTCTCTAGCTCAATAAAATTAGCAGGATAGTATTTTACAACAAGAGTGCAAATATTATCAATGTTGAAAAGTTTTATAAGCATCCTTAAGAATTAAATGAGAGTTAAGTTTCAAAATTAATTTTAATAGACAACAGGGGACATTAGGAATAGGCTCGTTACTGCACATGATATATCAATTTTAATAGATAAGCTGAAGGGTGGTGTGTTGTTTATATTAATCCTTTTTTAAAAAATAAATTGAACTTTTTTTTTCGGGGGGCCATGTCACAACTAAGGTCCGTCAATGGGCAGCACATTGGAGTACCATTCTAGTCCTATCTATAATTTCAGTTTGACCAAATATTACATACCAAGGAGAGGTAGTTGACATAATGATTGTGGGGGTAAATTTTTAATTTTACTCTCATTTATAATTGAGTATTTTTCAACTGTTTCTTCTCTCTCTATCTTCATAGGTATAATTAATGAGAAAAGTATTTCTCCAGTCACTGGAGATAGAGTTATCTCCAGTAACTTCAAAACTATGTCGTTTTAAATTAATGAAGGGTTTGTTAGTAATTTTAGGTGAATTAATGAAGGGTGTTTTGGTAAAATGTATATGATTAAAAAAATAAACAAAATTACAAAAACACCATTCATTAATCCAAAACGACGTTGTTTTGGGGTCATTGGAGATAACTCTATCTCCAGTGACTGGAGAAATCCTTTACCCATAATTAATATGGGTAAAATTGTTACAATCTCATTTATTACATGAAACTTGACTTATAAATAGGACCAAAGTTTTTGGTCAAAGTGAAGTTATAAATAGGATCAGAATGGTATTTTAATGAATGCAACTTGGTAATGAGACACACCTGGATTATGTAGTTAATAAAATTAAGGCTAAAGTACCCGTTTGGTCCTTTATGTTTGCTTCAAGTATTCATTTAGTCCCTTAAGTTTGTAAAATGCTCGTTTGGTCCTTGAAAGTTAACACCGTTAAGCAGACTTAACGGAAAATACTAACTCAGCAATTTTAAATGATGACTGTGCACTTAAATGCTGACAAAGCAAGCTCACATATATTTTTAATAAATTTATTTTAAATCCTGTAAATTGAAATTTATTCAAGCAAACTTTGGGTATATGTTCTTCGTCTGAGGTATTTAAGTGCACAGTCATCGTTTAAAATTTCAATTTACAGGATTTAAAATATTAATTTATTAAAAAAAGTAATATGTAAGCTTGCTTTATCAGCATTTAAATGTACAGTCATTGTTTAAAATTGCTGAGTTGGTATTTTCAGTTAAGTCTATTTAACGGTGTTAACTTTTAAGGACCAAACGAGCACTTTACAAACTTAAGGGACTAAATAGATACCTGAAGCAAATATAAAGGACCAAACGGTTACTTTAGCCTAAAACTAATCAATGTCTAATATACATTTGTACGTAATTTAATTTTGTCTAACAATTCTGGGGAGATGCACCAAAATAAGAACAAAGAAAAAAAATTACCGGACTACTGCAGTTTCAAAAGTATTTCTCAATCTAATGCTGTCAGAGGTTAGTGGCGTGAGGCTGACCGATACCAGTGGCACTGGCGTGAGTCAGCCTCACGCCAGTGTGAGATTTTTTTAAAAAAATAAAAAATTATTGAGTGGCGTGAGTCAGACTCACGCCACTCAATAATTATTAATTTGAATTGAAGGGGGTGACAGCCAATCACCCCTATATATAATTTAAAAAAAACTTAATATTATTATAATAATATATAATATAATAATATATAATAATAAATATAAATGATAAAACTCTACTCCATTTAATCTGGAATCAAAAGAAAGAAAGTATGAGGCTTAAATAACTTATTAAGAACGCCTTTTAAAAGATTAGGTTGTACAATTTAGTTATAATAACAGATCCCTAAAAGGGTGTAATCTTTAAGAGAACGTGTAACGCCTCATTTTCAATACCAAAATCTTGGCCAAAATATTAGTAACACCTCCAAATATAGGATATTTAACACTCAAACACATATTTACATTATGGCCAAAGGTAGAAATCCATTTATACAGGGCCAAAATAAATCCAATAAATAAGAGTTATTTTAAAATGCGGAAGTCTTTTAGGTTCATGGCAAATAAAATAACACAACATAAACTAAAGGAGTACAGAAGAGCCTACAAAGCTCACTCCATGGGTGCATTCCCTTGATCTCTACTAAGTTATTCACCTGAAAAATGATAATATGGGGTGAGATTACACATCTCAGTAACTACTGAATATTTCCACCGCATACAAGTAAATAATGTATGACAAAAAGGCATAAACTTATTTCATAAATATAAATATATACCATACTTTCTCTTACAAAGATTATTTGTAAAAGTAGTTATCAATACAAAAATAATAAAATATGACTTTATATATATAAATATATTTTTCAGAAGTTCTCATCATATGTCTTTACAAATCATTCATCAGTCTATCAAATCCTTGATCTGTTCAGAAATGCATTATGCAGTATGCAGCCTCCCTTATACCACCTCCATCCGTATACCGCTGACTGGAGCCATAGGCTAACACATAATCCAATAGAAACTTATTCATTTGACTGAATTGTTCCAAGCTCACCAAATCTTAAGATACACCCGGCCAAAGGTATAGAGCTTAAATCTGGACTATGGCTCCCCTCCTTTAAAATAACTAAGGAGGTGTCACATGTCCCACAACTCCAATGAAATCCCGGCCAGAGGAAAACATGGAAGATGGGGCCCTGAAACAAGTACCATCCACTGTGCACCGAGTGGTGGCATAAATCATTCTTATCATTCAAATCCCTCCTTACTCCACCCATCATAATACAACCGCCATGATGAATATGTTCACTCAAAATAATGCATTATTATACCATAAAGTTTTATACATCAATATGCGTATTTATGTATAGTAAATACTATACGTATCTGTGAATAGTAAAATACTATGTGTATATGTGAATAGTAAAACACGGTATATATACATGAATAGTAAAAATGAAGAGTACATACGGTATGTATACGTGAATAGTAAATACGGTATGTATACATGAATAGTATTATGAATAGTAAATACGGTATATGTGAATAGTAAAATGAATAGTAAATACGGTATACGTGAATAGTAAAATGAATAGTAAATACGGTATACGTGAATAGTAAATGTGAATAGTAAATACGGTATACGTGAATAGTAACGTACGTATAAATAGTACCTCTGCAGATTTGCAAATCAAAGTTCCCACACCAGATCTTAAAACCATAAATATTTTCTAAATATTCTTGCCAAAATAGTAAACAAACAAATTTATAATCATACATAATTCACAAGTATAAGGAAAAATATTCAGAGTTACCTGTTACTTGCTAATACCCGAATCACCAACCAGCTATTATAACTCTCAAGCAAATATCTCTCTACTCTCTCTCTCTCTCTACCTCTCTCTATAGCTCTTAGAAGTTGTGAAGAATGAAATGAAATGGAAGGTCTATTTATAGTTGGAAAATGGGTCCTTAAGTGTAATTTTCGTCTCTGGGTCGTTCTACGTAATTTTCCCCGTGACAAATTTTCAAACCTCCCGTGACTCTTCCCGTGGCTGGTTGTGGAAATAATTTTTCGTGGGTCCCACATGAATAGTAAATAATATTATATTATAATAATATAATATTATTATTCAAATAGTAAATTACTATTACGTGGGTCCCGCTGACAAAATTTTCAAACTTCACGAGAGTTTTGTGTCGGGAGAGAATTATTTTGGTTGTGGGTCCCGCATGAATAGTAAATACGTATTTAGGAATAGTAAATACCGTATTTTTAAATAGTAAATACGTATTTGTGAATAGTGAACACTATTCATATTTCACAAATTTCAAGTATTAAATACGTATTTGCGAATAACATATATATATATATATATATATATATTTAATACGTATTTGTAAATAGTAAAAACGTATACGTGAATAGTAAATACTATTCACGGGGTCCACAAAATACTGATTTCAAATTTATCACTTTCCAAAAATAGAGCCTACTAGTCTTCCCAAAATAGGTTTATGTTCAAGATATTAGATTCAAAATTTAGGATGTTACAGAACGCCCTTCA
The DNA here is from genome assembly GCA_034222035.1 of Acacia crassicarpa. Taxonomy (NCBI): domain Eukaryota; kingdom Viridiplantae; phylum Streptophyta; class Magnoliopsida; order Fabales; family Fabaceae; genus Acacia; species Acacia crassicarpa. Next base: position 39,772,549 of record JAWXYG010000009.1, on the reverse strand, counting down.
GGGATCTGTTGTTATAACTAAATTGTACCGCCTAATCTTTTAAAAGACGTTCTTAATAAGTTATTTAAGCCCCATACTTTCTTTATTTTGATTTCAGATTAAATGAAGTGCAGTTTTAAATTATTCAAGTTTTTATCATTTATTATTATGATTATTATTATATATTATTATAATAATATTAAGTTTTTTTAAAAAATTATATATAGGGGGTGACTGGCGTGTTACCCCCCTCAATTCAAATTAATAATTATTGAGTGGCGTGAGTCTCACTCACGCCACTCAATAATTTTTTATTTTTTTAAAAAAATCTCACACTGGCGTGAGGCTGACTCACACCAGTGCCATTGGTAAGGATTAGCCTCATGTCACTGACCTCTAACAACATTAGATTGAAAAATACTTTTAAAACTATAATAGTCCGGTAATTTTTTTTTCCTTTGTTCTTATTTTGGTGCATCTCCCAACAATTCTGCTATACATCATTAATGCGGGCGTGATTTTGCTGCATATTTTATATTATCCCTCACGAGTCACGATCAGGTAACGTCGAATCTACAAATCTAATTATCATTTGCCCCTCAAATATGATAAGATTACTAAGAGGATAGATTTGATTTCACATGCCTTTTTATATATTTATATTCAGTATTTTGGTGGTTAGAAATATGGAGGCATCAAAATCAAAGTGAGAGAAGAAAAACGAATTAATGGTCCCCATAGAGGCATAGAAAGATATATGGAGAAGGTAATGCTCTGACTAAGAAAAGGATATTGATTGTATCGGACTTGACCTAGAACAATCTTAGGACTTACATACCTTCTAGAGGGATCAAAGTCCACATAGTTTAATACACAAATAGGCATTTAGCTAAAGGGGTGGTGTGTGTGGGTGGTGTGTGTGTCTGTGATGGCTGAATTGTAAATAGCCAAAGAGAATAGAATATGTATACCTTTAGGCTAAGTTCACGAGTTCTATTTTGGAGGGAAAGGAAAGGGAAGGAAGGGTTTTGGTAGTCCTTTTCCTTGTTCACGAGTTTTAAAAATAGGAGGGGAGGGAATCAAGGAGTTTTACAAATACTCCAAAACCCTCCTTCCTTTAAAATAAAGTTCCACCAATATAGGGGTTTTAAGAGGAACAATAGGTTAATTACCTCTTTACCCCTATTCACCACCACCACCCTACCCCACCCCACCACCACCACCACCACTGGTTGGCCACCACTGCCGCCGGCCGGCCACCGCCACCACCACCACCGGCCGGCCACCGCCGCCGCCGGCCGGTCGTCACCACCACCACCGCCGGGCGGCCACCACTGCCACCGGCCGGTCACCACCACCACCACCACCGCCGGCCGGCCGCCGCCACCACCACCGGCCGATCACCACCACCACCACCACGGCCGGCCACCACGACCCTCGGTTGGCCACCACCGCCGCCGGCAGGCCACCGCCACCACCACCACCGGCCGGCCACCACCACCGCCGGCCGGTCACCCCCACCACCACCGCCGGTCGGCCACCACCACCGTCGGCCGGTCACCACCACCACCACCGCCGGTCGGTCACCACCAACATCGCCGGCCGGCCACCGCCACCACCACGACCGGTCGGCCACCGCCACCACCGGCCGGTCACCACCACCACCGCCGGCCGGCCACCACCACCGGCCGGCCACCGCCACCACCACCACCGCCGGTCGGCCGGCCACCACCACCACGGCCGGTGTTGGTGGCCTGGCGAGGGGAAGGTGATTTTATTTATTTAAAACTAGGGGCAAAAGGGTAATTTGACCCGAATTTGTATATCCCTTCTAGGTCCTTGGTACTTCATAGTCTTTTTACAAATTCATCAGACTTTTGGGAGTTTTGTATATTCAAAAGGTATTTATTTGGAATTTCCCATAATTATATAAATTATTAAAGAAATGGACAAAATGGTAAAAGTAATTCATTAATCCTCCATCTTCCTCCCTTGTTATTTTTTTAACTCATAAACAAGGGGAGGAGATATCCTCCATTTCCCTTCCTTCTCTTCCCCTCCTTTCTCCTTGTATCCCTTTCCTTCCCTTCCCTTCCCTTCCAAACTCGCGAACATAGCCTTAGGGTTTAATTCCTATTTTTAGAGTATACTTTAGGATTAGGGTTTGGACTTGTGGGCTTCTGTGCCTCTAAACCCAAATAAAGTGACGTCACATCTATGCCACATAGATTGCCCCTTTTTAGACCATATATTAAATATGGGTATTATACAGATCCGTAACAGTTGCCTCCTAGCCCGGTAGCCCAGGTCTCTGAGTTATCGGGGTGCATTTATTGTTTAACCCCATATTTGCGCCATGTGGATTGCCCCTTGTTAGACCACACCTTGGATGAGCCTCATATTTGAGTCGGTAACAGAAAGGTAGCTAGAGGTAAAATTCAAATAAGCACTCCTTCAATGCCTTTTATGAGGCGCCTTCTAGCTAAAACGTTAGTTTTGAAGGCAGCAATTTCTATTCCAAATAAATACCTAAATATAAGATAAAGTTAACTTTTTTAGAGATATTATGAAAGTTAATTAAGTTACTTTAGGATGTTTATATTTATATTTTTTTTCTCTAAAATAATTAGCTTAACTAATAAACTGATATACTATAATCTAAGAATACATGATATGATATAATTAAGTAACTTATTTAGCTTCCCTAATCTCTCGAAAAAATTAACTTTATCTTATATTTATAATCAGAGGAAGTATATTTTGCAACAGGAAGGCCGCGTAACAATATTTAAACTTTAAGCAGAACCTGAACTAAAAAAAAAAAGCTATTTAAAAATGACATCATGGAAAAGTTAAATTATAATAGCTATTTACCAGAATTTAGAGAGATTAAGGAGAGAAGTTAAATTAATTAATTGTATTTATTTTCCTAAAATATCCTTACTTGAAATTAAAAATGACATGATGGAAAAGTTTATTCAATAGGTAGCGCCCATGCATGTCGTACAGGTAAGTGACGCTCGAGAGGATGCAAGTATTCCTCTCCACTCCGTGATACAAAACATAGAAGAGAGGCTTGTTATTGGCGTTATATTTTATAAAAGAGAAACAAAACAATGAGAGAATGAGACGAATATACCTAATTAAACATTTATTAATTCATTCAAATTTACATCGTGTCTCAACGTCAGTATTCAAATATGCCCTTGCTTAATACAAATGCAAGGTTAACTTTTTTTTTTTTTTTTTTTTTTTATAAAAACAGTATAATTAAGGTGTATATGACATTAATGAGTTGCAAATATTATTTATTTTATAAAATATATAAGTGTATTATTAAATTGTTATTGTTTTTAATTATTATTGAGAAAGTATAAATAGGGGTATTATAGAAAAAAAAATTAACAGAAATTAAAACTTACTCTTATAATTAAGACCAAAACTAATTTTAAAATGTACTCTTATAATTAGGACCGAAGAGAGTATAAAAATTAAAGAGAACAATGTACAAGGGGAAAAAGCCTTTTGACAGTTAGAGAGCATATGTACAAGTACAACGTTGCCTCAATCCTATGTGTCGCTGGCAAGCACATATATGTGGCGTGAATTACCAGATTGTGCATGAATATTCCCCGTTTTTACGCAATAAAACTGGTGAGCTTTTTTTTTTTAACGACATTAATAATACTATTAATATTAATGTTTACATTTTTTTTTTGACCGGAATATTAATGTTTACATTCATCTAACTAAAGTTGTCTAACTCCCACGTACATTTGAGTAAACTCATGCTAGTATCGCATGTGAATTCGAATCATAAGTTCATAAAAATTTACTTTTATTAATAAATAGATATTAATAGTGTATAATTAATAATTAAAATATAAAATAAAAACAATTTAATTAAATATATTTTAAATTTAAATAATTAAAATTTAATTCATCAATATTCATAATTTATCATATTTAATATTTTTTTTAAAAAAATTCATATGAGTTTAAAAATAAATTGACCTCATGGTAGTATCGCATGTGAATTCGAATCATAAGTTCATAAAAATTTACTTTTATTAATAAATAGATATTAATAGTGTATAATTAATCATTAAAACATAAAAATAACAACAATTTGATTAAATATATTTTAAATTTAAATAATTGAAATTTAATTCATCAATATTCATAATTTATCATATTCAATATTTTTTTAAAAAAAAAATCATATGAGTTTAAAAATAAATTGACACAATTTTATGAATTAATAACATAAAAATGATAAATTCAATATGAGTTAGTAACATAAAAACAGTAAACTCAATATGTGGACTTACAGGTTTGACCAAGTTGAGTTTACAACTAACACAACTTTAAAAGTAACTTAAAAAAACAAAAAACATAAAAGCACTAAATCTGATGGGTTAACTTATGAAATAGAAATAGGTGTCGAGCCAGTGCCTTAATAACGCAGTGCCATGAGAGCTTGGCTCCCTTCCTCTATGTCTAGGGTTCGAACCTTGTCCCTTCTCCTACTATATATATATATAAATAAAGTGTCGACGCCCATCTCAGGCGTAAATATGGTAACCACATACATAGAATGGAATCTCAAAAATAAATACTAATGCTATTGAGATGGATGATAATTATTTATGAATAATTTATCTTATGACAATCTGTATGTTTTATTATTACCATATGAGGAAGGTTGACGAAAAGTTATTTTGATACGGGGAAGATTTAATTTACTTTAAATGTAATTATCAAATACAGAGACAGGGACACAGGTTGCAGATATTGGTTCGACCAAACACACAGAAAAGGATTCACCCACACCCACCCTCATTAATGAGAGACGGACACGCCCGAGATATTTTATTTGATAAATAATATAAATAAAAATGGGGATGATGGGAAGTCACGTGAGCCGTAGGGGGATCCATATCGTCAGTCACATGCATGGCGGCATTAATTCAGAAGCAGTAGGAGGTGGGGGCCACGCCAGCCAAGCACTCCGCCGACGTGGACCCGCACTCCTCCTTTACCGCCAAAATTCCCTCCTCTTTACTTTTCCCGCCCATCCTTATAAAATATAATAAGTCCATAAGAAATAAAAAAATTATACTAATAAGGTTTGACTTTGACTAAGATGGGGGAAAAAAAAAGACTTTGACAAATAAGATATTTTTTCATAACAAGAGTCGAGGCACCATATGTGGCCCAAACTCAACGTTGGGCTTGACCCAATCGACCCAGATATTATTCATTAGCGAGCTTGTGTACATTCTCTATAAAAATATATCTGGAAATTTATGGGAAAAGTATTTCACCAGCCTCTAGAGATAGAGTTATCTCCCGTGACCCCAAAACTACGTCGTTTTGAATTAATAAAGGATGTTTCTGTAAAATGAAGGGTTTGTTAGTAATTTTAGGTGAATTAATGAAGAGTGTTTCGGTAAAATTGATATGATTAAAAAATAAACAAAATTACAGAAACACCTTTTATTAATACACAACGACGTAGTTTTGGGGTTACTGGAAATAACTCTGGGGTTGCTGGAAATAACTCTGGGGTTGCTGGAAATAACTCTGGGGTTGCTGGAAATAACTCTATCTCCGGTGATTGAAGAAATCCTTTACCCAAAAGAATATTCTCTATAAAAATAGAAAAGAGTAGAAAGCCCACACCCCCAATGTATTTTGTCTATTATGAAAGAAAAAATGTTTTTTATTAAATAATTTTCTAGTAAATTATTCAAGAGAATTTAAACCCCTTGTATTAAAGAAAAGGTAATAAAATTCTTTTATATTTAAAATATTACTGTATCAATATACCAAAGTATAATATACCGTAACTATATAAGTAATAGCATAACATTGTGCCATTAAGTAAAATGACTATTTTCTCAGACTCCACTTCCTCCTTTTTTCTTCTTTTTTTGATATTATAAAGTTTAGGTGGGGTAAACACCAGTAACCCATCAGGATCAAGGCATGCATTTAGACTCAAAGAGCGCTTACAGATTGCCCACCAACGAAGTTCTCACATCGATCAGTGGATATCAAACCTCCTCTCTTTTAGGGTGAAGGATAATATCTTGGCTAACTGTGACGCTCGGACCCTCCACTAATGTCACCACTTGAAGAGAGTTTTTTTTTTTGTACAAGGTGAGGGGAGGGGGATTCGAACACGGGAGTTGAAGAGAGTTTTAAATTATACAGTAACATGGCAAACCACCCCCCCCCAAAAAAAAAAAAAAAAAAAAAAAGAGCAAGCTGAAGCCTTGGTGAAGCTTTGGGCTTGAACTTACTCAATGATCCGCCTTTCATCATATGGGGAATTAGAGGTATTATTGGACTCGTATATTTTGTCTGGGCTCTACCTCCTTAAAAACACCAATGAAAATTATACTGGCACCTAGTAATCTGGACGGCTAACCTAAATGTTTTCAAATTATTAAGAAATTTGATTGGTAATTTAATCAATCAAATAAAATAATTAAAAAAAAAAGTGTGAACAATCTTGGTAGATTTTTTTTTTTTTAACTGATTGTACATGTGAATTTATAGATGAGTCATCTGTTCACAACTTCGGAATAATGTAATTTATTATAGAAAAAATTAATTATTTGATTTCGGGTGTAACTCAATGTCTAAATTTTGACTCAGTAACTTAATTCGAGAGCTTCCAAGATCCACTGCTACTTACTCAGCACAGAATTACAACACAAGCTCACAAACTTGGGCTTTGTTTACATGTAAAAGGACGAGCGTAATTCTTAAGCTCATCTCCCCTCCATCAACAATGCTAGTAACTTCTTATCAAAAAAAAAAAAAAAAAACAATGCTAGTAACTTCGAAAAATGAAAAAGCACTGAAGAAAATGTCACACTGTCCTAATCAAAGATTCCAAATTCCACAAGACAACATAACCTAATGAGAAACCCCCATTTTCCAGGTCATTGCAAAATTTTTGCCCACAGGGATTTTCAAGCCACTCACGTCCACCATTGTTGCCTTCTGCTCATAATCTTCTTGTCCCTCCGGCGAATACTTCTGATCTGACGTATGAACCTCCATATCAGATCCTCCCACCAAAGGAACACCATCAAGTTCAAGTGACGACGGTGCAGCATTTCCTTCTAATCCCAACACAGATATCTTCTCAATAATCCAGCCTTTGTCTAAAGCAAACTTACCCTCTTGGACTTGTGACCAAATCTTGACACTTCCCTGTTTCAAGCTTGCATAGAAATCAACGTATGTTGAAGATCCACTCCCAAGCTTCATTTCTGGCAGCTCATCATCATCAAGGTAAAGGTTACCTAGAGCTTCTCCTTCGGTTGCACCAGCCGGGAAGGTCACCAGGAGCGTGAATGGTGTCATTCTCGCTTGCTTTGAAAGCAATCCTCCCTGTTGCATAGGGAGAATGATGTTCTGATACAGATGGACATTGACCACATGCAGTGGCGCATTGAGGTTGACATTGACTCCGTTCTTTGATGTAATGAATGATGTCGGGTTGGGCAAGCTGTACCAGGTGCCAGGAGGGAAGAGGGCATTCACTTGTGTTTTTCCCTGCTCCACAACCGGAGAGATCATGAGACCTTTCCCTAGCAAGAACTGGGTGCTGGTGCCATAACATGCAGTGTAGCTTGGAAATGAGAAGAACAGAGGCCTGGCTATTGGGGCTCCACTTATATGAGCCTCATAGTTCAATGTGTAGAGGTAAGGGAGGAGCTTATATCTCATACCCAAGGCGTTGCGAGCAGACTCAGCAACTGATTCCCATTGGTAAAGCTCTTGTCTTGGGGAGTAGTAATTTGCATGGTCCCTTGAGAATGGGTAGAAAGCGCCTACTTCGATCCACCGGTTGCAGAGCTCTTCAGTTGGTGCTGGATAGAAGCCGCATATATCTGAACCAACCATTGGAACCCCAAAAATGCCAAAATTGAGCATTGTAGATATGGAGTACCTCAAGTCCTCCCATGTGCCCTTGTTGTCACCAGTCCAATGAGCAGCATATTTGCCTGAACCGACATAAGTGGACCGGGACAGGATAAAAGGTCGTTTTCCCTGCAGCCCTTGAAGCCCCTTGTGTGTTGCAACTGATTGGGAGAAGCCATAAATACTGTGAGCATCATACTCCAAAACACCATTGTAGTGGACTGCACTAGTGGCTATGGTTTTGTAGCCTATGGGAGCTTGGATTCCTGAAGCATTTATCTTGTAGGGTGGGTCATCCCATCTTGTCTTGGTAATGTTTTTGCAATCCAGGCAACAGATCCATCCAGGTCCGGTTCCAGTGGGGCACTGCTTGCCCTTGGGAATTGTGCACTTTCCTGAACAGAAGTTTGAAATTTCATTCATGTCAATCCATAGTCCATCAACTGGAAGTAGTTCATGGAATCGGCGGATCTCATCGCCCCACCAAGAGACCGTTTTCGGATTAAGAAAATCAGGAAAATATACTGCCCCTGGCCAAACTTGGGCCATGAAGGGATCACCATCATACTTGATAAAAACATCGTTAGCCATGCCCCTCTGGTAGACACCATAACTGGCATTGACAGCAATTCCTGGATCGATAATGACAATGTAATGCATACCAATGCGGTGTATTTTGTCTAGGAAGGCTAAAAGCTTTGGGCGAGGGTAGTTGACAGGGTTAACTGTGAAGTCCTTTTTCCCATCCATATGATCATCGTCATTCCAGATCACATCAAGTGGGATTTGAGCCTTGTTGTAACTATCAACAACTTCTTCTATAACGGATAGGTTATGGTAACCCCATCTGCATTGGTGGAATCCTGCAATAGCAAATAAGTAGGAATATTAGATTTATTCAAATTCTCCTCTCTAACCCACCACTCCTAAATTAATTGCTTTAAAGGATTATGTGCATGGTTTTTAAAATGAAATGCTCATTCAAATTATAATTCTTTAAAAAGAGAACCTCATTAGGAAGCAAAATATTTCATCAACCATTTCAAAATAGATCTGGATTCTGGACAAATAATGATCCGATGCTATCGACCCAAAATATTCAACTGATGAAATCTACAAGCATAAATCCCATATTGAATTAAAATGACACTTGAGACCACATGACCTCCCCTGTCTCACCCATTTCACCCTTCACTCCTATAGTTTTTCTAGCTGAATTTAGGTTAAGATCAGTCAGCATGAGGAAGTTATCCTTCCTTAGAAGGACAGGCATCCATGAACCATGACACCTAATCTTTAATATGGATCTGCTTTCTCCCTTGCTCTAAAAACAAAAAAGGACAATGATACACTAAGTGCGTGAAATGATAGTTTTTTCCTTTAACCAAGGACCCACAGATTGCTTTATATAAGCAAGTCACAAAGGCCAAGTTTCCAGACTGATAAAAGTTTAGGAGAAAAGATGAATCTTTCTCATACGGCAAAGATAAACTCCCAACTTTATGTATGACCCTACTTTACATGTGGACCTAAAAGGTAATAAATTACTGGAGCAAAAGGAAAAAAAAGAGACAGATTTTATTTTAGACCTAAAAGCTATACCAAGATATGTATAACGTTCCAGCACACTATATTAATTGCAAACCAGAAAGGTGACTGACCACCAACATAAAATTATTAAAGCAACCCCAACATCCCAATTAAAAACTATACATTAAGGCAAAAGCAGCTTGAAATATCAACACCATGACTAATTGGATTCCCACGTGCATTATGCATATTCAGCAATAGCATTTACTCTTAAACCTTCATTTGACCAAAAAAAAAAAAATCACTCTTAAACCTTCATCACCGCCACATCTTACTCAGATAAAAGCGAGAATGCCCATCCATAAAAAAGTTATGCATAAACTTGCCCTTAAATCTATAACCCTAAAATCTGAAGCAGATCATGAACATTCAGACAAAAAATAATAATAATAATAATAACACATACATCAGTGACTGGAATACTAGATAGAATGTGCAATGCATAATAGGTAGAAAGCAAACTGAACCATACCAAATGACCAGTAAGGCATTGGAGCTGGTCTTCCAATTAAGGAAGTGTACTGATCAACAACATTCAGAGGAGTAGGTCCTGAAAAGAAGTAAAAATCGAAAACACCTCCGATAACCTTGTACGTCAGAGAAGTTCCCCGGTAAAATACATCCATCCCATTGCTATTCAGCAACAGAACAGCGTGTGCAAAAGGCTCACCACCGACATTTCTAAGATCCATGTACACTGGGTGAGATCCATACAGATCAGCATTGAGATTAATGGCTGAAATATCAGTTGTATACAAAGTGTATGGATCGTTCGGGTAAAGTTTGATCCCGTGTGGCTGAGTGTTCTCGCCCAAGCCATACAACGACGCATCTTTGGGCAATTTGGTTGAAATCTCAAGGTACTGATCCTTGAACACCAATGGACCAAAAGCGTCTGTATCATCCCAGCTTGAATCGAAGAGAACCTGTCCATTCGACTTCCTCTTCACCGCGAAGCTGAATGGATTTGCAGTGTAGCTGAAAGTAAGCTCAGAACCTGCGTACTCTGAAACTGTGATAGGGTTCTTCCTTGACCTTCCAATCGTCTGCTTCAGAGCTGGAGGTTGCTCCCTCGGCAACAGATTGTACGGAACTTCCCATCGCTGCTTCTCCGCGTCGGTTATGTGTACCCTCAAACGATTATCTGTCTCGTGCCTGAGAAATATTTAACAATAGAGCTCGTTTATACACACTTTGAACAATTTTTTGCTTAAATTACGGCTTAAAATACAGTGCGAATCAGATTTCTGACTTGAGAGAACAGATGTTTTCCTTTGCCAAACTAGAAAGTAAGACCAAAAGAAAGAAAAGGAAAACAAAGGAAAAATCTCCAACCACCGCTATCATCATCACTTATAAAGTCCTGTCCTACATCAATGTCGATTATTCTATAAATCAGAAAACACGAACCAGAATCTCTCAATCCAATGTTTCTTCAAAAATCAAGTGCCGCTGAAATGGGGGAAAATGAGAATGTGAGTGGGTTTGGTGAGACTTACTTGACATAGAGCTGCAAGAGTTGGATATCAGGACCGTAGATTTTGTTCTTCTTCTTAACTTGAAGGTGACCTATGAGGCCACCGTCAGAGGTCTCTTCAATGGAGATTAGGCGATAGCCTTGGCCTATTTTGGTGCCGTTGGGAGAAGAAGTAGCTGCTCCTACTCCACAAGTGAGAGTAACAAGAAGGAAGAAAGAGAGACAGAGAGAAGCTAAATGAGTATGAGAAGCCATAGCTCACTGTGGAGTAAGGCACTGAAGGCTGAAGAGAACCAGACGGAGGGCTCCTTAATAAATAGCAGACGGAATTACCTTTCTGCTTTTGACTGAGATGGATTTTTTCATGGGAATTACTTTGAGGTCAAAAAAATGTTCCCGGTGCTTTTTGCTTCTGGGCTCTCCCTTCATCGTGATTCAGTGCTTGGTATTTAATATTTTCTTCTCATCCTTCTTATTTATTATTATAACTTTTTAGTAATTAAGGACTTATTTGATTTTATTTTCTATCTTTTTTCTCAGAAACAATTTTATAAAAATTTTTGGGAAAATCTATTTCAGGGCCCCTATTAACCAAAAAATTCCAGAAAAGGCCCAAACAATCTGAAAATTCAAAAAAAAAGCCCCAAGATTCTGACAATTCCAGAAAAGACCCTTCAGAATTTACGGAGTTGTTAATGGGGCTAATATAGTTGTTAACGGGGTACTGATATAGTTGTTAATCGGGTTGATTTAGTTGTTAAAAAAAAATTTTAACAACTAAATCAGCCCGGTTAACAACTATATCAGCCCCATTAACAACTCATTCTTGGGACTTTTCTGGAATTTTGAGAATCTTAGGGCCTTTTCTGGAATTTTCAGAATCTTGGGGCATTTTTTGAATTTTCTGATTGTTTGGGCCTTTTTTGGAATTTTTTCACTAATAGGGGCCTTGAAAAGGATTTTCCCAAAATTTTTTAGAGACAAGTTTTAAAAACATACAAAAAAATATATTTGGATAGCTTTTTAAAAAAATCTTTTAGTGGTGCGGTTGCCGGTAGTGATATAGCAATGCAGGGTTTTTTGACTAATATAAGAACAAAAAAAAAATATTTACCGGGTTAATGCACTGTACAAACTATTTACTAAAGTAAGGCAGTTGGTGGCGTGGGGCCAGGGTGCGCCGTCAGTGGCGTGAACAGGGTTCACGCCACTGACATATAATTTTTTTTTTTAAAGTCTAAATCAGAGGTTCTGATTGGTCCAAGCTACTAGGTGGCGCAGGGGGCCCCACGCCACATCAGTGGCGTGAGAGAGGGCCACGCCACTGCTGGCGTGGACCTGTCTCACGCCACTGATGTGGCGTGGGGTCCCCCTGCGCCACCAGTGGCGTGAGCCTTATTTTGGTAAATAGTTTGTACAGTGCCTTACTCTGGTAAATATTTTTTGTTTTGTTCTTATATTGGTCAAAAAGCCAGCAATGCAGTCCCGTTGGTGATGTAACAATGGTTGTCACTTGTCACTGATAATGTAGTATTGATAGTAGATAAGTGACAGCCTCAAAAAAATAAAAAATAGGAAGACAAAAATTAAGAAAATAACTAAAAACTATTTTTGTTTTTCAGTTCTTAAAACAATGTTTTGTTTTTAAAGACAATTTCTTGAAAACAATTTACCAAACAGGTTTTATTGTTTTACTGTTTTTTAAAAAAACAAAAACAAAAACAAAATCAAACACCCCTAGGTCTTCCTTAGCACCATATAGAAATTGTCCATTTTTTTTGGGGAGAATTACTTTGAGTTCTTAAGAAATGAATTTTTAATAACTAAAAAATCTCAACAACAAATGAACATATAAACATATTGTCATTTTTGTATTACAACTTGTCATTGCATGTTGTAATCGGATTTCTGGGTTATCAAATCATTTCACATCATTGTTGTAATTTTATCATTTTTTTTCTCACAGTTTCAGTTTTTATAGGAAAAAGCATTTACAGCAAGTTTAAAATTTTAATTTATCCTTATCTAAGGAGATCAAATAGAGGTTTGTCCTGATCTAAAATTGAAGATCGACGTTATCTAAAATACACGAATATATTAATAATTAAGAGATTTAATTAGTTTTGCCATTATGTTTGGAAATTAACATATTTGAAGGATCTCTGTATCAGGAAAGATAAATGGGGACAAGATAAAAGTATGTAGATTTTTGGTATTTGGTTTTACTTTGCTACCATTATTGTTATGAAACTCGTGAATTGACTCTTTGAGTTTATCCTTTTTATGTTTCTATCTTTCTAAATTAAGTCGAGTCACTGGTAAACTCGTATTAGCTATAAACTCGGCTAAACTCATGAGTTTATACATCATATTTACCATTTTTACATTTCAAGCTTACAAAGCCGTGTTCACTTACTTTTGAACTTATGTTAACTTTTCAATTTTGTCATCCTCAACGACTTTATATATGAAATTTATAGATTTTTCTTTGTAAAATATAATAAAGGGGGTTTAAACTTCTCATATTGCATGAGAAGAAAAAGATTCCTACACATACATGAAATGGTGGGACTCACACACACACACACATATATAATGCTAATTATATATATATATATATTGGTCCCACCATTTCATGTGTGTATGACATGAGAATACACTTCTCCTACAACATGAAAAGTGTTTTTCCTATAATAAATTATGAATGTTAATACTTAATATATTTAATTTCAATTATTTGGATTTAAAATATATTTAAATTAAATTTTTGTCATATTTTATATTTTAATTATTTAATTATACATTGTTAATACTTATTTAATTATAAAAATAAACTTTTACGAGTTTACGTTATTATTACAAGTTTGCTTAAACTCGTGATTTGATAACCTTGACTATCATTTATTGATAAAAGGGGATAGAGATAAAGGAACACATCAGAAGATCGAATTAAATCTTACGTAACTCTGTAATAAAGTTGTTAAATTTGTTAGTTTAAGTAAACTTGTAAGAGTTTACTTTTATTAAATATGTATTAATAGTATATAATTAATTAAAATATATTCTAAATCCAAATAATTTAAATTAAATCCATAAATATTCAAAATTCACCATATTTAATAAAGAAAATTCTAAAAAACTTATATATAAAACCATTGAACATAATCAAATAAAAAAAGTTAACACGAGTTTAAAGGTGAATTAACACGGTTTTATTATAAGTTAGAAACGTAAAAATGGCAAACTCGTAAGTTTAACCGAGTTTACAACGGTCATGAGTTTATTAGTGACTCAACTCGATTTAATAAACTAAAATCGTAAAAACGATAAACTCGATGAGTCAACTTACGAGTTTGATAATAATTTTGTAATTATAAAGCATAAGAAGAAATATATGATATAAAAATTGGGAATTCAAGCTTTATAGACTTTTTTTTTTTTAAAAAAAAACCATATTGAAACTAGCTTTTATTTAGAAGGACAATCACACTACTTAAAACAACAACACTAATTTTTAGGGAAAATTATGTGCGGGTCCCAAAGACTAGAAATAAATATAATGAGGTCCCTTGAAATCACCAAATTACATAGAAGTCCATAAGGACTTTTTTGATATTATTTGTATTAACAATGGAAAATGTCATATTTACAAACATAAAGTGCTATATTTATAACAAAATTTAAAAACCTGATAATTCACAACAGAAAAAGTCATATTTACAACAAAAAGTATCTGTTACGGACCGGCCCAATAGGCCCAAGTCCAGACCCCGGCCCAACTGCGCCTATAAGGGATCCGCGCTATATTTGGAAAGGATCCGAGATCCCCTATATTTAAGAGCTCATTAATAGGAGATCCTCCTACAATCATGGCACCAGCCAATCAGCCCTGAAGGGCTCAATCATGGATATCGCCCATCAATAGGGAGATACGGGCACCAAGCTCCTCTATAAATAGAAGGAAACCCTAAACAGGTGCACACGTTCTATCTTATGCTCTTGTTACTTTCTGCCACACAGAGCACACACCCCACTCCCCTGGCTACGTGCCTTCAAGTTTGTCGCGAACTACGTGGACTTTGATCCCTTCGAGGGTACGTAGGCTCTAGGCTTGACACCCTAGCCAAGTCCAATCTCTGTGTTCTTCATACAGAACATTGGCGCCGACCGTGGGGAACCGTAAACTTCAATCCCCGTGACTACTAATGGTGAGCACTAGAAGCCACAGCAGAAATCCCCAACCGGTGGGAGGAGACCCACAAGCCAGCCGCCCGTCGCCAGGCCAGCCGCCGGCGCCACCTCGGAGAGGAAACACCCCAGAAGGACATGTTACCGATACGGTGACTTCCTCCCCGTACAGGGAACAGCCGCTCCATGAGGAGCAGCCGCGGCATGAAGACCGGCAACCAGAAGAAGCACTCGCGCCATCTCCAACGCGTGATGTCCGGGCAGTTGATGCCGACGTCCGCATGATGAGGAGGACTCAGGAATCATTCATGCGGCGCCTGGAGAACAAGGAAAAACACGATGACCTGCAGAGGCGGGCTGACTTCGAAGCTATCGGAAAGATGATCCAAGAGGCACTCGAGAATGACCGCCGCGTGAGAGGCCGCCACAGGGGTCGTGGTCATACAAGGAGAGCCTCGGCAGGCGGCAGCAGCTCCTCGAGCAACTCTGAGCCAAGGAACCCACGCCGCGACGACGGCGAACCGAGGCGGCGCTCGATTGCAGGCCACGGCGGACCACGGTCCCCGGGAGACAGAGGAAACCACGGTGCCGGTCCTAACCGCACCAATCGGCATGAAAGGGAATACCGTGATCAAGAAGAAACCCGTGCCGAAGAAAGAACTCCCCGGCCCCGCCACGGATCACCTCGGGAATATCGTGTGACGTACCTATCAGAGACGGGGAGATCCCCGTTCTCGAGGGAGGCGGCAACAGCCCGTTTCCCAAAGCGCTTTGATTTAAGCAGCCTGCCGAAATACGATGGGAGCCAAGACCCCCGGAACCACTTGGTTACCTTTGAGAAGCTCATGTGGGTCCGACAGATCAGCGGTCTGGTCATTCAGCGCCTTTTTGCGGCTACTCTAGACGGGCCGGCACACAGGTGGCTGACGTCTCTTCCGGACAACTCTATCCGAGACTATGAAGACCTCGGACGAAAATTCGAGCTGCACTTCGCCACCAGCAAAAAGCAGCCGAAGACTACGTTCACCTTGAGCAAAGTATGTCAGAAGAAGGGTGAGGCCTTGCAGAAGTATCTGGATCGGTTCCGAGACGTGGCCATGCAAGTACGGTCATTGCCCGAGGATGTCCACGTACACTGCCTGGTCAATGGACTGGATCCAGCATCCCGGCTGGCTCGTCACCTATGCAAGAATCCAGCGTACACCTTGACCGACTTCTATACCGAGGCGAAGAAGTACCTGGAAATGGAGCAGATGGAGGCGGCCAATGCCGATGAACTTGAACGAACTAGGAAAAGCCCGCCTAGCGACGAGGAACGCCCAAGAAGGACGAAGACCGACCCGAGACAGCGCAGCCGGGACAGCCGGACAAAGTCTGACCGGGCCGACCAGAAGACCAAGTACGACAGTTACACCCCGCTGAACGTCCCTCGGTCCCAGGTATGGAAGGAGGTAGCCCAGACCGAGATGAAGCGGGTGGACAGGCCAAAGCCGATCAGAGGACGCTCCAACACGGACCGTTCCAAGTTCTGCAAGTTCCACGACTGCAACGGCCACACCACCGACGAGTGCTATGACCTCCGCGACGCAATCGAGAAGTTCGTAAGGGATGGGAAACTGCGTCAGTACGTGATCAAGACTCAGGGAAGGACGAACGGGAAACGCAACGACCGCGCCCGCTCCAGAAGTCCGCCCAAGGAATCCCGAACTCCGGGGAAAAAGCAGAAGGCGGCCTCGGACGACGAATTTCCCGACGTCGATTTCCAGTGCAACGTCGTCAGCGGAGGATTTGGGGGAGGAGGAGACACAATAAGCCAGCGAAGGAAGTACCTCCGCGAAGTATTGGCCGTCCGAGACCCCCTAAATTCAAGGAAGACCCAAAGAAGCCTCGGCCCCCTGCCCTAACCTTCACCGAGGAAGAGTTGGAAGACGTCATACCCGGACATCTGGACGGGCTGGTAATCACCGGAACCCTGATAAACTGTCGTGTTAAAAGAATTTTTGTGGATGCAGGAAGTTCAGCGGACATCATAAGCTGGGATGCCTACAAAAGGATGCACCTCGACAAAGAGGACCTTAAGCCTTGCAAAACCACCTTGGTGGGTTTCAATGGCGAGCAATCCTTCCCAAAAGGCTACATCGACCTCCGGTTAACTCTGGGCACCAAAGAGGCCTTCAAATCGGAGCGGGTACGATTCGTAGTCGCTGATTTCCGGTCCCCTTACAACATCATCCTGGGTCGACCAACGATCCACAACTGAGATATACTAGTATCCACCAAGCACCAGAAGCTGAAGATGGTCAATAATAAGAACCAGATAGTTGTGGTCTCTGGAGACCAGAAAGAGTCGAGGCAATGCTACTACGAAGCTCTCCGGGTCGAGGAAGGAGGACCAACGTCTCCACCCCGGCTCGGATTTAATGAGCGAGTAGCCGAAGCCGGCCCAGGTGAGCGCCCGCGGCAGCAAGTCAACATGGTCGAGTTGGACCTCCGGGAGCTGGACAATCCGAGGCCCGAACCAGAAGGAGAGCTGGAGGAGATAATGCTAGGCGAGGACCCATCTAAAACTGCCAAAATTGGCCGTGATATGGACCACGGCCTGAGGGACCTCATGATACGCTTTTTAAGGCAGAACCGTGACGTCTTCGCATGGACCTCGGCCGAAGTGCCCGGCATTGACCCCACTTCTGCTGTCACAAGCTCGGCATCTGGCCGGGATCTAGACCCGTGGCACAGAAGAAGAGGAACATCGCGGACAATAGGCAGAAGGCCCTGGAGGGCCACATTGAGGAACTCCTAGCGGCCGGCTTCATTCGAGAGGTACAATACACCACTTGGCTCTCCAACGTAGTCATGGTCCTCAAGCCCAGCGGCAAATGGAGAGTGTGCGTCGATTACTCCAACCTCAACAAAGCCTGTCCTAAGGATTCCTACCCGATGCCTAACATAGATAAGCTCGTGGACAACTCGGCCGGGTACCAACTCCTCTCCTTCATGGATGCCTACTCCGGCTACAACCAGATCGCCATGCATCCCGAGGACCAAGAAAAGACCGCCTTTATAACTGATAAGGCGAATTATTGCTACAACGTCATGCCCTTTGGACTGAAGAATGCCGGGGCCACCTACCAAAGGATGATGAACCGAGTTTTCGAGGATCAGATCGGGCGTAACATAGAAGTCTACATAGACGACATGATCGTCAAGTCAAAACTCCCAGAAGATCACATCCGGGACCTAGAACAGACGTTTGAGAAGTTAAGAGGACATCGAATCAGGTTGAACCCGGCCAAGTGTGCCTTCGGGGTCCCAGTAGGGAAATTCCTAGGCTTCATGTTAACGAACCAAGGGATAGAGGCCAACCCGGACAAATGTAAAGCCGTGCTCGACATGCAGCCCCCGGGGTCTAAAAAGGAGGTACAGCAGCTGACGGGCCGACTAGCCGCATTGACGCGCTTCTTGCCGAAGTCGGCCGAGAAAGCCCTACCTCTTTTCAAGCTGCTAAAGAAAGAAACCCGAGGCGGATGGAGCCCGGACTGTGACGCAGCATTCGAAGAAATTAAGAGATGTTTGGCATCCCCTCCTGTGCTCACGAAGCCGGACCCAGGAGAGACCTTATTCCTCTACCTATCAATCGGCAATGAAGCCGTGAGCGCCGCCCTAGTAAGGGAGTCCGAGGCAGGACAGACACCAATATACTTCACCAGCAGGGCCTTGCAAAGCTCTGAAATCAGGTACCAGAGGCTGGAGAAGGTAGCTTTTGCTCTACTCACAGCCGCAAGAAGACTCCGGTCCTATTTCCAGGGACACCGGATTGTCGTACGAACCAGCCAGCCGATCCGGCAAATTCTGCATAAGCCGGACCTGGCAGGGAGGATGACCAATTGGGCCATAGAGCTATCAGAGTTTGACATCGCTTTCGAAGCCCGGCAGGCGATCAAGTCCCAGGCACTCGCAGACTTCATTAGGGAACTCACCCCGGCCATAGTCAGCGACGGGACGTGGAAGGTCTATGTGGATGGATCATCCAACGCAAAGGGCAGCGGTGCAGGAATCATCGTGGAAAGCCCACAGGGAGTAGCTACCGAACACTCTCTCCAGTTAGAATTCCAGACTTCTAATAACCAGGCCGAATATGAGGCCCTACTGGCCGGACTACTCCAGGCAAAGGATAATGGCGCCCAGCGAGTAAAGGTCTTAACCGACTCGCAGCTCGTCGCGGCTCAGATAAACGGCACCTACCAGGCGAAGGGCCCGCTCATGGCAAAGTACCTAAATAAAGCCAAAGAGCTGATGGCCGAATTCGAGGAGGTCACAGTGTCCCATATCCCAAGAGAGGAGAACGCAAGAGCCGACATCCTCTCTAAGTTGGCAAGCACTAAGGGGCCGGACAACCATAGGACCGTGATACAACAGAACCTGGCCGAGCCTAGCTGCATCATGGCCATTTTTGGAGGGGCCGACTGGAGAAAGCCTATTGAAGACTACCTCGAGAGGGGAATTATCCCCACCGACCCGACAGATGCAAAAAAGCTGATCAGAGAAGCCGCCCTCTATGCTATGGTCGATGACCAACTATACAGGAAGGGACTCCATTGCCCAATGATGCGATGCCTTGGAGATTCCGAAGCCAAATATGTGCTGGCCGAGCTACACGAAGGCGCTAACGGCCACCACATGGGGGGCAAGGCATTAGCCCGGAAAGCGTTGCGCGCCGGCTACTACTGGCCCACTATGAGTCAGGACGCCATGGAGAAGGCCAAGACATGCGACAGTTGCCAGAAGCACGCCAAGGTCATATGGCCACCACCCTCTGAACTTAAAGGAATGCCAGCCCCATGGCCCTTCTACAAGTGGGGCATGGACATCCTCGGACCATTTAGGCCGGCGCAAGGGCAGTGCAGATGGCTCATCGTCGCAGTCGACTACTTCACTAAATGGATCGAAGCAGAGCCACTCGCCACAATAACGTCGGCCAGAGTGATGAAATTCTTCAGGCACAACATCGTCTCTCGTTTCGGCATACCAGCCGAGGTCGTCACGGACAATGGGACCCAATTCATGGACCATCGTTTCCAAGCACTAATGTCCGACTTGGACATTAAGCAGCACTTCTCGTCCGTCGAACACCCCCAGACCAATGGCCAGGCTGAAGCCGCCAACAAAATCGTCCTGGACGGACTAAAGAGGCGAATGTTGCAAGCTGAGACAAACTGGACCGAACAGCTCCACAGCGTCCTCTGGGGATACCGCACGAGCGTACAGTCTTCGACTCAAGAAACCCCGTACAGGCTGACCTATGGGTGTGAGGCAATGATCCCGGTTGAAATCGGACAGCCATCCTGGAGAAAGGTGAGAGCCGGGCAAGAGGGGCAGGGATCGAATGACGACGCCTTGAAAACTGACTTGGACCTCATTGATGAAATCCGGGTTACAGCGCACTGCCGGGAACTAGCCGCCAAGCAGCTACTCGCGGCGAAGTACAACAGAAAGGTCAGACCCCGGTCTTTCAACCGAGGCAACCTAGTACTCCGACGGGCCGACATAGGCAACAAGAATGCCAAGGACGGGAAGCTGGCGGCAAACTGGGAAGGGCCCTACCGGATTAAGGAAAAGCTCGACGGAGGAGCATACATCCTCGAGACTTTGGCACGAAAGCCAATCAAAAGGACATGGAATGCCGACAAGCTAAAGATCTACTATAGCTAGACTCTTTTTCGGCAGTTTTTGTCTGCTTTTACGATTCTTCTTTTCCTCGCATTTGTTTTCCTTGCGTTTTGAATCCAAGTTGTGTCATTTCTGATTGTGATGCTTTGTAAGGCCCCGTAGGGCTATTTCTTTTCATCAATAAAGGATCCCACTGGGAATATTTACCAATACGCACAAAGCTTAAGCATGAAGCCTGAGCCGCTTAGATCGGCCAAAAGCAACAAGGCCGAGGCAATGAAGCCCGGCTAAGGAACCGAAAGCCGGGGCTATTAACCCCGGCACCGGTAGACGGCCCCGAGGTCACAAACCCGGCCAGAACCAAAAACATCTAGATGTACGAAAACCGGCCGTCGTACTCCGACAGGCATTGGTTAGAGCTCGGCAAAGGAATCGAACGCGGCCCTTTGCGAAATTGACGCGTCAACGCTCGCCCGGCTAAGCAAGCGGCCTGCCATGACCGACCCTGATCAGGTCAAAATGTCTGACTCCAAGCAGACGAAGCCTCGGTTAGACACGTGGTAGTCCCGCCCTTACGCCGGTACAACTTGATCCAACTAGAAGAAAGTTGGAGCTCGGCTACTTGTAAGCCGGGCCGAGGCAGTACGGTTAGTGATGCCTGACGAGGCTGAAACAAGACAACCTTGCCCCAATCTCCCACACACCAAGTGTGGTAGAGAAACAACGCCTGTACATATGCGGCCGACGAACGATAAAGCTTGGGCAAAAGAATGATAAAAGTATCCATTGCCTAAGTTACCCACACGGCCAACCGATTCTTAAGCTCAGGCAAAAGGATGGCAGAATCCATTGTCTAGAGCATCCAGACGGCTTGCAACAATGCAGCCTAAGGAACACCCAAACTTAGACAAAAGAGAGATAAGCCCACCCATTGTCTAAGTTATCTAAACACGGCCGACAGACGAAAAAGGATGATACAAAGGTAAATCGTTCATTGTCAAATCCAGACAAAAGTGACGGTAAAGAATTAAACCGAGTACAGATCGCAGCACAAGGCAAGAAAAATATTGTCATCAATTGTTCAAGACTGTACAAAAACGGCACCAAGGCCGGAATCATTCAAAGTTACAAGGGTTCCAACACCCCAAGAAATACAAATAGCAAAAATAAAAGCTAAGATGGGGAGCCCGACCCAGCATCAGCTTCCTCCTCTGGCCCGGCCGCGGTAGCACCCTCCACGGCCTCTTCATCAGGGTCCTCGGCGGTTTGAGGCTCGAATGGGAGGAAAGATCCATCGTCCTTGACAAAGGCACGATGATCATATCCTTCCACTCGAAGCTCAACCCCGGGGTTGAGGTACCGGATCTGGAGCAAGGCTTGCTTAAAGCAGGCCTCGGCAGTCTGCACCAGGGCGTCCGTAAGCTCCCGGGAGGTCACCTTCTCAGCAGCAAGGGCTGCCTGAGCCGCCTCTTCATCCCTGGCCAAAGCAGTCAGCCGCGCCTCTAAAGCCGTGGCCGCAGCCAGGCTCTCGGACCTCTCCTTCACGGCCCGGGTGCACTCCACGGCGACCGATTTGGCATGCTCCTGGGACAGTTGCAGCTCCCGATCTACCCGGACCGCCGCAGCCTTCGCGGCATCCAGCTCCGCCCGAACCCCTTCCAGTTCCGCGAGGGCCGCATCCCGCGCCGCCCAGCCTTTGGCCAGCTCCTCCCCGGCCGACTTAGCCTTGGCCTCCGCCACCTCAAGCTCCTCCTGCAGGTCGCCAGCAGATGCGGCCTTGGCCTCCGCAGCCGACAAACTCTTGGCCAACTCCTCGACCTGTGCCCGCAGCCTCTGGGCATCAGCATGGGAACGAGCATATTGCTCCCGGACCATGATAAAGGCTTGGTTATATCCCACCGCCTGGCAAAGCTCTGCCTGGTTCCTGTGCAGCTCTTCCAGGGCCGGTCGGGTCAGGGCAGCACAGCCAATAAAGTGTCGGGGAGGGAGGAAGGCGGTGGAAACCTCAGGAACTACCCCATCGTGCCAAATACGGCCACGGGCGAGAAGAGACTTCGGCAGCGGTGGTGGCGGAAGCGAGGATGACGAAGGCAGATCTGGCAGAGATGGAGGATCATCGGCGAAAAACTCAGCCTCAACCTCCTCATCGGAAATCGGGGCCTCTCGCCCCTTAGAACCCTGCGAACTAGGCACCGGGCTTGGGTCCATAGCAGCGACTTCCCGGCCCTCAAGCACCGGAGACCCCACCAACAAAGCAGCCTGCGTGGCCGGGGGGGAAGAAGGGCCATCAGCAGTAGGGCCTTTGGCCTTCTTAGGAGCCGAGGCATAAGGAGCGCCGGCAGTGGAAGAAGCCGCCCGCTTCTTGGGGCGACTCGTAGGCGCGGCGGCCGCCCTCGACAAGCGAGCGTATAGCGGCAGGTCGTCCATAGCCCTAGCTGCAAACAAACAGAAACAAAGTAGATCAGAATCCACCGATTCATAAGAACAATAATGAAACAAAAACAAACACAACTACTAGTGACCCTACACAAGGAAGGCGGCGGCTCGGCGGAAATATAGAAGCCAGCCGGCTGCACACCGTACTCGGCCACCAGGGCCTCGAGCCGTGGCAAAGCAGAAACCGATTCCGGAACCAGGTCTTCGAACGGAACCTGGTAGGAGATGGCCTTAGCCTTGTAATGACCTTCCCCCCAATACAGCGGGAACCGACCACCATCCTCTAAGAACCACGGCCGCTCCCCCGGGACGGTCTCGATCTTGAAGAAAGCCCCCTTAAACCGTTTGAAGGAGTCAGAAAAGGGCGTCATCAGGTGACGGTCTGGGTTGATCCGCAGGGATACCATGCCCCTCAGATGGTCACCCCTCGCGGACGAACTAGGGGTAAAAGGTCCGAAGAAGTGGAAAAAGAGGTTGGCGGTACAGGGGATGGGGAGCGGAAAATGGCCGCATAACCGCTCGAAGGCGACTAGGTATCCCCAACCATTCGGATGAAGTTGTGTCGGGGCGAGACGAAGATGCCGCAACGCCTCCATCTGGAAGGGGGTGAAAGGAAGAGAAACTCAGACCCGAGTCAAGTAGTCCCGGTAAAAGAAGAAAAAATCCGGCTGACCCTCGGTCCGAGCCGCACATACAGGCTCCTCAGGCCCCGGACGCCTAAGGATGCATCCGGGCATGGCCGGGACCTCCAGCCGTGCTATGTCTACGTCCGACATCAACGACGTTGTTGCCAGCACGTCGTGCGATACCCAGCCCTATCGGCGAATCAGGGCTTCGGATGGACTGGAAGAGTCCGGGCCACCGGCCTCCGAGCGCTTTTTAGAAGATCCCGACTTGGGAGCCATAAATAAGCCTATACGAAAATAAACAAAACCAGTATTAGCAAAGAAGCAGAAATACCTGGTACAGGCATAACAGCAGGTACTAATGACGACCGACTCGGACGAATGGGGTCGCGAGAAGAAACAACCGGGGCAGACCAATGCCGACAGGAGCCTAGAATGGACGAAGCCATGGTATCCCCATCTCCTGCCATTAACACGGAAGCCTCCGCCAGGCAGTCCCAATAGGGGCCCACGTAACCCTCGGGAGCGGACGACCGGCAAGCAGTAGAGGGACCCTCGTAAAAATTCAGCGGTCGAGCCATCACCACCGGGGATTGGGAACTGGAAGAGGAACCCACCAGGGCCCCACCAGGCGATTCTTGAGGAAGAGCGGTTGCAAGCGCCCGGAAGGGTGAGCGTGGAATTGAAACAGAAACCCTTCCCAAGGACGGGCGAGCCCCACCTCGCCCCGGACGCACGGCGCCACCTCGGCACGAAGGATCCAGGATTCCCGAAGCAGGTGGTTCACCCCCAAGAACCCAGTAAGTAGCCCGCGGGAGACGCGCACGAAGGAGCATTTCCTCCTCCGGCGTCAATGAAGCTGCAGAACTAGGAATACCTCTACCCCTCACCATGGTCAGAAACCTAAAGCGCTAAGAACAGTGTTTAAGGAAACGATGGGACGAATTTCGGGTACACTGATGCTAAGGAAACCCGGAAGGAGGGAAGAGCGATGACACAAACGTCAATCAACGAAGAATAAGCGGTAAAAGAAAAGGAAATACCGAACAAAATGACAGAAAAGTGGCACAATACCTGTTATGTGAAAGAGGAAGGAACCAGAACGCTGGAAGACGGCGAAAGTTCCGGGCACAAAGAATCCCCTCTGAAGCTCTAGAGAAACCAGAGAGTAGTCTGAGCGAGAAAATGTAATAGCGGGAAAAGTGGAAAAGAAGCGCAGAGAAGGCTATTTAAACCGAAATCCTAACACAAGAAGGGTACAACGGTATTTTCCCATGCAGGCGCGTTGAGATTGGCGCAGCACGACGCCAGCGCCATAAATGCGCATTGGCCTCGAGAGACGAAAAGGCATGACGGTTGCAGATTCCCTCCACTAAGGATCTGACAGCTGTAAAACCACAGTGACGGTTCACGTAGGGGGAAAACCGAAGCGTACGAAGAATCCCAAAAGGCAAGAGAACGCTTGGGGACCCGGATAGGATAAAAACCGCCCGGACACAAGCAAACCCGACGTTCTGGGCAGGACGAGAACCGATTGAGCCGACCGCAGTCCCAAGCCGAGCAGGAGGACCTCGGCCATAACGGGCCCGGGGCACTAAGCATCTCGGCCGTCCAGAAGCCTGAACGACCAAGCTGGGGGGCAACTGTTACGGACCGGCCCAATAGGCCCAAGTCCAGACCCCGGCCCAACTGCGCCTATAAGGGATCCGCGCTATATTTGGAAAGGATCCGAGATCCCCTATATTTAAGAGCTCATTAATAGGAGATCCTCCTACAATCATGGCACCAGCCAATCAGCCCTGAAGGGCTCAATCATGGATATCGCCCATCAATAGGGAGATACGGGCACCAAGCTCCTCTATAAATAGAAGGAAACCCTAAACAGGTGCACACGTTCTATCTTATGCTCTTGTTACTTTCTGCCACACAGAGCACACACCCCACTCCCCTGGCTACGTGCCTTCAAGTTTGTCGCGAACTACGTGGACTTTGATACCTTCGAGGGTACGTAGGCTCTAGGCTTGACACCCTAGCCAAGTCCAATCTCTGTGTTCTTCATACAGAACAGTATCATATTTACAACAATATTTAAACACCTGAATTTTGTTTCAAACTCAAGTCCTTAAACGTACAGAAATCATTTACAACAAAAAAATGCTAGATTTACAATAGGAAGTGCTATATTTACAACAAAATTTAAAATCTGGTCATTTACAATAGAAAAAGCCATATTTACAACAAAATTTTAAAACTTAGATTTTGTTTCCATACAAATAATATTAAAAAAGTCTCTAAGTAGGGAATTTTTTAATATGTGGATTTCTATTGAGACTTTTTTACTATTTTTTATGGTCTTTGGGAGTTGACTGTAATTTTCCCTAATTTTTATCTTACCAGTACTAAATAGAGTCATTTATATAGATCCCTTACATGATATTGAGTTGCCATAATATACTACAAAACAGTGAATATAGCATGGTGTATACCGTGACAATTTTTCTTCTAAAAAAGAAAAAGCCCATACTCATTTTTTAAAAAAAATAAAAGACAAATATTATTAAGATCCATTACTCAGTCTTCCTCAGAACATGTTTGTTTTGTCCGTACTGTGAGAAGAAACAAAACAATTATAATATAATATTAATTTTTGTTAGTGTTATTCACTTATTTTATCTTTCATCTTTTTCAACATTTTTACAACATAAACAACATTTATTTTTCTATTTCAAAATTATATCATATTACTTTCTTTCTTTTTCGACTAAGGTGGATCAGTGCATCATTACCCAGAATTACTTTCTTTTTGTGTGTGATTCTGATAATTTAGGACATTATATACATCTAAAATACTTCAACGTGTTGTTGGATGCACTAATAAATAATTTAGGGTATGAACATTTTTTTAAGAAAAAGAAAAAACTCTTCAGGATATTAGGTGAATCACAAAATATTTCAAGATAGTAAAGGCACTTGATAAAAATACTTTGGAATCCATCTTGATCTTACTCTCTCTGATACTAAATATAAGACATTATTGACTTTTTTGGAAATATTAAGTAAGCTAAATAAGTTACTTGATCATACGGTAATGGATGTGATTGGGAGAAGGGTGAAGAAAGGCTAGGCCATGTCATACTTTACTTTTAATAGGTGAGCTCAGTTTTGTAATAAGGTGGTTTGAACCCAACTTGTAATCTATTACATGCCTTATTTTCGTCTTAAGCCTGATCTGGCCTAAAGCCTATTAAGAAGGTATGTTAATATCAGTGAAAATGAAACATATTAAAGAGGCCTGTTAAAATCAGGCTTGTTAAGGAAGATCGCGCCTATTAAGATATTTTTTAGATTGAGTAATTAACATTTTTTGTTAGCATAAAGTAATTAACAGCTTCAAATCGACCTGACAAACCTAATACTCCTTATAAATGTAGATCTAACTTGTTAACCAAAACAGACCTTTAAATATATATTGTCCAAGCCTTTTTTTCCCAACTTGTCCGGACTCAGGATATAGACCTTTGACACGCTGACTTACTTGTTTCTAGTTTCTACCGCTAATTGGGATATTTGGGGATGCATCATACATGTGAAGAGGGGGCGGGACCAAGGCTGAGTGGGACCCACATGGTCCCCCACGCACGTTTGGGTTATGCATGCGGGACCCCCACCCCATCACTTCCCTCCAGATTTTTATCTTGCCCCTTGTTAGTGGATCTTATGCATCTCATATTCATACGCCTCCTTGTCTATTTTTTTTTTTTTAAAGTGTGTGCATTCTCTCCTTTTTCGGCCAAAATATAAGAAATCCATATGATAATTTAATTGAAATTTTAAGTGTTTATGTTTTTTTTAATAAGAAGGGTTATAATATATCTAGCATCATGAAATATTTTTTTTAAAAATACGTGTCTAGTATTTTAAAGCATTTTATGATTCACTTGGCATTCTAAATTATTTTGAGGTACGTTTAACACCTTAAGATGTTTTTTTATGGATCCATTATCTGAATAATTTTTTAGATGTGTCAAACACTTCAGAATATTTTTTGTGTGCATACAGCATCAAAGTACAAAAATACTTGAAGGTGTTAGACATAAATATTCTGAGGTATTAAATACACTATGAAATATTATTTTATGGTGGTGAATGTATTTGAAAAAATACTTTCAGGTTTGGACCTACCTTAACATTTGTAAAAACGTGACAGTAGGGAAAGTTAATTTAAATGGGGGAAAATGATTTAACAATTAAGAAAATTTATGTCTTTTTGTTTTTGGCAAAATAAAATTTATGTCTTTTTTTTTTTGCAAAAATAAAATTTATGTCTGATGTAATATTTTTTGGGGGAAAAAAATCCAAGTAGTAGCATGTCGGTATTTAATGAAATAGACATAAATGTGGGTATGAAGCGTGATTCTCGGCGTCAATGGAAGACTATAGAGTGAAAAGGCAAATCCAAAGTGTGACATTTCCTTTGAGATCTAAACAGAAAAAATCTCCATAAAATAGCCCAACTTTATCTAACATTCACTTATGCATCAACTTCCCTTCAACAACTAATACAGTAGTATTTGGAGTTAGTCTCCTCCTCCTTGTCCGGGTTCGATCCCCCCTTCCCCTATCGCCTATGTATAATTAAAAAAAAAAAAAAAACTTCCCTTCAACATTCATTGTAGTTCCCCCTTCTTTTTCTTTTTCTTCTTCTTTTTTTTTTTTGGTAAATCTCGAGTCTATGCTCTAGACCATAAAATCACAGTATGCCATTGAAAATTTAGATGTTTTATGAAAAAAAAATTGAATTTTTAAATATGAATAATTAGTGAAATGGATGAAAAATGTATTAGAGATAACATTTTTAAGTGTTTAAATTAGGGTAATTTGACCATATTTAATGACTTCATATATTAGCTCATAAATTTGGCAACCACTACAAGAAAAAAGGGTTTTAGCGACAGAAAAAATCTGTCGCTAAACCCTTAAATTCTGTCGCTAAATGAATTAGCGACGGAATGAGAGACGGATTTTTTCCGTCGTTAAAAAGTGGTCGCAATTGCGACGGAATTTCAAATTCTGTCGCAATTAGCGACGGATTTCAATTCTGTCGCTATTAGCGACGGAATTATTTTCCGTCGCTAATAGCGACGGAATTTAAATCCGTCGCTAATTTGAATTTAGCGACGAATTTTAAATCCGTCGCTAAATTCAAATTAGCTAATTTCGCTAAATTCAAATTAGCGACGGATTCAGTTTCCGTCACTAATTTGATTATTTTTTTTAAAAAAATTATTTATTATTTTCTTTAATTAATTAATTTTTTTTAATTTTCTTTGAAAATTATATTCTTTTAAAAATAATTATATTCTTTTCCATTATTCTTTTAAATTTATTTATTTTATTTTTAATTTTGTTTAAAAATTATATAATAAAATATTTTAAAAAAATTATATAACATACATACCGAATCTTCATAAAAATACATTATAAATATAGTGTTTCAACAGAGATGTACTAAAAAAGTAATCTAAACAGCAGCATCCTCATCATCATCATCAGCAGGAGGATCACCTTCAGGAGGTGGCATCGGATCCTTGTCTTTCATTAGGGCCATGATTTGACGTTGCATCTGTCTAACCATCTCCTGTGTCTGGTGGAGCTCAATGTCTGTATTCATTTGTTTTTGCTTTGTCTCGTTTAGCTCAACTGCTTGCGACTCGATAATTGTCTTCATCCTCATCAACTCATCTGCCAAAAAATTAGGAAATATAATTATCTTTTTTGCACTGCATTTAAATGAACCAGAGAATGAAAATGTTACAATCAATATCAAGTGTATTACGTTTACCTGCAGAAACACCTTCGCTACTGCTGGATGTGGAGCGCTTTGATTCCCTAAGTCGGCTGGCATAGGAACCTAACCCGAAGACTCTACCTTTGCTGTTAAATCCACCCGCAACCTGTAAGAATAGAGTCTCGTTATCAGACTGAGAGGATGAGGGTTGGGTTCCACTCTGCGAGTCTCTCTCCTGAGTCAGCCTCAGATAGTTGCCCTATAAACAAAAAAAGACATCACAAAAAAAGCCGATGTGAAATGAAATAAACATATTGGTGTCCGAAACAAAGAATCAATACAATATAAATGTCTCACCGCCACTTGCTCCGCCCTGGCGTTAATCCATATCTTCTCACCCCCTTTAGTTTGCCGGGTATGGGTCTGCTCAAAGGCACGCCACTCAACTTCTTCTGGTGGAACATCCTCAGACTGTGCCTGCAAACACATGAAAAATCGTTAACAAATTGTTTCAAGGTACAAAACATTGAATACTTTAATAGAAAATAACGTGTACTCACAATTTTCCGACAATGCTCACTCAACGGAATGGACCCGCCAGCATATGAAGGTCCCACCTGCTTGGCCCTATTCTCCTATATTGTTGGGGACCTCCTACTCTTGCTTCGTAGGCCAAGTGAACAGGTAAATGTTCCATTGAGTCAAACATGCTAGGAGGAAACACGATCTCTAACTTGCAAGTGTTATTGGCATGCTCGCCTCCAGGTGTCGTAAGTTTTCCACATTAAGCTCATAAGCACAAATTTCTCTAAAGAACTTGGAAAATTCTGCTAGAATAGACCATATGTGGTTCGGTAATGCTTTGAAGGCCCACGGCAACAACCTCTGGAAAAAAACATGACAATCATGACTCTTTATCCCGAATAACTTCCCCTCGTGCAAGTTGACACATCTTTTCAAGTTTGACGCATAACCGTCCGGGAGTTTCAGCTCTTCAACCCATTGCAACAATTCCAAATTCTGCTGTTTGTTTAATGTGTACGGTGCTCTAGGTTTGGAAATCCGTCCCCTGCCATCCTGCACCAAATGCAAAGCAGGCCTTCTACAAATCGCTTCTATGTCCCGTCTAGCATTGATTGTGTCCTTCGTCTTGCCTTTCGTGTCCATCACGGTGTACAAAATATTGCAAAACACATTGCTCTCAATGTGCATGACATCTAGGTTGTGTCTTAACAATTGATCTTTCCAATATGGTAGTTCCCAGAAGATACTGCGTTTGTTGCAATGATGATCAACACCATATCCCTCGGGTTCGTTGGAAGCAGCACCCTCTTCAACACTTTGAATATACCTGACCCTGTCCCATATTTCTTGGCCACTTAAACGACGAGGTTGATCTGCTCGTTCAACCACATTTCGCGTGAAGTCTTTTCTATTTGTCCTATACGGATGGTCTGGGGGTAGGAATCGTCGGTGCCTGTCAAACCAACAGACTTTGCGACTGTGTGCCAAGCTAAAACCCATGTTCTGCTCAAGACATACCGGGCATGCAAGCTTTCCCGACGTTTGCCAGCCACTCAACATCCCATATGCAGGGAAATCATTTATCGTCCACATTAAGGCAGCACGCAATGTGAAATTCTGACTCAATGATATATCATACGTTAGAACCCCTTCACTCCACAACATCTTCAACTCATCTATTAAAGGCCTGAGGTACACATCTATCTTCTTTTTGGGGTTGGATGGCCCAGGGATTAACGCGGTGAGGAACAAAAACTCCCTTCTCATGCACATAGAAGGTGGGAGGTTGTACGGTGTCACAATGACAGGCCAACAGGAATAATTTCTGCCTGATTTATCAAAAGGAGCGAACCCATCCGAGCATAGACCAAGACGGACATTACGGGGATCCATAGCAAAGAAAGGGTTCACCTCGTCAAATTTACGCCAAGCTTCGGCGTCGGATGGATGCGTCACAAAATTTTCATCCCTGTGATGCTCCCGGTGCCATCTCATGTGAGCAGCTGTTTGTTCTGATGCGTACAATCTCTGAAGTCTGGGCACCAGAGGAAAGTAGTGCATCTTGCTTAACACTTGGCGGGTCATTTTCCTTCCTTTTCTCACAACTTTATATCTGTCATGTCCACAGAATTTACAATTGATCAGCTCAGCATCATCCTTGTAATACAACATACATCCTTAGGGCAGCAATGGATTTTTTCACATCCAAGCCCAAGCTCTTTCACCTTTTTCTTTGCTTGGTAAAAATCCTTCGGCAAATTATTGTCTTTGGGAACAACTTTGTTTATGATCTGCATCATTTCGTTGTAATTCCTCTCACTCATATGGTGATCAGTCTTCAAGCTTAGTGTTGCTAGGGTAGCCGAAAGCGATGAATATTCACTACTTTCAAAGTGTTCGCATCCTTCCCATAGCGGACGTTGCGCTTCTTGAAGCATTTTATAGAACCTATCGGCGTCCGGATGAGGATCCTCTCCCATGTATGATGGTTGAGTATGTGTACCGGTCTCCTCTCCCATGTATGACGATTTGGCATGATTAACGGGATCAAAATATCTTCCGATGGACGGTCCCGCGGCATCCATAACCAACTGCTCATACGCATTAAGGTTTTCTCGATGACTACTATCCCCGTAATAACCACTTGGTGTCTGTCGGACTTCGCCATGACATTCCCAACACTCATAATCCTTCATGAATCCATTCTGACACAAATGAATTTTGACCCTGCTCGGATTTTTAAACCTTAAACACTTACATTTGGCACACGGACACCTGATCTCCCTACTTGAATTATTTGAATGCGCCAAAGCAAATTGGATGAACTCGTTCAAACCCGCCCTGAATGCTGGATTTAGTTCTCTTCCAGTTAGACGATTGTACATCCAACTCCTATCGTGATTGTCTTCCATACTTCCTAGCTACTTCAGTTACTAACCTAATTAATATCTCAATTTGCCACAAATACAATTATAAGTAGCCAATACAACTAGCCACTTATATATGTCAACCAATTGCCACTTAATGAAGAAAGTAAAAAAACAAAACAAAAAACAAACACATGCATTGAACAAAGAACATATCCCAGCAAGCAACCAGAGAATGAGGATAGCACACCAGAACATGGGGACATGTTTGTGGAGGGGGCAAACAAAAAATACAATACTATAAGTATTTTGGATTTTCTAACATATAAAGATTATATAAGACTTAATAAAATTCATATAATCTGCAAAATCAACTTTATATGTGAAATTTAAATACCGTCAGTTAATTTGATATAATTGTCTTATTATCAATGATATCAAATACATCTTTTTTAATATAGGACAGTAAAAATTCATTCAATCATTCATCTCTCATCCAATTATGAAGTGTAGTTTTGATATATTAAGGATGAACACTTAATTTAAGGAGGACAATCATTTAAACATGTATTAATTATACATAAATAAATAAATTTAAAAGAAAAATCAAGGGGGGCACTTGCCCCCTATCCAACACTTGGGTCCGGCCATATATGTGTATATATATATATATATATCTTCCTACATGTTTTTGTTTATTTCATCAGAAAGTTAGCTATTTATAACTAATATTAAATGTATTTTGATTATTAATTTTTGAGCTTTTGTCGTCTAGTTGTTAATCAGATGTAAGGAATCCTCGGATGGTTTCTACTCACAGCTATATGATGACGAGGTCTCGATCGAGTAGTTTATATTTATTTCAACAATACCCTTTTTTTATTTTTTTAAAACACTAATTATAGTAAATACGAGATGCAGAATTTTCGTAATATAGTAATTAGGAAGAGTATTTTTTTTTAATAACTTTTAGGAAGGGTGGTATTTCAACTTATCAAGTTTAACAAAACTGACAAATCCTTTTCTTGCAATTAATTTGATTCTCGGATAGTGTCTCAAGAGTCTAGATACATCGAACCGATATAATTATTAATTAATAAGATTAAGATATGTTAGAAAATCAATATTAAGTCTTTTATTGATAATTTAAAATTAATTAGTTAAAAGTATAATTAATTATAGATAATACTTATTATCAATACATAAAAAGTATTTAGTATAAAATTTTACAATTTACAAATTATTTTAATAAATAAACCATTGAATTCAAATTTTAAAATGCAATTGGTATTTATTTTTCATGTATACATTTTTAGTTATATTTATAAGATAATTATAAATATAAATATACATAATAATTCCACCAACTATTTATTCGGAAGTGTTATTCAAACCAACATTTCAGATCACAAAATATATATATATATATATATATATACACACACATATATTAAAAAATCAATTATCACCCCTATGCGCCTAAGCTATGATTATCAAAAAATTATTGGATAAATTGGAATATAATATTTATTATTTAATGATAACAAGAGACAGATAATTATAATAGTTATTATTTAATTTAAAAAAAAGGAAAGGGAGCTTACCGGCGAACATAATAATTAATTTGGTGAACATAATAATTAATTTGGTGGAAAAAAAAGACCTTTAAAGTGAACATAATAATTAATTTGGTGAAAAAAATAACAAAATAAAGGAAACTTACCGGATGAAGAGGGTAGCCGGACAGCAGATAAGAGCACCGGTGACTAGAGAACGACGACTTTGGAGACCTATTTATTCATAAACAAAAAATATGAGCAATTTTTTTTCAATGTTTATCTAAACTTATTTCTAAAAAAAAAAATTAAAGTGATTTAAAAAAAAAAAAACCAAAGTCTTACCTGTGGGGGAGGGGGAGCGCAGCAGCCGGTGGGGTGGGAGCTGAGGGTTAGGGCGTTGGGGTGGGGGCGGTGGAGCTGAGGGGGACCGGTCAGGTGGGGGACGGCGGAGCTGTCGGGTGGAGGCGATCTGGCGTGTGAGCGAGCTGGGGGTCGCGGGGAGCTGGGGGACAGCGAGCTGGGGGCGAGCTGAGGGGTGGGGTAGAGGGGAGTTGGGGGCGGGCGAGCTGGGGGCCAGTTGCCGGCGGCGGTGAGCTGTGGGGGAGCTGTCGGCGGCGAGCTGTGCGCGGGGGGAGCTGAGAGTTCGAGCTGTGGGAGAGAAGTGCGAATTAATGAGGAAGATGATGTTTTTTTATTAATTTTTAGCGACGGAATTTAAAGCAGCTTTTTAGCGATGGAATTCAAATTCCGTCGCTAAAAGCAGCTTTTTAGCGACGGAATCTAGATTTCGTCGCTAAAAAGCTGCAGCTGGCAGCTTTTTGCTGCCAGCTAGCGACGGAATATTATTCCGTCGCCAAAATGAAAAAAAACTGGCGGCCTTTTTGGCGGCCAGTTAGCGACGGAATCTGATTCCGTCGCTAAAATTAGCGATGGAATCTGATTCCGTCGCTAAAATTAGCGATGGAATCTTATTCCGTCGCTAAATCAAAAAAACTGGCAGTCTTTTTGACCGCCAGTTA
This sequence comes from Acacia crassicarpa, assembly GCA_034222035.1. Classification (NCBI taxonomy): domain Eukaryota; kingdom Viridiplantae; phylum Streptophyta; class Magnoliopsida; order Fabales; family Fabaceae; genus Acacia; species Acacia crassicarpa. The sequence continues at coordinate 39,737,385 of JAWXYG010000009.1, read as the reverse complement.
GCGACGGATTTCATATCCGTCGCTAAACGTTGGCACTGGCGGCCCTTTTGACCGCCAGTTTGCGACGGATTCAAAATCCGTCGCTAAATTCCCCGTTTAGCGACGGAATTAATATTCCGTCGCTAAATACAGTGAATTTGCGACGGAAAATATTCCGTCGCTAAAACACATTTTTTTAGTAGTGAACCTTGATATTCAAATTTAATGTAATAGGATTGCTTGTAAGAAGATGTGATTTGTGCTACGAAAAAAACTAACACACTTTTTCGATCTCTACCCACTATCTTCATTATTTTTCACCAATAGATTGAAATGTAAGTTTGTACTTTTATTATGATTTTTCTTAAAGAAAAATAGAATAAATGTGAATGTACCAATTAAAAGTCTCAAAACTTTGATCATGTCCAACAAAAAAAGTGATGCTGAGTAATAAAACTATATATTCAGTCATAGACTCTAATATATGCCTCAAAGCAACATAAGTTATTTTTTTTTAATACAAAAATTTTACGAAAGGGGTTGGATTCACCCACCATCCAACGGTAGAGCGAAATCTCTTTTTCTTCTAGGTAATATTGATATTGGGCAGGATGAGCCGTCTATTACTCCTCAGCATTAACCTTCGCTCTTTCTCCTAGGTAATACTGATGTTAGGCAGATATCCTTCAGGAGTTAACCTAGGCACCTAGGAGTGAGGCTCCTCCAGCGTATTGACCAACTCCAGGATCGAACTCCCTCCTTTTTAGTAAAAGTGTCCGACCCCTTTACCAGTTGAGCCAAAAAAACAAGAGGTGCAACTTAAGTTAATTCTAATTTATTCTTATTTTCACAAAATCCTGGTCCAACGACTTGATTATAGGATTGGATTCGATTTAGAAAACTGTCGGTGGTCCCAAATTAATGCATAGATATTAGGAATCTGGAAATAAGATAATAAAATTTCGTCCCTTCTCAGAAGATTAGATTGGATGAATAACTGATGATGAGTATAGTATAAAATTTTATAAAATACTAAACAATAAAATCCATAGCGTGATTGATTGATTCCACCTCGGGATCCTGTCTGCAACATGTGATTTACATATGACTTGGTACGACTACTGTTTTTTACCCAATACTCTAATCATAAAATGGCCCTTGTCTTTGACTATGGTATCATTAATAATAATATTTTAATCATTATTATTTCTACTCCCTTCGTGTTTTGTCTATATATAACAGCATTTTAACTGAATTGTGTGTTTTTTAAAAATATTTAAAAATATTTAAATGTAATAATTATATAAAAATTTTAATTTTTTTCAAAAATACCCCTATTTATGAATGAGTTTGAGAGAGAGTAATAATAAGAAAATAATAAATTAAAAAGAATGTATGTAGTATACGAATAATAATTAATTGAGGAAAAATGAAAAAAAATACATTTATTATTAAAACAAATTCAAATTTTTTTTATTTTTTATTTTTACATTTAGCAGATGAGTATTATTATATCTTAATTAATTTGTCCTATTTATCCTCAAGTTCGGAATCTGAATTAAATACACCTTTGCTTGCGGATCTGTGTCTTTTGAATCTGCTCGTCAGAGTCATCTCTCCTCTCACGCCCGCACATCCATCTGATCTGAGGTTGAAGTTGAAGACACATATATTTAAACATATGTTATTAATTAAAATTTCATATTATTTAAATTAAAATATGAATAATTTAGACTTCAGATCTGAGGTGTTACCGTGTTACTTGTTAGAACAAGAAGAACAACACGTACACTGTAACGGTACAGTGTTTTCAGCGGCAAAAACAATTGCCACTCATAGTTGTCTGACTTGTCTATATATATATATATATCATGCAGTTTTCTCCATCTCATTTCGTTTCTTTCTTCAAAGTTGGATCTTTCTGATTTTTCCGTTACCTAAAAAATTGTGAGCTCAATTATTTTCCCGCCATACTTGCTTCCCAATAATAGTTACACGAGTGCCCCACTTATTTTGTTTGTTATTATTTTTTCTTTTCGTTCCATTCTTTTAAAGAAGACTTCGTCGACTTCAACATTGAAATATATATTGGGTTCCATAAATCTTATTTTCTAAGTTTACATTAGGGTTAAAGCGTAAATCTATATACCCCTCATCTTTTGGTTCAACTGGTAAAGGGATTGGATACTCTCATTAAAGGAAGGAGATTCGATTCTGGAGTTGGTCAAGGCACTGGAGGAGCCATTCCATAAATTTTAAAGATGAGAAAGGGAAGCCAAACGAGTTAAAAAAATAACTGATTCATAAATTAGGATAAAGTTAAAAATTTATCTCATAATCAATGAGTTATCTACATCTTATTGGCACGTGAGATTTAGTTAAAAATGGCTTATAAAAATTTTCAATCATTGGATCGAACTAGCGCACCGAATTTTTCCTACTCGATCCATCGTTTCAATGAATGATGATATTTAGGTCAAAAACCGTTTCAATTAATAAATGTTGCATAATTATAATTAAGGAAAAATATTCATTTGAAATATTTAATATTTTACAAGACTCTCGGACGTTGCTGAGTGCTGAGCAAAGAGCCAAAGAGTTTTCCAACCAGCAAATGTCTTTTTATGAATTTGGAACACATGTAATATTCAATACTACAAAACAAAATACTACTCTCTTTCTCTTTCTGATCATTAATTTAATAATCTAATAATTAATATTTCAAAATTAAAAAAATTAATTAAGTTAATTATTGGTAAAATATGTTCCTAAAATACTTCTTTTAGTCATTTGCTCGTGAAATTTGAAGAGATTATCTTTAAAATTTTCAACGGTCGAGATTTAAAATTAACAATTGATGATTTTTAAATTAATTTTTTTTGAAAAAATAATGATTATTAAAGATTTTATCTTTGTTTTATATTTTATACACATTAAAATATTTTTTAAAAAATAAAAAAATAAATCTAGATGGTCTAAACTTCAATGTTCATCACCCTTAATTAGCAAACAAAGTCACTTCCCCTTAACACGTGTAATATGAGAAGAATTATATATCAGAAATATAACAAATTGAAGTTTTATATTTAAAATCCAAATAAACCTCCTAATAACCGGTTTTTACAATTAGGATTATTCATTGTATAAAAAAAAACAATTAGGATTAGAGGGGTAATTAAATTGACTGCTAATTACTATATATTTATCGGAGGGGTGCATTTGAAGAAACGTGGTTAATTGATCATTGGATAACACTGAGGCATCTTTCAGGAGATTGCTTTTAGCTGGGACATTGGGATTTTTCCGAGATATGTAAGCAATGGTTTTGTTTATTATTATTATTATTATTATTATTATTTAATAACGTTTCGTGATCCAAACGGCTATCAAAATTTTTTAATTTATTCATATATAATAATAATCATCAAAATTCTCAACAGTAATTGTGGTACATATTATAATTTATTTGGAATGATAAATCATGAATAAAACATAACTTCTTTATGTTCCATTTCCACATCTTTTTTCTCCTTCTAAAACGCAAAATTAAGCGATTTATTTAGGAAGAAGTTACTCTCATAATCTTTATTTTTATTTTTTCGTTTTTTCCCATTTATTCTTAGAATCTCACCCGGCCCCTACTCCCAATTTTTTTTAAAAAATGAATGATTCATATTTAATATTTTCTAAAACTATTTTTTTATAATTATTTTTTTCATTGCAGTTATGGATCGTGCAAATAAGATTTTAATAGTTTAAGTTTATTTATTTATGTTAAATAATAATATTATTATGAAATTTGAACCATTTATTTTTTTAATATGAGGGTGGAGATGAGATTTTGAAAAGAAAATGCCATAAATGATTATGAGAGAACACAGACCCCTATTGCCGGAATGCCAAGATTTAAGATATATAGTAAATGTGAAGGCTACTTATATCTTGAGGCAACCAAGACGATATTATCTCGGGTCCTAAATATAGTATAAAATTTATGCTTCGTGGTGTAATTTACCTTACAAACTTTATCTTATATTTTAGAACTAGAGGGAGTATTATTTAAAATTATTGATGATATATATTTTGGGTAATTGTAATGTTAGAATTAAAATTAATGCAACAACGTATGCGTGAGAGTGAAGAAAGAAAAGAAGATTGAGTAGAACTTAGAAAACGTTAAGCGGGAATCAAGCTTAATTAAATGCTGGAAATTAATATAGTGTGTAAGTATAGCACGTGAGGACAAAATCATATTATGGGAACTTTGTCTTTGTTATATTCTTATATTTAATTAATAGTTACCCTCTAGATTGTTAGTCATTTGGGATCAGGTTGGAATTTATAATTTATACCCCCATGAATGAAAAGGCCATCGCCCAGTCATATTTCACCATTTTTGTCAAGACTTCTGTTGACCAGTTTAAATAAAAAATGACTTCTGTTTCAAAGGATAGATGCGCGTGTATGTGCATAAAGGACAGTACATATATATATATATTTTTGACATAACTATTGACTTAGTGTTTAATATTTTGAGGTCAATAATTTTTTTTGATACATAAAAGTTTTAGAGGGGTTCGGCATCAGTCCCCTACTAAGGCCAGGGCACGGCCCCGGGCTCTATGAGCACTTACTGAGGACTTACGAGATCGCCTACCAAAGGAGTCCCAGCGACGGCAAAGGGGATCGAATTCACGACCTAAGGACCTAGTCCTGGATCCCTTACCATCTATGCCAACTCTCATTGGCTTGAGGTCAATAATTAATTAGTATAAGAGATGCATATTGTTATGGACTTGCACGAGGCCCAATGATGGAAGGGCCTGGCCATAAGTGTCATATCCTAGCAGATATGTTGGACCTATCTATAGTAGATGAATATCCTAACTCTCCCAGGATAAAGGGATATCTTCATAATATAACGGCCTAGATACTCGCACTGAGGAACATATAGGATTTGATATATCCTACCTAAGGTACACTTTATTTATCCCGGGTCAAACATTAAGGTACACATATTTTAACTCTCAGCTATTTACATTCAGTCACACTGTGCACACACATTACCCCCATTGGCGAATAGCCTAGTTAGTGCACTGTGATCTCACCCTCCCCTGATTATCTCCTCCATAGGTGTTCAGGTAGAGCACGTCGATCCAAGATCAAAGTACCAGCCTAAGGCTGGACATCTGTGTTCTATACCAGAACACATATATTTTATATGTTCCATTTGTGCATCATTTTTCTCCAACTAAAATGCAAAATTAAGCAATTTTTTTTTTGAGAAAAAGATACTCTCATAATCTTTTCTCTCCTTTTCTCCTCATCAGAATCCCACCCCCACTCTTAGATTAAAACTAAATAAATGGTTGAGATTTAATATTTTTTAAAACTATTATTATAGTATATTTTTAATCTTTTAAGTTTATATGAGGTATATTTTTAGTCCTGTAACTTTATAAAATATACTTTTAGTTATATAATTCTAACACCGTTAATTTTGTTAACGAAAAATGTGAACTCAAGTGATAATGTGAAAATGTAAACTCAAGTGATAATGGTGTAAATTTAAGCGATGACCGTGTAATTAAATACTATTAAGCTTAAATTTAAAATATGGGTAAATTGAAGCATATATAAAATTTGTATAGTTAAATATTATTAGTCATCACTTGCATTCGGTGCATCAACGTTTTCCATTAGCAACATTAACGGTCTTAGCATTTTAGGACTCAAAGTATACTTTATAGAGTTAAGGAACCAAAAGTATGCCTTATGTAAAATTTAAAGATTAAAAAATATACTTTTAGCCTTTTAGATATTTCAACAAGAAAAATAATTTTGTCTGGTCATATTTTTCAAAATATGTTTGTATTTTTAAGAGTATTTGTAATGGTCACAAAATTTTAATTATTTTAAATTTGACGAAATAAATGCCCATACTTTGGTAATTTGGTTTTCCTTGGCTGAATAATTGTACGTACGTAAGGGGAGCATTTGGTTTCCAGTTCTTTTTTTTTTTTTTTGCACGAAAAATTAAATAGATTTAATTTTAAAAACAGAAAACCAAATTTACCAAAATATTTGGTTTAGTTCGGTTAATGAACGTAATTTTAATTTAGGTTTTTTTAATTAGATATGATTAACAAACTAATCAGACAATAAAATTATACAAGCTTCATTATTATATGATCAAGCAGAATGCCAATAGCATCCTTTCCTGCTTGGCTTGATTAAGATTCTGTTGCATGCAATTCAGATTTTTCTTTTATTAATTAATATGAATTATTTATTTTATTATTGGCTAGAGAAGAACGTAAGGAAGGAACAAAAATATAGAATTGGAGGAACAAAATTTGAAGAATGTAATATTGGAAACAGATTCTGCAGATGCTGTGGATCTGATTAAGAACGAGATTAATGAGGCCCATGCTCAAACTAGTAACGATATCAAAAGAGAAACAAAACTAGTAACGATCAAATGGCTAAAAATTAAATTTCACATCAATATCAAGCATTGTGATCATTTTTCTATAATTTAAATGGGTGAAATTTTAATTCGAGAGCTTCCAAGATCCACTATTACTTCTCAGCACAGAATTACAATACAAGCTCACAAACTTGGGCTTTGTTTACATGTAAAAGGACGAGCGCAATTCTTAAGCTCATGTCCTCTCCATCAACAATGCTAATAACTTATTAGAAAAATGAAAAAGCACTGAAGAAAATGTCACACTGTCCTAATTAAACATTCCAAATTCCACAAGACAACATAACCTAACGAGAAACCCCCATTTTCCAGGTCATTGCAAAATTTTTGCCCACAGGGATTTTCAAGCCACTCACGTCCACCATTGTTGCCTTCTGCTCATAATCTTCTTGTCCCTCCGGCGAATACTTCTGATCCGACGTATGAACCTCCATATCAGATCCTCCCACCAGAGGTACACTATCTAGTTGAAGTGACGATGGTGCAGCATTTCCTTCTAATCCCAACACAGATATCTTCTCAATAATCCAGCCTTTGTCTAAAGCAAACTCACCCTCTTGGACTTGTGACCAAATCTTGACACTTCCCTGTTTCAAGCTTGCATAGAAATCAACGTATGTTGAAGCTCCACTCCCAAGCTTCATTTCTGGCAGCTCATCATCATCAAGGTAAAGGTTACCTTGAGCTTCTCCTTCGGTTGCACCGGCTGGGAAGGTCACCATGAGCGTGAATGGTGTCATTCTCGCTTGCTTTGAAAGCAATCCTCCCTGTTGCATAGGGAGAATGATACTCTGATACAGATGGACATTGACCACATGGAGCGGCGCATTGAGGTTGACATTGACTCCGTTCTTTGATGTAATGAATGACGTCGGGTTGGGCAAGCTGTACCAAGTGCCAGGAGGGAAGAGGGCATTCACTTGTGTTTTTCCCTGCTCCAGCACCGGAGAGATCATGAGACCTTTCCCTAGCAAGAACTGGGTGCTGGTACCATAACATGAAGTGTAGCTTGGAAATGAGAAGAACAGAGGCCTGGCTATTGGGGCTCCACTTATATGAGCCTCATAGTTCAATGTGTAGAGGTAAGGGAGGAGCTTATATCTCATACCCAAGGCGTTGCGAGCAGACTCAGCAACTGATTCCCATTGGTAAAGCTCTTGTCTTGGGGAGTCGTGACTTGCATGGTCCCTTGAGAATGGGTAGAAAGCACCTACTTCGATCCACCGGTTGCAAAGCTCTTCGGTTGGGGCTGGGTAGAAGCCGCATATATCTGAACCAATCATTGGAACCCCAAAAATGCCAAAATTGAGCATTGTAGATATGGAGTACCTCAAGTCCTCCCATGTGCCCTTGTTGTCACCAGTCCAATGAGCAGCATATTTGCCTGAACCGACATAAGTGGACCGGGACAGGATAAAAGGTCGTTTTCCCTGAAGCCCTTGAAGCCCCTTGTGTGTTGCAACTGTTTGTGAGAAGCCATAAATACTGTGAGCATCATACTCCAAAACACCATTGTAGTGAACTGCACTAGTGGCTATGGTTTTGTGGCCTATGGGAGCTTGGATTCCCGAAGCGTTTATCTTGTATGGTGGGTCATCCCATCTTGTCTTGGTAATGTTTTTGCAATCCAGGCAACAGGTCGAATTAGGTCCGGTTCCAGTGGGGCACTGCTTGCCCTTGGGAATTGTGCACTTTCCTGAACAGAAGTTTGAAACTTCATTCATGTCAATCCATAGGCCATCAACTGGAAGTAGTTCATGGAATCGGCGGATCTCATCGCCCCACCAAGAGACCGTTTTCGGATTAAGAAAATCAGGAAAATATAGTGCCCCTGGCCAAACTTGGGCCATGAAGGGATCACCATCATACTTGATAAAAACATCGTTAGCCATGCCCCTCTGGTAGACACCATAACTGGCATTGACAGCAATTCCTGGATCAATAATGACAATGTAATGCATACCAATGCGGTGTATTTTGTCTAGGAAGGCTAAAAGCTTTGGGCGAGGGTAGTTGACAGGGTTAACTGTGAAGTCCTTTTTCCCATCCATATGATCATCGTCATTCCAGATCACATCCAGTGGGATTTGAGCCTTGTTGTAACTATCAACTACTTCTTCTATAACGGACAGGTTATGGTAACCCCATCTGCATTGGTGGAATCCTGCAATACCAAATTATAATTCTTTCAGAAGAGAACCTTATTAGGAAGCCAAAAATTTCATGAACTATTTCAAAATAGGTCTGGACAAATAATGATCCAATGATATCAACCCAAAATATTCAACTGATGAAATCTACAAGTATAAATCCCATATTGAATTAAAATGAAACTTGAGACCACATGACCTCCCCTGTCTCACCCTTCACTCCTAACTAAAGTTTTTCTAGTTGCATTCAGGTTAAGATCAGTCGGCATGAGGAAGCTTATCCTTAGAAGGACAGGAATCCATGAACCATGACACCTAATCTTTCATATGGATCTGCTTTCTCCCTCACTAAAAAACAATAAAAGGACAATGATACGCTAAGTGCGTGAAATGGTAGTTTTCTTCTTTAACCAAGGACCCACAGTTTGCTTTATATAAGCAAGTAACAAAGGCTAAGTTTCCAGACTGATAGAAGTTTACGGGAAAAGATGAATCTTTTTCATACGGCAAAGATAAACTCTCAACATTTTGTATGGCCCTACTTTACATGTGGACCTAAAAGATAATAAATTACTGAACCAAATTAAGAAAAAGAGACAGATTTTATTTTAGACCCAAAAGCTATACCAAGATATATATTGTTCCAGCATACTATATTAATTGCAAACCAGAAAGGTAACTGACCACCAACCTAAAATTATAAAAGCAACTACAACATCCCTACTAAAAAACTATACATTTAAAGCAAAAGTAGCTTGAAATATCAACACCATGACTAATTGGATTCCCACGTGCATTATGCATATTCAGCAATAGCATTTACTCTTAAACCTTCATCACCGCCACATCTTACTCAGCTAAAAGCGAGAATGCCCATCCATAAAAAAGTTATGCATAAAATTGCCCTTAAATCTATAACACTAAAATCTGAAGCAGATCATGAACATTAAGACAAAAAATAAAATAAAATAATAACACATACATCAGTGAATGGAATACTAGTTAGAATGTGCAATGCATAATAGATAGAAAGCAAACTGAACCATACCAAATGACCAGTAAGGCATTGGAGCTGGTCTTCCAATTAAGGAAGTGTACTGATCAACAACATTCAGAGGAGTAGGCCCTGAAAAGAAGTAAAAATCGAAAACACCTCCAATAACCTTGTAAGTCAGAGACGTTCCCCGGTAAAATACATCCATCCCATTGCTATTCAGCAGGAGAACAGCGTGTGCAAAAGGCTCACCACCTACATTTCTAAGATCCATGTACACTGGGTGCGATCCATACAGATCAGCATTGAGATTAATGGCTGAAATATCAGTTGTGTATAAAGTGTATGGATCATTCGGATAAAGTTTGATCCCGTGTGGCTGAGTGTTCTCGCCCAAGCCATACAACGACGAATCTTTTGGCAATTTGGTTGAAATCTCAAGGTACTGATCCTTGAACACCAATGGACCAAAAGCGTCTGTATCATCCCAGCTTGAATCGAAGAGAACCTGTCCATTTGACTTCCTCTTCACCGCGAAGCTGAATGGATCTGCAGTGTAACTGAAAATAAGCTCAGAACCTGCGTACTCTGAAACTGTGATAGGATTCTTCCTTGACCTTCCAATCGTCTGCTTCAGAGCTGGAGGTTGCTCCCTCGGCAACAGATTGTACGGCACTTCCCATCTCTGCTTCTCCGCGTCGGTTATATGTACCCTCAAACGATTATCTGTCTCGTGCCTGAGAAAATTTTAACAATAGAGCTCGATTATACACACTTTGGACAATTTTTTGCTTAAATTACGGCTTAAAATACAGTGAGAATCAGATTTCTGACTTGAGAGAACAGATCTTTTCCTTTGCCAAACTAGAAAGTAAGACCAAAAGAAAGAAAAGGAAAACAAACGAAAAATCTCCAACCACCGCTATCATCATCACTTATAAATTCCTGTCCTACATCAATGTCGATTATTCTATAAATCAGAAAACACGAACCAGAACCTCTCAATCCAATGTTTCTTCAAAAACAAGTGCCGCTGAAATGGGTGAAAAATGAGAATGTGAGTGAGTTTAGTGAGACTTACTTGACATAGAGCTGCAAGAGTTGGATATCAGAACCGTAGATATTGTTCTTCTTCTTAACTTGAAGATGACCTATGAGACCACCCTCAGAGGTCTCTTCAATGGAGATTAGGTGATAGCCTTGGCCTATTTTGGTGCAGTTGGGAGAAGAAGTAGCTGCTCCTACTCCACAAGTGAGAGCAACAAGAAGGAAGAAAGAGAGATAGAGAGAAGCTAAATGAGAAGCCATAGCTCACTGTGGAGTAGGGCACTGAGGGCTGAAGAGAACCAGACGGAGAGCTCCTAATATACCATGCAGTTTTCTCCATCTCAGCTCAATTATTTTCCCGCCATACTGGCTTCCTATAAATGGTTACACGAGTCCCCACATATTTTGTTAGTTCTTGTTTTTTGTTTGTTTTTTTTTCTTTCCATTTTTTAAAAAGAAGATTACGTCGAGTTCAACATTGAAATATACATTGGGTTTGATAAATCTTATTCTTAGGTTAAGGTGCAAATCTAGATACGAAGCATTCCACCAAGAAGGCTTCACATTATAAACTTTTATTGAGTGTAAAATTACGCTGAAAGATTTTAAAATGAGGTAAAAATAGCATAGTAGTTAAGTCAACTAATGTTGACAGTCTAACAAACATATGTAGGTAAGAAAAATAATGCAAAAATACTCATATGCAAAAAAAAAAAAAAAACCTAGAATTTTTAAAATAGTGTAAAAATGACACGACTGCTGAAAACTTTATGCGTATTTTTGTATCATTCTCTTAACCTACATGTTTATTTTACAGTCAACTACATGTTTATTTTTGAACAATTTTAAAAATTTTATAAGCATTTTTACGTTCAACAAAAATTTCTAGCGTCTGATACCCTCATAAAAATAAAAATATTCTATAAAGTGACATTTATATAGTACTCTCTCTGGTTCTTATTATAAGGCACCAACTAACTTTTCTCATAAACCAATAAAAGTAGTTAAAGTTAATAAAGTTGCCCTATAATTTAAGTAACTTCCAATATTACCCCTGCTAAATGCACTAAACTCTAACATTATATTAATTATTACTCTCATCCACTACCTTTATTAATTAGGGGCAGACATGGAAACAAATAATTAATGCTTATTGGGAACAAGCAAGTTTCTTATAAAAAGTACCAAATAAATTTGCTAATTGATGTTTTATAATAAGGAAGAGAGAGAGAGAGGGGGGGGGGGGGGAGGGAGTGAGGGAGGGAGGGAGGGAGGGAGTATATGTATTTGAAGAAACATGTTTAATTGACCATTGAGTAACACTGAGGCATCTTTCAGGAGATTGCTTTCAGCTGGTACATTGGGATTTTTCCGAGAAATTTAAGCAATGGTTTTTTTTAAAAAAAAATTATTATATTTATAACCTTTCGTGATCAAAACGGCCATAAAAAATTTTTAATTAATTCATATCATCATCAAAATTCTCAACCTTAATTGTCGTACATATTGGGAGGATTATTTATTTGGAATGATAAATCAGAATAAAGCATAACTTCTCTATGTTCCATTTCCACATCTTTTTTCTCCAACTAAAATGCAAAATTAAGGATTTTTTTTAAAGGAAGAAGTTACTCTCATAATCTTTTTTTTTTAATTTTCTTCTCAGAATTTCACCCCAATACCAAATTTTAAAAAAATGAATCATTCATATTTAATATTTTCTAAAACGATTATTATAGTATTTTAAATTTATTTTTTTAAAATTTTATTTGCATTGCAGTTATAAATCATGTAGATAAGATTCTAATAGTTTAAATTTATTTATTTATGTTAAAAAATAATATTATTATGAAATTTGAATCATTATTATTTTTTTAATATGAGGATAGATATGAGATTTTGGGAAGAAAATGTGATCAATTGATTGTGAGAGAATACAGTCCCCCTGCCAGAATGCAAGATTTAAGATATATAGTAAATGTGAAGGCTACTTATATCTTGAGGCAATTAAGACGATATTATTTCTGGTCCTAAATATAGTACAAAGTTTATATTTCGTAGTATAATTTACAGTATAAACTTTATTCTATATTTTAGAATCGGAGGGAGTATTATTTAAAATTCTTGATGATATATATTTTGGGTGATTGTAATGTTAAAATTAAAAAAAAAAAGTATGGCACGTGAGGACAAAATCATATTATTGGACCTATGTCTTTGTGATATTGTTATATTTAATTAATAGTTACCCTAGATTGTTAGTCTTTTGGGATCAGGATGTGTTTTATAATTTTTCCCCCTGAAAAAAAGGCCATCGCCTAGTCATATTTTACCATTTTTGTCAAGACTTCTATTGACCAGTTTAAATAAAAAATGACTTCTGTTTCGAAGGATCCATGTGCGTGCATGTGCATAAAGGACAGTGCATTGGTGCATATATAAATTTTTTAATATAGGTATTGAATTATTGCTTAATATTTTGAGGTCAATACTAATTACCCCCTCCGGTCCTAATTATAAGATGGTATTTAGGAGTTGATTTTGGTCCTAATTATAAGACAACATTCTAATTTTTGTCAATTTCTTCCTAAAACACCCTTATTTTATTTTCTTAAATGTATTTGGTTTTTAGTGAGTATATATGTGTGGATGTGTAGAATCTTCCAATCAATGAAACTTTTAGATATATATATGTGTGTGTATCTATATATGTATATGTGTGTGTCTACACACAAATATATATAGACACACACACGTGCATATATATGTGTGTGTGTGTGTCTGTATATATATATGTTTGTATATATGTGTGTATTTACATACAAATATATATAGACACACACGCATATATGTGTGTGTGTATACATATATGTATGTATGCATGTGTGTGTGTCTACACACAAATATATATAGACACATTCACACATATATGTGTGTGTAGACATATATGTATATTTTTGTGTATATCTGCCAATATGTGTGTGTACATATATAAATACACACATATATATATCTGTGTGTATGCATATATATATATATGTGTGTGTGTGTGTGTGTGTGTGTGTGTGTGTGTATGTATGTGTGTGTACATATGTAAATATATGTGTGTGTTAGGATACATGATATTGGAGAGATATGTAGTAAGAATTACTGTAATTTACTTTTACTTATGTCATTTTAAATTTATATAAGGGCATTTTAGGAAAATAAGTAAAAATAACTAATTTAACTTTTTTTCTTAATCTCCATAAAATTGGTTAAATATGCTTTATAATTAGGACTGGAGGGAGTAGAATTTAATATGATATTATTGGAGTGGATAAAGTATTGCTGCCCCGACATTAATGGAAAACATATATACCTAATTTAATTTGGTTAAAAAAGTTAGTTAACAAAACTTTTTTTTTTCCTAGAACGCCTAAATGATTTTCTTTAATTCTCTTCACCTCTCTCTTATTTAATTATTGTTAAGGAATTATCAAAAGGGTAAAATTAAAAAAAGATTGACCAATAAAACATAACTTCTCTATGTTCCATGTTTTTGGAAGAATATACTCCTATAATTTTTTTTTTCTCCCTTTCTTCTCACAATCTCGCCCTCACTCCCCCATTAAAAATAAATAAATGGCTTAGATTTAATATTTTCTAAAACTATTATTAATACTCCAACGTACAAATATTTGACTGAATACTAAGTTTTCGCTCCCTGTGGGTGCTTTCTCTCTCCCTAGGGAGTGCGGTGGTTTCTTCGTGAGCCTTCTCGGATCGGCGTTCCCCTAACGGCGATTCCTTTATTCCTTTCCTCTTCTAAATTTTCTTGTTCCTTTCTAGTGTGTTCCTAGTGTGCGTGAGTAGTTTTTTCCTGTCTGGGTGTTAGGAGGTATGGAGGTGGGCAATAGCAGTAACGGTAGTGGTGGGGTTAGATCTTCCAAACGAGTGGTTCTCAGTGTGGACCCTGATGCTACAAAATATGGTGGGACGCTGGTGGGTAAGATCCTCACAGGCAAAAAGCTAAACATCCCCACTGTTATATCGATGATTAAAAAAGGGTGGAAGTTAGATGATGACTTGGAGGTGCATGAATTGGACAGTAGCCAACTTATTTTCCTCTTTCGTTTTCAAGATTCTAAGGAGTATGGCCGGATTCTCAAAGGGCGCCCATGGTCGATTCAGGGGTTCTTGTTAAATCTGCAGGTGTGGGAGGATCATATGGTACTAAAAGACGTTAACTTCGATATGGCTCCGTTTTGGGTGCAGTTTCATGGCGTTCCGCTCGAAGCTTTTAATAATAATAACGCTAAGATTTTGGGCGACACAGTGGGTGAAACCGTCCTGTTTGAGAGTCCGCTGGTGGGAGGTAGAATGGAAAGGAGTTTTATCAGGGTGAAATCGCTGATGAAATTGAGTGATCCTTTAACAGCGGGGTTCTGGGTTCTGCGTGATAAGAAGGAATCGGCCTAGGTGTCCGTGAGATACGAGAGGCTGCAATATTTTTGTCACATTTGTGGCAGGATCGGGCATGAAGGTTGGGGTTGTAAGGAACCACAAGCTCGGAAGGATGATGAAGGGCAGGGAGTCTTGTATGGCAGCTGGTTGGGAGCTCCTGGCGTTAGAACTGTTGAGGATGTGGTGGTAGTGTGCAAGAAGGACTGGTGTGAGGTCCCATTCATGGAGAAGAGAAGCTCCAATTCTGAATCCCACCGGTCTTGGTTGCCGGAGAAGGATACGTCCAGCAAGCATCGGCCGGGGGAGATGTTAGACGACAGGCTGGGTCCTAGGTTTGGGGAGTGTCAGACACCAAGGAAAGTTGGTGGGGAGAGCGTGATTTGTCAGGAGATTGCGACTTGGCAGAGTTTTTCGGTAGGAAGCTCGCCCTCTGAGGTGTTATCTGATTCTAGGGTGAGGGGTGGATTTAATGTTTCAAAAGTTGTTGGCTCTAGGCTTTCGCGTGTGTAGATGGTGGATTCAGAAGGTGGTGGGCCCAACCTGTCTTGTGTGCAGATGAAGACTTCAGAAGTTGGTGGTCAATCGGGTACGTGGCTGGACCCGCTGGATTGTCAAATTGGACCATCGGTTGGGCCTTACCTTGGAAAGAGCCCATTAATAAGTGAGATAAAGACCCATTGCAGCAATTAGGGGAGCAGTTTTATCGCGTGGAGTTCCCTGGAGAGGTTGAATCCAGTCTGGAAGTTACCTCTGCAAATACCCACTCTCTTGGGCTTTCACCTGTTTCTGCGGTCTCCCTCTCCCTAAAGACTTTTCATCTTAAAAGACCACATGAGGTGGCTTTGGGCCATGAAATTAATAAGAAGCCAAGGAAATTGTGCTTTGATCCCCCTGTAGTGGCTCAAACTCGACTTGCAGAGACACCATCTCTTCCGAGCAAAAAAGAGACACCAACTCTTCGGGGGCGAAGGAAGAGCTTTCGGTCAGTGAAGCATTCTCTACGTAATCGGAGAAAGGAGGAGCATGCGGTGGGGTGACGACTTTGGGCAATGAAGAAATTGACTTCCCTTCTAGTTGGCTCTCTGGTGGTACTTTGATTTCTAATGATCTGTCTTCTCCATCTGATCAAAACGCCGGTGGTTGGGCGGGACCAACCACCGGTGCGCCATGAATATCTTAGCCTGGAACTGTCAAAGTCTTGGGGTTGCCGTGACAGCCAGGAACCTAAAGGAAGACTGCTTCCGAAAAAAACCCCAATTGGTGTTCTTAATGGAGACCAAGCAGAAGGCCCGATATCTGAGAAAACTGAGACGGCGTTGTGGCTTTTATAAAGAATGGATTGTTGACCCGATCAGTATAAGTGGAGGGCTAGCTGTTTGGTGGAAGGAGAATGTTAAGGTTAGTATTCTATTTTCTTCTATTAATATTATACATGCACGGATTGAGTCTGATGATCTGGAATGCCCCTCATATATTTCATTTGTTTATGGGCCACCTTGTGAAGAGGATAGAAAACTATGTTGACAGAAATTAACTAGGATTAGTCGAAATATTGGTGAGTCTTGGTTATGCCTTGGTGATTTTAATGACATTGCTTCACAGTCCGAAAAGATGGGGGGGAAGCCTAGAGCGTGGAGGAAGATATTGAATTTCAAAGGTTTTGTGGCTGGGTGTGAACTAGAGGATTTGGGCTTTAATGGGTACCGTTTTACATGGTGTAATAAGAGAGATGAGCCGACAAAGATTTGGGAACGGATTGATAGAGCAATGGGTAATTATCTTCTTAAAAAGCAATTTCCTAATCTCCAAGTATATCATGTGGATCCAGTTGGGTCCGATCATCACTTGCTTCATATCCAGTGTCAACCCGATCCTGTTAGAAGAAGGAAGACTTTTCGATTTGAAGAAAATTGGATACAACACCCTGAGTTTCCCCGGACTGTGGATAGTAGTTGGGGCTCTGTTATTGGGGGGGTGTAATAATGCAATTGCGGTTTTTGCTGATAAATTAAAGAGGTGTACACGGGCCCTTGAGAGTTGGAGCAGGAGTGCTTTCCCTAATAATGCCAGGTTGCTGGAAAAATTGAAAATGCAATTGGCCTCCCTTTGTCAAGGGCGTATATGTGCGGGGACATCCAAAGCTATTAGTGATGTTAAGATGGCCATTGATTGTCTATATGAGATGGAGGAAAAATTCTGGTGGCAAAGATCTCGCATCAATTGGTTAACGGCGGGTGATAAGAACACTAAATTTTTTCACCTGTCCACTGTTCAAAGAAGGCAGCGTAACAACATATTGAGTATTAGAAATGATGAGGGCCAGTGGTTACTAGAGAAGAGCGCTATGGTGGATAATATCTCTGGTTTTTTTCAACATCTGTTTGCCTCCTCAGGGACAACTAATATGGAGCCGGCCCTTTCTTGTATTAATGCTAAGATTACACCAGAAATGAATCAGCAGTTAATGCTACCGGTTACAAAGGAAGAAATCAAACATGCTGCATTTAGTTTGGGGAGTTCCAAGGCTCCTGGCCCAGAAGGATTTTCAGGGGCTTTCTACCGTAATACTTGGCCCATGGTGGGTGGTTCGGTTTGTGATATGGTGAGTGAATTTTTCAAAGGCAATTCTGTGCTCGATGCAATTAATGAGACCAATATTACTTTAATACCTAAGGTGGCCAAACCCGAACATGTCTCTCATCTTCGCCCCATTGGTCTGTGCAATTTCTCATACAAGATTATTTCCAAGATTTTGGCCAACCGCATGAGACCACTTCTTGATCGGTGCATCTCACCTAACCAAGGCGCCTTCATCCCAAGGCGATGTATTCAGGATAATATCATAATTGCTTATGAGGTTTACCACTACTTGAGAAGGAAAAAAGACGGGAATAAATATGAGTTTGCGCTCAAGATGGATATGAGTAAGGCCTACGACAGGGTCGAATGGACTTTTTTGGAAAATGTACTTTTGCGTTTTGGCTTTGGTGCTGATTGGGTCTCTTTAGTTATGAAATGTGTAAGATCAGTAAAGATGAATCTATGTTTGTCAGGGGAAGTTGTCAGTTCGCTTACTCCTGGCAGAGGATTACGACAGGGGGATCCTATTTCACCGTATCTCTTCATCCTGGTAGCCGAAGTCCTCTCCATCATGATCACCAGGAGCCAGGAGGCTAATTTGCTTAATGGTATTAAACTGAGCCTTACTTGCCTGGTTCTCTCTCATAGTTTCTTCACGGATGATGCTCTTGTATACATGTCTGCTACTCGAAGTAACTGCCGTAGCTTGGCTTCTATTCTGCGCCAGTATTGTGAGGCCTCTGGCCAAGTTATAAATCTGGACAAGTCTTGTTTGTTTTTCTCTTCTAATACCCCGGATGATGTGCGTGGGACGGTGAGCAACCTTCTACATATTCCCACGTCTGAAGATCCTGGGAGGTATCTTGGTATTCCGAGTTTATGGGGGAAGACTAAGCAACAAGCGCTAGCTTATATCAAGGAGCGTGTAGCCAGTAAAATTCAAGGGTGGAGTCACAATTTTCTCTCATTTACGGGAAGAGAAGTCATGATTAAAGTTGTCATTCAAGCTATCCCAATTTATCCCATGAATTGTTTCAAGTTTCCTCTTAAGACATGTAGAGAAATCCACAGCCTCGTGGCTAATTTCTGGTGGGATGGCAATGCATTTGGTGGGAAGACGCATTGGAAGGCATGGACTCATCTTACATTGGGAAAGAGTCAGGGAGGCATGGGCTTTCGCGATTTGATTATTATGAATGATGCTTTGCTGGCTAAAACTGCATGGCGGTTATTGTCCCGACTCGATGATCTGTGGGTTAGAGTTATAAAGAGTATCTACTTTCCTAATGGTGAGTTCCTGGATGCAGTTAAAGGACGGAAAGCTTCATGGTGTTGGTCTAGTCTCCTTGCCGGACGAGAATTCATACGAAATGAACTTCACTGGGATCTTGGCTCTGGGCAATCCATTAGAATTTGGGGTGATAATTGGGTCCCTGGCGTCTCATTTCCGGTGAAGCCAAGGAATACTGAGAATTATTTTGTCAAAGATGGAAGAGTTAGTGATCTAATTGTTGAGGGCGCTTGGAACCTCTCCCCTATTGATTCTTTCATATCAGAAGAAGTTAAGTCAGCCATCTATGCAATACCGATTCCTACTAATGGCCTAAGGGACAAGTTGGTTTGGACTAACTCAAAGAATGGCGCTTACTCGGTTAAAATTGGTTACCGTACTGAGAAAGCAAAGTCACCAGATCGGATCCATAGAGTTGGAACCTCTTGCGTAATCCCTGAGGCTCGCTGGAAATCAGTTTGGACCATTAAAGTTACTCCTCGTGTGCAACACTTCATGTGGTGTATCCTCAACAACGCCTTAGCTACCAACGCTGCCCTTTGCACCAGGAAACGAGCTCCTGTTGGTTTATGCCCTATCTGTGAAGATTTTGAGGAGAATCTGGAGCACCTCTTCTTCCATTGCAATTGGACGCGTTGTGTTTGGTTCGGCTGCCCTTTGGGTGTTAAGATCGATTGTTCTCGTGTGACGAGCTTCAATTCTTGGTGGCTGATGCTAACTGGTACGAAATCTCTTACACCCCATGATATTTCTTTGATTTGTTGGATACTATGGTATATCTGGAAGCAAAGAAATGAAAAAGTTTTTAATCATGTAGCCCCCAACCCATTTATTGTTATAGAATTTGCAAGCAAAAGTAACGAAGAATTCTGGACCCATTGTGATAAATTGCAATCTGTGCTAAGGGGCTCGGTTAGCCCAATTGCCCAATGTGAACGTTGGTTTCCTCCCGGTTCAGGGTATTTGAAATTCAATATTGATGGAGCTTATATGCCGGGTGGTAGTCATGGTGCTATCGGGGTGGTTTGTCGTAATTATGATGGTGTTTTTCAGTGGGGCTTTCTGGACAAGATTAAATCCATATTTGCTTTTATGACGGAAGCTCTTGCACTGAAAAGAGCATTAATGTTAGCGATGGACCTTGGCCACGACAAAGTTATTTTTGAAACTGATTGTCTTTCTTTGCTTGCTTGTATTGATGCTAGGTCTCCTGATTTGTGTGACTAGAAAAGCAGGAGCATCCTTCATGATATTATTAGTCTCCTTTCTGACAAGGTTGGGTTTTCTGTATCTTATATCCCAAGACGGGGTAATAGAGTAGTTGACCATCTGGCAGCGATTGCTTATAAGGAGGTGTGCCCGATCGGGTGGGTTCTGCAACCATCACCTTCTTTGTCTTCCCTTCTAACCTTGGATGCTCAAGAGGCTAATATTGTGGTGAATGATTCTCACGCTTCAAGTTTTGATCGGGTGGTTGTTTAATTGTCTTGTGGTTGTGTTTGCTATGTTGTTCTTGTTATTAGGCAGTTTATTTATGTTCTGTTGTCTATGTTGTTCTATAATCTGTTCGCTGTCTGCTGTATTTCTCTATGTTGTTGTTTCGGCTTGCTGTTCTGGGTATACCCCGTTATTGTGTTATTGCTGTGAGGACTGATTATATATGGTAATGCAAGTATCCTTTCTGAGCAAAAAAAAAAATGTATCGATAAGATTTTAATAATTTAAATTTGTTTATTTATTTATGTTAAAAAATAATATTCTTATAAAACATGAAATCTGAACATTTAAAAAAAATGAGGGTGGAGATAAGATTCTAAGAAAAAAATAAGATAAAGGATTCTAAGAAAACCCAAATATATTTTTTCTTGTCAAAATGAAAGATTAAGGTACAGAGACGGAATTGGGGACTAGGGTTAGCCGCTGCCCCCTAAGCTATCAAGAATCTTTTGTTTTTTGTTTTTGGCTGCAAATGCCTTCAACTCCAAAGTTCAAATGGTTCTTCTCCCTTCCATGAAGCCAACCAATGTCCCCCCATTCTCCTCCTCTTTCTCTTCAATATCCACTACTACAAGATACACTTTTTACATTTGTTTTTAAGACCCTTAGATGACTATTTTCAGGAGGTTGTGTATGTGAGTGTTGTTAAAAGTTTAGGATTTACAATGACGGTTATTTAAATAACAGTTGTTTTATTACCACAAAATGCACTCATGCCAGGCGTAGTCCATAAAACCATCTAAAACGCAGTATAAGGCGACATTTGAATAAGTTAAAACTTCGTGAGAAAAAGAATGGATTGAAAATAAATGATAAGCAGCATCATTCAAGATTCAACCCAAGAAATAAAACCTCTCAAGTCTTAATTGAACGAAACAGAAGACAAATAAAAGAATTGTGTGTCCCAAAATCCACCTAGAGGCTGACTGAATAAAATCAAGATTTTTTTTAAAAAAATAGCCTATAAAAACTCATTCATTTCATAGATAAAAGAAAGCACCAGGAAACAGAGCAAAAAACACTAAAATCGAACTATTCATAAAGAAATTTCAACAAAAAACTACTAAATCAAGCTCAAAAGCAAGTTCGCACGACTCTAGAACATGGTTTACACAATAACAACAAAGAAAGAAGGAAATTACAAATTTCAATCAGAACTTAAATAGATGAGTACCTCATATATAAATTATTTTGTTGAGCACAACGCGAAACAAATGCATATTGTTATAATAGGAAATAAATCAGGATCAAAAAGGAAATAAATCAGGATCCCTTGATTGATGCACTGATTATAGGATCTGATTATAGGACCCTAATTACTCATTATTAGTCTTAATTAGGCTTTATTGTATTTCCTATTTTATCTCCTATGTTCTCCCTTGCTTCTCTTATGAATAGGTTGTAATACTCATTATCAATATACAACAACAGAGAGTGTGATGATACCCTCTGATTTCTAATATGATATTAGAGCCACGGACACTCGTCCGAGGCCAGAGACAGCGAGTGAAACAGTGAGTAACTGTGAGGAAGAGAGAAACAGTGAGTGGAAGCTTTCCGGCGAGCATAGGGCTCTCTATAAGGAGCAAGTGGGACACCACCACCTAGCCCAGAAGAACTGCGAGGCCTCGATCAGCGAACGCCCAGAATTCGGCCACCATCCGACGTCTCCAAGGCGGTGCGTGGCTCACACGCGCCCGACGAGCAGCGGACCTGTACCGGTGCGTGACGGCACGTGAGATATCCATTCCAACGACGACTTCAGATCTGGTGCTTCCTATCTGATTTTCGGCCATTCCCTGGTGGTTGCGACTTCTCCGGCGACTGTTGAAATTTTTCGACGAGATCTCCGGTGAACATTTTCCAGATTCCGGCGACTGATTTCTTTCCAGCGACATGGACTCCTCTCAGATCCCTCCTATATTCGGGTCAATAATTCCCGGAATAACAACCGAAACAACTCCCATGGTGTTTATGTCCGGTACCGATTCTCAAACTCAACATTCCTCCTTTTCTTCCTCTATGACCAACAACCTAGTACCGCACAAAACCTCAGAGATGGCTTCAGAATTTTCAGACCATCAAGTTATGGCTATTAGCCATAAGTTTAATGGTAGGAACTATCTCCAATGGTCACAAAGCGTGCTAAGGTATATTCGAGGCAAGAGAAAGGAGAAATACATTAATGGGGCAGCTCTTCAACCAGCCCCTGATGATCCTAATTTTGACACATGGTTCACTGAAAACAACCAAGTCATGACGTGGCTGTGTAATTCAATGACCTTGGAGATCAGTGAAGGTTATCTACTTGCACACACAGCAAAGGAAACATGGGATGCTGCAAGGAGAACCTGTTCCTCTCTTGAAAACACTGCTGCCTTGATTCACCTGAAGAGACAACTCTGGGATTTACGACAAGGTAATGTGTCGGTCACTGAATATTATAATGCATTACTAAAATTGTGGCAGCAACAAGACTTATTTGAGGTTCATCCCTGGGAAAGTCTCAAAGATGTACAACTGTACAAGCGAATTGTGGAAGAAGGGAGAATACATGACTTTCTATTAGGGCTAAACGACACTTTCGAAGAGATAAGGGGCAGAATCATGGGGCTAAAGCCGCTCCCACAACTCTTTGATGTGGTCAATTTTGTCCAATTTGAAGAAAGTAGGAAGCTCTTGAACCAAGGTGGATCAAGTCACGTTGACAGCTCTGCACTCGCAATTCAAAGACCACACGGGGAACGGAAAGCTGGTAAATGGTGCAACCATTGTAAGAGGAAAGGCCATAATAGGGACAAATGCTGGAAACTCCATGGCAAACCCTCTGGGGGAAAATCAACCTCACCACAGCTGAACCAAAGGTGGAGAATGATGATCGACTAAGTTCGGAGGAACTACAGATGTTTCGCAGAATGCTCAATAAACAGAATAAGTCTAGTTCTGTTCCCAATGTGAACCTTGTCCAATCAGGTAACTCTGTTATTGCTCTCAACACTGTGATGACTAGTGATGATACCTGGATTGTTGACTCAGGAGCAACGGATCACATGACCGGTAACAAAACACTATTCCACAACTTTAAACTTTGTCCTGAAAACCTCAAAGTAAAGGTAGCTAATGGTGTATTCACACGGGTTGAGGGCATTGGCACTGTTACATTATCTGATCACTTGGCAATACATAATGTTCTGTTTGTACCAGAACTTACTTGTAATCTAATATCTGTAAACAAGTTGACTAGAGGTCAAATATGTCAAGTGGTTTTTGATGATGGTGTATGTGTTTTTCAGGATTTAAGAACGAGGAGGATGATTGGGACTTCTAGAGAATGGGATGGATTGTTCTACCTTGAAAGATCAAACTCCAAGAATAAAAATACATGGAAGGCAAGACGAGCGCTAGTTAGCTCAAATTCACAGAATAAAGATGTATTGTTGTGGCACTGTCGATCAGGTCACCCTAGTTTTGATTATATGAAACATGTGTTTCCAAGTTTATTCAATAAAAATTCTGTTCCCTTTCATTGTGAAACTTGCCAATTTGCAAAACAGACACGATCCTCATATCCCAAACAATCCTATACTCCCTCCTCACCTTTCACATTGATTCACAGCGATATTTGGGGCCCTGCCGGAATAACTACCCTCACTCACACTAGGTGGTTTGTTACTTTCATTGATGATTATACTCGAACCACATGGGTTTAGTTAATAAAATACAAATCTGATGTTGCCAAAGTCTTTCAGAACTTCTATACCTTTGTCCGAACCCAATTCAACACGTCCATTAAGGTCCTTCGTAGTGATAATGCCAAGGAATACATGAGCACAACCTTCAAAGAATTTCTTGATCACCAAGGAATTCATCATCAGACCTCTTGCCCTTACACCCCGCAACAAAATGGGGTAGCCTAACGGAAAAACCGTCACCTGTTGGAAGTAACCCGTGCCTTGCTAATGGAACGAAATGTTCCCACCATATTCTGGGGCGATGCCGTCCTCACAGTGGCCTATCTAATTAACTGCATGCCTTCTAAAGTTCTCAAATATGACACTCCAATTCAAAAACTTCTAGAACTCTTCCCAAATTGCCCACTCATCAATTCATTACCTCCCAAGGTATTTGGTTGTGTTGTCTTTGTTCACAAAAAGGAGGGCAACAAATTCAGTGCTCGAGCTGACAAGTGTATCTTCCTTGGCTACTCCTCTACTCAAAAAGGGTACAAATGCTACTGCCCATCGTCCAAAAAACTGATTATCTCTCAGGATACAGTGTTCTCAGAAGACGAGGCCTATTATCCCAAATTACCCATTCAGGGGGAGTATTCTGATATCGAATGGTTAATTTTGGAAGCACCTAATAGCAACACTTCGAACTCACCTGCCACATCATCATCAATGCCCCCTAACCTTATAGCTTCTCTTGACTCACTTGCTTCCACAAATCAGCCTAATACACACATTCCACCCCAACCTAAACCTAATGAACCGGAAACTCATGTTGAGATCAACTCAGGGATGGATGAAGCGTCACGACAGGAGATAGAGTCCAGCTCACAAGTTCAACTTGAACCAGACGCCAGTAGAACTATCTCTCCCATTCAAAGGAACGACCATGAATCCAATCCGGGATTAAATCCCGAAGAATCGGGTTGGCCTATTACCTTGAGAAAAGGGGTAAGATCGTGTACTCAACATCCCATTCAACGATTTGTCTCATATGGTAACCTATCTGCAAAAATGCAAAGTTTTGTTGTAAACAGTGCACAGATAACCATTCCAAACACGTTTCAACAAGCCATGACTAATCCAAATTGGAAGCAAGTTGCAGAAGAGGAATTGAGGGCACTCAAGGAAAATAAAACATGGGAGATCACGAAACTTCCTAAAGGAAAGAAACCAGTAGGATGCAGGTAGATCTTTACTCCGAAATTCAATCCCAATGGTAGCATCAACAAATACAAGGCGAGACTTGTTGCAAAAGGATATACCCAGACGAACGGGATCAACTATCAGGAGACATTTGCTCCAGTGGTCAAGTTCAATACCATTCAAGTTCTATTATCACTTGCAGCAAACTTAGATTGGTCACTGTATCAATTGGACGTAAAGAATGCATTCCTGAATGGCAACCTAGAGGAAGAAGTATACATGGAGATTCCAGATGGAGTTTCAGCTCCTAACAACTCTGTGTAAGCTAAACAAGTCTTTGTATGGCCTGAAACAATCTCTGAGGGCATGGTTTGGTAGATTTACCAAAGCAGTAAAAGGACTTGGGTATACTCAGGGGCGAGCAGATGACACGTTGTTCACCAAACGTGTTAATGGCAAAATCACCATATTGATCGTCTATGTTGATTACATAATCATTACCGGGGATGATGAAGAATCCATTACTCAACTAAAATAGGACTTGTCCACTGAATTCCAGGTAAAAGACCTTGGACAAATGAGGTATTTCTTAGGCTTGGAAGTGGCAAGAACCAAGAAGGGCATCAATGTCTCTTAGCGCAAATATACACTAGACCTGTTACATGAGACAGGTATGTTGGGCACTCAACCAGAAGGGACACCAATGGAAGAAGGATGTCACTTACAGATCAAACCAAAAGGTGTTCCAGCTAATTTAGAAAGATACAGAAGACTTGTGGGGAAGTTGATATACTTAACCCACACTCATCCTGACATTAGCTATGCAGTTGGAATAGTAAGTCAATTCATGCATCAACCACAAGAAGAGCACATGGAGGCGGTATATAGAATCTTGAGCTACCTAAAGCTTAATCCTGGAAGAGGAATATTCTTTAAGAAGGGTACTACCAGAAACATTGAAATCTACACTGATGCAGACCATGCAAGGGATAGAGAGACCAGGAGGTCAACCTCAGGGTACTGTACATACGTGTGGGGAAATCTGGTTACATGGAGAAGCAAGAAACAGACAGTGGTGTCACCAAGCAGTACAGAAGCAGAACTAAGAGCTATTAACAAAGGAGTTTGTGAAGGAATGTGGATCATCAGATTACTGAAGGAGTTGGGGATTCAACATGAAGGACCAATGCAGCTCTGGTGTGACAACAAGGCTAGCATTGAAATGGTCAAGAACCCAGTATATCATGATCGAACCAAGCATGTTGATATAGACAGACATTTCATTAAAGAAAGGATTGAAGCAGGCATTATGACCCTGTCTCACATAAGATCTGAAGGACAGATTGCAGACATCCTAACTAAACCACTCGGTCGAACAAAGTTTGAAGGATTTTGTGGCAAGCTGGGATTGCTCGACATATACTCTCCAGCTTGAGGGGGAGTGTTAGAATAGGAAATAAATCAGGATCAAATAGGAAATAAATCAGGATCCCTTGATTGATGCACTGATTATAGGACCCTAATTAATCATTATTAGTCTTAATTAGGCTTTATTGTATTTCCTATTTTATCTCCTATGTTCTCCCTTGCTTCTCTTATAAATAGGTTGTAATACTCATTATCAATATACAACAACAGAGAGTGTGATGATACCCTCTGATTTCTAATACATATAGATCAAGAACATGATCTTTGTCTTCTTTGCCGCTAGTGACGACGGCAACTTCCTCAAGCTTGACGATTGGAGCAACATGAGCTCTGGTATCCTTATCATCGCTTGCGGGGGCTTCCTCCTCTTTACAGTGCTCGACATATTGTTTAATGAGGGGAGAGAGACGCAGATCAGTAACTCAGATCTGTCTCTGGCAGCGAATGACGACAAATCCAGAGGCTATAGAGCATGCTCGTAGTTCATGCTGAGTCGGAGTTGGAGTCACTCACACCACGATAGCGAATCTCCTTGGAGGCAAGGGTGGGGTGTTGGGTGCAGCGATAGAGATGGGTGGGTCTCAAGGAGCCATCGGGAAGGGAGTAAGAGGAAATCTGATTGCAAGGGATTGAAGATGAAGGAAAAGGAGGAGACAATGTGGAGTATAGTGGGGGTTAACCTTTTTTTTTTTTTTAATGATTGAAAAAAGCACTTGTCTTAACTAGGGTGGAGACTATTTTTATGACTGCTTTATAAAAATAGTTGTCTTAATTAGAGAAGATTGTTTTTTAAGAAAAAGTCATTAAAAGTTAAGCTAAAATTTTAAAAATGCCACCGTCTCTTTTTTAACTTTTATTTTCTAAAAACCGGTCATTAATCAGTATTGTTAAATTTACTTTTTATAGTAGTAGTGCTCCTGCCCTCATTTATGCAATTTCTCTCTTTCAACTGTCTCTTCGTCCCCCTCCTCCTTAATCCAATCTCATCTTCCACTTCGCCTCCGATCTTTTTCTAATTCCGCTGGAATTAGTTTTGTCTTCTGCTGCTGTTCCCGTCTACCACCCATCAGATCAATCCTTCTCCTAGACACCTTACGACAGGTTTGGATTTTGACCTTTTTTTGGAATTTAATTTCTTGCCAGTTTAGGATTTTATTTGCAAAGAATTTCTTAATCCGAGCTTTGAGTTTGACCTCGGATTGTTTTTCATGAGTATAATGACCTTGGCTTTTTCTCAATATAGTTTGGATATTCTTGGCTATACTTTTCTGGATGTCTCTTCTTCTGGGCTTCTATAGGGGATGGGAGGAACAGACGAAACAAGGGTTCAAGATTTAAAAATATGAAATAGTAAGCATATTGACCAAATAAATTTTGTCTTATATTTTAGAACCGGAGGGAGTATTATTTAAAATTCTAGATGATATATATTATGGGTAATTGTAATGTTAAAATTAAAATTATGCAAAGACGTATTTGTTTATTGGAAAAAGAGAACGAAGAAAGTGCGTATGCGTGAGAGTGAAGAAAGAAAAGAAGATTGCGGAGAACTTAGAAAACGTTAAGCGGGAATCAAGCTTAATTAAATGCTGGAAATTAATAAAGTGTATAAGTACAGCACGTGAGGACAAAATCATATTATGGGACCTTTGTCTTTGTTATATTCTTATATTTAATTAATAGTTACCCTCTAAATTGTGAGTCATTTGGGAGCAGGTTGTGTTTTATAATTCCTTCCCCCCGGCAAATAATAATAATAATAATAATAAAAAGACCATTGCCCAGTCATATTTTACCATTTTTGTCAAGATTTCTATTGGCCAGTTTAAATAAAAAATGACTTCTGTTTCAAAGGTTACATGTGCGTGTATATATGTGCATAAAGGGCAGTACATAAATATGTTTTTTTGATTAACTATTGAATTAGAGTTTACTATTTTGAGGTCAATAATTTGATTAGTATTTAATATGATGTTATTGGATTATTTATAAGTATTGCTGCCCTGACATTAATAGAAAGCATATATATATACACATAATGTAATTTGATCAAGGAAGTTAGTCAATATAACATGTTTTTTTTTTTTTCAGAAAACCCAAATGATCTTTTTTATTGTTAAGGAAGTATCAACATAGATAAATTAAAAAAAAAAAACAAATAAAACATAACTTCTCTATGTTCCATTTGCGCATCTTTTTTCTCCAACTGAAACGCAAAAATAAGCGATTTTTTTGGAAGAAGATACTCATAATATTTTTCTCATTTTCTCCTCAAAAGCCCACCCCTACTACCAGATTAAAAATAAATAAATGTTCGGATTCAATAATTTCTAAAACTATTATTATAGTATTTTGTATTTTTTTTTTGAACTTTGTTTGTATTTTATGAAGATAAGATTTCAATAATTTAAATTTATTTATTTATGTTAAAAAATAATGTTGTTACAAAACATGAAATATAAACCATTAATTCTTTTAAATATGAGGATGGAGATAAGATTCTAAGAAGAAAATAAGATAAAGGATTATAAGAGAACCTAAATATATTATTTTTGTCTTAATGTAAGATTAAGGTAAAGAAGCTGAATTAGTGGCTAAGGTTAGCCACCACCCCACTTAAGCTATCAAGAATCTTTTTTTTCCCCCCGCTACAAATGCCTCCAATTCCAAAGTCCAAATGGTTCTTCTCTATCTTCCATGAAACCAACCAATGTCTCTCCATTCTCCTCCACTCTCTCTTCAAGCTCCACTACTACAAGATAAACTTTTAACGTATGTTTTTAAGAATTTTAAAAGACTGTTTTCAAGGGATTGTGTATGTAATTGCCATTAAAAAATTATGATTGACAACGAATGTTATTTAAATAATAGTTCTTGTATTACCACAAAATGCAGCATGTTAGGCGCAGTCCATAGAACCATCTAAAACGTAGTATCAGGCACAATTTGAACAAGTTAAAGCCTCATAAGAAAAAGAATGGATTGAAAATGGACGATAAGCAACACCATTCAAGATTCGACGTAAGAAATAAAACCTGTCAAGTCTTAACTGAATGAAATAGAAGTCAAATAAAAAAAATATGTGCCCCAAAATCCAACACTCATTACCCAGAGGCTGACTAAATAAAATTAGGGGGAAAAATAAAAAATTAGCCTCTAAAAACACATCCATTTTACGGACGAAAGAAATCACCAGAAAATAGAGTAAGAACACTACAATGAAACTATCCCTATAGAAATTTCAACAAGAAACAACTAAATCAAGCTCAAAAACAAGTTCACATGACTCTAAAACGTGGTTTACACAACAACAACAAAAAGAAAGAAAGAAGGAAATTCCAAATTTCAAAAGGAACTTAAATAGATGAGTACCACGAATACAAATTATTTTGTTGAGCACAATGCGAAATGAATGTATACAGATTGAGAACGGGATCTTCATCTTATTCGCTAGTAGTGACGACAACTTCCTCAAGCTTCACGATTGGGGCAACATGAGTTCCGATACCCTCATCATTGCTTATGACGGGTTCCTCCTCTTCACGGTGCTCAGGATCGTTGTTTAACATATTGTTTACTGAAGAAAGAGAAGGAGACGCAGATATGCAACTCAAAGCTATCTCTAGCGGCGAACGACGACAGATCTGGACGCTGTGGAACATGCTCATATTTCACACCAAGTTGGAGGCGAAGTTAGAGTTAGAGTCGCTCACGTCGCAATAGCAAAATTTAGCTTAACTTTAAAATAGTCGTTTAAAGTTAAGCTAAAATTTAAAAAATGTCCCCACCTCTTTTTTAACTTTTGTTTTCCAAAAACCGTTCGTTAATCAGTGTCGTTAAATTTACCTTTTGCAGTAGTGTTCATGTCCTCGTTTTCGCAATTCCTCTCTTTCAATTGTCTCTTTATTCCCCTCCTCCTTAACCCAATCTCATCTTCAACTTCGCCTCCGATCTTTTTCTTATTTCGTTGGAGTTAGTTCCGTCTTCTCTGCCACTCCTTCCATCCATCGCCCCACCGGATCGACCCTTCTCCTGGACACCTTACAGGTTTGGATTTTGACCTTTTTTTGGGATTGCTTGCCAGTTTCGGATTTGATTTGCAGAAAATTTCTTAATCTGAGCTTTGAGTTTGACCTTGGATTGTTTTGTATGAGTATAGTGACCTTGGCTTTTTCTCGATGTGTTAGAGTAATTTGTAGCTAGTGTACTAGACTCACATGAAGTTGCTTTCGGTTAAAATTGAATTGAATGGAAAAGTGTGAATTCTGACCTATGTGTTTAATGTTTTGCTCATGTTGTTTCGGCTTTTGAAGTACCAAGATACAATTTTTGTTTTGGTACTGACAGGGATTTTTGAACTTAATATTATTATTTTTTATACAAAGCGATAGGAGAAGGGGGATTGAACCCAGGACCAGGAGGGAAATTAATTCCAATACCATTACACTATTAGTAGTTTAAGGAACGGGTTTTGGCTGAGATTGTAGGATAGAATTAGGATATTCTTGGCCGTACTCTTCTAGATGTCTCTCTTCTTTTGGGCTTCCGCAAGGGATGGGAGGAACAGACCAAACAAGAGTTCAAGATTTAAAAATATGAAATAGTAAGCATCTTGACTATGTGTGTGTTAACCGCCATAAACATAGAAATTAACTGTATAATTTTTTAAGTGGTTTGATATTAATAATATTTTTAAAATTATATTGGTCATGAAATAATTCATGCTTATTGTAGGTGATTGTTATAGGGAAGAGTATTACTATTGATACGTATTTTAAGAAAAAGAATAGTGAGTGTTTTGCCCCCGTTATCAAAATTCCTAAGTCTGCCACTATTAAGCTATATAGTACAATATGTGAAGGCTATTTATATTTTGAGACAACCAAGATGATATTATTTAAAATTCTTGATGATATATATTTTGGGTAATTGTAGTTAAAATTAAAATTATGCAAAGACGTATTTGCTTTTTGGAAAAGAGAACGAAGAAAGTGCGTATGCGTGAGAGTGAAGATTGAAAAGAAGATTGAGTAGAACTTAGAAAACGTTAAGCGGGAATCAAGCTTAATTAAATGCTGGAAATTAATATAGTGTGCAAGTTTTAAAATAATTGGACCTTTGTCTTTGTTATATTCTTATATTTAATTAATAGTTACCCTCTAGATTGTTAGTTACTATTTGGGATCAGGTTGTGTTTTATAATTCATTCCCCCTGAAAAAAAGGCATCGCACAGTCATATTTTACCATTTTTGTCAAGACTTATATTGACCAGTTTAAATAAAAAATGACTTATGTCTCAAAGGATACATGTGCGTGTATGTGCATAAAGGACAGTGTACATGTGTTTGTGTGTATAACTATTGAATTACTGTTTAATATTTTAATGTTAATAATTAATTAGTATTTATTAGTATAATATTATTGGATTAGATATAACTAAATAAGTATTGCTGCCCCCAACATTAACCCAAAACATATATATCTAATTTAATTTGATTAAAGAAATTAGTTAATATAACATATATTTTTTTTCTAGAATACCCAAATGATCTTCCTTAATTCTCTCCACCTCTTTCTTACTTAATTATTTTTATTAGGAAAATAACAATAGGAATAAATTATAAAAAGATGACAAATATAAAAATTAGATATTATATTATAGGACGAAGACCAAATTTTTAATTAGGTCATATATTAAGGATCACATTGAGTACCAAACTTAATTGGAGATAGTGTAATTAGTCTTGCATCGAGTGAGTTTTCTTAAAAAATTGACCTTGTAAGACTTTGCCTGCCTCAACTCTAACAATATAGTTAGGTCATGTGATGTATGTGTGAAGTAGAGTAAATATTTTAATTTTCATATAATTATATACTTGTAGTTAATATTCAATATTATGAGACAAGATTTTACCATTGTTAAGCTCAATTGGACATAGGTAAAAAAAAGTGGCTTCTGACAAGGGAAAAAAAGGGGTAAAAAAAAGTGTTTTTTTGGTTATCTATGGAATTTGAACATTTGTGGAGCTTATGGGGATACATAAAACTTTTTGATGCATAATTGGATGGTTACTCTATATATATATATATATATATATTGCATATACATTTTATATCCGCCAACTTCTTTTTAACTCTGAGGATTTATCAGGGTTAGATTAATCTGGATTTGCCACAGGTCAGTCTCCTTGGTAGGAGGGAAAAGCTACCAATGCCATCTACTTCATTCATAGTCTCAAACTGAGGACCTGCTTAAGGAAAAATGAGTACCTTATCACTTGATCCCAGTATAATGAAAGCCAATTATTGTGTCAATTCTCTACCCCTTTGAGTCACCAAGTGAATATCCGAAGTTGCATAATGAATATTCTAATATAGAGCCATTTTCTAATTAAATTGCTTATCAGAGCCCAACCCTAACATACCATATATAAATATAACCTCATCCATTCATCCTATGAAATTTTTTAAGCTTGTTACAACCTTCCATGTAAACTTCTTCAGTCTATATGAGTTGAGTCACAGATATATTGTAAGTCAATTCATCGTGTATGGGATCCAAACATTGAGAAAAGTGTGAAATTTTATAAAATCAATTTATTCTGTTCACTTTGGTTTTGATCGTAATCTTAAAATAAGATTTTTGCACTGCTCTAACAATTACTTCCGTAGAAGATGTGCAAAAAAGTTAGAGGGGCATGAGGAACATGACACGAGCGATATTACAGAAATAAAAAACAAAACACTATAAGGACATGAAAAGCCTCAGTCATTCATTTTATACAAAATGGAGATATAGTATGTACTCAACTACTTTTAAGAAGTGCGAGATCCACTTAAAATAACTAAATATTTTCTTGAAGATAAAGTAATGATTAAATAAGTGTCAAAGCTGCTTTTTTAACATGATTTACGATATATGATGTGAGATGAGTTTTGTCTCAATTTATATTAATGTGCTTCTTAAACGCTAATTCAAACCAATACTGATCTATCTATGAGGCTAGAAACACACTTTATTGATCACAGAAAATGTTGTCATCCATCAATTATGATGATATATATTAAAAATTGGGATTTTTTCTCTCTTTCCTCTCACTTACGGTAGCATTCATTACGTTTAGCCCTTCATAACTTGTACATAGCCCAATCCATGGAAAATTGCTATTAGGTCTAAAGTAAGAGAAATAATCACAAACAAATCTCTTAAAGTTATCAAATTGCATTGAAGTCTCACAGGACATGAATGATATTAATTCTAATGTGACATGACCATTTCACCCGCTTTTAATTAACATTAAAAGTGAACAAGCTCTAAATATCTTGCATCTACATTGGTCTCTCTTAGACTCACCCATCAATTTCTGTCACCACGCTCGTCTTCTTCTTCTTTGTCTGTCATTGCCAATCATCATGTTCTTCGTTATTATGGTTGTCAACTCTCGTCATTGTTGTGGCCATCTAAGATTTAAGAAGATTGTTGTCGCCTCCATCTCTCACTCCCTTAGTTGACTGTTCTGCCTCTCTCCCCTCAGTTCTCATTTGATGCTTTTAATAGACTGAGTTGTGATTAATTCTGTTATTTGAGACTTCGGTTGCCATTTTCCCATCTATTTTTTATATATATATATATATATATAGAATTTTCCCATCTATTAACTGACTAGAAAGTTCCTAAAGACCCTTGGTTAGGCCCACATAGTGATGACAAATCATGGGGAAGTGGCCCAATAAGTTTTGAAAACTCAATTGTGGGCCCATTTATATATCTCCATCCATCCAAAACACATCAATTGATGGAACAGCAAGAGACTGATGAACGGACAGAAAGTAGAAAGGAATCACGAGTTGTTAAGGGGTTAATGTGATCATTAAAAATTCCACAAGTTAGCCGCATGCAATGCAATGATATGTTCTCTTTTGGAACAACGACTAAGCTTCATTTTCAACATGACATACCTCATCAAATCAAACAAATATGAAATGAAATGACAAGTTTTAGCATAAAAAACAACAACAGGCTCATGTTTTGCTCACTTATTATTGAGACTTTCTGATGATTACTTTTTTTTTTTTTGAATGTAAAGGAATTCATTAATAGAAATCAATCAGTGTACAGTAAAAAAAACCACAAGGGCTTACAAAAGAAGGCTAAATCTAGCAAAACATTTCTGCGTATGGACTACTAAAGATCTAACTTGAGCTATAAGGCCATCAGCAGTGAAGCAATCCTCTGTAAAAATTCTTCTGTTTCAAGCATCCCATAACTTCCAACATGTTATGCAAATACCAATCTTCCATGAGGTATCTAAGGACGTGGACTGGATGATTGAACGCAGCCATAATTGAATATCCATCCTGAAGAAATCGGTGCTGAGGTCGAGTGGTAGGATTTTCTTCCAAATCGATGAAGCTAAACGACAATCCTTGAATACATGACTTAAGTTTTCAGGACCACCAAGGCAGAGGGAACAGCTGCTGTCCGAGGAGAGTTTCCTGATGAATCTTTGCTCATTAGATAGCAGTTTACCTTTCAAAAGGAGCCAGGTAAAAGTTCGAACTCTTTGAGCCATTGGCAGTTTCCACATCTTGGGCCAAGTGTTATCATAATCATTCCAGTGCAGGGATTCCAGAGCTGTATAGGCCGACTTTGTGGAAAATTCTCCACTCTTGGTCAGGTCCCAATGACATGAACGAGAGAGGTGTTGCTGTATGGACATTGAAGAGATAGCACTGAGCACGTCTAGAGGCAGTAGGTGGTGGAATAAATGCCATCTCCATGGTTACATTTTTATTTGAAGATTCTCTCAAAATAGAAGCATAGTGTGAAAAAAAAAAAAAAATTGTCCTCAATCATTCATTCATGTGCATAATGTTTGGTCCAGTCTAGATGTGTCCTGCTGATTTAAAGTCTTCAGTAACAAAACAATAGTTTGGGATTAAATTCTCTCCAAGTTTAGTATTTAAATTTCCTACGGCTTAACCCTTCTCTTGTGCCTGTAAAAATCTCAAGTTTATCGTTTCCAATTTAAATGATAGTTCCGTTTCTGACAAAGTACTTTTTAAAACG
This sequence comes from Acacia crassicarpa, assembly GCA_034222035.1. NCBI lineage: Eukaryota > Viridiplantae > Streptophyta > Magnoliopsida > Fabales > Fabaceae > Acacia > Acacia crassicarpa. The sequence continues at coordinate 39,701,538 of JAWXYG010000009.1, read as the reverse complement.
ATTTATAAATATCCATTCAACCAAATAGAAATAAAAATGTTAATTGCAAACTAAGAGTTACATTTAAACTTAGATACTTGATTTGCTATTGAAACTTCAATTTTCAATAGTTTGAATCAGTATTTGCAATTCATTTTGGGAAAATCACTATGAGATTAAAAAAAAAATGTGATAACCAAAAAATATAAATAATAAAGTAAAGCATGGACCAATATATTAAAATTTGTCGGCGCATGCTACTAATTTGTTGGACTTTTTGATAAATGCATTCCTTTTTTATGAACGTCACATAGACTTTTCCTATAAATCTTGAAAAACTAGCTCCCACTAAATAAAGGATTAAAATTAAGTAGTAAATTTGTTCTGAAAGTTTTCGCTGAGGAGTAATATTACATTGAAAGTTTTTCTTATCTTAATGTTGTTCTGGAAGTTTCAAAACGTAACAATGTTACACATTTTCGTTAAAAAGTTAAAGGTCAACGACAAGTTTTTGAGGGAGTAGGGCAACATTACTACGTTTTGAAACTTTTAATGTAACATTGAGACAAGAAAATTAGGGAAACATTGTTTCTAATCTTATACTTTTGGTGCGGATTTGCCACTTAACTCTTAAATAAATTGATATTTTGGGACATAACTGCTTATTTAATCCCCTTACGAGTTAACCCATGCATGATATGCAAATATCTCATGGATTTAGGTTCTTGATAAATAAGTAGTTGGCTGGTACTTCTATAAGAATAGATTAGCTCTGGTGTTAATCGGCTTATGAGATCTAATTTATTTAAAAATTTTTATTAAAAAAATAAAAATGAGGAGGCAAATTAAACAAGGTGGGGAGATACCGGCCTGCTGGAGTTTGACTGAAAATTTTATGACGAAAATTATCAAGAATATATTCATATACTCCGTATGAATCAACATATATTTCAAAAATACAATTTACATTTACTTGTATTTTACTCCATGGAATTCTTTTTCCTATCATTCAAACCAACGTTTATTTTTTCACAACCATATATATCTTTGGGTTAAGGTTCAAATCTGCCCTAAAAGTTTTTATGAGGAGTAGTATTATCCTTAAATTTTTTTGGGTTTTTTTTATTGCCTCCGAAACATTAAAATGAAGTAATGTTGTCTCTTACCGCTAAAAAATTAAGAGTCAATGTTTAGGGTAATATTGCTATTTTTTGAAACTTCTGGGATGACATTGAATATACAAAATTTTTCAGGGCAACATACCATTCAACGAAAACTTTCAGTACAAATATATACATTAACCCTCTATCCTCCTATTAAAAACAACCTTATTGGACGCCAAACTTAGTCATTTTTATCGAATGTACGAATCTTCCCCCCCCCCCCCCCCCGATAAGAGTACGAATCTTAATTCATCACACACACACAAAGAAATTATCCTCTGTGGATTGAGTTTTAAGCGCCCTACCCTTGAACTGTGGGTAAACCCAACCACTTTCTTAAAATTTTTTATTTAAAAAAAAAAAAGCCTCTTGTGGGGCCGAACTCCATGATGTGTATACAATTAGCCCAATCTAGTAGGTAGGAAGGTCCCAAGGACCGCCATATAGGCCGAAAGCATAGTACTCCCTCCGTTGCTTTTAATAATTTACTATACTTCATTCCATTTTATAAAATATTGTTTGGAGATATCTGAAATTATTTTTATAAACTCTCCATTTTACTTTCACTTGATTATAAAAATTACACATGTCACATTGTATTTGATTGTTAAATTTAACTGAAAAACTCAATATAACGTATTTTTTTCTTTTTCTATATAAAGGATCAAGGAGTAATTTGGCCATTGAACTATTACCCCAAAAATGTTCAGCATAAATAACTTTTAAGTGGACTAAAAATACTAAAAAAATTCTAACAATGTGTAGCCAGCACAAAAAAACTTTTACTCCAGGAGCGCCTAGTACAAAAAAGTTTTACTTCATTTTTTGTGTTGGCTGCACTTTTTTAAGAGTTTTTTAGTATTTTTAATCCACTTAAAAATTATTTGTGCTAAGTGCTGCTGAAGTAATAGTTCGTCAATCAAATTAATCTTTAACCCTTATATAAATGATGACATTATTTAATTAAAAATAAATTTTATTTTATATACATTTATTGTATCTTTAACTACATTACCAAACAACTTAATTCGATTATTAGTATCTTATATAAAGTATTAAAGGGAGTAACACTTGTGTACATGCCGTGTGAGGATCTATGTTTGATCCTTTGGTTCGACCAACCAATTGTGTAGGCCGAAAGAAAAAAGATACGTCCTCAGTCGCCTTCGTTGAGAGACTGGCGTGACAATACAAATGGTCCTCCTTTGCTTTCTAGAAGCCACATGGACATGGTCCCTCAGCTCTTATAATTATGCTTTCTCACGTCCACTTAAATAACTTTCTCTACAGTTATACATTTTAGCCGCAGCTTGTTGTGGAATTAATATTAATTAAATTGGACCGCGTTGTATACAATTATTTATTTAATAATCCGATTTTTTTTTAAAATTTTATTCCAAAACTTGTCTTCTTTTAACTTTATTTGTTTTACAGCAACTTTCATTTTATTTTATAGGTAATCTTAATCAAGACATTATGGACACGTGTAGGCACCCTGGGTAATAATTCAAATATTGACTCGTCACATCTTGAGAGATGAATCACTTTTGCTACTTAATCCCTTGATTTTTCTCTTAACTTGATTGGAGCTTGTTGGGAATGACAAATTGTCATCTTTTTTATCACTTTCATTAATTTCATAGATATTTGATTGTGCTTCACTTTGAGCAAAAGACTATGCTTTAGGAGTAAAAATGTCATGAATTTCTTCTTCCGTATCATGAACATATCATAATCATTATCTGCAACAAATAATATACCAAATCATAAAATCAGAGTATGTTTATTATGTATTTATATATGTGCCTCCTAGCCTCTTCCTTTTGGCACTCTTTGACTATTTTTTTAAAAAAAAAAATAAATAAAAATGCTACAGTAACAGTGCCTAACAGGCTGGCCCGATTAAGCTCAAACTTCAGACATATTTTTTAAGCTCGAGCCCTATAGGGCCTAAACTTAAACGGGCCGGCCCGATTTCCGGCTCTAGTTTGAAATGACAATTTGAACTTTCAAAAGTTGTCTTCTAATCATGATTCAAGGCATATATGAGTTTGTAAAAGAAGTTTTATCATACTTATATTAAGTGACTACAAATAAGTATGTACTGAACTAAATCGAATATTTGACCAAAAAAAGAACTAAATCGAATATTAACAACATGTTTAAATTAGAGTTGTAAAAGCACATTCACGTAAATTTAGACAAGACTTTTCTTATATAATTACCTTATATACTACTAACTTCGGTCCTAATTATAAGACATAGTTGACTTTCTTTGGAGAGATTAAGGAAGCTAAATAAGTTAATTAATCATTTTATATGTTGTATATCTTTAGATTATATATTAGTTTATTAGTCAAACTAATTACTTTAAAGAAAAAAATATAAAGAAAAATACTCTAAAATAATTTCATTAATTAGCTTCCTTAATTTCTTCAAAAAAAATCAACTATGTCTTATAATTAGGACCGGAAGGAGTATAAATCATGTTGGAAAAATCTGTTAATCCAAACAACCACATAACACGGACACGACCCTACCGCGGTGTTAGGTTGACGTCAACCTCTGAGCTTCCACACTAAATTCGTTCTCCACCGTCTACCGAAATTTCTAAGCTGCTACAGTGCCGCCACGTTGCAGCCATCACCGTTTTAACGTCATCACACCCCAAGCAGATGACGTCACTCCGTCCACCCCACCCACGCAAAACAGGTGTCCAATTCTCTATTCCTAGTTGCCGTGTGGCCTCTTATATAAGTACAACCCGTTGCCTCAATCACCCCATATTCTCTGTTCAACGGCATCGTATTACACAATAATGGATCTCGAGAAGAGAAAGCGTGACGGCGACGATGATTCAGAGCAGATGATCACGAACAAGAAGAAGACCACTGAACCAGAAGAAGAAGACGAGGAGGAGGTGGAGGAGTTCTTTGCAATTCTGAGGAGGATACGCGTGGCAGTCAAGTACTTCGAGAGGGCTCATGGGTCGGGTCGGAGTTTGACGGCGAAGCCTTGGGAGCCGTCGTTCCAGGCGGATGACTTCCAAGGAGACGACGGCAACCACAAAGACGGCGTTAAAGATCTTACGGACGATAGTAATTCGAGTTTGGATCTGAACTCCGACCCAGTGCCATCGAGATGCAACAACGCAACGTCGTTAAGTTAGCTTCTCACCGTGGATTGAAGAATATATACGGAGGGAGAGAGAAGTCTAAGACTGCGATCGTTTTCGTTTTTCCTATCTTTAATGGAAACTATCAAAGGCTAGCTCAATTACATCATTTACATGTAATACATTTTTTTTTATTAAGTGTTTGACTTAATTATTTTATTTAGAATTACAATAATAAAAAGGATTAAATACCAAATTTACCCCGGAAGTTTTGATAAGGGGGCGCTCAGCACCTGAAAGTTTTTTTGGTACTAAATTTGCCCCGAAAGTATTAAAAAGGTATCAAATTTCCTCAAACGTGACGGAAGTTCACGTAGATTGTTAAAATGCCACCTCATTACACGTGGCATGCCACCCCCAGCACACGTGGCATGCCACCTCATCAATCAAAAAGTATCATTTTTGCCCTGAAAGTTTTCATTAAGGAGTAATTTTGCCCCGGAAATTTTCATTAAGGAGCAATTTTGCCCCGGAAGTTTGCAAAAGTAGCAATTTTGCCCTTCTTTCTCCCAATATTAAATTTTACTATTAAATCAGTCAAAGACCACACATGTCGTGCCTTGAAAAAGTCAAACTTGGAGTCAAAGAAGGAGATCCTTGAGATGTTGAGCTCTAGGCGGCCAGAATTTGTGAAGCCGAACTAGTCACAGGGACTGAAGATCCTTGAGAAGTTGAGCTCAAGGAAGCATCACTTACGTTTGTATCAATGTTTTGAAAACCAGACCAAATAGGCCGGTTCAGACCGGAAACCAACATACCATTTTATTTTTTCCCCTCAAGAGGTACCCAACATACTTTAACTCATTATTTAATGGGTATATGAGTGCAGTGAGACATGTTTTTTTTATCGGAGGGTGGTATTTGTTCTGTTCTAGAAACAGGACTAATTGGACTTGACTAAGTATCAAGTCTAGAGCCTAAGTACCCTTTGAAGGGATCAAAGTCCACGTAGTACGATTGAAACTTGGAGGCATTTAGCCAGAAGGTGGATCGGGTCTGTTGAGATATCGGATCTATCACCCATACTTAGTGAATCATGGTTCCGGACCTGCTCGCCGCTAGGCCACACTATGAATTTGAGTCTTTGGGCCGGTCCGTAACAGTATTAAAAAAAGATTTTTTTTTTTAAACGTGTGAGTTTATTATATTGTTCATTGTTAAAACGAATTTTTTTTTTGGCTTGAAAAATAAATAATTTTTGGGCCAAATTTGAATTTCTTTTATTGGACTGAAACATTACACACACACTCACATTCTCATCCTTAATATGCTCACTTGACTTTTTTTTCGTGAGACATTAAGAAAATTAAATAAATTACTTATTATAATATAGGGATAAGGGTCTTAAATGCCATACAAGTTTTCGCTCAGGAGCACTGGTAAGATGGAAGTTTTTTTTGGACAAAAAATAGCACGGAACATTTCTTTAATTGATAAGCCTTTTTGTTTTTTGTTTGTTTTGATATAAATTGATAAGCCTTTTTACCTAAATAGATATAGAAAAATGATTAGGCATGTGCCGCAGTAAAACTGTTCGGCATCTCTTATTTAATATATTTTATTCTAAACATGATCCCCCGTGTGTGTATAAAATTTATAAATAGGTATATTAAAACATTTTGTTCTAAATATATGGGACAATGACATATAAATATTAAATGAAATTCCAAAAATCTAGAAATGTTTACTGAAAAGGAAAAAGGACAGAAAGGTAAAGGTAAAAGAGATAGGAATTTGAATTTTGAATATTTAGACAAAAGACTAAACTATCATTCTTTCCACTCTTCTCTCTCCACCGTCCACTTTTTTCTCTCCTTATCGCTGGTATCTTGCTTTCCACTAGAGAGAGAGTAGCGATGCAGAAGGTTGAGGAAGGGGACTTAGAACAGTGAAAAGGAGGAAGGTAACGAAAAAGGAGGCTGAAGAAGAAGAAGGTGAACAGTAAATAATGAGTTTGACAAGTTTCATAATAAGATTTACAAGTTTAGTAATGGTTTTGACAAGTCTTGTAATGCATTTCACAAAAGCGTTTTTTGATTGAAAAAAGAGGCTGAGGAAGAAAAAGGTAAATAATAAAGAATAAGTTTGACAAGTTTCGTAATAGGACTCACAAGTTTAATAATGATTTTGGCAAGTTTTATAATGAGTTTCACAAAATTGTTTTTTTGATGAAAACATGCAAATCGGGATTCACCAACATTTGTGCAATTTCACCAAAATTCGTAATAGAATTGATAATTTTAGTAATGGTTTTGACAAGACTCGTAATGGGATTAACAGATGTTGGTGAACTTTGACTTGCATGTTTCCATCAAAAAATGCTTTTATGAAACATATTATAAGACTTATCAAAATCATTACTAAACTTATGAATCCCATTATAAAACTCGTCAAACTCATTATTTATTGTTCACCTTTTTCTTCTCCATCCTCTTTTTTCAATCAGAAAACATTTTTGTGAAACTTATTACAAGACTTGTCAAAATTATTACTAAACTTGTGAATCCCATTATGAAACTTATCAAACTCATTATTTACTGTTCATATTCTTCTTCCCCAGCCTCTTTTTTAAATCAGAAAACGCTTTTGTGAAACCTATTATAAGACTTGTCAATCCTTACTAAACTTGTGAATCTCATTATGAAACTTATCAACCTCGTTGTTTACTTTCACCTTCTTCTTTCTTAGCCTCCTAGCTTCCTCCAAAAACACCAATTTCAACCTTCCTCCACCGTTACCTCTTTTCCTTGTCAGGGACAACTACCACTCCGCATAATGACCAACAACACCACAATTTCTCGTCGGGGGTAGCTCGAACAACATTTTTTCTGAAGTTTGGTATTGATCTCGTTGTGGAGCTTTCGTTCACCGTAGGCAGCGAGCCTCCTGACGTTTCCATGGCGGCGGGAAGAGGAAGAGGAATAGAGGAAGAGGAAAGAGAAAGAAAAAGAGAGAGATAATGGTAAATTCATCAACATTTTAAAATCGTAATTTAATTCCTATAACTTTTATGTCCTTTACAAATATTAACAGACCTATAGAGATCATGAAATTTCATATGATATTTATACATCATTTTTCCTAAGTATATTCTGAAACTTTATATTTTTCTATTGATTTATGATATTTACATTCAAGAGATTTAATTGATCGCGGGTAAGAAGTTATAGTATATCAATTTTTGTAAAATTCTAAATTTCAATAATAAGTGAGAAGTTAAAAAATTTATGCTGGTAAGGAAGTCTTGGTTTTTTTTTTTTTTTTCTCCAGTTGATTTATGAGAAATTTGCAATATCCTTCTATCATTCTAATTTTTGGGAAGTAAATGTTAATGGGCATGAGGTAATAATTTTGCACTATTTTTAATTTTTAATTTAAGATTTTCTTTTGATCTCAGATAAATTTAAATATTAAAGTTATGATTAAAAATTTAGATTCTGGATCTACGGCAAAAAAAATTCTAGATCCAAATCTTTATTGATTTCATTGAAGTACACTTGTTCTAATTTTTATGTTCAAGTCAGACTTGTCATTATTTCATAGAAATTAGTAAAAATTTTAAAATTTATTAATCGGTGAAGGGTCAAAAATACACATGACCTTTTCCCCTAGGATCGCTCAGCACCACGACCTTTCAACTGGATCAAAAATACACACGACGTTACGTTTTTGGGTCGCCCAGCACCACGGTTAACTAACGATAATTAACGGTTGACTAACGGCCGTGGTGCTGGGTGATCCAAAAACATAACATCGTGTGTATTTTTGATCCAGTTGAAAGGTCGTGGTGTTAGGTGATCCTGGGAGAAAAGATTATGTGTATTTTTGACCCTTCACCCTTTATTAATTATGTCTACAAATAGAATAAAAAATCCTACTAGATTCATATTAAAAAATTCATTAATATTTTGAAAAATTTTGCAGCTTGCCTTGACATTGAAGAAGAATTAAAAATTCACAAATCCTATTAGATTCATATTAAAAATTCATAAATATTTATCAATACTCATTTATCCCAAGAAAATAATTAAATGTTCTGAAAATGGTGACGTTTTTATTTTTATATTTTAAAAATATTCTTCTTCTAGTTTTTGCCATTAAAAACTATTTTAATTGAAAAATTATAGTAAGAATATTAATAAATTTATTAAAATGATAAAAATAATTATATGTGGTTTAATATTATAAATCAAAATTTTAAGAGAGTTAAATTTAAATTTTAAAATGTTAAGTGGGTTATCTGTAATAGTTCAAAGTTAAGGGGGTTATCTGTAATTATTTAAAGTTCAGGGGTTTGTAAAATTAATAATTTACACATAATGTTATGTAAGATGTCACGTGTCATCTCATAATCTGATGTGATATTTTATACTGTATTAAAAAAATAACGGTTACTTAACAATAGGAGTTACCAAATGCTATGGGTTAAGACATTAGCCTAAATATTATCCCTATTGAAAAATTCCTTTAATGTAATTAACAGGTCGATTGATAGATTTACAATCCGGACAAGGGGGAAAAAAACCCTTTATAAATCAATGTCTCTACTAACTTATTTTTCAAGATAATTTAATTTTATATTAACCCGAAAGAAATAAATAAAAAATAACGCTTCTTGCCGTCAAGGAACAAGATTTCTACCGGATTCTTTCTTGCGGCTTCGGTTTCTTTTGCTTTCGTCTCTCCTGTTAGGGTATATACCTTTGTGGATCGGTGGAGCAACAACCTACCGGCAAGTTTAGAATTTTGGGATTGTTCGGTCAGTGATCGACGGGTGGTTGCAGAAAATGAAGATTTTCGTCAAGACTCTGAAAGGCACTCACTTCGAAATTGAAGTGAAGCCAGAAGACACGGTTTGTCTGCTTTTTTACTATTCAATCTAAAATCGTGTAATGTTTTCATTTTTTGGCATATCGCAAATTCTGGATTTCTTTTTCGATTGTTTCAGAGGTCCTGGGTCATCGGGCTGGGGGAAGCTCTTAAATTCAGTGGTAATTAGGGTTTTAATTTCACTCGTTTTGACAATTTGGATGGTTTCGATCTTCAGTCGTTGTTGCATTTAATGGGCGATTAGAAACCCCCTGCATAAATACTCGTCATATTATTGTCGAATTTAGCCTTGAAGTGAAATTGCTCTGTGGTTGAGAGCTATTGCTCTTGGATGAGTGAAATATAATAGTGTCGGAACTTCGAACATTCACTGACTGGTTTGCTCTTCAAGCTGCTACTTGTCTAGCCATCTTACGAAATACAGATGTGATGGTAGACTTGCATAGTGTGTGGACACTGCACTAGTCTACTTCTTAATGAGAAATATTTTCTGGATAGTTTGGTGATGTTGACACACGATAACGAGTAGGTCTGGCACTGTTAAGGCCTTGGGTCATGATAATTTCAGAGCAGTTTGTGGTGATATGTAGATAGTCCATAAGTATGATTTAAAATTAGGTGTGTGTGGGTATCAAACTCATTTGGAACCATGGTGGCTTTAAGCTACGTTTGGTGTGTGGTTGCTTAGAATTTAAACTTTAAAGCTCCTTTATTCTGACCATATTTTCTCGTCAATTTGGAAATAGCAAATTTGATTGATTATGAAAGATTGCACGGAGATTTTAGTCTAATTATTGAACTTGGTTATTCAATCATCGGTGGTCTTTTTAATTAATAAATTGGTTGTATGTCTACTAATGTATCAGATCAGAAATTCGTGCATATCTTAAAAGGATATTTAGAGTACTCTTTGAGTACTCTTTTTCCCCCAATAAGTGAATGTAAAATTCAGGTTGGAGCCAGTATGTTATTGAATTTCAAATTACCATGGGTAATGAGTAACCAAGAGAAGGACTTATGAGTTTTTTCAACTACTGGGCAAATCAAAAGACCGTTATTTGAATCAACTGGGTGAATGGTGAATGTTTTATCTTATAATTTCTAGATACAATGGTAACCTGACATTTGAATCAACTGTGTGAATGGTGAACTGGGAGGAATGATACTGTTAACTAAACTTGGAGGTAGCCCTTTCAATAAGCAACGGTTTCTATCCCTTGATATTTGATGTAGATTTCCGGCTGTTTAAGTTTTAAGTAATGTTGCCTAACTAGCTCAAGGAAGAAAAATGCATATATGTCAGAAATTGATCTCTTTCTTATGGGTTGCATCATGTTTTCCCTTTGTGAACCCCCTACCTTGTTATTTTGCATCTGAGCTATTATATTAGTCTTCTAGATAGACTATAAGTTGTCAATATTCTTTTCAGGTTACTGACGTGAAGAAAAATATAGAAACTGTTCAGGGTGCAGATGTCTATCCCGCTGCAAAACAGATGCTTATCCATCAAGGGCAGGTCCTCAAAGATAGCACCACCTTGGAGGAAAATAAAGTGGTTGAAAATAGTTTTGTTGTAATTATGCTTTCTAAGGTAAAATTTTCTTGTTCGTGAATATAAACTACCTGGTCTTTGATATGTCACTTATTATTATTTGGTTAAATACATGGTTGATTAAACTTATAAAACCAGATACGTATAAGTGTTGAATATGGAGTGGGGACAGCTCATATATTTCGATTTTTTAATGGAATCTGGGATATAATAATTTCAAAAGAAGTTGTCAAGGACTAGAACTCTATTGTTTTCTGCAAAATTTTTCCATGATCATCTGTTGTTTTCAGGCTTTCCTTTAATAATTTTAAGCAATAGTAAACTAATACTGAGTTTTGTTGCTGGCTAAAACTCTGTTTTCCATTTTTTTTTTCTCCTGGTTGTTTAGAGTTCGCTTATTGTCCTTCATTGTTTTCATTACACTCATTTTCTAACTTTCTTAAACAACTATATTTTCTCTTGAAGTCTGTGGGTGCAAGTGTTGAGCGTTGAAGGCCTTCCTCTTGGCACTTTTCTTCTATACTGACTTAATACGGAGTAGTTTTTACAACATTAACCAATAAGATTCCATTATTGTCCCCTGCGTCCACCAAATCCAACCTTTAAAGCAAATACCATGCTCTTTTTTCACATCTGAAAATATAATTGGTGTTTATGCTTTATAATTATGCTAGAGCAAAAGCTCATCTGGTGAGGGTTCTACTGCTACTGCTGCACCTTCAACCAAAGTGAGAATAATTTTCCAATGCTATTATTTTCACTCTTTGTTGGTCTTCTTCCTCTGCATGCTACAGAGGCAATTGACATTCCTTTCTTGGAGTATTGAAATTATTACCTAATGATTATATGTTCAATACAGACCCCAGCTGCAAGTGCTGTTCCCACCTTGTCTTCTGTTGCAAGTTCAACCACGCCTCAAGCTCCTGCTGCTGCGTGAGTACCTTATATAATGACACTTTGATTGCATATATTTTTGACATGAATGTAGTGAAATGAAGATTTAATTTGACAGGCCTGCTCCTTCTCCTGCACCTGCTTCTGCTCCTGCTCCTGCTCCTGCTCCTGCCCCTGCCCCTGCTCCTGCCCCTGCCCCTGCCCCTGCCCCTGCCCCTGCCCCTGCCGCTGCCGCTTCAGACACAGCTGTGTGAGTTCTTGTTTTTGTGACGTTTAAACCTGGATTTTACAGTTCTCTCTATCAGTGTTTGCAATTTGAAAATGAGGCAATACTTGTTTATTTCCTAATTCGACAAATTTGTCTCCAGAAAAAAAAAGTATTGAAAAGAAAGAATCACATCAATGGTTTCTTAGGAGAAATTTTGTGAAAGCAGGTCAGAGTCTGATGTCTATGGACAGGCAGCATCTAACCTTGTAGCTGGAACCAACTTAGAGGGAACCATTCAGCAAATTCTCGATATGGGTGGAGGGAGCTGGGATAGGGATACTGTAGTTCGTGCTCTACGTGCTGCTTACAATAATCCTGAGAGAGCCGTTGAATATTTGTACTCAGTATGTAAATATTATATCTCTTTTAATTATCTTGATTACCTGACCAGTTATTTGTGGCACAATATGCTTATATCAAACTGATAATTTCATTGCATGGCTTGCTTGACTTTGAAATCGTGGCCGACTATTATTCCCCACAATTTTCTTCAAATCTTTCTGGTTTATATAATAATCATCCATCAACATCAGGGTATTCCAGAGCAAGCTGAAGCTCCTCCGGTGGCACAAGCGCCTGCAAATACCCAAACTGCAAATCCTCCTGCACCAGCTCCACAAGCTGCACAGCCAGCGCCTGCTCCTACAAGTGGACCAAACGTGAATCCTTTAGACCTTTTTCCACAGGTAGATTGACACATTGCAGTATGCCATTAAACAAAATTATTGTAGTTTTTTCCCCTGGGGTACTTATTATCTATAACAGGGCCTTCCCAATGTTGGTTCTGGTGCTGCTGGTGCTGGCACCCTAGATTTTCTGCGCAATAGTCAGCAGGTATTTTCTCTTTCCCTTTCTTGTGTCCGCACACCATATGGATTTTATGACTCTAGGCATGTCTATCATGGATTCTATAATTGTGATATTTGTTTCAGTTCCAAGCCTTGCGAGCTATGGTGCAAGCAAATCCTCAAATACTCCAGGTATTTCATAGAAGTACATTTACTATCATCTTTTTTGAAGCTAGCTGAATTATGTTCTGTGGATTGCAGCCTATGCTTCAAGAGCTTGGGAAGCAAAATCCTCATCTTATGAGATTGATTCAAGAGCACCAGACTGACTTCCTTCGCCTGATAAATGAACCAGCGGAAGGTGGTGAGGGGTAAGGGATCTGTACCTCTTCTCTTCTAGATTAGTTTCTTTTGGCTTACTCAATTAGTGTTAATTTTGGTACTTGCACTTTAGGAACATACTAGGGCAGCTGGCTGGTGCCATGCCCCAACAAATAACTGTCACCCCTGAGGAGCGAGAAGCAATTGAACGAGTAAGTTTGACGTTTTAACTATGTGGTGCATTGGGTGATTGGTTGTTTATTTCTGTTTCAATAGAACTATCCTCATTTGGATTGCCTGTTTATCTTTTCTTGTCCTGAGTATTTAGCAATACCAATATAGAAATTTGAAGGATTGCTTCTTTGTTTTTGTTTTTTGGCATTATTATAACAGCCGCAAATTGAAGGATTTAGAGTTTTTGCCTGCACTCACACGCCTATTGAAATATAATCATCATTTTGTTGACCAAAAAGGAAAAATCACCGTTGTGTGGTCGAACCTGAACTTGTTTATTTCAAACATGCATAGAGTCAGTTACAAACATTACTCGTTTCGATATGATGATTTATATATTGTTTCTGAATCACTGTGACCGACAATTATGTAACCATTTTTTTTTTTAAAAAAAAAAGAACATCACTCGATTGTTAAATTTGCAAGTGTTGTGATGTGATTTATCTGTATCCTCTCTCAGCTTCAAGCCATGGGTTTTGATCGTGCACTTGTATTGGAGGTATACTTTGCTTGCAACAAAAATGAGGAATTGGCTGCCAACTACCTTCTAGATCACATGCATGAGTTTGAGGACTGATTGGTTCTTCTTTCCAGTTGCCCACCATTTCTTTTTTAATTTTTTTTCCTATCATGGGCCTGTAATGTTCTATGAGGTTGCCGTTGATAAATATTTACTTGTCTGGAGTGGACAAAGTTCCCCCCCCCCCCCCCCCCCCCCCCCCCCGCGGGTCTAGCGTTATAGCACTTATATTCCCCATTCCCCCCATCTTAGGATTGTTCATGACATTAATATAAATGGATGTTTGTCCTGGAAGTTGTTTTATATTGGATCAATATTAGCTTATTTGCTGCTTGAAAAATGTCCTTGTTTCTAGCCTCCCATAACTCGCAAAGAGCGTGCTCCATCTTATGAATTGGTGCTTAAACCTGCAATGAGATAATATATGCTCTGGTAGATCCCTGCTGAAAATATTCCAGTTTCGACAAAATGATCGACCATGAACACTGCCTCCTCCTTGGAAATATCACGGAAAGCAGAAAGTACGTGTTCTATCCTGCGCCTATCTCAACCTCCGACCAAAACTCCGTCATAAGTATGAGCAGTTGTTATTCTTCCGTAGGGCCTGTCGAAATCATTCCACCCATGCATGATAAGTCTGGACTACTTTCATTGTAAAAGCTTGGGTTTGCTCCCCGACTTTTTTAATGTCACATACTCACATCCACCCCTCCTGAAAGGTTGACACATTGCTTCCCAGTTAACCATACTTAATAAAGTTGTGAATCAGCTTCTCGATTCTTGCACACAAACCACTGGGTAATTTAGTACTACTTTTGGTTCTAATTATAGAAATACTTTTGTAGTATAAATTGCACCATAAAAGTATTATTATAATTAGGTCGGGAGGGAGTAGTTTGCATGGTATATGTAGGAATGGCTGAGAGGACTGATTTAGCAAGATGTGAGACTCTTCTCTGCCCGTACAGAGAGTTTCTTTCTTACCCTCTCCTCGATATACTCATGGATCTAGAAGGGGAACGCCCAGGTACTTGCCTAGGTCGTTCGTTCGATTTAAACCCATTTGATCGACGATCCACTCTTTGACAATTCTGCGGCACATTGTTAAAGAAATACACCTGCCTTAATATTACTGTGTGTGGCCGGTGCTAGTACAAAAATCATTCAAGATGTTTTTTATAAGATGGACTTGGCTCCTATTGGTAGGGCTAAAGATCATCAGCAAAAAAATAGGTGAGATCAAGGTGGTCCTCCTCTCCCCATCCTCCTCATAGGCTTCCATTGGTTCTCTTGGAGGTGCTGGTCTATTGTCTGCCATTCATAGCACAAAAATATACCGCAATAAAGGGCCCGTTTGGGATAACTTTGATAGAAGTAACTTTTATTTCTGATGGACTTTTCTTAATGGACTTATTTTTTGATGGACTTTTTCTAATGTGATTTGTGTTTGGGATAGCAGTGACAGAAGTGGCTTTTGTTTCTAATGAGCACTTGTTTGGCATAGCTTTTAAAAAGATAGATGAGATGGAAAATGAGAGAAAAGGGCATGAATTAAATTTATATATATATATAATATGTTGTACAAAATGTGATAATTTGAGATAAAAATTAAAAATAAATATAAATTTGCCAAATAAAATAGTAACATTACCATTAAAAAATTTACAACACAATTATTGAACAACGTACGTTTTAGACTTATGTAGCTTTAGTTATAAAAATTAAACGATCGGTCGCTTAAATCAAATATTTTAAACCGAGTTCAAACTTACGTAAATGGGTCCATTTAGTTTAGCAACGTACGTGTTAGATTTATGTAGCTTTAGTTATAAAAATTAAATTAATAAATCACCTGGTTTTACCTAAATGAATCATATAAAGAAATCAACAAACTTGTTCTCCATTATTCTTTTCATTATTTTATTAACCGTCATTCAACAAAACTTTTAGATGAGTATAACATGGTCTTTGAAAGAATTAGAGCGTAAATTAAATGATTTTAGACTAAGATGATACAGGAAAAAGCAAAAAGCCAAGAGAGAAGCATTCATTGAGGGAGAAGATAAATGTCTTTTTTGCTTTTTACTGATGGGGCCCACAGAAAAAATTGATGGAGAAAAAGCTAATGGGATTAGAAGCTCCATGGTGTGGCTTCAAAAAAATATCCCCATCAAACCTTGAAGCCCATTAAAAAAGAAGCCAACCCAAACACCTAATAATTGAATTTTCCCTTTTAATGAACTTATTATCCCATCAGACAGGCCGAAAGAATCCCCTGTTTAATATCTCTTTTGGGTTTGAATTCCGTCGTTTGTAGGCCATTCCACAAAACTCACATACGACAGGAGCAAATACAAAGCATGACAGTTCGCACAAATTTCTTTGGCAAACTCGCAGTGGCGGAACCAGGAAAATTTTTTAGCCTGGGCCAAAAAACATATTGAACTATTTACTAAATAGTATGACTTAACATTGAAAATATAAATAAATAATAACCGATAATTATAAATTAAAACAAGATATATAATGATACTAACCTTTTCAATAGGTATCTCAAACATGAATTTTACTTTCCTCTCATAATCTAATGAGTAATGAAATAAATATTGTCCTAAAGATATCACAAACACAAACATAATAATTATATGTATATTGAAATTTAATAAAATTATTTAAATATAATCAAAAAAAAATGCATACCTAAAATTGTAGGCAACACTCTTTTAAATTGACAAAATCTTCAAGGATAGAATCAGTAGTAAATGTTTCAGCAATCTCTCTTTCAATATAGACAACCAAATTATTTGCAAGAAAGTCATCTTCCATCTTGTTTTGAAGCCTTGACTTTACAATTTTCATCGCTGAGAATGCACGTTTACTACTTGCCGATGAAACTGGTAGTGTTAAGATAAGACGAATAAGTCTATCAACCAAATGATATGAGATTGCCTTTCCTGTCCTAGCCAATCCTTGACACAATTCAGAAATTGAAGACAAATTTTGTAGCTTTGGATGTTTTGGAATGTCTTTATGAAAATGCTTCAATTGACAATTCAAATTAAATCTCTCCTACTCAGAAAAATCAAGAGGATAATACTTCTCTGCAAGACTACAAATAATATCAACATTAAAAGCTTTGTAACCATCCTTCGGATCTAACGAAGAGCTAAGTGACAAAAGTTCAATTGTTTGCTCATTAAACCTTCTATTTAACTCTTGCAATTGAAAGTCAATGGTTGAATTGAAGATATCAAAATGATAATGATGTTCAACAGTTATTTGATCATTTTGTCGACGACCACGACCTTCAATATATTGAGCATCAAAATCTAGAACATCTATTTCATGAAGTCTAGAGAAATTAACAACACTTTCAAGCATTTTTTTCCAACCACCATCTCTTAATTCTTGAATAAGTTCCTTTGTACTTGAAACTAACTGCATAGCATTCAAAATATCTTGAGACTTTTGTTGTAATGCCTGACAAAGAACTTCAGTGATACCCATGATCTCCTTCATCAAATGTAAATTAAAAATAAACTCAAAAGAAGTTATCATCTTATAAGCTGCAGTAGCATCTCCTCTTTGAGAGTAATTTGAGCCTTCACTACAAATTTTTTCAAGCACTGAACAAGATTCATTATACCCTCGTTGAAGACTGCATATAGAATAGAAATGAGAACCCCATCTAGTATCACCAGCCCGCTTTAGTGTGCCTACTTGGTTAGAGCCTCTACCAGTTTCAAGCTCACCAATAGCCTGCAAATGTTCAAATTCTGAAATTTGGGCAGCTTGGAATTGATCATGACGTTTAGAAGAAGCAGTGATAATATTAATAATGAAATTCAAGTTCTGAAAGAATTGATAAGTAGAAGAAACTTCCTTAGAGGCAGCAACCAAGGCTAATTGTAACCGATAAGCAAAACAATGTACATAATAAGCACTAGAACACTCATTAAGAAATAATGCTTGCAATCCATTCCACTCTCCACGCATATTACTAGCACCATCATATCCTTGGCCACGAATATTTTGGATATCAAGGCAATGATGCAAGAGTATTTCAGTAATAGCATTTTAAAGTGTCATAGATGATGTATCTTGAACGTGATAAAGATCAAAGAATCTCTCCTTTATGGAACCATCTTTGTCAACAAATCTCAAGACAAGAGCCATTTGTTCTCTTTTGGACTCATCACGTGCTTTATCAACAATAATACAAAATTTAGAGTCTCCAATATCTTTCCGAATTTGATTTTACACTTTCTTTGCCAGAACATGTAAAATCTCCTTTTGTATCAAAGGGGATGTATACTTGGCTGTCAATGGAGCATTTCCTAAAACAACATCTGCAACCTTTTCATTGTAAGATGCCAAAAGCTTAATCATTTCAATGAAATTACCACCATTTCTTGAATCAGCAGTCTCATCATGCCCTCTAAAAGCACATCCTTGAAAAGTAAGCCAACGAACAACATCAATTGAAGTCTTAACACGCAGCCTATTTTTTTCAATTTGTTGGGAGTTTTGTGCATTCATAACTTTATCAATATGGCAAGACTGGTTCATTAAGTCTGCACATGATTTTATAGCATTGGTTTGTTGTGAACAAGGATCATCTCCCATGTGACTTAGAAAAGCACAAGCCTTTCCATTATGAACTCTCTTCCAATTATTAAAACCTTTGATTGTGAATGCATCCCAACCATGTCGCCCACTGGCCTTTGTAGTGAAAAGATAACATGGTAAACAAAATGCAGCATCTATATGAGGTGAATACTCAAGCCATGAAGAAAACTCTTTGAACCAAGAAGCTTGAAAACGTCGAGGATGCTTTTCCTCTGAAAAAGGATAACTAGATTTGGCGTGATGAGGTTGATATGGCCCAACCATTAAATAAGCTCTCCGTATCTCATCTACTTCATTAGCGGAATATTCCCACATTGGCTTACGCTTGCCCGGATCACATTCAAAAATCTTATTTTTTTACCATAATAATATCATCTGCATGCTCAATTCTTTGACGTTTGGAAGGAGACTCATTACAAGGTGTATCACTTTCAGGAATTACTTTCTTAGAAATATCACTTTCTGAAGTTACTTTCTTCTTAAAAAACACATCTATGCTTTTCTGTTTATCCTTACTCATCTTTTTCAACCTACAATGAATTTTTCACTAAACATTAATTCTAATATAGTTATACTACTACTTAATACACAAACCTAACATTTAAATTCTTATACACCATTCAAATACAAAATAACAGTTTATAGTTATTAAACCAATCCAGAACAATCCATTAAGCCTTTCAAAGTTATTAAACCAATCCAGAACAATCCAAATATCCCATAATAGTTATTAAACCAATCCAGAACAATCCATTCAAACACAAAATAACATTTAAATTCTTAATTGAATCCATTAAGTTCAGAAATTCATCACCCATCCAGAACATTTTTATCACCCAAACATACAACAAAATCGAAATAGAATTATAGAAATTAAAAATTGCTGGAATGAAGCCTTTCAAAGAATCAAAGTTGGCATCATAAATTATGTTCTTCACTGATCATAATGTCATTCATCACCAATCCAGAACGTGCTTCCGCCCCTGATCATAATGGCATTCAAATAATTAAACTAACCAAATACCTGGTGTCGACGGTTGCAACTCGCAATGGCAGAACGCCAGAACTGAAGCCTGAAGGTGTTCTTCACTTCTTCGAAAGGTTCCGCCACTGGTACTCGCCACACTCGTCGCCGTTGGAGACTGAGGAGATGGAGAGCAGAGCACTGGTCGTCGTTGGTGTTCCACCACTGGTTGTCGCCTCGTCGGACGTTGGACCTCGTCGGAGGAAGAGGGAGACCGACGATGGAGGACTGAAGTGGAGAGCCGTGACCGTGTGAGAGGACTGAGCCACTGAGGAGTCAGAGCAGGCGACTGTAAGCAGATGTGGGAGAGAAGAAAAATCGAGTGGGAGAGAAGAAAAATCGAATAGAAACTGAAGCATCCTGTCAGACTCTGAGACTCACGTGTGGAAGAGAAAACCAAGGAAAAAATAAAAAATAAAAAGAAAAGAAAAGAAAAGAGGGAGATAAAATATTATATAATAAATACATATATTTTAAGATATTTTAGAAGGCAAGTTGGAACCTTAATAAAAAATTAGCTGGGGCCAAATTAATGGCCAAAATAAAATATCATATAATTAATACATATACTTTAAAAATTTTTAGAAAATTTTAGAAAGCCAGCTGGAGCCATGGCACTAGCAGGCCAACACATGGTTCTACCCCTGCAAACTCGCCAATCATAAAGTGATTCCTCAATAAAATCACATCGTAATCTATCATAAACTTTTTCTAGATCCACATTAACCACCATCCACCCTCTCGCCCATGTTTATTACTCATGGATTGTATCACTTCTTGAGCCATTATTAGTAATATTAGGGGCCTTCAGCGAAGCTAGATTGGTTCGGAAGCACAAATCGACACAGTTAAGTGTGTTAGCCAGCACCTTGGTAACTATTTTGTATGAGACCGTATAGTGACCGATAGGGCGAAACTCCTCCATTCTTTCTGGCCTGTCAACTTGAGCTATCAACGTTATAAGGGTTGATTAATTTCTGGATCAATATTCCCAAGGATATTTTAGGTATGGTGAATGTCACTGATTCCATTAGTAGCACTATCATCTCGATTAATATTATAGTTATATAACTAACTTGTAGATAATAAGGAAATTAGTTAAACTCTTGTATATAGTTGATTGAGATTTTATATTTGGAAATAAAGTGAATATGTTGTTTAACTCTTATATATAGTATTGAAGGATAATGAGCGGTAACCGTGATCCTCTTGGCTTGAGTTTCTAAATTCTAAAGGATTCAAGTCTGATTATTGGTATCCTCCGACTAGGGGTGGTCATGAAGCCCGAAAGCCCGGTGCGCCCGCTTGAGTTCTAAGAAAAATCACTATGCTTGGCCCCAAAAAAAAGAAGTCTGGAAAAAATTGGACACAATCTGGTTAGGTGTTTTTGCGGGCAAGGTCGTGCATTAGGCAAGTATGCCGCTCTACTCATTTGGCCTTACCCAATAACTATATATATTATATAAATATTTCTTATAAATCCAGTAATATATTTCTTTGTTAAGGCATATTGTAGTTTTTAAATTTCAAGATTTAAGTTATAGACGTATTTTGAAATATCCAAGATGTGGAATTATCGAATGTATTTGAAATTTATATTACTTAAAGCGAAATTAAGACATATGATAACTACAGGAATATTTATAAAATCTAAATTGAATTATTTTGTTCATATGTGAACAGGGTAGGGCGTTACCACTTGGGCAAGGAAACTCACTCTGCCTGGCCCACCCTTGTCCAGCTCAAAATGGTTAGAGCTTTTAACGGGTAAGGTCGAGCATCAGGCTTCAAAATATAGTTTGTTTATTCTTCGAACTGGGCATTAGGTAGGGTCTCACTTTGTCCAACCTTACCCATACCCACCCCTACCCCGACAAAAGGATTGAAGGGTAATGGGTTGAAAAATGTTTTGCTCAGTGTCATTGTGAGTATTCGCATAGGCCTAATTATCAAATGATCTTAAAATTATAGTCTCAATCTTAAAATGCAACATTCCGGGGGAAAAAAACCCCCTTAAAATGCACTTAAAATGTTAATGGAATAATTCTCTTGGGAAGAGTGCCTATATTTTATATACATTACCTCCAATAATAAGATTTTGCTGCATGAACAACAATTCTTATTACACTAGGTATAGTCGGTTATATTAATTACGTAGCATCATTGTACTCTACAATAACAATTTTTTTTAAAAAAAATATATTAAATGAATCTTAAAATTGTTATACGTGTGCGTGCACTAGAATTTTTTTTAAAAAAATGTTAATGGAATAAAACTTTTCATTATCAATATAATGTTGTCTATTGTGCTTTTATGTCAAGTCTTAGGGTTAGTTTGGATTGAGGGAAGGGGAGGGGAAAAAAATGAGGGGAGGAGAAAATGAGATTAATGGAATAAAACTTTTCATTATCAATATAATGTTGTCTATTGTGCTTTTATGTCAAGTCTTAGGGTTAGTTTGGATTGAGGGAAGGGGAGGGGAAAAAAATGAGGGGAGGAGAAAATGAGATTAAATTTTAGAGTAGTGGGGCCTACATCATTTTCCTCTCATTCAAATTTTTTCTCTCCTCTTCCCTTCCCTCAATCCAAACTAACCTAGGGAATTTGAGACCAATCCCTAGGATTATACTTTTTCTTAGGCACTTTTTTTTCTTTTTATTATTGAAATCAATTATTTCTAACTTACTATCAAATACTTTTGTAGTCTTAAATATATACGTCCTTCAGTCTTAATTATATATAGTTGAATTTTTTTTTGAGAGATTAAATAAATTAAATAAGATACTTAATTATTTTATATGTTATGTATCTTTAGATTATGAGAAAAAGATTTCTCCTGTCACTGGAGATAACAAACCCTTCATTAATCCAAAACGACGTAGTTTTGGAGTCACTGGAGATAACTTTATCTCCAGTGACAGGAGAAATCCTTTACCCATAGATTATATAAGCCCTATTTCTCGTACCCATTCAATTTAAGCCCTATTTCTTTTCACATATAGAATTCTCTGTTTCTTGCGAGTAATATGGTTGTTCTGTTTTTGGATTAAAGTGCGGTTGATTGATTGGATCCAAATGAACCATGACGCGCTTTGCCTCTTTGTAGTAGTTCTTTTGACGGTGTCGATTCAGCTAGCAGAAGAACTTTTCTTCTTCTGTAAGTATAAAACCTTTAGTTTATTAGTTAAATTAATTAGTTTGAAGAAAAAATAAAAATAAAAATACTCTATAGTAATTTAATGAACTTTCTTAATCTCTTCAAAAAAGTTTACTAAGTCTTATAATTAGTATCGGGGGGAGTAATAAATTTATAGTGTAAATTGTGTTATAAACTACTCCCTCCGGTCCTAATTATATGAATACATTTTGGAATTGGTTTTGGTCTTAATTATAAGAGCAAGTTTTAACTTTTGCCAATTTTTTCGTATAATACCCCTATTTATATTTTCTCAATAATAATTAAAGACAACAATAATTTAATAATACACCTATATATTTTACAAAGTAAACAATATTTGCAACTCATTAATATTATATACACCTCAATTATACTTTTTTTTTTACAAAATAATTTTGAGCAATTTTTGTCATATTTTTTTTCATATCACCCTTATTAATATTTCTTCTACAATAATTAATTTAACAACATGTTTATATTCTATCAAATGAGAAATTCTATATAAAATTTATGAATAAATAAATAGATTCGTAAATAGGCCAGTGGGACGTATTAATGTTATATATTTTTAAGTACATTGGCGGACTACAAATAATAATTCTTATTTGTGCTGATATTAGTCTTTATTTATATAAATTTTATCATATCGTGGAAGGATATAGTGGCCATCAACACAGGATAATTAACACCGGCTACCAATTAAAGCAGATGGGACGGGAGGAGGAAAGGGGGAAAAATGCCTAGAAGGCAGGAAACAAAAGAAGTGTGCGAATAAGTAAAACAAAGCAGGGGTAACTAATTTAACTTCTTTCTTTAATTTCTCTAAATTCTGATAAATAGTTCTTATAATTAGGACCGGAATGAGTATATCTTATATTTAGACGGAGGGTAATAGTAAATATCAACACTTTTCTCAAAGGTTTACCATATTGATTTCCAGCCACTACGTCAGACACAGCTAGGCATGACCAAACCGGCCATTGAGGTGGCCCATACAAGCACTAGGGCTCAAGTGGCCCCAAAACTCATTGAATTTGGTCAAATTTCTTGATAACTTGCCGACTTCAAGTTTTTGTTGGAGACTCATGAATTAAATGAGCAATTTACCTGAGATTTGCTACTTCCTTTCATTCTTAATATAAATCATTAATTTAATTTAGTTAAATTATAAAAATTATTTAAATGAGTAGTTATTATGACATATATTTTCTAAAAAAAATCTTCTATTCATCTTCCTTACTTTCACATTCTCTTTTCTTTTTGATTATTATTGAAAGAATATGAATAAGGGTAAATTAGGAAAATATTGACAAATATAAAAATTATGTCTTCTATTTAATATCAAGATCAACAGTGTGTAAAATGT
This sequence comes from Acacia crassicarpa, assembly GCA_034222035.1. Classification (NCBI taxonomy): domain Eukaryota; kingdom Viridiplantae; phylum Streptophyta; class Magnoliopsida; order Fabales; family Fabaceae; genus Acacia; species Acacia crassicarpa. Next base: position 39,677,616 of record JAWXYG010000009.1, on the reverse strand, counting down.
GTAAATATGTCTAATATTGACAACCACATGAGGATATTTTTCTTCACAATTACTCCCTCGGTCCTATTTATAAGAATCCGATAATCACATTACATGGTTTAAACAATTAGTTAAAAATAATAAGTATGTCTTGAAATAATTTTTTTTCCAAACATGTCCTTATTTATATATAGCAAGTAAGAAAAAGAAATAGAGTAAATATAAGCATCACTAACATTTAATTTATGCCGTATGTATAATTAATAAGTGACACAAATAAAAAAACCTATTGAGGGAACTCATTCTTATTAAAAATAAAATAAAATGGTTCTTATAAAAAAGAACGTTTTCAGAGTAATCATTATTTCTAGTCATAAACAAGGAATCAATTGTGTTGTATTATGTTGAACAAAATTATCAACTCTGGGAAATTAAACAAGTGAGAGTGGGAGTGAGTGAGGGGGTATAAACGTCTTTAGAGTAATAATTATCTCTAGTTATAAACGTCTTTACAGTAATTATTATCTCCTATTTACTTCTTATACGTTCATCCCTTAATTTTTGGGTTAGAAATTTTTTTAAATCTATTTTATTTATTTAGATTAAATTATATGCTGCATTTTAAAAAAAATTTGTATTCAGTATATCAAGTTAATAAATTTTCAAGATACTCAATTATAGAAAAAATATTTATAAATTAGGATTTAAAATTAATTAATTAATTTAATATACTGATTAAAAAATATTTAGGAATGTAATATATAGTTTAATCTAAATAAATTAAATATATTAAAAAATAACTTCACCCCAAAAGTAAAAGGAAAAAAAAACCAGCACAAAACAATAAGTACAAGATGTGAACGCATGGAGCAATAGCGATGATAGTCTGACACCCACAGGCCACAGATGGCAGAAGCAGAGTGGCATCGTACGTCACGCATACTACGTGTCTTTTTCTTTTTTAAAAAAAGGGGTTACAAGCGGAATGAAACCTATAATTTTTAGGGTTGGTTACGGTCCACTTCTCTTCTCATCTTCTTTCTATCTTCTTCCGCGGCCGTTGCATTAAATATTAACAGTTTGGATTTAATGTTTTATAAAAATATTTTTTATATTTTTTTAATAATTTAATATTTTATAAATATAAAAATAATATTTTTATAAACATTAAATTTGAACCGTTCAAATTTCGATCTAACGGTTAAAATAAGGAAAAAGGACAGGAAGAAGATGGGAAAAGAAGTGGATCGTAACCAAATCCATAATTTTCCATTAAATCTAGATCTTCTTCTCATCATTTCTATCATTTTCTTTTTATGTTATTTTCATTTTCAGATAGAAAAAATGATTGATTAAGATTTAACATCTGGAAAATTTATAACTATGTGAAAATTGAAAAAACTAATAATTTTATAAAAGGTTATAGTATAATATAATGAAGTATCTATAAAAAATATTTATTAAAAATGATTTTAAAACTTGTAATCATTTTAAACAACTAAATATTAAAATAAATAATTAAAAATACAAAATGACCCTATACAAGGCAAACCAAAAACTCTTGTGCTAGAAAATTAGTTACTGTCTCATCTGGAAGGAGATACTCTCCCCATCCCTCCTCATCCTCTATCTTGACCGTCGAAATTTTGATTCAAGGGTCTAAAAATATTTTTGAAAAAACTACATACAATAATTTTTAGCACGGCCGGTTTTTTGAAAAATAATTCTGACCCCTTAGAGGATGAGGATTGAGGAGTGATAGGCAGAGGAGAGATGGACAGAGAAACAAGATGCGTCTTCATCCCTGTTGCTGCCATTTCTACAAATAGTAAGGAGGTTTGTCATGTGTAGGTTCCGTTTGGATGGAGCAACTAATAAAGGGAATATTGAAACTTAATTTTCAATATATCGAAGGCAAAACCTCAATCAAAAACAATTTCTGACCGTCAATGCCAATGCTATAATATATGCATCAGTTCAGCTTAAGCAAGTTAGTCTCCACATACATTTTAGATTCCATCGTCATATATACTCCCTCATGGATTTTAATATAAGACTCGGTTAATTTTTTTTAAAGAGGTTAAAGAAATTAAACAAACTACTTAATTATATTATGATATGGACCTGGAGGATGGTATGACGGTAGTAGTGAACGGCTCAAATGGTACCAGTACCCATAATGGGGCAGTGTCTTTTTGACCGGGATGCAACTGGCACTTTCATTGCGTGGAGCAGGAACGGCCGAGAGAGCAAGCTTAGATAGATTATTAGTGAATGACGCATTCGTGGATTCCTTCCTTGAAGCGTCGGCAATAGTCTTGTATAATTTTTAGTCAGTTTATATGCCCCTCCTTTTCAACACGACGGCAAGTCCAAATATTAAAACTAGATGTGAGCAACCGTTTAGATTCGTTGCTCCATTTCTATTGCACAATGATTTTAGCAGGTTTATACAGAATGCATGGTCCCACGAGGGTAATTGGTTGGATAAGATGCAACAACTCACGGAGATGATAATGTAAAATCCTTGCCTTGAATTCATAACTTTAACTCATTTTTAAAATGGTAGAGGATGTAAACTAAAAATTTTCAAGCGATCATGGATAATAACAGCTTTATAAATATTTTACCCTTCAAACCATGTTAGAAGGAAGGCAAAACCCACCTAACATGTATATCTAACTAGAACTCCTCTTTACTCATATTTATAGAATAACACTTGGACCTTGAGTTTTACGGAATTTAGAATACAACATTCACCATAAACCCTAGTACAAAAAACTCATTTTCTTTATAGCATCCAAATCAATCAAAGTACGGTAATTGAAAGTTTCTAAAATATGAGTCTATGGATCTATATCCACTCACATGCAATCCTAAAGGCTTTAGGCCTTCTACTAGCACATCAACCAGCGACAGTTTAATCAAAAGTATACAGTTAGATTAGAGTTTACAAAATATCGGCTCTATATATATAAGTGGTAATATATATCAATTCATCACATAATAAACCAAAAGAGGCTATACAAATATATAGAGCGATATCTATGCCTCCAGAGTTCTCCCCAATGTCCACGAAAACTATCACTTGAAAAATGTTAAGAGCAACAGGATGAGACAATTGTATCAGTAACCAAGATTCTACTTATTTTACATACTAACATGTGTTAATAAGATGTCAAGTGGACAGAAAACAGCAATGCATATATGTCATTCAAATAATCTCGTAATCAAACACATTACTCACCGTCTAAGCCTCTTCCAAAGGAGGTATGCAACACAAGAGCATAAAATTAAAAGGCTTATCCCATCACTATGGAGATGTGCATGCATGATAATTCTCAGTTTATATTTTGATAATAGCAAACTTAAAAAAGAAAGAAGACTTGATAATTCAAGTCACTCAAGTTCTAGATTTCAAAACACTCGAGTGATTAGTCCTTATTTGAAATAAAACTTGAGTAGAACAATATTCATAAAGAAACTTTAATGAATAGAAGTAGTTTTAAGTACCTAAATAATCTAAAACCAAACCTGAAAATGTGAATGACAACTTTGTGAGATGAAGAACAAACATCACTTTCTCAATCCTCCAGTTTAAGTGTTTATTTGGATTAGTGATAGAAATTCTTTTTTCAGCATAACTTTGGTTTACGAGTTAAATAGGTGAGAATAGTTTTATCTCGACTTACATAAATATGTTTTTCTAACACCAACTCAAATAGGCACTTAATTGATATGTGCCGTGTGTTATGCATATGGTAGTATACAAATATATATTGAAATGGGGCGTGGGTCCATCTGATGTTATTTATTTATTTTTTTTTAATGTTAATGGGCTTTTTTACCCTTATTATTATTATTATTATTATTATTATTATTATATTTTTGCTAATTCTATTATTATTATTTTCTCTTTTATCCTCATAAATCATACTTTGAATAAACTCTCTTTATTTAATTAATTTCATGGTAAAATTCCATTCATCATGAATTAATTTCTTTCTAAAATTATTTAAATTTTAAAAATAAAAACTAGCATGTTACGGGTACGACTTGGAAAACTGAAGTGTATGGGCATACATGAATAAGTATACGGGCGGCGTCTTGTCTTGAATCGAGACGCTCTATGGGTTCGAGTCAAGTAGCTGAGTTGTGGTAAAGTATTTCAGCTAGAGATCGATGGAGACATCATTAAGTCTTTCATGTGCAAACTCGAGGCTCATGCTAGCTTTTCTGCTGAGGTTTGGGGCTGCAAATGGGGCCTTCAAGAGCTTGGGATGACCTGCAACTTTATGAGGATGGGCATTTCATTCATCTTGCTTCTTCACTCCACTATACACATTTCTCAACTTGTATTTATACAATTTTAAACAAGAGATAAGACAAGTAATTTGAACTAAGAATGTTTTCTCATCTTATTCATATAATCTAAAATACATGCCCTTTAAGACATGTAGAAGACACGTAGCTGCTATTGAAGTTCAGTGTCAGAAAAAATATTATATATATATATATATATATATATATATATATATATATATATATAATATTTATTTTGGAGTATCTTGTATTTAGTAATTTTAGGAAATTAAAATTAGGTTAGAAATCAGAACTCCATCTCTATGGCTTACTCCAATGTAATGAATGAGGCACCATATCTTTTGTTTTAGTCGTTTTCACATTCTTATGCTTTTTTTTTTTTTAATTCTACCACACATTTCCTTACAAGCATGTTCGGAAACACACACACACACACAATCATTTCAAAGAATTCTATCTAAATTTCTCTTCTTTTGTGCTTAAAATCAAATCCAAATCAAACATGCTAGTCATAAATATTATAATGATTACGAAAGAGAATATAGTTGAGTATCAGACATAATTATAATTACATGATCAAAAAAAGTATCGGACATAATTAGACGATTCCTGTTCAGTTGATGGACAAGTGCGATTCCTCTCTCTCTCTCTTCATCTTCCACTTTCTAAATCTCCAAAATCATAACCTAGCTAGCTATCGACATATGACAATACAAACAATAGTCCTTAAACAATACTCCTCATGTCCTTATATGAGACATATTTACTTAATTTGATTAAATTAAAGAAGTTAGTTAAGTTAGTTGATATGATATGTATTTTCTAAAACACCATAGTTATATTCTTTAATTCCCTCTCCTCATCAATTGTTATTGAGAGAGCATCAATAGGGGTAAATTAGGAAAAGATTAATAAATATAAAACCTATATATGTCTTATATTTAGGATCAAAATCAACTTCTAAATATGTCTTATATTAACGACCAGAGAGAGTAATAATTACCCCCCCTTCCTAAATGTAGAATCTAATTTGGAAGTTAACATTGGTCTTAAATTTAAAATTTATTTTCTATATTTATCATTCTTTTTCTAATTTACATTTATTGATATTCACTCAGCAATAATCAAACAAAGGAGAGAGATGAAAGGAAGTAAGGAAAATGATTAGGGATTTTAGAAAAAAACATGCCATATCAACTAATTTAACTAACTTTCTTAATCTAATTCAATCAATTAAATATGTCTTACAGAGGAGAAAGCATATAATAATCTTGTATAATTAATTCCACAGAACCAGAAAATTAATGTGTGCATGTGTATATATATTCATTTGGCTCAAAACGACAGAGAGAAACCAGACAACATAGAAGATACACGTTAATTGTCTATTGGTTTAAGTCTTGTATATATGTACTCCTTTCACTTTTCCATCAGTTGCGTCCCCAAATCAAATACTCCGTTTCAATGAGCAAACCAAAAGCGTCCCCACTCCCCACCAGTGTACGACCACTCATGCATGCTTGAAGTTGAACTGATTCAAAACCACATTCACATTATTATTAATGTTTCAGAGAGAACCATAAGATGGTAGCCACAACTTGTGGAAGCTCTCTGGTCCCAAACTATATCGGTAAGATGATCGATAATATACGCAGGATCCAAAAAAATCATGACAGTATGACACAGCAGAGGCCTGTGCATGACCATATGTTGTATATATAACTAAATAGTAGGTTTTAGATCTTGTTGCGTGGTTTCTTTCTTTCTTTAGGTTTCATTCAAAGGACCATCACTTCGGTCCAGTCGGTCGTTTTATTGGACCCACCTAGCCAACCCCACTACCCCAAACGTGGTCAATTTACTCACATGTGGCTCTCAAAATAAGGACCCCTTTTGAAAGAGATTTACAAAGTGAGTGTGTGTGTGTGTGTTTTAATTTTTGTAATGACGAAATTCATATGTCATATTTGACTAATGTTGCTGGTATGACTTGGGTCATTCTTACGTTAAGCTGATAATAAAAATGAATGTAATTCTATTTTAATTATATATATAGGCATGATGTAAAGAGGGTGAAAAGGGGAGATAAGAGAACAGAAGAGGGAGAACCGTACGTAAGGAGGAAGATACCAGACAAAAAGAGGGAATACATAATTATAAATTTTAGTCAATCCATCATATTTAAAAGTGTACAATGTAAGATGTGTGACGCCCTCTTTACAAAGCCTTAACTCTAACCCTACATTAAAAGTAAATAGGGTTAAATGTCATTTTTGGCCCAAAAATTTTGTTTTTGTTTAACGTCGCCCTAAAAGTGTTAAAAAAAATAGCAATGTCATCTTACTCTACTAGCTGTTCAAATGGATGATCACCAATCACCATGTATGGATGACCACCATGTCGGACCAGATCCATATGATTTCACATGAGTCGTCGTACTCGTATGACCCTTCTTTCCTATCCTTTGGGTTAAAGACCATTTTTGTGGCAAAAGTATTAACAAAGGAGTAGTGGGTATCCATAAGATCGTTTTAGCTCAGTATAATGTTGCCCAAAAATGATAAAAATGAGCAATGTCACCCAAATTTATGGGGGGGGGGGGGGGGGGGGGGGGGGGAAGAGCAGATAAAAGACTGATGAACAATATATACTTTTCTAATTAAGTACTACCTCCGGTCCTAATTATAAGAGTTAGTTGACTTTCTTTATAGAGATTAAGGAAACTAAATAAATTACTTAATCATTTAATATGTTATATATCCTTAGTTTCTATATTAGTTTATTAGTTAAATTAATTAGTTTGAAAAAAATTAAAATTAAAATACTCTAAAGTAATTTAATTAGATTCCTTAATCTCTCCAAAAAAATCAACTAGCTCTTATAATTAGGACCGGATGGAGTATTAGATTCTAAATTTGTCTTTAAATTATCAAAGTAAAAGCATCAAATCATTAATGCAATAACCACAAACTACAAAAAATGTTAAAAACACGTGGTTTGGTCACCGACTGTTAGCCTTATTCATATCGATGGTGCGGTGCACATATGAAACTGAAGAATTTTACTGTGTTTGATTGATATTTGTAAAGGGTTTTTTTAAAACCCCATTTGCGTCATAATGGAACTCTAATCCACCACAAAACCTCCCCAAACCTTTCCCCTTCTGTTTTTCTCACCAAATCCTTACTAAATCCGTTGATGGGTAGCGAAGAAAACTTCGTTCTAGCATCATTTGCGTCGATTTCGATATGTTCTCATCTCCATTTTGAATTTCCATCGTTGTTCTTTTGTTTATGCAACCCTCATTTCCCTAGACAAATTAATTAAAAGTAAAAATGAGTTTTATATTTAAAATCAAAGTTCATCCAAGATCAATAAAGATTGAGGACATGACTAAGAATTCTAACAAAAAAAAAATCCCCAATATAAAATCTTAATAAAAAAAATTAATTTTATGGTTTCTTAAACCTAAATATGAAGAAATATTTTTTCAAAAATTATAATTTATATTGATTACATTCAAAATATCAAATTGATTAGTTAAGATATTGATTTAAAATAGATATGAAAATTCCTAATAATGTCTTCATTTTCAAACTCATCAACAACAACTTCTTGAGGTACTCAACCTACCTTCGGCAAGCATTCATATGTTACTCATAATATATCAAAATATAGGAAAATAATATCCTATATAAGATTATAGAGGATAAAAAAAGTTACTATATCAAAATATAGGAAAATGATATCCTCATTATCCTCTTTTATATCATCATCTCATCTCCATCCTTAGATAATGAAATGTATATTTTAGATTTAATATTTTATAAAATTATTATTATTATATTTTATAATTTAAAATTTCTTTATTTATTACAGATTGCAATTATGAAGGGTATAGATCAAATTTTAAGAGTTTAAATTTACTAATAATTTTATAAAAGATTGAATTTGAATAATATATTGTTTTAATCTAACGGTTTATATGAGATTATGAGAATAAAATGAAAAACGAAGACAAAAAAATAATCCCAAAATATAAGGTAGACAAATAATAAAAAATAAAAATGAGTTTTACAAGGTTCCAAAGTTCAGTGAGGATTGTGGACATAACTAAGAATCATAACAAAAATCTTCAATATAAAAACTTAATAAAAAATTAATTTTATGGTTGTTTTATAATTCCACGCGCCAATAGGATCTGAACTGCATGACAAAGGTGTTGATTATCTAACGGGTCCCACAATATTATCAAGCGTGTTATACACGCATGAACATGATACATAGTTTTACGTTTAACCCTATAATTTATACTAAAATATTAATAATATTAATAAATAAATAAATAAATAATTGGATGAAGAAAAGGTAAAAGCCCCGCTTAAACGAAAGAACAACGGCGGAAATTTGAAATGGAGATAAGAACATATCGAAATTCAAAATGGAGATGAGAACATATCGAAATCGACGCAAATGATGCTAGAATAAAGTTTCTTTCGCTACCCACCAGCGGATTCAGTAAGGATTTGGTGAGAAAAAATAGAGAGGAGAGGATTGGGGAGCTTTTGTGGTGGATTAAGGTTCCAAATACCGCGATTGGGGTTTTTAAAAAACCCCCTGTTGCTATTTAGTCGACTAAGCCACTTGAGTTAGTCGACTAAATCTCGGGGGCAGTAAAAAAAATCAACGCCCCGCGTTTTAGTCGACTAAACCTTGATTTAGTCGACTAAATAGTAGCACATTGGAAAATATTTTGAAAACAGTGGCAAAATGGTAATTAATTATTTAAAAAGTGGCAAATAGGGGGGAAAAAAACCAATATATGTGCTTATAAAAAGAACTTCGAATGGCATGGCTATTTAATTTGTGTTATATGGGCAAAAAAAATAGTTGATATTACATATGAAATTTGAGGAGTAAATACATTATTGTTTGTAAATACTCCCTATCCTTTTCAATTCTTTAATTTTGGGTTTTTGATCTTGTTTGTTGTTTCAAATATGTTATTGTTCTAGAGTTCTAATATTTGGTTTATTGTTTTTTCCTCTAAACTATTGTATTAAATGAGAATACTTTAGCCTATGTAAAGTAATATTTTAGACTAAATGATTTATTACTAAAAATTTCCTTCGAGAGCTATTTAACTAATTTAGATAGATTAAAAAAATAAAATAAATTATTTAATTCAAATAAATATGATATGATTTCCCTAAAATATATTTTTAAATATAAAATTATATTATATATTAATTTATAAGTTAAATAAATTAGTTACGGGCAATCCTAAACATAAGAGATGATATAGATTGAAATATCATATTTTAAAATAATAACACATAAAGTAACTCTTATATATAAGAAACAAAATATTGTTATCTTTGCTTGCGTCATTGTTGGCGTCAAAGTCCACAAAGAAAAGCTTTATCAAATTGATCTGCTTCGTCCAACTTCGTGGCCTTTTGCTTCTGGCCACTAATTTGATCGTCTTTGTTTTCCACTCTTCTATTTGCTTTCTTATTTGCAAATTACAGAAGATGATTGGCCAGCTTTTCAGGCTACCTATTTAGGTTTTGCCACGTTGACTACAACAAATTTTAATATTATAAATTTTTAATTAAAATATCGTCTCCAAATTTAACAATGGGAGAATTACATACATGTTACCTCAACGATCGAGAAAATCTCCAAACTATTTATTGTAAATACAAAAGTTTGACTTGGTAAAAATAAGAATGAGAGAAAATAATTACTTTTGTTACAATGTAGAAGTAGTGTTGATTTGTCCTTGCACTCATTTCTAGGACCCCTAAATCACTACTAAAAAAATGTGTTTTAGCGACGGAATTTGCGACTTAGCGACGGAATATTAATCCCGTCGCTAAACGGGGAACTTAGCGACGGATTCTGAATCCGCCGCTAAGTTTAACGACGGATTATGAATCCGTCGCTAAGTTTAGCGACGGATTCAGAATCCGTTGCTAAACTTAGCGACGGATATTGAATCCGTCGCAAACTGGCGGCCAAAAGGGCCGCCAGTGCCAACGTTGCCAACGTTTAGCGACGGCGACGGATATGAAATCCGTCGCTAACTGGCGGCCAAAAAGGCCACCAGTTTTTTTGATTTAGCGACGGAACTTCCGTCACTAAAATTAGCGACAGAATTTTCTAACTGGCGGCCAAAAAGGCCGCTAGTTTTTTCCATTTAGCGACGGAATCATATTCCGTCGCTAGCTGGTAGCAAAAAGCTGCCAGCTGCAGCTTTTTAGCGACGGAATTTATATTCCGTCGCTAAAAAGCAACTTGCTTTTAGCGACGGAATTCAAATTCCGTCGCTAACTGGCGGCCAAAAAGGCCGCCAGTCTTTTTCATTTAGCGACGGAATTCAAATTCCTTCGCTAAAAATTAATAAAAAAACATCATCTTTCTCATTAATTCGCACTTCTCTCCCACAGCTCGAACTCTCAGCTCCCCCCGCGCACAGCTCGCCGCCGACAGCTCCCCCACAGGTCGCCGCCGCCGGCAACTGGCCCCCAGCTCGCCCGCCCCCAGCTCCCCTCTACCCCACCCCTCAGCTCGCCCCCAGCTCGCTGTCCCCCAGCTCCCCGCGACCCCCAGCTCGCCCGCACGCCAGATCGCCTCCACCCGACAGCTCCGCCGTCCCCCACCTGGACCGGTCCCCCTCAGCTCCACCTCCCCCACCCCAACGCCCTGACCCTCAGCTCCCAATCCCTCAGCTCCCACCCCACCGGCTGCTGCACTCCCCCTCCCCCACAGGTAAGACTTTGGTTTTTTTTTTAAATCACTTTTTTTTTTGAGAAATAAGTTTAGATAAACATTGAAAAAAAATTGCTCATATTTTTTTGCTTATGAATAAATAGGTCTCCAAAGTCGCCGTTCTCTAGTCACCGGTGCTCTTATCTGCCGTCCGGCTACCCTCTTCATCCAGTAAGTTCCCTTTATTTTGTTATTTTTTTCACCAAATTAATTATTATGTTCACTTTAAAGGTCTTTTTTTTCACTAAATTAATTATTATGTTCACCAAATTAATTATTATGTTCTCCGGTAAGCTCCCTTTCTTTTTTTTAAATTAAATAATAACTATTATAATTATCTGTCTCTTGTTATCGTTAAATAATAAATATTATATTCCAATTTATCCAATAATTTTTTTGATAATCATAGCTTAGGCGCATAGGGGTGATAATTGATTTTTTAATATATGTGTGTGTGTGTGTGTGTGTGTTTTGTGGTCTGAAATGTTGGTTTGAATAACACTTCCGAATAAATAGTTGGTGGAATTATTATGTATATTTGTATTTATAATTATCTTATAAATATAACTAAAAAAAGTATACATGAAAAATAAATACCAATTGCATTTTAAAATTTGAATTCAATGGTTTATTTATTAAAATAATTTGTAAATTGTAAAATTTTATACTAAATACTTTTTATGTATTGATAATAAGTATTATCTATAATTAATTATACTTTTAACTAATTAATTTTAAATTATCAATAAAAGACTTAATATTGATTTCCTAACATATCTTAATTTTATTAATTAATAATTATATCGGTTCGATGTATCTAGACTCTTGAGACACTATCCAAGAATCAAATTAATTGCAAGAAAAGGATTTGTCAGTTTTGTTAAACTTGATAAGTTGAAATACCACCTTTCCTAAAAGTTATTTTAAAAAAATACTCTTCCTAATTACTATATTACGAAAATTCTGCATCTCGTATTTACTATAATTAGTGTTTTAAAAAAAATTAAAAAAAGGGTATTGTTGAAATAAATATAAACCACTCGATCGAGACCTCGTCATCATATAGCTGTGAGTAGAAACCATCCGAGGATTCCTTACATCTGATTAACAACTAGACGACAAAAGCTCAAAAATTAATAATCAAAATACATTTAATATTAGTTATAAATAGCTAACTTTCTGATGAAATAAACAAAAACATGTAGGAATATATATATATATATATATATATATATATATATATATATATATATATATATATATGGCCGGACCCAAGTGTTGGATAGGGGGCAAGTGCCCCCCTTGATTTTTCTTTTAAATTTATTTATTTATAATTAATACATGTTTAAATGATTGTCCTCCTTAAATTAAGTGTTCATCCTTAATATATCAAAACTACACTTCATAATTGGATGAGAGATGAATGATTGAATGAATTTTTAGTGTCCTATATTAAAAAAGATGTATTTGATATCATTGATAATAAGACAATTATATCAAATTAACTGACAGGTATTTAAATTTCACATATAAAGTTGATTTTGCAGATTATATAAATTTTATTAAGTCTTATATAATCTTTATATGTTAGAAAATCCAAAATACTTATAGTATTCTATTTTTTGTTTGCCCCCTCCACAAACATGTCCCCATGTTCTGGTGTGCTATCCCCATTCTCTGGTTGCTTGTTGGGATATGTTCTTTGTTCAATGCATGTGTTTGTTTTTTGTTTGTTTTTTGTTTTTTTTTACTTTCTTCATTAAGTGGCAATTGGTTGACATATATAAGTGGCTAGTTGTATTGGCTACTTATAATTGTATTTGTGGCAAATTGAGATATTAATTAGGTTAGTAACTGAAGTAGCTAGGAAGTATGGAAGACAATCACGATAGGAGTTGGATGTACAATCGTCTAACTGGAAGAGAACTAAATCCAGCATTCAGGGCGGGTTTGAACGAGTTCATCCAATTTGCTTTGGCGCATTCAAATAATTCAAGTAGGAAGATCAGGTGTCCGTGTGCCAAATGTAAGTGTTTAAGGTTTAAAAATCCGAGCAGGGTCAAAATTCATTTGTGTCAGAATGGATTCATGAAGGATTATGAGTGTTGGGAATGTCATGGCGAAGTTCGACAGACACCAAGTGGTTATTACGGGGATAGTAGTCATCGAGAAAACCTTAATGCGTATGAGCAGTTGGTTATGGATGCCACGGGACCGTCCATCGGCAGATATTTTGATCCCGTTAATCATGCCGAATCGTCATACATGGGAGAGGAGACCGGTACACATACTCAACCATCATACATGGGAGAGGATCCTCATCCGGACGCCGATAGGTTCTATAAAATGCTTCAAGAAGCACAACGTCCGCTATGGGAAGGATACGAACACTTTGAAAGTAGTGAATATTCATCGCTTTCGGCTACCCTAGCAACACTAAGCTTGAAGATTGATCACCATATGAGTGAGAGGAATTACAACGAAATGATGCAGATCATAAACAAAGTTGTTCCCAAAGACAATAATTTGCCGAAGGATTTTTACCAAGCAAAGAAAAAGGTGAAAGAGCTTGGGCTTAGATGTGAAAAAATCCATTGCTGCCCTAAAGGATGTATGTTGTATTACAAGGATGATGCTGAGCTGATCAATTGTAAATTCTGTGGACATGACAGATATAAAGTTGTGAGAAAAGGAAGGAAAATGACCCGTCAAGTGTTAAGCAAGATGCACTACTTTCCTCTGGTGCCCAGACTTCAGAGATTGTACGCATCAGAGCAAACAGCTGCTCACATGAGATGGCACCGGGAGCATCACAGGGATGAAAATTTTGTGACGCATCCATCCGACGCCGAAGCTTGGCGTAAATTTGACGAGGTGAACCCTTTCTTTGCTATGGATCCCCGTAATGTCCGTCTTGGTCTATGCTCGGATGGGTTCGCTCCTTTTGATAAATCAGGCAGAAATTATTCCTGTTGGCCTGTCATTGTGACACCGTACAACCTCCCACCTTCTATGTGCATGAGAAGGGAGTTTTTGTTCCTCACTGCGTTAATCCCTGGGCCATCCAACCCCAAAAAGAAGATAGATGTGTACCTCAGGCCTTTGATAGACGAGTTGAAGATGTTGTGGAGTGAAGGGGTTCTAACGTATGATATATCATTGAGTCAGAATTTCACAATGCGTGCTGCCTTAATGTGGACGATAAATGATTTCCCTGCATATGGGATGTTGAGTGGCTGGCAAACGTCGGGAAAGCTTGCATGCCCGGTATGTCTTGATCAGAACATGGGTTTTAGCTTGGCACACAATCGCAAAGTCTGTTGGTTTGACAGGCACCGACGATTCCTACCCCCGGACCATCCGTATAGGACAAATAGAAAAGACTTCACGCGAAATGTGGTTGAACGAGCAGATCAACCTCGTCGTTTAAGTGGCCAAGAAATATGGGATAGGGTCAGGTATATTCAAAGTGTCGAAGAGGGTGCTGCTTCCAACGAACCCAAGGGATATGGTGTTGATCATCATTGGAACAAACGCAGTATCTTCTAGGAACTACCATATTGGAAAGATCAATTGTTAAGACACAACCTGGATGTCATGCACATTAAGAGCAATGTGTTTTGCAATATTTTGTACACCGTGATGGACACGAAAGGCAAGACGAAGGACACAATCAATGCTAGACGGGACATAGAAGCGATTTGTAGAAGGCCTGCTTTGCATTTGGTGCAGGATGGCAGGGGACGGATTTCCAAACCTAGAGCACCGTACACATTAAACAAACAGTAGAATTTGGAATTGTTGCAATGGGTTGAAGAGCTGAAACTCCCGGACGGTTATGTGTCAAACTTGAAAAGATGTGTCAACTTGCACGAGGGGAAGTTATTCGGGATGAAGAATCATGATTGTCATGTTTTTTACCAGAGGTTGTTGCCGTTGGTCTTCAAAGCATTACCGAACCACATATGGTCTATTCTAGCAGAATTTTCCAGGTTCTTTAGAGAAATTTGTGCTTATGAGCTTAATGTGGAAAACTTACGGCACCTGGAGGCGAGCATGCCAATAACACAATGCAAGTTAGAGATCGTGTTTCCTCCTAGCATGTTTGACTTAATGGAACATTTACCTGTTCACTTGGCCTACGAAGCAAGAGTAGGAGGTCCCCAACAATATAGGTGGATGTATCCGTTTGAGAGGTAATATATATATTTCTTTCGTGCAATTATTTCTTTCGCGCACTTTAGTTTATAAATACCCTCTAATTGTCCATTGTAGGTTTTTACGCACTCTTAAACAAAAAATCAAAAATGCAACCCACGTTGAAGGATCTATCGCTGAAGCGTATCTAGTCGAAGAGGCCACAAAATTTGCGCAATACTATTATCCCCCTGAAATGACATCAAGATGGAGACGGGTACCTCGCAATGATGATGGCAGTAATACGAGAGATCAAAAATCAATATTTGATTTTCCAGGTCGAGTCGTGGGAAAACGTTGGAGATCAACTCTTGAAGCAAGAGATAAGCGAGTAGCGGAGTGGTACATTGTAAACAACTGTGAAGAGGCCGCCCCATACTTAAAGTAAGATTTGTTTTCTTTTCACTGTTACGGTAAGTATTATAGTATTAACTTCATTTTTTTGTTGCAGTCATTTTTCTAATTTGGTCCGATCGGAACATCCTGAAATGTCGGAATCCCAAGTTGACCAATTCACGAACTCTAAGTTCCCAAAATGGTTTCGCTCCTACTTCTTGGAACACCCAGAAGATCCCAATCAAGTGGCATGGAGTTTATCTTATGGAGCTGGAATTAGTGTTACCCGGTGCAACAAATATATAATCAACGGGTATCGATTTTCAACTGTTGAAGCGAACGCAGGTACACAATGTTGCAATTATGGTGTATGTTGTCGAGGTGACCAAGTTGACGGGGTGGAGAGTTTCTACTATGAGAAGTTAGTCGACATAATTCAGCTGAGTTACCAGTGGGACAAGGTGGTGACACTTTTTAAATGTGAGTGGTTTGATAACAGTCCGCGTGGGACAAAAGTGGACAAACATGGAAATATTGAGATCCACTGGACAAGGAGATATACGGTTGGTTATGACCCATTCATCCTTGCTCAACAGGCGGAACAAGTGTACTATACAGAATACCACACATCCCGCCAAGGGTGGGTGGGAGTTATTAAAACCAAAGCACGGAATATCATACCTCAGTCGAAAGAGTCGGCAGCAAATGACGGCATGAAGGAACCGTTCCAGGCTGATGTGGAACATGTACTGCCCATAAACATTGCCGACGACGATGTACCAAGCAATCTGTTTGATTCTACTGCGAACTTAGAGTTGATTCCTATCCAAGTTGACGATGAGGAATCAGACGATGAGACAGAAGTGATTTGCTCTGATAGCGAATCTGAGTTCGATGACTATAAGACTCCAGAGGAAGCCGTGCAAGCAGATGACGAAGAACGTGAATCATCCGATTGATTTGTGTTAGTTCTTTTGTTTATGACAATTTGTTATACTACATACTCCGTAATTGCGCTACTGTCATATTAAGTAATAAATATCTTATTTTTATGTATATTTTCACATAATGTTTGTAAGTGTTCATAGGTATATGGAGCATCCAGCTGGAGGACATTCAGATGGTGGACGTGGTCGTGGTCGATCCCGACCTCGTCCTATCAGAGGTAGGGGAACACAATCTGCTCCCTTCGTAGGCATGGGGGGGAGAGGCGCTTCCCCAGAGGTTTCACCATATGAGTCCTCATCTTCACCATCGATTTACCTGTCCACTTCACCGTCACTGTATACGTCCAATTCTCCGTCTTCCTCCAGTGATCCACAGCAAGGGGGACGCCAGGTTTACTTTACCATTTCTGATTGATTTACATATATGTAGTTTTATTTAACCATCTATGTACAAACTCTTCAATAATTCACATGCCTTCATTCAGCACATTCCGTCGCCTCATAGCCAGGTCGACGAAGGAGGTAGTTCCTCTAATACACCTGTATGGGGAGCGAAAGATCCTGCGACGGGGAAGCTGTGGATCCGTCCTGACGGCACCGAGGGGTGAGTCATACAACGTTACTAATAACGCTACGATTTTTACCCTTTAGTTTGTATGCTCATATTTGCATGATATCCTCTATCTACATATTTGACCCTTATCCCCCGGTGGCTGATATCTTGTCAACCCAAATATTCCGCAATTTCAATGAGCCTTGGGGCACGTGGAAAGAAATTCCTAAGGACACCCGGAATAGATGGTTCGACGAGTTTTTAGTAAGTTAAGTGATTTATAGTTATTAATTTCTTATCCAAATACGAACTGATTAAGTATTTGTAACATTTGGAGCACTAATTGTTCATTATTGATTTTCAGAGTAAGTTTGAGACGTTGCCTGAACATCATAAAGGTCTGAGAAAAGCTTTTAACCATAAAGGAAGCAAGTGGTTGTCTGGGAGATTTCATAAATTGAGAAAGGGTGTGGGCAAGACAGATTGGATTGACCCTGACACTGCAAGCCTATTACTTGCACAGTGGGAGAACGATGAGAAATTTAATAATAGAAGTCGGAAAAGTAAGGAGAATAGGGCCAAGCAGGTGGGACCTTCATATGCTGGCGGGTCCATTCCGTTGAGTGAGCATTGTCGGAAAATTGTGAGTACACGTTATTTTCTATTAAAGTATTCAATGTTTTGTACCTTGAAACAATTTGTTAACGATTTTTCATGTGTTTGCAGGCACAGTCTGAGGATGTTCCACCAGAAGAAGTTGAGTGGCGTGCCTTTGAGCAGACCCATACCCGACAAACTGAAGGGGGTGAGAAGATATGGATTAACGCCAGGGCGGAGCAAGTGGCGGTGAGACATTTATATTGTATTGATTCTTTGTTTCGGACACCAACATGTTTATTTCATTTCACATCGGCTTTTTTTGTGATGTCTTTTTTTGTTTATAGGGCAACTATCTGAGGCTGACTCAGGAGAGAGACTCGCAGAGTGGAACCCAACCCTCATCCTCTCAGTCCGATAACGAGACTCTATTCATACAGGCTGCGGGTGGATTTAACAGCAAAGGTAGAGTCTTCGGGTTAGGTTCCTATGCCAGCCGACTTAGGGAATCAAAGCGCTCCACATCCAGCAGTAGCGAAGGTGTTTCTGCAGGTAAACGTAATACATTTGATATTAATTGTAACATTTTCATTCTCTGGTTCATTTAAATGCAGTGCAAAAAAGATAATTATATTTCCTAATTTTTTGGTAGATGAGTTGATGAGGATGAAGACAATTATCGAGTCGCAAGCAGTTGAGCTGAACGAGACAAAGCAAAAACAAATGAACACAGACATTGAGCTCCACCAGACACAGGAGATGGTTAGACAGATGCAGCGTCAAATCATGGCCCTAATGAAAGACAAGGGTCCGATGCCGCCTCCTGAAGGTGATCCTCCTGCTGATGATGATGATGAGGATGCTGCTGTTTAGATTACTTTTTTAGTACATCTCTGTTGAAACACTATATTTATAATGTATTTTTATGAAGATTCGGTATGTATGTTATATAATTTTTTTTAAATATTTTATTATATAATTTTTAAACAAAATTAAAAAATAAAATAAATAAATTTAAAAGAATAATGGAAAAGAATATAATTATTTTTAAAAGAATATAATTTTCAAAGAAAATTTAAAAAAAATTAATTAATTAAAGAAAATAATAAATAATTTTTTTAAAAAAAATAATCAAATTAGCGACGGAAACTGAATCCGTCGCTAATTTGAATTTAGCGTAATTAGCGACGGAATATTATTCCGTCGCTAATTTGAATTTAGCGACGGATTTAAATTCCGTCGCTATTAGTGATGGAATTATTTTCCATCGCTAATAGCGACGGAATTGAAATCCGTCGCTAATTGCGACCACTTTTTAGCGACGAAAAAAATCCGTCGCTAATTCATTTAGCGACGGAATTTGAGGGTTTAGCGACGGATTTTTTCCGTCGCTAAAACCCTTTTTTCTTGTAGTGAATACTAATAGAAAGAATACCTATAAATATCATAATCACTTCAACTGATGACCTAAAAAGAAGGCCCTCAAGCGAACCACACGATTATATTAGACAAACTGGTCTCATGCGACACCTTTTCCTCGAACCACTTTATGAGTGTCTTGTTTTTCTCATTAGCTATTTGCATGTCATTCTTCCTTGGATTCATATTCTTCAGGCTATTTATGTGTTCATCTATAGATAATTGAACTTCTTTCATGTTATTCAAGATATACAAGTGTACTTGCAACACCTCTTTAGGAGGCATATTCTTCGCTTTGAGTCCCCGTGTTCGCTTGCTTATCCCCTCTTCCCCTCTTCATGATGAGATTGTGCCTTCGCCCCTGATAGATAATATTTGCCAAAGTTCATAGCCTCTTCAACTACACATCTTTCAACTATTGAGGGTTCATGTGGATAAGGATTTTTAGAATACCCTTTTAAGATCTTCATGTATCGCTCGGAAGGGTACATCTACCTTAGGTAATTTGGACCATAGAGCCTTACCTCCCTTACCAAATGAACTATCAAATACACCATTATATCAAAAAATGAAGGAGGAAAATGCATCTCTAGTTGAGACAAAATAATATAACCCTCATTTTCCAATTCATCCAAATTTTCAATGTCGATGACTTTGTCACATATTGAATTAAATAAAACACATAATTTTGTTATAGTGGTTCGCACTTCATCTTTTATAATGTCTCTAATAGCTACTAATAATAGTTGTTGCATCAACACATGATAATCATGGGACTTCTTTCCCACTACCTTCAAATCGAACATTGACACACACCTTCTCACATTAAAAGAATATCCTTGTGGCACTTCAATGTCATATAAACACCTACACAAGCTTCTTTCCTCAGTTTTTGATAGTGTATGCGCCATTGGCTTCATGTATGCCCTTTTACCACATCTCTTAGTTGTGGATATAACCGTTCTCTTATTTCTATATCAACCAAGTCTAGTCTCGCACTAACTCCATTCTTAGTCTTTTCGGTTATGTGCAAAAGCGTACTGACAAAGTGATAAGGCTATCACAAACGTTTTTCTTCACATGCATCACATCAAGACTGTGTCTCACATCAAAACTACGCTAATATAGAAGATCAAAGAAAATTGATCTATTCTTCCATTTGTTCTTCTCACCCACAATCATTTGATTCTTTCTCAAGATAACATTGACATGTTCCACCCGGCCATAAACTTCCTCTCTGATTAATGTATTTGAAGCAATTCTATGCTCTAGTAAGTCGTTGAAACGCTTTCTTAATCTACGATACAGGTGGAACCGATGACGAAACCTCACGTGACTAAGTTAAACTATTTTTTCCATGCTTAAGTTGATGGAAGTGTGTATTTGCTTCACATATCAAACATGCTTTATACCCTTTCATACTGTACCCTGACAAATTTCATATACAGAAAAGTCATTTATCATGGTAAAAATTATTGCACGTAGTTTAAAGGACTCCTTCTTATATGCATCAAATACATTTATGCCTTCCTCCCATACCTTCTTCAAGTCCTCAATCAAAGGCAACAAGTACACATCAATATTGTTCCTCAACCGTTTTGGTCCAGAAGTCATCATAGAAAGCATCACATACTTGCATTTCATATATAGCCAGAGAGGCAAATTGTATATTAAATTAAAATAGTCCTCTACTTACTTTTAACCCCACCTCCACTTACTTTAAAAAATAAATAAATACAAGTTGTGGAAGCACTACAACGTGTTTTGGTACGTAGCAATGGTAACTATAGAGTTTCTTTGTTAAATATTTATGGTGTTTAAGAAACGCTACAATTTCCATTTTCTGTAATAATGTTATGGCTTTCAAAAGCTACAGTA
Source organism: Acacia crassicarpa (assembly GCA_034222035.1). NCBI lineage: Eukaryota > Viridiplantae > Streptophyta > Magnoliopsida > Fabales > Fabaceae > Acacia > Acacia crassicarpa. The sequence goes on along the minus strand of JAWXYG010000009.1, from coordinate 39,656,613 downwards.
TTCTATTAGTTATGTGATTTATAGTTTTTTACATGGTAACTGTAGCGTTTATTTTTTATGTACGACTCTCTCTCCCTCTCACCAAAAAAAAAAAAAAAATTCATGTGTGTAAAAAGATATATATAATAAAACAAAAAACATTATTATGGTCAAAAACTAGTGTAAAAAGATAAAAACTTACGTTTTTACCGTTTTTAATGAAGAAGATGTAGACGACTTAGATGTTGATGCCCATGATGAGGAAAGTTTGATTGAAGTTGAAGTGAGGAAACCCATAGATAGTCATGATTTAGACATTCTAAGTTTTGCAAATGAACTTGTTAATTATAAGAGCAAGAGAAGAGGACATTGCTTGAGGACATGCAATTGATGCAAGATGATGTGTTTAATTTGAATCAATTAATATAATTTAGGAATTGTTAAACTTTATTCTTTTGATGTTTTGGAACTTGATTGTAAGAGTTGTTAAACTCTTTTTGTATTTTTTAACTTATGTTTTATATAGTTATGAGACTTGTGTCTTTTAAATATAAAGTTATTTATTGAATTTTGAATAGTGATTTATGGTTTTTTACATGCATGTGTGTGTGTAATCTTGTATCATAACCTTAAGTAGTAGAAACTTTACGTTTCGTGTCGTTTTTACGGTTTACGTTTCTACCACCCCTTTCACTTCTCTATAGAAACTCGATTTTAACAATATTAATTATAAGTAAAGCTACCCGTTTGCATTACTATATTAATTAATGAAGGCGTTAATTTCAAAAGCTTTTGAAACATTGAAGGGTGAAAGAGAATAATAAATTAATATGATTGAAAAAGATAATAAAATAAAAAACGCTGTAAGTAAAGCTACCCGTTTCATTACTATATTAATTAATGAAGGTGGTTCAAAAGCTTTTGAAACATTGAAGGGTGAAAGAGAATAATAAATTAATAAGATTGAAAAAGTAAAGAAATTGGTAAGACTATAAGAAGATTCTGAACTAGTCATTATCAAAAACGACTATAAAAAAATTCACACACACCTACGCACCCCTGGGTACGTATTCATGGAATAATAATTTTTTTAAAAAAAGTGCATGCATGTTGTCAGTGTCTATGGTGTCTAAAGGCTATATATATATATAGACATACACACAATATAATGATCGTGGCCAAAGAAAATTTAAAAAGAAAAAATCAAGTGATCTCATGTAGTTGTGGAGTTTTTCTTTCTCACGTAAACGAAAATGGAGACAATCTTATTGAACTTTATATTACAAATTTATTGTGACAAGAAGCTTATCACACTTCAGATTCTTTTCAGTAAAACAAAAATTAAAAAAGTTTGTTTGATTTTCAAAGAGTTTATTCTACATCATTAATATCAATATATATCGGAGCATAGAAGTTCGTCTCTGGCAAGCTGCAGTTTGGATAGATTATCAAATCGGGATAGAATGGTAAATTGGAAAGCTTATTTTCAGAATCTTGAAGTGAAATGTATCATGAATTGTAAATTTAAGATCAATTTTAACGATAACATTAATGTAATTTTCACATTTAAAAAAAAAAAAAAACATCACATGTTTGTATACATTAACATTTTAGAGGCAAATAAACACTTCAGAAAAAAGAAATAGAAAAATAGGACTATGAGGATAAGTGAGAGGGTATTCGGGATAATCATAGAAGTAAAAGAAAATTCATAAATAAATCTGGATAAAATTTTCTTTAAAAAAGTTTTTTAAAGTTGGGTCATGCCAGATCTAACCTGATATGTACACAACCTGGTTCACCTAGAAAAGCTGACGTTGTGCGATTCCTATAATTCGGGCTTGTATCGCTGCTAGAATCATAAGATATATACATCAATATAGAATCATATCATTCTCATATGTTTTTAAATCAAATCATGACACACGACTCGAAATTCGTAGAGTTTTAATAACCATGGAATATACTGATAACTAATAAAGAAATGAAAAGAGAATTAATTAATAAAAATAGGCAACGCTTTCCTAACTTCCTTTGTTATTTTATATGTTACATTCAGTAACGTTTTAAGAAACTTAAAAAATAAAAGGGGAATACAAGTACGAATAAGTAAATGATTTTAATTTTTATTTCATTTCAATAAAAACATATACGTAAAAAAAAAAAATCACTTTTAGATATAAAAATTCTAAATCAGAGTCAATGAAGAGTGGCACAGTTGGCTAGGGCTTTGGTCTTCAGTCTAAGAAAGAAGAGGTTCAATACCCACTAGTCGATGTAAGAGCCTCATTAGTACTTTTTGAGCTTGGAGACGTGCCTTGGGTCTAGTAAATTACCGGTGTCTACCCCATCTAAACTTTTTTACAAAAAAAAAAAAAAATCTAAATCAGATATGGTCATTACTTATTTATCCGCAAGGGACCTCCCTAAATCAGATATGGCCATTACTAGGACGGATGGTGAAAAGACAATTTTGTTTATGTCTATTTTTACACTGTCATTACTTATTTATCAGCAGAAGACCAAAGTTTTTTGGAGGGTAATTTTGCCTCAAAAGTGTCAAAAAAAAAAAAAAAGCAATTTTGCTATGGTCATAATCCCAGTTAATTTTGATCTTTAGTTGACAAATATGATAAGCTGGTAGTCCATGTGTTATTCATGTCATTTTTGTTAATATACAAATTTGCCTCATAAATCAATATGTCATCTAATTCATTTATTGTTAAAGTTAGATCTAAAACTTCCAGGACAAATTTCCACATTTACAAAAATAACATATGAACTATCAACTCAGTATATTTAAGTACCTAATAGTCAAAATTAACTACGATAATAATCATAGCAAAATTGCTCTCTTTTTGACACTTTCAAGACAAAATTGCTCATTGGTGACAATTTTTTAGACAAAATTGTAACTTAACCCTTTTGTATAACCCTTTTGTATAAGACCCACTTTATAGTTTAATTTCTTTATTAAGGTGTGGACCTTATGCATTACGGATGGGAGGGGTAATATTTATCATATATAGTTTAAAAGTATTCAATCATGTATTTTTCAAGAGATCGATCGATATCTCTGTTTATTATCTGTTTTCAATAATGAAAAAGATCGGGTTAAATTTTGAAAATGATACAAAGAGTATGTATAAGATAAATACATATAGTACATCTTTGATGGATATATACAATTGCAGAGCTTTTCAAGGGTCAGAGAGGGCCATCCCCCCCCCCCCCAAAAAAAAAATTGTCCTAAATATTTAATATAAAATGAATTTTTTATACAAAATTTATACATTTAGCCTAAAAAATTTTACATTTATCCTAAAAATTTATACATTTGGCTCGCAAATAATTTTTTTCTTAATAGTTAATGAATATAGATTTGGCCCCCCAAACATTTATCCCAAGATCCGTCACTGGATATATATATATATGATGGCAAATAAAAAGATGTAAATATTATATATAAAGGCAATGATTATTTTTGTATGAAGTTCGAATTATATATATAAAGTTTAAATCTTATTTGAACCATTCAAATTATTATTTATTTTAAATGTTTTAATTCAAAATTTTATTTTAATTTATTTATTTATTAAAATAATGATATTACATTATTGTTTAAGATAAAATATGTAAACCAAAAAATGAAATTAATTTTAAATTTTGATGGTGACATTATTGAAGATATGTTCTTGTTAAGTTACTATTTATTTACTCTACCTTATTTAACTAAATAAAAAATATTATTGCACAGTTCTGAGTTCTGACCTAACCCCGATATTTAGAGCACTCCATATTCTATATAATGCAAGCTGTGAGACTAAAAATAATGACAAGGCCTACCTGTTCATACCTATCTTTAATTTGGTATGTGTTTTTTTTTTTTTTTTGAACAATAATTTGGTATGTGTTATTACATTGAAAATTATAAAAATATTTAAATTAATATAACATATAGCAGCTTTTCATCTTTCTAATTTAATTGGACGTTCTATGTATAGCAAGTTGTGAGAGAGAGAAAAATGACAAAGCCTACTTGTTCATATCTTTGATGCATTATTATATATTAAATATGTTATACGATGGTGGGCTAGCTTTAATTTGTTCATTACAGATAGTGAAATTAATTAAAATAAGTCATAGTTTATTTATATATAATAAAATTTTCTATATATATATATATATATATTGTACTCCTTATTCTTTTAGTAGAAAACTAGAAACTTTGAAATACTTGATAACTTTGTGGTCTAATGACACACCATATATATCGATCCGGGGCACCAGCTTGTCTTTTTTTCTTTTTTTAAAAAAATGGTTGATACTTTATAAAATGTTTCCTATAAAGCCACGTTAATCTATGATTAATTTAACAAAAATTAGGTTGAACGACATGTAACTTGCTCACTTTATATCTTTTACTCATGCACAATTTAGAATGGACTTTGATACTAAAACTTATTATATAATTTTAAAAAAAAAAAAAAACTTCAATCAAAGTGTCAAACAAGCCCAAAAAGTTTCATTTTCAAACATATATATTATGACTCTTAAAACATTTAAAAATATATATGAACCAATTCAGGCAACCAATTCATATATCTTTCTAGGGAAAAAATTATATATATAAATATATAGACACACACACGTGACACACCCCAGCCAGACCCAAAGAGGCCTTAATCATTGAACATCCCAAAGTAATGGGGAAAAAAAAAAGTATATATATATATATATATATTTCCTTTTTTTTTTTGTGGCCATAACCAGGGAAGCTAGTGACTGGTATATGAAGTCTACAGAATTCCAAGTTCTGCCTATAAATACGTGGCCTTGAGGCCATTTTATGTACTAGCTTAGCTTAGCTTCATCGGAAAACCCAGAAAAACACAGAGAGATAATGGAGCGGACAGAAAACAGAAACCATGAGAGAAGGAAAAAGGGAGGCCTTGTCACAATGCCCTTCATCTTCGGTAATACATACATGCATATATATATATATATATATATACCCCCTTCTTCAATCTTGTGTTTTAATTAAAGAGATATAGTTAGGTGCTTAAGATAGTTAAATCCTCGAGGTTAACATAGATTCTCTCCTCGTCTTTCCCTGGTAGTTTTGGGGTTCAGTCATTATCTTCGGAGAAGGAAGAGTATTTCATTGAATCTTTTTGTTAACGAGATTGGTTTATATATATGTGTGTGTGTTTAATTGTTAACGTTGTTTAGCAAAGTTTACAACTTTATATGTTGTTTTTTGAATTAAGAACTAATGATGGATTATGTTGTGTCCGTTGAAATGAGTAGCAAATGAGGCTTGCGAGAAACTGGCAGTGGTGGGGTTCAATGCGAACATGATAAGCTACTTGACAGGGCAGCTTCATTTGCCTCTCACAGAAGCAGCCAACACTCTCACTAACTTTGGTGGCACTGCAAGCTTGACCCCTCTTCTTGGTGCCTTCGTCTCTGACTCTTTTGCTGGAAAGTTCTGGACCATTTCTCTTGCTTCCATTTTCTACCAACTAGTATGTTGTTGTCCATCTCTCTCACACACACTCACTTCTTCTTCTTCTTCATCTTTATTTACATATATAAGCTTTAGGTATGACTGTATGAGAATAGGTTCGTCCCAAAACATAAGTTTCATTTCAATTTTGTCTCAAAGTTTACTACTCTTTTTTTCAACTTTACCTTTTGAGTATATATTTGTTGCATTTATTGTCTTTTTCTTTTATTTTCTTTACAAATAAGTGTATGTTTCGGGGGGAATATATTTATTGCTCTCAATTGATTTTAACTTTTTTTATGTAAACGCAAATCAATTATTTAAAACTTATATTTAAAGGCGTATGAGTATTACCGTTGCGATATGTCTAATATCAGGCGCCTATGAATATAGTTTATTATGACTTTACAAGTTTATATACATTTTATTTGTGTAATTTACAAGTTTAAGAAAGTTAATTAATTACAGTTTGAAATATTCCTAAAATTTAATAGAAATTTGGAAAAATTGTACCTAGCTGAGCGAAGAAAAATACGGTAAAATGGTTCCTTAAAATCCTAAAATTACGGTGAAGTCTCGTGAGACTTTTTTACAATATTTTTCATATATGAAAAGACACAAATGCCCCTATAGAGGCTCATAGACTTATTAACATAGGCACATAAACTTATCAAAATATGCTCATGAACTTATTAACACAAGCACAAGGTGCATTTGTGTCTTTTTACATATAAAAAATATTTTAAAAAAATTCCAAGAGGCTTCACTACAATTTTGATATTTTAAAAAACCATTTTATCGTAAATTTCCTTATTCGGGAACTAGGTGCAATTTTCCCTACAAAATTTCTTTCAGAATTGATATAAACTTTGATTGGTAATATGTATTCTCCTAAATAATTAGCATTTCAAAGATGCATGTTTTAGTATAAATATTCCATATTTATATATATATATATATATATATATATATATATAAGTCTTGAAACTAATAATTGTTATATATGTGGATGATGGTCAGGGATTTATACTGTTGACAGTATCGGCCATACTTCCACAGCTAAGGCCCCCGCCATGTACAGGCGAAGAGCCCTGCCAAGAAGCTAATGGGGGACAGCTAGCAATCCTCTACGTGTCACTCATTTTAAGCGCCATCGGGTCGGGCGGGATCCGACCCTGCGTGGTCGCATTCGGGGCAGAGCAGTTCGACGAGTCGGATCCGAAACAGTCCACGAAGACATGGACCTACTTCAACTGGTACTACTTCGTGATGGGGGCAGCAATTCTGGTGGCAGTCACACTACTTATCTACATTCAAGACAATGTCGGATGGGGCTTGGGTCTTGGGATCCCCACTGTTGCAATGTTGATCTCAATTATTACTTTCATGGCCGGGTACCCGCTTTACCGCCACCTGGATCCGTCCGGGAGCCCGTTTACCCGACTGGTCCAGGTAGGTGTGGCTGCCTTTAGAAAGAGAAAGATGAATGTGGCTGATTCCAAATTGCTGTATCAGAATGATGAACTTGATGCGCCTATATCTTTGGGAGGGAAGCTTATTCATACCGAGCAGATGAAGTAAGTGTTTCTTTATTATTTTTTAGGATAGAGTTTGAAAACTGACTCTCCTAGAGTTTTAAAAAAAAATAGAATTGATCTTGTAGCCGTTATAACTTTGATTCGATTATAACTCAGTTATTAATTTTAATTCAGTGCAATTTAAATCCTGTAATTTTAAAATTCAACTCATTTATTATATCTTACTTCAATCCTTTTTTTTTTCCCCTCTTTCACTTGAACTCATACACTTGTCATACCTATAGAGGGTTAAATTTGCAGCTTAAGGGACACTTAATGCCAGTTGAGCCAAATTGCTTCAACACTAGCTGCAATTCAATTCCTATAGTTTAACCATTTAAAAGTTAAAACTTTAGTCCATAAGCTTCATAATATATATACATAAGAACTAATATTTTAAAATGGTTAAATTATAAACATTGAGTGAAAATTTAAGAAATAAGTTACTATTGAACCAAAATTATAGAGAAAATTATTTATAAATTTTGAATGGTCAGTTATTTTTTGAGAGAGGAAATTAATAGTTGGATGCCTATATTTTTGACTGGCTATAAATAAAGGGATATATTTTTATATTTTGAGGGTGTGAATTATTGACTGATATTTTGTTTGGTACTAATAGATTACTGATTGTCTGATTTAGTTATGATGAGGTTGTGAGTCAAAATCTGTGGTGATCCAGTAGGACACAGTACATGGGACAAATTGGTGGGCCTCGTGTCTCATGTGCTTTTGCTTTCTCCCCATTTCGGTTGATCCTCACCTCTTTTTTCAACCTTATCATGGCCACCCACTTTTTCAAGTTGGATTTGGTGCATATGATTGCTTATATCTATTGAGACGTGCATCATGTGTATATTTTATTTTAATCATTAAGATGAGATGAAGAAGAGATTCTAGATCTTTATTCTTTATGAGATTTAAATAATTGATTTATCTCAAATGATAAAAATAACATCTATATTGTAACTACAAACCTATAGTTTATAAGTCACTTCACATCTCATACTTCCTCTCACAGAAGAGCTTGTAGGTCCCCTCCTATGAGTTGAGTGGGGAGTGAAAAAAAATATTATGACTACCTATTATTAGATGTATCTCGAATAATGCAAAATCACTTCTTAAGTGAAATCAAACTCAACTAGTATGTGCATTGTTTATAGGGATAAAGGGCAATTTTATCTTAGAAGTTGTCATCGAGGGGCAATTTTACTCCAAAAGTTTTTTTGGAGGTAATTGCTACTGAAGTATAAAAAAGGGAGAAATTTTTTCCTAACCACTAATTTTAGCTGTTAGTTGACTAAATGTGTTGAGTTGGCAATTCACATATCATCCACGTTATATTTGTTGGTACGAATTTGTCTCCGAAGTCTATGTGTCATCTACTTCAATTTTTTTCAAAATTAAATTTAAAACTTACGTAACAAATTTGCATCTTAACAAAAATCATATGGATGGCACATAAACTGTCTACTAGACATATTTAGTTAACTAATGGTGAAAATTAGTTGAGCTAACGATTTCAAAGCAAAAATGTCTCTTAACCCTTGTTTGTATATAGATATGGAGCCCAATAGTATAATTGGGCCTAGGCCCATTTTGAACGATAAAGACATTCTTTCTGCTTTCTCTAACAATGAAATTTTAATATGTAGGTTCTTGGATAAGGCAGCAATTGTAACAGAAGAAGATAACGTGAAAAGCCCAGACCCATGGAGACTAAACACAGTTCACAGAGTAGAAGAATTAAAGTCCCTCATAAGAATGGGCCCCATATGGGCCTCAGGCATAATTCTCATAACGGCCTATGCCCAACAAGGCACCTTCTCTCTCCAACAAGCCAAGACCATGAACCGCCACCTCAGTCACTCCTTCCAAATCCCCGCCGGCTCCATGTCCGTTTTCACCATCCTCTCCATGCTCTCCACCACTGCCTTCTATGACCGCATCTTCATCCCGATCGCTCGCCGCTTCACTGGCCTTGACCGTGGCATCTCCTTCCTCCACCGCATGGGCATTGGCTTCGTCATCTCCACCTTCGCCACCCTAGTCGCCGGCTTTGTTGAGATGAAGCGCAAGAACGCCGCCTTCTCCCATGGCCTTGCCGATCATTCTCAGGCGACCATCCCCATATCGGTGTTCTGGTTGCTGCCTCAGTACTGCCTTCATGGCGTGGCGGAGGCGTTCATGTCCATAGGGCATATGGAGTTCTTTTATGATCAGTCGCCGGAAAGCATGAGGAGCACCGCCATGGCTCTCTTCTGGGCCGTCGTCTCCGTCGGAAACTACGTGAGCACGCTGCTGGTTACATTGATTCACAAGTTCACTCGACGGCCCGATGGCTCTAACTGGCTTCCCGATAACAACCTAAACAAGGGCAAGTTAGAGTATTTTTACTGGCTCATTACAATACTCCAACTTATTAATCTTGTCTTCTACTTGTGGTGCGCTAAACGCTATACTTATAAGCCTATCCAAGTTCACAGTAAGAGTGATAGTAGCAGTTCAGATGAGAAGGAAGAACGAGAAGAAGTTGAGCTTGCAAGTAAGGTCTAGCTTGCACGTACGGTTATTAGTTGAGGCTGCATGTATAGTTAGCTAAGAGCCATAAGTATAATATAATATGGCAGTTATATTATTAGCATATTGTATGTCCCTATGTATTTCTATTATTAATAAGGAAAGGATATATGGAATGGACTAGTTTTCAATGACTACTTTATGTGCAAATTTCCAAAAGCATCATATCGATCTTCTATGATTTCTTCCATTATAGGCTTGTCTTTAGATTAGTGTATTTGCTTTCTGTTTGTTATAAAAATAGGACAAAGTTTTAAAGCCAGATTTGATCCTAAATAGAAGGTAAAAATATATGGGAAAATTGCACTTAGGTCCCAAATAAGAAAAAATACGATCAAATAGTCCATTGAAATATTAAAATTGCAGTGAAGTCCCGTGAGACTTTTTGGCAATATTTTTCATATATGGAAAGACATAAATACCCCATGTGCTTGTGTTAACAAGTTCATGAGCCTGTTTTGACAAATCTATATACATATTTTGACAAGTTCATGTGCATGTATATTAACAAATGAGTAGGTTTTGACCAGTTCATGTGCTTCTTTTGACAAGTCCATGAACATGTTTTGACAAATCCATGAGTATGTTGTAACAAGTTTATGTGCATGTGTTGACAAATCCATAAGTCTTGATGGGGGTATTTGTGTCTTTTTACATATAAAAAAATATTGTTAAAAAATCTCACAAAAGTTCACCGCAATTTTGAGATTTTAAGGGATTATTTTATCGTTTTTTCTCTTACTCGGAACCTAAGGGCAATTTTTTCAAAATATATTATTTGGGTGCTGACCCATTTTAACCTAACAAAAGTATAAATATAATTATTTGGTGAAAATATATTTAATCATCGAGTTAACACATAAATTTTAAATGGTAAAACAGAAAACATTTGCTCGAATTTCAAAGCCCAAAACTCCTTTGTACTATCACCCCTACAAAGTGACAAGACATATTCTCTCACACAGAGATACATAGGGTTTATTGTGTAAAAAGCTTACTTTTAGAAAGTAATGGTTCACAAAAGTTATGGACGCTTGACGTCTATGTTATATGCTTTTTGCTTTGTTTTTTTTTTTTTTTTTGGGTTAATACATATATATTTTTTCTGATATAATGCTTTGTTTATGTATGGCTCAATGTAGATATACTTGCTTGATTGTGTTGTTCACTTTTTAGGTTTGTTTTCATAGAAATATGTGAAAACTTAAACATTCCATGCCCATCACTTTTTTTTTCTTTTTAATTGAGGTTTGAATATAAGGAAGGAAATTTTTTCTCCTCCTTTTCTCCTCCTCTCTGCATTTCATCTTCTTCATCGCATGTTCTTTCGCCGACGGCTTGTGCCTTACACACAAGCCGCCGGCGACCATCACCTTTGTGCCACAGACGAGTCCAAGTGGTTGTTGCGAATCCATATCTTTGATCTGCAATCCAGGTGCTTTAGAGTCCAGATCCTTGATTTAGGGTCCTCTCCCTCAGAGTTCTGTCAGACGTGACCTTCTCTTGTCCTTGTGGCGAGCCTTTTCCTCTCCTCTTCAGATCTGATCTGTGGAAGTGAGATTTATCTACTGTTTTATTACTTTTCTATGTTATTGGGTTGTCTAGTGGTGTTTTTGTCTTATGAAATAAGCAAATCTGTAAGATCTGCGTGTAAATCCTCTTGTGTGGCCAAGGTCATTAGATCTGATTCAACAGGGGAGCAGAAGATTTCTTCTGGACATCATGGGTCTTCTTACGTCTGAGGTTGGGTTTTTTGTATTCTTAACCCCAATATGGGGTACCTGTACAGCTGCTCTCATTGCAGCTAATGCTTATAAGGAGGTGTACCTGTACAACTACTATCGTTGCAGTTAATGCTTATAAGGAGGTGTGTCCGTTTGGGTGGGTTTTACAACCATCACCTTCTTCGTTGTCACTACTAATCCTAGATATTGAGGAGGCTGCTTTGTCTATGATTCTACTTCTACTTCTAAATATTTTATGTACGGTGATTGGCTGTTTTTGTTGTTGTTTTTGTCTTAGATGTATTTTGTTATACTGGATCTGGCTTTACTTATATTCAGATATTGTACCTGTTTTTAATATTAATATAAATAGTTTTCCGATAAAAAAAAGTTTTCTTTTTTCATTTAAAAGGAAGAATCCAATATAAATATAGTTGAAATAAGGAAATTCTATATAAGGCTAGTAAACTCAATAAATCTTAGGGAAAATTATAATAAAAGACCTAAAAAAATAATATTTATTAAGAAGGACCATAAAAAGTGGTAATTATTTTAAAGGACTAAAAATTAAAATATTAAAATTGAAAGACAAACTTGCCCTTAATCAGATTTTCTATATTATCTTTAATTAAATCAGAATCCGATTGTTTTTTTTTTATACGTAGAATTTAATTGATTGAAAATAATAAATGAAAAGTTTCCAATATGAGTCTTCCTATGCCGCCGATCAATATGACCCTGTTACTTCTATTGAAATATTAAATAAATTTATATCATTAAGTATTGTGGGAACAATACTTAATGATATAAATTTATTTAATATTTCATTAATTTTTTTAATATATCATATTTTTCAATTCAAAATTATTATATTTAAATTTGAATTTTTATTTTTAATATTAAAATGTAACTTTAATATAAATTTGGAATATTCTAAGAGTCATGATAATATTTTCTTATCTGTAAGATTTACTTTCTCGGTACCTTTCTACAAGTTCTTGACTCCTTGAGTGAAAATTAAAGGATTCATGACATGTTTGTGAAAGATTTGTTGTGACACCGTTATTTTTAAATTTATTTAAATGTATCATTTTTTTCTCTGGTAAAAAAAATAATTAGCATTTTTTTCAAAAGAGAACCCATTTCAATGATAAAATTTTGAAAAAAAAAAAAAGAGGATCCCATTCCAAAAGAGTAAACAGCAGGCGGATTTTATAAGGGCAAAAACAGGAGTGACAGGGTCATATTGATCGACGGCATAGGAAAACCCATACTGAAACTTTCCATTTATTATTTTCAATCAATCAGATTCTACGTATCAAAAAAATAATAATCAGATTATGATTTAATTAAAGATAATATAGAAAATCTGATTAAGGGCAATTTAGTCTATTTAATTTTTTGTCCTTCAAAATAATTACCACTTTTTATGGTCCTCACTCGTATGCCTTGAGGAGCATGAACGACTCCATGAGAAGCCATCACTTTCGCCACCGTGAGAACTTGCTTTCGCCGTGAGGAACCCTATTTGTGACAAACAACATATAATTTAGCCTAAAAACAAATAAACCATCTTTGGGTGTTCGTTCAGGTGCTTTTAGGACTTGGCACTTCCCTGAATTTTCAATTTTCCGCGCAACCAATCAGGGCATTTTCTAATCGGAATCTGCATCCTCGTCATTACTTTGTTCGTTTGTAATTCTCCCTTTGATTATCAAAATCGGTGTACGCAATATTAAAACTTGAACAAGTCTTTTTTCTCCGAATCGCCTTAAAAAAAAAATTGTAAATTCCACAATAAAGTTTCAAGGAGTAATGACGCAGATGGAAAAACGCCTGTTCTTGGTCTTGTTGAACTGCTTGTTTCTTCTTTATCCGTCCGATTTTTCATTATTTATGCATTCAACTTCTTCTTTCAACTTTTTCCTCTTTTGATTTTATCAATTTTTAATCGTTTATTAATTTTTTTTTTTTGCAAATAAACGCAGATGGCTGCGCAATATTATCCTTTTGGACGTTACAGGATTTTTGGGAGTGAAGTGTTCTACACCACTCAACTTTCATTTGCTTTTGTCAACAATCGTCCTGCTCGTCCGGGTATAGTGTTGCCTTGATTCTCAGTACCCTCATCTCTTTTTATCATGTTTAATTTTACTTTGATTATTCAAAGACGCATCCTCTACTTATCCGCACATTCACAGGTTCAGGTGCTGTAGCCTGTATATATTGTCAGAAAAAGGATTCCTCATGATAGGGCAGCTTCTAAAGCGGCAACTTCTAAAAACGGCAATTTCTCATGGTGTCGTTCACACTCCATAGCTCACACGAGAGAGAGCGGCATGTTAACACCTACTTCTCTTTAGAACATGGATTAGGGGTATTATTAAAAAAATAACCAACATTTAAATATTTTAAGTTGAGTCGTTAACCCAATTTAAAATTTATTGAGATTACCAGCCTTATATAAAATCTCCCTATTTCAATCATCTTTATATGAAATTCTCCCTTTTTAAAAACAGATGTGGAAAATACTTTCTAAGTCTACCTCATGTACTTAATATATTAGATTATGACCCTGGTCCATCTTGATAGGCCAAACTATTTGATTACAAAACAAGTATCCCTATTAAATAAGAAACAAATCATCTTTAATTATGGATTTGTGAATTAAGAAACAAGTTATTGTATATTAGAAAATAAATCAAGAATTAATTTATTGATTATTACTTAGAGGGCAAATAGTAATGCACATAGCTACATAAATAGTTGTAATGCCCCGGATTATAATTAATGATGATGATGATGATATAATAATAATAATAACAATAATATAGTAAATAAATATTTAGAATTTAATAATGTTTGTATTATTTTACAATTTATTAATTGGCAATAATTATAGTAATAATAGAAATTTAGAAATTTAATTGTATTGTTTTATAATTAGAAATAGTTAAAGAGCCCAGCCCATAACTAAACCCTAAATTTTAATTATAAACTTAGGTCTAGCTGTCTAAACCTAGCAAAGCTCCATACTTTTCTTCTCCACCACCTTTTCTTATCAAATCATCCTTTCGGACAGCAAAAATGGAGACCAGATAATTCTAATCCTCATAGGTCTTAGGTTAGTTTTATGTAAATTTTAATAGGTAATCCTAATCTCTAGATCAATAGAAATCATTTGTTTATAGGTTGTATCTTCTTTAATTCAAAACTCCCGCAATTGCTCACTGCTCTTTGTGATTTTCTTTCTTTTCGTGCGTCTATGCATCCTTTTATTCTAATTGATCTTCTTATTGTGCAATACAAAGGCCCAGCGTCCCTTCCAAATTTCTTAAGGATATGGTATATCCTTTTATTAGCAACACTGGTAATCCTAATAAAACAAAGCAATATGGAGAAACAAAATATTTACGTAATAAAAATATCTTCCACATATATATATATATATACCTCCAAGAAAATAATTTTATTATTCTTCATTCAATTTAATTAGTGGGAAGAGAACCATGGTAGACCCGGATATCTTGGCAGTCTATCCTGTGATCCGGAAACCTACTAGTCACAGATCATCAAATTTTGCCATAAAACATTTTCTTTCTAGTATGCACACCTCTTCCCAAAGTTGCTACTAGTGTCCTGGAAACCTACTAGACACCACTTTGGAAAGAACAGATACTATCGATTCACATCAAAATATATATCGGAGGCATCAGGCCCAAGCCTAATTGTGTTCATCACTTTGGGAGGTAACATCCCAAAGCTATCCTCTTATTGATAAGTTATTTAAAACACACACATAATAAAATCCTAAATTATTTCTATTATTTGCTTATCTTTTATATATTTTTATATTATTTTAATTAAATATAGGATATAATGATATTCTGACTTAAAATCTGTTTATATCTTATTTTATTATGTAGGAGATATTATATAAAGAAAAAAAATATATCAAACTAGCATAAACATTAAAATTAATGTGCTTACTTTATTGATAAATAATGAATAATATATAAACATTGCATTGTGATAGCACGGTAGTTAATCTAGCTAAAATCTAGGATCATAGCTAATATTTAGGATCACTAATATCATGATCCAATAGACTCAATAAAGTAAATTAAAATGACTCCACTGCTCCCAAAAAAATGGCTAACCACATGCTTATAATAATATAAAAAAAATCAGCACACAATAAACATTTAAAAACTAAATAACTTAATCCCTCTTATTGTGGAGATCAGCAACGTGTGGAAATATTCAACGTTAACCACGTAGAGAAAGAAAAATGGGATCATTAACTTCAACACATTTAAAGAGGTGATCAGACGGGTGAAAAGCATGGCCAAATATTGTACATCTAAAATATTATATTATATTATATTATGTATAGTGCATCACATGAGATTATAAAAAGGTAATATATGCCACGAGAATAAAAAACCTTACGTGAGGAATAGATAAGCTGATGCAAGTATATGATATACCATATCTTTAAGAAATTTGGAAGGGACGCTGGGCCTTTGTATTGCACAATAAGAAGATCAATTAGAATAAAAGGATGCATAGACGCACGAAAAGAAAGAAAATCACAAAGAGCAGTGAGCAATTGCGGGAGTTTTGAATTAAAGAAGATACAACCTATAAACAAATGATTTCTATTGATCTAGAGATTAGGATTACCTATTAAAATTTACATAAAACTAACCTAAGACTTATGAGGATTAGAATTATCTGGTCTCCATTTTTGCTGTCCGAAAGGATGATTTGATAAGAAAAGGTGGTGGAGAAGAAAAGTATGGAGTTTTGCTAGGTTTAGACAGCTAGACCTAATTTAGGGTTTAGTTATGGGCTGGGCTCTTTAACTATTTCTAACTATAAAACAATACAATTAAATTTCTATTATTACTATAATTATTGTCAATTAATAAATTGTAAAATAATACAAATATTATTAAATTCTAAATATTTATTTACTATATTATTGTTATTATCATCATCATCATCATTATCATTATTATTAATTATAATTCGGGGTATTACATTTTTTCCTCCTTAAAACAAGTTTTATCCTCGAAACTAAAATAAAATTCACATGTTACTAATTATCACTTAACAAGTCACAAAATAATTTTAAATATACAATTATCAGAATTTCAAAAAAATAAATCATTTAAAAGACAAGAGAATAGCCCCTCACTACTCATGTCTCACATTTAAAATTTATTTATTCATTTATTTTTATCATTAATTTAATTTAATTTTCTTAAAAAAAATTTAACCTCTGGGATCTTTGATCCCTGAAGAACTAAATAGAATCTTAGGCTCTGATACTATTTTGTAACACCCCAAATTTCTAAATAGTGGTCTTCCTATACTTCTATGAATAGAATGTGGCTATTTATTTACTCTAATAATTGTGTGAGCGTTAACTTATTCGAGTTATGAAACATTAACCTGGATACGAACATGGATGCACTCTTGTGCGCAAGTTTCTTCTTTCTCCTTATTTTAAGATCCACCTTTTTGAACTATGGATTTTTTTTCTAAAATTATTGAGATTGGAGGTAGTATTATTTTTTCGGGGGAAAAAAAGTTTTCTCGTGTAACTTGATAAAATGGGCCAGCTCAAACTGGAGTGGACATGGGAATTTGTGTACCATGACATGGCTAAGCCCAATAATGAAGAATAGGGGTGGGGCCCAATATAACTAACGTTCATGTTGAAATGGCGCGAACCGAGAACTATCGGTTGACGATTCTCTTCTCTCTCTCTCTCGACATTTCTAAGAAGAAACACGGAACGGCACCAAAAGAAATTGAAAGTTAACTTATTCCATTTCTCTTTTGACGTTTCCAACTTCAACGATTCTTCAGTTTTTTCGATCTACAAGTAGCGAAATCCCAATTGCAAATCCCACCGATTGTTCATAGCGAAGGCTTGTATTTACAACTGCCTTCGACGATGGCGGTCACACCTCTTTCCGTCATAGCCGAGGCCTTCGAGGACCTTTCCAAATTCGTCAATGGCGCTGAGAATAATGGGAACACAAAGCAACAAGAGCTTCGCCTCGACAAATTTTGCCGTGCTTGCTCCCACGTCTCTATTCTGTTTCATTCCCTTGGCCTCGTTTTCAAATTTGCTGAATCAGAGTACATTTCCAAGGTTCGATTTCCTTTTTGGGCCTTTCGATTACACTTCTTGATTATGTTTGACGTTCTTGTTTTAATGTAGTGTACCGACATTGGATTATGGATTATGATTGCGAGCGTGCAAGATTTTTCTCTTGCCTTTTCCTTTTTCATTTTTGTCCTGTTCTGTTAATTTGTGAATGATCTAGAAAATGTGTCAAATGTGGTTGGAAATTTTTTTATTAAAAAAACTTCGAATCAGTACATTATGTCGAGGCCCATCTGTCTTAAGCTATGTTGCAGTAAAATTTATTTTCGTAATGGAAATTTAAGTCTTTTTCGGAATTCAAATTATGTATCCAACACCTTTATGGCAGTATCGGGGTGTTGCTTACAACCATTAGTTGTGGCTTCTTTGTTTGCTATTAAATGCAATTGATTATTATGCACCTGACCGAGAAAGTCAGATGTTCCAATATATGCACGATATGTAGTTTATCAACATGTGCACTTTTAGGAAGTAGATGTATCAAGAATTTAGATCCCTTTTGAGCTCTCACACGGTTTTTTTTTTTTAAATTATCAAAGTTTTCCCAAGGCTCTAGTTATATTATACTTAAAGCATGTTCCTGTTTAATGTTTACTTAGTTTTTTTTTTTAATACTTGTTTACTTAGTTTTATTAATGTTCATATGTATCTGTCATCATGGTAATTGACACTTCGTCTTAGTTTTATTAACGTTTATATGCATCTGTTGTCATGGTAATTGACACTTCATCCTGGATGTTTACTTGTCCTTTTACGCATATTTGGTTCAGTTATCAGTATTATACTACTTATTATGTTTAATTCATGGATCCTCATAATAGACTATTAACACTGCTTTTTATGATATGGTGGATACGTTCAGCTTCATGCGCTCACGGATGCATCAAAGACATATGACACTTTACAGGATATAATTGACCTTGACGTTGCAAATGAGACAGTGAAAACTCATGGAAGCCTTTCACGCAGTCTACGAAGAGTTCGGCAGGGTCTTGACCTTGTCAGCGCTATATTCAAACAGTTTTTGTTAACTGAGTATGTATCTTATTTTTCAGAATCCTTTTTTCATTTTTTGGGGATAAAAATGAAAGACGATGATTTGTCTGTGTGATGTTTTTCTTTTCGCGGTTGCTTAACTTAGAAGAAACAACATTTGGCTTTGGGAAAAGCATGCTAACAGTGTCCTTTTTTTGACCAAAAACAGGACTCTTGTTTGACAAACAATTTCGTGATTATAAAGTTGTGCATGTCCCTCTCTTGCGTGAGAAGTATAGAAAAATAAATGTGTGATAGTTAATCACGCGACCTTCCTGGTTCTCACATTCTGGATTGTTTAGAAAATTGGGGGTAGTAGGCATATGTTGTATAGTGTCGGGAATTGATAGTCTATGCTCTTTCAATGCAGCTATACGTCTGTATTGGTTGAGTCACACACTAGAATTCTGATGTCTGATTGACTTTCAAGTTGCTTTAGTAATAACATCTTTGTTCCATGTCTTCGGTTATTTTCAAGTTTTTGGTGGATGGTGCTGACACATGATTTATGATTTTGACATTTTCAGTGACAGTTCTCTAAAAGAAGCAGCTTCAACAGCTTATGCACAGGTTTGTGCTCCGTATCATTCATGGACAGTAAGAACAGCCGTAGCTGCCGGCATGTATGCACTTCCAACAAGAGACCAATTGTTGGTGAGGCTTAATGAAACAAGTAAGTCCGTATCATCTTATCATGTTTAGTGTTTTTTGTGTTTGAAGTTTATACAGGCGTACATCAAAATATATTATACAAAGAAGCAGCTTTAATGTCACCTGCATGAGTCTTGGTGCTTCAAAACAATAAGTGCTTAACTTATTTTGGCTAGAAACTTTTTAAAAAATATCTAATTAGTTGTATTAAAAGGGGAAGGAGATCCGAATCCTTTGCATTCGAGTATTTAATGTACAACGTACAGTTGAAGAGTGGTGAATTGAGGGGGTATGGACTAGGTCCGATGTTAAGACAGTTTTTACTGTTTTTATGTATTATATTTGGCCAATCATATCATAATATTTTATAATAGATTTGAGCTATAAAATACAGGTTGTCCAATTTAATGCGATTTGGGAACAAATATAAACAAGAAGTGGGGGCTTTTTTCAAATAAAGTGTGTCTTATAATTACTTGATCTACATTTTTTTAATAGTTCAGGTCTGAAGAAGAATATTTTCTATTTTTTATAATATTCCTGTCTCAAAGACACCTAAACTTTATCATAATTATTATGCAGATCAGTCAGCTAAGAAGAGAATGATCAGATACATCAACGCTTCAGTTTCAGTTATAGAATACATTGATAAACTATACCTGTCTCGAAATATTAGCTTGGACTGGTGAATATACAACTGCTGTTCAAGGAGTGATGCTTCATGCTTTGGCGAACTTCCCAAACGCGAAAAATGGGAAATTCAGCCCTAATGAGCAGGGAAAGAAGAAATAGATTGTTCTGTGTGCATATATATTCTTTTAAGATGGCGTTCATGCCTCTACTGCATACCAGCGGCTTCTGTATAGATTATTCCATATTGTTTCATACAAAGATGCGTTTGTTTATGAACTCTTGGACATGTATAGGGAGGGAAATGGAATGCATGTTCTTTACATAAAAATACTGGTTAATCCATTTAAAAATTGAAATCAGTAAAAATTTGATGAGGATAAGGGGAAAAAATTATAATCAATATCAATACCTTCATATAAATTTTATATATATTGATGATTGATGATAACCTTGGATATAAAATATAAACTCTATAGCCTGATCATACCCTGTACAAGTAATAAAATTCCTCTTTCCATTCAGAAAAAAACATTAATTCATGATTACTCTCACCATTTAATTTAATTTAAACAAACACTTCTAATTGTATTGTATATCGATCTTATTTAGAAAATACGAATGAATCTTGTCTAGTTTGTGTTTTTTAAAAGATATAAATACGCGGGTAATTTTCTCATCAGAAAACTGATAGCTTTCTTCTAAACCACATGCAAATAATTGAAGTTGATAGGCCCGTACATCTCTTAATTATTCCTTTTTGCAACTTCGGAGTTCAGAGAAAGGGTGAACAGTTGATGGAATTACATATTGAATCATCGAGTAAAATGAACTTACAGGCATAAGCTTAATTGTGCTCGAACCTTGTTTTATTAATCACAAATCGTCTTTTTAAATTGGGGAAAAAATTCAAAGCTATCATCTCTCCTTCAAAATTCACCCAAAATAGTACTAAAATTAAATGAGGCTGAAGCTAGGCAAAGTAAAAGATATAAAGATCTATTGACCCGGGATCAACTGGTGGGAAGCGCAGATAATAATGTCAAAGCCATGAAAAACTATAAAGTCAAGCTTTCTGGGTTTTCAACTATCTTTGAGAACGTCTGAAGGAATGCGGCCAAGTCAGCCCCATAAATTATCCGGTGATCAGCAGTTACATTCACCTGCAAAAGAAATAATTGAAGCTCATGAGAGTCATACTTTAATCAGCATAACAAATACACCTTATTCTTATTTTGGTTGTCTTGGAAATCATATGCTGTCTGATCATGGCTTGTGATATGGAGCAAGCCATATGAGGATCAGACAATCACACTTCTTTCAGAAAAGTGATTCATACGAGATTGTGAAATAGAATTTGAATAAAGTAGTGCATCTGTGATTGTGAAGTTACTGAGACAACGGGCTCATTATATTTCCCACTCTTTTCAGGAAAGGTAAACATAGTTGGAAGTTAGAATTAGAGACACTTGCAGTTCACAGGTAGAAAGCAAGCACTAAAAGAATGTCCACCAAGCTCTTGGGATGCCAAGCAAGAACTTTCTTTTTGGGCCTGAGGGTGCCAAGCGTTTTTACATAAAATAAATGATGATTAATGATTGTGCTGTTTCTAATAAACTTTTCCTAGACCATAGTTTTTGGATTATGAAGAGAGATGGCAGATTATTTGCTCGGGCAAACTTGAGAAAACTGCTCCGTTTTACTTGCCACTTCTTGGTAAAATTCAACACTTTAAATTCTCCATGTGCAGAATTCATTTTCAACGACTCGTAGGGGAAAAAAAATCAATTTCACGAATGAGCTATAGAGATTCTAGAAAAGCACATCAATAAAATCTCCATCTCAACAGAAATTAAACATATTAAGCTTCAACAAAAACTGGTGCCTACGCCTTCCTCCAAAGGATCTTGAAGGGCCAAACTTTATTGTTAGAAAAAGCAATCTAGATCAAGCAATTTTCCAACTTGGCGATTGCTAGAGGATTTGTTAACATAGAAGAGATATTTTCCTTGGTGCTGATTTTCTGGGCAAAACTACCTTTTAAGATAATGTTGGACAAATCAGCACCAAACATTTATGTGCTAACATGATTTGTATCTCTTTCTCTTATCACAACAAATTGGTGGTGAAATGGCTGTGGACAATTTATCATGGGCTACTAATGGTTTACACAGTTTTTGCTTTTTTTTCCATGCCAAACCACTAGAGAGAACGACATAGCTAGTGCAGTCACCCGTCAATATAGCTACATGTTATATGGGAAACCTTAAGACAAAAGGCAAGGCAATGAAGCAGATATCGAGGAATGTAAAAGGTACCACAGATTTCGGTTATGAGTTTAACTGGAACTCAAGAAGATGAAGGGTTTGTAAATTTAGACCACAGAAGGACTTAGACAAGCAATATCTCTCGCACGTTATATGTTCATGATTGGTAATTATATAGTTAGTTGGAGATGATGGTCATGACATTGATCTCCAAGGGACTATTTGGATGCAAGTTTGCTTAGTTAGTTAAGCAGGGATAAAGGAATGACCATATTCCACAGTGACCAGTGAAGTGCATCTCACCTACCCAATGATTAAATGCATCACAGACAAACTAACCTTAGTACGTAGAAGTTAAGTACCATTTTGTTTGTGAAAATATGCATAATATGTCAAGAAAAATGATATTGGCGAAGTTTTATCTAAAGTCTGACATACTTCAAGCCAGGATGTAGATCTGTTTATGTGACACCAAGAAACTCTAGTGGCTCCTTAACACTTGAATGTGTCATCATTTCACTCATTTTTAATCACAGTAATTTCTCACTCTGTTTCTATCCTAGTTAGCCAGCCCATTACATAAACCATGAAACCACATTGATATAAAGAGCTATAAGTGGCAACGCATTACAGTCCTTTTTAAAACAAGCTCACGCAAGAAGAAAGTGCCACCACTTCCAGAAAAGAAAACTGTGCTTGAGTGAAACTATTTCTCAAATAATGCTGAGAATATACAGCTTTGTGAGGGTAGTTGTTGAAAGATAAATGGCTATATTAGTTGTGTTGGAGAGTTTAGTCAAGCCTTTTTGTCACTACATTTTTTCAGCCTATCATCCGTTGTTAACCACATACTCCCTTCAATCCTTAATATAAGTCATGTTTTAGAATAAACATAATTAAGATAGGTTGGTTTTGATTGGAGGGTCATCCAAAGTAATGAAAATTTCTGACAATTTGAGAATCTACACTACTTTTAACTACTTTCCTTAAACCATGTGAAATAGTGAAAAGTGATTTGTACTAAGGACTAGAGGGAGTATTTTGTTGGCTAAAAAGCCTATCTCCACCAAAAAAGCACTTCAATATCCACTAGATAAATTTGTTGTTCTAAGAACAAGTGAAATAAGTGAACAATAACTTGCAGGTTAACACAATAAACCATTGAATTGTAAACAAATAACTCACCAGCATTTTGTTTTTCACACTGAAGAATCCATCTGCATCAGCCACAACAGTAGGCTTTGATGCTCCAACAGCCATGATAGCTCCCTAACAAATAAGTGACAAAGACAAAGTTCAGCGAAAAGCAAAATTACCACAACATTCAGCGCAGTATCTTTAAAAGTCATGGGTAGAAGTCCTTGATCTCACTACTTACCTGCCCTGGAGGAAGTATGGCATCAAACCTATCGACTCCAAACATGCCCAAATTGGAGAGGGTGAAGGTTCCTGTGAACAGAAGGACACAGTTTAACTTGGGTTGAAAGATTCCAGTTCCTTGGGATGAGAATTTTTTTAAAAAAAAAACATATAACTTCCTAATTGTTGCGGAAGCACAATATAGAGCGTGACTGATTATACTAGAAAATTACCCAAGCTAGAAACAAAGTTTCTAGACGTAATTTAATAATATAATAAGCCCCAACTACTATATCTATATGCAGCTAATAAATAATAAATAAGACAAAAATAAGAGAAATACCAGATCCTAAATTCACTCCAAATAATTTACAAGTGAAATACTACAAGAGAGAAAGATATACAAATGTCTTAAGAGACAATTGAGAGGGGTGAAGAATAAGGGAGGAGGAGGACCTCTATTTATACTAAATCCTCCGCCTCCTCCCTTGTAAACTTTCGATGTGGGACTTTTGGCACCCACATCTCACAAATCTCCACCTTGACAAAATTCCCACATTCTCAATTTCTCCTATTTACAAATTCTAATTGTAACTTCTATTCAAAATACAACGTTCAACAATGTTGATCAGATCCAAACAATGTTGAAATTTAATAGAAGTCACCACCTTTGTCAACATATCAGCAGGATTATCATCTGTTCGTATCTTCCGTATCGTGACTCCACCTTCTTCCAATATTTCTCTTATAAAGTGATATCGGACGTCAATGTGCTTCGTCCTTGCATGGTAGACTTGGTTCTTTGCTAATTGAATAGCACTCTGGCTATCACAAAATACTGTGATGCTTTCCTGACTAATACCAAGCTCTCCAAGCAACCCCTGAAGCCAAATCGCCTCCTTCACAGCCTCTGTAATTGCCATGTACTCTGCCTCTGTTGTAGACAAAGCTACCGTTGACTGTAAAGTTGACTTCCAACTAACTGGTGCACCTGCAAGAGTGAATACATAACCAGTAGTTGACCTTCGTTTATCCAAATCACCTGCAAAATCTGAGTCACAATATCCAACTAGTTGTTGATCAACATCCTGCTGAAAGACCAATCCAATATCTACAGTATTACAAATATACCGTAGAATCCATTTCACGGCTTGCCAATGCTCTATTCCGGGATCATGCATATACCTACTCACCACTCCAACTGCCTGTGAAATGTCTGGTCTTGTACAAACCATAGCATACATCAAGCTACCAACAGCGTTCGCATATGGTACCCTTGACATATATGCTCGTTCATCTTCATCCTTCGGCGACATATCAGCATTAAGCTTAAAATGCGGTGCAAGTGGAATGCTTACCGACCTGGTTTCTTCATTCATACCAAAATGGTGTAGCACCTTCTTCAAATACTCCCTTTGAGATAAGAAGAGCTTCTTCGATGGTCTATCTCTTGTTATCTCCATGCCAAGTATCTTTCTTGCCTCGCCTAAGTCCTTCATCTCGAATTCCTTCTTCAGTTGATCCTTTAGCTTCTCAATCTCTGCTTGATTTCTTGAAGCAATCAACATATCATCAACATACAAAAGAAGATAGATAAAGGATCCGTCTTCAAGCTTCCGCAAATACACACAATGATCGTATTTGCTTCTTCTATACTTATGCCGCAACATAAACTTGTCAAACCGTTTATACCATTGTCTCGGAGACTGCTTCAATCCGTATAACGATCTTTCAAGTTTGCACACCATATTCTCCTTTCCAGCAACTTTGAATCCTTCAGGCTGAGTCATGTAGATTTCCTCCTCCAAGTCCCCATTTAGAAATGCAGTTTTTACATCCATCTGAACTAGTTCCAAATCTAACTGCGCTACCAAAGCCAACAGAATTCTAATGGAGGAATGTTTTACAACTGGAGAAAATACCTCATTGTAATCAACTCCCTCCTTCTGAGCATAGCCTTTAGCTACCAACCTTGCTTTGTAGCGAATATCGCCTTGGTTAGGAAATCCTTCTTTCTTCGCATACACCCATTTGCAACCAATTGCTTTCTTACCCTTTGGGAGTTTGGCCAATCTCCACGTGCCATTCTGATGAAGGGACTGCATTTCTTCATTCATCGCATTCATCCACTCATCCTTTTCTGAGCCCCGGATAGCCCATCGATAAGTTGAAGGAATGCCATCAGTTGCAATTGACGTTGCACAAGCCACCATATCCATAAAGCGAGTAGGCTTTCTTACTATTCGTCGTGGCCTGCTGGTTGCGATTGATTCATGTTGCTGCTGAGGTTCTTGTGTTGAAACCTCCCTTTCAACTGGCTCTTCTTCTACAGGAAAGTCTTTCCTCGTTTCCCCGTCACTTTTCTGTATTGGGAAAGTTAGCTTTCCTTCAAACTCCACCTGCTTCGAAGCACCATCGGTCTGTGTGGTATCTTCAGATGTTACATTTTTAAATATAGCAGTCTCATCAAAAGTAACGTCCCTGCTAAACACAACCTTCTTCGTCTCTGGACACCATAAACGATATCCTTTGACTCCAGAAGTGATTCCCAAGAAAATGGCTTTCTTTGCTCTTGGATCCAATTTTGATTCTTTCACATGATAATATGCAGTTGAGCCAAATACATGTAAAGAATCATAATCATTAGCAGGCTTACCATACCATTGTTCCAACGGTGTCTTATTATCAATAGCAGCAGATGGTAGACGATTAATGAGATGACTCGCATATGTTATTGCCTCAGCCCAAAATTCTTTGCCCAAACCAGCATTGGACAACATACACCGAACCTTCTCCAGCAAAGTCCGGTTCATGCGTTCTGCCACCCCATTCTGCTGTGGTGTATTTCTCACGGTGAAGTGTCTGACGATGCCATTGTCTTCACAAACCTTCTGGAAAGGATCATTCCTGTACTCTCCACCATTGTCTGTGCGAAGACATTTGATCCTCCTGCCTGTTTGTGCTTCTATCATCGTCTTCCATTTGAGAAAAATTCCCAAAACTTCATCTTTGGTCTTCATCGTATACACCCAAACTCTTCGGGAAAAATCATCAACAAAGGTTACAAAATAATGCTTTCCTTCCAACGAAGCTGTTTTGGAAGGACCCCAAACATCAGAGTGTACATAATCCAAAATACCTTCTGTATTGTGAATAGCTGTACCGAATTTAACCCTTGTATGTTTCCCCTTCACGCAATGCTCACAAAAGTCCATGATGCAATGCTTCAATCCTTTCAACAATCCTTGACTTGCTAAAGTTTTCAAGGATTTTCCTCCAGCATGTCCCAAGCGCATATGCCACAACCTGGTTGCTTCTGCATCCTTCTCACTACTAGATGTCACTGCTGCCGTGCCAATAACTGTACTACCATGATAATGGTATGTGTTATTGTTCTTCCGAATACCCTTCATTACCACCAATGCACCAGAGAATATCTTCATTACTCCATTTTCTGCAGTGATCTTGAACCCTTTTGAATCTAGAGTTCCCACAGAAATGAGATTCTTCTTCAAGTCTGGTACATATCGAACATCTGTCAATGTTCTAATCAATCCATCATGGTTCCTAAGTTTAATAGAACCAATGCCATATGCGGTAAGTAAAGAGTTATCTGCTGTGTGAACAATTCCACACTCTGCTTCTTCAAAATCAGTGAACCAGTCTCTATTAGGACACATATGATGGCTGCAGGCTGAGTCCAACAACCATTCGTTTGATGGTTTTGACGACGTTGTTGTAGCCAGCGATAAATCTGAATTTTCATCATCATAATCAGCTACATAGGAGTCCATAGCAGCCTTCTCATCTCCAGGTTTGGCTTTGTTCTTCAGCTTCGGACAGTCCTTCTTCCAGTGTCCCTTTTCTCGACAAAAGGCACACTCATCTTTGCTGGGTCTGGACCTTGACTTGGATCGGCCTTTCTTTGATCTCTTCTTGTCTTCAGTACGGCCTCTTACCACTAGAGCCTCTGCATCTCCACCTTTTTGTTTCTCTTTCCTTCTTTGTTCATGGCTGTACAAAGAAGAACAAACTTCTTCTAGAGAAACTTTCTCCTTACCGTGAAGAAGGGTAGTCTCTAGGTGCTCGTACTCATCAGGAAGTGATCCCAACATCATCAGGGCCAGATCTTCATCTCCAAAGGTTTCGTCCATATTCTGCAAATCTGTCACCAACTTGTTAAAGCTAGTGATATGCTCATTCATTGTGGTACCAGGAACGTAAGTGAAGCGAAACAGCCTTTTCTTCATATAGAGTTTATTCTGACAGTTTTTCTTCAAGAACTTGTCCTCCAGTGCCTTCCACAGTCTACATGCAGAAGTTTCCTTTGTGTATGGATACTTCTGCTCTCTTGAAAGGTACGATCTAATAGTACCACAAGCAACTCGATTGACGACCCTCCATTCTTCTTCCTCCATCTTTTCTGGTTTTTTCTCTTCAAGGGCAAAGTCTAGTCCTTGCTGAAAAAGGACATCCAGAACCTCGCCTTGCCACATGCCAAAATGCCCAGATCCGTCAAAAATTTCAACTGCAAACTTTGCATTAGACACTATTCTTGTCAAATACGAAGATGCGAACGACGAATTACTGGCACCTGCAGTGGACACATCACCCTTTTTGTCCGCCATTTCTGCTCCAAAAAATTATTTAATAGCTGCCAAAACAAAAGCCCAAAAGTAATTCTTTTCTGATGTGGAAGCTCAGACTAAGCTGCAACCACAGAGCATACTCAGACAGAACCTCGGCTCTGATACCAATTGTTGCGGAAGCACAATATAGAGCGTGACTGATTATACTAGAAAATTACCCAAGCTAGAAACAAAGTTTCTAGACGTAATTTAATAATATAATAAGCCCCAACTACTATATCTATATGCAGCTAATAAATAATAAATAAGACAAAAATAAGAGAAATACCAGATCCTAAATTCACTCCAAATAATTTACAAGTGAAATACTACAAGAGAGAAAGATATACAAATGTCTTAAGAGACAATTGAGAGGGGTGAAGAATAAGGGAGGAGGAGGACCTCTATTTATACTAAATCCTCCGCCTCCTCCCTTGTAAACTTTCGATGTGGGACTTTTGGCACCCACATCTCACACTAATAATACCTGAATTATACTCATGAGGTTGCAACTGCTTTGCTCGAGCTTTTTCAACTAGCTCTTTCCACTTTTGAGACAGAAGATATAGATCCAACTGAAGTAACAAAACAAGAAACCAATGAGCTTGGCATTTCAACAACAATGGGAAGTTGATAACAGAAACAAATTCTTAAGTGAAAGTTTTGATTTAATCAGAATTCATTAGTCACGGACCTTATCCGCATCCTGAAGAACAGGTGTAATTAAACCGCCATTGATTGCCACGGCAACAGCAATGTTTATGTTACTGTTATAGGCAAAGTTCTTCCCATCTTTGCAGCTAGCATTTACTACCGGGTGCTGAGCAAGAGCCATTGCTGCGGCCTTTGCTAGAATGGCCGTCATAGTCACTCCCTTTGGTTTCACCTAAGGATGAAATAGCAAACACATATATTTCCATGTGAAACCCCATATTTTGCTAGCATCACAAACGGAAGAATGCATTCGGCATATGTACCTTCTCATATAGAGCATCGAGTGCGTCAGTCTTCACAGGATAACCCACTCGGAATGTAGGCACAGTAAGACTGTCCAACATGTTTTTGGCAACCGCAGATTGCATTGTCGTGAAAGGGACCACTGTAGAGCCTGGAATTGGAG
The DNA here is from genome assembly GCA_034222035.1 of Acacia crassicarpa. Lineage (NCBI taxonomy): Eukaryota > Viridiplantae > Streptophyta > Magnoliopsida > Fabales > Fabaceae > Acacia > Acacia crassicarpa. The sequence goes on along the minus strand of JAWXYG010000009.1, from coordinate 39,627,370 downwards.
GCGGAGAAGCCGCCGGGGCAGCGGGAACAGCAGCTTTTGATGGAGGAACGGCCACCGGAGCAGGCTCAGCAGCCTTAGCCACGTTACTCTTGGGAGGTGCGATTCCAGCAGCTGCCTCCACATCAGCAGGAGTAATCCGCCCAAAAGGACCAGTACCAACGACCGATCCAAGATCTATCTTGTGCTGCTTCGCAAGCTTCTTTGCAAACGGAGTCGCCACGGTCTTTCCTGGTGTAGCAGAAACCACCTTAGCCGATGGAGAAGCCGGCTGGGCGATCGCTGGAGCAGGATTCGAAGTGATAGGTGGAGGAGTGGGGGCAACAGGAGCAGCTACGGCGGCGGGGGCAGAAGAGCCGGATTTGGCTGCCTTGGCTTTGGCTTCAGCAATTTCGTCTTCCGTCTCCGCCAAAAGCCCGATGGGAGCACCAACAGGAGCGGTCTCACCCTCGCCAACAACAATAGCGGCGAGAATCCCATCGTAGAAAGTTTCAACATCCATGTCGGCCTTATCGGACTCAACCACAACGACACTCTCTCCCTTGGAGAGAACATCTCCCTCAGATTTAACCCAGGAGACAATCTTGCCCTCTGTCATGGTGGAACTGAGGGCGGGCATGAAGATTTCGCGGATCTTGGCTTGAACGAAGAAGGCTCTCCGGCGAGGCTTGGAAGGTAATGCGGTGAATTTGCGCCATGAGATGGAGGTGGAGAGAGAGGAGGAGAAAGAAATGGAGGTGGTGGTAGGGGAAGGGGTGGTGGTGGAAAGAAAGAGAGAAGCCATGGAGGAAATGGCAGAGAAGGAATATGAATGAATAGGGGAGAGAAGGAACAGAAGAGAGAGAGGAATTGAATGAGTGCGAGAGTGAATGAAGGAAAGAAAATAGAAATGGAAGGAGAAGAAGATGGAGGAGGCGGAGAATACGAGGGAGCTTGGCTTTGTGTTAGTTGGCCTCCGGTGAGCTGCTGGTTCTCTTCGCTCTGATTACATCGCCCCGAACGTACGAAGCCTTTTCGTCCAAAATCTCTTTTTGGCATGTGAAAAAATGAGGGGGAAAAAAAAAGAAAGAAATAGGAGTAGGAGAATAAGGAAAAAAAATAGAAGACATTTTTTATTAAAAAATTACTATGATAATCATAAAAAGTACCCGTCTTAATTATAAGATTTAGTTAACTTTTTTATAAAGATTAAGAAAATTAATTAAATTAATTTAGAGTACTTTTATTTTTACTTTTTTCTTCGAACTAATTAGTTTAACTAATAAACTAATATATAATATAAAGATCACAACATATAAAATGATTAAATAACTTTTGGCTAAAGTATACTTTTGATCCTTTAAGTTTACATGAAGTATACTTTTAATCCTTTAACTTTATAAAATATACTTTAGGCCTATAATTTTAACACCGTTAATTTTGCTAACGAAAAATGCAAACTCAAGTGATAACAGTGTAAATTTAAGTAATGATTGTGTAATTAAATGTTATTAGACTTAAATTTAAAATATGGGTAAATTAAAAAAATATATAAAATTTGTGTAATTAGATGCTATTAATCTTCACTTAAGTTCGCTGTTAGCGTTTTCTGTTAGCAACATTAACAGTGTTAGAATTTGAAGACCAAAAGTATATCTTATGTAAAACTTAAAGAACTAAAATTAGACTTTAGCTAATAACTTATTTAGCTTCCTTAATTTTTATAAAGAAAGTCAACTAGGTTTTATAATTAGGACCGGAGGTGGTAGTAAATACTCCCTACGGTCCTAATTATAAGACATAGTTGACTTTTTTGGAGAAATTAAGGAAGCTAATTAAATTAGCTTAGACTATTTTAATTTTATTTTTTTCTTTAAACTAATTAGTTTAACTAATAAACTAATATATAATCTAAAGATGCACAACATATGAAATGATTTAGTAACTTATTTAGCTTTCTTAATATCTCCAAAGAAAGTCAACTATGTCTTATAATTAGGACCGGAGGTAGTATTATTTTTCCTTATTTTATGTTATCATACATAATCTTCTACCCTTTTGAGGAAATTTTGTTATTTCCAAAAAGGTTTAAGTTATAATTTTTAAAATTTTAACTTTGGAGTTCTAGGTGTTTGGAAGTTTTCTTTCTTCTTCCCCCCCCCCCCCCCTCTTTTTTTGGAGATCAATATGGTCTTGAAAATGTTAAAAATAGAGCAAAGTTAAACTGGTAATTAAAAAAACTAATGGCAAAGGCTGAAAACTAATGCTAGTCATAGATTCAAAAGCTGAATAGAATTAAGATAGATTTCACTATTAGAAGTGAAAAACCTAAACCTCATGTTCTCTTATTTGTTAGACGCATTTATCCTTTTATTGGACACAATTATATTCAATGCACAATTAGATACTAAACGTAGGTATCTTTTTCAACATAAATTTGAAGTTTGATTCATTATTATTATGAGATAGGATATTGTTACAACCTTTTTTTTTGTTACAACCAATGTTACTACCACTTTTCCACCGTTACATCAGAATCTCATTTACCTATATAATTTTTCTCTCCTATTAAGATTCTGATCTAACGGTAGAAAAATGGTAGTAACATTGGTTGTAACAAAAAAAAAAGTTATAACAATATCCTATCCCTATTATTATTATTATTTTGATACAAAGTTTGATTCATTATATTATACGGAGTAAGATACTAGTCATTTCCGTTATATCCAATTCTTTGGTGCCCCGTGTGCTCTTTTATTTTGGGATTTGATTTCTCTCGACCCAATTATTTGAGCCCATTTTGATTGCTTTCTTAGGATCTAGAATCATGGCTGAAGATTTCAACTGAAGACGCATTTGATATTGGGCTTGCTTTCATCAAAGGTTTATATTGCCCTGGAATCAATATTGGGCTTTCATTCATCAAAGTTGTATATTGGGCCCTAGAATCAGATTGGGCTTTTTTCCATCAAAATATTAAGGCTGAATTTCGAGGCAAAAAGCCTAAAAACGTATTCCTTGTATGGGCTATCTTTGGAAACGATTTTTTTTTTGATATATACGATGACAAGAAGCCTATATTACAAAAAAAATATTACACATAAGGGGAAATAAATAATAAACACTCTTAGTTAACCCAAGTCCTTAAATTAGAGGGACACTCCTCTAAAAAACAGACTTAGAGATACCCATTGTAACTTTCAAAACAAATTGATAAAAAAGCAAATGTTAGAGACTTAAGAGGTAGAGCCATGACCCAAAAAATATAGATGGAGAGTGACCAAAACATGTACTCAAATATACTACTCCCTTCGGTTCTAATTATAAGAATACTTTTATAATACAAATTACACTATAAAAGTGTTCTTATAGTTAAGACCGGAGATAGTAGTATTTTTATTTAAGCTATAAAATTGAATAAGTTCTTCAGCCAAATTTTGTGTAATCAAATATATGCTTTATACATGGCTCAAAAAAATCTATTTCATCGCTGAACAAAAAAGATCTATTTCTTCTTCTTTTTTTCGGGGGTATTTAACCCAAGAAATGACATATAGGACGCAAGTGGAGGCTTATTCTTCTATTTTTTTTCACAGATTTGATCTATTTTTAAAGCTAGTCTGCTTGTCATTAAGAATAGTTATAAGCTTTTTCTGAATAGAACACTGAACGAGTTAATTTGACTCACACACATTCTTGGTGTCATTGTAAGTTTTGAAAATCAATATATTCCGTTCAGTCCTTAATATAAGATATGTTTTAGAAATTGATTTTGGTTTTAAATATAAGATAAAATTTCATATTTATTAATCTTTTTCTAATTTACCCTTTATTGATGTTCCTTAACAATAATTAAAGAGGAGAGAGAATTGAAAAGGATGACTAATGTGTTTGAAAAAATACATATCATATTAACTAATTTAACTAACTTCCTTGATCTAATCAGATTCAGTAAATATGTCTTGTAATAAGGACTATATACATATACACGTTATATGATGTGATATTATATCTTAGATTATGGATAATATTTCATATTCATGCCTTAATTGGGAGTATTATTGTTAACAAACTCATAGGTTGATCCTCCAAATTTACCCTTTTTACGTTCATATATTACAAAATCATGTCAAATTATTCTTAAGTTTATTTTAATTGTAAATTTAATTGAACTCACAAGTTCACACCTTGATTTTGTTGTTTTTGTGTTTCTGGCTTACAAAAATTATTCTTAAACCCATGTTGATTTTTTAGATCTGATCATGTTTGGCACTTTCATAGGTAAACTTCATAAAAATTTCTTTGTTTAGTATGATAGATTATAAATGGGAAAAACACTTCTCGTATTATAGAAGAAGTGTTTTCTCATGTCACATGTATATAAAATGGTGGGACCCACATATATATATATGTGTGTGGGTTCCACTATTTCATATTTGTATAGGAATCTTCTTCTTCTCATGCAACATAAGAAGTTTAAGTCTCATTATAAATATTGATAAATTAAATTTCAATAATTTGTATATGAATTATATTTAAATTAAATTATTATTATTATTCATATTTTAATCGTTTAATCATATTCTTTTATTAGCAATTTATTGATAAAAGTAAACTATTTATGTGCATGTATAATTTATATGTCCAATTTACGTCACTCAAGGGGATGGTAATAAAAATCGTATCTTTTCGTAATTTAAGGATTTTTTTTTTCTTGTTTGACTTCGGGCAAGGATAAGGAGTAAGGACCGAGGAGATAACGAACAAAGCTAAGAATTACATATCCCCAACGGCATCTTTTAATATTAGAGGCTGAATATTTTAATTAACACGTCAGTGTTCAACTTAAATAAATTAAATTCAACGAAACGTATCAATATAAGGCAAATGTTGGGGTTCACTGAATGAAAGGGAAGGATTATGATGAAATTAAATATTCCAAAAACATATAAAATAACAGAGGAACTTAATTAATTATACATTTACATATAACAAATTCTCTTCAAATATGATTAAAGATTTCAGGAGCGTGAGTTATATACTCAAAAAATCATTTAATTTCCTTATAATATAACGCAAAATAGTTTTGTTGGCATTGAAGAGGAAACCTCATCCTTCTTAGCGGTGTTTAGCTGATAAACGTATACTCCTTCTCGTCTTTAATATAAGATATATTTGAAAAGTTTACCTTAATTTTAAATATATGGCATAGCTTTTCATATTTGTTAATCTTTTTCTGATTTACTTTTATTAATGCTACTTCAAAAATAATCAATGAGGGATAGGAATGAGAAAATTAAAGAAAATAATTAGGGTGCTTTATAATATACATGTCATATTAATCAATTTAACTAACTTCTTTAATCTTATCAAATTAAGTAAATATGTCTTATATTAAGGATATTGGGATGTGTTCAATATTACACATGCATTTTAAATAGTGTAACTCGCATTTCATGGGTGTTTGAGCAACTCTTAAACTGTGGTTTCAGAATTCATTTTCCCCAAATCGAAACAAAACTTCTATCACATGATTGCCTCTTAAATCGTAAAAATTATTTTTCAAAAACTAATAAATTCAACTATGTGCATCTAGATTCTTATATATCAACATCCACCAAAAAGATTATTATATATTATGAATAATATTGTATAATTTTGATCCTATTTACAAGTCTCTTTTAATTAAATAATGCATACCAAAAAGATGTAATTTACTCAATGATTATAGAGTAAATTTTTTATTTTACCATCATTTATGAATAAATATTTTTCAACTCTTTCTTTTCTCCTTATTTTCATTGTACAATTAATATAGGCAAAATTATCATAATGTCATTTATTACCTTAAAACCGGATTTATAAATAGGACCAAAAAAATTTTAGTAAAAAAAACTTATTAATAAGATGAGAGTGATATATTATACAAAATTTATAAAACAAAAATCAATAAACAATACCAATAGTTTAATCAGACTTTCACATCTAATTTTTCCCTCCACTAGAAAAGAGAAAGATCTAAGGTCTTCAAATCCGGGTCAATTTGTAGGCCCCCAAATCATGGTTGTGCTTTCACTTTTGTAAGCAAATTGATTCCCTTTATTTATTGGGTTTGATTACTTCGGATTCCGTGAAATCATAGAAGTCAAGTAAATGATTGGCAATATATATATATATATATATAAGTATATCTACACACACCATATCCTATTTATAAGTCCAAATTAACTAACTCTCACATATCAAAGATACTTCGTTAACTCATTAATTATTTTGTCCTTATCTATGATTTTTTTTTGCCAGATCCTTATCTATGATTGGTTCTAAAAGTTAACATTAATAAATTCCTCTTATTTATTACAATTTATTGGTGCAAAAATGTATTCAATGCATTTATTACTTTGAAATTGAATTTATTATAAGAATCAATTTTTTTTAGGAAGAATCCTATATAAAGATGATTAAAATAGAAAAATTCTTTATAAGATTGGTAAACTCAACAAATCTTAAATTGGGTCAATGACTTGATCTAAAATATTTAAATGTTAGTTATTTTCCAATAATACCCTTAATCCATAAATTTAAAAAAGAAAAGCAAAGAAAAAGTCAGAAAGAAATCGGATGTCTATACCATTGCTGCTCTCTCCTATGCCAACACCATGATAAGTCACCACAAAGGACGGAATCTGGACGGAAGCTAACATCGGACGGGGCCTCCATAATAGCAAAATCATGGTCGTTGCGCACCTTCAGGTGCTCGCAATGGCGGATCTTTGATAAGGCCAGGGGGGCCACGCCCCCCCCCAAGAAAAATTAATCGTGTAAATTGAATGTGGAAATGTGAAATACTGAAATCTTTTGGTTTAAGCCAGTGACGGATCTTTGATGATGGCCACCCCAAAAAAAATTAGTCATGCAAATTGAATGTGGGAATGTGAGATCTTTTGGTTTAAGCTACAGAATATGGAAATTGTTCAACCAATTAATTAAATTTAATGGACAATGAGAAATTAAATGTGATTGATTGATTATTCCAATTATGTCAAAAATCCATCAGCATCACTCATCATTTTCAGCGTAAAGTTCAACATGAGCAAGCTGGATTCAACATGAAAGCTGGAAAATCATATTCCTTTGGCCCTCAATTTTTTTTTAAAATCATTTCCCCCCTTTTTTCTTTCCCTCCTGCAGTCACAGACGTTAGACATTAGGGCACGCTTCTATCATTCTCCCAATCTCCTTGATAACTCAATAACAAGAACAAGAGCGAGGAATGCCCCTATTATTCTCTAACTCTCCCTTGATAACTATTTGTGATTTTTCGCCTCTTACTCGCTACAATTAAATTCTCCCATCTTATTTCTTTGATCTGATTCAACTCCATATTTACCTTGTCAGGTCTTGATTCTTTTCTAATATAAGAAAATTTTTTAATTGGTAAATCTTGTCGAAATCATCGAGTTTGATAAATTATTTTCTTGTTTCTTTATTTATTTCCTTCTTTGTTTTCATTCTTTGATTTTGTTTGCTGTAAGTGAGAATTGTTTGTAATAGATATATTTGTTATCTTCACAACTCAAACTAGATTTGTCACTCCCCTGTATTTACCGATCTATACCGAGTATTACGATCTTGGGATAAATATTTGGCACCCCCAAATATTTATCTCAATATCCGGCCACTGGGTGCTCGGGTGAATCTTGGCAAATCCATTTACCTCCAAATCCCACCTAAATCGACCAAGAGTCGAGAAACATGATCGGTTCAATTCGGGGTATGGAAGAACGTAAGGGCATTAGCCCTGCATGAGCTCAAATGTGGTTGCACCACCTCCGAAATTGGTTGTCATTAAGAAAGAGATAAACCCAGAAACAGGCACATTGAGAATTCCCCTTCCCCCAACCCATTTTGTGTCATCTTCGATCCTCTGTTTTTTCCAATTACGCTTGTAATGTCCATGGAGGATGGACGATATTCAATTCTAGAGGGTTTGGGGTGTTTGAAAGCAAAGGAAGAGAAATTCACTGGTCCGATTTGCTTCATCATTTTGCGGTTTCTTGTTATTGCAAAGGAAAGGAGAAGAAAAAAGGTGTAATGTAATCGTTGGGAGGCTCTGTTATTGTTTGACGTTAGTTGAACAGAGACCTCAGCAAACAAGAGCAAAGTACTATGGTGTTGATGGCGGCATACCAACCAGCTGCTTGATAGCGTGCAACTCTCCTTCCTGTTCAACGTTAAGATTCAAATTCTATTGAATTTGACACTTTTGGTTTTCATCTACGTAGGAGTGCATACGTAGCAGCATCACTAAGGGATGTTTAAGTAATTTAATTCAAATTCTAAATCTTTAATTAGGTCATATAACCTAATTAATAATTTGTTAAATTTAGCAACCCAAATTAAAATTTGGATAATTCAACCGTCTTTATATGGAATTTTTCCTTTTTTTAATCCACATAGACTTATATATAAGACCAGAGTGGTACACACACTAAATCAACTCAGTGTTAAAAACCAAGTGAACATAAGGATGAGATTGTGAATTCAAATCTCTATTAAAGATACAATAGGTGTGTGCATTTTAGCAAACTATATGCATACCCTATATACACAAATACATATAATCAGATTAGATGACAATTAAAATTAGTTAAAAGTAACAATTATGTAAGAAATAATTTTTTTCAAGCATGCCCTTTGTTATAACAGGGTAAGTAAAAATGAGAAATTTAGTAGTTGCGGACAAATGTATAAAAGATAATGTAACATGGGGTAAAGATTAGGGGGAGAAAATATAATTATTAGGGACAAAATGATAAAAAAAACGCATCAAGTGCTTAAATAACCACAAGTAAAATCTTATAAAAAAAAGGACAAAGGCAATTTGTATTTATTAAAAAAAGACATGAAGAATATAAGTCTAGTAGATAATTACAGTTTTTCTTTTGTTGATATATATTTATAATTTATAATTCTTATATTTAATTTTTTTGTGGTTAAGTACTAATTGTGTCCCGGAAATATAAGTTGAGGGCCAATTTTATCTTAGAAGTTTCTTTTGGAGCAATGTTGTCCAGGAAATATAAAAACGTAGCAATGTTGCCCTTTCGTTAACTGCCCTAACAGTCAAACGTTAGTTGGTCCAATTATACTGACGTAGATTGTCTACGTGGCATCTTTCTCACTTGTTTTTGGGTTAAGTAGCAATTTTTCCCCAAAAGATATGCCAAATAGCAATGTTGCCTTGGAAGTTTTTTTCCCCCCTCAATGTTGTCCCATAAGTCTAAAAATGTAGCAATGTTGCCTTTCTGTTAACAGTCCTAATTAATTGTATTTGACACTTTTTGTAAGCTTTATTTGTACAGTCATCTCTGTTTACAAATTACAATACATCAAAAGTTCGTTAATCGTTCGCGTAGATAATTCCGTAGGCGAGTAATTATTGTTTGGAAATATTTGTTTGAACTTTCTGCGACATACTCATTTAATCTTGTGTTTGGACAAATTTGTTTGTTTTTTTATTTGATTTGTTCGAAACATTTTTTTTGGACAAATTTCGTAGGTGAGTGATTATTGTTTGATTGGGGCATGCCTACGATGGAGAACATTATAGGGAGAGAAAAAGATTGGGTTCTTTTTTTTTTTTTTTGAAGAAATTTTTAAAAAAACTAAATAAGTTACTTATTCATAATACCTCTGGTCCTAGTTATAAGAATGGATTGATTTTTTTGAAGAGATTAAAAAAGCTAAATAAATTATTTAATTATATCGTACGAATTGGTATTTAACCCCTTTTTTACAATGATTACAATTTATCTCTTCAACTTATGCATTATATCAAATGGTTTTTTCTTCATGTGGCCAAACACTAAATCCAACCACTCTGGTTTTATTTATAAGTCCTTTTTGATTAAAAAATTTGGTTCTATTTATAAGTTCCTTTTGACTAAATAAATGAGACTCTGACGATTTTTCCCATATTATTGTACCAATGAAAATAGAGAGGGAAGAAAGAGTTGAAAAATACCCAATCATAAATGAGAGTAAAGTTGAAAATTTACCTCATAATCATTGAGCTACCCACCTCTCTTTGATATATGTGATTTGATAAAAAAAAATTTATAAATAGAACCAGAGTCAGTACGTCTAAGATACCTTTTGTGTAAATGTTGCTCACTTGCATGGCTATTGAGACCGACAAAAAGTTTCTAGAAAATTTTCATTGCAAAATTAATTACCTAAAAGGCAATTAAGGTTTCAGATTTTTGAGTACGTGCAACTCATTTTCAACAAGGGCAACTCTTCTCTAATTGGTCCTTCATTTTGAACATAATTGAAAATATAATGACATGCTATTCTGGTCCTATTTAAATATCCCTTGCAAGCTTACGGAGATTATTAAACATTGCATTTCGTCTTCTAACATGCAGCTGCTATGGAATGGGAATAAAGCCGAATCTTTCCACCCAACTAGGGGAGTGAGGCAAGGCGACCCCCTATCACCTTATTTGTTTGTCATCTGTATGGAGAAGCTTGCCCATTTGATCCAGGAAGCTACTCACGATGGACATTGGAAACCAATCCGGCTCTCAAGAAGGGGTCCCCCTATCTCACACCTGTTCTTTGCAGATGACATTATGTTATTCGCTGAAGCTTCCATGGACCAGGTTGAGATAATTAACTCTTGCCTACAATCCTTTTGTGCAAGCTCGGGTTTAAAGATTAACTATCAAAAGACTAGAGTTTGTTTTTCGGAGAATGTCTGCCATTCTAGGAGAACTGAGATGTGTGCCTCTCTGGGTTTTTCTATTACGAGTGACCTGGGCAAATACCTTGGTGTTCCTCTTCATCATAAACATGTGTCGAAGGAATCTTTTCACTACGTGATAGACAAGGTTAAGTTACGTCTATCAAAATGGAAAGTGAAATCGATCTCAACAGCAGGGAGATCAAGTCTTGTGTCCTCAGTTACCTCAGCCATTCCCGGGTATGTCATGCAAACCTCTTTACTGCCGGCTAGTACGTGTGAAACGTTAGACAAATGTAACCGTCAATTCTTATGGGGAAACACTGAAGTCCAACGAAAAATTCCATTGGTGGCTTGGGATGTGGTGTGTCAACCAAAGAGTAGAGGTGGTCTGGGGATTCGACATTCCAATTATTTCAACCAAGCGTATCTTATGAAACTTGGGTGGCGACTTATAGCCCGAAGGGATGATTTGTGGGTAAAAGTTGTACGAAGCAAGTATAATTGTGGGATAGATATGATCCCTAAGATTGACTTGAAGAGAGCAGGGTCAAATCTATGGAATGGAATCAAGCGCACTTGGAGTAAGGTTGAGGAAGGCATGGAACTTTCGCAGAATGGCACCCTCCGTTGGAAGTGGGCTAAGAATGGTGATTTTTCTGTGAAATCAGCATACGGTTCTCTTACTAACAATGAGGAGCAACCGGATACGTTATGGGGAAATATATGGAAGCTTAAGGTTCCGGAGAGATGCAAGACTTTCTTATGGCTTGCAGTACACAAGCGACTTCTCACAAATGCGTCCAGGAAGAAACGTGGATTGACTACAGATGACCGCTGCCCAGTTTGTTCATCAGATACTGAAACAATACAGCATGTGTTACGTGATTGCCCGGATACCAAGAAACTGTGGAGACAAATAGTTCCCAGACATGTATGGCGTCGTTTTTCCTCCCTACGAGATGATCTATGGATCCGATGGAATGTCAGCCACCGGGGAAAGAACCAACAAGCAGATGAATGGAGGAACATATTTACCATTGTGTGCTGGTGGTTATGGAGGCGCAGAAATACGCTAGTCTTCGAAGGTAAGTGGGCCTCGAACAATTCCATACAAGCGAGTGCAATTGCCATGCATAGTAGCTTGTCTGTTGCCCGTGAGAGATTCTATTCAGCAAAGGCTAAGTTACCAATGTCGAGGCAGGGTGGAGAGAGATGGACACCACCGCAGGAAGGTAAAATCAAGATTAATACTGATGGAGCTTTCTCGCCGTGGGCCCCTGGAATTGCAAGCGGAGGATTGTTACGGGACGAGCATGGAAAGCTCCTTATGGCGTTCATGTTCAATGGGGAGGGAGGCGATAGTTTAAATGCAGAGTTATGGGGCTGTCTCCATGGACTCAAAATTGCGTGGGATATGGGGTACCGCGATGCCATTCTCGAAACAGATTCTTCAGATGCCGTGGAGTTGATTAAGCAGCCGCTGAATAGGGGACATGAGGACTGTTGCTTAATTGAGGAGATTAAAGTCATGTTTGACCGCAACTGGAATGTGGATATCCATCTTATTAGTCGTTGGGCAAACGTTGCAGCGGATCATCTGGCTAGAGCAAGCATCTCTACTCCATCAGGAATCCATATGATGTCGTATGCTGATGCTGAACTTAAGAGGATATTGGAGAATGATGTTGGGTAGTTACTGATTGTCTGCTTTTGTTTATCAAAAAAAAAAAAAAAGGTTTCAGATTTTTGAGTACGTGCAACTCATTTTCAACAAGGGCAACTCTTCTCTAATTGGTCCTTCATTTTGAACATAATTGAAAATATAATGACATGCTATTCTGGTCCTATTTATAAATTTATTTTAATTAAAACACACATATCAAGGAGAAGTAATTACCTCAATGATTATGAGGTAAATTTTTTAACTTTGCCCTCATTTATAAATAGGTATCTTTAACTTCTTCTTCTTTCTCTAGTTTCTAAATAGGATCAATTTTTTTTATCAAAGGGATTTATAAATAAAACAAGAGTGATATCTAAAAAAAAAGAAAAAAAAAATTGCACTTGTGGAAAATATGTTACATCGAAGTCCTTAAACAAACCTAGTATAAATTTTGTACTATGGAATTTGTTAGCAAGTTTTCCCAAAAAAAAATGTGCTTATATAATGGTTTTAGATGATTCATATATTAATTAGATAGAAATTTATCACCTTAAAATTCCAAAAAGTTTGTTGTATATATGTACCTTTCTTTATTTTTTAGCCTTTGTTTGCTTGTAAGTAAAGATTGGAAATAGGAATAGAGTGGACAACGCTGATATCAATAATGCAGATTGAGGCCGGCCAATTTCAATAATTGAGATTCGGATATTTTAAATAATAGATAAGTTTTACAATTCAAAGTAAATTTCAAAGAAAGCAGGCAAGGGAAAAATCAAGGAAACCGCCCGGAAAAGAAAATTATAAATTAAGAAACAATTATTTTTATTTATTATATTCATATGAGTCAAAGTAACGAAAACGATAAAATGGAGGAAGATATTTACAAAGAAATAATAGACCCTCCTAGCATGTCATACATCAAGAGGGTGATGCACATTCATGCACCTGCCACGTATCCCCCTTTAACATAAATAATTCATTAAAATATGCTCACACACAAAAAAAAAATAAAAAAAAAAATCATTAAAATATGTTCACACCAAAAAAAAAAAAATAAATCATTCATTAAAGTATTTGGTGTCATTATCGTTTCAAAATTCAAATAACGAACTTTGAGTGCCCATGACAACAGCCATGTTTATAATATGGGATTTCGGAGTTGGATTTGGTCTTCATTTCTAAAACTAAGACTGAGTCTATAACTTTACGTTTTAAGTTTATAATTTTTCATAATATTTCTAATAAATACATATATCATTATATGAGGTTTTCATTAAGGGCAGTCAAGTCATACTTAAACAGGATATTTTAGAAAAAATATTTATTACTATTTAAAAAAATTTAAGTTAATAAATTTCTTTAATATTTAAATTAGTTATCTATGGACGTAGTATTTTTTTTTTTTAATGGCAAGTTGATTTGTTTTTCTACAATCAAACTTCTTAATGTTGTATCGTGCTTGATCACCATATGAATGATTAGAGTAATTTAATTGAAAGATAAAAATCATGTTAGTAATTTAATGGATAGTTTTATGAAATATAATGGGAAAAAAGTAATCCTAAGCCTATAACCTCTAAAAGTTAGACCCAATTTTCCTGTTTCCATCGTTTTGCTTTGTTGTTTTCATTGAAAAAAAAAATCCTTATTCAACTTGATCAATTTCAAATAATCCATTCAATTTAGTTAATAAGAACATGGTTACATTAGTTATCTCGCTTTCGTCATAGTCATTGTGGAATGACACTCTTGTTAACACTATACTATTGCTTGCAACCTGTACGCTAATCGCAAACGAATATACTTACATCAAGTTTCTTACATCCACTATATCAAATTTTTCAATCATACATGATCATGTGTCTTTTTCTACATATAGATTTATAATTAAATGATAATAATTTAAAAATAGGATACGTGATCACATGTGGTTAAAGAACTTGACAAAATTGATATAAGCCTATAAGGAACTTAACATATGTATTTTCCTTTCTTTTATATTTGTTATCTTTTTATATTATTTCTTTCACGCCGTGTAACACGGTTATTTGCATCTAACAAAAATGATAGTGTATTCAGAGCTATGTTATGAAAATCGCGACTTAAATCGTAGGAACGCACGAAATCGCGATTTTCAGAATCCACACGATCCAGCTGCCACAGAAATCGTAGATTGCTTTGGAACGATAGGATCGACGGGTAAAGCGTAGGAATTGCTGGTATCGCGCGATCCTGAAGAGACCAAAGTATGATTTGAAAGAGGCAGACGAGAGTTGCGATGGCGAAATAGGGGTGGTAGAGATCTGAAGGAGACAGAAGACATGGGGGTTGACAATGAAGGAGGAAGATGATGGGGTGACAAGCGGTGACAGTGATGCAGTGTGGCCAGAAACTTCATCGAAGAATAGATTGATTAAACTCCCTCTCTGGCTCTGAAAGTCAGGCATCGACCCTTCTCTCATGGATATAGAAATAGCTTCAACGAACAACGAAAATGCTCCTGCCATGGCTGCTACAGAAGAATCAAAGATGGCAAAAAAAAAAAATCCAGGAAATGAGAATGGCGAGGCGAAGGGAACGAAGGTGGAAGTTCAGTACATTGAAGTTGTGAAGGTGCTAAAAAGTAAAGTCATTGCTAGCTTTTCAGAGGCCTCACTTTTCCTCCATCCACGTGTAAAGCAAGGGCTTCCAATTTAATTAATATGCCCCAGCTGGATTCCATTAAACTTGGGTAATAAAATTGAATTCATTCAATTTTTTTTTGTCCCTTTCATACATTTTTAAGTCTGGGCAACCTCTCCGTTTTACCTCCTTAATTTATTAAAAATGTAGAGTAAAAGTCAGCTAAAGGAAAATAATTTTAATTTTTGTAATATAGAGTTTTACCATTAATGTTAGTTATTTTATCTGTATATATATAATCGAATATAATTTTATATTTTAGGTAATAGGATCTTACGATCCGTGTCGATCTTACGATTTACGATCTTCACATCCTCTCCCGATCTAATATAGGATCTCGATTTTAACAACATTGATTCAGAGAATTAGATAATAATTAGTCAGTATTGTCTAACTAAATTTGCATCAAAGCACAATTGTTTTCCAAATTCACCTCTTATTAAATGAGTGATCTTCCTCCACAACCATCCGTATAATTTTATATACTTAAATTATTATGTACTCAAAATATATATATAAAAATCATTATAGAGAGAGAAACATAACTATTAGAGAGAGAAATATTTTTTAGAGAGAAAAAATATTTTTTGAATATAAAAATTACATAAATAATTTTTCTAGAAAATTTAAGTTTAAATTTATTTGTAAAGTATAATAATTATATTAATTTTTAAAGAAAATAACAAAATGGTAAAAATAATTCATTAATCCTTCATCTTCCTCTTTTACTATTTTTTTAACTCCCAAACAAGGGGAGGAAATATTGTCCATTTCCCTTCCCTCCCTTTATTTCTCCCTACATCCTCCCACAACCATAACAATAGAATTATAAAGGTATCTGTAGGAAAAGTTTAGTGGTCTTCTATCAAAGCATTGTTGGTGTGACGAAGACAAGGAAAATAGAATGAAGAGGAGGCGGAGGAGGAGGAGGTGCGACGAATAATGGTGTTCAGATTCACAAAGAGAAGGTGGTGGGGGAGAAGTAAGCATGAGATACGCAAAGTGTTCTTCTTTAATAGGGTTTAAGTGAGAAGCATTGGCCCTTAAAAGGAATAGAGGGTGAGATTGCTTCATTTTTATTATATTTAAAATTGGTGTGTTAAATATTTTAGAGTGTTAAATACACATTACTACCTCTGGTCCTAATTATAAAAGCTAGTTGACTTTCTTTACAGAGATTAAGGAAGCCACTACCAATTTTATGTTACTACCAAGTCACTACCACTTTTTCACTGTTTGATCAGAATCTCATATACCTTTATCATTTCTCTCTCCTATTTAGATTCTGATCCAACAATCAAAAAGTGGTAGTGACTTGGTAGTGACATAAAATTGATAGTGACAATATCCTATCTCATAAGTTATTTAATTATTTCATATGTTGTATATTCTTGAATTATATATTAGTTTATTAGTTAAATTAATTGGTTTGAAGAAAAAATAAAAATAAAAACACTCTAAAATAATTTAATTAGCTTCCTTAATCTCTCCAAAAAAGACAATTAGCTTTTATAATTAGGATCGAAGGGAGTAATAAATAGTTTAGGTACGGAATGAACCTTAACCTTTTTGTTAATGCAATGGGGATTAGGCAAATATTTGTTGCTTAAATTAAGAGGAATTAACAATATACTATTTTTAAACAATGCAATATTTCCTTATTTGCGAGAAGACAAATATAAACATAAATATTGTATTGCAAAATCTCATATTTCAGGAATGAATCTGAATTAATTGAGTACGATATGATGGCCGAAAATAACGAACAGGAAACAATATAATAGTTAACCACGTATTTAAAATCAATTCAAATTACAGAGCTAGCATCCCATTAATTAGTTTGAATATTGCGGAAAACATGGTTCATTCATATTTATCGCTGTATTGAGATACGCACCGTTTAGATGCTATTTCAGTGCTTCTACTTTCAAAATTTCAACTAGTTATTTAAAAAAAATGACAGATAAATAAAGTTGTTAAATTCCCAAGTTTAAACAAACCTATAATAGTTACCTATTATCGTATTGTGGATTCAAATAAAAAACTTGTAATTATAAGAGTTTATTTTTATCAATAAATAAGTATTAATAATATATAATTAAATAATAAGCATAAAAAATAAAAATAATTTGATTTAAATATATTTTAAATCCAAATATTTGAAATTCAATCCATCTTTATTCATAATTTATTATATTCAGTAAATAATCTTTTATAAAATTTATATATAGAGCCACTTAATTTGTTCAAATAAAAAAAGTTAACACAAGTTTAAAAGTGAGCTAACACAACACTACAAAAAAACTTTTGATTACTCACGGGATTATCTTCCGTTGGAAATTACCCACGGAATTTCGGGGTAATTCCGTGGCTAAGTATTTCCTACGGAATTCCGTGAGTAATTTTCGACGGAATTTTTTCCATCATTAATTTCGTGGGTAATCAGGGATTTTTTTGTAGTACAAATTTATAAGTTAGAAACATAAAAATTGTAAATTCAGTGTGCGAACTTAGGAATTTGATCTAGTTTACGACTATCACAATTCACAAGTTTAAAAATAACTTGACCCTAATTATAAGGTAAAAATAATTAATTTAAAGAGTTAACTTACGAGTTTGACAACAACAGATAAGACATTATATATAATTGATTTTGGTAATTGGCATTGGAGAGTGTTTGGCGCGCAGCTTATAAGATAACAAATATATTTTTTTCATAATTGATCTAAGTATGCACAAAAATATTTGATTTTGGGTTCATAATTTCGACATGTATGAGGAATATTGGATACGTTTTTTTTTTTTAAAAAAAAAATTGATTTGGAGTCTCGCATGAGAAAAATCCGAACACTAAAGTAAAACTTCAAATAGAAGTTTGATTTCTTGCATAAGGGTGATCTGTGAACACTATAGCAACAAGAGATATTCGAACTCCATTTTCACGTGTTTGAATTACTTACAATTTTTTTAATTATACTTCATCCAAGTCCATCTTAATATAAGACCTAATTTATAAATTATTTTTTAAAGGGAAAATTATAATAAAGGACTTAAGAAAAATAATATTTATTAAGAAGGACCATAAAAATGGTAATTATTTTAAAGGACTAAAAATTAAAAAATTAAAATATAAAGACTAAATTACCCTTGGTCAGATTTCCTACATTATCTCTAATTAAATCAAAATCTGAAGTGATTGATTGAAAATGATAAATAGAGAATAAATCAGTATCTAGAATATGTAAGTTAGAGTCTTCACTTTGACAAAAAAAAAAAAAAAGTTAGAGTCTTCACTATAATTTTTTTTTATCTCTCTGTGGAGGAACAATAGGTTATTCTGTTGACAAAGATTTCTCAGGCCTTCTCTTCTTGTGTTCTATGATTTTCAAGCTCCTATCCCTTGTAATTTTTTATCTCTCGGTTTTCTTTTGGTTTAGTTCATGTTATCATTTTTAAAACTTGATTAATCTTTACCCATTTAGTATTGTATCTTTTTCAAACTTCTATTTTGAATCAACAAAGACAAATTCACAATGTCCTTCATTTTTCTTTCTTTCTATAGAATGAAAGATTCCTAGAAATTATTGCTAAAAAAAAAAAAGGTTCCTAGATATTGACCTCTAAGTATTTTTTTTTGTTAATTAGATATTTTATTTGATACTTTTTGATTTTGAAACTTATTTAATATTATTTAGGAAATTGGTACAACAATAATAAAGCCTAGAAAATAATAGATTGTCAGCACTATAATTTTCAAGATCTAAGGCAATGGATGATAAGCACGAAAACTTGGAGTTATAAAAGTTAAAAAAAAGGATTTCTTCCCTTATGCAAAATTGTATAACCAAGGTAATTTAGTCTATTTATTTTAATGTTTTAATTTTTTGTCCTTTAAAATAATTACCATTTTTATGGTCCTTTTTAATAAATATTATTATTTTTAGGTCTTTTATTATAATTTTTCCTTTTTCAAATAAAGTAAATCTTAAAAGTCATAGTAAGGATGGGAAGGAGTATCTAGCAAAGGTTAATAAAATAACCCCATAAAAGGAATATAATAATTTCACAAAATAAATCAAAGGATCGAGTGATATTTTCTAATATACATTAAAACGCCATAAAATCACATTCTCCCCCTCTCATAATATCAATCCCCTAACTCCCCAGTCTCCCCCACTTTTTTTTTTTTTAAAAAAAAATCTAAGTAGAGGATATCAAATTCCACTTGCCTACTACCAACAGCGCAAAATCCCATATACTGAGAGTCAGAGAGCAGCAGGTCGTAAAAGGACGACTGTGGACCGAATAGTGGGATCCGCGGTCAGGCAAGTGGGCAGGCCCACATCGTGGACCCGATCTCCCCAATTAAATGTTTTTTGACAGCTAATAATTGATTTCCCGAACGTGCCTGTCACGTGAAGACCGGGTAAAGACATCCCCTATTTCAGCCTCGCCCCTTATCTGTCACCGGTAATCGCCGGTAAATATGTGGCCCCTCTTCCCCCACTTGACTTGCTCTCTCTCCAACCGTTAGATCCCGTTTCCAGGTTTTCCACTTCTAATATAATTTTTATTATTTTTTAATGTCCCATTCGGCCGGCTTAGCTGTTGCCGTGGATCCATTTTCTATGGGCTGACGTCACCATCTATTTGCCTTTATTCCCACTCTTCACGAAACTTCCTACGACTTTTCCCTTTTTCGAAACCCTAATTTCTTCCCTCCCTCCTTCTCACTCTTCTTTCAAATTCACCCTCTCTTCTCTATTTATTTTTAAATATAAATCCCTCCCAGTCTTCTCCTCTCCATCTTCTTCTTCTTCTTCCGGTACTCGCAGAGAGAGAAAGAGAGTATTTGCGCATTCAGGCACGCGTGGTAGCGAAGATAAGCGATAGCGAGGCAGGGATAAAGAAGGTTTGATCCGGTTTTCTGCAAGAGTTTGAAACTTCAAGGTGATATGGAGAGATTTGCTTCTGCGAGGGCCACGACGTCGTGTGGGTATTTGAGTTGGCAGGAGGTGTTCGTCTCCGGCGGCGAAAGCAAGGGAAGGAACGAGGTGCGTTATTTTCTCAAAAGAAGCGATGGGAGCTCAGATCTGGCCGTGGTTGGGAGAGAAAAGAGCACGAGGCATATGTCTTATAGCTATTCTATTAGACATGAGGTCCTTGCCTTCGTTGGGTCGTCGACCCCGTCGGTATTGAAGCTCAAATCACGCCGAGATGTTATTGATTGGTTGAATTCCATTGTTTCAGGTTCAGACTCCTCGTCCTTTCTCATTTTGCACGAAGTTTTTGTTGCCCGTTCCAAAATCTAAAATTTTAATGTTTGAATTACGGGATTCTCCTTCAAATTCTTTTATGGGGCTGGATTTGGTTATTGGTTTTGGTATTCGACCAATATCAATCAATAAAGCTCTGAAATTGTGATTGATTTCAATGGCTCCGAATGGTCTGCTACCGTCTTTGTGATTTTCTTTTGGCGAGTTGGTCTAATCTTGCTGAATGGGGTTTCGTCGTTTTTTCCTTCTCATCCAATTTTCATGTTTTGACCCTAGTCTATTAGATCTTCATGAGGTTCAATTTGCTCTTCGGGGCAGCGTGGTAGAACTCCTTTTGCTAGGATAATATTGAATTTCACTATATCTAACTCATCCCCCCCCCCCCCCCAAAAAAAAAAAAAGAAAAAAAAGGTTTTCCGTCTATGTTCCCGTGTTGGTTATTTTGTCTCTCACATATCTAAGCCTTCTGTGGATATCCGTCTGGCTAGGCATATGCGTTGCATATAGCAGAGCATGGGATTTCCAGCCCCTATATTTTACAGTACCTTGTTTTATGAAATTTTCGATCTTTTAAACCATAAAACTCTTTCCTTGTGATTTTTGTGAATTTTAATGCGATATTTGCTGAATATGTGCTCAATTATCTCTCTTTACTGTGGTCTGCTGGGTGTTGCCAAAGCTGTTGTTTTTCTAAAATTTGCCAATCAATTTTTCAGATTCACAACGCGAGGGTGCGTCTATCAGGGCACAAAAAGGGGGCAGTGGAGACAACATGGTAGCCTCGAAGGTATTTAAAGCATTTGAATATTTGATTGCGCAACGCAAATCTAACATCTTCTTGTGGACTTCTTGATATCTATTGAACTCCTGCTTTTGTTTCGTTTCCCCTTTCTGATTTTCTTCGTCTTTTCAGAAGGATAATCAATTGCGGAAGCTGGGCCATTGTATAAAAGAGTTCTCATGGTCAGGGTCTTCTTGGACGTGTAAGAAACGAAGAAAACACTATGAGTCATTTAGATGGAATGATTTAAAGATATCCGTGAGTAATCTCTTGTTTTGAATTTACGATTTCATCTCCTTCCCTTGGTCACTCAAAATATATCTGACTCGTTATCCTTTATCATTTTCCTTTCTTTTTTTTTTCAAAACATTTTCAGGTTCATGATTTCGTATATGTTTTAGCAGAAGAAGATAAGCGTCTCGTTGCCTACCTGGAAGACATGTATGAAGACTCCAGAGGCAACAAGATGGTTATGGTACGCTGGTTTCACAAAATTGATGAGGTTGGTAATTTTTTGCCTCACAGTTTTAGTGACAGAGAGATTTTCTTTTCTCTTTGTCTTCAAGATCTGAGCATCGAGTGCATAGATGGATTGGCTACTGTACTCAGCCCCCAGCATTACAAAAAGTTTCAGAACGAAGCAAGGCATACTATGTTGGAACCATTTGTCTGCGACAATCAATTTGACAATGAAGATGTTAAGCACTTTGATATTACTCAAGTTAAAGGTTACTGGAGACAGGAAATCCTCAGATATATGTATACCCATTCTGACGCAAAATCTAATGGAAGTTCTCAGCAATCTGATGACAAACTGGAAGAAGAGGACATCCAGTTTACGTCCAGGATAAGATCCAAAAAGAGGCTGCGCCTGGCAAAAGTTGATGGTGAAGGTGCTGCTATTGAAACGGGAAGTTTGAATGATAGTGGAAATGAAGCTAAAAGAAAAAATGGAAACAGTTCCTTAAAACAAGTTGGCCCCACAGCCAGCAAAGACACAAAAGAAAACGCTTTAGAGTATTTAGCAATAGGTTGTCAGGTTGAGATCCTCTCTCAGGACAGTGGCATTAGAGGCTGCTGGTTTAGAGCTTCGGTCATAAAGAAGCACAAAAATAAAGTGAAGGTGCAGTATCAAGACCTTCAGGATGCAGTTGATGAATCGAGGAAGCTTGAGGTATCTTCCATGTCCATTCTATTATTTTTTAAGAATATTTGTGTGGTTGCATTGAGCTTAATATTTTTTTCTCATTGTTCATTTGTCATTCAGGAATGGGTTTCTGCTTCTAGAATTGCGGCACAGGACCACTTGGATATCCGACTGAATGGACGGTCTACCATACGCCCAGCCCCTCAGTCTAGTATGTATAAATTTCCTGGGGTGGTTGGTTCCATTGTGGATGTCTGGTGGCATGATGGTTGGTGGGAAGGCATCATTGTGCAGAAAGAGTCTGAAGCTAAGTATCATGTTTATTTCCCAGGTACTGCAAACATTTTTTTTTCCCTTTGTTATCTCTTGTCAATTTTCGTTAATTTCAGTTCCCCATAGCATCTTTTGTGTTGTTGCCTTGTTGGTGCTGTTCTTTTAACTCCTCTTCATTGTCACATCATTGCAGGGGAGAAGTCACTGTCAATATTTGGATCTGGTGACTTAAGACAAGCTCAAGAATGGACAGGGACTGGGTGGTTTAAAGTAAACGGAAGGCCTGACCTTGTTAGTTCTATATTATCCAGCTTAAAAACATCACAAGTTCCTGGCAAATCGGCTGCAGCTGCATCTGCTGGAGATGCCAGACATTCAAAACAAGGCGGGGATAATAATAATGCAAATCTTGTAAGTGATAGTAAATCAAGAAAGCCCGAGCCGGTTCCAGACCTTTCAAAGGATGATCTCCTGTCTCAGTTAAGATGGAAGTCATCCAGGAAGAGAGGCCGAAGCCACGGCAGAAAGTCCCTGGATTCCTCTGACCCCAATACTTCTGATAGTTATATGATCTCAGCATCTTTAAAAGTGGTTGATCATGACGACTACAAATACAGCAGGGGGGATCAAGCCATGTTCAACTCTTCAGTGGTGCCCTCTTTAACTACTAACTTGGTCATGTGTAGGTGACTTTTGTGATTTTTTCTAAATACCAGGTTGTCTTAGTCTTCCTTGCTGCCCCCTTTTTTCCTTAGAGAGTACATACAAAATATATATACCCTCCTCTGCATCTGTTCGATGCATGCTTGGTCTTTTCATTTTAGGTTAATCTTTTGGCATCGAAGCTTCTTCAGTTGATTTTGGTGCTTGTCAGGGAGGCAAGGATGATGCCTTTTAAAGTTTTGGCTGAAAGTTTTAGACGTTAGTGGAATAACCGGGGATATATGAGAATGAAGAGTGACTTAGGTTTTGATATGCTGAAGTGCAATTTGTTACCTAACCATATTTAATAATATGAATAGAGAGATTGCCTCTTGTTATTTGTTTCTCTTTCGCGTCTTGTGTATTTGTATTTAAAATTTCAGCTCTTTTTTGGGTTGAATTTTAATTTCAGTTCTTGTATATGGGCCTCTAATTAGTACTCCCTCCGGTCCTAATTATAAGAACTAGTTGACTTTTTTGGAGAGATTAAGGAAGCTAATTAAATTACTTTAAAGTATTTTTATTTTTATTTTTTTCTTCAAACTTATTAATTTGACTAATAAACTAATATATAATCTAAGCATATTTAACATATTAGATGATTAAGTAACTTACTTAGCTTTCTTAATCTCTCCAAAGAAAGTTAACTAGCTCTTATAATTAGGACCGGAGGTAGTACCAATCTTTTATCAAGATGGAGATTGCAGGATATAGTTGGCAGTTGATTCTGAATTTGCTCGGAAATTTCGGGCAAAACGTGCGTATGAGTACGACATTTTAGCCACGACGAGGACGAGAGATTCAGAATTGAGGGTGGATAATGTGCTTTTTTTTAATAAAAAGAAAAAGAAAGTCAAATGTAACACAAATTGTGTGGCAATTCCTCACACAAATTAAAATTTCAAATTTATGCCACAAAAATTAATACAAAAGCTAACTTCCTGAAAAATGAAATCAGAAAGGAGCTCTTCCTAAATCACATTATGATCTACAAAGATTGCCTCTAAAATTCTTGAAATAGGATGAACTTGTAATCTAAAAAAGGCATGTTTTGAAACAAAAAATAGCAAATAATGAAAATAACTTAATCTTTTTTCTATTTGAATGAATTAGTGGCAGTTTGCTAACGTTATGGTAGGGAGAGTATAGAATATAAAGGAAAGATTGATCTTTTAATTTTTTTTTTAATTTGCATTTGAGTAATTATGTTTTTAAATTATGACTTGACGATAGTCAATTCTTAAACTTTTGACTCGTTATTTTTCTTTGCCCTGATCTCATTCCATGTAAGCGCCACTTCAGATATCACATCCTTGTTGGTGGCCACAGCACATACAACGAATCAGCACATACAAAGAATTCTAGATTTTCTTAAAAGATAAATAAGAAAATTAACAAATCTAATCTTATCCTTCTAAATGGTCCATTCAATGAAACAAAAACTACCCACCGCCAGAATTATAGAAATGTTTAGTATATGTAGAGAGAGTAGTTGGTATTATTTGACTAATTTACAGGAATGCATACATCAGCATGAGGTGTATACATAGAGTTTGATTAGAATACACAAAATTAGGAGTAGAGCAATCAAAGTAGAATATTAATGGCAGATAATGACCCCTTCTAAAATAGGGCAAAGACATTAAGGGGCCTTCTTGTTTGACTTCTGTTTCTATCTCGGGTGGATGATTATAATGCCCTCTCATTGCCAATTTATCTAAGCTTCTTTCTTATTCTTTTTAATGTTTGCTCCCTTTAGTTCTTTTCACAAGACACTATTGACTTAACCGGAAAATGAAATAAAATTATAAATTACGCATATTTAATATCATGGAACCCCTCCTTCACCTTCATCTTCTTTTTTTTTTTTTTATCCGCAAGATTCATATTTGAATGATTCAGATTTAGTCAGCTAAATTCAATAATGATTGGATGACGATAGGAGAAATAATAAGTTTGGATTGATTTAAAATGATTTTGAATTTTAGTTTAAGAGATGAATGTGATTCATCATCTTAAATTATTATTCAATTAAGATATGAATTTAATTCATTATGATTTGGATTTTCTAATTCAAGTTTGGATTGGGTCATTCTTGTGAGCAGTAGCACTTAAATTAGGGTTAGACTCTTATAAAGTGTTGATTTTTTTAGTGCCATTTTTATGCACGTTTTTTAAAGGAAAAAAAGGAAATAAATGTGATCCATCATCTTAAATTCAATCCATCAAGCAAGATATGTCATATTAAATTCAATCAATCAATCAAGATGTGAATTTAATGTGACTTGGTTAACAAGCAGTGGACTTATTACCTAAAACCCCTTTCTTAGTGCATAAGCTAAAATTTCCTAAGGTAATTATGGCTAGGAATTTTTGGCCCACAAAGGCTATCAAAGGGGGAATGTTGGACATTTTATGATCATCCCTATGCTTTCTAAATTTAAGTCTATGCCAAAGGTTTAGAGAGGAAAAGGCACCATCCATAAAAGGGTAAGGTTCCAAACTTATTCCTCTTATCTTTAACATAATCCTAAGAAACCATCATCTTCTTGTAAAGATCAAGACCCAAAGAAACCAAAACTCAACCTTGTTTTCGCCTATCAAGCATTCAAAGAGAGAAGGAGTTCTCATTGCAATCGGGAGATAGCCGTGTGGATCAACGTTAGAGGACATCAAGAACCTTGAAGTCTTCGAGTAATCTTAGGTAAAACTAATCTCCAATAATTATTTTATTAAATTATCCTAAACCCAATAATTGTTTTAACAAGTAATCTTCAAACTCATGAATAGATTAATAATTATTAACTAATTAGAGTAATACGTTAAGGTTAATAATTCATGAGGAGTTATGGGTTTAGGCAACGATTAAAAAAATTTTTGTTTTTAACCTCATGAAACATTGCATGAAAGTCATGTAATAGGCAAAATTAACCATAAAAAACTTGGTTTTATAATTAGGAACAAAACCAACTCCAAAATATGTTCCTATAATTTGGATTGGAGGGAGTATTTAGTTTATTTTCTTTATTGTAGTATTGAAATATTCATAATATTAAATCTAGACTATTCAAATTCTGATATCATGATTTAGAAAAGAGAAGAGGAGGGAAGAGGAGGTTGTGAACCAACGAATGATATCTAAAAGGGGACCATCTTAAATAAATGAAAATAATACTACCTCTTTTTGGTGATCTGTAATAATGACCATCTCTTCCTTCTAAAAAATGTCTTATAAATCAAGGAAAAATTATAATAAAGGACCTAAAAAAATAATATTTATTAAGAAAGACCATAAAAATGGTAATTATTTTGAAGGATTAGAAATTAAAACATTTAAATAGAAAGACTAAATTGCCATTTGTCTGATTTTCTATATTCTCTTTAATTAAATCAAAATTTGAAGTGATTGATGGATAATCACACAAAGAGGTTCAGAATCTACTAAATTAGTGTCTTTACTACACCGAAATCGCCTCCCAATTATGAAAGGTCTTTTGTTTTTAACAAAATATTAAATTCATTGTTTGTCGATTGATAGGATTTGGCTCCTCCAAATTAAAAACAAAACACCTTAATTGTAATTTGTAATTGGGAGGCAATTTCGTTGCAATAGAGACGCTAATTTAGCAAATTCTGATTTTGTCTCTATGTATGATTATCCATCAATCACTCCAGATTCTGATTTAATTATAGAGAATGTAGAAAATCAAACAAAGGGCAACTTAGTTTTTCTATTTAAATGCTTTAATTTCTCGTCTTTCAAAATAATTACCATTTTTATGGTCCTTCTTAAGAAATATTATTTTTCTTAGGTCCTTTATTATAATTTTCCTTATAATCAATATTTTGAAACCTGGATTGGACCGGCCGAACCGGGCAAGAAACCGGTCAGTAAATTGGTCTAGTCCTGACATCAACCTCAGGGTTTTTAAAAAATACAAAATAAAAAAATTAATTGTTTTTGGTAAAAAAATCATTTTTTAAAAAAAATTTCATATTAATTATATTTAAATCTTTAATTTCTCATTAGTTTAATTCTGATCCATTAACTTTTGACCTAATATCGACTGATTCAGTAACTAATTCGGATTTCAGATCCTTGATTACAATGAGGACGGAGTTACTGTAGTTTTCTAACGGCTACATACACTTCTTTCTAGAGAACGGATAGAAGTACTAGTCTGGTATGATCACTGACCCAATTTTTCCTGTATTGGGACCCATGTGAGTGACCCCCACTTGTGTTAGTATTCCTCACTTTCTGAACCCATTGTCAGAATTCTCTCAAAGAGCTAAAATGCTTTGGCTTTTTGTGGCTAATGTAAATGTAAACGTTTCCTTTCATTTATTAACACCATTAACTTAGTGCATAAATTCTAATGCGTGATCTGAGAAGCAACCTCGCAAAGAGGAATCATTCTTGTGTTTGAAAAAGTCCCCCAATAAACTCAAGCGACCACTTTGTGGGGCAACTATTACACACGCAAAAAAAAAAAAGAAAGAAACTATCCTTTTCAACTTAGGCACATACCCTCTTTTCACTTTACCAACTCTTCTCCCCCTCAAGCTACAACTACAAGAAGAAGCATTCATTCATTCACGGAGAGATGCGATTGCTCTATCAGTACAGAAGAAATTAGCTGTTTATCTATCATTTTCTCTTCCTCATGGGATTAAAGGGACTTGCCATCTCAATAAAGTGAGCCCTCTTTCTGGTAGTTGCGTACGGATTGTTTCCTTTTTTTACAGGTATGGATTTTGACGACGGAGCTGAGAAGGAGGAAGAAGATGAAGTTGATATAAAAATCTCACGAGGGTTTTCTTTTCCTGGTGCTACTACCTTGGCTTCTATGGAGTCCTTGTCTCATCCAATTGTATGTTCTCTGTTTCTTACTATTACTTTCTTCTGATGACCAGAGATTTCTCTGTTTCTGTATGATTTGGAGATTGAAGATGATGGTGGTTTTGGATTTTTGTGGTGAAAAAAATAGGTTCAAGAGGTTGTTGTTTTTGCTGATATGCAATGTAAGAATTGCCAGAAGAGAGTTTCTGACATTATCACCAAAATGAACGGTACATATTCACTTCCTTTTTGTTTCATTAATTTCCAGTTTAGTTTACTGATTGGTTCAGAACTTAGTATTAGAGGATTAGTTTTTTCAGATTTTGCTGCAAAGCACTTCTTATCTGTTACATTTAAAACTAGTTTAAGGCAATCCTCTGGATTTTGTCCGGAACTAATCTGATTGCTGCGATATTTCAAGACCTTACTAAAACATCAATTTTGATTTCATTGGTTACATATATTGAAATTATATAAAGGGTGAGCCTTTGTTGACCGGTGGGTTTCTTTCGTCATCATTTTTTTCATTATTCTTACTTAGAAATGTCACAATACTACTCTAACTTTTTTTCATCCACCCAATCAACGGTCGAGACATAAGAGATAATGAGAAAAAGAGATTATGAAAGGATGAAAGTAGTTGACGTAGAGGTAATAAGTTCAAATCCTATAAACAGCTTCTTTGCTCATTGAGACAAGGCTGCGTACATCTATTCTGCCTTATATCTAATTTAGTGGGAGCCTTGTGCACGGAATCACCCTTTTATGTAAAACTAAACCAGTTCTTGAAATAACCTAAAGATGAAGGGAAGTAGAGAACAGTTCAAACCATGTGATGCTTAATAATAGCCACCATTAAGTAGGCTGGCAATGACTTAGTTGAGGAATAAAATCTGTTGATTTATATAATTACAATTGTGATTGTGATTATTATCTTTTGATTCGTTCAGATATTCTCGTGTTTTTTAACTCATTCTATCGAATATACCAAAAGTTTCAGGTTAAAAAATAAAGTGTCTTCTGTCACTTTCTTAATGACTTTAGCCTCCTCCTAGTCTACCAGCTGGCTTGGCATTTTATTTTGTCCTATAAAATCACAAGACACAACAAATGCTGTCAAAAAGTTTGTTTTATTCACCAAAGAAATACCTTTTTGTCTCATAAGATTTGAAGTTGGTTTTGTTAATTGTAGTTGAGTTATAAGAGACTCAGGATAAATTTGGTTGGTTTTGTGTCTTGTGGGGACTTCATGTATATTTTCATTAATAATTAATCTTGATTACATCAGCAATTAAAAAATTGGGAAAAAAATTGATTAGGTGATATTTAGAGATTTGTTTCAAATAATGAGGAAAAACATCTAATTTAAATATGCGTGCATGAACATTGACTTTTATATTTTATTTAAATTCAACTAATATTAAAATTCAATAGAGCTCAAGCTTCTAAAACAGTACTTCAATAATTTCTATTTTTTTTTAAAAAAAAAATCATCCAATCGCTTAATATAGAGATTGAATTCCTTTCTCATCTTTATGCTCATAAGAATGCTTATCTGTTAATATGTATCAATCCAGTTCTTTTTTAATGTCTGTCTGTTCTATTTTTTAAAAGTACTTTTACGACATTCAAAGTAAGAATGTAAGCAGAGTTTTATCACAGCTTGCGAAATAATATTTAAAAGGTTAAAGTATACTTTTAGTCCTTTAAGTTTTATATAAAGTATATTTTTGGTCTCTTAATTTTATAAAGTATACTTTTGGTCCTAAAATTCTAACACCGTTAATGTTACTAACAGAAACGCTGACGTGACAAACTCAAATGATGATTAATAGCATTTAATTATATAAATTTTATGTATTCTTCAATTTACCTATATTTTTAATTTTAACTTAATAGCATTTAATTGCACAGTCATCACTTAAGTTTACACCGTTATCACTTGAGTTTGCATTTTCCGTGAGCAAAATTAACGGTATTAGAATTATTGGACTAAAAGTATGCTTTATAAAATTAAAGGACCAAAAGTATACATCATGTAAACTTAAAGGACTAAATGTATACTTTAAGCTATTTTTTTTTTTAAAAAAAACCCTTTATTGAGCTTCCCAAACAAGAATTGTTTCATACTTTATTTTTTATTTGATAGGTGTAAACAAAAAGCAAATAGGATTTTGTAACCGTTAAATTCTTCATAAATAAACAAATTAATCACCAAAAAAGTCCCATAATTGTAGTATGTCATTTCTTGTACTGGATTTCGTCACTACAAGCTGCTCATTTTAAGACTTTTAAGTGATTAAATTGTTTATGTGAGACTGATTGCACAGAAATTCTTAGAATGTCTTGTATAGTTTTATGGTGGATGATATTATGATAATGTTTGATTCTAAAACAAGCCAAAACAATGAATGAATTGGATCAGCAGAGACAGAATCATTGGAAGTGAACGTGTTGGAAAAGAAGGTGACTCTCACTTTTAGACTACCCACTGTTGCTCAAGTGATGCAACAACGGCAATTAGCTCCGATCACTCTCACTTCTCTCCCTAAAGCTGCCCTTATCAAACGCATATTTCGCTCTCTTCATCTTCCTCACTAGCCCTTTATGGGGCAGTCGGATTTGGCTTCTCTCCACTACTCAGTTCTTCGTATCACCCATTCGATATCAAGAAAAGAGTTCAAATTTGTTTCAATCATATCAATATATGTTGCACTTGATTCTACCTTGTATAGAATAAATGCCTGCCCTTTTTTCCTTTCTTTCATAGTGTTCATATATGTACTTCTTAGATTAGGAGTTTCATTCTGAGGGTACAACATTGTAAGATGTTTCTCTTCATGTAATTTTTTTGGGAACCTTTAAGGTTTTTTTTTTTTTTTTAATGAAGAGAAATTAAAGTGAACAGTTGCAAATCACAAAACGAGGGGAAAAAAAAAGGCATTTTATTGAGTTTTGGTTGCTTTTTTTATGCATCAAATCGTTGTTTTTTGTTTGTCCCTACCTTCCCACAATCACGCTCCTTAGTGGGATTAGAATTTTGAGGTCTATAATAAGTGAATGGACCCAATGCTTTACAAATGATTGAAGAATCTTTTATTTTTCTGCCTTTTTCATGTCTTAAATCTTTTGATATGAAACATTAGTTTCAGAATCTTTTGATGCTAGAGATCCTATCAAGTGTCATGGCTCTATTAATTTGGTTCTCCTAAGTCACATGAGTTAATCTTAGATATGATGGAAATAATGAGCAAATGTCATAAAAATAAGGATGAAAAAACAAAAAACAAAAACAAAAAAAAAACTCATTAAAATTATGTGGGGATTTTGAGTGGATATAACTCTATTTTTAACTATGAAAAGTGGTTCCAACTAGATTGTAATAGATATTGAGTTGGCTGCGTTGAATAACCTGACCAAGGAGAATATTAAAAATATTATAAAGGTGTTTTTTAATTTTAGCCA
Source organism: Acacia crassicarpa (assembly GCA_034222035.1). Lineage (NCBI taxonomy): Eukaryota > Viridiplantae > Streptophyta > Magnoliopsida > Fabales > Fabaceae > Acacia > Acacia crassicarpa. The sequence continues at coordinate 39,595,812 of JAWXYG010000009.1, read as the reverse complement.
AAACGTTCTACATTTAAATATATTTTTACCCTACCACATGCATAAGCTAAAATAATGTGATATTTAGTTTTTATTTTTTAATCCTTAAGTTATCTTCAAATAGAATCAAGGGTTGTATATATGCGAAGCTTTGCAAATAAGAGATGCTTTTGAAGACTGAGTCGGGTAATAGAAGCCATGTATATCGAATGGATGATTCCTTATATTAAGCTTTAAAATTAAGTGAAGCATAATAATGAATGAGACTTGCAAATAAACAACTTCCTCTTGCTCAGTCCAAGCAGAATCAGATTCAGACTCCAATCTTTAAAAAAAAAGAAAAGGAAAAAAAAAAAGAATGAAACCACATTTTTATTAGAGCTCGGAATCAGATGATAAGTATATATTTTATGATTAAATATGTGTATATTTTATGAGAATTAGTTGGATTTATTGATATTATATACCTATTTAATTATCTTTTATATACTTTACTATCATTATAGGATAAAAGATATTTCGATATAAAATCTACTTATTTCCTATTATATTTTGTAGGAAATATTAGCTGATTTGAAAAGAAGTAGAAAAAACAATTAAGAAGATATGCAATAAGCCAAACTTGGTGGTCTCACGCAAGAAAAATAGAAATAAAATCAATTGAGTGATTTGGTGGAGTTGATTACAAGATATAAGATATCTTTTTAATAAGAAAAGGAGAATCAATGACGTAAGACCTAAATTATAAATAGGGAGGCAGAGACAAGAAAGGAGGACAGAGGAGTGAGATGAAGAGACGCAGAACGAGAAGGAACGAAGAAGCAGAGGAGTAGCGGCTGAGCGTTTTGGTTCTCTTCATCATCTCCACGGAAGGAGTGTTTTGGTTCTCTTCGTCATCTTCATGGAAGGACCGTGGAGGTGACGGAGAAACTTTCTTTCCTCTCTTTCCTTATTCTTTAAACCTGAATTCTTATCTTTTTGTTATAGATTTTATTAGAGCCATATGTGACTAGCTCGTTTTGCAACCTAGAGTACTTATGAACTTGTGGGTGAATTGGATTTTGTTTTCATTATTTAGTTAAATTTGATATTAATTTTGGTTACTTAATCTTGGTTAATTTTATCTATTTAGTGATTGGCCGTCATTGAAAATGATTTGGAGCATTAGAATTTACCTTGACGAAGGGGATTTTAATTAGGCTCTGAGATTAATTAATATGGGATTAGATTACGATTTAATTTGCGGTTAGGATAGACATATATTTAATTGCCCCATATAATTGTTGAAGAGTGTGTTTGATTTTTGTTACCTCTTAAGTAACTATGTTAGACATAACAAGTTATACTCAAGAGAGGGTTGTAAGTGAACCAACAGACACTTATAGTTATTTATACTCGAGATTAATAAAATTGATATTAAAGCTAATTAAATTAGTGAAAACAAGGTTTATAAAGCTAATAAAGGATGAGTGACTCTGGGTTGTTCATTTGATTGTTGTGATAGTTTTCTTATTTTTATTTTAGTTTTGATTTTCTTTTCCTTTATCTTAATTAAATTTAATTTGTTTTGCTCAACTTAAACGAAATTGTCAAATTACTGCTTAACTGAAGTTGTGGATACTAAGTCCTCGTGGGAACGATATCTTACTTACTTTTTATTACTTGATACGACTCGTGCACTTACGGAGTTTATAGGCTATAAAGTTTTGCCCTATCATCAGGGTTGGCTCTTGAAGGGCCATGGCCTAACAAGGCCCTGTAAGAAAAACTGCCCTAGAGTACCAAGATAGGGCTGAACCTATAGGTAGAGTTGGAAATTAGAACGGGCCCTTGAAGGGTCAGGGCCTAACAGGGCTGGCCCTATAGAGCCTAAGGTAAGAAAAAATTTGTTTTCAAAGCCTGGCCCGAGAGCACCAGAGCCAGGACCGACCCTATAGGGCTCGAAAGTTTTTATTCCAAATTTTAATTATTTTTTCTCCTTTTTTTCCAAAAGAAATATAATTAGTAAATTACAACAATTAAAATTCTAATTTATTAAATAAATGTTGCCAACATTAATATCCAAACAACATGAATCATCAAACAAATAAATACCAAAAGCAAACTATTATCCACAAATAACTCATAAAACATAAGAAGCATATCACTAAGCAATATTAGTACGATGACTATCACTAGCATCTTCTTCGCTATTATCATCAATTTTAAAGACATTTGATTGTGGTTTATTTTGAGTAGTACCGAGTAAGATTTTCGAAGAAAAAAAATGAAAGAGAGACCGAGATTGAAATTTTTATGATTATCACTTTTCAACTCTCAAGTTTAGACAGCCTAGATATTTTTTAAAAAAAATTCAAAAGGCCTAACGGGTTGGTCCAAGGCCTTACAGGGCTGGCTCTATTAAACCTGAGGCCCTACAGGTCTGCAGGACTAATTTCATTTAGGTCTTCTAATTTCTCAGTGCTAATTCTTATTCCCGAATTTCACAAGCCAAACCTAATGATTAATGGTTCTGTCAAACCTTCATTCATGCCAAGAAAGGTAACCTGTTTTTTTCTGTGTTTTTCTTGTTTTTGTTTTTGTTTTTGTTGAATGTCAACGAGAAGATTGGTTTTGGTTTCTATTTCTATGAGAAGATTGATATTTGGGGGAGATATTGACAAATTTAAACGATTTATCCAACAATTTGAATCAGACTTTTGGCCCGTTTTGTTAACTGAGGTGTCATTTCTTTCAAAACAAAGTTTTTTCTCTAACAGAACGAGCTTTGACTTCCCCGTGCGTTGCACGGGATGATATTATTTCACAGGTTAATTAAACGTATTTTGCTTCCAAAATGATGTAAGTTTCTTGTGTTTAAGGAATATTATAACATCACAAACAATTAATGACTATATATTAAAAATGAAACATAACAATGGTGAACATCAATATCGTAAATGTCGATTCAAAGTGTATATTACAAATGAAATCTCACCAATGTTAAACAACAATGTCTTCTGATCAATTAACATTCCTAAATATCTCTTTGTACACAACATTCCTTGTTTTGTTTTTTTTGGCACAACTATTATCATCCACAACAATCTTAAGACCATCCATGCTTTTAACCCTAGATAATGCAACATATAATTGGCCATGTGTAAAGACTGGCTTGGAAAGATATAAACCAACATGGCGAAGAGATTGTCCTTGACTTTTGTTAATAGTCATAGCAAAGGAAAGGGTGATAGGGAACTGTTTCCGTTTCATGCGAAAAGGCCATCTGCTTTCAGAAGGATTCATGTCCATCCTATGAATGAGGACCTTTTGATTTGGATGTGAACCATTTAATGTGATCGCCTCAATGACAGTCTTCCCAAGATTAGTTACACGAAGTCGTGTTCCATTGCATAATCCAGAAGATTGATCAATATTCCTCAACAACATTATAGGTGCTCCTACTTTCAATGTTAGCTTATGTGGAGGCATACCAGAGCAACTAATAGTGTTAAGAAATTCTGTGGTATACAGGTTGTCAAAACTATCACTATCTTCACTTGACTTACAAATTGAGTCACAACTGAGAAACTCATATGATTCTCCAGGCAACATGGCACACATGTGCTCATTTATAGAATTAATCATTTCAATAGTTGGAGCCAGGATTGCTCTATCATTGAAGTATTCATTGGAATTAAGATTTTCCAAGAGGTTTATATACGTTGATTCCACGATCGCATGAATTGGATCTTGATAGCCTGAAATTAACAAATCACCAGGTATTTCAATTTCCTCAACACCGTCATTTGAGTCCCCTATTTTGCCATCACCAACATCTAATAACCATTTTGAGAACCACTCCAACTTATCACGATCAGTCTTTGAAGCAAAAGAATTCAGCCGCATATTCTTGGTCAATTGGAAAATGATGCAGTGATCCCATAGGTAAGAAGAATTGATGCATGCATTGACAATTTCGCCTCTTGTTCCTTTTGGTATAACAGGTAGTATCTGACGAAAATCACCTCCCATAATAACACACTTGCCACCAAAAGGTCTATCACAATGCATGATATCCCTTAGGGTCCTATCAAATGCTTCAACACAAAAACGTTGCACCATTGGTGCCTCATCCCATATAATAAGTTTTGTGGATGTAATGAGATTTGCTAAAGGGGAATTTTGTTTTATTGAACACATTGAGGAGTCAGTAATTTGAATCGGAATTGCAAACCTGGAATGTGCTGTTCTACCAGATGGTAATAATGTTGCAGCAATTCCACTTGATGCAACTGTGAGCACAATTTGTCCTTTTGCTCGGAGTGATGATGTCAATGCATTCCACAAGAATGTCTTCCCAGTTCCACCACAACCATATACGAAGAAGAAACCACCTTCATCTTTTTGTAAACATGATATAACGTTGTTGAAAATTTGTTTTTGCTCCAAATTTAGTGAGTTTTGTAGGTTGTTTGCTTCTACTTGTAAGGCATGTTTGTCATAGTTCAACTCTTGCAAGATAAGCTGGTTTGAGACATCAATTTGAGGCAATTCCTTAGGTAATGGCATAGTAGGGAAGTCAAGAAGACTCTTTCCATTTTTCCGCAACAATGAATCTATTTCTTGTAATGCAACCTGTTCTTTATCATATTCAGATATATTGACACCTGTAGTTTGGGTAATATAAATTAGTGTCCACTATTTTATTATGAAAAGTGACTATAGTAAAAGGTAAGTTAGGCAAACTTACTTGACGACATGGGATCATTGCGATGAATGTATAATATATCTTCTGAAAGTAGTTTTGATGTCTCCTTCCATACAAAATCAAGGCGGTGTAGAGAGAAACAAAGTAACATGCTAACAAATAGTTTCCTTAATGAGTGACCTGATGCCCAAATAAATGCTTCTTTAATGGCTGAAATGTATTCTTGATCATCATCTAATAAGCCCCTAGCAAAACATGCATCTTTTAAGGTATTGTGGACAACACCATCAACTGTTTTGATTTCGTCAAATGACCGCGAACCTCTTACTTTTGTGAGCAACACACGTAGGTAGTACAATTCCCCTGATGATGGTGACACGTGTGTTATTATGCCAACAGATGAGCCTCTCTTTCTTCGTTTCCAGACCCTGTTGTTCCTTTGATAAACGTAGTGTTTTGGGAATTCAATATATGTCAAAGTCCTAGCAAATGCATCTGTCTTGTTCTTTTCCATCCAAGCAAGAAATTGTGATTCACTGACTCTAGGTTTATCCAACAATTCAGCAACATCATCATGATTGGAATAAATGACATATTGTTGATTTGGAAGATGGAAACTCAATCTTTCAACAGATGGATTCCTATGATGAATATTAAATCCAAATATACGCCACGAACCCTCACATGCAGATATGTATCTACAATTGTAATATTGTTTAATCTCATCAACATTGGCTTCACCATGGTCATTAGTGGCACCATCAAAAATTGCAGCCACAACTCTATCATTACCTTTGCTGATATACTTGAATAAGTATTTTATAGCAGTTGAGTGATTGCATTTCTCAATATTGATATGTGCATGAAACTTCTGTAACAACAATGGATTATATGGGACAACATATCTATTATCTAGAGGGATACCTTTCACTTTAATTGTTCTGCCATCATCCCTACGTCTGTATGTTGGATACCCATCTTCATCAATAGTTGTATTTTCATTAAACTTCTTTGGAAAATACTTACTGCACTTCTGATTCTTCATGCATGGTGCTTTTATGTTACTTCTGCCGCAGGGTCCATGAAGCATAAATTGCCTAACCAACTTATACATTAGAGGATAAATGTTCTTGTCAGGTATTTCTGCACAGATGAAGTTGTCGATTGCTTCTGGATCTTTTATCTTGTCATTTGGATAAAGGAATAACAATATGTGGGCATGAGGAAGTCCTCTCTTTTGAAACTCTATAGTGTATATGTCTGTGAAAAAAAAAATAAATGAAATTATCAAATATTAATTGCAAAGAAATCATGGAAGATATGGACTTCATCCAAACGTATGAAGAACATACATTGATATCAATTTAATATTGGAGGGAAAAAAAAGTTGAGCTAACCTGCACGGATGGTCCCAAAAATTTTTTCCTCCTTTATAGTTTTCATTAAGCGATCTAATTTTATTTTGAATATCCGAGCCAATATGTCAGGCCGATCGCATGGCTTTAAAGAATGCTTGCGACAAAATCTTTGAATTTCAGGCCAAGCAGGATTACATGTGAAAGTTAAAAAAAGATCTGGATAACCTTCTGATCTACAAATTGCCATAGCATCCTGGTAATTTTGCATCATATATCTTGCTCCTCCTGTGAATGATGAGGGTAGTATAATCCTCTTACCAATGGTTGCACCATTTGTTTCTCCACTTAGAACTGCATCAGCTAATCCTTGATATAAATCAACCCTAAGCTCCTTTTGGTGTGTTCTAACCCAAAGTAATCTTTGAGATTCTATCATAGTGTAACCATCTACGATGAATTGCTGTAGTAGCCTTGATGCATGCAATAGTGTAGATATTTCATGTAATCTGGTCATTAGTCTATAGCTGAAAAACTCTCTCATACTTAGCCTTTTTTCGGTCTTTGTGGCACTAAGTGTTACTTCCCTGTGCTTAATATCATCTCGATAACCATCTTCACCAAATGGAAAAAGTATTGGGTATTGAAGTGGAAGGTAAGATGCATGCAATTCATTTATTCTTTGTGGTATGCCTGAATGTTTCTCTACAATGATGTCCCTGACATTGAATGTCATGTCTATATCCCCAACAACTAATACTGCAACTTCAGAAGCATTGGGCATATTGTAAGTGCGACCATTATTCTGTCTTGTGCTGATCAAACACATTTTCAATGTGGGAGGACTAGGATGATTGAGCAATGTTGACACAACACGATATTGCTGAACAAATGGGTTGACTTCATCCAACTGTTGTTTTATTTGGTCAACTATAATAGCATCAATTGTTGATTGTTGCTGGAATTTGCTGCAAGAATGTAACATTAATAAATCTTACTACATTAAATAACAATAAATTTAACGTTAAGTATGACTTATGTTGACATACCTAACTGCAGAAATTCTGTTTGACACTTCATTCTCTGTGTCAAATATGTATAGTTGTGAATACACAGGTTTTGAACCTTCTGGTGGTAATAAACTACCAATATTGTGATAATTCATTCCAGACATGACAAATGAGTACGGTCTGCCACCAGTAGTTTTTGAATGATCTATCTTGCCTCCCATGGATGTAAATGAGAACATGTTGTTGTATTGCCTTATATTCTCATAGAAGTTTCTTGAATGTGCTGATTCTTTATCAAAAAATAAGTTGTCAAATAATGGAGGTGGCCTTTTCATAGTTGGCAAGACAACCTTGCCTTTCAAACAACATAGAGAGTGTGACCTGGCAGTGCTACACTTCCGGTTTTTTAAACTTTGTTCATTAAACCAAAGCAATGCCTTGCAATATTTGCATTCATATATAGGATCTCCTTCATCTACATATCCTATGACAATGTTGACAACAATTATATAGTTGTAGTAAAGTTTCATATCACACACACTTATATATGTATGATTAGATGAACTTTGTAAAGGGGTATTAGTTACCTTCGAACTCATCTATGTTGTCTGTAAGTTCAGTTGTCTCAAAATGATTAGAGGGCAAGTGGTCATGTAGAACATGTGTAGCTTCATAAATAAATATTATCACCAATTATATTAAGAATAAAGAAATAATATAAATTGACATAAGGGAATGTTGTGTGTGAATATCTTTACCTTCAAATGCATCAGGGGGGACATTTTGAACTTCATTGTCATCATCATTGTCGTCATTATCAAATTGAAATTCAATGTTTTTATAGTATATTTCTTGTGGTGGACCTCCAATGGAAGAATTACAACCTGTTAGTAATAAGAAAAAATTTGAGTTAATTATAATTGTAACTTCATTGCATTTTTACAAACACTACAATACTGTAATATTATTTCTCAATTTGAATTTAACCAACTCAGGACTAAGGAACCACCAATGAAGTATGTATACTAAAATAACAAATGCCGTAACTTCGTAATAAGCTGCATGAAAAGTATTATATTGGCATTGTTCATTACCCAACTCAATGACATGTGTTTGTTCCATAGTAGTGTCGGCTTCACAGTTTTCATCTACAACATTGTCGGTGCTAATCACAACTTCATTTACTGTCATAATTAAAAAAAAGTAATTGGTTTTGCAATATATTATGTGCCTTTGTAACAAAATTAGTTTATCTTAGGACATGTTATTATGTTTTTTAAACACAAATGTAAATTATAACTCAAACGGTAAAACATAATGTTTGCATTATTGTGAACATGAAGGTCAATAACAAAAATTGTAGCTTTAATACTATCCTAAAACTGTCATGGGAAATACCTGGTTCATTGATATCTATTGGCTCCTTCAGTGTTGGTGATAGATAGTTTGCATTTTCAATATTGTATGCACTAACTGGAGGTTCATTTTCTGACATAATATAAAAATATCAGTACTTTTTCATTAAACTTTATCACGTTATAATAATAATAATAATAGTGGCGATGGTAGTAGTAGTGGTAAGAAAAAATTTCATATAAAGTTGTTTGAAATGATAAAATTTCAAATCAAGTTATTAACTTCAACACATCCCTTTGAGGTATTGATGCAATTTAGGATTTCAAAATTTCAAATAAGTGCATGAGACTCTAAAATATTTTTTAATGAAATATTTTAAGAGGAGACTAAGAGAGGATAATAAAGTAAAATTACCCACAGATTGAAATCCTAAATTGGTTCAAGAACTTAATTAGGGATTTATTACATTTATTAACCTGATTTAAATTTTCCTATTTCAGACAGCTTTATATGGAATTTTCCATGATGATGATTATAATAATGATGATGATGATGATGATGATATAATAATAATAATAATTATTATTATTATATAAATAACTTCAACTTTATCATGCAAATGAATATTGCACTATCTAAGTATAACCATTTTTAGTCCTTATAGCACAACTATATTATGAATAACTAACCTTTATATTCAGTTTGGTGGATTCTCTTCCTGGTGCGTTTTGTCTTCTCATTGTGACTAAAATTATGATTTTCTAAAGATCTGATCCTGCCACTTATACGTACAAATGGATGTTTCCCTTTTTCTTGTACTGATTCTTCTGGAAAAGATAATAAAGCTTTTCATGATGATAATCAATATGACTACCAATAAACCACTTGACAAAAAAAATATTAACATCATGATACTTCAAATAAGCATAAACTTCATTTTCCCAAAAAAAGAAAAAGAAAAAAGAAAAAGCATAAACTTCTTAGGAAAAACATAGGCATGACCCAAATGGAAAGATAATTATAGCTATAATAAGAGTTATATGGATAGGTACCACTTGCTAAGCGATTTTCTAAGTTGGAAGCAACATTTGTTATATCTTGTAAATCAATTCTTTTTCTCCTCTGTTTCTTGGCAGTTTCAAAGATTTGAGGGGAAAAGACTGCACTTGGCTGTGTATTGGATTCATCTTTTCCAACCAATCCTGTGACTGGAGAAAGCAATAATTTGTGAGAGCAATAATTGTAACAACATGTGCCTGGGATGGGCCTTCCAACATTTTTTTATTATAAAGCAATAATAACCTGGGTTGGGACTGGCAAATTTTTTTTTTTCAAATAAGAGGTAAAAGTATCAACTGAATATGTTTGAATAAATTTCAATGGTGAGAATTTAGGGATAATTAATGTATAAGCTTAACTATACAGATTGAGCTCTACCAAGTGATACATACTTTGTCGGTAAATTAAATATAATAACAAAGAATCATTCTTCAATAGCTAAGATTACTCAATTATGAAAAAAGAATCAAAAAGCCGACATTTTTCTATAAACCACTAAAACATCATTCACAAATTGTTATAAAAAAAGACATTATATCAAAATGTCAAGTAAACCTAATCTTTGTTAACCTCTACCTCCGGGATAAAATGAGGGATGATCAAGAAGACAAAAGTTGTCATTTACCTTGTAAGAATAAGGTTTTAGCCGGTGCCCAATAGTCATAGTCTCTCTATTAATATGAGAAACCTCAAATTGCAAATCTTTTATGGAGTAACAACCTGACATCATCTACTATGTCAAAGGGATGGTCTATCATAACCCCTCAACTTGACGTTTACATATCACTCAAAAAAAATTGCAATTAATTTTTATCTTTTGTTTGGGGGGGGGGGATATTTCTAAATAATGTTCCGGAAAATATGGGGATATTTTCTAAATATTTATACTCACTTTCTAACTATCATCTACTATGTCAAAGGGATGATCTATCATAACCCCTCAACGGTTGCACTACATATTTTTTGCTTGTCTCTCCATCTCTTTTTGCCCTTTTCCTCCTCTCTTCCTGATTCATCCACTACATTTGTGTATTGTTTGATAAAACACTATGACATCTTACATTTCAAGTATTATTTGAAGAGCGAGAATGTCAAGCAGAAGTAACTATGCATTCAATATATTAAATTTATATTTGCTATTAAATATACTTACATGGACTACGATTAGGGTGAGACGAAGACATCGCATCCTGCAGTAGTTCCCTTTATGTTGAATGCTTCATCAAATTGTAAACCAGACTAGACTCTTGCAGGATACCATTGTTATTTATTTTAACCGTGCAGTTATCGGTTTTGCATCATGCCCTATATGGCTAGATTGGGTCATTTCACACCTAAAGAAGCAATCAAACAAAAACCTAAAGAAGCAATCAAACAAAAACCCACCACTCAATGATAAAGCAAATAATCATATTGCCTCAAATGTCAAGCATTTTTATTGTGGAGTAACTGTTTCGTTTCTGAAATGCTCTCAATTTGTAAGATGCATGAATGAGCAACTCATAAGTAGTTGATGTGAACAATCAATTTCTCTCCAATATTCTGCCGAAAAGCAAATTAAGACATACATGTATTGACTTTCCTTGTGATCTTCATCAATAATATTACTATGTTCTGTGAATCAACTAAACGTGTAATATTTATGATGAATTCATATTTTTGATGAAGAGAACATATATGAAACAGAGAAGAATGTAATTATCTATTAAATTTATTTTGTGTTTTGGCTTTCATTTTTCTTCAGAAGAAGACAGAAGATGAAGATTGCAAGAAAGTCCTGCTTATTAAATGGACATATCACTAACTAATACTACCTCAGCCTTTGATATAAAATCAATTTATTTATAGTTCAATTTTTTTATTGAAGTGGATTTTATATCAAAGACGGAAGAAGTATCTAGGAGACCATGCATAAGTCTCTATGCATTTGATTTGGCAAGATAATTATTTTAATAAAATGACAGAAAAATACAACTCCAACTTTAAAATTCTGATGACAAAAACAGTAATTAATGGGATTAAGAAGAACTATATATAAATCAATTAACAACTCATTTTATTGGGAAATCACATATTTGATATTTTAGAATTGAAGTGGTATTCTTTTTAGACTCCCAATTATCATAAAAGATCTAAAATTTTCATCTTTGTTTTTTTCCTCACAAGGGGATGCATTTATATCTTTGACCAAAAAAGGGGATGCATATATATGATTACGAACATTGAATATTGTCAGGTAAGAGTGTGAAATTGAACGCAAAGCATAGTAAAGTGCTAAAAATTAAGAATCTCGTGTTGCAGGTGTGTCTTAGCGTTAATGACATGAAACCGTTCTGTATGGTTGATTGTCATTGATGAGGGCTTGTCAGGTTGTTTTCTTCACAAACTCTGTGACAGAAGCCAATGAGCCAGAGGTAGAGGTATTTAACGTTGGTTTTTTTTTTTTAAGAGAACCGGTGAGAACTTTTCAACTCTGTTTTTTAACCCGTTAGAACTCTTTGGCCTCTGTTTTTTAAGCGTACCATCATCAAACCGGCAAGCGTCATCCGCAAAATAGGAAAATTATAGTTTTCGTTATTTTTGGTGTTGCAAATAATCTTTACTCATGCACAAACCAAAGTTAATGGCAGAACATGAATATTTTGATGCTCACTTCTCATCTTGATATGAACAGTTGGAAAAATAACAGTCAGGAAAACAATTCAAGCTGAAAAATCAGTACCTTCTCACTTGCATCTAAAAGGTTGTTGTACTTTAGATTCCCATCCGGTGCAAGAGTGGAACTGATACGATCAAGCTTGCCCTGAAATAAAAATAACTTATTTCAAATCTGATTCGTAAAGCAAAGACATATATATAGCGTTGGCTCATTCAAGTGTGCATGATAGGTATCTTTTTAAACTCTAGTATAGTGATACATGTTTAGCTATAATGGCCCCACCCTACTCAAAACAACCACTACGAAATCAAAAGGAAGAGGGACAAAGGTTTTACCTTCAACTTCCAGCTTGCACGATGAGTACCCAGCTGGAACCGATGCCCTCTGCTTCTCGGTTTGTGTTGCAGAGAGAGGAAGTAACAGCTGAACCCACTTCCTTCCTCAACAACTCTCTCTCTCTCTCTCTCTCTCTTACTCTCCTTCGTCTCTCTCTTTGTTTGATACAATGAGGCTGAACTAAACATTCAGCAAGTTTATACTGAATCCAGTGTCTGGTCCGAGGAGGAATACCGAACAGGTTTCTTATTTGGTGTTGGACTTGGTGAGATTTCTTCAGAGGAGTATGGCGCTGTTGGCATTACTGTTCTTGCGTGTGCTCAGAGGCTAGCCGAAAGCAATAGCCGCTGACAAGGAGTGTGCTGCGTTGCTGGTTTTTCTGTCTGTCTTTTTTTTTCCTCTGCTCTCACGTGTTTCGACGGGAAAGAAAAGAAGGAACTGATAGAGTTTGGGGGTGTGCAAGGGAATTGAGTGTGTGGGTCATATATTTGGTGTGGGCTGAAGTGGCAAAAGCATTCTAGGACATATGTGGGTGTGAGGGCTTTCACTTTTGTGAAATCTGGATGCCGATGGGAACAATTAATCAAATCTGGATCAATTTAATTTTGTTGAAATTAAGTTATTTGCGAATAAATAAACTACTTTTGCACCAAAAATTTTTTACTCCATTTTCTGCATCTTTAACCCATCCTATACCCATGATAATCGATCAATTGTTCTAGACTTGAAGCATCCAACAACTACCTTTTCTTCACATTCTCTATTAATATGGTCAAGTGAATTCATAAAATTTGCTATGGCTCAAAGTGAATAGGGCCGGATGAAAATGGTGAAGTGCGTTTGAAAGATTTAATTTGAGCGAAATGTGAAAAATACTCTTAAACATGCATAGCTATGTAGGCGTGATTGACAAGTCTTCAACAAATATATGTCATTTTTAAATTTTTGGGCCCCTCATGTCCTCATCATGAATTGCAAAAATTAGCATCTTATTTATAACCGAAAAGAAAGAACCTTATAATGGGCCAATAAAAAGTAAGCATTCAAATTAAGATATGCTAGAAAATAGGTTCATCCAATCCCATTCGACAACTCGAGAGGTGAATAACTTCCAAAATACGATTTCTCTTCAGTAAAATTGATGCCTACGACGAATCAATTGCTAAAAATTGACAAAATAATAATAAAAAAAGCACAAAGATTGTGAGAATTAAAAGATATCTGAGAAAACTTTTAAAATCTTCTGGTTCTACGGTTTAGCTCGAAAATATTGCAGTAGCATCCTGATGCTGATACAGTAATGCCAAATAATTTGTTTCATTAGTGTGAATAAATTTGTTGGACTGTGGTTGTCCTCTCTTTTAAAAAGAGAACCTCTATAATGGATATTACCAAATCAACTAAATACAACAGCACAAGTTATGTGGATCCCACAGTTCAATTTTACGTGATGTCCTACTCACTAATCACATGAAACTCATGTTTGATGCTTTGATCTTCTGGGTTTCTTTCAATTATATTGGTTGCCAAACATGATTGATGCATTTTGTTGTGATGGTTGGATGTGTGTGTGTTTTGCTGATTAAGTTGGATATGGTAGTATGTACAGTATATCAATCTAAGTACAAATACTTTTGCCATTTAGGAGTGCCATTCGAGCTGTTAAGAATATTTCTGATGATTGCACTGTGCTCCTTATTATTTCTGATGATTGAGCTGTTAAGAATATTTCTGAAAATTTCACTGTCATTGTTATACCTGCCTTTAATATACTTGGTTTCATGTGATTCAAATTTCTATGCAGCTCCAATAGTGGTTGACGAAGTGAAAGAGTTGCCTAACTAAAATGGATGTTTTAGTATAGTGTATGTTGACCATAGAAAATAGTCAATATATGCTTATGCTCAACAATATTTAGGTATGACAAAAGGAAATAGCAGGACCATCAGAAGATAATAATATCATAGTTCAAATAGACATCTCAAGTTACACATCATAGTTCAAATAGGAAATCTCAAGTTACATAAAAATTAAACTATTAAATCCAGCTTATTAAATCCAGCCCTAATAGACATTAAACTATTAAATCCAGCCCTAATAGATATTAAACTATTTAAAATCACACAGGAAATAAATCCTAAAAGCGTCCTACTCAAAAGGCCACACAAGCACCTAAAACAATGTGAACTACTTCTCTTGCTTTATCACTTTTGTCACTCTTTCCTCAGCAGGACCAGCAGAAGACTGAAGAGAAGTAGTTGGTATGTCATCCTTAACAACATTTCTCTTGTTGGTTATCCTTCTTTTCCCCTTAATAGGAGCAGGGGTGACATGTTGAGAAAGGTCAGATATGGTGCTATGATCAAGAGGTGTTACAAGTGGAGTAACACTTTCAGCATCAACACTCTCTGCAGTTGCCTTCACTTCAGAACACCCTTCAAATGAACTCTGTTTTTTTTAGACAACCATAAATGCAAGTTAGAAATAATATTTAAATTCAAAACCATTGGGGAAAATAGATATTCGATAAAGACATGACACATGAGTAGTTGACAAGTGAAAAACCTCTGTAATTGCCTCACTGAACTGGTTCGAAAGATCTTCGCATATGGTGTATTGGCCAACACTGATGCTAGAAGTAGGATACTTCTTGTTGAACTCATTCATCTTCAGTTTGAGCAGAAGATTCTTTCCAACCGGAATGTCTAACTCTTTAGGAATGTCGTCGTCATCGTCATCCTTTTCTTTTTTCTGTTAATAACAAATGAACCCAATTAATTAGTGATTGGATTTGAGGATATAGTATAAGATATTTTGTGCAGAAGATGTTAACCTCATTTAGTGAACTAATTAGTTCAGATGCTGTCTTCTTTACCAACGGAACAGCAAGTTTATCCCAGAAAATCACAGAAGCTGATCCAGTCTGGTCTCTGACAAGATAATGAATTTTCATCCTGTCACACAAGAACCAAGTTAGAATTATTAGACTAATGTAATAACTGAACAATTGCTGGGCAGAAATTGTCTGTTTTACTTTGGTTCAATTGAGTCTGGTTTTTTCTTGCAGAGGGGACAAATCCATGAAGGATCATCTATTTTGACCTTTGACCCACACTTTGAGCATGCATCATAAATCCAACCGTGTTTTGTTTCAAGTTTATGAATTTGACAGTGGATTACAAATGAATCTCCTTGTAAGACATGGTAAAACCACAAATGATCAATTATTTCAAGTCTCAATATGGAAAAAAAAACAATTGAAGAAATATTACATAAAATTGCATTTTCAGGTAAAACCTTGTGGTCAACTATTCTAAGACGCAATTCTGAATGGGAAAAGCTAAAAAAACTTATTGATGAAAAATTACATACAATTGCTTGTTCAGGTATTTGAGAGATAGTGACTTTGGTCTGGTTGTGTAAAGAAGCCCCATTCGAATGCTGACTTGGCTGTGAAGTCTTGGGTTGAGAGAGTGCAACCATGACAGGGGACTTTTCATCCTTTGTACTACATAAATACCTTTCTATGAGTGAATGGAAAAATTAATGTAAATGTAAAAAGAAACAAACAATAAATACCTTTGTATCAAATTTTTAACCTCTGTGATAGAAGGGTTAAATAAAGCCATAGTAGCATTGAAGGAGCTACAAACTTGTGGTGTACCTGTAATGAAGCTTAGTTTAGTTGACGTAATATGATCTGATTGTAACGATTCAATAATGAATTGCACAATATTACCATCCTCAGAAAATCCAACTCTTGCTAAGTTTAATAAAACTACAACAGGACTTTCAGTATTTTGCAAGTATGCCATATAGGCATCCGAAGCACAGTTATCAAATAATGTGCACTCCACTTCATTGTTCCTGAAATTTGCAATCATTACCTACTATGAATATGAATATAAGAAAATATGTCAATGGGTAAATGTATTAAATTGTCTGTTTTATTGCATTACTCAGAGTCAGCCAGTTTCAGACGTAGCCTTTTTTTCGTCTCATTCCCTTTGCAGAACTCATCCAATGTGCCTACATCCTTCACAAAAGCCACCACATCTGCCAGTAAAAGCAATGAAGAAGGATGATTCAGAAGCAGATCAGATGTGAGGACCATGTAAAATGAGAAAGTTCAAACATAATTGATATAGATATGAATGATCAGATTTATAGCATACCAATAAGCTTATCCACAGGATGACGGAAATCAATTTTCATGATTTCTAGGATAGGGAAAAATGAGTAGGCATAAGTTGGAATTGTAGCGATTGTATCTGCACAAGATGTCCGAGGAGTGAATGTTATCTTGAATTCGTGGCTACATGCTCTATACTGATTCACATTTGGAGTGACCTCAAAGTTTGCAAATTTGTAAATTTGGCCTTCAACAATGGAGAAGCGAAATTTATGAAGGAGGTTCCTATTATTTAGCACACTTGCTTGGATGGTCGTACCCTATGTTCATATGTAAATAACGGAACAAAATAATTATGAGTTACTTATGATAAGAGCAGAAGCAAAGGATAATCACCTAAACATATTTATCTTGCAAACTTTATATTTAGCAGATATCAAATACATTTATCTTATACATTTATGAAATACGTTAGCAGGCATACAAAATCAAATACAAAGATTTTCTCTTACCTTAATTTGTTATGCATACAAAATCTGATACAAAATCAAATTTGTTATGCATACAAAATCAAATACAATCTGATGGAAGTTTATTAATTTAAATTGTTATGCATACAAAATCTGATACAAAATCAAATTTGATTAAATGAATCACGGATGCTAAAATATGGCAATTTGGAGTTGATTTTAAATCTAGCAAAATATAATGCTCAGATCAAACATTATAATTATTTTGAAGAATCACGGATGCTATAATCACGGATGCTAAAATAGAAATGAAGGTAAACATTCCATGGAAAAGTAACAGCAAGAATGTAAGGTATGTATTTAAATGACTACATGTTATTTTCAGAATAATTCGACATTGGTTTGGCTGTGCCAAGCAAAATGGTGATGGAAGTCCAAAGACCAGAGATCAGAGACAATGTAATGCAAAAAGAAACTGCCCTTACAACCAAGTAGAGCATCATTATCAAATCAAATTATGCACAGGAGGCAACCCCAATCAGTAGATATTTGGAGTTGATTTTAAATCTAGCAAAATATAATGCTCAGATCGAACAAATTGATATGAATAAGGTGCCTTGAAAATATAGCCAATGAATTGTCAATCAAATGCCACAAAATCCTAAGGTTAATCACAAAAAAATATATAAATATTCATCAGGACTTGGTCGCATTTGATTGACAATTCATTAAACTTTGAAAGAATGCTATCCCTTTCCCTTGTTTCAGAGCAAACAATAATCAGTACTAAGTAATGCATCATTATCAAATAAGCGCCTTGAAAAATCACATCCTGAGATACCAAAACGAATCACGGATGCTATAATTATTTTGAAGAATAGCTGATACTTTGCATCATACACACCCTCATTCAAGTTCAATGTCTCAATTAATCTTTGTAATCTGAATAATGCACCCATAGTAATTATTTCAACATCATCATCCACAACCAATAATATTTTGCCAGATATCACAAGAAAACATGAGTTTTTGACACAAATCACCTTTCTAACATGATTCAAATAACTACAAAGCCACCAAAAATTTATCATCATCTTTGGCAAAGACAACAATCACTACTAATAATTGCCATATATGGAGCTAGGGAATGTAACAAATTAAAATAGATATGAAGGTAAACATTCCATGGAAAAGTAACAGCAAGAATGTAAGGTATGTATTTAAACATGTTATTTTCAGAATAATTCGACATTGGTTTGGCTGTGCCAAGCAAAATGGTGATGGAAGTCCAAAGACCAGAGATCAGAGACAATGTAATGCAAAAAGAAACTGCCCTTACAACCAAGTAGAGCATCATTATCAAATCAAATTATGCATAGGAGGCATCATTATCTCTTTGATGGAAACCAGAGTAATATGAGATGTTTTTTTTGGTCGAAGAGTAATATGAGATGTGAAGAAGCATAAAAGTGTAATTCGTATGAGTCATGTGAAGAAAATACAATCTGATGGAAGTTTATTCATGCGGCTAACATTAATCTAATTTGTTATGCATAAAAAATCAAATACAAAATCTTGTATTTGATCAAATTTGTTATGCATACAAAATCAAATACAATCTGATGGAAGTTTATTCATGCGGCTAACATTAATCTAATTAGTTATGCATAAAAAATCAAATACAAAATCTGATACAAAATCAAATACAAAATCAAATTTGTTATGCATACAAAATCAAATACAATCTGATGAAAGTTTATTCATACGGCTAACATTAATCTAATTTGTTATGCATACAAAATCAAATTCAAAATCTGATATACCTCCTCATCAATCAAGACCATTGAAACACAAAACAATTCCGCGGGGGTAGACTTTTGGTAAACGTTCCATTTACGGAACACTCGAACCACAATGGCCCAGCGATCAGTCGAATCATCCACGTCCTACAGTGAAGCACGTCGCACCATGGTGGAACCTACAGAAATGACAAAACACGGTGCTTAGGATGAATTATAGAAGAAATATGAAGCATAAATTAGTGAGCGTTTGAGTGATAAGTGAGCATGCACTGTGAAGCATAAATTTGACATCTATTATCTTACTATGTTGCTAAAGATTTGCTGAGGATTGATGAAGAACTGATGATGATGTTGCTGAAGACATTGTGGTTGAGTCCTTTTATGGACGATCAGTGGCGAAAAATTGGCGGGAATGAATTTAAATTCACAACACTGAAAAAGGAAACGTGATTTAAAAGCAAAAGCAATTTCAGGTTCTTTCAAACCCCTTCTGCAATTTCAGAGATCCTGAACGAAAAAGAAAGCAGAATCAATAAGTTGAAGGAAAAGTTACCTATATGGTTGTTGGAGATCATGACACGTTGGAGATCCTTGGCAAAACGATGGATCCAGTATTGCTAATGTCGATTCGGATAGAGACGTCGTAGGACAGACGCTGCTCCCGAGAGACGGCGCAGGAGGTCGGGCGGCGCAAGTAACCAAATAGCAACACGGCAACGGCAACGGCGACAAGATCAAACTCATCTTGCATGATCTTGTGAGGAGGCAGAGCAAAACCCGATGTTGACTTCCGGAAAGTTTCTGAAAAGCTAACCCTAAGAGAGCAATTGAAAAAGCAAACCGTGACCCTGAAAAGCATTTGCTACCATATTTTTTTTTCTAAAATTCATTTATGGACCAGCCCGTGAGTTTGAAAAAGTTTTTTTTTTGGTCTGCCTGCTTTATGGACCAGCCCGTACGGGAAATGAGGACTTTCATTTTTTTTTTCTTCAGAATGGCTTACACGCAGCCAGAGACAAAAAACTGATCGGCTTATGAATAGTGAAATCAGTGTGAAGCCGTTGATAAGCCGTATTGATGATGGCTTCCAGGGTTGTACTTTTATATATATATTGATAATAAAAGACGAAGTTAAACAAAGACAAAAAAATTGTCAATATCTCAATTAGGAGGCACATAACAACTTCTTCTTCTTCTTCTTCTTTTTTTTAAAATTATCATCCAATAATCGGTTTGGTCTAGGATTTATTGCTTTCCTTCCTAACATAGGTATCTCATTTGAGATACAGAAAGATCTAGTAGAAAATAACTCCGACATAATTAAAATATTTATTAATTAAAAAATCTAGAAACTTCTAAACTGGGTTGAGAAGTTTACTTTTTGAATAGATGAAACATGATTTAAAATTGGGTTAAGTAGCAAATTTGTCTCGAAAGCATACCCTGAGGAGCAATTTTGCCCTGGAAGTTTTCCTTAGAGCAATGTTGCCTTAAAAGTTTTTTATTGGAGCAATTTTGCCTCTCCGTTAATAACCCTAACCGTTGACCGTTAACGAAAGGGCAAAATTGCTCCAAACAAAATCTTCTGGGGTAACATTGCTCCAACGAAAAACTTCCAGGGGAAAATTGCTCCTCAGGGTATACTTCCGGGGCAAATTTGCTACTTAACCCTAAAAAAATTTATATAACTCATAAAAAAATTATGAAAAAAATGATAATATATTTTTTTGCCAGCTATCCAAAATAATCTAACTTAGCTACAGTAGCAGGGTTAATAAAAATTTACATTTACATGCTATTTATAACTAGATTTATTTCAAATCTAATATAAATATTTCTGGAAGAGTGACATATACTTTTTTTTACACAAATAAATGATTTAACCAATTTCCTTACTTTTTGTAAATTGATTAATTAGGCCTTTTTTATCTCTGCCTTCGCTGAGTTATATAATTCAGCCTGTTTGAAGTAGGCCTATTTTTAGTCTGTTTGAAGTAGACCTGTTTTACAGTGAGACCTGTAGCCTGCCTAATTATAAAATTTTTAAAAATATAGGCCGCCTTAATAGGGCATAGGCCAGACTCAGGTTGAAAAAATGGCCTCTAACAGGCCACAAGCCAGGCGCAAGCCACTTTGTTGCTTAATAGGCCTAGCCTGTTAAGGCGAAGTCTGGGTTGGCCTGGCCTGTTTCTATCCCTAGATATTATATAAATAAGAATAAAAAATATATGATATCATAAATAACAGTTTTAACATTTTTTTGGGTTAAGTAGTAATTTTTCCCCGGAAGTTTTTTTTGGAACAATTTTTCCCTGAAAGTTTTTTTTTCAAAGCAATTTTGCCCCTCCGTTAACGGTCAATGGTCAATTAATGGTTAAACGTTAATGGGGGGCAAAATTGCTTTAAAAAAAACAAAAAAAAAACTCCGGGGCAACATTGCTCCAAGAAAAACTTACAGGGTAAAATTGCTCCTTGGGGTATACTTCTGGATAAATTTACTACTTAACCCTTTAAAATTACTATCATTATCGTTAAAACTGATATTCATTGGAGGGATAAGTCAAAGTTGTAAATATCTTGAATGACCATATACTGAAGTAAAAATTTTAAAATACTAAATTACTCCTAACAAATTCATGAGTTTTTTTCCTTAAAAAATTCAAACAAAAGCCATAACTAGCTATCATCTTCATGATCGTATCTTTATTTTAAACGTTTTTCATTCATATCCACATTATCTATATATCATTTAATTATTAATATGGGTATTTATCCGTATATCATTAAGTTTTTTTGCCTAATTAAGATTTTCATTACCGTCATCAATTAAACTTTATTCCCAAAAAAAAATTATTTTTTTATATCACCTTTTCATTCAATCATTCCCAATAAAAAAAAAGTAAACCATATTAGCATTTGTTTATATTGCAAGTATTATATATTTTATTGATTATATTCAATTTTTTTATTAAAAATATTTTTTCTTATTCACAAATTCTTTCAGGCAATCCTAACTATCAATTTATAAAGTTATTTTGGATTACTGGATAAGAAAATACTAATAGATACGGTATTTGGTAAACAATAATTACAAAGATAGAATATGTGTCTGTTTGGGTAAACAATAAAAGCTGATTTTTCATAATGATGTACAGTTTACAAGGTAAATGTGTGAGAAGAGTTTTATCTCAAGTTGTAAAAATGTGCTTTTCTAACATTAATTCAAACATGCACTATATATCATACCCCATAATGGGTTAAAGTGAGGGTTTGTTTTAAGTTTTTAAAAGTGATTTTACATCCTTCAAGGTAAAATTATGAGAAAAATTTTGTTTTGATTTATAAAAAATGCTTAAAAATTACTCCTTTTGATCGTGATTGTAAGACCAAGTTGATTTTTTTGGAGCAATTAAGGAAGCTAATTAAATTACTTTAAAGTATTTTTATTTTTATTTTTTTTTCTTCAAACTAATTAATTTAGATAATAAACTAATATATAATCTTAAGCTTGTATAATTTGGACTTTTTTCCCTTCAAACTAATTGGTTTGGATAATAAACTTAAAGGTAAATGATTTTTCCAGTCATTGGAGATAAGTTATCTCCAGTGACCTTCAAAACTATGTCATTTTGGATTACTTAAGGATATTTCTGTAATTTTGCATCCTTCATTAATTCACCTTAAATTATAAACACACCATTCATTAATTCAAAATGACGTAATTTTAGAGTCACTGGAGATAACTTATCTCTAGTGACTGAAGAAATACTTTTTCCATAAACTAATATAGGGTGAAGGTGCATTTTTACTAACAAACTATTACAGAAAGAGCATCTGTCACAAATTTTAATTAATGGTACCTTAAATACAAAAAAAAAAAGTGCTAAAAAAAAACAATCCCGTTAGTTTTATTAATTAATTGACGCCTAGCTCAATGGAGATGCTATGTGGTGAAGATAAAATGAAGATGTGGCAACTTGTGTCAGAAAAATTTGACTCTGCCTTATTTTTTCCTTTAGCTTCGAGGAAGACAGGAATCCAAGGCCAAATCATCATTTTGGAGAAAACAAAAATGCATTCTTGGAGAAAAGCAGAGAGAGCAGAGAAAAATAAAGAATGAAGAAACCCATCAAAGGCCAAAACGAAAACGCGATCTCAGAGGAAAGGCGACGGCGATTTGCAAACATGGGCTTGAATGGCATCATCTTCTTCATCGTTGACGGCAAGATGCAAGCAGAGGGTGGTGCTTCTTCGACAACCTAGTCGTGCGGATGATGAACCTCTGAGGAGGTACTGTTACCACAGAATGGTGGCTTTGGGATGGACGGCGTGGACTGACGGTAACCCAAGTCGGAGGTTTTAGGATGCCCATACTACTACTAGGTAAGCAAGGTTAATCAAAGTGTAATATAATTCAAGTTTGGGTATTTGTTGGCTTCCACACTCTTTTCTGCTCATTGGTTTTCTGTGCAATTTAATTCAAGTTTGGAGAGGCCTAGTGTAGTGTTTATGGGTGGCATAATTTTTAAGACTTGTTGTGTTGTCCATGGTTGTTGGAGTCTGCACATACTTTGTAATGTTTCCTTGTTTTGCTTGAAAGTGGTGAGTTGTTATTGTTTGATTTGAAAAATTACATGAAGAATTCTAGTTCAAAATTACATGAAAGTGGTGAGTTGCAATTTAATTCAATTTATTTTCTTTAGCATATGAAGGTTCGTGAAATTTTATTTGACGTATGCTCATCCAGGATGGGGGTGCGCATTCTTTGCTTGGCATGATAACGAATTCGGTGAGAGGGCAAATACTGTGATTAAGGAGCTGTTAGACAACATTGACAATTATATGATGAAAATTCCTTCCTTTGAAGAGCAGAGCATGGGCAAAGAGTGAGTGAAGAGCTTGATGCAATACACAGTGACTTGAGAAGGCTTAAATGCAGACATGAGCTATATGATGGGGAACTTAGGAAGGGGAAAAGAAGTTTAAAGTAGGGGTGTCATTGTTGTTTGTAACATATGTTTGGTTGTGTGTGTTGTATCTGAAGATGTAGCTATATGTAAGAACTTTGTAATATGAATTGAGTACTTGTGTAATGCAATAGCTATTGTTTTGGATGAGCTGAACTTATGTAATAGGTACTTGTGAATTAGGCTTCATTATTGATTTTGCTGCTCTTCCCAGAACCAGTTGCTGTAGTATTTTATTTTGATAAAATGCAACTCGATGGCAGAGTAAGACGAGTGTATTATAGTAGAATGAATGTATTTTGCTATATATTAGCCTTTTATTTCCTAAAAAACAATTGGTGTCAACTCCTTTAAATGAAGATGGCAATATGCAAAGAACAAGTAATAAGAGCACAGGTCAATTGTTCTAGCATAGATACAAGAAAAACACAAACTTAGGCAGCATGATACAAAATAATTGAACATTACAAAAATTTTCTACAGACTCCATTTTGAAAGCAGAGGCTAAACAAGTTCAATGTAAGCCATAGGCGCATTAGCACCTTTCTTTGGTAGGGTTCTTATAATTCTGATCAACAAGTTCAATGTAAATAGAGCATAAACAATTTGTTTCTCGTAGATAAAGCCAAGGGCTTGTCTCCTCTTATGGCTAAGTTAAATAAAATAATTATGTAAAATAATTAGCAGCATATGATAAAGATGATATATTTCATTTACACCTAACAAAAAAGTATATGTACACTGATTCCAAGTTGGTAGGATTGATATAAATACAATTGGATCTTGATTCCACAAAAGCAAAAAGTTGGTCATAAGACCAAACACAAAACCTATATAGTGTTGCTTGCTTTCAAGTTACATAAAAGTTTGGTGATATCACATATATCCCAAAAGAAATCACCGAAAAAAAAAGCCACCTAAAGAAGTTTACTTGCTGGAGCTAGCCATACTCCTGGTCATAATGTCATCGCTTTGTTGTTGTAGTTGCGATCTTCGTCTTGTCAAAATCTGTTGGCTTTGTATTTTGATTTGTGAGCCACTAATACTTGGTTGGCCGTTCCACTGCAATCCAGGTGGTTGCATTGGCAGTAGCGAATCAGTATGAGATGTGAAATCAATCTTCCTGGAACCTTCGTGGGAGGACAATATTGTAGATGCAGATCTTTGTATTTCTTTCTCATTTGGTATTGGAAATCTTGTTTGAGGGCTAGTATTGTGTTGAAACTCTGTTGGTGTACCCTCCTCAATCACCTTTTCAGAACTTAAGCCAGGCTAGGGAAAAAAATCAATCTGTTAAAAATAAGCGGAATTAACTCAGAGAATGAAATGTGTAAATAAATCTCACATTGTAAACACTTTGACCAGTGTCTTGATCCACCATTATTCCGAATCCATATTGGAGTACTGGTGTGTAAACAAGAGTCCTTCTCTTTGACTGGTTCCTAGATTGAGAGTGCTTCGTGGTCTTTTTTGTCCATGAGAATTCATTGCACATGAAACAACTACCAAGCAACATTGCCTATCAAATTAATGAAAAGGCAATAATCATTACTGAGTTATTAAGTTCAGGTATTAAATAGAGCAAATTCCAATTCATGTACCTAGCAAAATCATGGAAGTACAGAACAAAAATCAGCAAGTGCATTTTTATGATAAAAGTGCATATTTAAGGGAGTATGAAATTTAATTCACCTCTTTGCACGTGCTTCGATTGTGACCCTCCTTTCTATAAAAGCTGCACTTCATAACTGTCTCTTTTTTGCTTAATTTCTCCACACGAGGAGGTGCAGAAGCATTCTCAGCTACTTGAATTGTCAGTGCAGTGGAGGTATTGCATCTTCTTTGTGTTTCTTCAGTCCTTTTCCTTCTCTTTAGAGGTCGACCATACAATTTACAGATAGGTGGGGGTAGCATTGGGAGGTACTTGTGTGTTTACCAAAATTTTTGTCCCCACACGGGTTGAAATTTTGTTCTATAGCTGGCGACAAATGTTTCCCTATAATAATACCGTGAAATTTGAGTAATGGGATGAAGGTTGGCATGGTACATTGCACATATGGCATGTTGGCATGGGATTCTAGTTAAATCCCATGCTTTACAAGTCCACACTTTCCTATTCAGTTGTATTGAATGCCTATCCTTACCCTCAATCACCTTATACCCATCATCACCATTAAAGAAAACTCTACAATGTACAGCAAAGAACCTATTTATTTCAAACAATTCAAGACATTTAGGGTTGTAGTTGCCCTTCCAATTGCTAACAATATGATCACTAGCAGCCCATTTTTCCATTAACTTAAGCCTAATGCCATTGAACATCTTAATTACTAGGAAATACTGTCACTCACAAATCCACGCATTAAAACTCTCACTCACATTATTGTCTACAACCATAAAGAGACATCTATTGGTAAAATACACCCTTACCCATCCATTGACACAATAACTTATTGCTCCAATAGCTACTGCCTTATTGACCTTTTCCATTGCCTTTAAATTGTCATTAAATTGTTCCTTGTGGGTGCTTCAGGCGCAAGCGAAAAATTTCTTCTTCAGCTCATATCCCCTCCATTTTTTGCTCCAATTAGCATATATATGCCTTGCACAAAGCCTATGTTCAGCCAAAGGTAGGACGTCAGTGACAGCTTGTGCCAACCCCTACATGTACAAAAAAGTTAGCTATTTACATATCACTTCACTAACAAAGGTGAACATAATTGTTAGACATAATTATTACTTTACCTTCTGCATATTAGGCATAATTGTTACTTTACCACCTTCCTCAAGTTCAAGAGACAATTTAAGCCACTCTATGAACCAAGTCCAATTAACAGTAGTTTCCTTCTTGGTCAACCCAAAAGCTATTGGGTACATACTATCATTAGCATCTAAACCCACTACAGTCACCGAAATCCCTCTTGCTTTCCCTTTAAAAAAAGTGCCATCAAGCCCAATAAATGGCCTATAACCAACTTTCCAACCAATCTAATACAAAGCCAAGAAAGCCAATGTAATTATACACTCCAAAAAAAAAGTCTTTGACTACAAATAGAGCAAAATATAAGTCATATAAGTCACAACAATGTCATACCTTCGATGAATTAAAACACACGTACATTCTTCTAAACACCCTCCTGCCTTGTTCTAACGCTTCAGGACTTAACTTAACACTTACACTGGATCCTGGATTTGACACTTTGAGCTCATTGCAGTAAGCTTCTAATTTGTCAAATTCATCTAAAAAACCCCCATCCATATCTTGCATTATTCTCCTTTTCGCCTTCTTGCACTTATATTTGCTCACAAAGAGTTTCAAGTCACGCTCAGCCTCCTTCTTCATCTCACTTGTACTATATTGAGGATTGTCTTAGACTTTGTCCTTGAAGTGTTCAGCTAGCCATCTCACACTAGCTCTTCGATTCTTATAAACCCTAGCACACATATGTTCGTGAACAAGTGTTTTCAACATGTACCCAACTCCAACCTTATCTCTAAAGGCGTACAACCTAAATGGGCAGCCCTCTTGACAAGTTGCAATTATCATCTTCTTCTCACTTCTAACTATTTTCACATTAACCTCATTCTCAATAACATATTTATCAATAGCCCTCCTCAATTTACCTCTATCCAAGAATATCATACCCAACGTGAAATAAGGCCTTTTTTCAAACCCATCCAACTGCCTCAAACTAAGCCTTTCTTGTACAGGATGCCCATAGTCTAAATTTTCCTCTTCCTCATCACTAACCTTAGTGTCTTCATGTATTTCATAATCATCATCTAAACTATCTTCACTCTCAGAAGATTTTGACTCTAACTGTGCCATAAAGCTATCATCATCACTATCTGAGTCATCTTCCCTTGTCTCTCCAACATTTTGGTTTAATGGAATGTCTTCTACCCCACCTATGTCATCTAAGTCACCTATATCATCTACCTCACCTAATTCTTCTGTATAATCACTGTCAAGCTCGTTTTCCCTTTCACCCGACGACCTTATGTAAAAGCTTCTAATAGTTTTTTGCTTTACAGAAAAAACTTCACTTACTTTCCTCAGCTTAGTTAAGTAGTTAATTTCCAGAACCTCGTTGTTTTCTCTTACCACAGGTTCCGTCGCCTCTCCTAAACGAGCTATGCCTTTGCCTTTATCCGCCATTAACGCTGCAATAAGCTAAGCAGTCAATAATTTGTCACGCATTGCAGGTAACACACCATAAACCACAAAGAAGCCCATTTATTCCCAAAAATCAACCATTACCTGTGAACAAATTGTAGCTCCCTGAACCCTAGCGCGACTGTTGATAATGAAATTGCATGCGTGATTGGTTTAGGATTTCAGTTAAGCACGCTCGCAAGCAGCCCATGTCGGAGAATCACTCACAGTTTCGGCTTCCATGACATCGATAGAGCCTTCGATGGGTTTCGCCATTCTCTCTTTTGCTCTGCTCTCTCTGCTTTTCTCCAGGATCGCGTTTTTGTTTTCTCCAAAATGATGATTTGGCCTTGGATTCCTGTCTTCCTCGAAGCTAAAGGCAAAAATAAGCCAAAGTCAATTTTTTCTACACAAGTTGTCACATCTTCATTTTATCTTCACCACATCAGCATCTTCATTGAGCTAAACGTCCGTTAATTAATAAAATTAACGGGATTGTGTTTTTTAGCACCTTTTAATTGTTTTTCTGTTTTTAGGTACCATTAACTAATATTTGTGCCAAATACTATTTTTTATAATAGTTTGTTGGTAAAAATGTATCTTAATCCACTAATATATCATCTATACAATTAGGACGGGGGTAGTACCTTTTTATATGCTTACCAAACAAACAGAAACATAACATAGCACATTTTTTTATTTATGGGTTTAGGAGCAAAAATACACATGTGTTTTGTTTTCGGAAGCGCTCAGCACCATATGTTTTTTTTGGAGCAAAAACACACATGTGGTTACATTTTAGTAACAATAGTCACACCACCGTTAAAATTTTGTTGTAAATACAACACTTCATGTTGTAAATCTAGCTTGTTGTAAATCTGACTTTTTCTATTGTAAATGGTCAGATTTTAAATTTTATTGTAAATACAGCACTTCCCGTTGTAAATCTAGCATTTTTCTGTTACGAATAACCTTTCTATATTTAAAATTCAGATATTTAAATATTGTTGTAAATATAACATTTTCTGTTGTAAATATGGTCATATCTTAAATTTTATTGTAAATATAGTACTTCCTGTTGTAAATATAGCTTTTTCTTTTTGGTAAATGACCTTTCTATATTCAAAATCTAGGTGTTTAAATGTTGTTGTAAATATTGTAAATACGACATTTCTGTTGCAAATGCACCGTTAAGTTAGCTTTTAACTGTGGTGTGATTTTTGTTTATAAAATGTAATCACATGTGTATTTTTTATCCTAAAAAAAAACATATAGTACTGGGTGCTCCACATCTATATTTGTACTCTTTTACCCTTTTTTTATTATTTATTGTGACATGAGCCATAGGATTATTCCCAAATACCCTATTTCTACCAAGGAGGCGGAACAGTTCCCTCGAAAATATCTGATCCAATACGGACCATTCTTCAGTTTTCCACTGACCTCACCCCCAGTTCTCCTTCGGTGGTTTCAGGAACAAGACCAAAACCCTAACCCTAATCACAATCCTACGAAGCGCATTATTCGTCCATGGCTTCCGATGCACATGGCTCCCGTCGCAAGCACCGGCGTTCGTCCTCTCCTGAAGAAGTCGAGCGATCCTCGAAGCGTCACAAGCACCGCCATGGTCACCGCCGTCATCGGCACCGCCACGGGAGCAGGAAACGCGAAGAAGAGCTTGAACTCGATACCGAAACTGTTGATAAGGTTCCTCCCCCAACTCCTGCTCCTAATTTTGATCCGAAGATCACCAGGCCTGACGATGATGTGGAGGAAGGGGAGATTCTTGAAGAAGAGGGTTCCGGTGGCCGAGATGGTGAGATTCGAAAAAAGCATACGGAGTCCGATGCCGAGTCTGGTGAAATTATGGCCACGGGAGGTCGAGGTATTCGATCTGACAATTCAAATCCGGTAGGTTATGTTCAATTTATTGTTTATTTTATCTTTGGTACTTTTCGCATCTGTTTGGTTGCTGAGGAAGTGGAGACGCATACACTATAAGTTAAAAGAACTTGTTTTCTTGTTCTGTTTTGGTATTGCTTGCAAAATTCAATATTATTTTCTTGGCGATTATTGCTATTTCAATGAATCCACTTCTTCTTGGTGACCAAGCAAGGCCTGTAATTTGCATTTCAAACTGTATAATGAATTCTTGATTCATGAGAGTTTGGTAGAATACCCTGTCAGTGTCTCATAGATATGTAGAACCCGCTTGCACTACACAAATATGAGTGAATTGCAAAAGAGGTCTCTCTAGGCGTTTCAGTGAAGGCTGGTGGCTTACGGTTAATTTGTAAGAGCTGGTTACGTGTCCTTTCTTTTTTAAATTTAATGCATTGACCGATATAAATGTGTTTATGTCGACGTTCATTTTGCTTTAACTTGGCTATCTACGTATGAGGACCAGTAACTTATGCACATAATTACCTCTTTTGCTAAGCAGGTACATTTGACTGAAGATATTTTGCATCAGAAAGATGCCATTCCTTCTAAAGAGATAGTAGGGATCAATGGTAAAGGCTCAGAAACTAATAATGAGAATATCAGCAATCGTAGATTTATTAGTCCAGGGTCGGATGGAGAAGATGATACTTGCCATCAGAGGCACACTGGTTATAGGAGAAATGAAGTTGATGGTTCTTCTACTCATTCTAGTGCTGAGTCTCTAGATGGTAAGCGTGCTAGAGCAAGTTCAGATAGTTTGGGCAATGGGCATTTGGATCGTAAATTTTCCAAACAGGATAAATGGCAGCATGGGGAGCTTGGATGTTTTAAAGAAAATGAGAAGCTGAAAGGTGACTATGATAATGAAGTTAATGAAGGCAAAGTAAGGATTCATAGAAAGAACTCCTCCCCTGAAAGTGGAGGCGGCAAATATAGGACCAGGGATAACTCACCTAGTTACAGG
Source organism: Acacia crassicarpa (assembly GCA_034222035.1). Lineage (NCBI taxonomy): Eukaryota > Viridiplantae > Streptophyta > Magnoliopsida > Fabales > Fabaceae > Acacia > Acacia crassicarpa. Next base: position 39,564,933 of record JAWXYG010000009.1, on the reverse strand, counting down.
TGTAGGAGTCGATCCAGATCTAGTGGTCATACTCATAATATAGTAGAAGAATATTCTCATCCCAGGAGAAGGAATGGTGAGGAAAGAATTGAGGAGTATGGCAGGGAACGTGGACATGTTAGTTCAGATTTGATGGCAGGTGACAGAAGGGAGCGTCGTGAGGCCCGGGATAGAGGCTGGAGCAAGGACAGGGATGGGGATAGGGACCTAAGAAGGGGAAAGGAACGAGAAAGGAGCTGGAATAGGGAGGATGACCGTGTGCATAGGAGGGAAAAAGAACGTGAAAGGAGTCATGAGAAGGATAGAAGGGATGTAGAGAAAGATAGGAGCAGGGGAAGAGAGGTGGACAGGGATAGAAGAAGAGAAAAGGAGAGAGATAGAGATAGGAGCTGGGAGACAGTGGTTGATCGGGGTAGAAGTGATAGGGGAAGAGAGAGGAGCAGGGACAGAGCAAGGGTTGGAGAGAGGGATAGAGTCTGGGGGAGTGAAAGGGATGAAAAGCATCGAGAAAGAGATAAGATTAGGGAGAGGGAGAGGCATAAGGATAGAAACACTCTTGATAGAGATAAGAATCTGGGTTATGAGCATGGTAATGATAGCCGGGACAGAGATATGCGCTCTAGTCATTCAAGGTTTGAAGAAGCAGAAAGCCATCGGGAGAGAAAAAGAAATTCTGAGTCTCTGAAAGTTGATAACCATATGGACAGGTATTTATTTTTTTCGTGCCCATACAAAATAAGCTTGTTTTATTTCTTTGTTTTTACTATTGTTTTAGGAATGCCTCAATTCATTGATTTTTATTGACCGCAGAGGTGAGGTTGAACAGGATGATTTAGATGAGACAGCTACGTTGCAATTTGCTGAACAAGAAGAGGAAGACCTGAATAGAATTAAGGAGGAGAGTAGGAGGAGGAGGGAAGCAATTTTAGAGAAATATAAAAGGCTGCAGCCGCAGCAGCATCAACAAGCAGAACGAACATCTGAAAATGAAGAAAAAGGTTTATTTTTTCCTCTCGTTTATTTTTCACTTTTCTTTATTAGCCTCAGTGACGTTCTGTTAAAATGACTGAAGAATGTGTGATACTTGGTACAGATGCTGATAAATAAATAAGGCTTAGAAGTTGGTTGATATGTGTGTAACGTTTTTGTTGTGTGCTTTTCCCCTTGTTTGCTTATAATTCATCATGTGTTCACCACTGGGTTGCTTTCTATACTAAAGCCTACCTTTTGAACTATGTTTAGATAAGGATCCTGTGAATATTCCGGCTGCTGTTTCTGAAGCTCCTGATGCTAAGAATGATGGTATTGATGTTTTTGAAGCGGAACCATCTTTCACTGTCGGTAAATCTCCTCGAGAAAATGGGAATGATGCATCTGAGAAGATCCCTGGTGTTGCTCGGCGCTTGGGAGAGGGAACTCCAAAGGTTTGTTCATTTCTTAGTGTATATGTTGTAGAAAATATCATGACTATATTGGATTTCTGGTCAAACCCTTTTTAGCTATTTTTGTTTTGAAGTTCATTTATGACATTTACAGAGTGAAAGGTCTGATGACGAATTCTGTGATGACATATTTGGTGAGACACCGACAGGAGTTCACAGAATGGTAAGTGTTTGGTTGACATATTGTGATTTTAAAATGACAGTCAGTATTTTTTTCCTCTCAAGCTAGGTCACTGGGTCCATGTATTGCTTTTTATGTAACAGCACTTCTGGCAGGGAGTGGTATTATGAGTTTTTTAAGTTTAGGTGATGCTTATTGAAGTAGAATATTATGCATGGTGAATGGGGGTATTTGAAGCTCCATGTCCTGTCCACACTAAATAAATAAAACAAGTGTAAGCTTAATGCATGTTGAAGTTCCATAAACTAGTTAAGGAGTTGTGATTAGGGGAAAATCTTAGTTTATACACTTGTTGAACGCCTATTTTTTTAGAAGCCTGTTGCTTATCTAGTTATCTACAACATTTTTCAAGCTCAGCTGTACTAATATTAACTTATATTCAGTGTGATTGGTTATTTTCAACGTTGGGTAGTAATATAGTGCAGATAATCTTAAGTTGCCACTGGATTTGTTGATTGTATTTATCAAAGTTTTCCTGCGACCTAGTGGAAACTAAAATGGAACCTAGAAATTTTGTAATAAAGATAGAGTAACATGTGAATGGTACCCTTTTTTGGTTCTTCTCTTCCAATCTCATACTAGCTGTTAAGAATTTGTTTTCTTTTGTTGCAGGGTAAAGGGGATGGATTGCGTGTTGACAGGGGTGGATTGCATGACAATTGGGATGATGCGGAGGGGTATTACAGTGAGTATCACATTTAATCGTATCTAGCTGTATTAATTATAATCTGATTGTTGACTCAAATGTTAACTGATTTTTGTTGCCTTGTGCTGGTTATGCGCCCTGCCTCGCAAGGGTATTTATACATTTTTCATGGCATCCTTCATTGAAAGCAGATTCAGATAAATTTCACATTATAAGCTAGGATTCGGAATTACTAAAAGACCCAAGAATGTTATGCTGAAACTTCTTACTCTCACAGTAACTAATATTTTGTTGGTGAATTTCTAGATCTCTTCTATGCTTTGTCAATATGACGTGAAATGTCTTCTGGAATTAACATAAATTCTAAAAGTTCTGTAAGTTTTTGGTTTTTCTTTTGTGTTTGAGACATGAATGACATTGCCATTTATGAATATTGCAGCTTATTATAAATTTTATATTGTTTTCAGCCTATTTTTTATTGCAATTTAGGATTCACGGTGAAGAATTGAGAAAATGCCTGAGAATGTTGTAATGAAGCATACTTTTATAGTAATATAGTAATTAATTGTTTGTTGATGAATTTCTGGTGATCTGTTCAGATATATTTTGTCAACATGATATGAAAAGTTTCCTGAAATGATTAGAATTCCTATAGTCGTTGGCCTTTTTGTTAGTTTTTTTTCCTTCTTTTTTTCAAAAAAATATTCTGGTCTTGTGTATATCTGTTCTCCTGGTTGTGGTATTGGGTGTTAATGTTTCTGCGATTCTGCAGGCTATCGTTTTGGTGAGATACTTGATAGTCGATATGAAGTTATAGCAGCTCATGGTAGAGGTGTCTTTTCAACAGTTGTTCGTGCGAAGAATCTCAAGGCTGGTAATGGTGAGCCAGAAGAAGTAGCTATTAAAATTATTCGTAATAATGACACTATGTGAGTTTTATTGATTCCCTTGAATCCTTATAAAATATTAGGGATTTAACATTGGGGGCTGTTTCTCATTAGTGTGTGTCTAATGTGGCCCAGGTACAAGGCTGGTATGGACGAGTTGGTTATACTAAAGAAATTAGTAGGTGCAGATCCAGATAATAAGCGTCATTGTGTTCGTTTCCTTTCGAGTTTTAAGTACAGGAATCACCTTTGTTTAGTTTTTGAATCTCTATATATGAATCTGCGTGAGGTTTTAAAGAAGTTTGGTCGCAATATTGGCCTTAATCTAAAAGGTGTGCAATCGTATGCAAAACAACTTTTTATTGCACTGAAGCATCTTCGGAACTGTGGTGTTCTTCACTGTGATATAAAGCCAGACAATATGTTGGTATGTGTAAAATACTTTTTTGTGTTTGGCTTGTTGGTATAAAAATATTACTTCATTTGTTTTGCAAATAAAAACAAACATTTCCCTCTTTGATTAGGTGAATGAGGCTAAAAATGTGTTGAAGCTTTGTGACTTTGGTAATGCTATGTTTGCTGGAAAGAATGAAGTTACACCATATCTTGTGAGTCGGTTTTATCGTGCCCCTGAAATAAGTAAGTTCCTTTCTTAGCATTTATAGTTTCATCATACACGTGCCTTATTTTTGTGTTGAAATTCTTATACTTACCAACTGTTTGTATTTGTGTGTTTCTGTGCAGTACTTGGCTTGCCATACGATCATCCGTTGGATATATGGTCTGTAGGGTGTTGTTTGTATGAACTCTACACTGGAAAAGTTCTTTTCCCAGGTCATACTAATAATGACATGTTAAGGCTTCACATGGAATTGAAGGGTCCTTTTCCAAAGAAGATGCTTCGTAAGGTAATTGTTTGTATGCTTGTCATGAATTCTTTGCTGTTGTTCGTATTTGAGCTTGAATGTCTTTGTGAAGTAGGTCTGGTTTGTCGGTCCTATATGAATATCTTGGATGCAGTACGAGACAAGAACTCTTGTTCAAGATATGATTTTTTTTTTTAATTTTAATTTTAATTTTTTTTGGAGGGGATGGAATGAAATGATTCATAAAACAGTTGATTGGCAAGGGAAGGAATGAAAATGAATCGAGTTAGTTTCCCATTTTCTAGTTGTTAGAAGATCAATTGGGATGAAATGATCAATGTAGTGGTTAATTTAGTTAATACATGATTATTTTGTGTTAAAGGCTACGCTTCTTAGTAGTTTTTATCTTTATCATTGTGCTTGATTGGGAGCATTGGTTGATAGGCCTCACGTGTAATTTAATGAGTGTAGATATATTGGGTGTTATTACGTATTTATCACAATAAAATGTAGTACACTGGTATTCACAGAAAAGAGAAGTTATACTTGGAAACTACAATTTTTTTTTTGCGCACAGAAATTTCTAGTTAATGTAAAATAAATTGAAGATCCCTTGGAGTTACGGTTGACAATTCTGAATTTATGGGTTGGCTAATGCCTAATAGTAATTGAAGTCATTGATCCCTAAAGAAAGAAAACATCCTTAAGGGTGTGGTTGGTTGATAGGAGGGGAGGGGAACTAAGGATAAATTGACCATCCCTTTCAAACCCTCCCCAAAACCACACTAACAAAACACATCCTAAGGTGTGGATTGCAATAACTATGTTGGACAAAGCTGCGCAAATATGGTATGTTTTCCTTCATGCAAGTGTCATATTGGATAATTTGTCCTTCAAAATCACTCTGCTGCGCTTGGATTTTAGTTTTCTAATAAAACGTTTCACTGTCTATTTTTATTGAACTTTTATCATTTAAAAATTGAGTTGGAGCTCTCCCTGACCTAGCATCATTCCATCTGGCCACCTTTGAAACTTCAACATAAGCAATAATGAGTCTTTTTTTGTTGGTAGTTGATTCTTTACCTTCTCTGTTTTTAATCTCCCAGTAATTGATCTGTGTATATGATCTGTGTCTTGTAATGAATTTGTGGTGTTTCTGATGAAATTTATTACTTGTACAACTTGCAGGGAGCTTTTGTTGATCAACATTTTGACCAAGATTTGAATTTTCTTGCTACAGAAGAGGATCCGGTGACAAAAAAGGTAAGTTGGACCTTTTTAAAAAAACATTTTAAAATTCTATTTCGAAGTCAACTATGTGATTTTTTAAGTAGTTGGATATGTGTTGAGTTTTTTGATAGTGGTTCCAAATTGATTGCCTAGGCTATAAAGCGGTTGATTCTCAACATAAAGCCCAAAGATATTGGAACTATCGTTGCTGGCTCTCCTGGAGAGGAGGCGGATCGAAAGAAGCTAGCCAATTTCAAAGATCTTCTGGACAAGATTTTTGTCTTGGATCCAGAGAAGAGATTGACAGTCTCACAAGCATTAGGCCACCCATTCATCACTGGCAAGTGAACAATGTTGCTGATTTTGACTGCGAAATGATGTTTTGCTGATTTTTGTACATAGTGACCCAAATCATAATGATTCTAATCATTTGACGTTATTTATCTTCTCTGCCCCGCCCAAGGGGTGTGGATGTCAGCAACACTTGTTGGCCTGTTGAAGAGATAAAGGGTGATTTCTGATCAGGCGTCCACTTTACAGGCGGTTCTTTCAGTGGAATGTACTGTTTCTATTGTAAGACAACTTGCCAATGGCAGTTCCCCCCTTCTTGTATGGCCATTGTGTAATTTAGTATATTAGTTTTTTCACTATAGTTGTATATGTACTTTGGACATTATTTTTTGCAGTTATCTTTTATAATGGAAAATTTGATTTAGCACGTGCTTTTCTGATCTTTTGCTGAACATGGTCTGTTGTATCATGTTAACTCTATTCTGTTGTAGCATTAGCTTTTGCTACTTTCGTTTTACTTTCTCATTCTTAGTTATTTCTTTTTATTAGTTTGATGAATTATGGGCCTTCTTGCTGTTTTTAATGCGTAATCTGTACTTAAATTTGCTTATTTACTTGGATTCTGGAGATGCTAATTTAATTTTTCATTCAGGAGACATCAATGCTGTGAGGCAACCCTCCAGTTCTTAGATGCTTTAAGGGCACTCAGGAGAAGGTACCTTGGTTTGTTTATTGGGAAAAATTAATTTAACCACAGTGGAATGAGTAATGATTTACTTAAGATTTTATAAGCACCAGTAGATTAGTTGCTTGGCTTGATTTGTAAATTAATAACGTTGTGCTCATGTGGATATGAGGTCATTGGATATGTCTTACTTTTGCTGTTGCTAATTTGTAACGGATGTACAATGTGGAATCAAAATCTTTATGCAAGTATTGCATTATTCTATTGCTTAAAAAGCAAGTCACATGAGTGAGGAGTGTTGTATTTTAAGGTTTATTGGGTATTCCTCCGATTGATCAAACTTATGACATGCAAATTGCTTGGCATGTTGTGCATTCTTCTTTTAACTTGGAAATATGGATGTACATAGTACGTTAATTTTATTAGCTTCGTTTTGGCTCCAGCATCTTTTTATTGTTGTTTCAATTATTTCTTAAATTTGAATTCGAATTTATGCAAATCCTAATGAAATTACGTTGCATCTTATCCATGGCCTGGTCATTCTGGAGGCATTTTCCACTGGAGGTGTTTGGCTGTGTTCTTGAAGGGAATTCTTACCTTAGTGGGTAATTAAATCCGGAACCTTCTGTTTAGTTAACCTTGTGGTATGGGTTAAAGTTGATGTTGCCTGTATTTGATTGAATATCGTGGTTTTAATTTCCTTTCTCTCTTTTTAGGTACAGTATCTTTGGTCCTGCTATTTTTGTAAGTATATTCATGTCCAACTTAAACTTTCTCTTATTGTCTGCATTTATGTGACTGATGATCGATGGCCTGAGGTTTCCCTGTGGTTAGTTACTCGGTTTTTATTTTTGCATTGATATTTTGTGACCTCCATGGATTCAGTGTATTTTAACTTTGTTTATGTTCTTATGCATTAGATGTATATCATCCCTTGAGACCTTCCCTGTTGTCATAGTCTGTTCCTTTTGTTACTCGTTCAGACTGGAATCTTCATCCTCAAACGTGTGTATTTTTTGCTGTCAATCATGAATAGGTTGTTTGCACAGCTTTGTATGTGCCACTGTCTTTCTACTTTTATTTCCTGAGACATTGTTGATGGACTAGAAAATATTCTCCCTCCTTGCAGCTCAGTAGTATTATTGTGTGGTATATGTTGATGTCAACTCGTTGCCAAAAATATATGTGGTCTTTTCAAGGTAACCAACTGTTTGGGATGACCGTGTTTCCCGTACTCAACTAGAGTAAGCCAGAAAATGGTGCATTACCATGATACGTTTTGGTCAACATTTGTTATAGATGAAATTACATAATCATGAAATGACAGCTTATGCTGCGAATTAATGTTAACCGTTACAGGAAGTAATCAAGTAACAGTGTGATGCGTTTTGGTGGACTTTTGTTGAGAACTTATTTACGAGTTACACTGGAAAAATCAAATCAACAATTTCTTTTAAATGGACGAGAGGAAAATGAAACTATAAGCACATTCCTTCTGAGCTGAACTTTCTCATTCTTTTTATTAAATATGTAAATATTACTGTGTTCGATCCTAAATATAAGACATAATGACTTTATTGACTTTTTTGGATGGACTAAGGAAGCTAAATAAGATATTTAATCATCTGTTATATTGTGTATCCTTAAATTGTACCACTCTAGTACTATTTATAAGTCTACTTTGACCAAATCTCACATACTAAGGAGAGGTGGTTAACTCAATGATTATGGGGTAAAGTTAAACTTTACCCTCATTTATGTTTGGGTATTTTTCAATTGTGTCTTCTCTCCCTATCTTTATGGTAAAATTAATATGAGTAAAATTGTCACAATCTCATTTATTTCATGAAACTTGACTTATAAATAGGACTAAGTTTTTTTGGTTAAAATGGACTTGTAAATAGGATCAGAGTGGTATATCATTTGATTAGTCGAACTAATTAGTTTGGAGAGAAAAATAAATAAATAAAAATACTCTAAAGTAATTTAATTAGTTTTCTTAATTTCTCTAAAGTCAACTTTATCTTATATTTAGTAATGGATATTTTGGATTGGAGATTCTAGTCACATCTTTCTAAGACTGTGGTCTTTAAGGACTCCTCTTTTTTTAGGGGATAAATGGGGAGGGTTGAACAAAAATGGGTAAATGAATGGTGGAGAATATCTCTTAGCCTGTGGTCTTTAAGGACTGTTCTTTTTTTGGGGATAAATGGGGCGGGTTGAACAAAGATGGATAAATGGTGGAGAATATCAATCTGTGGTAGGTGGATGATTCCTACATTTGCAACTTGCCTTTTTGTGTATTTGTTCCTTCAACATTGAGACACCATCATTTTTGTGACCTAAGTTTGGAGAAGTATCAATATAGCTGTGACAGCTTTTTAGAGTTTTGATTTGGGGGCATGACATGGTTATATGTGACTCCAAATTCCAAAAAATGAAATTATAAAAAGAAGAAAAAAAAATCATGTGCCTGATTTGTTTTTCACGTAATCTTTTTGGTCTATTGAAACGCTCGAGAACCTTGGAGGACCTTGATGTGCATAAGGATGAAGATTAGTATTTAATTTTGATCGGGAAGAATATTTTAATTTTTGCTAATGTAACATTTGTAAGCTTAAAACTCAATCTTTGTATTGGTCATATTTGAGGCATTGTTTGTTGCATAATAAGTGTAGTGTGACAATATTTTGGGTGATTGCTAAATATGATTGTGGGAAGCTTGAAAGCTGTTCTCTTTATTGTTCGATGGTTTTCTAGACACCTTGGCTCCTGCATAATGGTCTTTTATCATCACCATCTGCATTACGTTTGCTGGATTCACATATCGTCACAGAGGCAATGCTTATATAATGACTAATTAAGTTTTGGCTATTGTATATAACTTCCATCAACTTTGTCCTGTATAGATTGTTCACCTAACCTTTAAAATTCTATAATGAACTCCCTGACCTTTTTATACTTATGCTGATAACTTTCATACAACTAGTTTTGTTTATTGCTTATATGTAGAAAGTTTGAATTTCAAGGGGATTATTTGCATGTAATTCAAAGTTTTTGAGATTATCTATGCACGAAATTGAAGTTTAAGGAGAATATATTTAATTGTTAGGGGTTATCTGCCGAGATTTTGAAGCTTAGAGAGGTTCATTATTAACTTGTAAAAAGATGAAGGGGTTATTTATACATGGTCTAAAATTTGAGGAAAGTTGTATAATATAGCCATAAAATTTGAACTTTTTTGTATCTCTGGTATATTATGGGGTTGCCCAGACAAATCTGTATTTAATCCAACGGAATAATGAGATATCAAGCTGTGGTTAGATTGGTTCGATTGTTTGAGAAGCCATGATGTCTTGCTTGAGTTTATTGCTATCATGAGTGATTGAATTTTGAATATGTAATTTTGTATCTCGTGCTGGGATTCCGTGTCAAATGCAAGTCTCATCAAAAGCAGCAGTGTGCCGCACTCCTGAGATCATTAATCTGAGATTACACAGTGTATGTAAGTGCCTATGAACCGTGATGTCATCGCGTCTAGCTGTCTCTTAAATCTACTGTGTATTGTACGAACATGCAAAACCCGAAACCTAGAAATGGTGCAATTACATAATGCTTCAGTACCCAATTGTTTTGAACTTTGATTAGAGGATCATAGTTGTATTGAAGATAAGACTGATGCCTTGAATTCCAACCTGTAAATGTAACATTGTCTGCGTCATAGACGACTGTGAGGCTTGAGTTACCTATTTCTTTGTTGTGCCTGTCCTCTTGTCTTGTTCGGCCTGTTGCTGCTTAACTGAGATGTCGAGTGATTCAATTTTGTTGGTATGTCAATCCGGAGGTCAATATTCTGGCATTGTATTGAGATGTTGCTTGGATTAGAATAGAAGGGGGGGAAAAAAAACGATTGGAGCCTGCTTGTCAAGTGTATGGATTATGCCTGCAAAGCATTGGTTGTTGGGATGATCTGCGCTTCTAAAAAGTTCCATCGTCCCAAAAGTCAAGAGTCTTTTTAAGTCTCTACGTTCCTTGTCTTGAGCTGCATGACATTTTTTCCCCCTTTTTCTGCACGAAAACTACAGTGAGATTAGAGACAGGTCACGTATGTGGGTATATACTTCCCTAAACTGATCGACTGCTATCCTAAAGAATTTATGAAAGCTGAGTTAAATGTATTTATATTTATAATTTTCTTACAAGTTAATATAATTTTATGGTACACAAAATATGTCATGTTATGAATAAGTAACTTTGAGTATTTGTAGTTTTGAAAAAAGTCAGCTGCTTCTAATATTAGAGACTGGAATAGTTATATATATATTGGTAAATGTTGCGCCCAGAATATTAGCATTGAAGCCACTCTTTAGAACGTACTCCTTTACGCCATCCCTGACGTAGTTGGCTTCTCTCCCATGATATCTCGCTCTGCTGCCATGCTTTTCCATTGAACACCGTCATTTTTATCTTAAATAAGCCTCACAAGAATGGTGTGTTTCTTTTTTTCTTTTTTGATAATAAAAGTTTAGGAAAGGGATTGGGTTCATCCATGATCCAAGGGTAGGGCGAAATATCCCTTTCTCCCAGGTCATACCAATGTGGTGTAGGGCAAGCGATCTAGGTACCTAGGAGCTAGGATGCCTCCTCCAGTGCCTTGACCAACTCTAGGATCGAACCCCCTCCTTTTGGTGACAGTGTCTGACCTTTTGCCAGTTGAGCCCAAGAACGAGGGGTGGTGTGTCTTTCTAAAGGAGGATTCTCTCCTCATCATCTTTCTTATTTTCCCTTATTAGCACATCTGAGCCATTGATTGGAAAGATGAGAGAGAGGTTAAAGTAGTATTGTGATTGATTGGATGGATATGATTTAGAGATGATGAGTGATAATGAAAAAGTGATGATGATATAAACCTAACCTGTGTGTTTGTAAGTTTCTACCATTCATCAATATTAAGGGGAAATTTCATTTGATGGCCCAACTTTATAAAATTTATTTTTTGTCTGATACTTGATAAAATTTATAAACAATTAAAATTCAACTTTAATTTAATGTTCTGAGCTAAATTAAGAAGTTTAAATTACAACTTTTAAATGTCATCATAATTAGAGTAAAGAGAAAACTAATATTTTGATTCTTATAATTTTGTCATAGTTGTAAAAATAATTTTACACACTGACTTGATCTGACTCAGTCCTGTAGTTTTACTTTGATTATAACTTAACTCATTCACGACAATTTAATTCTTGTAGTTTTAATTATTTTAGATTTAGTCACTATAATATTTGATTTGGTCTCTATTATAATATTTTCAAAAATATGGGTGTTTGGCGTGGCGTGTGAATTGCACTAAACGACTATGGTACACCATTTGGTACGACATTAGTTTACTTCTCAAACTGGTCTAATGACCATGTTGCCCTATTTGGACCGCTTCATCCCATTATTACTTTGACTGGAGAGGATTCTTTTTTTTTTTGGCTCAGATGACTGGAGAGGATTCAAATCTTTTCAGTATCACTCTCCTTGAGAATTTCAATACACTTCCTTGTATAGAATCATGCGTGTGTATTTGGTTTGTGACAATGATTGTATATATGGAGCACGAAACTAGAAAATGAAATGTCGATTAAAGTCAGTTTAGTTTGTGAACTTTCTGACCAATACAAGGTGGATCTCTGAGCCAAAAAAAAAAAAAAGACCAATACAAGGTGGATCTTAGTCCAATAAGTTTCCCAAGGGACTCAGTTTCCCTATCAACCAAAGTTACTCACCTAGATGTTTAGTAGGGATAGTTAATCTGGTTTGGACCGTTTAGATTTAGATTTATTTGGAATGTTCATATTTGACTTTTTTCCCTTTTTTAAAATGATGATTCTTTACGCAAAATGATTTTTTGAAAAAATAATAGGGAAGAGGTTATCTTGATTTTATATTCTATATCTATTACAATAATTTTTTAAAAACAATCAATCTGGACCATCCAGTTTAAATTTAGACCCCCAAATCTGTCTCTCTCTCCTTTATGCATATATTACACAATTAGAAGTACATGCGAAAGATAAGGGCATATGTATGTAGCTTGAAATAATCCATCTCATACAAGTTATAATTTAATGACTTTTCCGAATAATATGCACGATGCAGGTTCTTCGCATTTTCCTATTTCAACAAAAAGAGACGGTGAGAGTAAAAGAGATTTAGAAGTATAAATAATTCGATTTAGTATTGATCCAGTGGCGGACCCAGGAATTAATGTTTATGGGTGTACAATTAGTGAGGAGATTCGGAGGTGCTACCCCCGAAATTTTTTTTAAAAGGAAATTTTTAAATACATTAAAATTCAAATGAATATAGAAAAGAAAAGAAAAGAAAAATTCAACTTGACATAGAAAAAAGTTTGACAAGATTAGGGAATATGTTGCAACCTATAAGCTAGCTCATCTCAATGCTTCATCTATCAAAACCTATAAGATTGTATTTTTTTTCATACAGGGACATTAAGCAACTGAAGCTATGATTCCCAATTTCAAAGCAATTAAACAATTCGCACTCTATTTCAATTTAGTAAGTAATCAGCAAGTAATCCAAACACAAGATAAATTAATATCCAAAGGATGAAAAGACAATATTTGTAATAGATAAGTAAACTAAATGAAAGTGTCTTTTTATATATTTTTTTCATCTTTAGCTCTCAACGAAAGTTGCATAGCTCAACTGGCAGCGTGCATCCTTTTAGGGTGCAGCACACCTTACATCGTGGGTTTGATTGAACAGGGGCTATGCCAATGAACTCTAGACTTACTACCAAGCAGGCAACTTAGAAGATTTGAGTTGAGATTCCTTCAAAATATATATCTATTATTAAAATTTTAGTGTCTGCACTTGCCCACACTGGCACCAGTGTGGGTCCGCTGCTAATAATTGATCTGATGGTGAAAAGTGTAGGTAAATACTCCCTCCTATACTTAATATTACAGCATATTTCTTAAAATAAGACTTAACTTTTATATTTATCAAACTTTTATTAATTTATCATATTGATGCTTACTTAACAATAATTAAGAAGGAGGAGGAATGAGCGAATCAAGTCAGATAACTAAGGTGTTTTAAAAATTATATGTCTATTAAAATTAACTCACTTAATTTAATCAAATTAGGTAACTATGTCTTTATTAGAGACTAGAATAGCAAATAATAAAATGGTTCACGATTTGTTTTAAAGTAATAAGAATGCAGCGAAATTAGGAGTAAATAAAGCGAATTTTTTAACATAAATATATGACTTTTTTTTTTAAAAAATATTGTTTGCATAAATATATAATTTGGAGTTGGCTTCTTTCCGATGCTATCTCTGTGCAGACATCCTTTTCCATTAAACACAGTTGCTTTTGTCTCAAATAAGCCTCATGAGAGCGTTCCTGCCATTCATTTATAGGAAGGGAAAATTTCACTTGATGGCCCAACTTTACAAGAATTTTTTTTTTTTTTTGTTCCAGAAACTTTATAATATTTATAAACAATTTGAAAACAACAATAGTTTGATGTCTTTTAAGATTTTAAATTTTAAAGATTTTAAATATTATAATAATTTAATTCTTTTGTTTTCTTATAATTTTGACACAGTTGTAACTTAATATTTACACTTTGACTTGATCCAACTTAGTCCCTATAGTTTTGATTCGGTTATAACTCAACCCCTGAACTTTGCCTCACTGCAATTTAATTCTTATAGTTTTAATCATTTTATAATTTAGTCCCTATAATATTTGATTTAGTCCATATATAATTTCTAAAATATAGGGACTAAATTGTAAAATATTTTAAATTATAGGAACTAAATTACAGTGAGTTAAAGTTCACGGGCTTGAGTTAAAGAACTAAATTGATGTGAGTTACAACCAAGTCAAAAACTATAGAGATTGAGTTGAATTGACTCAAAATGTAGAGATACAACTCTATCAAACTTATAAGGATCAAAAGATTAATTTTCCCTTTACTCTAATTATTATAACATTAAAAAGTTATAATTTAAACTTCTTAAATTTAGACCTGAACATTAAATGATTTTTGAATTTTAATTCTTTATAAATTTTAGAAAGTACCTGATATATATATATATATGTTACGGATCGGCCCAACGGCCCATATCCATGCCACGGCCCAACATAGTCAGAAAGCATAGCCAATGTGAGCATAGCTAATATATTGACAGGATCTTATCAGGATTGAGATCTATCCTAACCGACACCTCGAGATACTCGCCCCTAATATCTCGTACCTGAATCTTGTCACCCCGAGTATCGTGTCAGACTGAGATACTCGCCTCGAACGCCTCTATAAATATAGAAGGAAACCAACTAGGTGCACACGTTCTAACCCATGCTCTATTTACTTTCTGTCACACAGAGCACACACACCACCCCCCTCTGGCCTCACACCATAAAGTTTACTGCGAACTGGCCTCACACCATAAAGTTTACTGCGAACTACGTGGACTTTGATCCCCTCAAAGAGTACGTAGGCTCTAGGCTTGACACCTAGTCAAGTCCAACTAATCTGTGTTCTTAGAACAGAACATTGGTGCCGTCCGTGGGGAAAGGTAAATTTCTATCCCCATGACCATCAATGGCGAACACCAGAAGCCACAGCAGGAATCCACCGCCGCAGGTCGACGGAGGCCCCCAACCAGACCAAGCTCCAGCCGGGCCAAGCCAGCCGCAAATCCATCCACAACGAGAAAACACCCCGGAGGGACATGTTACCAACACAGCAACTTCCCCTCCCGCAAATGATCAGTCGCTGTTGGAGACACGCAGGGAGGTTCCGACCCAGGACGCTCTGGCGATAGAAGCCGACGTTCGCATCCTTCAGAGGACGCAGGAGTCATTGCTCCAAAGGTTCGAGGACAAGGAGAAGCGGGACCACCTGCAACGACAGGCGGACTTCCGCACCTTTGCACAAATGATAAGGGAGGAGCTCCAAAGCCATCACCAACAAGAAAACCGGAGAGAACCTCGTACAGGAAGAGGCCGGGCCGACGCGGACATTAGTGGCTCGTTGAGCAGCTTGCGACCGAGAACGAGGCGGGGAAACACCAGCAGATCGGACGGAAGAACGAGCGCAGAACAAGGGCACCCACCGCCTCAAGAAAATCGTGACAACCCGGAAGGCCGAGATGGTATCACGGACCACAACGGCCAAGGCGGGAGAGGAGGCCGAGACCAAGAAGAGCGCCATGTGGAAGACAGGACTCCCCGGACCCATAGATCACCTCGCCATGGATCACCTCGGGAATATCGAATGAAGTACCTAATGGAGTCCGGTAGGTCCCCGTTCTCGAGGTCAGCGGCGATGGCTCGTTACCCGAAAAACTTTGACCTAGCCGACCTTCCAAAATATGACGGAACTCAGGACCCCCGCAACCACCTTGAGATTTTCGAAAAACTCATGTGGGTTCGGTCAATTGATGGCCCAGTCATCCAGCGTCTCTTCGCGGCTACTTTAACCGGACCGGCACACAAGTGGCTGAGTTCACTCCCGGATAACTCCATTCGAAGTTTTGAAGACCTTGGACGAAAGTTTGAGTTGCACTTCGCTACCAGTAAAAAGCAGCCGAAATCCAAATTCACGCTGAGTAAGGTGAGGTAGAAGAAGGGTGAGGCGCTACAGAAGTATATGGACTGATTCTGGGACGTGGCAATGCAAGTGCGATCACTATCCGAGGACGTCCACGTACACTGCCTGATCATCGGGCTAGACCCATCATCACGCTTGGCCCGGAACCTATGCAAAAACCGGGTTTACACGCTGACCGAATTCTACACCCAGGCGAAGAAGTACATGGAAGTGGAGCAAATGGAGGCTGCCAACGCCGACGAACCCGAGCAGACGAGAAATACTTCGCCCGACTCAGGAGAACGGGCAAACAAACAGAAAACTGAACCCCGAAGGCGGAATCGGGAGAGCCGGGTCAAACCAGACTGAGCCGACCACAAGGCAAAGTACGACAGCTACATGCCTTTGAATGCTCCTCGGTCACAGGTGTGGAAAGAGGTAGCCCAGGCCGAGATGCGGTAGGTGGACAAGCCGAGGCCTCTTAGTGGCCGCTCCAACACGGACCGTACAAAGTTCTGTACATTCCACGACTGCCATGGACATACCACCGACGAATGCTAGGACCTCCGCGACGCCATTGAAAAATTCGTAAGAGAAGGGAAGCTACGTCAATATGTCATCAAGACCCAGGGAAGGACGAGCGGCAAATGCAATTACCGCGACCGCACTAGAAGTCTGCCCAAGGACACACGAAAGCCGGGAAAGAAGCAGAAGACCGCCTTTGACGACAAATTTCCCGACGTTGATTTCCAGTGCAATGTCATCAGCGGGGGATTTGGAGGGGGCAGGGACACGGTGAGCCAACGCAAGAAATATCTCCACGAGGTCCTAACCGTCTGAGATCTCCCTAAGTTCAAGGACGATCCAGACAAACCGAAGCCGCCCCCATTAACTTTCACCAGTGAGGAGCTAAAAGACGTCATTCCCGGCCACCTGGACGGACTGGTAATCACCGGAACCTTGGTGAATTGCCGTGTCAAGAGAATCTTCGTGGACGCAGGAAGTTTGGCCTACATCATAAGCTGGGATGCCTATAAAATGATGCACCTCGACGCGGAAGATCTAAAGCCGTGCAAGACCACCCTGATCGGGTTTAATGGAGAACGCTCCTTCCCGAAGGGTTACATCGACCTCAGATTGACCCTCGGAACTAAGGAGGCCTTCAAGTTAGAACGCGTGAGGTTCGTCGTAGCCGACTTCCGCTCCCCCTATAACATCGTCCTGGGCCGGCCGATAATACACGTCTGGGACATGCTGGTGTCAACGAAACATCAGAAGCTAAAGATGATCAATGGGAAAAACCAGCTGGTCGAGGTATCCGGGGACCAAAAAGAGTCACAGTAGTGCTACTTCAAGACCCTCCGGGTCGAGGAAGGAGGAACCTCATCTCCACCTCGGCTCGGGCATAACGAGACCGTGTCTGACGCCTACGAGGAAAGGCATCCCCGGCAACCGATTAACATGGTAGAGTTAGATCTCTGAGAGCCAGAAAACCCGAGACCGGAGCCAGAAGGGGAACTCAAAGAAATAATGCTGGGAACGGATCCCACCAAGACAACCAAGGTCGACAGAGATATGAATGACGACCTGAAAGCACAAGTGGTCCAATTCTTAAGGCAAAATCAAGATGTTTATGCTTGGACCTCGGCGGAAATACCCGACATCGACCCCCACTTCTGCTGCCACAAACTCGGCATATGGCCGGGGTCAAGAACGGTAGCACAGAAGAAGAGGAACATTGCCGACAACAGACAGAAGGCCCTCGAGAGCCACGTAGAAGAACTTCTGGCGGCCGGCTTCATTCGGGAGGTGCAATACACGACTTGGCTCTCAAATGTAGTTATGGTACTCAAACCAAGTGACAAATGGAGATTATGCGTAGACTACACAAATCTGAACAAGGCGTGCCCAAAGGACTCCTACCCAATGCCAAACATCGATCAGGTAGTGGACAACTCAGCCGGGTACCAGCTCCTCTCCTTCATGGACGCCTACTCTGGGTACAACCAGATCGCCATGCATCCGGACGACCAAGAGAAAACTGCGTTCATGACGGACAAGGCAAACTACTGCTACAACGTCATGCCTTTTGGCTTGAAAAACGCCGGGGCCACCTATCAAAGAATGATGAACCGGTTTTTCGAGGACCAAATCGGCCGCAACATAGAAGTCTACATATACGACATGATCGTAAAGTTGAAGCTACCAGAAGATCACATCCGGGACCTTGAACAAACGTTCGAAAAGTTAAGAAGACATCGAATCAGGTTGAACCCGGCCAAATGTGCCTTTGGAGTTCCGACTGGAAAGTTCTTGGGCTTCATTTTGACCAACAGAGGAATTGAGGCCAACCCGGACAAGTGCAAGACCGTCCTAGAAATGCAACCCTTGAAGACCAAGAAGGAGGTACAGCAATTGACGGATCGCCTGACCGCCCTAACAAGGTTTTTGCCCAGGTCAGCGGAAAAAGCTCTACCTTTCTTTAAGCTATTAAAAAAAGGAGACCCATGGAGGCTGGAACTCGGATTGCGACGCGGCCTTCGAGGAAATCAAGTGCTGCCTGGCAACCCCTCCGGTACTCACAAAGCCGGAGCAGGGCGAGACCTTATTCCTCTACCTATCAATCGGAGACGAAGCCGTAAGTGCTGCCCTGGTAAGAGAAACCGAGGCCGGACAGATGCCCATTTACTTCATAAGCAATGCCTTGCAGAGTTCTGAACTCCGGTACCAGAAGCTGGAGAAAGTGGCCTTTGCCTTACTCACCGTGGCAAGACGCCTCCGGCCATATTTTCAAGGACACCGGGTAGTGGTGTGCACCAGCCAGCCGATACGGCAAGTCCTTCACAAGCCAGACTTAGCAGGAAGAATGACCAACTGGGCCATTGAACTGTCAGAGTTCGACATCACGTTCGAGGCTCGACGGGCGATCAAGTCACAGGCTCTGGCGGACTTTATCCGGGAGCTGACCCCGGCAATAACAAGCGACGAAACCTGGAAAGTATACGTGGACGGATCCTCTAATGCTAATGGCAGCGGTGCAGAAGTCATCGTTGAAAACCCACAGGGGGTCGCCACCGAGCACTCCCTCCAACTCAAGTTCCCGACCTCCAACAACCAAGCCGAGTACGAAACCCTCTTGGCCGGACTGCTCCAAGCAAGAGATAATGGAGCACAGCGAGTAAAGGTTTTAATCGACTCGCAGCTCGTTGCCGTACAGATCAATGGCGGCTACCAAGCAAAGGGACCCCTTATGGCGAAATACCTAAACCGGGCCAAAGAACTCATGGCCAAGTTCGATGAAGTGATCGTTACCCATATCCCAAGAGAAGAGAACACAAGGGCCGACATACTCTCTAAACTCGCAAGCACCAAAGGGCCGGACAGCAATAGGACCGTAATCCAACAGAACCTGACCGAGCCCAGTTGCATAATGACTATCTCGGCAACAACCGACTGGAGAAAGCCGATTGAGGATTACCTGGAAAGGGGCATCATCCCAACCGACACAACCGAAGCAAAAAAGTTGATCAGGGAGGCCGCCATCTACACCATGGTCGATGATCAGCTTTACAGAAAAGGATTGCACTGCCCAATGATGCGATGTCTAGTCGAATCCGAAGCAAAGTATGTACTGGCCGAACTGCATGAGGGAAGCAACGGCCACCACATGGGGGCAAGGCTCTCGCGAGAAAGGCACTACTTCTTTCGCCACAACATTATATCCTGCTTCGGAATACCTGCCGAGGTTGTCACGGACAATGGGACCCAATTCATGGACCATAGATTCCAGGCCTTAATGTCCGACCTGGACATTAAGCAGTACTTCTCATTCGTGGAACACCCGCAGTCCAATGGACAAGCCAAGTTCGCCAACAAGATCATCCTGGACGGACTACAGAAGCACATGCTACAGGCCGACACCAGCTGGACCGAACAACTCCATAGCGTTCTTTGGGGGTACAGGACGAGCGTGCAGTCTTCGACTCAGGAAACCCCGTTCAGGCTGACCTATGGCTGCGAAGCAATGATCCCAGTCGAAATCGGGCAACCATCATGGAGAAAGGTTAAAGCCAGACAGGAAGGGCAGGAGTCAAACGACGAAGCTCTAAAAACTGATTTAGACCTCATCGATGAGATCCGAGTCACGGCTCATTGTCGAGAATTAGCCGCCAAGCAACTACTCGCGGCAAAGTACAATAGAAAGGTCCGGCCACGGTCCTTCAACCGGGGGAACCTAGTACTCCGACGGGCTGACATAGGCAATAAAAATGCCCCGGACGGAAAGCTTGCAGCAAACTGGGAAGGCCCCTACCGGATCAAAGAGAAACTCGACGGAGGGGCATACATCCTCGAAACCCTGGCACGAAAGCCGGTCAAGAGAACTTGGAACACCGACAAATTAAAGATCTACTATAGCTAGATCTCGGCCCGGCCCAGCATAACAATTCGGTTATTCTTTTAAGTTTTAAATGTTTAAGTTGTTTTTCTTTCGACTTACGTTTGCTTGTTAAGCTCTTTAGGGCTATTTTTTATCAATAAAGAATCCCATCGAGGAGATTCATTAATGTGCACAAATACTCGCTTAAGCATGAAACGAGGCAATAAAGCCCGGTCAAAAATTCAAAAGCCGAGGCTGATAAGCTCGGCACGAATAAAAGGCTCTGAGGTCATGTACCCGGCCGAAAACTAAAAACATCTAGATGTACGAAACCGGCCATTATACTTCAACAGGCATTGGTTAGAGCTCGGCGAAGGTGCCATACGTGGCCTTTCGCGAAATTGACGCGTCAACGCTCGCCCGGCTAAGCAAGCGGACTATCATGCAAACCCTGATCAGGTCAAAATGTTTGACCTAAGGCAAACGAAGCCTCGGTTGAACATGTGGTAGTTTGGCCCTTACGCCGGTTAAAAATAATCCAACTAGCGAAAGTTGGACCGAGGTAGTGCGGTTCAAAGTTAAGGACCCTTGAGGTACAAACATAAAACCCTGCCCCAACCTCCCACACGCAAGTGTGGTAGAGTAAAAACGGCTCGTATCCATTACAGTCGACAAATATCTAAACTAAGTTTAGAATTTTAAACATAGGCAAAAGGATGATAAAAAAGTAAATCATTCATTGTCTAAAGTATATACATAAATGGCCCAAAGGCCAGAATTGTTCAAAAAATAAGAAGGGCGCAGACGCCCCAAAATAGGAAATACAAAGGTCCAAGGCTAGCTGGACGACCCAGCTTCAGGACCTCCTTCCTTGACTCCATCAGTAGGACCCTGGGCGGGAGGAGATTGGTAAGGGATCAAATTCCCAGCCTGCACAAAGGCGCGATAGTCATAACCGTCCACGTTAAGCTCCAAGCCGGGGTTGAAAAATCGGATCTGAGCCAAGGACTGCTTGAAGCACTCCCTGGCAGTCTGCAACAATGCGTCAGCCACCTCCTTATGTGCCGCTTGCTCAGCAGAGAGGGCCGCCTTGGTCGCCTCGTGCTCATCAATCAGGGAAGCCCGCTGTTGCTGAAGAACCTTAATGGCAGCAAGACTCTCGGACAACCCCTTTTGAGCCCGGGAGCATTCCTCGGTCAACTTCTCGGCCGAGTCCCGAGAAAGCCGGAGCTCTTGGTCAGCCTTAACAGTCGCGACCTTGGCAGCATCCCGCTCAGCCCTCGCCGCATCCCGCTCCGCTTCAGCAGACTTGGCTCTAACCGCTGCCACAGCGATTGCCTTATCCAGCTCCTCCGCAGATTTGGCCTTGGCCTCTGCCTCAGCCAGGGCCTTCTTCAAAACCTCCTCAGATGACCTCAGCCTTCGGCACTCACCATCGGCATTGACATACTTCTCCCGCACTTGGACCAGGGCTCGAACATACCCAACGGACTGACACAGGTACCTTTGGGCCGCATGTAGTTCGTCCATGGCTGGCGGAGACAAAGGTCGGTTCTCTATGAAATGCCGAGGAGGGAGGAAAGCAACGTCCACTTCCGAGACCACCCCCTTATCCCACAGGAAGCCGCGTGGGAACACCGAAGACGGACTGGACGGCGGCGGAGGAGGAGGTGGGGGAGGAGGAGAAGGAGGAGGCAGAGGCGAAGAAAGCAACGAGCCTGATAAAGCCTCAGGTGAGATCACAGGCTCGACATCCTCCATAGCAACCACGACCTCTTTTCCCTTCGAGGCCCGAAATTCTACCGCCTGGGAAGGCTCGACGACAATGGCAGGAGTAGATCCTTGGCCAACTGAGGCCTTAGATTTCTTCACCGCATCGACCTTGGGCACGGCGGAGCCCTCAGGGGCATCTTGCTTCTTAGTCTGCCGGCTTGGAGAGGCAGCGGCAGGATTCGCTATACGAAGATACAGCGGGAGGGCGTTCATGTCCTTGGCTGCAAGACCAAAGAAGAAACAAATCAGTAAAACAAATCCAAAATCAAGGAACAAGACAATGTGCTAAGCGGAGCAAAAAACCCTACATGTAGAAGGAAGAGGCTCAGAACCCTCCCCGGTTATAAAGAAGTTGGCGGGCTTCAAGCCATACTCCGCCACATAGGCCTCTAACCAAGGAAGGGCAGCAAGCGAGTCTGGCCACAGATCCTTGTGCCGGACCTGGAAAGAGTTAGCCTTAGCCTTATAATGGCTCTCCATCCAGTATAGAGGAAAGCGCCAGCCCACGTCAGAGTCCTCAGGGCCCTCCAGGAACCAGCATTCCTTCCCAAACTCAGAGGAAACCTTGAAAAAGGCCCCCTTGAAGCGCTTGAAGGAGTCCGAGAATGGCGTCATAAGCCTCCGGTCCGAGTTAATGCGAAGGGACACCAACCCTTTCAGCTTCTCACTCTCCTTCGGCGAACTAGGAGTAAAAGGGCCGAAATAATAAAAGAAGAGGTTTGGGGTACATGGAATTAGGACGGGGAAGGAGCGACATAGCTGCTCAAAAGCAACAAAATAAGCCCACCCGTTAGGATGAAGCTGGGACGGGGCAAGTCTCAGGTGCAACAGGGCCTTCATTTGAAAGGGGGTGAATGGAAATGAAACTTTGATCCGGGTCAGGCAATCCCGATAGAAGAAGAAGAAGTTCGGACTGCCGACTTCCCGTGTCGCGCAAATGGGCTCATGGCCCCCAGATAGCGGACGACGCACCTAGGCATGGTCGGAATGTTCAACCGAGCGATATCGACGTCCGACATGAGAGAGTGAGTCTTGAGCACTTTGTGGGACACCCAGTTGTATCGCCGACACAAGGCTTCGGGTGGACTAGAAGAGTCCGAACCCTCGGCCTCGGACCGTTGCCTCGAAGATCGGGGTTTGGGAGCCATTAAACCTATAAGCAAATAAAAAACCAGTATCAGTAAAGAGCAGGAATACCTGGTGCAACAACACTCGCAGAAAAAAATGACAACGGACTCGGACGAATGGGGGCACTAGAGGGAGGACCCGCTGAAGACCGGTGCCGGCAGGACCCAAGCATTGAAGAAGCCCCGGCATCGTCACCACGAGCTATAAGATGAGAGCTCTCAGCCAGGCAATCCCAACAAGGGTCGTAGTACCCTTCTGGCAGAGGATCCGAGACGTTGGGCCGAGGACCTTCGTAGAAGTTAAGAGGTTGGGCCATCAAAGCTGGAGATTCGGAGCTGATTGAGGTGACGACCCCGGCCCGGACGGGCAGCGCGAAGGGAGTAGCACCTACCGCGGGCCGAACGGGAGGAGGCATCAGAGCCCTAGCGGCAACAAGACGGGGCCCAACCTGCCTCGGATGACTAACGCCGCCTCGACGCAAAGGCGCCAACGTCCCCGTTGCAGGAGGTTCACCCCCGAGAACCCAGTAGGTGGCCTGGAGGAAGCGCGTACGGAGGAACGTTTCTTCTTCCGGCAACAGTACTGCTCTTGGCCTAGGAGAATTTCTACCTCTAGCCATGTGACTTGGTCTAGCAAGGTTCCTACCTCTATCCATATGAGGAAACAAGGAGCCTAAGAACTAAGGGGTTTAGGACAGAAGACGAAAATCTGTGAGAGTTTGGAAGTAGAACACTGAGGGAGAAACCCAGAAAGTTCGCCAAATAACCCAGAAAGGGGGAAAGAACAGTAACACAGGCGACAAGTCTTATTGAAAAATAAATGACAGAATACAGAGTAATACCAAACAAATGTAAAAGGAAATGAACAGAATACCTGTATGAATGAAATGAGGGAAACTTGGATGCTGGAAATGAAGAACGGCAAAATTTCGGATGAAAAAGGCGATTCTCTGAACTCAGAAAGAAACCAGAGAAAAACTTGAGTAAAACTTCACGAGTGGGAAAAGTGAAGAGGAAGAAAGAGGAAAAGCTACTTAAACCGCTGAGGCAGAGTAGCGAAACGACGAGGGCAAAGAGGTCCTTTCCAAATAGACACGACGGATTGGAACTGCGTGACATCAGCACATTAAATACGCACGAACATCGAGACACGAACAGACGCGGCGATTGCAGGAGACCGCCATTCAGAACATGACAGGTGGAAAACCTCAATTATAATGCGCGAAGAAAGAATCCCGAATGACAGCTCAAATGCCAACGGGTGGGAGGCAAAACGTCCCTGACCGGGGTCTTTGGGCAAGCGCCTTAGGCCAAACCGGGTTGGGGAACCATCCCGGTCACATGGCATCCTCGGCATGCCAATGACGGTTAAGCCTTCCAAAGGCGAAAGAAGCCAGACCCCGGATCCGGATCCACTTTGAAGGCCATGGTAGCCGCAAGCCGGTTCGGTCAATACAAAGGCCCCGAATCTAGGAAGAGGCCGAGGCACACGAACATCTTGGCCGCCCAGAATTCTGGACAACCGAGCTGGGGGGCAATTGTTACGGACCGGCCCAACGGCCCATATCCATGCCACAGCCTAACATGGTCAGAAAGCATAGTCAATGTGAGCATAGCTGATATATTGACAGGATCCTATCAAGATGAGATCTATCCTAACCGACACCCCGAGATACTCGCCCCTAATATCTCGGACCCGGATCTTGTCACCCCGAGTATCGCGCCAGACCGAGATACTCGCCTCAAACGCCTCTATAAATATAGAAGGAAACCAACCAGGTACACACGTTCTAATCCATGCTCTATTTACTTTCTGTCACACAGAGCACACACACCACCCCCCTCTGGCTTCACGCCATAAAGTTTACTGCGAACTGGCCTCACGCCATAAAGTTTACTGCGAACTGGCCTCACGCCATAAAGTTTACTGCGAACTACGTAGACTTTGATTCCCTCAAAGGGTATGTAGGCTCTAGGCTTGACACCTAGTCAAGTCCAACTAATCTGTGTTTTTAGAACAGAACAATATATATATATATATATATATATATATATATATATATATATATATATATATAAAGTTGGGCCTTCAAATGAAATCTTCCGTTCCAATTGATAAATGGCAAAAACGCTGCCACCATTCTTATGAGGGTTATTATTATTTGTAAGCAGGAAGATTCAATTGCCGTGTTACAGAAATGGATCATTTGGTAGAAACGGCGTCTTATATTCTAACCAACCATTCATTGCATAGCAAAAAAGCTATAAATTGTCAAATATGAACATTGCCTATTTGTTGATTTATTAGAATAATAATATTCCATTCCTCTCATTTTCACCTCATCACTGAGAAAGCAGGAAACCGCGTTTTAAAGGTACCATCTGAAAATGACCCGTTTGTTATTTGCCATGTTGTTTACAAATCTTCTTCTAAAAGCTCCACTTTTCTTCTTGTCTCTACACTATAAATGTCAAAAGGAACGACAACCCCCAAAAAAAAAAATGTTGAAAATTAATTAGTGATATCACTTAAATTTTAACTCCACAAGAAATCCAACTAAAATGGCTTTAGGTGGGAATTTGAAGAATTGAAGTATAAGGAAAATAAGGGCCACAAAATATTATTAATCCTTAAGTAAAATAGTTGTTAATCTTAATTTTAAATATAAGACATGATTTTTATATTTATCAATTATTTCTTAATTTACCCATATTAATAAATCAGAATCAATGAGGAGAATAAATGGAAGAATTAAGGAAGATAATTAGAGTATTTTAGAAAATACATGTCATATTAACTAACTTAACTAATTTTCTTAATCTAATCAAGTTAGGTAAATATGTCTAATATAAGGGTTTGAGGTGTAATAGGCTAATCTAGAATCAAGTTTAATCAAATCATAATATCTTATATTTATACCTCTATTATAGATATCATATGAAAAAAAATATGGATATAGAATATAATATCCCTGTCTAATCATAGTAAATATTAAATAATAAATATCAAACCTAATAATATTAATCAATTAATGTTTTTACTACTAAATTTGCTGCTCTCAATGCTTTAAAAGCTAGTGCTTTCTCTGCTCTTGTCGGCTTTCTGAAGTAAGCCTGAGCGGCTGAGCCCCGAGGTAAACATAAGAGTCGGTGCGTATGGGGAAGAAGCTTGATGCTTTGTTTGGAAGAAGCTTCAAAGCCTCAAAGTTCATCCCACTCGTAAACCTTGCCAATGCTCGCCTGGCTGTTCTCAAGAACCAAAGACAAACACGATCCAAACAAGCCCTTTCCGATGTCCTTCAACTCCTCCAACTCGGTCCCCATGAACGAGCTCTAGTTCGAGTAAGATACATACAGTTGAAAGAGTTTATATTGTATTACTCAAATAGGAATTATCAATCTGATACTGTTATGGTTTGGAAATGTTTTAGTAGTTCTGGGGTTTTTTTAAAAAATGTTCCTTTTTTCTTTTCCCTCCCCCCTCATTTACACCTACAGGTTGAGCATGTGATCAGGGAGCAAGATATGATGGATGCGTATGATAGGATTGAAGGATACTGCAACCTCTTGATCGAAAGGGTTCATCTCATTGAACAAGAAAGGTTGGTTCACTTCTATGTCTACATGTGTAAAGTAGAGTTAGTTAGCATTGAAAAGTGACATATGATGAGAGAAGTTGTTGTTGTTTGATTTTACAGAGAATGTCCTGAGGAGCTAAAGGAGGCCGTGGCATGTTTACTGTACGGATCAGCAAGGTGTGGAGAGTTTCCAGAGCTGCTAGAGATTCGTACAGCTTTGACAAGTCGCTTTGGTAAAGAATTCACTGCTAGTGCCGTTGAGTTACGCAACAACTGTGGTGTCCATCCACAGGTATTTCTTTCTTTTTGATTCCACTCAAAACACTAGAGGAGCCAATGTGTCTGATCAAAGACTTGATATCCTTAATTTACATTCTTTTCCTGCCAAAAGCAGTGAACCTTTTCATATTTATAGGGTATAGAGAGGGATAAAGTTCGAAAGGTGTTGAATTTTATATTAGGGTTAATGAAGTTTAAGGTTTTTCTTGGTCTATCTGGAACATGTTCGAAGCGTCTTCTAAATAGGATCAGAAGAGTATAAATAAATCTCTTTCCATAGTATACTTCATACTCTATGATATACATATTTTCTTTGGGGTACATGTAGATGGTCCAGAAGCTGTCAACAAGGATGCCAAGCTTGGAGAGAAGACTAAAGGCACTAAAAGAAATTGCTGCTCAGAACGGTATTGTTCTGCAGCTTGAAGAAGCTTCTTCCTCATCATTTGAGGTATACAAATTATGGTACCAGTAGCTGATATAGAAAACTTGAAACAACCACTAATGCGTGTCGGAATCTGATGTCAATCAATGCAGGAACAACTGAATGCAAAAATGAGAAACCGGCCTGAACCAGTGATCAGGGAAAACCAGGACCTGAACATTTTACCCGAAGGAGGAAACTTTGGTGGGTTATCCGATTCCTTTAAGGGTAGAGAAAAGTACAAGAATGTTGCTGATGCTGCACAGGCAGCTTTTGAGTCTGCAACATATGCAGCATCTGCTGCTAGAGCGGCAATGGAACTCTACCGGCCTCAACCACATGATGATGATGATGATGATCCCAGTGTAAGAATTTTATTAAATTTTGGGTTTATATGATTGTATTTTATGCTATACTAAGAACATACTGTTATATGATCTGGTTAAGAGATGGGCATAAGGGCAACCAACTACAACTTTAGATCTTTTTTTTTTCCCCCTAATAGCCATCTATAGTGAAGAAGTTAGAGAGAAAGTTCTAGCTACCAGTACTTACTTGAGCACATCTTTGATGACATAAATTTAATAGCGAATGCTCGTAAGTCATATTATTCTATCTGGTATTCAGAGTTTATTTGATATATTAACCTTGTCGTGCTCAGAATGGTACTAGCCCTCAACAAAGAAAATTATTAGATGGGCATGATGACAAGCAAAATCTCAGTGAAAACCAAGGAGAAGAGTCTGACAAGAGTTTAGAGAAGCCAGGAAAACAAGAAGAAGATATTTCAAGTTCAGATTCAGCTCATGAGATTTTGAAGGAGAAGAGTGTGTTAGTGGATGAAGAAGTTGAGGAAAAGGAGGTACCTGTTTGGGCTGGAATGGAGGTTGGAACAAGCTCTAGCCACCAAATTCCAAATGCAGTGTCAGGATCCGAGATGCAGAGCACACCACATTTGGACTTGCACAAGAGGCCATCTTCTGTGCGCACTAGACATGTTCGGACTTACTAAATTCACGAGGACCCGCCAAAATGACAGATTCTTAAATTTACTACCCAGATTTTTTTAAAAATATATATTTGCAAGTTATATATTATATGTGATTATGTGTATTGTTCTTGTTTCTTATGATCATTAGATTTTTTATAAAATAGGTGACATTTTGATATCTTATTGAAAAAATAGTGAATTTTTGAATTTTTCTATGATTTTTTAAATAAATATATAAATAATGCACAATTTTTTAATAATATAATTGTGGAGTTGATCTTGATCCTACATATTTCGCATATTTATCCATATTTTCTCAATTTACCTCTATTATTAATCAAGTCAAAAATAGATAGAGGAAATTAAGAAAAATGATTAGAGTGTTTTAAAATTACCTATAAATTTGTCTTTCACCTATTATAATTATTTTCACTCAATAATCTCACAACCTTTATATGATTTCATGTCCTATCTTACAAATAAATTTTTGAATAAGGATTTATTGGTAATTTTCCTATTTAACATTCTATATTTTTTAAAAGAAAAAAACCCACTTCCTAATTTTTCTCCCCATTTCAATTTTAAAAATCTTAAAACAAATCAATGAATCTTTAAAAGACTCTTAAGGCCTCATTCGGATAGAAGAAAATTAGAGGAGAGAAAAGGAAAATTGGCATTTTCTAGTGGCGGCGGACATTTGGTTTAAATTTTCCCGCCGCCATGCCACGTTTAAGGGAAAATAGGTCCCCACAAAAAATGGTGGAAAGCCATTTTCCAATGGCTATGAAAATGGGTTAAAGTCTATTTTGTCCTGATCACATGGCAGAGAGAGAAGACAGTGACGTCAGCGGGGAGAGGAGGAGAGAGAATAGTGTGATGCTGGGTAGTGGAGGAGAGAGAAGAGTGTGACGCTAGGGAGAGGACGCTGGGAGAGGAAGAGAGTGACGCTGAAAAACATTGTGGAAAGAGGAAGAAGAAGCCGCCAACGATGGCCTCTTTATCGCTGCAAATCCACCGTTAGACCGAAGCTGAGGGAAATGGAAGAAAATTATGACCAAAAGAAAGAGGAAGACAAAAGAAGGAGGAAGCAGAGTATGCACTCAATGCACACTCGAGTGTGCACATTTGAATGTGCTGATGTGCACAACTCGTAGTGAGCATGAGTGTACAGTACACTGTCTCTATGTTTTTGTACGTGGGCGTTGTTTAAAATAATATTTTTAAGGGTAAAATGGTATTTTGTTTTATTTTCCTACCTTATTTTTTTTCAACCAAACAAAAATTTTCCTATCAACCTATTTTCATTGAAGTAAAATATTTTCCATTCCATTCTTTTCATTTCAATTTCTTTCCATTCCCACATTTTCTTTGATTCAAACAGGGCTTAAGACTTCGTGCTATCCAAAATTTACTTTCATTAGTTTTTAAAAAAGGGGAAAATTATAAAAAAATGCCATTTGAATTTGCAAAATCCGTAAAAGTCCGTCGAATTTGTAAAAAGACTGAAAAGTACCAAGGACCTATGAGGGATATGTAAATTCGGGTGAAATTACTTTTTTGCCCTTAGTTTTAAATAAATATTAAAAAAAACCCTCAAACACCTCACCGCCGCCCGACCACCCCCGTTGGTTGCCTCACGCCGGCAGCCGGGCGTCAACGGTGAGGCGGCCGGCTGGCGGTGGGGTGTTTAAGGGTATTTTTAAAAAAAATTTATTTAAAACTAAGGATAAAAGGGTCATTTCACCCGAATTTGCATATCTCTCATAGATCCTTGGTACTTCTCAGTCTTTTTATAAATTCGACGGACTTCCAGAGTTTTGTAAATTCAAATAGTATTTATTTAGAATTTTCCCTTAAAAAAAATTCATTTAATTTCTTTTACTATAATATCTCTCCTTTTCTCGTCATCTAAAAATTGATTTTCATTCTATGAAAGATATCAAACCAAATCTTTGAGCATGTTTAAACTATCCTGTAGGCTGTAATAATGAAATTGAGAATAAGAGAATAGTGGATTTCTCGCCGGAAGAAGTCGTTGATTCCGATAAGGGAACAGAGCAATGATGTTGTTAAAACGGTTTGGAAGGCAAGAAAGGATAGGATCTGGTTTCGAAAGGATATGGAAAAAAGACGACGTTGTCTGTTACTTCCTCACTTTGCCCTTGCCCGGAACCTAGAATTACAAAAATGGCATTCTTTTTTGCATAATTATCTCTACTGGGTGCTCAGAACTCAACCACGCAACGCCTGAGCTTCTCTGCTCTGAAGTGAAAACGACGACGACGATGATTACAACGACGTCGTCCCGAACTCTGCTCTGTAGCAGCTGTCCCTTGCTTTCGTCCAAGCCCTATACGGCAAAATGTTCACTCTATCTTCCTCAATTGCTTAAATTTAGACCTCTCGATAATTCCTGTAGTTTGTGTGCAAAACCACTCATTCCCAAATTGAAAGATGTCAAACCGAGGACCCTATCATGCCTCGCTACACGCCGCAAATCTACAGTACCAGCCGCTTCTTCAGGCGAGGAGGGCGATGACAACACAAGAAGAATACTTCAAATTGTGTTGTGGATCGCTGAGGGTATCTACATTGGCTGGCTTTTCCTGCTTCCTTTTGCCCCTGTACGTTGTAACCTTTTTCGATGCTCGCTTCACCCTCTTGAGTATTTCGGTTTAGAAACTTGGCTTTATTAGTTCGAATTAGTGGTTGTGAAATTGTGATTGAAAGGAAGCTAAGAAATATGTGTGTGAACTGTGTCGGCTAGTTCTCATTGCCTTATCATACTGTCATGGAATCTGTACGGCTGGTGAAGCAAACTCATGTAGCTATTAAACTGTACATGAACATCGAAGAACAAAATATTGGGATTTGCTTTATCCTTGATCCCCCCCCCCCCTCCTTTTTGTTGGAAAGCCACTTTTATGCTAACTGCTTTTGAATAATACTTGGATAACATTTGATCATTGAACCAAGTGAAAAGCACTCAAAAAACACATTTTTTCATCTGTTGAAATTTTCTTCACTTCTTTTGATTCGCTTGTTAGATACGTTGATAAAGTCAACTGTGGTCTTTACCTGGCTTTTGGGTTGAAATAGTACTGGATAGTGGATATTACTTAAGCTTTTGAGTTGAGTAACTTTGCACATGTGGCTTTGTTGAGAAAACTTCCGCCTTCCTCTCTTATCTTGTGCTGGCAATTCATGATATATGATACCTTGACTTTGTATTCAATGTGTTTTGACCTCTAATGTATGATACCAGAGAGATTGATTTGATTTTATCTTTTGAAAAAAAAGTTCTAAAATTTTAAATTTCAATTGTAACAGGGAGATCCGATATGGGCCATCAGTAAAGAAACAATAAACTCTCTCGTGGGCCTTTCTCTCAACTTCTTTTTCATATTGCCGTTCTTGAACTTTGGTACGTTGACTATGTTTACTTACTGCTTCAACCTAATACAGATTGATTGATTGCTTTTGCTTTCATTTGAGAGAATCTTGAGTAATATTGGATCTATGAACCTTCCATTTTCATTTAAGGATGATTAATACTCAACAATTAATTTACTCCTTATTTTTTGGTCACACTAATTCCTGCCACAATTGTATAATTATATTTTTTAATAGATTGGTTATGGTTTGCTATGTTCAAATGAGGAGATGATCATATGTTCTTATGTTTGGTTTGTCCAAATGGAAACTAGTGAGTTTCTCTGATTCTGAGATAATATGTATGCTAAATGTTACTTTCATTATTTCTTGGGTGCTTAAATGAAGCAGGATCAACAATAACACGGTAAAGTTTTCTCTTGATTACCGAAAAGGCCTCCTTGCTCTTTCTCTCTCTTATCAAGCCCTTTTGGAGAAGACACGATTGCTTCAGTATAGCCTCAGTATTTGTGTGTATAAATGCACATGCTTACACACACACACAGAGAAGATCTAAGCTTTTGTAGCATTCTTTGGTGTGTATTCTCTTTACTGTATGGGGTTTTTGAAGAAAGAATATTATGGTTATCCTTACACTATAGTGACTTCTGCAATAAAATTTTTGGCAGAGTAGCTGGCGTTCATGTGATGGAGGCTCCAGTTCTACATCCTGTAAGCATTGTTGAACAAAGTTAATATTTTGATTCGTAGCCTATAGAGCACACTTAATATGATCAGAAAATCTTGTTTTTGATGTTGCCAAGTTTTGTTGCTTCAGATGTCTGAAGGACTATTCAACTTTGTCGTTGGCTGGACATTCATGTTTGCCCCTCTTCTGTTCACAGATCGTAAGAGAAATAGATACAAGGGATCTCTGGATGTACTGTGGGGCCTGCAGATGTTCCTGACAAACAGTATGTTTCATACTATTTTCTTTTCTTGACCAGTTGATTTCCCATGTAATATACTATTTGAAAAATGAGCTTTATTATTCATGGCTTCTAAGCAGTGTGACTTGTGATAGATTTTTATTGGAAAAATCAAGAAAAGATCCCGATTGAAAATTTTATTTGCAAGAAAGACCTGATAAATTTTTATACACAAAAACTACTGGTACTTTGCAAATTTTGTACATTTACCAATGATCTAATTTAGTTCCTTCTCATTAGTAAAATTTTCAATGCGTGATTTTTCCCCATTTCCCCCGTTTTTTATCATGTTGATGGGCACTAGCATTTTAATTTATTTTTAAATGCAATGCTCTTTTTAACTTCCCCTGGATTTTGCCATACATATAATTAAATTGCTTCATACCCAAGTTTCTTTTTCGGGAGAGTTCAACTTTTTTGGCGTCTTGGCTTACTTTTAACCTTGTTGAAAGATCTAAAAAAATGAGAGATTGTTAGTACAGACATGTTATAGTATTTCCAAAAATAAGTTAACTCACTTGCATTTAAAAGCTTGTGGGGCGTCTTTTCCAACTGTTACATATGATTCTTCTGAGATCATCATCATCTTCAAAACTAGACACGAAAGTTTTCCTTTTTCCTTCATATGTTATCCAATTAGACCACATGTTGTTATAGTTGTGTTTTTCTCCTTGTACCAGCATTTTTGATACCATATATGGCTATCCGATTGAATGATGCTGGCGATGAGGATATTCAAGGCGAACGCTCACAGTTAGGCACTGTAATGACAAACGGCGCTCCAATAGTGGGAATCATTGGTGGGGCTGCATGTCTGCTATCTCTATGGTGGGCTCTATTTGGTAGAATGGATGCAAATTTTGGAGGCATAGCAGAGAGATGGGATTTCTTGTTGGATTATCTTGCATCAGAAAGGCTGGCTTATGCATTCATTTGGGATATATGCCTCTACATCATCTTCCAGCCATGGCTGATTGGGGCGAATCTCCAAAATATCCAGGAAACCAAGGTTTCTGCGGTTAAGTATCTTAGCTATGTCCCTGTTGTTGGCTTAATGGCTTATCTTCTTTGCTTGGATCAAGAAACCGTATGATCTGCCAATGGTGTTGTAGCTTAATGACATGGAAGTTTCTTGTAAGTGAGAGGTCATAGGTTTGATCTCATTTGTTACTTCAAGCCGATAATGTCTGCCATATTAAAAAAAAAGGGCAACAATATGATCTACTAGAAACTTTTTAGATAGAACTGGTTTACAAGTTGTAAGTAAACAAAGTCATCCATGAAGAGATATGTAGGCTTGCCAACCTCGTTACATTCTTGAAAGGTTTATGTTTGATTGGCTCGGTTTACTTCTTATAATGCGATTTCACTTGAGAATTTCTGTGGTTCACTTCAAGACGTTTATGTTGCAAAGAGATGCAATTATATGGATATATACACTTACATTTACGTTCAAACCGATTAGCATGGGTCTTAGTGGAAAGCGGCACTTAAGTACGAATGTTTGAGTTTGAGTCTGTGTAAATGTATAACACATCTTTATAGGAGTTACCCTAACTGGGCCTATTATAACATCCTCATTATCTAGAACATAACGACTAAAATATAAAATAATTAAAACTATAGGGATTAAGTTACACTGAGTTAAAGTTCACGGATTGAGTTAAAATCAAGTTAAAATTATAAGGACTAAATTGCATCGAGTCAAAGTATAGGGACTGAGTTACAATTCAGTCAAAATTACAAGAACCAAAAGATTACTCTTCCTTTTAAACTTGTTTGTGAAATGTTGGATGAAAAAGAAATATTAATGTCCATGAAGAATTCAATGTTAATAATTGGGAAAATCACACTTAATTAGGTCCCAAGGACAAAAAAAAAAAAAAAATACAAAAAGTCTCAAAATAGATTCTCAAAAACTCCAAGGGACTTCTTTGATATTAATTTTGAATATGAAATTACCTTCTTGCCTCCAATGATTAAGTTATATGATTCGGTGTATGTACTTATTAATTGTCAATCTATGCATTATTAAAATCGGCACATACACTTGTCAACGAGAACTGTTTTACATTGGCACATGAACTTGTTAAAATAGAAAAATAAACTTGTTATTTTATAAGTTGTTAAAATAGGCACATACATTTGTCATTTTAAAAATTGTCAAAGTTGGCACATAAATTTTTCAAAATAGCCTTACACTTGCCAATTTATAACTTGTTAAAATAGGCACATAAACTTGTCAAATTATATATGTTAGCTTGTCACAATATACAATTAAACTGGCCACTTTACAAGTTGTCAGAGTAAGCACATACATTTGTCATTTTATAAATTGTCAAAGTAGGCACATAAATTTGTCAAAGTAGTCACTTACTTGCCAATTCATAACTTGTCAAAATAGACACATTAACTTGTCCAATTTTATGCATGTTAACTTGTTATAGTAGGCAAATAAATTTGTCATTTTATAAGTTGTCAAAAGATGCACACAAACTAATAAAAAAGGTTTAGGGCAAACTTGGCAACAAAAGGGTTTAGGGTTTATATGCCTATTTTAGTAAGTATATGAACTTATTTTGACAATTATATATGCACATTTTGATGTCAGCTTATGTTTAGTGAAAAACTCATTGACAAGCGTATATACCTATTTTGACAATGCATAGAGTGACGATTGATAAGTACATACACCTAATCTTATAACTTATCGAATGGGGGCAAGAATGTATGACATTCAAAATTAATATCAATATAATCCTCAGGAGCTTTTTGATAAGAGAATTTGTCTTGAAACTTTTTTGTGATTTTTTCTGATTCACCCAGTGGGATTAGAATCCATGTCAGTCCCGTCATAAACCAAAATTTGAACACAGTTGAGCATATTGATAACTTCGTTCATATTGGTAAGAGAGTATGCATTAATTTAAATTTCTTTGCCACTATTTGTAGTGCTGAATCTAATGTTGAGCATTATTATTATTATTATTTGCCATAATGTTGAGCATTATTAATCATACGTGTGTCAGAAACTAATGTTACTCAGTTTGAAATTTGATATTTCATGGTAAAATTTAAAATATGAAAATTATATCAAGCGAACTGTATATTTTGAAATATGGATGACTGCATCTGTGACATTAATAGAAATAAATCTATATCGTAAATTAAAAAAAAAATGAAGAGAAAAAAATATAAACTACAAATATAATGATAGGCATTAAAAGTTTAAATATAATGATAGGGGGTCTAAATATCACATTACTCACCTTATAAATAATGTTAATTATAAATTAAATAGGATCTATCCCACTTTCTCAGCATCTTGGTCAACAGGCTAACGTTTTTCATGAACTGCTCAGATAAATATTTTATAAACTATTTAATATAAGACATATTTATCTAATTAGATTAGATTAATAAAGCTAGTTTAGTTGTAAATCCTATTTTAATTACTGTCACTTATATTCTCGTTGTAAATGTTTGCACTAAATTAAAGCAGCTACCAGCCTACCACACACAACTGCTTTAGTGCAAAAAAATTATGATGAGGAATATAAGTCAGAAAAATCAAAATAGGGTTGACAAGTTTTTTTTTTTTTAAAAAAAAAAACTATAATTGTTCAACTAGTTTCAAAGTGTTTAAAAATCCATTAGGAGGAAAGCCCATACTAAACCAAATTTAGAATTAATCATGGAGATTTGGATTTAAGGAAAATATCACTAAAAAGAAGGCATATTTTGCATTAAAAACTTCAGTAATATGCAAGCTGTGTTGCTTATTTTATAAGCCTTTTATCGCCAATTTTACCACTTTGTTTGCTTAGTTATTAAGGATATCGTTTTTGGTGAGTTTTTACGAATATTTTTGTATCCAACCAATTATTGTACTTAAAAAATTAGTGAGAGAAGTTGCTTATTTTACAAGTCTTACTATTAATTTTTCAACTTTTCATACTCAAATTTCATGAGTTTTTTATTTGAACTCTAAGACAAAATATGTTTCAACTTTTCATACTCCTATTATAGAGTTCTTATTTGAATCTTTTATTTAGTTGTGTCAATCCAAAAATACAATATTACCATTGATTGTCAAATTTTATCACATTTGCAAACTAAGAGTTTGATATTATTATTTTTTTGGGCGAAGGAGCAATTTTGCACACGATGTTTGCCTTAGGGAGCGTCCAGCATCACGAAGTATTTTAAGGAGCAAAAGTACACACGAAGTTACGTTTTAGGAGCGCCCAGCACCACGGTTGTTAGTTGACCGTCAACTTGGATGGAACGCTGACGTGGCGCTGACTTTGACTGACATGCTGAGGTGGATGCTGAGATGGAATAAAAAAAATTCAAAAAATTAGGAGAAAAATTCAAAATAATTAGAAACAAATTTTAAAATAATTAGAAAAAATTTAAAAAATTCTTTAAAAAATTCAAAAAATGAGGAAAAAATTAAAATAATTAGGAACAAATTAAAATAATTAGAACAAATTAAAAAAATTATAAAAATTATAAAAAAATTAAAATGATTAGAAAAGAATTTTAAAAAATTAGCAAAAAATTCAAAAAATTAAAATAATTCGAAAGAAATTAAAATACCCCCGCCAGTGGGCCCCATCACCGACCACCCTACCGCGGGTCACCGGCGGCGATTAGTTGCCCTTTATTATATACTCGACGGCGATTGAATTAGTTGATTTTACTTATTTTTCTAAAATGCCCTTATATAAATTTTGTATCTCAACTACCTTATTGATTTCACATAATCCTTCATTTATATCAATAAGCATCTTTTAGGAAGAAATTGATAAAAATTAGAATGTTGTATTATAACTAGGATCAAAACAGACT
This sequence comes from Acacia crassicarpa, assembly GCA_034222035.1. NCBI lineage: Eukaryota > Viridiplantae > Streptophyta > Magnoliopsida > Fabales > Fabaceae > Acacia > Acacia crassicarpa. The sequence continues at coordinate 39,527,325 of JAWXYG010000009.1, read as the reverse complement.
CTAAAATGTTGTCTTATAATTAGAACCAGAGGGAGTATATAATAAAGGGCAACCGATCACCGCCGGCGGCCGATGGTAGGGTGGTCAGTAGTGGGGCCCACTGGCGGGAGTATTTTAATTTCTTTCTAATTATTTTAATTATTTGAAATTTTTCTTTTTTTTGAATTTTTTCTAATTATTTTAATTATTTCCTAATTTTTTGAACTTTTTTTTCTAATTATTTTATTTTTTCCTAATTATTTTAATTTTTTCCTCATTTTTTGATTTTTTTTAATTCTTTTCTAATTATTTTATTTTTTTCTTAATTTTTGTTAATTTTTATTCCACGTCATCATCCACGTTAGCATATCAGTTCAAGTTAACGTCATGTCAGCGTTTCATCCAAGTTGACGGTCAATTAACGGCCGTAGTGCTGGGCGCTCCCAAAACGTAACTTCATGTGTACTTTTGCTCTTCAAAAAACTTCGTGGTACTGGGCGCTCCCTGAGGTAAACTTCGTGTGCAATATTGCTCTTTCGCCCTTTTTTTTTTTGCATACGTATCTGGTATCTTGGCCTATCTTTTTTAACTCTGAGAATTTATTGGAGTTAGACTAATCCAGATTCACCTCAGGTGGGTGGGTTTCCATGATAAGAAAGAAGAGCTACCAATACTATTTGTTCCATTCACCAAGCTGAGGACTTATTTAAGGGAGAATGAGTATGTTACCCTACTGTGAGTGTGCTACGCAGTTTGATATTAACATGTTAGATGTGTCATGTACGTTAAAAATGTATTAAAATAAAAAATGCAAAATTCTGTCTCATTTTTCCAAAAGGGAAAGAGAAATGGTGTTGGTGAATATGGGCCAAAAATCAAATTTTAATTTCCGGAAAAAGACAAAAAATCAAAATTTAATTGCTGTAACTGTATTGCATGCTTTTGGCGGGTTTTGTCCTTCCCCGCCGTTCAAGTCCCCTTCTCCTTCTTCTTTCGTCCTCATTCACGTATTTTCTCTTCCTTAATCTCATTCTGTCACCTCAACTCGTTCTTACAAGGCAATAACTCAAAACATTTCAAAATTCTCTAGTTCATTATTGTCTTCGAATGCACATGTTTTCGATCATGTAAAGAATTATATAATTATTCACGAATTTATGTTGTTCCAGGTTCAAGAAATGGCAGCGATATCTGGATTATTGGGGCAAAGTTTTATGGACAAGAGCAGAGAAAGGTTGCTTCCTAAGAGCGATCTCTCCGATTCGGATCATAGTGATAGAGCTAAATGCTTGTCGTTCCGCACGCTTTCTGATCGCATTGCTCAGATGTATCGGAAATTATATAAGATGGGTCACTCCGATCCAAGAAAGGTTTTGTTCGCCATGAAAGTTGGGTTATCCTTAGCTCTCGTGTCGCTAGCTATATATATTCAGGACCATTCTCCTTTTAACGAGCTTACACGGTACTCCATTTGGGCGATTCTCACGGTCGTCGTCGTTTTTGAATTCAGCGTTGGTAATGTTTATGAAGTTATGTTCATTTCGAGGGACAAAAAAAGGAAACAGTGAGAGATTGGAGAGAAATTTCGCTTTGGTCTGTTGTTTTCATATCTCAAGTTTCATTAAGGTTGTGATTAGTTTTTTCTTTCTTTCCTTTTTTGCCCTTTCCCTTCCTTTCTGGTAGGTGCAACCCTTGCCAAAGGATTCAATCGTGCTTTAGGAACAATCTCTGCAGCAGGGCTCGCTCTGGGTATTGCAGAATTATCGTTATTTGCTGGAAGTTATAATGAGCTTGTTATCACAGTCAATCTGTTCATAGCAGGTTAGACGTTTATTTTTGAACTTGTTATAGAGAGTTTGTGTGATATTAGTCAATTTGATGGCTATTTGTCATGATAACAAGTATATATTTAGCATTCAATCTCAGTTACAATAACTCTAAGCATATGAAAATACATTCAGATTAGATTGTTAACCAAAATTGACGGCAGGCAGAGGGCAAACGAAGATAAAGAAATCACCCCTTAATATAAGGCAAAGAAAAAGAAAGCCACAGGGAGGATAAATTCCCAAGAATGAGACCAGAGAGAGAAGAAGATCACCCCCACCCTTTCATTTAGCACATTCCCTTAATATAATGTAACCACCTCTAGGCCATTTCACTTCCACATGCATTTGCCACGGCCTCATGATAAGCACGTTATCTTCTTCATTTACTTGACACGTGACATTAGGCATTCCCTCACTTTGAGTCGTTACTGTGGCTCAGACCTTTATATTTTTCATTTTCAGCCTCTGCTTGTGGGAAGATAATTGAATGCTCTTGTTATTCCTTGGTTTAGTCATGCCTTTCCTTTAGTACAGAAAATTTCTAATTTGTATGCTTGTACGGCTATTTTTGTGGTTTGCAGGGTTTTTAATAACCTATGTCAAACAGTACCCTGCAATGAAGCCGTACGAATATGGATTTCGTGTTTTTTTGTTGACTTTTTGTATTGTATTGATATCTGGGAGAAGGACATCAGAATTCTTTTTCACAGCTGCGTCCAGATTGGTTTTTATTGCTCTCGGTGGTGGCATAAGTCTTGTTGTAAATATTTTAGTTTGCCCCATCTGGTCCGGGGAGGATCTGCACAAATTGGTGGTAAAAAATTTCAATGGTGTTGCTAAATCTTTAGAAGGTTCGATCAAACTTCCAGATATCTCACTTCTAAATACTTGCTTTATGTAATTTGCGTCTAATTGCCTCATTTAAGCTCGTTTTTCCACTGACGAGCATGGCTAATTCAGTATTACTTCCTTTAGGTTGTGTAAATGGTTACCTGCAATGTTTTGAATACGAGAGGATCCCTTCAAAAATTCTTACTTATCAAGCCTCTGATGACCCTCTTTACAGTGGCTATAGATCAGCAGTACAATCGTCAAGTCAAGAGGAGTCCTTGGTATTTATTAGACTTCTATATTAATTACACCTAAAGGCTTGTCACTTACACCAAAATAACTGAAGCTACTTTGGAATGACTCACCACACATTGACATAGTTGTAATTAATCCTCTCATCACTTGATATGGGACTATCATACATCTAACAGTATTATCATCTCACAATTTTGATATCCCATTCAGATGTTGAAGATACAATCTAATTCAACAATTTCATCTTACTCTTGAAGTTAGAATTTGCGTTATGGGAACCCCCTCACGGCCCATATAAGACGTTTAAGTATCCTTGGAGAAATTATGTGCAACTTAGTGGAGCTTTAAGGCATTGTGCTCTCATGGTCATGGCAATGCATGGGTGCATACTTTCAGAAATACAGGTAAAACCATAACCTGATGGTTATCTATATTCTATGTGGTAAGGGGAAAAAATTAATTGTAATATATTTTTGTTGATTATATACTTCTGTGTGTTTTGTCTTTTATTGGCGGAAAACTTAAGTATCTGAACTTTCAATTTGCTGCAAGATAAAAATGCACTTGGCAATAAATAGGTTACTCCAATGTTCTGCTGTATTGTGGTGCATTTCTGGCACTAGTTGGTGATCTTGTTCAAACAATATCGCTGCGAATCAAAATACTAGAAAACTCCTACGCCACGTGAACTTGCTGAACTTTATAAACTTGTGATTTCTTTGTCATGTCCTGTGCAAAATCATGACAGTTAAGATGGTGTTTGATGATGAGATTATCATTTGCTTTAAACAACTTAATCAGCAATGTAGCTGACCTGGGACTCTCCTTTAAAAGACCACATGTGGTAAGAGTGAATACCACGTTCTAATGCTAGCTGATGTGTCATAAGTAGAAATTAGAGAAACTAGATCAAAGGTTCAGCATCAAGGACCTAGGAAGCTAGAGTCCAAGGGACTCTCCTTTAAAAGACCACATGTGGACACTTAACCATTTTCAATACTAGTAAATAACCTCAGAGTTGTACTGTGTATACAAAGTATATGTGAAAACTCGGAAAGAAGAACGAGAGTTTTGAACTGTTTTTTCTGTGTGACTGCTGCAGTAAATTATGATGATAAGGTACATTCTTTATAAGGCTCCCTTCTAATTTATTCAATAAATGTAGGCAGCACCTGAAAAGAGGCAAGTTTTTCGAGAAGAGCTACGAAAGGTTGGGATTGAAGGAACAAAAGTACTAAATTTACTTGGAAGCAAAGTTCAAAAGATGGAAAAACTGAGCAGGAGAAGCATACTTTTTGAAGTGCATGGTGCAGCCAAGCAATTGCAAATAAAGATAGATCAACAATCATTCCTTCTAGTCAATTCAAAGAGCTGGGCGGCTGCAAAACATCCCTATGAATTAGAACAAACCGAGAATTCGATGCAGGATAACATTAACATGCCGCCACCAGCACAAAGTGAAGTTAGGGATAGTTCAAAAGACTCTTACATCCGGAAATGGAGCTCTGTAGATAATGTCAGTAAAATGGAATCATGGTCTTTTTCACCATTAGATGCAGATGCCTCCATGAAGGTGATGGATGAGGAGAATTCTAAGGTATATGAAATTGCAAGTTCCTTGTCTTTAGCAACATTTGCTTCACTTTTAATTGAGTTTGTTGCAAGGCTTCAGAATCTTGTAGATGAATTTGAAGAATTGAGTGAGAAAGCAAACTTCAGAGATTCCTCAGATTAGCCAGAGTAAGCAGGTGGTTTAGACTTTGTTTGAGCACACGTGTACAGGCGTTTTTGTTTCTAGAGAAATGTCCTACTCATTAGGTCAGTACAAAACAAATCAATAATGAATCACGAGTTTGTAAATGATAAAATTATAATGTAGATTTTAGGTATTTTGCTATGTTCTTTGGTAGAGTGGGAATGTTTTGATTCACTGGCTTACTATATTTATTAGTGTTTTAAGTAAGCTTTTGTCCTGATTGGAATCACATTTCTTATATATATGGTCACTAATAGATGTAGTTTATAGTTCACTTGACTTCATTATTATAAATCAACAACATATAATTTTTTTTTAAAAAAAGACATTAGAATTTGATTTAAAGTATTATCTTATATTGCTATCAGTGATATGAACTCTCATCTTTTCTCTCTAAAACATACTCCCTCCAGTCCTAATTATAGGAACACTTTTGTAGTGCAAAATGCACTGTAAAAGTGTTCCTATAATTAAGACCAGAGTTGTACATAGTTAGCAGAAATTTATTATTTATGTATTTTTATTTTAAAAAAGTTTCTACTATTAATAGAAGATGTCACAGTACCTTACCAATATATATATATATATATATATATATATATATATATATATATATATATATATATATATATATATATCAATTGATTAATTCCACAAGCTGATCCACTTTTATATTTGGTGCATAAAAATTTAGATAAACTGATTTGGAAAGTTTATTTAAACCCCCTTTTATCATAAAATGAATCTCATTTTTTTCTTACAATTTTAACAACCAATTTCTTTTTGCATTCATTCCTTCTCCCCTTAAATTTGTTTGTTTGCATGTGAGGGATATTCTTAGATTGGAGGCAAATGATTAGGCAACTTGGGTGGGATCTTTGGAATCTAGTTTGGGTTGTCTTTAAAGTTGTTTTTCAATATGATTTACAGTTTATAAAGTAAGTATGTGAAATAAGTTTTATCTTGACTTGACCTGTATGAATGTGTTTTTCAAACACCGACTCAAACGGACACTAAAAAGAATCAAATGTAAAAACCACTACTGTATTTCTATTAAAAAAAATCTCTCATTTATGCAAAGCTGCATCAATTTTGCCTAATGACTAAGGTGCAACTTATATTTAGCATGTGTTTTTTTATTTTTTTAGTGAGTTACTTATTTTTAATTACGTATTTTCAACTATATACAATATTGAAGACATTTTCACATGATTGAAGATACGTTATACGTATTTTCAACTTGAGTTCTTAGATATTTTAGAACAATAAATTCGACTATGAAAATTTTTGAGCAATTTTTCCTATTTTCTTCGCCACATATAATACTTGTAAGCTGTAACTCAAAGTCGTATGTGACAACCTAATATCTGAAAATAAGATGCAAGCTTTCATTCAAACTCACGGTTAAATTTGACTGTGATTAAAGTCTGAAAACGACATAAAAGCAACAATAATACACAAAAATGATTTTCTTAATTTCAACAATGGATCATTTGAAAATTAAATTATAAATGTTTACGTAATTATTGAACATTTCTCTCCATGTATTACACAAAAATTATAAGTTTAGTTGCATTATTTACTCCTATTTATTAATAATATAATATGACTTGTTATAAGTTAATATTAACATATTCATAAAAATTATACAAAGCCATATTATTAGCATTCAAAACTTGTTAATATTTTTATTATATAGCAAAGGTATAAAAATTAAAAAGCGCACTAACTATAATTTTACCTTGCATTTTAACTTTGCTTTTATTCAAAGAACTCGCTTGGTGCCTTGTGAGTTTTATCCTATACCATATTATTCATTTCTTACCCCATTTATATTCTATTTTCTGTTATATATTATTTATATTTAAGAAACTTTAATTTCATATTTTGATTATTTTCTCTCCAGCTAATTATACATTTATCTGAAAGTAAGAAAATTGTATATATTTTTCGAGGACAATCGTAATATTTTTTTTACTCTTCACTGCTAGTTCATTTTGTATGTACATTCTTAATTCTTTGACTGCCCGTCCCAATGTTGTTGCCTAATCTTTGTGTGTGCATACATTTTTTAAATACATTTGGACATCTCAGTTAACACCTATAAGAATATTGTACCCAGTACAATTCTAACAAATAATCAAGGTAAGACGTAAGTTGTCAAGAGGCCGATCAAGATCATGAAACCCCCATCTGAGACCAAGTCCTCTCTTTGCTAAATAATTCACTGTAGAATTGCAGGGCCTTGACACATACGTAACCTTTGTCTCCCAACAATTTATATGAATCACTCTCTTAACTTCATTGAGAATGACAAAGTCTCAATAACTAGTGCTTTGTTCGTGAGTGACTCAAGAAACTCAATAGAATCTGTTTCCAGCCACATTTACCTGGAAAGTATTTTAATATAAATCTTTGTATATTTTTAATACTCCAATAGATTTATTTTTTCCCCCGCTAAACCTCTTTTTACTATACTTTTTACTGTAATTTTAAAGTATTAAAATCAAATCTCAACAATATATATTAATTAATACTTTTAAAAACTGTTAAATTAAAATTAAAATCAATCAAATATAGAGGTTGAGGCTACATAAATGGATTAGCCTTCATAATATAATGGACCAAGTTTCGAATGACACTAATAATAACTCGAATAAGATTACCTCCCATATTATGTTTTTACGTTTGCAAATTTCCATATTTGCATGCCAAATTGCCAAGTGTTACAATGTCTATATATTCCTATATATATATATATATATATATATATATGAATATATATGTTCCTATTGTTCCTGGAATTTCTCTCTCGGCCCGTCCTCCTCTCTCCTCGCGGTGGCCGTCCAAGTTCTGGAATCTGAGGCGGCCGGCGGGAACGCAGCGCGATCGGTACGGTGCTTTCTACTCGTCATTTCGCTTATTCGTTCTTGAAAATGGATTTCTAGTTTCTCTATAGTTACCCAAGACATCTTCCTCTGTCAATTGGACTAAATTGAATCAAATTCCCTGTTTAGCTTCGAAGTAAGCTGGGAGAGGAGCTATGAAGTTAATAAACTTCGACGCTTCATGATCTGGGATTTCTATAATTTATTGAAATCGAAAGAACGTATTGCCTTAACGGATTTTAAGAGGCACTGTCTGGGTATATATACTTAAAAGTGATGCTTCCTAAGAAATTAATCTTTTGCTAGATCTGTTGTGAAAGATTTGAAGCATTAATTTTATGATACCTGCAACTTTGTTTGCAACCTAGAAGTAGTGCGAGGCCTAATGAATAGAGAATTCTAGATTTTTATTTCCTTGAACAGCTATTCTAGTTTTTGTATTGCTCACTGGGTTTTAGGCTTTAAGGTTTTCTTCATTTTCCTTTCCTTGTTATTTCTTGGGTTAACTTTTGGGATCCTTTTGTTGTTGCGTGCTTATATCTTTGACTTGGCTGCTTGAGAGTAATAGTAGGGTATCTGCGTAATAATTAATTTTGTTTGCAGAACTTATGGCTATATTTGATGAACTTCCTTTCTAACCATTTTTGTTTGTTCCCACCCCCCCCCCCCCCCCCCACCCCCACCCCCAATTCTTCCAGATAGCTTGGAAACAAAATGTCTATGGTTGACGAGCCACTTTATCCAATAGCTGTGCTTATAGACGAGCTAAAAAATGATGACATCCAACTAAGGCTAAACTCAATTCGCAGGCTGTCAACCATAGCACGTGCTCTTGGGGAGGAGCGAACCCGGAGGGAACTAATTCCCTTTTTGAGTGAAAACAACGATGACGATGATGAGGTACTCCTTGCAATGGCAGAGGAGTTGGGGGTGTTCATACCCTATGTTGGTGGGGTGGAACATGCCAATGTGTTGCTGCCACCTCTGGAGACGCTTTGCACCGTCGAGGAAACCTGTGTAAGAGATAAAGCTGTGGAATCACTTTGTAGAATTGGATCTCAAATGAGGGAGAGTGATTTGGTTGAGTCGTTTATCCCTTTGGTGAAGGTGAGGTAACACTTGTTTGATGTTTCCTTCAGTATAACATAATTTTATTACTTTGAGCTTACAAGCTGGAGGCTTATATATGAAGTTTGATCTTTCATATAATGCATCGTCATTCTGGTTACTTGCATTCATTTCTCTACCAGGGGTTTTTGTGTTATATCAAAAAGTTGTTGCAGTACTTATTTAAAAAGAGATTGATTTGTGGGTCTTAGTTAACTTGAATGATGCCTAAAGGAGTAGAGGTTACTTTATATCATACAGCCACATTGCCATGACACCTGATATTTTGTTGTTACTAAGTCATTTCAGTTGTGGTGCATGTTCATGTTCATATATTTGTGGTGTTGTACCCTCCTAGTTGTCATTCATTATGTTCGTTGAAAATGTTTACAAATCAACATATATTTCTGTTCCAGAGACTGGCAGCTGGTGAGTGGTTTACTGCTCGAGTCTCGGCTTGTGGGCTATTTCATATTGCATACCCAAGTGCACCGGAAATGTTGAAGACAGAATTGAGGTCAATATACAATCAGTTGTGTCAAGATGACATGCCTATGGTTAGAAGGTCTGCTGCATCAAGTCTGGGAAAATTCGCTGCAACTGTTGAATATGCTTATCTGAAGGCAGATATCATGACAATTTTTGAGGATCTTACACAGGATGGTAATTGAGCTGATATTTCATTTATTAGATGGAAAGTTTCTGTTATATGTCTAGCATGCTAGGCTGCTCCAATATCTTGTAGAGTTCTTTACTCTTCAGGTTGTACATTACTGTATTTTATACATGCTTCTTATCTTGGTTCAGATCAAGATTCTGTTAGATTGTTGGCTGTGGAGGGTTGTGCTACTCTTGGCAAGCTGTTGGAACCCCAAGATTGTGTTGCTCATATCCTTCCAGTTATTGTTAACTTTTCTCAGGTATATTGTGGAAGTAAAACTGGAAAGTATTTATAATTCATGTCCCTTTTCTCTTCAAAATCTGGATTTTTCATATATCAAGAATTCAGTGGACTGGTGTACTGGTTTATCTTTTTTAAGATTTTTTGCTATTCGCGCATCATCCACATTGGACTAAATGTTTCTCCATCTATTTAATTTATGATTATGGACTATTCGTATGCAAGAATGTTAAGGAATACTTGGTATTTGGCTATTTGCTGAAAAGTCATATACATAATATTTTCTTATATCTAAAAGGAAGAGGGGGTATATACATAATTTTTAGGGTTAAGTAGCATTTTTGCCTCAGAAGTATATGACCAGGAGCAATTTTGCTCTGGAAGTTTTTTTCCCGGTAGTTGACCGTTAGAGATGTTAATGGAGGGGCAAAATTGCTTTAAAAAAAAAAAAAAAAAAACTTTCCGGGGCAACATTGCTAAAAAAAAAAAAAACCTCTTAGGTAAAATTGCTCCTAGCCGTATACTTCCAGGACAAAAATGCTACTTAACCCTTTTTTATATTTAATATTTAATTTTGCAATAATGACTTGTTAATGAAAATCCAACCCTTTTTTATCTTTGCCTTCACTTATTTATCTAATTCGGCCTGTTTAAAGTAGGCTTATTTTTGGCTTGTTTGAAATAGACCTGTTTTGCAGTGAGGCCTATGGTCTGTTAGCCTAATTATAAAATTTTTAAAAATATAGGCCTCCTTAGCAAGGCACAGGCTGAAAAAATGGCCTCTAACAGGCCACAAGCCAGGCTCAGACCACTTTGTTACCGAACAGGCCTGGCCTGTTAAGGGGTGAAGCCTGGGCTAGCCTGGCTTGTTTCCACCCTTAGATATTATATAAATAAGAATTAAAAATATATGATATCATAAATAGCAGTTTTAAATTTTTTTTGGATTAAGTAGTAGTTTTGTGCCAAAAGTTTTTTTTTTTTTTTTTTTGGAGCAATATTATCCTAAAAGTCTAAAATTGGAGCAATTTTGCCCCCTTCGTTAACAACCCTAACGGGAGGGCAAAATTGCTCCAATTTTAGACTTTTGGGGCAACATTGCTCAAAAAAACTGTAAGGGCAAAATTACTCCTGACCATATACTTTCGGAGCAAAAATGCTACTTAACCCTAATTTTTACGCTTGAAATTTTAAGGTGTGATTGTGAGGAGAAATATACACTTCATTGCTATGCTTGGGGTGAGTGGTGAGAATAAGTAAATGGTTTTAATTGCTTTCGACATCAAGTCAAGGGACTCTTGTTCACTTAAATATGTTTTGATTGTTCTTTGTTAAGTATATTAATGAGGAGTTTGAATGTCTACAACTTTTTATTCTTATTTGTCTAACGCATTTTGATTTGACCTGGGACAGGATAAATCTTGGCGGGTGCGTTACATGGTTGCAAATCAATTGTATGAGCTATGTGAGGCTGTAGGGCCTGAACCTACCAGGTATTATCTTTTGGCTGCATCAATGCTTGTCTCTTCCACATATTCCTATATGAAGTATAAATTATTCACAATGATTATTAGATGCAGCATTATTTGAATGCCAAAATTTGTTAATTCCATATTAATTTACATATGTTTGATAGATGTAAAAGTAATGATGATTATTTTAATGCCAAAGTTTATTATTTCAGTATTGATTTTCTAGGTTTGAGATGGCCCAAATTTGAAGGCGTATCTATTAATCGGTTTTTGCTATTTTAAGCATATCTTTTATAACTAACTGTTCAGGACAGAACTGGTCCCTGCTTATGTTCGGTTGCTTCGGGATAATGAGGCTGAAGTACGTATTGCAGCTGCTGGAAAAGTGACAAAGTTTTGCCGGATTTTAGATCCGGATCTTGCAATTCAGCATATTCTTCCTTGTGCAAAGGTGTGAATGAATTAAATGTGGAAAAATATTATGATACATTTATATTAACTTTGTGATGTGCTGCAGCTTTTTTATGATTTGATCATACAATTTAGTATTAGAAGTTATATATATTGTGCCTTACCACACAATTTTTTCAATCTTTTGCATCAATGCTTGTAGGAATTGTCCTCAGATTCTTCACAACATGTTCGATCTGCTTTGGCTTCAGTGATAATGGGAATGGCTCCAGTTTTAGGGAAGGTATAAGTATCGTCTATGGAACGGTATCTGCAGTTATTGCGGTACTGATAGGAATTTGCTTCTACATATTATGTGAGGTGAAAGATATGTTATGTCCCTCCATTTTCCCCTTTCCTTAACGAAGTTAAATACGACATCTAGTGCCTTTTATAAAAATAGCATTTAGTGTTCAGTTATTGAGATGCCATAAAATCTGAAAACTTTCATTTAGTGTCCATAAATATGGTTTTTACAATTACAGGAGATATCTCATGTTGTGATCTTGATTGACCTGTCCTGCAGCTTTCGAGATTTCCCTTTTCTTTTCTATCCTTGCCTTTTTCCAACCAGCATCAAAGAGAAGAGCAAAGTATTTAGGCATCCTGCATTATTGAAGACAAGCTAGAAAGATGAAAGCTTATGTGAATGCTATCATTGTAATGTCATGTGCATATATTTTTGTGTTTGGACCCCATACCATGCCCATTCTATGAATTCCTTTGTTTATTAATGTCATGAGCAGGCTCTTGTATTTTTGAGGATTCTCTGTGGTATTATCTGCCTTGTGGCCTTTTTTGTTACATAATATAGAATCTTGAGGTGATACTTCTAGATTGTAAAAATTCAAAAGGTGTAACTGATATCTTATTATTGTTTTTTTTTCCTTCTCTTAAATCTAGTCTGAGCTTATTGTGAAGTAGTCTCTTTTTGTGTAAATGTGGCTTCTTTGGTTGTTGTCTGCCTTAAACTCGAGGAGACAGATGTATGAACCTGTAGAACAGATCCTGTTCAATTAAGCTCGCTTGCAAATGCGACTTCTGATCCTATCATTTTGTCATTTTAGGATGCAACTATTGAGCAGCTTCTTCCAATTTTCCTTTCCCTTCTGAAGGACGAATTTCCTGATGTGCGCTTAAACATTATCAGCAAACTTGATCAAGTGAATCAGGTTATCCTCTCAAACATTCTCCTGTCTCCCTACCCCTTTTCTTCTTATTTTCTAAATTCTAGAAGAAGAAGGCATAAAAGAAATCCAGTTTAAAGCAGACAGGAGAAAGATTATGCTTTCTCCTTCACTCCATACAAATAGAAGAAGGCATAAAAGAAATCCAGCTTCTTGAAGTAAAGCTGATGACGCCGCATATTTGCAGGTTATTGGAATCAATCTATTATCTCAATCTTTGTTGCCAGCAATTGTTGAACTTGCTGAGGATAGGCATTGGAGAGTCAGGCTTGCGATAATAGAGTATATCCCCTTATTGGCAAGTCAATTGGGTGTTGGGTTTTTTGATGACAAGCTTGGCGCTCTTTGCATGCAGTGGTTACAGGATAAGGTTCTTGCTTCTAGTTCACAACTAGTCTAATTTAGTTAGGATAGTACTTATTCCTCTATGTAAGCGGACTAAAGTTTTATGCCGTAGATTTTCATTTTTCACTGCTTTTGTGAAGGCTCTTGCCTTGCTTTAGCATTCCTAGTAAAACACAATACTACCTATAGTCCTAAATATAAGACTTAGTTAACTTTTTTTGAAGATATTATGAATCATATGATGTATATGATTAAATTATATATCAGTTTATAAGTCAGACAAATTATTTAGGAAAAAAACGATAAATATATATACTTTATAGTACTACCTCCGGTCCTAATTACAAGAGCTAGTTGACTTTTTTTTGGAGAGATTAAGGAAGCTAAATAAGTTACTTAATTATTTCATATGTTAAATATTCCAAGATTATATATTAGTTTATTAGTTAAACTAATAAGTTTGAAAAAAAAAATAAAAATACTTTAAAGTAATTTAATTAGCTTTCTTAATTTCTTCAAAAAAGTCAACTAGCTCTTATAATTAGGTCCAGAGGGAGTAATTTAATTAGCTTTCTTAATCTCTCCAAAAAGTCGGCTAGGTCTTATATTTAGTATCGGAGGAGTAGCAAATTTTTCCAGCTTCCCAAGAAAAGGTTGGGAAATCTTCTATTCTGCATGACTGTCATTTTTAACTTTCAGTGTTTCGTGATTATTGCAGGTTCATTCAATTCGAGATGCGGCTGCTAACAACCTGAAGCGTCTTGCGGAAGAGTTTGGTCCTGAGTGGGCTCTGCAGCACATAATTCCGCAGGTTCATCTTTTGTCTTAGATTATTGAAAAATAGTCCCAATGCGCTGATACTAGGTCAACTTTTGTGGGCTAAGGTTCCTTGTATTGAAATATATGCATTTTTATCTGCTGTTTTTCTGAATGCAACTCTATGAATTATGGACAGGTTTTGGACATGATCAACAATTCACACTACCTGTATCGCATGACAATCCTTCACGCTGTCTCTCTGCTTGCTCCTGTTATGGGCTCTGAAATCACTAGTTCAAAATTGTTGCCGGTTGTAATTACTGCATCAAAAGACAGGTTACTTGTTTTTCACTGTCATTTTTTAGGGGTGAGGTTCAATCTAGTTCCGTTTGTAATTACTTCCTGATTGCCCCCTGTAGAGTGCCCAACATAAAGTTCAACGTGGCCAAGGTTTTAGAGTCCATTTTCCCCATAGTTGATCAATCTGTAAGCATCTGATACCTTATCATCTTTCTCATTACTGAATCTACATGTACTGTTCCCTGTACAGATTAAACTATACTCCCTCTTGTCCTTATTATAAGGCACCAACTAATAATTCTCAAAAACCAATAAAAACAGTTAAAGTCAATAAAGTTGTCTTAAAATTTAAGTAACTTTCAGTATTACTCCTACTGGTTGCACTAAGCTCTAATATTATATTAATTACTACTCTCACACAATATCTTTATTAATTATGGGCATACATGAAAAAAAAAATTAATTCGCTTTGGAAATAAGCAAGTATCTTATAAAAAGGACCAAATACAATTGCTAGTTGGTGCCTTATAATAAGGATCAGAGGGAGTACTTTATTAATATATTCATGGGTTAAAATCATTGTTTTTTTTATACAAGATGGGTTGATATTATTGTTAGTCCTTATAGTTTGATTGAATTTTGGTGTTGGTCCCTATAGTTTTGAATCACTGTTTTTTTTTTTGTTACAAAAAGTTTAGGTGAGTTGCCTCTTGGGGGCTTCTTGGGGGCTTCCTATGGCTAGGGTATGTCTTCGGGCTTAAAGAACACTTACAAATACTTACAAATCGCCCACTAAAAAGGATCTCATATTGGTGGGATTTAAACTCAACCTTCTGGTTATGAGTCAACCCTTTTACCAACTGGATCAACCTTTGTTGACAAAATCATTGGTTTTAGTCTCTAGTTTTGTAAAGATTTGGTCCGAGTTTAATGGTTAGTTCCTATACTTTTTAACAAGTTTTGATTTTGATCTCTATACTTAAACTTGGACCAAATTGTTGTGAAACTATAGGAACCGGAACTAAAATTTGATCAAACTATAAGGATCAATAATTATATTAATCCTATATTTATATATTTGAAGAAAAGGAATGCATAAGTATATGTGTGGGACACATTCCATTTTTATACTCATGATCTCTCTGTTTCTTCCCAGTCCACTATATATATATATATATATATATATATATATATATATATATATTCAAAATTTGATGGATTAGTGTCATTGTTCTGCTCTTATTCTGTGAAAAATCATTGGTTTTTGTTACTAAGGTGGTGGAGAAGAATATTCGTCCGTGTCTAGTTGAGCTCAGCGAGGACCCAGATGTGGACGTGCGATATTTCTCCAACCAAGCACTTCATGCCATTGACCATATGATGATGTCTGGCTAGGATGGAGCTTGTAACTTCCATTTTCTTATGTGCCCTTCCTGTTAGAATTCTTATACATGTTGCTTTTAATCCTTCTTTTTTTCTTTTCTTTTCTTTTTTGAGTGACACTAGTAATCTATAGTTGATTTGATTTAGTTTTCATTATTGTTGGTATCTAGGTTAATTGTCAATAACTGCTTATAATTACAGTTGATTAATTTAGACAAGCAGAATATGTATTTGTCTTTGATTGTGTCTGTGTGTGTAATCTTCTGGCTCTATTTATAGGGGGCAACGAGGGTTTATTTTAGTCTTTTTTATATGAATGTATAATTTTATCATTCATTTATTATTATGTTGACTTTTTTCTTTATGAGATGTATGTATAATAAAAACAAAGTTAGAAAGAAGTTGAATTTTATAACAGAGTTAGTGAGGTGTATAGTTTTTCTTACTGTTACATATGTTGCAAGTGATTTATAACAAATAATGTGTCAGGGTTGTGAATACTTATTTAGATATGCAGAATACAAAATATTCCAATATTCAATGTTAAGATATGTTATGTGAAGGGCACGTGATTGTTTTATTATTTGCTATTTTTCACTTGCTTGTTGTGAAAGAGGACCTACGGAAAAAGACAATGTTAGAAAGTGTGTAATCCAAATGGAACACATTCATGTCTCAGTCATTTACTAGTTTTTGGGAATATTTGATCTCTCAAACCATATCTTTTTTTTTTTTTTTTTGGCTCGAACTCAAACCATATCTTTTAAGATAGGGAAAATAACTTATTATTCCCAAGCAAGATAGTTAAATTGGTCCCAAGGAATTCGGAAGTTTACAATTGTTAGAGTGTCTCCAATTTTGAATAAGAATTTTGAAAATAAAAGTTAATTAAATGGAGAAATGCAAACTGTGAGCAATTAGTTAAGAAAACTTGTATTCTCTCGATAAAACTACAGAATAAGATTTGGAACATATACATGGTTATGCATTATGAAGTATTTTTTTTAAGTGTATCTAGTGTCTAAAGTATTTTGTGATGTACTTAGTGTTTAGAAGTATTTTTTAAGGGGCCCATGAGGTGTTTTTTTAGTTGCATCCAACATTGTATATTATTTGTTAATGTATCCAGCACCCTAAATTATTAAGTGAAAAATTGTATAAAAAAGTACTTTAAGTTATAGATGCATATGGGGGGGAAAAAAAAAGAAATACTTTGGATGCTAAATACACTATAAAATACTTTATAGTATTAGGTTCGCCTGAAAAAATACACTTTAGGTCGTCCATGCACATTAACCTTGTATACATCGGGAATATGGGGTCATTCTTTTATTGATCGTGTTAAAGGCATGCACTATTGACTATTGTTAACACAAGTGGGCAAATTTCATGTTTCTAACCAAAATAGAAATTGAAATATATAATTTTTCGTATAACTTAAACAATACTCCTCTTTTTATAAAATATTTTTTAATATTTCACGCATATTAATAAAATTTATATAACTTCAATAGGTTAGTTTTATTGAGTCTGAGTTCTCTCTACACCCTTTAAAATACACGTTTGTCTCTCAATTTAAACAGGTTTAGTCCTTTTTAACAACTCTAGATAGGAACCGTATATAATAAGTGTGTTGGTTTTGTAAAAATAATTATGTATATATGTTAGGAGAATTTGAATTCTACATCTCTTTAGTTAGTTTTATCATGTCTCTATTTACCTTCATATCCACTTTCTCTTCATTTGCTATCTCTATTTCTCCATCATTAGATCAAGGTTGACATTTGATATTTTACAAAAATATATTATAATATTAATATAAACATGAATATAAGTAAATTTAAATAGATTTGCATTGAGGTCATAAGCTAGACAAAAGACAACACAAATGTCCTATAAATCATTTAATTTGATGGCAAGTCTTGTGAGACATTAGTGCAATAAAATCGAAATGTGAAAAGACCAAAATGCTCTCAGTAAAACACACCAAAAGCTGACCTCCGATTCAAACTCCCTTCTCTCTCTCCCCCTCTCCCCCCATGGTTGAAGCTCTTCATCATCAATGTCGTCGTTAAATAAATAACACTCACCATCGCCTGATCGTCATCGAAACCTCTTTGTCATGGGTGGCTCATTGAAGCTTTTTCTCATCGCTGATGAAGCTTTTCCTCATCACAGTGAAGGTGTTTGTCATCACCATTGGTTTATGAAGTTATTTCTCAATCTCATTTGCAATTGGTGTACGAAGTTAGAATGTATTATTAATAGAGTAGGGATATTTCTTAAAACAAGCTCATGAGCTTGTGAGTAGACGTCCATTCCTCTTAAATTTTTTAGATATATTTATGTTATGTGTGGACATAATTATAGAATACCTTTGTTATTATAGTTTATTAGTAGTTAGATGGATATATTATTTGGACAATGGCTCACCTGATATTATTCGGGCAAAAATGAGAGTTGTTACTGTCAGTTGTCTTACCTATCAACAGAGGTACATAGACTTGTCAATGGCTGCCCATGAACTTATTAATGTACGCTCATAGAGTTGTAAATGTAATCCCCTACACTTATTAAGTATATTTATCTATGTTTACATAATGTGGTCAAAGTTCAATTAGATAATGAACAACTTCAAAATTCATAATATGTGTAGACTAAATTACAATAACAAAGGTATTCTAAAAAAATGTCCATACATAATATATATATAATATAATATATATATATATATATATATATATAAACAATTTTAAGAGAATGCACCAACAAGCTCATGGGTGTTTACTGAAAAGATCATGAGCTTATTTTAACATCAGTCACTACCCCTATTAACAACACATTATAACATTGTACATCAAATGCAAATGAGATTGAGAAATGACTTTGTAAACTAATGGTAATCACAAACATCTTCACCACAATGAGGAAAAGCTTCACCAGTGATGAGGAAAAGCTACACCAGTGACAAGTAAAAGCTTCAACGAGCCACCCACGATAAAGAGATTTTGATGATGACGGTTAGGCATTGGTGAGTTCTGTTCATCCAACGGCGACGTCGATGATGAAGAGCTTCAACCATGGAGGGAGACGGGGGGAGTTTGAATCAGGGGTCAGCTTTTAGTGTGTTTTACTCAAAGCATTTTGGTATTTTCACATTTCGATTATATTGCACTAATGTCCTAGGGACTTGTTGGAAAATTGAAGATTTTAAGGGATCATTGTGTTATATTTTGTCTCCCTTAGGACCTTAGTGCAAATTTTCCTAAATTTAAATTGTTAAGATTATATCTAAATACTTAAATTCTGTAAATTTTATAAAAAAAAATTATAATTTTTTACTTTTTGATACCTGCACTTCTGAACTATTTAAGTTAAATTCTTAAACTGTATGCATACAAGGAAAAATTATACCTACAGATAAGAATACAAAATAGAAGCAGTTAGAACATACGCTAATTAATTATATGAACCCCCACCCCATTTATTGGAAGAAATATTAGTGGTGAAGTCCCCAGAAAAGTGAGGATTTGAAACATGAAAGTTTTTTCTTTGGGAACATGATTTGCAATAAGAACAAAAATGAGAAGAGGGTGCGAGATTTTTTTCTCAAGAGAAAATAATAACAAATAAGACATAATTTAAAAAAGAAACAAAAAGGGAAAAAAAAAAAAAAAGATGAGATTTGACCTCACAATGTCCAACTGGTCCACTAAGCACCAACTTCAATGGCCATCCTCAAATCTTTAGCCTTCGACTTAGATGTTTTTCATGGCCTATGTCACCGTTGAATTAGACTTTAGTGCTTATTATTATTATTACTATTATTATTATAAGCACTACCTTTTTTATCTGAATTATTTAATATCTATTTATAATAACGTATGATGAGTTAAATTACTATATATATATATATAATAGTCCCTCCAATTTTAGATGTAAGAGCTAATTATGAGATTTATTTTGATTTTAAACGTAGGATCTGAATTAACTTTATTTCCAACACACTTTTTTTTTTTGCAAATAACTAATTTTAATAATTTTATCAATCCCCATAAATTAGTTATCTACTCCAATATTTTGAGGGGAAAGAGTAACAGAATTTAAATGGTCTAAAATTAAATAAAGATGACTGAGATAAGATGTCACCATAGTGTGGATCTTTTTTAATCCGTGGAATAATATGTTGTCTCTATTCAGTTCATGAAAACCTTTTTTTTTTTCCCTATGGAAGTTCATTAAAACTTTTAACATCTCATTTTTGGCATTTCAAAAAGTGTTACATTGTGAATAATAAATTAATAATTATATAATCCTCACGCTTAACCTCTCTTAACACATAGTTAAAGGACATAGATAACACATCTTGCTCTCTATAACATCGGTTGAACTTTTGGAATGTTTAATGATGCATCATTAACACATGTCAAAAAAGAAATGAACCACAAGATTGTATTGCCATGAGTTTACAATGTATGATGTGTTTCATTTTTCCTTTTTAATAAATACTATTCTAAATTTGAGTATTATCAAACTTAAACAGAGATAACTCTTCTCATATACAAAATTTAAATGTTTGACAATGATATCGATTCCTTCCCACTAAATCTAATTTATACGTAAATAATTTGAAAAGCTTTTTCAGATATAATTTTCTGTTTTCATAAAACTTAAGTTGGAGATCTTGTTTTACGAACATCAAAATTTTTTCCACTCAACCTAACTGCCATTGCTACTCCTAGTTTATTGATTATTTGCTTACAATAGAGAATCTTAGAATGTTAAAATATTGATTGAAAAGAAAATTCCAAAGCAATAATTAAAGAGTAAATTAAGTGAGAGGGGTAAGTGGTAACATGTCAAATATTTTTTTTTTAATACTAAAATTTTAGGAAAGGGGTTGGGCTCAATACAGTCCAAGGACAGAGCGCTTGGAGCCCAGTTCACAGGGGATACTGGCCAGAGAGTACACATGCCTCCACCTCTACCAGCGTTACCATTGCTTTCTAGATCCCTATGATGCCTTCCCCAGCGCCTTGATCAACGTAGGGATCGAACCCCCTTCCTAAAGGTGAGAAAGACCAACTCCTACGCTAATTGAACCCAAGAACAAGGGGTAACATGTCAATTGAAATAATAATAATGAAGGTAATATATGGGAGGCAACCTAAAAGGGAAGAAGATGGGGACCATTGTGTTAGGGTCGTCCAATATCACCATTATATGTCAACATTGCTCTCTCTCTCTCTCGTTTCTTCTTAACATGTCAACATTGTCATACTATCTCTATTTCCTTTGTCAACATGTTCCCTCTCCTTTTTTCTCTTTTTTAGTTTCCACAAACATCATTATATATGCTTCTTTTACAACCTTGATGCATCTTCTACTCCACATTTTTGTAGATTATATTTTTTTTTTATATATATTCCTTATCCTTATTTAAATTGGGTCATATATCCTTCTTCAAGTTGAACCCATTTTATATGAATTATTCAATACTTCTCCTATCTAAAATATATGGCACTTTCTAGAAGAATTTTTTTTCTCCATAATATAAGTTACTTAGCGGGTCATTAATTATCTTTTTTTCCCCCTTGTCTCTAAATATTACCCCTTTTACAATTTATTAAGGGAAGACTTCACTCTTGAAGCCTAATATAGTGCTTCTTTATGATTTTAAATATAGGTAAAGTTCCAAAAAGGTTTTATGTTTAGATAAAATTAATGAGTCAGTCAATTGATTCTAGTGAAATACAGTTAGGCTATGTTTGAGAGTTCCATTTTAGAGGGAAAAGGAAGGGAAGGGAGGGTTTTGATAGCCCCTTCCCTTGATAAATACAAGGAAAGGAACTACCAAAACCCTCCATTCCCTTCCTTTTCTCTCCAAAATGAAACTCTCAAACAAAGCCTTAGAAGTTACTTCTATCATATAAACTAGAAAGAGTATGCTTTTCTTCATATATGATCATGCTACAGTTAAGAGATAATTAGTCCCTCTTTGAAAATTTCATTGGTGTGGGAGATGAGAGACTCTTTTTCCCAATTTTGCCTATATTTTATAGGGAATGGCTCCCACTGTTTACAATTTTATATATATATATATATATATATATATGAGTTTATAGTTTGTCATATTACTTGATATAAAGTTTTGTTAAATCATCCTAAAACTACATCGTTTTAGGGGTTAGGGGAATTAATAGAAAGTGTTTTTGGTAAAATTCGTATAATAAAACAAAACAAAAATATAAAAATACCTTTTATTAATTCTCTTAACTCTCAAAACGACGTAGTTTTAGGATTACTGGAATTAATAAATGATCTTTCAGTAAAATTTGTATAATAAATACATCTAATAAATACGAAAATAAAAACACCAAAACACCCTTCATTAATTTTCCTAACCCCAAAACAACGTAGTTTTTGGGGTAACTTGATAAAACCTTATATCAAGTGATATGACAAACAATAAACCATATATATATATATATATATATAATCTCTACTCATTTTCGGGCTGAGGTTTCTTGTAATTGAATAGGTAAGTAAATGTGGGCTACAGATATAATGACTGAAGCAGAATAAGCTTGAGGATTGACCTTATTAAATTATATTAAAAAGAAGTCATATATTATATTAATTTATGAAAAAGATAGTAAAGGGGGAGGATTATGAAGGTCAAAAATGTGAGGCTAGCGTGTGAAACCGAGTCATCTATTGCATGCACTCATGCTGTTTAATGTGCAGCTTACCATGATTTTGGAACTCATCATTAGTGGCAAACACCATCCCACCTTATTAATTTATCCACAAAAAGTTTTATGTCTTCTTTTTTCTTAAAGATTATCATTTGGTACACGGAATCTAATATTTAAAAAATGTAAATAAAAATATCTTTTAATTTCTCTCACTTGATTGAAGATATTATTATTATTATATTATAAAAATACAATGAACAATAAACATTTCAATTTTAGTTTTTATAAGAAGTCAAACTAAAAAAAATGTATGGACACTTTCCAAAGTAGGCTTCTTTTATGTTCAGATTCGCTGAATTAAGAAAATGGTGGGCCAACCCAGTCACAGATTTATGCCCCATTGCCCCTCCACATCTGAATTCACGTGGGTACCTTCCCTATTACTTGTCCCTTAAAGATTCATTCCTTCAAGATTCATTCATATGTTCCTCCCATTCAAGATAATTTTTTTTTTAAAAAAATAATAACTTAAACTAATTTTCTTAATCTAATTAAATTAGGCAAATAAGTTTTATATTAAATAGTAGATGGAGTAATAATTTATGGAATTAAATTAATCAGGCTAATTATAATTTAAAAGAAAAGGAACTTGCAAAGGTTAATTTTAAGGAGAATGACATTCAGGTCCCAATCAGGAGAAATAATCCATTATCAAGTTTCATAAGTTGTCAATCGTAACTATTACACTTGTTAAATCTCCCGGTTCACTTGTCAATGGAGACTTTTCTGACATTATTTCTTTTAGTTGAGGCGTCAATGTCATTCTCCTTTTTTTTTTTTTCCCTCATCATTCCTTCCCCCTGGCTTTACTTCCCTTGCTTTTTGTATATATATAGGGGCATTGTCCATTTGTATGGTAAGGCTTCAAAGATCAAGCCTGTGACTTCAAATATTTTCCAAACTTTTTTGGTTTCTTTAGCAACCTTTCTATCTTGCAGCATGAGGACAAAGGCCACATCTTCTCTTACCTCAAGGTCAAGGCCAAGCCATAGCCATCAATACAGAAGCAGAGAAATCTACCACCACCACGACGATGATGCGGTAGAGGAAATTGAAGGGCTTATCAGAGTTCACAGAGATGGACAGGTGGAGAGACCCCAGATTGTGTCCTGTGTCCCTGCTTCTTCACCCCGTCCGGATGTCAACAACGTGATTTCAACAGACATATCTATTGACAATTTCACAGGCACTTGGGCACGTTTCTATGTCCCTAATAACACCACAATAATTTCCCACCACCACCAAAAGCTTCCTTTACTCGTCTATTTCCATGGAGGTGGTTTCTGTGTTGGTTCTGCTTCTTGGGTTTGTTACCATGAGTTTCTCTCTAAGCTCTCATCCAAACTTAACTGCCTGATCATGTCCCTAAACTATCGTCTCGCCCCAGAAAACCCTCTTCCTGCAGCTTACGAAGACGGGTTCAAATCCTTAATTTGGTTGAAACAGCAAATCCTATACCAGTGTGAAACTAGTAGTCAATGGTGGATTCAAAAGTGCAACTTTTCTAGAATCTTCCTAGCAGGAGATAGTGCTGGTGCCAACATAGCCTATAATGTCGCCTTAAATTTATCAGCACATGAAAAAGCTTCCTCATCAGCCATAATAAGGCCTTTGGAAGTGAAGGGTATGGTTCTGATTCAACCTTTTTTTGGAGGAGAAAAAAGAACATCATCAGAGAATAAGCTGGGTGAAGCTCCAACTAGCTCTAAATTGAGCTTAGCTGATTCTGATACGTATTGGCGCTTGGCTCTGCCTCGCGGCTCGAACCGGGACCATCAATGGTGCAACCCAATATTGGGACAAGGGTCAGTGATATTGGAGGAATTGAGGCTGTGTCCTGTGTTGGTTTGTGTGTCGGAGTTGGATATATTGAAAGATCGGAACATGGAATTCTGTGGCGCTTTGGTGCGAGCTGGGAAAAAGGTCGAACACTTGGTGTGCAAAGGGGTTGGTCATGCGTTTCAGATTCTAAGCAAATCTCCGATATCACAGAACCAAACACATGAATTGATGGCTCGTATCAAATCCTTCATCGTGGGTCTATGAATCTTCTCTTCTCCAATAATTAATTCACCGGTTTGAACAAGCATGTGTCTATATATATATATATATATACATAGAGAGAGAGAGAGGGTGATCATAGAAAGAGATATACAAAACAAACACAGAATGAAAAAGGTTTTATATGATACTTGTTTCAACTTCTGGTATTGGAAAAAAAAGAAAATTGTTTGAAAGGGCTTTACCTTTTATTTAGAGTATAACTTGAATCTGATTTGCTTAGTAATTTACGTGTCCAATAGTCAAGTTTGGCTCCTATGTAAGTGTGAATGTAATTAAATTTTTTTCATTGTGAAACAAGATT
This sequence comes from Acacia crassicarpa, assembly GCA_034222035.1. Taxonomy (NCBI): domain Eukaryota; kingdom Viridiplantae; phylum Streptophyta; class Magnoliopsida; order Fabales; family Fabaceae; genus Acacia; species Acacia crassicarpa. The sequence continues at coordinate 39,502,760 of JAWXYG010000009.1, read as the reverse complement.
CGAGATGGAAACAGTTTCCCTGCTCGGCCACCCTGCTCGGGTTTTGGCCGAGCAGGGAGCGCTCGTCCCTCTTGGGACGAGCGCTGGGAGATCTGGGCGGTCCAGATCTCCCCTTGAGATCTGGACCGTCCATTTTTTGTTTTTTTTTAAAAAAATAGTTTTTCTTTTAATTTTTGAAGTTATTTTTTAAGAATCACTTAGTATCTTGAAATATTTTTTTAGTATCAATCAATACCCTAAAATATTTTTTGAAGACCCTAAAAAATATTTTAAGAGCATGAGGTATTTTTCAGTAGCAGTCAATACCCTGAAATATCTTTTTCAGTACCAATTAACTGGTACTGACTGCTACTGAAAAAAATTTCATGATCCTAAAATATTTTTTAGGGTCTTCAAAAAATATTTCAGGGTATTGACTGGTACTGAAAAAAATATTTTAAGATACTAATTGGTTCTTAAAAAATAACTTCAAATTTTTTTTTAAAAAAAAAAGCAAAAAATGGACGATCCAGATCTCCAGAAGAGATCTGGACTGCCCAAATTTCCCCAACGCTCGTCCCAAGAGGGACGAGCGCTCCCTGCTCGGCTTTTAGCCGAGCACGGAAACTGATTCCGATTGGAGATAGGGGTGTGTGTCCATTTGTACTTGTCCTTATTAAAAAAAATAATTGTGTTAACACAATTTTTGGTATTTACAATTTGGTTTCATTTTTGTTTTGGTATCTATAGGTTTAAGTAATTGGTTTTATTCATTCAAGTTTTTATTTTTATGTTTTAATAAAAATTTAGACTATTTAATCATCAAGGGTTTGGATTAGCCGATAGAGGTTATGAGTTCAATCATTTGGGATTGCCCTAACCATGTGTTTGGTTTGAGGGAGGGATGGAGGAGAAAGAAATTTTCTCTTTCATCTGTACCAAATAGCCCATAAATCTTACTGTGATTCTAATCTCTGCCTTCTCATTGAACCCATGGAGACTAGAAATATTCACCAAATTTCATGGGCAATTTGGTAAAAGTATGCCCTCCTTCCAAACCAAACACACCTTAAGTGATAGGGTCATTGCCCATATAGGTCCTATCATATATGGCCTGATCCGGATTAATTTGTTATATTATTCTCTAAGGGGTTAACCAGGATACCATATGCTTACAAAAAGAAAAGACTATTTTAACTCTTGAAAAATCAAAATCTTTGGTTTAAAAACCAAAATGGGAGCAACTTATAAGGAATAAACATTGTATTAGCCCAAAAACAATTTATAGAAAAGACATGAAAATAATAATTAAAAAATGGTATAATTGTTTTTTTTTTTTAATGTCGTTTCTTCTCACTTTCCCACCTGCTTTGTGCGAAATACTATTGTCTATCATGTTCAAATGATGTTTTCTCTTCATTTGAGTACACTAATGAATTGGTTTTCAGTTTTGTACAGCTTTTGGAATGCATGAACTAATTTTAAATATTCAAAATGGTTCCTGTATGTCTCAAAAAGGAGAATTAATTAAATTGAAATCAAAACAATAATTAATAAAATACTAGGGGAAGCATGAGATAGAAACATGCATGTTGGTTGGGTTTGGCATGCGCTAAAGAAGTTAAGGAATTATATCTTGACAAGTTAATATGATTATCAAATGATTTAACTAAGGACCTTAAAGCACATGATGGCCCACAGTTTTGTAGATTATAAACTACCCGTATTAAATACCAAAAATAGTCCATCAAAATTTAAAAAAAATTAATTAATTTAAATTAAATTAAATCCAGTGGTTGAAATGACAAATATATTAAATTTTAGAAACTAGTGTCAGTATATGATCAATATAAATATAATTATTTTTTTGGTGAATATGGTCAATATAATTATTGTAAGCAAAATTGTCGCTTGCCTCATGTTTTTTACAAATGCACCCATCTACTCTAGTTCAACTAACATCAATATTTCAATATACTATAAAATGTATAATAAAATATTTTCTAACTCATGAATAATGTACGTGATTTATTCATTTTATATGTATAATGGTCAAAGAAAGTGTCTAAATATCATATTAAATATATATATATATATATATATATATATATATATATATATATATATATATAAGTTAATATAAACATTATGACTATTACTCATTTCTGAACCTGTATGTCATGCATGAAACTCACTTGTAAATTCTAAACTCATCTTGTTTATATATAATTCTAACCCACTTGTAATTGCAACTCAACTTATTTTGTTTGTTTACAAACAAAACTATTCAACAAAATTGACTTGTTTGGAGTAGCGTTAACAAAGCATGTTCACAAAAGTTGACACAATTCTTTTTACATATTTATCTCGTAGACCGTAAATCAGGTTAGATGAGTAACAAATAGCGATGCAGCTCAAAATCGTTGACTTCTTATTTGTCTTACTCATCTTTTCCTCATATTTAAATTGGTATGATCAATAAAATTTATAAAATTCCCCAACAATAATTTTAAACCAATTTTTCCTTCTTAACTTATGGCTGAATATCCATTTTTTTTTCAATCGCACTCTCCATCTGCTCAGACTTTTCGTAAAATTCTTAGGCATTGTTATCTAATTAATTAGAATCAGAAGCTTGTTATTCGATCAAAATTATTTTTTGGAAATAAAATTTTCATGGGCCTTAACCTCAGTCCTAGCAAACATCTATACATAATTTATAGGGAAAACCATTGTTGAAATACTTATGGTTTCATTCTATTTTTAGTTTGGTATCCGAATATTTTTCCCTTCTTATGAAATTCTTTAACTTTACTCTGTTAGCATGTTTAGCTTTCGGATCGGGATAACAATGCTAACAAAGCAAAATTTCATAGGTTAACGTTGTTAAAAGATTACAATAAAAATATTTCATATTAAAAATTGAAGAAAACTATAAGTAGCTTGAGAATGGTTTCCCTTGTTTTTTCTAGCATTAACTCATGAGAAAAATATGGTACAAAATTTCATTATTTAATTTAATATAAGAAAATTATAATCTAATATCATAGGATGTGAGTAGAAAAATGTACAATAAAAGAATATAGACATAAAAATATAATGTACAAGTAGGTGAGTGAAGGGGATGGAAGCTCTTAACGGAGCATGCCTCCTTCTAAGCCAACAGGTTGCATAATATTCAGAGCCATACGTCTTTGCATTTCAACATTCCCTTGCCATCCTAACACCATGAATTCACAAATTTCAACTTCATCTTACTCATTAACCAAACCACCCAAATATATAGATATAGATTGAGCACATAAATCAGAAAAATTAAAGGAAAATTGCATGAACAAGAGAAAAATGATAAAATAATCATTTGAAATCTCAAAATTGCGGCGAATTCCCGTGAGATTTTTTGGCTTTGTTATTCATATGTGAAAAGAAACAAGTGCCCCCATGGATGCTTATGAACTTATCAACACATAGATATATTGACTTGTCAAAATAAGCTCATAGAGTGTTAATATAGACACATAAGGGCATTTGTGTCTTTTCCTATATGGAAAATATTGCAAAAAAGTTTCATAGGACTTTACCACAATTTTAAGATTTTAATGAAACATTTTGTCATATTTTCCTTTACTTGGATCGACCTAGGTGCAATTCTCTCAATAATTAAGAAGAAGAGAAGAGATAGACCTAAAGACATGAAGTAGCCTCGGTTCTGAAGCTCACGATACTCTTGGCACAAGGCACAGAACTCGAACACAAGATGAACCAACAAGTCATTACAAGGCTGCTCCTCCAGCAAATACTGTTGCCTAAGCTTTGTTCTGTACATGCACGAATAGAAGTTACACATGCAACAACACCCCATGATGGAAGCCACCATCAGCACCACGTACAAGCTTCCGCTCACAACACATGCTTTATCAGTCACACACAAAACAGTTTTCAATACATTTAATTTCTCAATATCAAGAAGAGAGCTTTCATTTGAGGGGACTTACGCACTGTGCCGTGGTCTAGGGCTTCTGCTATGCGTCCAAATGCCACGCATGGACAAAACATTGTCAGCCAACCTGTAACAACGTGTACAGTATCAGCTCCTTAACATATCTATAAAAGATCGAAGGATAAGGGAAATCGATGCTTACAACTGCGACAATCCTCGGGACAATCGCACAGACCGGTGGACCAAGGACCCGCTGTTGCCGGAGCAAGTTGCATGACTGGTGGATGCACGTAGGGTTGATTTGTCTGCAAATATGGAGAATACATACCATTTTCGTGCATTTTAATTTAAAAACATTTAAAAAAATTTGTATTGATGATATTAATTGCTGTTGAACAAGAAGAAGAAGAAGAAGAAGAGCAGCAAACCATATGAGGAAGAAAACAGGCATTATATATAAACGTCCGCTAGCTTCTCTCCTGAGCTGAAACCCTTGGGCAAACCGATTTTCACGTTTTGAGTATTTTATTATGGTTAATTCTATATAAAGCTTTACAATGCCTACAATTAATTAGCACCGTTGGAATTAGTGAAAATTAAAAAAAAAAAAAAAACACTATTTGAACTTGAAAAACTTCAAAAATTATGTGAACCACAAGCAGGTCTTAAGGACTAATATGATACCTTGAAATGTTGTGCATTTACCAAAATGCCCCTCTTTTTTGGGGGGGGGGTTTAAAAAAACGAAATTGCTGGAGTTCCGGTGATAATTTAAGTAATATGATTAACTACTTGAGTATATAAATTGACTACTTGAATTCTCTAAGTCCTATCAAATAATATTGATAAGTTAAATAAAGGTAATAACAACTTGAGTATTAACAATAACAATTTGAGCGTAGTAATTTACAATCTTTAGAGCACAAGTTGTCAATTACTATACTTAAATTGTTATTGCCTTTATTTAACTTGTCAACGATGTCAAATAGGGCTTACGGAGCTCAAATATTCAATATCTATAATCAAAAAATCAATTTCATTACTCAAGTTGTCACCAAAAATCTAACCACTAGTGAGAGTTCTTTCTTAATTTTTTTTTTAAAAATAAAACTTAGCTTGAGGGCATTTTGATAAAAGCACAACGTTTCAAAATCTAGATTAGTCCCTTAAGACTCATATGTCCTTTCAAGTTCAAATGATATTTATTAGAAATTTTCTCTTGGAATTATATAAATTCCAAAATTTTATATTAATTAATTATAAGAGTCTCCTGTAGTGTTTGCGAAATGAGTTACATTCTTCATGATTTATGAATTTTTTTAAGAAAATTATTTATATGCATTGATGTTGATTGGAGTTAATACTAGTTTATGCAAATATTTTTTCTCATAAAATGTGTGTTTTTTTTTATTGATTTCCATATACTCTCTCTGATCCTAAATATAACTACAAAAATACATCATATTATCCATAGAAAAAATTCTGTGGGAAATTAGTCACGAAGTTCCATGGATAACTGACATTACCCACGGAAAATTTTTGTCACAAAAAAATATGTGGTAAAATAAGCCATGTTTTTTCTTTGAGACGGAAATTTTCCATGAGTAATTTTCACTACCCACGGAATTCTGTGGGTAATATCAGTTACCTATAGAATTTTTTCCGTAGGTAATACGATGTTTTTTTGTAGTATAAGATCCAATTGTTTATTTTGAAAATGATAAACTAAATATATTACTTAATCATAATATATATTGTGCATTATTAGATTAGATATCAGTCTATAAGTCCGATTGACTAGTTTGGAGAAAAAACATTAGATATAAATATGTTAAAATAATTTATTTAGCTTTACTTTCTCTAAAAAAAATTAACTGAAGTTAGAGGTAATATAATCAATCTTTGCTTCTCATTGCAATATTTATTCCTCTAAAATGTATGTGCAAAATTGTTTTTATTTAAAGGCTAAAGTATATATTTGGTCCATCATGTTTGTCTTTGGTATCATTTTAGTCTCTTAATTTTGTAAAATACACTTTTGGTCCCTTAATGCTAATATCGTTAGTCTTACTTTACGGAAAATACCGACTCAAAAATTTTAAGCAGTTACCGTGCAATTAAATGTTGATCAAGAATGCTTATATGTTACTTCCTCCGGTTCAAATTATCAAATTATGAGACCTAGTTGACTTTTTTGGAGAGATTAAGGAAGCTAATTAAATCACTTTAGAATATATTTTTTTTCTTCAAACTAATTAATTTGACTAATAAACTAATGTAAAATCTAAAGATATTATACAACATATAAAATGATTCAGTAACTTATTTAGCTTCCTTAGTTTCTCCAAAGGAAAAAGTTAACTAGATCTTATAATTAAAATGGGAGGTAGTAGTATTTTAATAAATTAATATTTTAAAACATATTAATTGAAAAATATTTAATTTTCCTTGACAAAAAAAACTATATTTAATCTTCACAAATTGTGAAAAACCATGAAACAATCTGTGAAGATTAAATATTTTCTAATTAATTGGATTTAAAATATTAATTTATTAAAAGACTAACATATAAGTATATTTGGTCAACATTTAATTGCACAGTTATCACTTAAAATTGTTCGGTTATTATTTTAACAATGTTAACATTAAGGGAACAAACGTTCACTTTACAAACGTAAGGGACTAAAATGATACTACAAACAAACATAAAGCTAAGGACCAAACATATACTTTAGCTTTATTTAAAAATATTAAAATACCGTTTTGTCTCGTAAGAATCCTTTACAATGAAGAATGAGTGCGTGTTCTACTTTTAAAAATTGGCCCAATTATAATAAACAGTTCAAAACTCAAGAAAACCAGTCAAAACTGAGTAAAAATCATAATCAAAACAAGGAGATGCAATTAGATTCAAACCAACACCCAAACAAGAAACTCGTATCAGTTAGGAGATGATTATAAACGCCTAAAGATGAAGACAAGAAACTCCTAAAACTTGAAATATATTTTGCGTCTTCTTGAAAGTACACCAGAATGAGTACCAGACACCATGAAAGACTTGAGTTGTAAAGTTGGCGTCTTCTTTAAAGTCAGTCAAGAATAAGTGAGAGTTTTCTTCAATAAAGAAGTGTGTATTTGCTTTGGCCAAGATATGATTATAGTCATACAGCTGATTAATAAAGTGAGACCTAACAGCTAGAAAAGAAAAGAGGCAAAATTTAAAAGGACTATTTCAATGATCCATTATTATAATAAACTCTCTGTTCCCAGTCATTTACTTCTAAATTCTAATCTAATAAAATGGTTAGTTTATTATTGTCCTTCACATATATGATAACCCTGTTTCTCTTTGTAGGTTGTTTACTGATATTTTACAGCAGTGACACATAATAACATTTCGGGTCAGATATTTAAATATGTATTTGTAGAGGCAGCTCATATCTGTTATCTTTAAACATACATTTGATATTTCGCAATATAACATCCGTATACAGATTAACATGCACAAAAAATTTAAAGTGCTATAACTATAATGAGTAAATATTTGGTATTAAATTGCTGCGTAAGATTGTAATGACTAGAAGAATCTTCTAGCTTGAAGTTCAAAGAAGAAACAAACCAAAAGAAACACAAAGCAACTACCATCTAAATGTCAGATATAGCTAATTTTGCACGGCCCATCTCAACAATGAAACACTAATTTTTTTTTTCAAACCAAATATGGGAAGAAGACTGTACAAGTTGCAGTTTGGAAAGTAAATACATACACAAAAGCTGTGACAAGATACACTGACAAAAACTACAAAGATAAAAAAAACAATTCTTTTCTTCCTTTTCTAATGTTACACGGGTATAAATTGAAGACCATGTTCAGCTATGAACTTTTCACAACACCACTACCACCACACTGTAAGCTGCACACACTCTTTCCAACATTACTATATAACTTACAACTTAAAACACAACAATTACACTATGGCACAAAAACAAGAGGAAAAAAACGCTGTGTTTCACACGGCATAAGTGAAGGTGATTCCTCAAATTGAAGCATTTTCTTGAACCAGCCCATCAATTCGATTTAACATTCTAACCTCACTAGTTCGTGAACTCCGGTGTTGAAGCCGCTCATGTAGCATCTCAGACATCTGGTTGAAAAATTCAGTGTCCCATCTACGAATTAATAAGGGGTCTTCTGCATAGCAGATATAAAAGGATGTAACAGCACTTTCCACCACTACCATTGCGACTCCCACCTGCAACGATACATGCTTCATGTCATTAGGATTTGCTACTAGCAGCCTTCACTGTACATCACCATCTATTAGCTAAAGGAGAAACCGTATTCGTTTTGAAATTGCGAAATAAATTTACTGAACCATTGGTAAAACAAAATAAATCTTCTGAGATATTCATTACTTCCTTGTCATGTCAAATACTGATTCTTGCTCATTAAGTACCAAGATGCCAACTTTTATAACAATGTGACCTTAAAACGATGTGCAGTAATGACCTTTAACATTAGGCTACAAACAGTAAAATATTGATAAAGAGGAGGCAGCTATAAAGCACAAATGCATTTACTTTCATATGTGTCAGCAAGCAGTCACTACCACTGCGATGACACTGGATATAAGACAAGAAATTTAAATGCAAGGAGTACCACCAGTGAGTTTTGTGATGTATGGAAAGAACCTCAAGATTGGATGAACTTCCATCAAGAAGACTGTAAACTTACCAAGACCATACCCATCAGCATAGACGTGGACCCAATCATAAGTACTCTGTTACTCCATTTATACCATGCCCAGACACCAGAGCAAGTTCCAGTAATAAGACCGCTAAAAATTATGCCCATTAGCAGGACAGCTCCAGAACAATCATAGGCCACGAGTGCTTCAACTCCAGTTGACTGGAATAACTCCCATGCATCTCTAGCCGAATGGTTAAAATTTTTACCATTAACAGCAATCTGTAAGGGCCGTGAAAATTAACCATGCAACAGTTAGTTTAGTTTGCCAAGAACTCAAATTGATTAACTACTTTCAACAAAACTGGTTTCACTAACAAGTCCATCCGTCAGATTTTAGAAACCTCCCCCCCCCCCCCCCCCCCGGAAAAAAAAAAAAACAAATAAATAAATAAAAAAAGAATGGAGAATTGTTTCATTTTTACTATCAAAAGAGGCATTTCTAACCCACAGTATGCAATATTGTTAGTCCTATGTTAGAACCCCATTTAAAAAACCTAGGTAATTACATGTAAAGGGGAAGGTACCCTTTGCTGGGTAGAAGTTGACTTGCTATTTTGAAGAATGAATTTAACAGTAGGATAGCTATAGGACTGCTACAATCAAAGCCTGTGAATTGGGGGTGGAGAAGGTTACTTTTTGGAGTCTATAAGTCTGCACTGTGGTTCAGCAAGAGGGGAGACAAGAATTTGAAGCTGGTCTTGGCCCTTTGGTCTGGAGAGCACCATTCCTCTTGAAAGATTGACAACTTCTTGTGTTTGTGCTAAAGTGTGTCCTGCAATGAGAGTTGTATCTTTAAGTGTGTTTTGTAGCTTTGTTTCATGTGTTCAGTTTCTTTTAATTTGTAATCGTTACTTTAATTGTTGTTCATGTATCTCAGTGTTGTGTCATATTTAAGTGAACTTATCCCTTGTAATCTGGTTTAGTTTTGGCAGCAATAATATTATCAGTTTCAAGCCTTATTTCTAGTTATAGTCTTTAGCTGTGTTTGGGAGAGGGTCCTAACATTCTACCAATCCAAATCTAATCACTTTCCACTATTAAGCAGCAATGTCTTTAGGTGCAAAGCTGAGAAGCATAGATTAGGATGAGATGGAGACTTAGGTGTGGAATAGGATGTAAGTCACACAATAAATAGTATGAGATTCTAAATGTGATATTTAAGTATATTAGTTCTCTCACTTCAATGGCTAACTTTAGAGGTAATGCTCCCCCTATTCCATTTAGGTACCCATCACTCGGTAGGTTGGTAGTTAATAGTTACTAGATGTTAGCTTTTGGAGTATTGAGCACCCATTCAAATCTTCTTTCATATTCTTATAAAATTCTCTTTCCAAAAACTTAACATTAGTTCAATCATCACTGTTTCACTTACAGCCTCAACAACTTCAGGCATAAATGTATAAACATTAGTTCTTCTTGATCGCCTTATGCTGTATAGTCAACCTCATTCCTAAATAGTTAAAACAAAATAATCCCACGGGTAGAAGCTGCCCCAAATAATTCAACATTCTCCCTCTTTACCATTGGGGCAATCTCAAAATAAAAGAAAGCCAGCAATATCCCATGTTAAATTGTCATCTAAAATTATCACAAGTGAAAGGGATTAATGACATAGAAGTAGAAATATACCAGAACATAGGAATACTTGTTGAAGAAACGGACAAGAGTCTCCACAAGATGAAAAAGGAAATCAACACAGCAAAGCAAGCACTCGTTCTTTCCAATCTTTGACCGAAATCCCCTTATCTGAAAGACTTGAGAAAACGCTAATAAAAGAGGACAAAAGAGAAGCTTCTATAAAAAATAAAAAAATCAAGATTTGCAAGTAAGTTGCAAGAGTATTTAGTAGTGGATACCTTCCAACGAAGTGTCCTAATAGCAGCTGTAAATAATGAGCCATAACAAATGCTGCCAAAAGATGTAGTTAAAGCATACTTCAGAGATTTCAATAGAGAGTTGGCTGGCATTGATGCTGCCTCTCTGCCACCATGAATAAGAACAAGAAACACCATTCCAGACACAATAACATGCACTGTATTACAAAGTACTGCACCAGTCCAAAATAAGCTTACAGAGAAAACCTGCAACCACAAATAAACATATCAATGTAATCGGATGAGGAAAGCTTACATAATCTGCTTTCTCAATTGCTCCCAACGGATATAGATAGAATGAAAAGCAAAACTTGCCAGCTCACCACAAGAAGCCACCAGCGTCCACCATCACCCATGCTTGAAGCCACAACACCAGCTGCTCCAAAAGACCATAAGGCCATCCATAAAAGCAGAACAAGCATAAATGCATATGCCAATCTCATAACTTCAGGTAGACTGCATACCATCTTCACAGCCTTCTGTAGAACCAACATGGTAAAGGGAAGCCTACAGAAACAAATATTGCCGCCAGAGATTATTTAATTCATAACAAGAGGGGAAAATTGCAAAACAGGGATGGGGCAAGAAAAGTTAATAAAGAATAAACTTAAACTTTAAAAAGAATTGAGCATACCCACCAGCTACTAAACTTAGTAGTTTCTTACACAGATCCGTAAATACATGAAAGCACCTATAATGCATAAGATTAAGCCAGCGACTTCAGCATGAAATTTTCAGATTAAAATACAAGGCCATTCTACCCATGTCAAATTTTACCTCTTAAAACTTGAGATGTTGCATATGTAGTCAATGTACTTTTGTCTGCCTTAATTTTACACTAAGCATTATACCATTATCACATACGTTGACCTCAAAGAACAACATACACTAAACTGCTTCCTATGTAAATTTTGGAGGCAAACTTACTTACCCTATGTCATTTCCTGTCAAAATTTCAGGAAACTTTATCCCAATTATCAGAGACAAAAGACTTGCAAGAGTAGTTACAATAGATAGTTCTTAAATTTGCCACACCTTTAGATAATAAATTTAGGCAAAATCCTAGCTTCAAATGTACGAATTTGTGAACCAGCAAACCTAAAGCAGAAAATCAATAAAAAGAAAACAATTTTCATCCAACAAAAAGGAACCTACAGGCTTTTCTTGGCAATACCTGTCTATGACCGATATGACGTACAAGAACTGCAAAGCAGCCCCAATGGCAAAAAAGACTCCCCAGAAAAACTGTTCAGCCCAGAAACACAAAACGCTGATCACTGCAAGATAAGTGGTGAGAATGTGGACCGAGACCTTCATCATTTGACTGCCCCGAGAACCCAACAACAACAACCAACTCCATCCAAGAACAGACCCAACTCCACCGGCAACAGCATAGAGAGGCCATAACTCTTCGGTCAAACCGTTTTTATTCTCCGAAAACGGGGCAGTATACCTATCAATATTAAGTCTATTCTGCTTCTCAAACCTATTGAAGCCGAGAAGCCCCAGAAGGAACCCCATGCCAATCAAATGAATCAAAAATATTCCTGACCAGAAAACGTCATGCCACCGACGTGTTTGCTGCTGCACGATCACGACTTCACTAACGCCCCCACTTCTCCGACTCCGCCCCGCATTCTGTCAAAAACAAAAATGTGACTAAACAGCCATGTTGAAAAGTCCCAATTGAAATCACACTCCGTTCCCGTAAGTTGAATTCAACTATTAGATGTTAATTGTTATAACCGCAACAAAATCAGTGAAATTTTGCATTTAGAGAACTAACTCTGAAGTGAGGGAAACAAGAGAAAACGCCTGACACCAGAGAGTGATTGCGGTACCTGATCGGAGGTGTTGACGCAAGCGGAATTGAAGGAGGCAGATGACACAGGAGAATCCATCATTGGGAGCGATGGACTAACATTACAGAGATTAACAATATATAAGAGGTAATAATAGAGATAGAACCAGAGAGGAAAACTTGAGGACCAAGTCGAAAAGCTGTGAAAAAACAGAAGAAGGCCAATGGATGGTGATTTTAGGGTTTTTGACTAATCCAAAAGGAAAAAAAGAATGTAGAATTGAGAAGATTGAACTGAAACTCAACGGCTAACAGAGAGAGAGGAACAGAGAAACAGAGAAGCGCAGAGAGGAATTGGTGCGTCGTGATTCGACACAGTCGCTTTCGATGGGCTTTTGAAGTTTGGAAGGCCAAGAGACAGACTGTGTTGGCCACCACGCGCCATGATGAAACCATCTTGTTAGCCTCCCCTTCAACGTGGGAGCAACGGCACTGTAATGGTAACAGTTTACAAAAAATCTGCTGAGATTTCCTTTGTAAAGTGAAGATAAGGAGACAGGGATGCAAGTTTAAAAAATAATAATAATTCCTAGCCGGTCTTGATTATCCAGATATTTAAAAAATTAGATAAGTTGGTTACTTATAATAAATATAAATTGGGAAAAAGATTTCTCCTGTCTATCTCCAGTGACTTCAAAACTACGTCGTTTTGAGTTAATGAAGGGTTTGTTAGTAATTTTAGGTGAATTAATTATGGGTGTTTTGGTAAAATGTATATGATTAAAAATCAATAGAATTACAGAAACACCCTTCATTAATTCACCTGAAATTACTAACAAACCCTTCATTAATCCAAAACGATGTAGTTTTGGGGTCACTGGAGATAACTCTATCTCCAGTGACAGGAGAAATCCTTTACCCATAATATATATATTAAATGATCTAAAATATCCCTTCTAATTCCGTTTATTAGAATTTATTTTTCATGAAAATTTTTTTAATATATTGAATCAATAAAAATATTTTAATAAAAAAGAAGAAGAAATTGTAAATTTGAGATGAAAAAAATGGATTGTAGCGATGTGATTAAGCTTTTCAAGTCATTAAAGAGACTGTTCATGGCTCCAAGTGGGCAAAGTGTTTAAAGGTGGCTATGAATAGAAATATAAATTTATGAAAATATACAGGCAATTATGCATCATCATGTTGTCGTAGGAAAAACTCACTTTGATTGATTTAACTTTCAGCTTCGTTATCTGTCAGATCGTGAACTAATAATGTTAAGGATGGTGTTATAATTTTTATTTTTTATCAAAATAAAAATTGTACTTCAACACCTCCATTAGATCAGTGCTTTTGGAAAAGTTGCAACAAAGTTCCAATTAACAGATTTAACGTTTGAATCATGATAAGAAATGAAAACAAAAATCTAATTTCGAAACTCAAATAAAATAATTCGAGCAAAAAAAAACTCAAATAAAATAAAATAATAAACTAAATAATAAACACGTAATATGTGACTCGCCTAAGACAATGGCAATATCTTATTATGTGTAGTATTTCCTTAGACAACTATTACGTCTATTTTGTTTCCTATAGAAAGTGTGTATCTGCGCTTAATAACTAATAAAAAAATAGATTTCTTTTCTCTTTGAAAAAAGGGGGATAAAAAAATAAATAAATAAAAAACAGGTTCTGTGGTTCCTCATTGTCCATATATCACTTTGGTAAGAGCCAGTTCATCAAGAAATCTTTAGAAAGAATAAAGAATTTGGTGGGAATAAGTTTTCGATTATTTGTATTACCTAATCAGGTCTTTCAAAATCAGCAAATTACAATTAAGTCTTAAAGGACTTAAGTGCTATTAATTTCAAACATGGAAGTACAATTTTGATAATTTGTTAGAATGACAAGTTTAGAACATTTAATGATTGTTAATTGATGTTACCTTTATAATTTATATTATTGTTTCATTGGATGTGTAAGAGGGTATGAATTTTTGCTATGAAGATTGTGCTATGTTTTTGTGTGCTTAGTCAGGAATAAATGGAATTGATGAAGCTTTAAATGTTTATAACCCCTGTTACTCGATTTCAAAACATGTTATTAATACAGTGTTCTAAAGTTGTTGATATTGTTGTCAATAACAACTTTTTTCTATAAGGTGACAAAAGATGGTAAGTATGTCTGAAAAAGCATATATTATGTTCCTTAATTGTGATAGGGAGACCATTCTTAAATGGAGGAGAATATGATTTGTAATATGTGAGGGGTAGCATTAGACCAAAATCCATAAAGGAAGTCACTATGTATGAGGAGTTGAGAAAATTGTAGCATCAATTCTTCGGGGAAAAAAAAGTAGTAGTAAAATTTTCATGAAATTCACACCGACCTTTGATGCAATACTTTGTGGACCTTGTAGATGATGAAGGAGTATATATTTTATTAAATTCAATGGAGAAAATGATTATGTGTATGTAAAAAAGAATGTAGATGATAATACATAACCAACAAGGGATTATGTAAGAGAATAACAACATATGTAAATTGTATTTTCTTTTTGAACTAATACTTTTTTTTTTTGTAGTAACTTGTTGTCGTGAAAGTTATTTATTGGATGCTTTAAATTTATCATAAGTTGCTATAAACTTGTCATTACTAACAAATGGGCAAAAATTATACTTTCATGTTTGAAAATAATAGCGCCTAGGTCTTTTCGGACTTCACTACAA
Source organism: Acacia crassicarpa (assembly GCA_034222035.1). NCBI lineage: Eukaryota > Viridiplantae > Streptophyta > Magnoliopsida > Fabales > Fabaceae > Acacia > Acacia crassicarpa. The sequence continues at coordinate 39,487,684 of JAWXYG010000009.1, read as the reverse complement.
TTTGATGATTTTGAGGGCTCTGGTTGCCATTAAATTTATTAATTGAGACATGGTTGCAATTTTCTCAAAAATATATCAGCAATGTTTTATCTCATAAAATACATAAACACTTTTTTTCAATTGCTCACAAATTGGGGCTAGTGGGATTAAAAATAATAGTAGATGGAGTTGGTATATCTTTGCCTAGCTTTTTTTTTCCTTAGTAATAAAAAATGGTGCATGGAAAATGCATAAAAAGCAAGATTCTTTCCTTTAGAAAATTGGATATTCACCTCCAAAAAGTTAAAAGTTCAAAACTTTTAATATGATATTGACAAAAAAAGAAAAAGAAAAAAAGCTTTTAATATGATCACGGCTTTAGCATCAATAATAGTCCAAGCCAACCTACCCAACCAAAAGCCAAAGGGGGGAGAAAATAGTCTCATCAACCAAAAACTATAAATTACATAAAATTCGAAAAAACATAAAGTACATCATTTATATAATTTATTGACTGTTATTTCTTAAAAAATTTCATGGATCATATGTGAAGTTGAATTGAATTAAAAATATTTTTCTAAAAAGAAAAATATAGATTTTAATTGTATATTATTTGATGCTTGGTTTTTATTAAATTTCATAAACATAATTATATTTGATCCCTTAAAAGCATTTTTAGTCCAATCAAACAAGTAACAAAGTACAAAAGGGGTGCATGAATAAACTCCAAAAATTACAGTTATCTACAGTACATACCAAACACATATTAAAAAAATGATTAAAAATATGACCACGACAGAACACCTAACAACTACATCTCCTTTATTGCTATATTATTATGATATGACATTTGTCGAATCATTGGCAAAAAAAAAAAAAAAAAAGACATTTGCGAATCAAATAGTGGTTTGATTTTCTTATCCAGAAAATTGCCAATGAAAAGGAGTATGTATAGTTTCATACACACTCCAAAATTGGATTATCATTATTTTGGGGTTATGTATATGAATATTATAAAATATTTTTATAAAGTCATATATGAGATTTATTTTTTAATTACTTATTATTTGTAATAGAAAGTCAATTACTTCTACTGTTGAAACGGTGCTATTATTATTCTAATTCATTATTCAACAAAGTACTATACTTCTGAGCCAAAAAAAAGTACTATTTCTGAGCAAAAAAAAAAGTACTATACTTCTACAGTATTTAACTAACAAAAAAATCTTCTGACTTTATACGATTCCCTCCAATTTGAGATAAAGATCATGAATGGTCAAATATGGAAATATGTGTGTGTACGAATATTGAAATCTGCATTAAAGTTCAAATCTTAATGATTCCATATCAAAACCTTTTTATTTCATTAATTCAAGGGTTAAGGTGTAAAAATATATATATATTTTTTTAAAGAAGTGTCTAGTAGCAAGTGTTTTTTTCAGGTGCAAAAGTACACACGTGGTTATAAATTAGGTGCAAAAATATCGTTTGACCGTTAAGTTTGACTTTGATAGTTAAGTTTGACTTTTTTTGCTGACTGGACGATGATGTGGCATTTCAAAGGTGCAAAAATATACATGTGCTTTGTTAAGAAGAGCGCCCAACACCAAATTTTTTTTTTAATTTAATAATTTTACTTCAATTAAAATTATTTTAGGATCTTGAAAAAATATTTCAAGTATTAACCGGTATTAAAAGGATACTAATTGATACTGAAAAAATATTTCATGGTACTGACTGGTACATAAAAAATACTTCATAATTTTGAAAAATTATTTTAGGATCTTGAAAAAATATTTCAGGTATTAATCGGTACTAAAAGGATACGGACTGATACTGAAAAAAATATTTCAGGGTACTGGCTGATACTTAAAAGTACTTTCAAGATATTGAATGGTACAGAAAAAACACTTCATAATCTTGAAAATTTATTTTAGGATCTTGAAAAAATATTTTAGGTATTGATCAGTATTAAAAGGATATTGACTTATATAGAAAAAAATATTTCAGGGTACTAATTGATACTAAAAAACACTTTCAGGATATTGACTGGTACAAAAAAAAATACTTCATAATCTTGAAAAATTATTTTAGGATCTTGAAAAAATATTTCAAGCTATTAAGTGGTATTAAAAGGATACTGACTGACACTAAAAAATCTTTCAAGATACTAACTGGTACTAAAAATATACTTCAGCTTATTTTTTTAAGATTCTAAAATAATTTTTCAGGTCATGAAATATTTTTCTGTACTAGACAGTATTTTCAAAGTATCTTTTTAGTACCAGTCAGTACCCTGAAATATTTTTTCAGATCTTAAAATAAATTTTCAAGATCATGAAGTATTTTTTCAGTACAGGTTAGTATCCTGAATATCTTTTTAGCACCTGGTAGTAATTAAAATAAAATTATTAAATTGAAAAAAAGAATTTGGTGTTCGACGCTCTTTTTGACAAACCACATGTTTATTTTTGCACCTTTGAAATGCTACGTCATCGTCCAGTCAACAAAAAAAAGTCAAACTTAACGGTCAAAGTCAAATTTAACGGTCAAACGGTATTTTTACACCTAATTCGTAACCACATAATCACTTTTGCACATTAAAAAAAGCACTTGCTACTGGACGCTCCTCAAAGAAAAGCACATGTATATTTTTGCACCTTAACCCTTAATTCAATCGACTTCTTTTACAAGATAGACGACTAAAACAATGTATCAAACCAAAAAAAAAACTATGAATCTTGTTTGGTTTAACTCCAATGCATATCTGCAGTAACAATCGTGATTGCATAACTAAAATAAGAGTGTACTTTATTGTTCTTTAGTATAGTAATACAGTTTATCATGATAATAATGATTACTAAAAAATTAGTAATCTTAATTTGTATATTCCACTCAAATATTCAGTATCACCCTATTGTATGGTTAAAAAAAACCCAATTCAATTTTACCATTTAGTTTTACTTGTCTTTGCACTTATCTCATTTCAACCGCCATATCATGACACAAATTAACCATCATTGCCACTACCCCTTCTCCTCTACCTCTGTCGTTGTCACCCCTGTTGTCGCCGCCATGATGGCTACCGCCCCCGCTACTACCTCCTCTTCCATTGTTGTTGTCACCGCCTACCATCGTCACTGCCACACTATCTTTATTGTTGCCTCCATAACCACAGCCATCGCCTTGAGAATGATCGTAATAGCTCTTAACTTTTTTTTTTTTTTACAGAGATTATATTAAAGGCAAAATAGACTTTGTGTGATACATTAATTTTGAATCATTATTAAAAAAATAACTCATTGTATGTTGCTTAAAAATCAAACCAAACACTAGCTATTTTATAAATATTATTTTGCATTATTATCACAATTAATTTTTTAACTTACTTGTAAACTTATTGTTTTAGCATGTTCTTTGGTTTAATATAGATTAACACATCCTTAGATATTCTTTTTTTTCCCCATAATTGTTTATGTTTACTCATAAACTTATTATTTTAGCCTGTTCTTTGGTTTGATATAGATTAACCTGACATTTAGCGCTCTATTCAATTTTATTACTATATATTCAAGCAATCAACTAATTTAAATTGAGGCTTTGCAACTACGATGCCTCTCTCCATGAGTCTTTTTTTTTAAAAGATAGGATTCAAACTCAATTCACCCACCCCATTGATCTATCTGTAAATTCACTAGTAGACCAAATACCTTAAATACAAAAATTTGGATATTCTAATAAATGCAAGTTACCGGGGGAAAAAATAGAGATTTTAATTTTTTTTAATACAAAAAAATGGTGGGCAAGTGGGCACACCACTCCGACCTTCTGTAAGGCCAATTAAGGGACGAGGTCTCCCAAGGAAGTATACTCCATTCCCATCTCCCCCGGCCTCGAACACGGGAGCGGATGGTTAAGGGGCAAGGATCCCATCCATCCATGCCAACTTCCATTGGTAGTGGGTGAATAGGATGGAATGACTCGATTTTTTTAAATAAAGCTAAAAACTTTAACCCTTAGATATAACATATTGCCCTGGAAGAACAATCAATGATATTGAAATGGTAATTTTAAATCTAACAAAAAATACTCTCTCTAGTCATATATAGTTTTATAAAAGTTTGATAACTAAATCATGTCATTTAAAAAATTAGTTAAAAGTAATAAATATGTCAGAAATAAATTTATATTAAGCATGTCTTTATTTATAAAAGGGTAAGTAAGAAAGAGAAATAAGAGAGTAATGAAAGAAAAAAGTATAAAAGAGAATGGATAGTATGAGAGAAAAAATAAGAAGAAAAAATAGAATCAATTAAAAGCAAAAATAGTAAAAACATATTAAACTCTAAGGCCCTGTTTGTTATAGGGAATTTGAGCTGATGGAAAGGGAACTTGACAAGGTTCCCTCAAAAAAACACGTTTGGTGCGCCTATCTTCCGTCAACTTGGGTTCCCGCTTGCCTCCAAGTTCCATTAAACATGGGAACCTTGAATCCCACCGAAAATGGAGGGAAAGTGAAATTCTAGGACAAAAAAGCCCCTTGAAAAAAACTGGACCTATTTAAAAACACAAGTGAGCAACGAGGTGGACGAAGGACGAGGTGAAGAAGCTTGCGACAATAGTGGAAGTTGGAGGCAAAGGACAAGTTGAATGTAGAGTCGATTGAAGCTAGAATCGAGATAAGTGGCCATGGGTATGCATTTTTTGGTGTTTTAGCGGTTTGTGTGTAATTTTTCTCGATGCCCTGTTGCTTCTAGCTAGGGACACAAACACAGATAATTCATTCGGAAGCAACTTGGGTGACTTTTTAATTCATGGCGTGTTAATGGGTATGTTTGTGGGTTGAGTAATGGTGAGTTAGGAAATATAAATGACACTGGCAGCTGAAATAGTCGATGAAAAAATTTGCTTTTTCCTGCACATTGTGCTATGGTTTTGTGAAGAATATATTTGCGCGCCCATAAGTGTGGGTCATTGTTATTTTGGAAGAACTTTATATGAAATGGCATTTGGTTGTTCTCCTTTGTCATACACTTTACTGTCATGCGCTTGTATGTCTTGAACTGATTTCTAGTGTTGATCAATAGTCTGTTAACCTTTGGCAAATTTTCATTTCTCCCAAAATGTGCAGCCATTGTGAACTTCAATGTGACTATGTTAATTCCAAAAATTAAGTGTGTTATTCACAGTTAGTGTAATTTATTTTGAGATTATGGTCCTCATATCCTGTTTTCATTAGGACGATATGAGTCACATGTTCTGTTATTAATTGATGCAGAAGTTTAGGTACTATCAAATTTTGTGTTCGAACTTGTCGTGTTAGTTCGAACTTGTCATGTTGTGAGGACAAGGTCTTCATTGTTTGTATGAGGAATTGCTGGCCATTGACAGTCTTGTTACTGCATTCCTTGTTAATTCCCACAATTCTTTATGAGCAGGAGCTATGGATGTTATGCACCATATGTAGGGTGCCTTATTCTGCTTGCATCCAACTTTGTCTTAGTTGTTATGCAACATTTGAGAAGGCCAAACAAACATAATTTTAATTGCTTTCATCCATGTTAGTAATGAAATTTATTAGGCGTGTTTGCTTCTATTGGAACCAATTTGGCATTTGTGCGCATAGGATTGCTTCAGTTTTAGTGACCCTTGTTAAAAGCAACATACTGTTATTTACCAACAAAATCTTCCACACGGAAGTGTGAGTGCTTCAATCTTTTGTACAATTTTCTGTATCAACACCACTAGAAGTATTTACCTTTGCCCACTCTGCCAGGCAATTGGTATGATGCTCTATGTACTTGGTTTCTATTTCTTGTTTCTATCTTTATAGGATTCTATGAGTAACAGATTTTTTATGCAGGAGTATCTTGATGCAATTCATGGCCATAAGCTTCAATCCAGACATGCAAATCATGCATTGTCTAGATTTAAGGCAAGGGAAACGAAGCTCGAATCAAGATACTAGGATGTGACAAATTGCTGAATGTTTTTGCCAAGATTCCTCAGCCCTTATGAATCTGAAGCCTTTTGCAGCAATAGATAACATAGTAAAGTTAACCTTGGTCATGGGATAAAGTTTGTGTCCCCCATCGTGTGCATGTATATTTTGCTACATTTTGTGTTTCACGCCCCATATGTATATAGGGTTGTGCAGTGGATCAAGTGTGTGTCATTGTAATTTTGGATGAACTTATATGATATGACATTTGGTTGTAAACCTTTGTCAACTTTGTTATGTATCCAACAATGCCCAAGGATTGTGTATTTCAATGTGACAAAGTAATTTCCTTCTTTTTCCCAATCATACACTCTACTGTCATGCCTTTCTAATTCTGGTACTTATTTCCAGTGCTGATAACTAAGTTGTTAACCTTTCTCAAATTTGTTATGTGTGCAACAATGTCCAAGCATTGTGTACTTCAATGTGACAAAGTTATTTCCTTAACTTTTTCTGTCATAAACTTTACTGTAATGTCTACCAAATTATGAGGGGGGTGTTCCTGTGAGATGCTGTAATTAACTGCAACAGGCTTTAATGTACTGTCAATTTATGCGTTTGAACTCATACACGTAGGTGCCTGTCAAGTTTGAATGGGGAAGTTAAGTTCGAACTGCCCCAGCGACAGTTATAATACCCAACATATATACAATGTTTTTCTTTTTGAATCTATGATACCAAATCGATTTTAAAGAGAGTCAGTGATGCTAATAGATCCAGATGATTATCTTAATTAAGAAACTTATGAAGTTTATAAATTTAGGCTTACAACTCCACATGTTAACATACCATTTCCTTGAACATACTTCAAGGTTGGTTCATGAAGCCGCCACTACAGTTATCAATGTTTTTGAAGTATCAGCTATTGAACTTAAATTGTTTGATGAAATAGTTTTGTAACAATTGTTCCTAGACATTCATACTTGTTAAATCTGCAAGAATTATAATTTAATACTTGATTATCATTCCTAACCAAGGCCACCCAAACGCATTTGTTGATATATATTGTGCTTCATGTTTAACCACTTCTATAATTGCAGGTCTTGCTTAAATCAGTTCTGAAGGGAATGCTTATGGCGTTATCGTATTCAAATTCTTTTTCTGGAAAAATAGTTGAACAACAAAATGCAATAACACACAGTATACATTCACTTTTAATTTTGTAAATGCTACAACTTCACATTCTACCATGGTGGCACATCTGAGATATTTCCCACTTTCTCAATTGTGATAGTATTTATCATTCATTGCTTATAAGTTCTTAAAATACATATTCTGCACACGAAAACAACTATATATGCACTGAACATTTTTTTTTCTTCCTTCACAAACTTAAACCAAAAACTTCCTCCTGCATCCCCCATTCCTCTGCCAACTTTAACTTCAACACCCATGCAATATGTTTTGCGTATGTTTTTATCGTGATTTTTGCAGTTCATAAAAAATTCCCCAAGCCCACTCTGTTCTTTAGTTGCCTACACTTCTTTAGTTTTGCATTCCTGTAAAACAACCAGCACGCACATTGCCAAGCTCCATACTTTTCTGGCCCCTCGATGGTCATGTCAAAACTTAACATTGACCAACATTCGCTGCTGCACCTATGTAATTTCTGCCATGTCCGTCATCCCTCTGGCCTTCGGCCACCGTTCTTGTCGTCGTCGTCATATATCCCCTCCAAAACTCCTTCGATTTTCCTTCTCCAACAACACATTCGGGATTTGGGGTTGTGTATGTTTCTATTCGAGAAAGGGGAAAAAATTTCTGTCAACTCTTTTTCCCTTTTTGTATATCAGGGGCATAATGGGTTTTTTGGCTCTCCTTCCCAATTAACCAAATTCCTTTTCTTCTTACCAAACATTTTATTTTCCCTCAACTTAAGTTCCATTCCCATGTCTACCAAACAGCTAACTTTTTAAGTTCCCTCTCAATCTTCCTTTCCATTCCTTTCCCTCCTCTAAGTTCCTTTCCCTCCTTAAATCTTCTTTGTACCAAACGGGGCCTAAGTAGAATCTTTTAACCAATAAAATTCAAATTTTAGGTTATTATGAGTTGGTGAGTCACATGGAACAAGTCTCACAATGTTTGGTTTATGAAATCGAAGTAATAATGAATATTGGTCTACTGGATGGATCAAGAGGAGTAATGAACTGGGATGACAATGGGTCATTTGAGACAAACACAGTTGAAATCAAGCGATATCTCTCATCCCATGGGCGCAAGTTAAACGTGGCCGATATCCCCTGTGGACTGGGCTCTAAGCGCTCTGTCCTTGGACTGTGGGTAAGCTCAACCCCTTTCCTAAAATTTATTTATCAAAAAAAAGTTAAACGTGGACGGTGAGCTTTTATCATAGACTTAATAGAAAAATTCAAATTTATTAAGGCACAAGAGCTTATATGGATATAGTTTTTTGTCACCTTTAAAATACAAATAAAAACGTTGGGCATCTCATTATTGGTTAATTATTTCTCATTAAATCCAACGTTTATTTCCCCATTAATTAAAGGGAAAATTATAATGAAGGACCTAAAAAAAATAATATTTATTAAAAAAGACCATAAAAAGTGGTAATTATTTTAAAAGACCAAAAATTAAAATATTAAAAGAAAAGGACTAAATTACCCTTAATCAGATTTCCTATCTTCTTATTAACTAAATCTGGAATTATTTTTTCTTCCTATCTTCTTATTAACTGAATATGGAATGATTTTTTCTTACATGAGAATCTAAAGTAATTAATATATAATAATAAATAGATATTAATTCAAATAATTCTTTTCCCATCGCAGAATCACTCCAGATTATTATGCTAGAGAAAAGATAGGAAAGATGAAGCTTTTTATGGTTGTGGCAGAAGAAGCCTCGTGCGTTGTACAACCGTCTGCAGTGTTAGACCTGAGATTTTTTGTGTTGAGGCAACCAAAAGTACCTGATATTCATTCAATATTACCCGTTGTTCCATTCCCAGATAAACAGAAAATAAAGTAAAAGGCTCTTAACTCAGAAAAACCCATCAAAAGAGAAGAACGTGTTAAAGAAACCAAATCCCTCTTTCCTTTCGCTATAACCATAAGAAGCTCCATCTTTCCTATATTTTCTCTAACATAATAATCTTGAGTGATTCTACAATAGAAAAAGAATTATTTGAATTGATATCTATTTATTATTATCCATCAATTACTTTAGATTCTCATGTAAGAAAAAATCATTCCAGATTTAGTTAATGAGAAGATAGGAAATATAATTAAGGGTAATTTAGTCCTTTTATTTTAATATTTTAATTTTTGGTCCTTTAAAATAATTACTACTTTTTATGGTCCTTCTTAATAAATATTATTTTTCTTAGGTCCTTCATTATTATTTTCCCTTAATTAAATCCAACATTCATGTTTCCATTAAATTAAACAACAAAAACGGACTCATTGTTTTCCATAAATTTCAACGTTAAAAACTGATGGCAAAATAGTTTTTTAATTGACTTTATGGCTGATTGAATTGGTCTTAGACCTTGTTCAGATTTTGTGCCAACGTCTCTTATCCCGTGGCCTATATAAGGCATTGCCCACATAAGATCAAATATACTTTTCATGAGCTTTCAAGCCATTCTTTCATCCTCTGATTTTTTGTTTGCTGAGTTTTACTATATCTCGTTATTCTTGAAGAATAATATCTTATTATTATTATTACTAGTACTACTACAATTATTATCTACCATTAGTATCTTTAAGTAGTTAGGATTATAAATCCAAATCTATATCACGATAGATTCAGGATGTACCAAGTTAGAGATTTGATATGATCTCTTCATCTACGCACATGCCTATATATTTATATGTATTCTTCGTCATTATTCAATATACATACTTTTGAGAGTTTCATCAGATTTATCATAGTACCAGAGTACAATCAGGATGTGAGTTATCATTTCTTTTTGCATACCTCGGACAACCCAAGGCTAGTTTTTGTCGGCAAGTTGCCGAGCAAGACTAACTATTTAGAATGGGTGATGGACATGACAAACACGTAGCTAAAATCAAGTTTAGGTTCGTTAATGGTTTGGTCAAGAAGCTTAAGGTCATTTCAATCGATCTTTTTAATTGGACTCAATGTGAAGCCATGGTGAAAGGATGGCTTAAGAGTGTAATGGATAAGGAGCTTTGGAAGACTGTCAGGTACGCTCAAATGGCAATGAAAATATGGTTGGGCCTTGAGGAATGCTTTGGGAAGAGTAGTGCTCCTAAGGCATACGAACTTTGATGTGACATAGCATGTTTCCGACAAGACAAAACAATATGTAGCATCCTACTACACTAAGTTGAAGCGCTTTAGGATGAGGCAGTGTCTTGGAAACCTCCACCAATGTGACATTGAGAAGCAAATAATAAAGGCCAAGGACAATATACAATTGCATGACTTTCTCATGGGATTAGATGAGGAATTTATTGTAGTTAAAACCCATATCCTTAGCGTAAAACCCTTGATGAGTGTAGGGGCAGCATATCCTTGGCCTCGAAAGACAAGAAGCAAAGACACATATATGCATTATGTTGAACAAACCCTGAGACTATGGCCTTTCAGGTGCAAAACGTGAAGAACGACAAGGATGAGAGGAAAGAAAAACCTCGATGTCGGCACTTTTAGAAGCTTAGACATACCAAGGATAAGTGCTATGAAATCATAGGCTATCCTTCTAATCAGAGAAAGGAAAATAGAGAGCAACAAGACAAATTAGGCTCGTGGAATGACAGGCACAATGGACCAAAGGTAGCATATCATTAAATTAGGAAAATGTCCCATATCCTAGAGAACCAAGAAACAGATGTGGTTTCACTGTCATCGGTAGAATCAAAGCATAGGGTGATGGCAGATACACTGAGTGAGCTTATATGGCTAAGGTGGATGGCTAAGGAGTTAGGAGCAGAACAAAGTAGTGCAACCACTCTGTATTGTGACAATCAGGCAGCTCTACACATCACTAAGAATCCATTCTTTCATGAACAAATGAAGCATGTTGGAATGGATTGTTATTTTGTGACAGAATGGGTCCAGTCAAAGGAGATAGAACCAACAAAGATTTGGACGAAGGAGCAACTCATAAATGTCTTCACTGAGGTTTTAGGGAAAGCTCAATTCAAGTACTTCATAAGCAAGTTGGGCATTGTAAATCCACCTGTTCCAACTTAAGGGAAAGTGAAGAACAATATCTTATTATTCTTACAATTGTTATCATTATTATCTACTATTAGTATCTTTAAGTAGTTAGGATTAGAATTCCAAATCTAGATCATGATAGATTCAAGATATTCCCAGTTAGATATTTAATATGATCTCATCATCTATGTACATGCCTATATATTCATTTGTACTCTTAGTCATTATTCAATATACATGCTTTTAAGAGTTTCGTCAAATTTATCAGTTTTGCTCAACCTGTTATTTGTAGAAAGGACCCATTTTATCTTATGGAGGGAGACTTCTTATTTGCCAATAGTTATGGAGTAGCTCTTAAGGACAATGTCCTCAAATGAGACTTGAATTGACCAATTTTTTTTAGTACTGTTGCCAATAGAATCTACATAGCATTCCGATGGAGTTGAAAAATCCACTGATTACATGAGAATTTAGGTGTTGACATCAACAATTATAAAAGTAGCAGAGGGAGTATTAGATAGTAAAAGTTGGGTATATTGAGATTTTTTTTAAGGGGTAAGGTGCAAAAATGTACATGTGCTTTATTCTGAAGAGTGCCCAAAAAGTGTTTTTTTAGATGTAAAAGTGCACACTTGGTAACAAATTAGGTGCAAAAATACTGTTTGACCATTAAGTTTGACTTCTTTTTGCTAACTAGACGATGATGTGGCTTTCAAAGGTAAAAAAAATACACATATAATTTGGTAAAAATAGTTTTTTCTTTTTTTATTTAATAGTTTTATTTCAATTAAAGGAAAATTATTATTTCTCTAGGTATAATTCCTAGAAGGCCAAATTTTTTATTTCCATAATTTATTTATTTTTTAAATCCTTATCAAATTTTCTAATTAATAATTAATAATTGAGTATTTATGCATTTGAAATTTGATGATTCATACCAGACTAAATAATGATGCTCGAAAGTCTGAGGCATTTTGGATTTGTCTATGTGAACTATGTAAGTACTCCTCTGGTCCTCTCCATTCTCGGTTAATGCCGCCAAGGACTCGTTGCAACTTGCAAAGAACCTGAAACATTACCAAGAGAGTCCCAAAGAAACATTTTCTAAACGTTCTCATGCTAGCTTCTTTCTCTGGCAACATAAAAGAGAACGTAGCTTAATTTATGGAGGCTGTGCAAAGTAGAAAAAGAGGAAGGAAGCGGGAGTTGCTTAATCTAGGTACTTGAATTTTGCAGTAGAACCCAAATAATTATCAGAAAGGAGATATTATATCATTCATTAATTATTAATTATGTGAAGCAAAACAATATAGAGCCCAATTGTATACAGTCACACATGTTAACAGGCCCAAAGGGCTGATGCCCATCGTGCCTTATTCTTCTGTATTACGGTGTAAACCTATTGTAACCCTAATGTTCATTGAATATAAATACACAGAAAGGCTGCCAGTATATAGTGCGCCTTTTCAGAAATATTCCTCATATAGTAAAGTTTATCTTGGTATCAGAGCTCTTTTTAGGCAAATAGCCATGGCTGATGGATCCACCGCAACCTCCACTGCTCTTTCTGAATCCCTTGCCTCCGCTGCTATTTTACCAAAGGTTTCTAACAACAACAATGGCATCAACCAAGTTTGCTCCATCAAGCTGGATGGAACCAACTTTCTCATCTGGTAGACTCATGTTCTCTCTATCATTAAAGACCATAAACTTGAAGGCTTCATAAATGGGACCAAAGCATGTCCAAGTTCATTCATCACAGAAAATGGCCAGCAGAAGCCAAATCCAGCCCTTAAAGACTGGGTTGCAACAGATCAGCTGCTGTTCGGTTGGCTCCTCAACACCATGAGCCTGGAAGTTTCATCCCAAATGGTTGATGTTTCAACCTCAGCTGGACTCTGGGAAGCTGCAAAACAAATAGCTGGAGCTCAAACCAAATCCAGAGTTCTTATGCTGAAAGCAGATTTTCAAAGAGCCAGAAAAGGAAACACCAAAATGAGTGAATACCTTTCCAAAATGAAAAGTCTCTCTGAACAGCTTGCTGTAGCAAGATGTGCAGTCCCTCTTTCAGATCTGATTATACAAGTTCTTGCTGGGTTAGATGCTGACTACAACCCTATTGTGGTTCAACTTAGCAGAGAAGCAAATGACCTCACCTGGATTGAATTCCAATCATCTCTTTTGACATATGAAAGCAAAATGGATCAGCTAAATCAGCTTGCTAATCTGTCAGTTTCTAATAATTTTGTCAACTACACTAAGGCTGAAAACTACTCACCAAGAGGAGGCTGGCGTGGAAACAAACGAGGTGGTCGCTGGAACCACACTAACAGAGGCAGACGGGGTTATTTCAACTCTGGTCGCAACAACTACACTTACAATGAAGATGGTCCTCCTCCTCCCAAATGCCAACTTTATGATCGTGTTGGACATACTGTTGAAACCTGTTTCCATCAATTTGACAAAAATTTTGTGAAAACCAACAAGAAACCTAATCATGCATCTAGCTCTACATCTGATTTTGCAGCTTTCTGGGCTACACCTGAAACCATTGATGATGATGCATGGTACATGGACAGTGGAGCTACTTGTCATATGACTAATGATGCAAACAGAATTGAGAATCCTACTCAGCCCACTGGTAAGATCAGAATTACAGTTGGTAATGGTGATAAGGTTAATGTTGATCAAGTAGGTTCATCTACAATCTCTAATGTTCCTAACAAAACCGTTAAGCTAAATGATGTCTTGTACACTCCTGGAATTACTAAGAATCTGCTTAGTGTTTATAAAGTTGCTGATGACAATAATGCTGATGTTGTGTTCAATAAACATGGTTTTATTGTAAAGGAACAAGAAACAAGCCAGACAATACTGAAGGGGGTGCCAACTCAAGGAGGAATGTTTAAAGTTTCAAAACAGAGAGGAGATGGAAGCATGGACCTAGTTTTTGTTGCTAAAAAAGAAGCTGATTACTCAGCACAGTCACAATATTTTACTTCTAATAGGAATCTATGGCATTGTAGACTTGGTCATCCTAATGACAAAGTACTAAATCAAGTTATTAGTGATTGTAATTTGAAACTTAGTACAAAGAATGCAAAGTTTACCTTTTGTGAATCCTGCAAATTTGGCAAGTCTCACTCACTCCCCTTCAACACCTCTCAGTCTCATGCTTCTAAACCTCTTGAATTGATACACACAGATTTGTGGGCTCCTGCACTAAAGGCATCTGTTAATGGCTTTAGATACTATGTCTTGTTCCTTGATGATTACAGCCGTTATTCATGGATTTTTCCTCTAAAAACCAAAGATGAAACACTACCGATGTTTGTTCAATTCAAAACTTATGTGGAAAATCAGTTTGACAGTAAAATAAAAATACTTCAAAGTGATTGGGGAGGAGAGTATCGAAGTTTTTCAAAAACTCTTCAAGAAGCAGGTATACAATTTAGACATTCCTGCCCACACACATCTGCTCAAAATGGAAGAGCAGAAAGAAAACACAGGCATATTGTTGAGATTGGCCTAACTCTTCTTGCCCAAGCTAAGATGCCCTTACACTATTGGTGGGAAGCTTTCAGCACAGCTACTACCTTGATTAATCAGCTGCTTTCAACTGTTTTGAATGGTTTTTCACCCTTTTATAAGCTATTTCATGTACGTCCAGATTATTCTAGACTGAGGATTTTTGGCTCTGCATGCTATCCATGCCTTAGACCATATAATGAGCACAAGCTGCAATTTAGAACTACCAAATGTGTTTTTCTAGGCTACAGTAACAATCACAAAGGCTACAAATGTCTAAGCTCAATAGGAAGAGTTTCTGTTTCAAGACATGAGGTTTTTAATGAAAATGAATTTCCTTTTGCATCAGGTTTCATAAACAAAAGAGTTGTACCTGAAGAACAAGTCCATCCAGAAGTTTTTTTCAGATCTACACTTCCCTCACCAGTGCGAGAGAGCCCACCTATTTCAACTGAACAAGTGTCTAACTCAACTCAGAATGATCAATCAGCTTCAGAATTCAGCTCACCAGATCATTCCTCACCTGATAATACAGCAAGCAGTTCATCAACCAGCAGTTACAGTCACACTCAACTTCAGCAGGCTATAATTCCCTATGTTGAACAGACAACAAACACTGATAGCAATGATCAGAACAAGCATCAACAACAGAATATCAGTCAAACTCAACACCAAATGGTAACCAGAAGCAAGGCTGGTATCATTAAGCATAAAACACCTTATGTGGGAACTTTAGCTGTAGAAAAGGATATAGATTATGTACCTCAGAGTGTTCAAGAAGCACTAAGGTGCAATGACTGGAGGAAAGCAATGCAAGATGAGTTTAGGGCTCTCATGAGAAACAAAACATGGGAGCTAGTACCATTCACTGGTCAAGGAAATGTTGTTGATTGCAAGTGGGTTCTCAAAAAGAAATTCAATGCTGATGGCTCTCTACAGAAACACAAAGCTAGACTTGTTGCTAAGGGTTTTCAACAAAGACCTGGTATAGACTTTGGAGAAACCTTCAGTCTTGTTCTAAAGGCCTCAACTCTCAGATTTGTTCTCACTGTTACTATCACTCTAAACTGGCAAATAAGGCAAATGGATATAAACAACGCCTTCCTAAATGGTGATCTACAAGAGATGGTACTAATGAGGCAGCCAGAAGGATTCACTAATCCTAAGTTTCCTGATCATGTATGTCTGTTAAAGAAATCAATCTATGGCTTGAAACAAGCCCCCAGAACCTGGTTCAAGAAACTAAAGACAACACTCATGAGATGGGGGTTCATACATTCGAAAAGTGACTCATCTCTGTTTTTTCTCAGAATGGACAGATATGTTCTTTTTGTACTCATCTATGTAGATGACATCATTGTTACTGGCAATTGTTCTAAGCTAATCAATTTCTTCATTCAGAATCTCAACTCACAATTTGCTCTCAAGGATCTCGGACATCTCCATCACTTTCTGGGAATAGAAGCTTACAGAGACGACACTGGGCTGTACCTCAAACAAAAGAGGTACATCTCAAGCATCCTAACTAGAAGTGGAATGCAAAACTCTTCACTGGTTCCTACACCTATGGTTGTGAATCGTCATTACACTAAGAATGAAGGCACGCCACTAGTAAACCCAACTCTGTACAGACAGATCATTGGAGCACTTCAGTACTTAATCAACACAAGACTAGATATTATGTTTGCTGTAAACAAATTAAGTCAATTCCTCAGCTCTCCTACTAGCATACACTGGCAGGCACTCAAAAGAGTGCTTCGATATCTCAAAGGAACTGCAAATCTAGCCCTACATCTAAAACCAAGTAGTCATCTTACCTTGCAAGGCTTCTCTGATGCCGATTGGGCTGTTTGCCTTGATGATCGTCGCTCGATGGGTGGCTACTGTGTGTACCTCGGTGATTCACTGATCTCTTAGTCTGCGAGAAAACAGGCGGTTGTCTCACGCTCCAACGCTGAATCCGAATACCGCTCACTCTCAGACTTGTCCTCTGAACTCGCTTGGCTCCAATCGTTCATTGGCGAGCTTGGTTTGCATCTTCGATCGGTTCCTATTGCTTGGTGTGATAATCTAAGCGCGACAGCCCTAGCGTCTAACCCTGTTTTCCACGCTTGAACGAAGCATATCGAACTAGATATCCACTATGTGAGAGATCGTGTACTTGCGAGACAGCTGGCTGTGAAGTACATACCCTCTTCTGAGCAGATCGCAGATATATTCACCAAGGCTTTATCTCCATCCAAGTTTCAGGGCTTCAGGAACAAACTCGGTCTCCACGTTTTGGCCGACTCTCGTTTGAGGGGGGCTGTGAAGAAAAACAATATAGAGCCCAATTGTATACAGTCACACATGTTAACAGGCCTAAAGGGCTGAGGCCCATCATGCCTTATTCTTCTGTATTACAGTGTAAACCTATTGTAACCCTAATGTTCATTGAATATAAATACACAGTAAGGCTGCCAGTATATAGTGCGCCTTTTCAAAAATATTCCTCATATAGTAAAGTTTATCTAATTAGAAAATTTAATAAGGATTTGAAAATAAATAAATAAATTATGGAAACAAAAAATTTGGCCTTCCAGGAATTATACCTAAAGAAATAATAATTTTCCTTTAATTGAAAAAATTATTAAATTAAAAAAAATGGTGTTAGGCACTCTTTTTGCTCGACCATATATGTATTTTTGCACCTTTGAAAGTCACATTGATTGTCCAGTCAGTAAAAAGAGTCAAACATAACAGTCAAACGGTATTTTTGCACATAATTTATAACCACGTGTGCACTTTTACACATAAAAAAGCACTTGGTCTTGAGCACTCTTCGAGGTAAAGCACACGTGCATTTTTGCACCTTAATTCTTTTTTATGTGATAAAGCCTCTCTCAATAAGGGAAAGGATGACAGCTTTTCCAAAAAAAATTTGGTATTTTTTATTAAATTTTCCATAAAATTAGTGACATTTGGCAAAAAAAAAAAAATCAATTTTTTATGATGTTTTAAAGATTTAGTGCTCTAGGTGAAAAAGAAAACTGCACCATTTTTCCAAAATATTTTTTGAGAAATCATAAAAAATTGAAAATAGCTATATTTTTTGCCCATAAGATATCAAAATATCACTCATTTTATATAGAATTTAATAATAAAAAGAAACACAAAAACATTTGTGAAGTGCCGCAGCTGACACCCTAGCCCCAACAAGTGTGTTTTTTCTATGTTTCAAACTTATATTTTCTTTTTTATGGACCTTAACTAATAGCTTGTTAGTTTGACGATTATTGAAGGTGAGAGAATAATGCAGAGAAAATGTGGGTGTTTAAGGATGAAGCTAAGCTGGGGTCTCATGTCAAGCTCGCTGGAGAATGATGGCAAAAAGATGCTCCTCCGATCTTTAACATAATATGTATTTAAAGGCTTAATTTTGGTCATAAATAGTAAATTTAAAGTATTTTTTTCATATTTGTTAATTGTTTCTCAATTTACCCATATGTATAATCCTTCAATAATAATTAAGGAAGAAAGGGAATGAGAGAATTGAGGAAGATGACAATGATGTTTTGGAAAATACAATAATATTAACTAACTCAATTAACTTTCTTAATCTAACTAAATTAGATAAATACGTTCATATTAAGTACCAAACCATAACAAAAGCATAAGAGAAGAGAGGGAGAGAAACTTTGAATGAGAGGATAAGTGTATTATTGGGAGGATACATGGTAAGCTTGGCACATGGGAATTATATTAATGAACAAGCTAATAAGACAGTTCTTCTTCATGTTTTTTTTGTTTGTTAGTATGTTTATAAAATGATCTTGTTCTTGGGAAACTGAAAAAGTACGAGATGAGAAGGGCTAATCATATACATTATTATTTAAGCACCATACCCTCTAATTAATAATTAAGAACGTAGGTAATATATTTCAAATTCAAATAGGAGGAGACCAGGTTGCACTCTTATGCATGTTCTTGGGAGGAAAATGCCAAAGTAAATATCACTTAAAAAATATTTAAGGTATCTTATGAAAATGACTTTTAATATTTGAATATTCCTTAGAATTCCCAGCTCTTGTATTGTATATATTCGAAGGCAACGAGCCATTTTCAGCTTCTTCTCTCTGCTGATCTGTGTATTCAGTTTTCGCGCTTTCATCAAAAAAATGAGTTCTGTTGTTCAGGTAACTACTTCATCATCCTCAGTTTCGAATTTGATTTCTTTCGCCTTTTGATTTGGCCCTTGATTCTGTTTTTCTTCATTGATTAGGGTTTCACCAAGTCTCTGGCTATGACTGTGCTCTCTGAAATCGGAGACAATACATTTTTCGCTGCTGCGGTTAGTCTTCCCCCCCCCCCCCCCCCCCCCCCCCCTCCTCAGTGTTTGGTCTTATATCATCTTTTCTTGCTTCCAACTTAAGCTGAAAACTGTATATTTACATGAAAACTTTGGCTTTTATATATATATATATATATGAGGATGGTAATTATTTCCAGATCTTGGCTATGCGTTACCCCAGAAGGCTTGTTTTGTCAGGGTGCCTATCAGCTTTGACTGTAAGGGAATTTTTTTTCCCCTTCCCTATTTGCTTCATATAAATATATATATATATATATATATATATCTTTCTTTTTTTTTTGTTAAAATTAATTTGTTCAAATCTAAAGTTGTTAAGGAAATTTGCAACATTTTAGGTTATGACCATTGTATCTGCTCTTCTGGGTTGGGCTGCTCCAAATCTGGTAATTATTAATGTGAAATTTGACAAAATTTCTATTTCTCATCATTATGTTGTTCTGTGTGTTGATTATCCTTAATTTAGAGGTCTCATCCTTGCATTTAAATAATTATTGCGGGGCAGCCAAAGATCTTATAGTCTAGTGGCATCAAATTAGAGATCACAGTTTCAATCCAGCTTATAACCTTGGTTGACAGTGTTTACACCTTTCATAAAAAATATATATTTCTGAGTGAGGAGGTAATTAATTAAAAGGTGATAAATATACCTTTAGCATTTTTTTTAATTCTTCTTCTTTTTATAATAGTTATATTATAATAATTATTTTCTAATTTATAAATTAAAAAGCATCACTTATACATGATAAAATATTATCATATGTATTTTTTATGAATATTTTTATATATTTTTTAAGTGATGATTTTATTAATTTTAACACGGTAACATTAATTTTATATATAATATACATATATATTTTATATTTTAATATTAAAACAAACATGCAGGTTAGCTTTATTTTAATTTCAATCCTTTACTATAATATTTTTATATTATAAAATTAAAATAAACCTATTCATTTTAACTTTATATCATAACAATATTACAAACATGCTTTGTCAACACATGATCACTATTTGAATTTATTGAGTCTGCATCTTATGTTCTAAAAATACTATATTTATATATTTAAAGAAGACAAGGCTGCAAATGGTGGTCATTTTAGCAACATGATCAGTTTGACTCAACTAAACTTAAACTTCACATAAACTTGAATGACCAAATGTATGTATATTTTAGCCGGCCGGCTTAACATAGAAAGACAAATTGTTATCCCCTCAACTCCACGTTTTCCAACCAAACATACTCATCCCCTCCTCTCCTCCCCTAAAAAGAACTTAACGAAAAAGAGCAATAGATCTAATGCCAAAAAGTTAAAAGATCTAATATAAAGGGAAAAAAAAGTTTAGGAAAACTTGATTCAAAATTCAGTAAAACTAGCTAGCTATAAGGACCTCCATGTTAATTTTCCCGTTTACTTACCATTCAAGTTCTAGTAAGGTTTTACTTACTTTGGTTCTTGCACATACATATTGATCGTAGAGTGGTCCTGCAGATTTCTCGCAAATGGGCTCATCACATAACAACACTGTTATTCTTTAGTTTTGGACTATGGTCCTTGAAGGATGCGATATTTGAAGACGGGTACGTGATGATGATGATTATATCTTACAATATTAATTGAAGAAGGATGCGATACTTAATTTGTTTAGTACTGATGCATGCTACGTTATTTCACTGGACAGGGATGAGTCTGAAGAACTGGCCGAAGTTGAAGCAAAACTGGTTTCTTATTACATCATTTTCATTAATCTGATCGCTTATTTTAACTCCAGTTTTACTTTCTGACATCATCCTTGTGTTGTGATTAGGATGCGGATTACAAGGCTAATGGAGGATCCACTAAAGATACCAATAAGGTATAACAACAATAATCATCCAATAATAGAAAAACATAAAACATTTTTATATGGGACAAAAAATAAAACAGATCGAATTGAAATTTGACCTTAGAAAAACTCTTGATGCTAGATATTGTTGTAATAAACATGATTGAATTCCTGCAAGTCTTATTATTATCTTATGTGTATGGACATATTTGAGTTGGACAAGGGGATTTCTGGTTGCTATTCCAAGAATCCATTGCTTCTAGAATTAACTGATTTAATTTGTCAGATGAAATGTACCTGGTGTTCTAAATAATGCACATTATATTTTAGGTTCCCAATTAACTTGTCATTTCCCAGGTTAGTGATGACTTGAAAAAGCAGAAACGGCCCTTTCTCACTCAGTTTTTCTCACCCATATTTATAAAGGTATAGCAAATTGCATTTCCCCTAAAGTTTTTCTTTTTCTAAATACCAATAACTATAACCACCCTATATATTCACATTAATTATCATGTTCATATATATATATATATATATATATAATGCAGGTATTTTCTATCAATTTTTTCGGTGAGTGGGGTGACAAGAGCCAGGTTAGCATATTTAATTTACTCATATACTATTTGTTTATATTTTTTTAAACCCCATAATGACTTGAAACTTTGGTCCAGCACTTAACATCAATTCATTCTGTTTCAGCTGGCTACCATTGGTTTGGCTGCTGATGAGAATCCATTTGGTGTGGTTCTTGGTGGCATTGTGTAAGTTTTTACCATACTACCCCTTCTTTGTCTAATATAAGACATATTTAAAGAATTTATCTTAGTTCTAAATATAAAACATATTTTTCATATTCGCTAATATTTTCTTAATTTACCCTATTGATGTTCCCACAACAATAATCAAAAAGGAGAAAATGAGATAATTAAGGAAGATGATTAGAATGTTTTAAAAAATATGTTATATTAACTAACTTAATCCACTTTCTTAATTTAATCAAATTAGGTAAATATTTTTGATATTAAGGACTGGAGGAGTATCTTTGAATTAGAGTCATTTAATAATATACAATGGGGAAATTTTTGGGGCCATGTTAGTAGATTTTTAGTTCGGGCTAAAAAATAAACATATTAAATTATTTACTAAATAGTATTACGTAACATTGAAAATAGAAATAAATAATAACTGATAATTATAAATCAAAACAAGATATAAGATAATACTAAACATTTTCCTTATTGAAAAAATAAGAGATTAGTTAGGGAAAAATTATTGGCCAAAATAAAATATCATATAATAAATACATATATATATATACTAACAAATTTTAGAAGGTCAACTATGGCAGAAGCCCCAACTGGCCAACAAGTGGTTCCGCATGATGTTAGTATGTTAATTCAGTGGTTTCTTTCCTGAAATTCTTCATACACACTTGCACATGCAATGTTCTTAGCTTTTGCTTGGAATCATATAGATTGCCGCAGGATTCACTTGCCCAAAAATCCAGAAATTTTTTGGAGTGAACTTTAGAGGCCTTGTTTGATTCTCTTTTATGTATTTAGAATAGTTTTATAAAAAATTTCTTATATTTAAGAAAATAAACAAATACCTAATTTCTGTTTTTTTTTTTTAAGGGGACAAGCAGTTAGCACTGTTATAGCTGTTGTTGGAGGAAAGACTTTGGCATCTCAAATCTCTGAAAGAATAGTAAGCCGTTTAATTCTTTATTATTATTATTTTTTTGTTGGGCCCAGGGTATTTATTGCGAATAGCAATGACTAATCTTTTCTTGCATCGTAAATTTCCTTAATGGGCTTAGTACTGAGCGGTCAAACCCATTACTAAATGTCATTTTATTCTTTGTTGCTACCTTTGAGTTTTTTTGATATAAAAAAGGGTGACAAATGTGCAACCATTCCGGGTTCTGCAGTGGTAAGGACGACCCTCCCAATAGTGGTAGCTCCATACAAGACGGATTACAAGTGGTTTTACCGCAGCTCAAACACTAGATCTCTTAAGGGAATCCAGCACCACATTCCGCTTGACCAACCACATGTTGGTCCCTACCTTAGAATTTAGTAATTTACACTCTCCCGGCCCCGCTTGGACTTTACCTATAGATGCATATATGTTGGGCCACACGTTATGTTTTTTTGATATATGCCACACGTTATGTTTCTCCCCACGGGGTTAGTATCCTTTTTATTTGGGAAAGCCCATGGATCAAGTCATACTATAACTTCTCACAAAATGGGTCAATATATTTTTTATCCAAAAAAAAAAAAGGGTCAATATAAGGTTCAGACTTCAGACTACTGACAATTGACAAACCAACAAAATAACAAGCAATAATTTGGGATCAAGTAAAATCTACAGTGAGAAAAAGATGTTGCAGCTGCTTATACTTTTTTTTACGGTTCTAAAACCTGGACCAGCTACTAAATCGGTTAGGGTATTGGGTTTAAGGTCAGAAAGTCAGACTGGAGTTAAACCAGAACTAATCTAGGACCAAATTAGTAAGAAATTAAAGACTTCATTAAAAAAGTCAATTTTTTTAAATTTGAAAAACCCCAAACTAGGTTAGTGTCCGGATCAGACCAGTCTACTAACCAGTTCACCAGTTTCTGGTCTGATTCGACTGGTCCAGGTTTCAAAACATTGACTTTTCTTCAATTTTGAATTTGATGTCTATATTTTTCTTTATTAATTAAATCTTGCAACTTTGCTCTGTTAGCATTACTAGGTCTTGTAACTTTGCTATATTAAATGATTCAATTAAGAGAAAAAAAAACCACATAAGTAATAAATTAAAAATTGAGAAAAAAAAATATAGATACGTGAAAGAGGGCCTTCCCATTATTATCTATTTACCTTGAATAAGAGAGAATGAAAATATCTGAAGAAACAATTTGGTGGATTGAGTTTTTTTTTTTTTTTTAAATATGGTGTATGGGTGGCATAGTAGGGACAATAAACTTTATGCCTCGCAGATTGCATTGGCAGGTGGAATTCTTTTCATTGTATTCGGTATACAGTCTTTCCTTACTCCAGTTGAGTGATGAAGAAGAAGGTCATCTGATGTTTGCGATTGCAGACTTCCATTACAATTACAGCTGCTCTTACCATGGGATTGTACTAATGTTTTTATAGACTATGATTAGATTTCCATAGCCTTCATTCCTTTTGTTGTTTCATGTTTGGTTATTTAGGATTATAAACTTATGGGCCTAATATAATGTTGGTTTTCTAACAATGGTTTAAACTTCAATCGGCAAGTCTAATCATTTAAAATAATATTACATCCGGTTCTAAATGTAATATTTAGTTTGTAGTGTAATTTGTACTATAAATCAGGTTCTACATTTAGAATTGGAGGAGTATGACTTAATTAAAATATAAAAAACATATATATGTAGAGTAATATTTAAATTTAATAATGGCATTAATTCATAATAAATCATGCATAATTCAGAAAAAAAAAAAATAAAGCACAAATACCGCGGATTGCTATTTTTATAATTTTTATCTCAAAATGTTGTTTAAGCTCTATAACAAAAGAAAAAGTATATATAAAACCTAACTCTAACTCTAGTGAAAAACTCTTGACTGGGTTGGCCAATGGTCAGACAATTGTTGATTTACCAGTTCATTTGTTTGACCCGATCAATCTTGTTTGAGTTTTTATACTATGGTACTATTTCATGTTCTTGATATAAAATCTTTACTATAAATAATATCTTATATTAAGGATTGGCAATAGTATTTTAATACTATTTTCCTTTTGCTGGCAAAAGATAAATATACTCTTTTATCCAACAATATGGGAAACATCACATTGAGGTCCCAAGAACTAGAAAATATTACAAAAAGTCTCATTGCAAATTCTCCTAACAAAAAGGTCCCTATGGACTGCGTTGTGATTAATTTTGAATGTGAAATTACTTTGTTACCTCCATTAACTTGTCATTTCATAACTTGTTAAAGTAGGAAAGTGAATTTATCAAAGGAAGCAAATGCACTTGTCAAAACAAGTAGATGAAGCTGTCAAAATTGGCATAGAGGCCTATGAAAATAGACACATTAACTTGTCATTTTATAACTTGTCCAAGTGAGAAAATGAATTTGTCAAAGTAGGCGGATGCACTTGTCAAAACAGGTAGCGAAGTTGTCAAAATTGACATAAAGGTTTGTGAAAATAGGCACATTAACTTGCCTTTTGATAACTTATCCAAGTGAGAAAATGAACTTATCAAAGTAAGCAGATATACTTGTCAAGATAGGCAGATGAAGTTGTCAAAATTGGCACAGAGGCTTGTGAAAATAGGCTCATTAACTTGTTGAAGTGGGAAAATAAACTTGTCAAAGTAGGCACATGCACTTATCAAAATAGGCAGACGAAGTTGTCAAAATTAGCACAGAGGCTTGTGAAAACAGACACATTAACTTGCCATTTTATAATTTGTTCAAGTGGAAAAATGAATTTGTCAAAGTAGGCATATACATTTGTCAAAATAAGAAGACGAAATTGTCAGAATTGACTTATGAAAATAAACACATTAACTTGCCATTTTATAACTTGTCAAAATGGAAAAATGAACTTGTCAAGGCATAGAGGCTTGTGAAAATAAGCATATTATTCAATGGGGGCAACAATATAATTTTACATTCAGAATTAATTATAATGCAGTCTCAAAGGACCTTTTTGTTAGAAAATTTTGTTATGAGACTTTTTTATAATCTTTATGGCCCTTGAGACCTTAATGTGATTTTTCCAAAAATGAGTATATATACAATTATCGCGAAATGATTAAGCGGGCACGTCAAGGAAGCATGCTCCAATGACCAGATCAAATGATAGACGGGGTCACGTTTTCTGTAGAAACATATCACAAAATTTCATAAAATAAATTTTCCAATTTTTTTTTTTTTTAAGCTCTCGTAATCTATGAGTAGATTTTTTAGTTGCAAAAGAAAGGTAAATTTTTAGCTAACAAGATGCTATTTCATTCAGTTAATTACCTCTTCCGTATTGAATTGAAGTAATCTTTCTTGGAAAAGTTAAAATGAAGATTTGGAGGAAAATATATTTACTCAAAAAGATAATAAAAATTATAATTATTTAAAAAATTAAATACAAAATATAAAAATTCCGCTAACAAAATCTTTTACACTTCTTCTTATGTTCTCCTCCACATCCTATTTTCGAAACTGATATAAAATTCTAAATTTAACTAAATTAAACAACAATTATCTTGATGATTTTTTAAAAATTGCACAAATATTTATATAAAAAAAATCACTCATTCTTTAATTTTGTAAGAATTATATTCTTTTTAAAAGCATAATTTTTTTGATTAAAAGTAAAATTATATAATTTTAGTAAAAACCTAAATTATTTTATAATTTATTATATATGTTAAACAAAAAACTCTTATATGATTTTTTTTAATAAAAAATTTATATTGATTAAATGTATAAAAAATATTATGCTTGTTAAAAAATTCATTTAATGTTAATAAAACAAAAAAAAATCTAAATAAATTATTATATCCTAGAAAAATATAGAATGAGTTTATTTTTTATTTTTATAAAAGGGAAAAGTATTTCTCCAGTCACTGGAGATAGAGTTATCTCCAGTGACTCCAAAACTACGTCGTTTTTAATCAATGAAGGGTTTGTTAGTAATTTCAGGTGAATTAATGAAGGGTACTTTGGTAAAATATATATGATTAAAAAATAAACAAAATTACAGAAACACCCTTCATTAATCCAAAACAACGTAGTTTTGGGTTGACCGGAGATAACTCTATCTCCAGTAACTGGAGAAATACTTTTCCCTTTTATAAAAACATATTAATTAATATTAACATTGATAATATGAATCTATTAACTTGATAATACATATTGGTGAAAAAAAAAAAAAAAAGAGTTTAGCCATTGCTAATTAAATAATATATTGAAAATCTTTTTTTAAAAAAAAGATACGATCAAATCATCATGGACGGTTTTAGTCTTAATTTTAGTTGTTTTTTAATTATTAGTAAAAGAGACAACTAGGAGGTTTAATTAAGAACAATTTAATAATTTTAAATTTATATCATAAAGTTCAGTCTTTTTTAGTTATTATAATTTTTATGGTTTTTTATAATAAATATTATTTTCTTTAGGTCTTTCATTTTAATTTTTCCATCTTTCCTTAATTAATCTTAAAACAAATAAATTTATATGTCAACATGGAGTAATTCTAATAAGTATTATCCTCTCCATAATTATTATTTTTTTTAACTCTTGTAATTATCAAGAGACGACTATCTCTGGGCCAACAAAAGAATTACAGTGAGACGATAGCTCCCTACAAGACAAGACTAATAATAATATAAATTAATTCCAATTATTTGCAAAGGTTCCATATTTAAATTCATTATTGCAAACACGTCCCTCTTGCTTGAAGAATTGCGATGGGAATGCGACGTTTAATATTTAACTAGAACCAATTTCACCGGCTCCAGTCAGTTCAGCCTCCCTTTAGTCATTGTTTATTTGTTTTAGCTTTGTACATTTTTCAACGGCTTAGGTTTGTTTTAACACGACAAGAATAAGGTGATGTGTGAATTGAATAAATTTTCAAAATTTACATGAAAATTACGTGGGTTTTTCACAATTTATAATTTGTTCTTCAATTGAATTTATTAAGGGGTTTATCATGGACTATTCTTTATTTTGTTTGATAAAAAAAATCAATGATATGATATATAAATATATAAATAATGAGTAAAATTCGTTATATAGTATCTACCCCCGTATTTTATGTAAATTATAGACATCTCTCTTTTATTATGAAAACTCAAAAAGATTTTTCTTAAAATTAAGATTTATGTTACATATACCTTATTTTTTATTTTAATATTTTATGATAATCCATCCAATAATTAATTAACCGTTAAGTAATACAAAAAATTAAATAAATAAAATAATTAGCATGTAGTTAATACTCAGTTACTCACAACAAAATACAATATGATAAAAATAAATAAGTTCCGTACCTTCCATGTCACGGTAAAAAAAAAAAAAAAAAAGGAAATTAACTTTCCATTGGCCCCACACATGAGAAACAAACGAAAGGTCAGAGGAGGGAAATCTCCTTTCTCTACTTGGTTTGGTGGCGGGTTTGTTAACTACTTAACTGTTTGGCCGTTTTGAGCCAAAAAAAAAAAAAAAAAAAAACCTGTTTGGCCGTACCTTTCATGACCCGATAGATATGAAAGCTTCTGTTTGGCTTTTTTCCATAAATAGTTAATCTCAAATTCGTTATTATAATTTAACTAATTTTTAACATCTTCGTCTTCATAAACTTCTTATAAAAAGTCAAAAAGTGACTTCTGATCTCATGCTTGGCTCAAATGTAATCTCAAATACAACTTTAAAACATGCATGTTCTTAATTATAAGTGATACTATAAAGACCTATTGAAAAAGAAGAAAATGGTTTAAACTGCATTCAACACCATGGAATATTTTTTTTTAATGTATATTTAATATCTTAAAATATTTTGTTATGCAACTAGTAATCTGAAGTATTTTTTTTTTAATTATAGGCATTCTCCATCCTAAAATATTTATTGTACTTAACAATTTGGATAATTAAAAACATAGAATACACTTGAAAAAGTACTTTACAATGTTGAATACTCCTGAAAAATAGTTTATGATATTGGATGTACTTAAAATATATATATATATATATATATATATATATATATATATATATATATATATATATATATATTACATGGTGTTGGGCGCACCAGAAAAAATAGGTCATATTTTTTGGAAGATTTATCTCATGTCTGACACTGCATATTTCCACTCTATAAGAACTCTGAATCATTCTGAAGCTCATCCTCTTCATCATCAATGATCCACTTACCCGAAATGACCTGGTTATTGACAAAATACTTTAAGGCCTTAACCGAAAAAAAACTACACATACTGACATACATGATAGGTAAAACTATAAGAACATGATAAAAGAACTAGAAAGACCTATTTAAAAATTAATGAAACTATAACGAATTGCATATTAACTATTCTTAGTTATTTGGCCATCATCTCTGATTTTTTTAATCTTAAATTTAAAACCGAATATTCCCTTTTCTATCTTCATACTATAAAAATTAAAAATAGATATACTCACTAACTTATTAAAAACACAGCCCTAAAAGAATCTAATATAATCAAGAATAATTACTGATCTAATCAAGAATATAATTAATCCATCCTATAATTAGTTAACCATTGAGTAATACAAAAAATAAAATATATAGAATAATTAATACAAGAATTAGCACATCGTTAATACTCAGTTACACAAATTAATAAGTTTTTTTGTATTCAGTATCTCAAATTAATTAGTTTCTAGTTTTGTCAGTAATACCAATATCATGGAAACTAATTAATTTGAGATACTAGTTGCAAAAAATATCTCAAAAAGTAGCATATAACTTAAATCTGAATAAATACAATATATATATATAATATGAGCACATAAGAAGTACATAAGGTATCTGCACATAATGTGGGCTCCAAAATATAATATATAAAAAAATTAAAAATAAATCTAAATATGAAAGAAACATTTCATTATTTGGCCGTACCTTCCATGTCACGGTTTTTTTTTTTTTTTTAAAGGAAATTAACATTCCAATTATTGGCACCACCCACGAGAAACAAACAAAAGCTTAGAGGAGGGAAATTTCCTTTCTATATTGCTTTGGTGGCGGGTTTGACTGTTTGGCCGTATCTTAAATGACACGAACACGATAAATATGAAGGAAGGAGATTCGCTTTATATCCTTTTCTCGTTTTCTCTCATCGCCTCAATCTAAAAGCTTCTGTTTGGCTTTTTCCATGGATAATAAATTTGTTATAATTTAAACTAATTTTTAACCAAGTTCACATAGTTCTTTTATTAGGTCCCTATAGATTTTTTCCCCTTTTTCGAGAAGGTCATTATAGTTTCACATATTTTTAAAGTGTGTTTGAATTAGCGATAATAGAAGTAACTTTTTCTAATCTAATTTTTATAAATAAAATATGGGGTAAAAGTTAAATTATGTAATATGATTTATTTTTAAATTAATTTTTTTAAAAAAATGGACCAAATACTTTTTTCTACGAGGTATTTAAATTGGGAAAATCCTGTTAAGGGTCATTTTTACTAACAAAATGCGAAAAAAGGCCTAAAGATTCTGAAAATTTGAAAAAAGACCCAAGATTCTGAAATTCCGGAAAAGGCCCAATGTAGTTCTTAGTGAGACTGATATAGTTGTTAGCGGGGTACTGATATAGTTATTAACTGGGCTGATTTAGTTGTTAAAAATAGATTCTGAAATTTCGGAAAAGGCCTAATGTGAATTGTTAATGGGGCTGATATAGTTATTAGCGGGGTACTGATATAGTTGTTAACTGAGCTGATTTAGTTGTTAAAAATACAACCCACCTTTGATCTTTTCCGGAATTTCAGAATCTTAGGTCTTTTTTCGAATTTTCAGAATCTTTGAAACTTTTTTAGAATTTTTTTGGTAATATAGGTCCTAAACAGGATTTTCCCATTTAATTTCTTGGATCTTCATGATATAAACTTCTCACAAAAAGTCAAAAAGTGACTTTTAGCCATTGGGATCATGTTTGGGCGTGCAAACGTGATCTCAAACATACTTATAAACGTGCATGTTGCTAATTATAGGTGATACTATAAAGAGCTATTAAAAAGAAATTAAAGTGCAT
The DNA here is from genome assembly GCA_034222035.1 of Acacia crassicarpa. NCBI lineage: Eukaryota > Viridiplantae > Streptophyta > Magnoliopsida > Fabales > Fabaceae > Acacia > Acacia crassicarpa. The sequence goes on along the minus strand of JAWXYG010000009.1, from coordinate 39,457,062 downwards.
TCAGCAACATGAAATATTTTTATTTATGTATATTTAAGATCCTAAAATATTTTTTTATGTGCAATTTTGTACTTGACAATTTAGATAAATTTAAAGTATTGGATACACCTGAAAAAAAATACTTTACAGTGTTGAATACGTAGAAAAGTAGTTTATGGTATTGGATAAACTTTTTTTTTAAAAAAAAATACTACCCCAATGCTGCGCGCATAAAAAAAAAAAATACTTTATGGTGCTAACAAAATACTTTAGGGCCTTAACATGGAAAAAACTACAGAGACATGATAGGTAAAACTATAAGAACATGATAAAAGAAGTACAGATACATGATTAAAAATTAATGAAACTATAACGATAACGACTTGCATATTAACTATTCTTAGTTATTTGGCCATCATTTTTTTTAATCGTAAATTTAAAACTGAATATTCCTTTTCCATCTTCATACTTTAAAAAAATTAAAAACGGATATACTCACTAATTTATTAAAAAAATACAGTCTTCAAAGCATCTAATCTAATCAAGAACAACTAGTGATCTTGGTGCACCCACCTACGGGGAATCAATAAAAAGTCACAGCCCACAAGCAGACATGTTTGCCCTTTTTCTATTCACATGCCTTTTTCTCCGGTAACAGCATCCAGTTCCATTAATAAATAAATAAATAAATAACGTCACCAATGAATAAAAGCATATAAATTCTTTTTTATTTAACTATAATATAAATATAATTAATTATTAATCATGTGGTATCTGATACTATATATCAACTCAGATTAAGAAATTGTTAGATTTAATTTGATGCCGCTTTCCTCAAAAAAACACGAGTACTTTTTTTTTTTTTACATATTAGAAGGTAGTTAATTTCTTCTATCTTCGTCTTCATGATATAACCTTCTTACAAACGGTGACTTCTGACCTCATGTTTGGAGGCCCAAACGTGGTCTCAAATACACCATTTAAACATGCATGTTCCTGATTATAGGTGATGCTATAAAGACCTATTGAAAAGGAAAAAAATGGGTTAAAATGCATTCAAAACCATGAAATATTTTTCATGTATATTCAATAACTTAAAGTATTTTGTGATACAACTAGTAATTTGAATTATTTTTTTATAAGCATTCTTCATCCTAAAATATTTTTTGGGTGCAATTTTGCACTTAACAATTTGGATAATTTAAGGCATTGGATACACTTGAAAAAAAAAAACTTTACAATGTTGAATATTTCAAAAAAATAGTTTATGGTATTGGATGTACTTAAAAAAAAAACTATATGATGCTGGGCGCACCAGAAAAAATAGGCTATATTCTTTGAAGGATCTATCTCATGTCTGATACTGCATGGTTCCACTTTGCAAGAACTGCACATCATTCTTTTGAAACCCATCCTCTTCATCGTAAATGATCCGCTTACTTGGAAATGACCTAGCTGCTGTCAAAATACTTTAGGGCCTTAATTAAAGGGGGGAGGGGGAGGGGGGACCTACATAGACATGATGGGTAAAACTATAAGAATATGATAAAAGAAATAGAGAGGCCTATATAAAAATTAATGAAACTATAAGGGCTTGCATATTAACTATTCTTAGTTATTTGGCCATCATCTCTGGTTTTTTTAATCGTAAATTTAAAATCAAATATTCCCTTTTCTATCTTCATACTATAAAAATTAAAAATGGATATACTCACTAACTTATTAAAAATACAGCCCGAAAAGAATCTAATCTAATCAAGAATAACTACTGATCTAATCAAGAATATAATTAATCCATCCAATAATTAGTTAATCGTTGAGTAATACAAAAAATAAAATATATAGAATAATTAATACAAAATCTGAATAAATACAATATATATAAAATAAGAAGTACATAAGGTATGTGTACATAATGTGGGCTCCAAAATATACTATACAAAAAAAATTAAAAATTAAAAATAAATCTAAATATGAAAGAAACATTTCATTATTTGGCCGTACCTTCATGTCACGGTAAAAAAAAAAAAAAAAAAGGAAATGAACATTCCAATTATTGGCACCACCCACGAGAAACAAACAAAAGCTTAGAGGAGGGAAATTTCCTTTCTATATTGGTCTGGTGGCGGTTTAGAGGAGGGAAATCTCCTTTCTATGTTGCTTTGGTGGCGGGTTTGACTGTTTGGCTTTTTCCTTAGATTATAAATTCGTTACAATTTAAACTAATTTTTAACCAAGTTCACATAGTTCTTTTATTAGGTCCCTATACATTTTTCCCCCCTTTTTCTAGAAGGTCATTATAGTTTCACATATTTTTAGGGTGTGTTTAAATTAGCAATAATAGAAGTAACTTTTTCCTAATTTGACTTTTATAAATAAAAGATGGGGTAAAAGTTAAATTATGTAATATGATTTATATTTAAATTAATTTTTTTTAAAAAAATGACCAAATACTTTTTTTTTATAAACTTCTTACAAAAAGTCAAAAAGTGACTTTTGACCATTGGGATCATGTTTGGGCGTACAAATGAGATCTCAAACATACTTATAAACGTGCATGTTCCTAATTATAGGTGATACTATAAAGAGCTATTAAAAAGAAACTAAAGTGCATTCAGCAACATGAAATATTTTTTTTATGTATATTCAAGATCCTAAAATATTTTATAATGCAACTAGCAATTTAAAGTATTTTTTTAGGGGCATTCTTCATCCGAAAATATTTTTTTGCGTGCAATTTTGCACTTGACAATTTAGATAATTTAAAGCATTGGATACACCTGAAAAAAATACTTCACAATGTTAAATACATTAGAAAAATAGTTTATAATATTGGATACACTTTTTTTAAAAAATACTACCCCAATGCTGCGCGCATAAAAAAAATTAATGAAGTACAGACATGATAGGTAAAACTATAAGAACATGATAAAACTATAACGATAACGACTTGCATATTAACTATTCTTAGTTATTTGGCCATCATCTCTGCTTTTTTTTTTTTAAATCGTAAATTTAAAACTGAATATTCCCTTTTCCATCTTCATACTATAAAAAAAATTAAAAACGGATATACTCAGAGGCGGAATTAAGGGGGGGTTAGGGGTGGCCCGCGCCCCCTAAAATTACAGAAGTTGACCTAAGAAATTAAGAAATTATATTTTGGCCTACTAAAACTTTCAATATTTTTAGTTTAGTCCCTCATTTGGAGGGACTAAACTGAAAATATTGAAAGCTTTAGTAGGTTAAAATATAATTTCCTAATTTTTGGGTCAAATTCTGTAATTTTCTCCCCCTAATTTCAAATCCTAACTCCACTATGTTCTATTCTATAATTTTCGTCCCTTTTAATTTCAAATTCTGGCTCCGCCCTTGGATATACTCACTAATTTATTAAAAAAAATACAGTCCTCAAAGCATCTAATCTAATCAAGAATAACTAGTGATCTTGGTGCACCCACCTATGGGGAATCAATAAAAAGCCACAGCCCACAAGCAGACATGTTTGCCCTTTTTCTATTCACATGCCTTTTTCTCCGGTAACAGCATCCAGTTCCATTAATAAATAAATAAATAAATAACGTCACCAATGAATAAAAGCATATAAATTCTTTTTTATTTAACTATAATATAAATATAATTAATTATTAATCATGTGGTATCTGATACTATATATCAACTCAGATTAAGAAATTGTTAGATTTAATTTGATGCCGCTTTCCTCCAAAAAAACACGAGTACCTTTTTTTTTTTTTACCCCAATAAAGTTAAATATAACATTAAATATTTATTTGATGGCTAAATATTTATGGGAAAATGCAACGTGGATTCAATTTTGTTAACAAATGATTATTCTAATTTATGGTTCCTGCACTAAATTATCAATTTACAACTTGTTTTAGTAGAAATTATATGATATGAGATTTTCAATTTTTGAATGTATTTTTCTGAGTCATTCCCTTGTTTTTATCCACAAGATTTCAACTTACTTTTGATAAAAAAAAAATTGAAATCTTGTTTTAAATTCTTGATGTCTTAATTTTGTTTTCGTTTCTCTGGCTCCTTTTAGAAAAGATCCATTTCTTATATTTCCCTGGCACATACTTAATTGCTATTTTAATTAATAATTAATAATTCTGTAGGTTCGAATTTATAACCTGACGTTTCAAGAAAACTTCAAGGGAGGGGTTTGGTGTCAATTCGATTAATATTTATCCACTTATTTCTTGTAAAAATTTTAAAACGATATTTTTTTTTTAAAAAAATTGCAATCAAATCTTAATTAACAAATATAATGGTAATCAGGTTTATTAAAACCATCAAGAAATTTTAAAAAACTTAGGCGAAATATAAAAGAGAAAATCGTTATAAAAAACAGTTAAATTATTTAAATTTTAATTTAGGTGGTTAAATTCAACAAATTTTAAATCAAGTCCTATGACTTAAAATAAGATTTTAAAATTCGATTCTTACCACCCTTATTTGAGTTGAATATCCAAATTTAACGGATCACAAAAACATCTCTTAAAAAAAAAAAAGCTTCCAATATGAACAAAAATGATAGACGAACAAAATCACGATGATGAAGGTGGTGAGATAATAAGAGATGAAGGAAGACGCAGAATTATCCAAAATATTTAAATATCCACAAAGATGGTGATCTCCACAAGTGTTCCCTATTGGTCGGGAATCTGATCCTCTACGATTATTGTTCAAATTTGGAATAATTTTTCTTAAGTTTAATGAACCTTGAGATGGCTAAATTTGAGGGATCAAACTGTACCTTAAAATATTTTAAGATGGTACATTGTCTTTTAAAAAAATATTAATTCGAATCACAGATAAGTAAGAGTTTATTTTTATAATTAAGTAAGTATTAACGGTATATAATTAAATAATTAAAATATAGAAAATGACAAGAATTTAGTTTAAATATATTTCAAATTCAAATAATTAAAATTAAATATATCAACATTCATAATATATTATATTTAAAAAATAAACTTCTATAAAATTTATATACAAAGTCGTTGAGGATGTCAAAATCAAAAAAGTTAAAATGAGTTAATATGATTTTGTAAATTGAAAATGTAAAAACGATAAATTTGGTGTGTAAATTTGTAAGCTTAACCAAGTTTATAGTTAACACGAGTTTCTTTAGAACTCCACTCGATTTAGTAAGATAGAAACGTAAAAACAGTAAATTTGGAGGATCAATTTGCGAGTTTGACAACAATGGTTGGATGTAACTTAACTCTTTTAAAAGAAGAAAAAAATTTATTGCAGAGAGGATATAGTGTAATTAATGAGTCTGTATTTTTTTGTTAAAAAAATTAAAATAATCGGGCTGGATATTCAACTCAAATAAAGGGAAACAAGGTAAAATTATCTAATTCTAAAATTCTCTTTTGAATCATATGATCTGATTTAGAATTTGTTGAATTTAATAACCCAAGTTAAAATTTGAATAATTTAATTATTTTTTTAAATTTGTTCTCAATATAAAAATACAATCTTACCCCTCATTGAATATGAAAAAAAAAGCTAGAATTTTAGGGTCGGTCGTATTCAAAAAATTCGAGCTCTGCTTCTCAATCTGACATTGTGAAACGCAACTGTGGTAGGTGAAGGAGGAGAGTTCAACTTCTTCGAGCATTATCGAACCCTAAAAATTTCAGTTTTTTCCCAAATTCAATACGAAGGAATTTTTACATTTAAAATCAACTGTATCCTATTTTAAGAAACTTGCTTGTCATTAAATCAGTTAGCTTACTTGTTGTCGTATGCGTGTTTGTTTTTTTCGTCTACTCTCGTAATTTTATCAACAGACGAGACGACGACCTAAAAAGAGTAAAAGCGCATTTTTCATTATATTCTGCTCCCTGTTTCTGTGCTTTTGAAGCTATTCTCATTCCCAGGCATGGAATCTCTCATTCTCTGATTTCTATTTCTAGAATCCAAAAGCAGCTCCATTGTTTCCTTTTTCCTTCGAATTTACTAGCTTTTTCTAGTAATTCGAAGGAGTAAACGGCGGCGATTTGGGAAGCTGACGCAGTTAACAACAATTCGATTCACTGAGTCTGAGAGATTCCGTTAATACACCACCATTTACCGCTTCTCTTCTCTGCTTTGCGTATTCGGTTTCCGTGCATTCATCCAAGATGAGTTCCGTCGTTCAGGTAACTTCTTCCTTTGTTCCACCCCTGAATTTTATTTCCCTTCGCCTTTTGATTTGGCCTCTGATTCTGTTTTTCTTTCTCTTTAGGGTTTCACCAAGTCTCTGGCTATGACTGTGCTCTCTGAAATCGGGGATAAAACGTTTTTCGCTGCTGCGGTTAGTTCTTTGAGGGAAACTTTGTGTTGGTTCTTCTCGAGTTTTTAATCTTGCATAAACTTTTGTTGCTTGCAACTAAAGCCAAAAACTGTATCAGAGAGGCATATGAAAACTTTGGCTTATAGTATATAGTGGTTTAGCTGCTGGGGACTTATTATGCAAGTCAATATATACTCTTATTTTCTTTAAGGCTTGTCTGAAGGGAGCAAAATTTTTTATTGGCCGTGAACTACATCTAAGAACTTAGTAGTCTGGATTGATGGGTTGGATATTGTAGGTCAGTTTGTGTTGGAGATTAGCATGTTATCATTGACTAGAACATCAAGGGATATTGCTTTGGTCGCCTTCTTTATTTATTTATTTATTTCTTCTTCTTCTCCCCTTCTGTTGCGTCTTTTCCTGCAATTATGTGTTTGATATTTCTCAAGGAACTGCTAAAGTCTTAAAAATTCTTCTTTTCCAATGAATTTATTATGAATTAGCAATCTCAGTTTACAAGGTATTTGAACAATCCAATCTCAACTGCTGTAGTACTTAGCAAGATGAAGCTAGTCTGGCATGTTATGTTGGACTATTGCCCCCTTCTTATGCATAGACGTTGACCCAAAAAGAGAAAGTGCTCCTTATTTCTTTGTATGGTCTAGATAACTAGAAATCATCACTTTGATTAACTGATGTGATGATGCTCATTTCCAGATCCTGGCTATGCGTTACCCCAGACGGCTTGTTTTGTCAGGTTGCTTATCAGCTTTGATTGTAAGGAATTTTTTCCCTCCTTTTTTGGTTCATAGCTATCTTTCTGTTTTTGTTAAAATTAATAGCTTATTATGTCATATCTGATATTTAATTCAAATCTAAAGTTCTTAAGGAAATTTGCAACATTTAGGTTATGACCATTCTATCTGCTCTTGTCGGTTGGGCTGCTCCAAATCTGGTAAGCATTCTTTGTTGCTTGTGAAACTTGACGATCCTTGTCTTGTTCTTTGTGTTGATTGATAGATCTTTTCAGGGGTGTTATCCTTGCATTTAATGAATATGCAACTATGCAAGTACTTAAGTACTTAACTCAGTTGTTTAGCTTGAATGCATTGCAAAATCTTTTAATCCACTAGATGAATAGACTAAACAAGAGAAATAATCTAATATGTGTTGAGTCATTGAATTAAAATGTGTTGATTCATTAAATTAGCAATCTCTTGTGGTCCACTTCCCTCCAAGGCTAAATTTAACTTGCAGATCTAACTGTGATATTGATCGAGTATCTTATTTCAAAATGCTCGAATTATTATTTTCCATTTAAGTTCTATAAGGTTTTTCTTTTACTTGATAAATTTAAAGGTAACACATGGCTAAAAAGATTGCTTGACACCGGGTTTTAACATGTTGCGTCTAAACCTCAACCACATATGGTTGCATATCAATTAATTATTAGTGAAGTTTCATGCATGTGAGGTCAAGTGCAATTATCTATATGAACATTATGTAGCAAGCTCTTGTTTGGGCATGCTACATTTTTCTTTGGTTCTTGCACATATTGATCATTGTGTAATTCTGTAGATTTCTCGCAAATGGGCTCATCACGTAACGACATTGTTGTTCTTTGGTTTTGGGCTATGGTCCTTGAAGGATGCAATATTTGAAGAAGGGTGATGATTATTATCTCTGATATTCAATTTCTGGTCCTTTTCTCTTGAAAGCAAGTTCTCATCTGCGTTGATACTTTGTTTACTGATGCTAGATTATTTCACTGAACAGGGAGTCTGAAGAATTGGCTGAAGTTGAAGCAAAATTGGTCTGTTATATTCTTAATTGTTTTCTTATTTTAACTGCAGCCTTTCTTTACTTTTTGACATCGTCCTTGTATTGTGATTAGGATGCGGAATACAAGGCTAATGGTGGATCCACAAAAGATAGCAATAAGGTATAACAATAATAACCATCCAATATAAGTTTTGCGTTTTCCCTCTCCCTGCCCTATCAAGGCTTATCTATTGGTCATGCTATTGACAAATACCTATTGGTTACAACATGATATGATATGTAAGATATGACAATTTTTTAAATTTTAGAATATAGGTACAGGGGACACACACACATGTATATAATTATTTGTGTAAGTAATATTTCATCTCATTAAAAGAAAAAATGACTATTAAATATTATAAACATTAGAGTATAAATGTTAAAGCAAACCACATGCTTGAATAAATTGTTTATAACAACTAATAAATAAAAACGTTGTTCTTGTTTGACAAAAATGTCTTTGTTCTTCCTCAAAATAAAAACATAATTGGACAAAATAAAATGTAAATAATTGCATTTCCACATATGTCTGTGAGGCCCTTACAAAGGTGAGCTCCGCCTTACCTTCACAAGAGTCCTATTTTACTCTTAAAATTTGGAGCATTGTTGATGGATGTAAAGCGGTACAAGTACCTTTAAGTATATAACACTTTTAGTGTTGTCTACCCAATTTGTGTATGACTACTTTTTTAAGTATTAATACCAGACAATTACGTGGTCAAAATTGTTCATTGTTTGCTGGATTCATAAGGTTATTATAATGTCATCTAGGTAAAATATGCAGTTATGAGCTTATGAGTAGCAGAGGTGGGAGGCCTTCATCATGTACAATACAGCTGGTTGACAATTTCTAGCAATAAAATTAAACCCATTATTTCCATGAGATGCTAGGATCAACCAATGGCTTGTATTAATTACATTTATCTTCTTATATTATGGTTTGTGAAGTTTTGGTGTCAGACTAGTTTTGAAGGGAGTGCATACAAAGTTGAAATCAGGATCTCATGGGATTTGTTAGACTTTTGTGGGGTTTTCCAAACATTGCATTATCCCTATGTATATCTTATGCGAATTTTTGCTCTTTCCACATAAGATGTAGAGAAAATAAAAATAGTTGAACCTGCCCATTAAAAAAAAAAAAAAGATTTGAAAGAGTTGAGATTTGACCTTGGAGAGAATCTTGATACTAGATATTTTAATAAATATGATTGAATTCCTGCAAGTCTTAATATTATTTTTATTATGTATAATTTTTATAAGGGAAAAACACTTCTCATGTTATAGGAGAAGTATTTTCTCATGTCACACACACATAAAATGGTGGGACCCACACATATATATATAATTCTAATTATATAGATATGTGGGTCTCACTATTTCATGTATGTGTAGGAATCTTCTTCTTCTCATGCAACATGAGAAGTTTAAAACCCTTTTTATAATAATAAAACTTTTTATGATTATCATTTGGTTAGATGATCCTTGGGAAAAGCTTTATATCTGCTGCAGTGGCAACCAAGAGACAAATTGTAGATGATTATCTTACATATGAATTGTTCTCCAATCATTTTAACAGTGAATATTAGTCTAATTTTTACAGTAAAAGCTTTATACCAATTTGTCAATGATGACGACTCCTTATTGTAATTGAGGGCATTTCCATTCAGATTGAAATTTTACAGAGTAGACCTTCTGCATGAAGCTATTGCTTTTTTTTTTTTTGGGGGGGGGGGGGGGGGGGAGGGGTGTTAAGTGCAGAAATGCACGGCCATACTCCTCTGATGCAACATGACACTATCCATGCTAAACTGATGTATGGATATATTTGAGTTGGAACAAGAAGTTTTTTAGTTGCTATTCCAATAATCAATTGCTTGTAGAACTGATTTGTCGGATGATGTACTTGGTGTTCTAAATAATGCCCATCTTATGTTCCCAACTTCTCATTTCCAGGTTAATGATGACTTAAAAAAGCAGAAGCGGCCCTTTTTCACTCAGTTTTTCTCCCCCATATTTTTGAAGGTAGTAAATTACTTTTCCTCTAAAGATTATTATTCTAATTGCCAAGCTACCCATCTGATTCTCATTATCATGCCCATAATGCAGGCATTTTCTATCAACTTTTTCGGTGAGGTGGGTGACAAGAGCCAGGTTAGCATCCTTACACACATAATTGTTAATTTTTTTCCCCTTCACTTGAGACTTTGGTCCAGCACATAACATCGGTTCATTCTGTTTCAGCTGGCTACCATTGGTTTGGCTGCTGATGAAAATCCATTTGGTGTGGTTCTTGGTGGCATTATGTAAGTTTTGGCCACGCTATCTTTGAATTAGGTTCATTCAAACACACAAACAACACTCATATATGTATATGGGGAGTTTTTGGGCCCATGTTAGTATGTTACTTCAGTGGTTTCTTTCCTGAAATTCTGCATGCACGCTTGAGACTCTGCATACCTTGCACACGCAATGTTCTTGCTTGGAACCATAGACATTTCTGCAGGATGTTTCATATGCTAAAATCCAGCAAATATTTGTGAGAGAACCGTAATTTCTGATTTTTCTTTTTTCAGTGGACAAGCGATTTGCACTGCTGTTGCTGTTGTTGGAGGAAAAAGTTTGGCATCTCAAATATCTGAAAAAGTAGTAAGTCATTTTATTCTTTTCTTGTCTACCTTTGAGTTTGGAATTACCCTCTCCAGCTTTGGCGTTACCTATATATGCATGATATGTTGCCCACATGTTATGTTCCCCCCTCTATGGTTGGTATCTTTTTTCTTTGAGAAAGCCCAGGGTTCAAGTTTACATTATAACTCCTCACAAAATGGGTCAATATAAGTTTTAGACTACCAAGAGACCAATTGAAAAAAGTAAGAATTCTAGATTAATTAAAATCTATTTGCCTTCTTACAGATAATGAAGGTAGCTAAATGGCAAGTTGGTGTATTGAGCTTTATTATCTGTATTTATGCCTTTTATATTATTGTGTACGATTTGTATATATAGTAGTAACATTGAACCTTATGCCTCGCAGATTGCACTCTCAGGTGGAATTCTTTTCATTGTATTCGGTATCCAATCTTTCCTTACACCAATTGAATGATGAAGAAGGCTATGCTATTGGTCAGTTATTGCCCACTTTTATGTTACAGTGGAGTTGGCAGCCAGAAGAATTCAACTTATTGCCTTAGGTATTGTGGGGTAAAGGTGGTTGGTTTTTTGTGCCCTTTCATATAATTTATGGGTTAACATGAAATAAGCCATGGGTGAACAAGATCTGAAATTTATTATTAAGTTTAGTTACGTGTATTATTTTTCTTTTTAATTGCAGAACTAATTTCATTTTTGTCTTCTTCCCTCTATAGAGAGGAATCAAAGAATCAAATTAGAAGATTAAAAGGATAAACCTTAACTACCTAGAAAAGTACATGAGAAACCGATCTTCTTTCTTTTTTCCCTTTTGGTGAAAGCCAGAAAATAAACTACAAAGAAACTTAAGGGCTTCCACTTTGAGTAAGATTATAATTGGCTAACCGATAAGCTCTAATGTTGCTGTCTTTGTAAGTGTGAATAACTTCGAAATGCATCTCAATATCTCATCAATCAGGGTTTGGCTATGGTCTTCTTCTCTTATCATCCTCTTCCTATCCTCTTCTTCATCTCACTCGTTGGATTGAAATCTCAACGGTTTAGATCTAATGATTTATAAAAATATTAATAATACATTAAATTATTTAAAAATAATATTTGTATAAATTATTAGATGAATTGTTGAGATTTCAATCCAACAGCTGAAATGAAAAAGAGGATGATAAGAGAAGAGGACTATAGCCAAACCCTATCAATTATGAGTGTTCTCGGATGGGACGACATTTGGAAATCGGCTCGGGAAAGCTTTTTCATTCCTGATCCTAAGAATTTCCCATCTCGGTAGGACAGGAAATTCTCGGGATCGGGAATTTTCCAAAAATATTCCCTTTCTTTCTATATTTTTTAATTTTTTTACTATGTTTCCTTCAGTCTAGTACAAATATATATTTTGTCTAATATCATATTGTATGGTTTTAGTTCAACACATATATATAATGAGTTCAATACAAATATTTAAAGTGAATCAAAATAACAAATTCATCAATAATTTGACATAGACAATACATTTGGATGTTTTTCTATATATATATATATATATCTATATCTATATCTATCTGTGTGTCTATATATATATATATATATTTTATCCCAATCCAGTCTTGAAGCTTATTTTTCCACATCCCAAAAATTTTGGGATATGCCCGGGATTAGGATGAGAAAATCTTAAACATCCCTTTCAAAATGAAGCCCACACATGTCAGTCTCACTAAATCTGTTTCTTATCTCTCTAATTCTCATCCTCTCTCTTGTGGTTCAAAACGAGGCTTGGGGAGCCTACCTATGTGTGACCCCAGACTTAACGAAAATTCATATTTTCAGATTCAAATGTTAAGGTTGTCAAACATTCAAGAGAACTATTAGATATTTAAATTTATATGCTTACTACACTTTTGCCTAATCAAATAGAAACAAGTGGCTTAAAAACTGTCAATAGGGAGTTTTTTATTTTTTATTTATAGAATGAATATTATATAAAAAAAAGTCACATGGATTAAATTATATAATTTTTTTAATGAAAAAAATTAAAGTTTAATGTTTAAACAGTTGTATGAGGGAAAATTTTCAAGTATTTTACACAATTTTAGCATAACTTGTAAAATTTGACAGTAATTTAAGTCTTCGAATAATTTTTTTTAAATTTTTAATTTAAATTTTAAGATATACTTTAATTTACAATACGATGGCTTTTGTTGGGCAACAAATTATTTGATGGCTTATCATATACTCCTCATTAATATGAAGACCAACATTGTAGTTCGCTTTCTTCATACTTTAGTATAAAGACTAAAAAGTAAATCTTATAATATCGAGAACGGAAGAGAGTATAATTTATATGCAATTATGTCCCTAGGCCATTGACTCATTGGCATATATTTAAGGGTTAAGGTACAAATTTACCAACAAAGTTTTTCCTGTGAGAGAGGCGGCTGACACAAATAAGTTTTGGAATGGATAAAAATACCAATAAACAATTTAAAATGGTGAAAATTCACCAAAACCATTAAATTTAACCAAATGACTGTTAATTTATAAGAGAAGAAAACTCTAACAATGTTTGGTCAAATTTAACTGTTTTTGTAAATTTGCACCTTTTAAATTTGTTTATTGATATTGTTTCCTCTTGCAAAACTTATTTGTGCTAGACGCCTACCGAGAAAAAATTTGTTGGTAAAATTACACCACAACCTATATTTAAACAAATTTAGAAGTTGTATGCATCTCTGTTACTGGAATGCTATTCAATGAACACAACGCAAATAAAAGAAACAAAAGTACGCAGTTAAGAAAAGCAAGTAATGATGTATAAAAAAAAAAAAGAAAAAAGAAAAAGCAAGTAATGAAAATTAATTTCACAAGACAATTATGCATGAGTTACTAAACGTAAGTACAAAATAAATACAGGATCTCAGTTTTGTCTATCAGCACAACCGCACATTCATACAACTCACATTACTGGACCGAGTCATATTTCACAGAAACTCAGACAAAGCAGAGACTTATTATTATGGTTGCTTAAGTTATCATCACCAAATCACAATTCTGATACAGAAGTTGTGATATTTTTTATCCAAACCCACAACCATCCCTTGTATAATTCATAGGACGACCTTTTTTTTCTTTTATTTTTTCCCCCCCTTCTCTTTGTTGTTGCAACGTTCACGAGGGCAGATTTATGTACACAGACTAAAATATGGAAATTTTGCTTTTCAACAAAACAGAGCATAAAGTAGATTTACATTCAGGCCAATGATTATTAGCACCCACCACTTGCAGGTTCAATTGAACTCAGCAGGCCATTGCCTCTTAGCTGGGAGCAGTATTCTTCAGCATCGGCTTGGGCACAGATAATGACCACAGACAATCCATTGTAGTGAGCATCAAGCATGATATCATGTGCATTATCAAGGGTCATGCCAGGAATAACCTTCATCAATACTTGTACAACGTATTCCCTTTTATTGAAGTCATCATTGTGCAATATTACACGATACGGTGGTGCTAATTTCCGTGATTTCCTGCATATCTTAGAAAACTAGAATTAAACATTTTCTTTCACTCTTATAATTCCTTTTTTTTTTTTTTTAAAAAAAAGATGAAGTGCTCCCTTCAATCCTAAATATACTCATAAGACCTTGATAACTAAATCGCGTACAATAAGAAAGGTAGTTAATGGTAGTTAACAAACTGAACATTTTTCTTCACCTATTCAGTTTTGTGGGAAAAGAGTGAGATAATAGGTGGACTCTATTTCCTCATCAACCTTTACATAAATGAATAGGGGTGCATATGGTAACAGCTAACAAATACTGCATCATAGAAAAGGGTCCTATATTTATGACCAAAAGAAATGGTTGAAAATGGTTTTTATATTTAGAACCGGAGGGAGAGGGACTCATAGTAGTAGATACATATACATGGTCAATATGCTAAAAGTTAACCAATAGCACAATCAAACAAATAACAGCTGACCCACTGGACCTTGGTATAGAACCAAGAGGGAGCATCTACAACCTAACTCCATAATCTGATTTATGAATGTCAAATGTCAACATCGAGAAAATGTGCGAAACCAAAGCAGTATTACAAATATACAGGCTGCAGAAGTCTAGCATGACAAAAACACACCAAAACAAGTAAACTATACAAGCAGTGTTGTTAAGACGTAAAGTCTATGTAGAAATGGTAACGGTGAGCAAAAACGTAAACAAAACATAAGAGTTTACTACATAGTCCCAAAAAAAAAAAAAATCCAACATACATAAAATCAAAACACACCAATACATTAAAGTCATCACAAATTTAGGTCCAAACACTTAAGGAAATAATTAAATTCAAACTCAGTCATTATAATATTTCTAGGGAAAATCCATCTAAGGGCCCATATTGGCAAAAAAATATCAAAAAAGGCCCAAGAAAAAAGGCTCCAGGACCTTTTCTGATATTATTTCACAAAATGTTAGTTGTTAATACTATTGATATAATTGTTAACGGGTACCAATTTAGTTGTTAATGAGATTGATTTAATTGTTAGGATATTGTTAATATTACTGATTTAGTTGTTAATGGTTATGAAATAATGCCAGAAAAGGCCCTGGAACCTTTTTAAACATGTGATTATTTCTTGAGTCTTTTTTGACAATATGGGACCTGAGATGGATTTTCCCATATTTCTACATTTTGACACTATGTTTTTACCGAGTTTACTGAGTTGACACGACATTTCAACCGTTTCAACCCAAATCCGTTCCAACCTCCATTTTGACACGATTTGCAACCAAAAAGTTTTAACAACATCGTACACAAGTAAACTATACGACCAAACAACCCAAAATAAAAATACTGGTTAGAAAATCCTAATTTCCAAACTTAAACTAAAAACCAAATAAAAAGCAACTAATAAATAAATAAAGAACGATCTGCATGATTGACCAGTGGATTCCTCTAGATTTTTTCCATTAGGAAGGTTAGGCATAAACAGCTATTCAAGTTTTCCAAACGACACCACAAATAGTGTTTAAAACTAAAGGGGCTAAAGAAACAAGTAATAAAAAAATATAATATTACATATTTGGCATGATTCAATCAAATGATATCGCCATCCTTTCACTAGACAATTTTACCAGTATCTAGACTGGCTTTTATAGCAAAAGATCACATTCTTTAAATTTCTGTTCCCTTTAAAGGTGACACCATTGGAAGAACTCCCGACAGTTTCCTGTTATTAAACCATGGTACTTCCTATAAATTTCCCTTTTATCTAATAGCTTCTACATTTAGATTGTAAAGGCAATCCTCTAATTCATGTAATAAAAACAATGAAGCTGTATAACTAAGTCAGCCCAATAATAGAACTTTAATGTGAAGCTTTCCACATCAAATTGCTCTATACCTGAGATTAAATTCAGATTCACGGCCCGGTGTTTCTTTTTCAATAACTGGCCTCTCCAGCAGTCCCCCACCTTTGCCAGGTCCTGTTGCTATAACAGCCATGGGAATGCAAAGATTGGAGCATGGTCGTCTGCAAGAAGAATATTTGTCCCCTGTATTGAGAATTTTTCTTCAGTAAGTGTTATTGAAGCACTCACTCATACATAGAAGAGTTCAAGGTTTCATGTTCACCAAAAGAGAGGGTCAACACATTACGCAAATATAAGCAATTAAACATGACTCTTAATTTATCTCCTCTGTAACACGGATGAGATATTTGTTGGTTATCTGCTACTTATATCCAGGTTTTGTTACTTAATTGCCGAAATCATACTTCAGTATTCCAACCACACATGCTCCTACCGATTCTTTAGTAGAAAAATTTGGAGATAGAAACAGAAATCTACACAGAAAAAATCTGCATCTGCCCAAGTCCTAAAGTTGGAGTGCTTTCATAGCATTTAGTCCCAGAAAAACAATCCACTCATGAAATTACCAGACACTCGATCTCACATTCTAATCGTAGGAGCTAAACCAGGTTTCCGATTCTTGAGTAGCTTGGTGGCCTGTTTGGTATGGTGAGATAAAAAGAATACATTTCTGGTGTAAAAAACAAGACATACAAGGTTTATTATACCATTATTATGCTAATCAATGCCTTGATACTTTCTAATCACTTTTCCACAATAGAGGCACGTATATCATCTACACGACATGAAAACATATTTCTTTACATTCCGAGTACCGATAAACAGTTGATTCTCACTCATTTTAAGTTCAGTAAGGAATTTGACATCTGCGGATGAGTATAATCTTTATGTAACCTTAAATCTGAAAAAAGTGAGGAAAATAAGGAAACTGGAGAAATAAGAGAAAATCAGTAAAAGTTGTCGATCCAATTTTCTGAGATTATGTTTACGTTGCTCAATCTTCAGAGCTGATAGATTAAATCAAAACAAAGGAGTGCCACTCGTATTGACAAATTAAAGCTTCCTAAGTGCTACTGATGGATTGCAAATCAAGATTCGCAGCTAATTAAAACCAAATAAATTTTGCAAGGAAAACGTTCGAAAAGAGAAAAATGAGAATCGAGTACGAAGATAAATAAGATCAGCAGGAGTAGTTATTGGAAACGCCAGAAAATTTCCAGGAATCGTGATAGACAAAGCTCGAAATCAAAGAGCCAAACAACAGAGTAGCAAAGGAGTCAAAATACAGCGAGAAGAAAGGCAAAAATGGGAGCGAGAAGAGAAATGAAGGAAGTACCAGGCTTAGGATTGAAGACGTGGGTGGGAGAGAGAGCCAATCTCCCACACATCGCAGTCTCCATCTCTCTCACCCTTTCTCTCCTTATCTCTTCAACGCCTCTCTGTCTGAGATTTTTGGTTTTCAGTTCACCTACGTATAAAAAAGAGGGAAGAACAAAGAAAACGAGAAGCTTGACACGTGTCTCCTAGTCTTATTTATTTATTTTTTCAGTGAAGGTCTCCTAACTAAGGTTGCTAAAAACGAGTTTTTACCTGAAAACGTAAGGAGAATGAAAAATCGTAAAACGTAAAATCGTAAGGTAGTAAAATCGTAAAAAAATCGTAAAAACTTAAAAGCATTTGAAAAATTAGTAAAATCGTTTTAATGAAAAAAAATCGTAAAAACGTAAAAGCGTTTGGAAAATTAGTAAAATCGTTTTAATGAAAAAAATCGTAAAAACGTAAAATCGTAGTGATAAAACGAGTTTTTAAGAACCATGCTCCTAACATGCTTTTATTGATTTTTCTGGTTGGTGTAATAATAGGGGGAAGACAAAAAACACTTTTTTAGAATCAGGCCAAAATCGTTTGATATTTAGAATTCAATTTCTTGCCTACTGAGATAAAATTTCTTTTACATAGTTATTTTGTAAATTATAAAAGTTATACCAAATGTTTTGCTCATATTATAACATTTGTTTATAATTTAAGAGGCAATATTTTTATGGGTTTAATGTTTTTGTTTTTACTGTAGAAATATTTTTTCTACCACACTTATAAAAGTGAGTGGATCCCATTATAAAGATAAGAGAGAAAAAATATTAATGGGACCTATTCACTTTTATTATATGAGTATGGTAGAAAAAAAATTCTACAACAAAAACAGAAATATTATACCTTATTTTTATTGACATATTTTACAGCCATCCATTTACCACAATAGTTCTTTCCATATTGACGATGTTAGTGGGTTGAACACCTTTATACAACTTATTACTCCTCTGGTCTTAAATACTCCTTCCGGCTTCTTCTGGTCTTTATAATGAGGCACCAATTGATAAATATAGTTGATTTTTTTTTATAAGGTACTTGTTTGTTCCTAAATGATTTTTTTTTTTCATATTTGCTTTTAATTAATAAGGGTAGTAGGTGAGAGTGATAATTAATATAAAATTAGAATTTAGTACAATTAATAGGGATAATATTGGAAAATATTTAAATTTTATAAAAACTTTATTGACTCTAACTGTTTTTATTGGTTTTTGAGAATTGTTAGTTAATGCCTTATAGTAAGGATCAGAGAGAATATATGACACAATTTATAGTACAAATTACACTACAAAATATGACTTATATTTAAAACTGAATATAATATCTATCATAAATTTAACATTGATATATAGAAGATAAATCAGTAAAAACATTTCAAAATCTTTTTAAGAAAATCTAAATAAAATTGAGTAAAATGTATGCTCAAAAGAATCTCTATAATTTTACCAATAGATGACAAGCTAAGTAACAAAATGAGATGTAATACGCTTTAAACAATATGCGAAATAAAAAATTTAAATCACCGGTATATAAGAGAAAAAAACTAAAGGATAAGCTAAATGCCCAAATACTAAATGATTTACTATTAAAAAAAGAGTAAATGATTTGTTCAGTGACTGGACTTAAAAGTTTCTTCTGTGAACCAAAACCACACCGTTTTTTTTTTTTTTTTGGTGTAAAACCTTTACAATAAAATAGAAGAAGTTGGGGAATACCTTCCCTTACAATAATGTGAAACCAATGTCCGCAAGTGAGCGGGACAACTATCATAGAAAAAGCAATCAGAAATTCCATTCTTACCTAAGCAATCTGCTACGCGGTTCTGATTTTGAGGAACATGAGCTATCCTTAAATCCCACTGCAGCTCCATAAGTCGACGAATCTGGTAGATCACCAGACTTTGCTCTCTTGCATTTGAACAACTACTAAGTGAATCGATTAAAACCTTAGAATCAGATTCAATGATCACTTTCCTGAACCCCTTGTTCCAAGCCAACTGCAAGCCTTTCAAAAATCCCCACTCTTCCGCTTCCAAGGGAGTACAACAGCCTATCTGATACGAAAATCCAGCGAGCCATCTGCCACCTTCATCCCTTATAACACCCCCACATCCAGCCCCATTTCCATCTAAAGATTTAGTTTAGTGAAGGTGTGCACACTTTTTTGTTTGGAATGAAAAAAAACAAAAAACCATTTGCAAGCGCATACACCCACCCACGCTAATTCAATCCCACAAATCATATTAATTCAAATGGCACTCATTCTGCAACTGTTCTGCAATCGGAAATAGCCATAATGGTTTATTCTGCACTTGTGATCCTTATTGATAGCGATTTGATTTTAAAATTAAACTATTTGTAATTTGATTTCAAATTGTAGAATTATCTGAGATTTGGTTCATTCGCTCGTTACCGATACATTAGCGATTTAATTTATAAATTTAGATATAAGGTTTTAATTCACACTAGAAGTAATTCTTTCTAAATCTATAATTTTTGATTGATTCTTACAACTAATGCTTGATCGCAATGTCCGAGAATCAATCGGAAAAGCACGCGACATAGAATTATTATTATTTTTTAATTTTTTTTAATCTTTGGTGCACCATCACTAAACCAAATGATGTAATTTTAATTCATAGAAGAAACTCTTAGGTTCAGTTACTGGACAAATCATATACCCTAAAACAATATCTCGAAAGTCCATAAAAGGAATGTTTTTTATTCAATAATTAAACACACAAATTAAGAAAGAATCGTATCCCTATTTAAATAACTATTTTCTTCTAACTTTATAATATTACATAAGCATCATTAATCTCCATTGTTAATAATTATATATTTACTAAATAATTACTATAATGATAAACATTCAATTGACAATTTTGATTTCATGTAATTATAAATAAATATGTTACTCAATTTTAAATATTAAGTTATGAAATTTAACACTGAATATATTTGGTTCCACCAAATGCTTGAATCGGTTCTTTCCTTTTTAATTAAAATGGAGCTAAACCAATCGTGTGGACGTGTGGTTGTGGATGAGTGATACAAGTGCCTTCATAATCATTTCTTTACCAATTTAGTTTTAAAAACATTATGTGCATATAAACACGGGAAAGTGCGGATATGCCACAGTATTTAGCTAGTAACTTAATAAAGTTCTAATTAAATAGAGTTTCCTCCAAGAGTCTTCATGGTTCATTGGCAAAATGCAAGACTATACCATCTGCAATCACAAATTTGAACCTACCACTATAAGCTATAGTGCTATACGTAAAACTGAGCTAGCTCATGAATCCAACTCCACCCATGTTGGGTGCACCCTGCGATGATACCTGTGCCTGAGAAACCAGCTGTGACCGTCCCGGATCTTGAACATATGCCGCTTGACTTATTCCCGCACCAACCATTTGCTGTTGCTGAGGAATCTGCTGCTGATGTTGCAATTGCTGAAGCTGAGCAAGTTGCTGCTGCTGCGGCTGCAGCTGTAGTTGCGAAAGCTGCTGCTGCAATTGCAGGAGTTGCTGCTTGGAGAGTTGTTGCGGCTGCACCGGGGGAAGTTGTTGCTGTTGTGGTTGTTGTAGCTGAGGAAGTTGCTGTGGCTGCTGCTATTGTTTCAGCTGCGAAAGATGCTGGTGCTGTTGCATTTGTTGCAGCTGCTGACTGGGTAATTGTGGCTTAAATACCAGCATGTCCTGCTTGCATAGCAATTTTCAGAGAAATAATGCAAATATCAACAAGAAGATGTCATTATTGTTTGGACTTTCTTACAAGAATTGGGTTTGTCAGGGAGATTTAGAGTAGAGCAGTAAGGAAGGTGTAAGTTTAGGTTGCACAAGTATGGATACAAGTATCCTACCCTCTGTTAATGGGGATTCAACAATTTTCTTTCAAAATATAGGTGCAAGTATAGAAATCTCGATCTTCTAATAACAAGAAGAAATATTTCTCGATGAATCCTTTTGCCTCATTCTATGAGAATCAGAAAGATCCTTTTCAAGTTTGAACATGTTTGCCTGGAATCTGGACTCTTCTACTTCATTTTTTATTTACTTATTTATTATTATTTATTCTTTTTTTATTAAGAAAAAATATTTTACACAATACAACATTCTTACTCCAATAAAAAATAGATATTGATTGTTCTGTATATATAATCAAACCAAAGGTCAGTTGCTTGTTGATAGTGTCATGATTGTGTTGGCTTCAGAAACATGTTTGTTACTCCCTCCGTCCCTATATATAAGAGTTTTTTAACAGAATTGCAAGATTCTAAAAATCAGTTAAAAGTAGTTGAATGTAATAATTATGTAGAAAATTTAACCCTTTTATCTTCAAAAATACCCCTATTTATGAATGAGTGAGAGAGAGTAATAATAAAAAAATAATAAAAGAGAATATATGTAGTATAATAATTAATTTAGAGTAAAATAGATAAAAGTGCATTTATTAATGAGACAAACTCAAAAAGCATCTTACATTTAGGGACAAGCACATTAAAAAACAAAAAGGCTCTTATATATAGACACGGAGGAAGTATGTTAATGGGTGAAGATATGGGTATATCTGAGCCTTATAGTTTATTCATCTCCGGGGAAAGAGAAGAGTAGCTCAACTTCGAGACTTACTGCAATGTGAGTAGCATTCAAGGGAAGAGTCAACAATTAATTGCGCAACGTATTTAGCTTGAACTCTCACGACCTCACGACAGTACCACCGAGGACAGCAGTGTAGTGGCACAGCTGGTGGTATTGAGATGCCTTATATCTCTCCTTAGGTCCCGTGTTCGAATTCCCCCTCCCCTCGCCTTGTAAAAAAAAAAAAAAACTCTCACGACAGTATAATAAACAGAATGTCGCATGTAATAAAGTTGGCATATTTCCTAGAAACTAGTTCTTTCTGAGTAAGCAAATTGATTACGGAAGAAAGTATAGATTTCATTTATTCCGATTCCCAAGAGAGGAAGAAAATTTATTATTCAAGAGGCTTGAGTTAATAATATCTCACCCCAGGAAAAAGCATCCCATTCAAGCGGCAGGCTTTGTCAGAGACAGATAGTAGCAATGTCTGTGAAGGTAATTGGATTACTGCACACTGAAATGAAACAACAAAAATTCAGCACCGGACTAAGCTAACCAAAACCAAGAAATGTAATCCCAAGTATACCCTGCCCATTCCCCTAATTCAAGTTAACCATAAGTATCTCCTATGCATGCAAACAAACAAAGAATACCCACAAAAAAAGCTCGTAGCATCTGCAGGCAGCAGGCATAAAATTTACAATGGTTGCAATCCTTCAATGAAACAAGTAAATTGTCCATTCTCATTCCGTATTTTGAAAACGGAGTTTGGAATAAAACAGGATAAATTATACAGGTGTGATTTACAAATTTTGAGTGACTGGTTATTATACGCTTTTGATCCCCACTTATATTTCTGGCAACAAAACTTTCTTGTAACTTGCCTATACAAATTCGGAACCCATTGTATTCGAGACATTGACACATACTAGGACATCTTGGATATAAATTGCAGCTTTTAAACAGACTGATAATGAACCATACAATTTCAGTAAAAATCATAAATACTTTCGAAGATAACCACAAGCATACAGAGTCATAGTTCCATGTAATTTAATACATTATATTTTCAGTCATGCGGTTTTTTTGAATCTTCCAATTTAATTAATCGGAGATCCTCACATTGTAAAAGTGACATTTTATCTTCTTTCTAGAACAAGGCTCGGTCTAAAGGTATCAAGCAGGAATAATACTTTATTGACTAATAAGATTGTTGTAGATTAGTAGAAGAAATTAAAGAAAAAGAAGAAACTAAGATGGCACTGATAACTTACCATCTTCTTTTCCTGAAGCTGATCAAGGAACCCATGTGGGTTCATGGCCCGAAAAACTAGGAAATCTGCCTTTCCAACGTATTGCCTTGTGTCAAAGCATTGTCAAGTCAGAATATTGCCTGAACCAACTTACAGCTACACACTCCAATATAAATAAGCAAGACCAAAGCCAAGCATAAAAAGGAAATTACTTGTTATTCATGTGGTCTTGAGATATAAGACGAACTATTTGGATTGTCGCTGGCCAGTTTGAGGCAAGCCTGGGACCCATAAAAAGCAGTCAGTGAATTTTTATAATTAATGCAAAGTTAGGCCAATATAGGTGACAATCTAAACCAACCGATGATGATCTAGACCAGGTAGACATTTAGGAAAATCCCATACTGCTTCAACCTTCTAGATATAAATTTGGAGTAAATGGTGTGTCATGAGGTTGAATTTTCGTATGAGCCTTGTAATTATGAAGAAATGGGAGAATTGTTGATATAAAGAGTTATGATCACTTCCATTTGCACATAATACGGAATACTCATGCACACTTTGATCTGTTAAAAGCATGTCCTGCCCATTTAACAATTATAGAAAGTCTAACCATTGACAATGATCCCTAGACTTCTTTGGAGAAAGAATATAACTTCTTGAACTTACGACTCAGAAGCTGTATAGTACCGATAACCCTGCCAAGAATAAAGTATTCATAAAATCAATACAGGCCACAAAATTACAGGACTTGCCACTATTAGGAATGGGATTGAAGAAAAATA
Source organism: Acacia crassicarpa (assembly GCA_034222035.1). Lineage (NCBI taxonomy): Eukaryota > Viridiplantae > Streptophyta > Magnoliopsida > Fabales > Fabaceae > Acacia > Acacia crassicarpa. The sequence goes on along the minus strand of JAWXYG010000009.1, from coordinate 39,432,946 downwards.
AAATAAAATAAATACAATGGTCAAATAAGGATGTTAGGAAATATATTTTAATTAGTATAGCAATCAATCAGGGATTATAGAGATTAGGGAATCAATCTACATAATGAGTTATTAAGTCTCATTAATTCCCTTGTCCCCTCTCTTGTGTATAAATACCTCTTACCACGTACATGAATGTACACACTTTTCATATTATATTTCTCTCTCTTTCTCTCTGGTTCTACATGATACCAGAGCTATAGGTTCCAAATTTTTTCCCCCTGTTTTAGTTTGGCAACAAAGAGAGAGGGAGAGTGTACTTTCGTTTTCTGTTCTGGGCCGTTTCAGCTGCCACGCACCACCTCACTGTGCTCACGAGGTCCTGATCGGCGGAACCCAGTCAGCCGATCGCCGTTCCGGCAGCACGTGGACGTTCATGCGCCTCCCTGAGCTCTGCCGTCAGTTACATGCGTCGGAGCGTGAGGGCATTTTTCGGCGACTTTTCTGCCGCCATTTGCTTTTCTGGGATCGACTTGTTGCACTCGTCCTGTCCCAGGTGGTTTCGTGCTCATTCCTTGTCATCTCACCATATGCTCTCTATTTGCCCACTGTTTGCTTAGTTGGTTTGCTTATTTTTTAGAGGATTTGTGGTTGTACTCTCGGTTTGTTCGATTTTTTGGGAGACTTTGTTTTTATAGTCTCGGTTGGGTCCTTGTGTGGCCCTTGTTACTCTTTGGCAGTTCGTGTGGCTGCTGTTTTCTGTTTTTGGGTGGAGATTTCTGGGGTTTGCACCTTGTGTGGCTGTTGTTCTTTGTTCCTTATTGGGTCTCCAACCTTTGATTTGCTTCTGGTTGCTATTCTAAGACAATTGCAAGTATTTCTCTGGTGTTTTACTTGGTTGTTTCTTATGGCTGAATCTAAACCTACTGGTGTGACTGAGATGGTTTCGGTTTCCAACAAAATTACTGATCACAAGTTGAATTGGACTAATTATTCGGATTGGATCAAAGCCATTCCCATGCATTTACTCAGTATTGAGAAGGAGGGTCATTTAACTGCATCCCTTCCTACGGACGATTCAAAGCTGACATGGGCACGAGCTAATGCCAGACTTTTCTTACAAATTCAAAATTCCATCGAGAGCGACATCCTCCCTTCGGTGAGTCATTGCAATACTGTAAATGAACTTATTGACTACCTTGAGTTCCTATACTCTGGAAAAGGGAATATTACTCGCATACATGAGGTTTGTAAGGGTTTCTATCGGGCCAAGCAGCAAGGTCAACCCCTAAAGAACTTTTACATGGAGTTCAAACAAATGTATGAGGAAATGTGACGGTTAATGCCACCAACAACTAATCTTCAAGCTCAGGTGGATAATATGGAAAAAATGGCGATTATGAGTTTTCTCAATGCTCTTGACCCATCTTATGAGACTGTTAGGTCTCAGGTATTATCTAGTTCTAAGCTTCCCTTGCTTCAGGATGTGTATTCTCGGGTGTTGCATGCCGATAGTATGGTCCACCCAGCTACTAACTCCCAAACTAGTACTTTAGCTGGCCGGGGTTCGACTGTTGATAGGCACCAGGCTTTTTCACGACAAGGAACTGGTCCACAAAATCCACCCTCTGCTACTCACAGGAAACCAAGCCTCCCAAGGCCTGGTACCAATCCTTCCGCTCCTGGTATTGTTTGCTATTACTGTAAGGAACCGGGTCATACGAAACGCTACTATCGTAAGTTGCAACAGAAGCAGCAACTCCACGGGTCTGCTCATATGGCCCAATCCTCTGATATCTCTGATGATGCTTTGTCCACACCAACTGCGCTTGCTACAGGTAACTCTGATTCGTGTCTTGTCACTTCTTCCTCGAAATAGATCATTGATTCCGGGGCAACTGATCACATGACAGGTAATCATCATTTATTCTCTTCATATGCACCTTATGCCAACCCCTCTTCGATCACAATTGCCAATGGTTCTTACTCCCGTGTTCTTGGTTCTGGCACTGTTCAACCTACCCAATCTGTTTCCCTATCATATGTTCTTAACATTCCTAACCTTGCTTTTAATCTTTTATCTCCTAGCAAGCTTACTCGTCACTTAAACTGTTTTATCTCACTTTTTCCTGACCATTGTTTAATTCAGGATCTTACGACGAAGCGGATTATTGGAAGGGGGTATGAATCTGGCGGACATTACTTCCTTGAAGATCGAGTTCTGCATTCCGTTGCTTGTGCTGGTGGTTCCTCTCTGTTTGATATTCACTGTCGGTTGGGTCATGTGTTCCTTGTCGTCTTTAAAGAGGTTGTATCCTCAATTTCATAATGTGTCTTCTTTAGAGCGTGAGTCGTGTCAGTTTGCCAAACATCACCGTCTTCATCTGACACCTCACGTCAATAAACGGGCTGCGTCCCTTTTTGATTTAGTTCATTCAAATATTTGGGGTCCGTGTTCTGTTGAGTCCAAGTCTGGTTTTCGGTACTTTGCTACGTTTGTTGATAATTCTCTAGAACCACCTGGCTTTATATAATGAAAAATCGTTCCGAGTTGTTTACTCATTTTTGCCATTTCTGTGCTGAAATCAAAACTCAATTTGGTGTTTCTGTGAAAATGTTACGAAGTGACAATGCTAAAGAATATTTTTCTACCCAATTTCAAAACTATATGCTCCAAAATGGCATGATTCACCAGTCCTCGTATGCAGATACACCAGCCCAAAATGGTGTTGCTGAAAGAAAGAACAGGCACTTATTAGAAGTAACCCGAGCTCTCATGTTTCAAATGAAAGTCCCCAAACCTTTCTGGGTTGATGTTGTGTCCACTGCTTGTTTTCTCATTAACCATATGCCATCTCCTGTTCTCAGTGGAGCCACTCCCTACACCACCTTGTTTCCTTCTAATCCTGTGTTTCCTATTGACCCCAAGATCTTTGGGTGTGTTTGCTTTGTTCGTGATGTTCAACCTACTCTTACCAAACTTGATCCCAAGTCTCTTAAATGTGTCTTCCTTAGGTATTCTAGGGTTCAAAAAGGTTATAGGTGTTATTCTCCCACTCTTCGACGTTATCTTGTATCTACAAATGTTACCTTCCATGAGTCAATCCCGTTCTTTCCTGTCTCTACTCCGACCCCATCCCTTGACATCCACGATAGCCTTGACAATATATTGCTCTATAAGATTCAGTTACCACCAGTGTAGGCGTCAGACCCGGCACCTGCTAAACCACCTGTCTATCATGTTTATCGGAAGCATCCCAAGGCAAGTAATGGCATTGAACAGGTTCCGGACCCACCAGTATCTGCTTCGGAGTCTGATCCGGCAATAGTTGCCCCTACTCCTATCGCTACACCAGACCCGACCCAGTGCCCGTGCTTGACTCCCCTGTCTCTACACCAGAATCAGTGCACGTGCCTGACTCTCCTGCTCCTATTGACTTGCCCATAGCCCTCCGTAAAGGTAAGCGATCTTGCACCTACCCTATCTCGTCTTTTGCTTCCTATAATCATTTTTCCCCTCAATCTTATTCTTTCATAGGCTCCTTAGATTCTATTACTATCCCCACTAATCTCCACCAAGCCTTAGCCCATCCTGGTTGGTGTGCTGCTATGAAAGAAGAAATGATGGCCCTTGATAAGGCAAGTACTTGGAATCTAGTTGACTTACCTCCTAGAAAGAGGGCTATTGGATGTACGTGGGTGTTCACGGTCAAAACAAAAGCTGATGGCACATTGGAACGTTTGAAAGCTCGACTGGTTGCCAAGGGTTATGCTTAGACCTATGGTGTTGATTACTCGGAAACCTTCTCCCCTGTGGCAAAACTATCCTCTGTTCGCCTCTTCATTTCTATAGCCGCCAACTATGGTTGGAATCTTCATCAGTTGGATGTTAAGAATGCTTTTTTGAATGATGATCTTCTAGAGGAAGTATACATGGAGCAACCGCCTGGCTTTGTTGCTCAGGGGGAGCGTGGGAAGGTATGCTGTCTTCAAAAGTCTCTATATGGCTTGAAACAAAGCCCTCGTGCTTGGTTTGATAGGTTTAACTCTGTGGATAAGAAATTTGGTCTGAGTCAAAGTAAGTGTGACCATTCTGTGTTTTATCAGCAGACAGATGCTGGGATGATTTTATTGGTGGTATATGTTGATGATATTGTTATTATGGGTAGCAATGCTTTGGGAATCTCATCACTGAATGTCTTTCTCAGTTCTCACTTCCAAACTAAGGATTTGGGTCCTTTAAAGTACTTTCTTGGGATAAAGGTTATAAGAAGTAAGAAAGGCATCCTTTTGACACAGAGGAAGTATGTTCTTGATTTGTTAAAAGAAATTGGGAAACTCGGAGCAGCACGGAGTAATTTTCCCATGATCCCTAATCCCTTCTTGGACATTGATGACCGTATACCATTTGATGAGCTACCTGAGGATGTACGAAAGAAAGTTGATCCAAAAAAGATCAAGCCATTTGCCCATCCTGAGAGATACCGTAGGTTAATTGGGAAATTGAACTATCTTACGGTAACTCGCCCCGATGTGACCTTTCCAGTTAGCGTGCTTAGTCAATTCATGACTGCACCAACCGTTGCTCAGTGGGAAGCTTTAGAACATGTCTTACATTATTTGAAGGGTTCACCTGGTTGTGGTGTTCTTTATACGAATCATGGCCACAACAAGATTGAATGTTTTTGTGATGCAGATCATGCAGGGTCAAAGGCTACTAAAAGATCCACCACAGAATAGTGTGTTTGTTGGTGAAAATTTAGTATCATGGAGGAGTAAGAAGCAAGATGTGGTTTCTAAGTCAAGTGCAGAAGCCGAGTATAGAACCATGTCTTAGTCAGTACAAGAAATTGTGTGGATTCACCAGTTAATGAAGGAGGTTGGTCTTACCACGTTATTACCTGTGAAGTTGTGGTGTGATAATAAAGTTGCTCTACACATAGCCTCCAACTCTGTGTTTCACGAACGTACGAAACACATTGAGATTGATTGTCATTTTGTACACGATAAGATCAAGAAGAATTTTATTTCCACTGGGCATGTGCGGTCTAATGATCAGTTGGGTGACCTTCTAACTAAGGCTTTAAATGGTACTCGGGTTAATTATCTTTGTAACAAGTTGAGCTTAATTAATATCTATGCTCCAACTTGAGGGGGAGTGTTAGGAAATATGTTAGGAAATATATTCTAATTAGTATAGCAATCAATCAGGGATTGTAGAGATTAGGGAATCAATCTATATAATGAGTCATTAACTCTCATTAATTCCCTTGTCCCCTCTCTTGTGTATAAATACCTCTTACCACGTACATGAATATACACACTTTTCATATTATATTTCTCTCTCTTTCTCTCTAGTTCTACAAAGGAGAACCAGGATAATGTGAGGGAAGCCAGATAATTTTTATCAAGCTTTGAGATCATACCTCTAGTCTGGTAATAAATACAGGCTGTCCTTGTCTTAGCCCACATAAACTTCCCTACATGATTGCAAAATTGATATAAAACTGATGCAAAAGCATGTAAGAATAACAATAACAAATTTTCATGACTCATGCGTTGTGGCAATTCCTACTTATCATGTGACGATTTACGGTTATTTATGGTTACAGTCACTGGAAAACATAGAATTGATTTATAGCATTTTAGGGGAAAAAAGAGAAAACTTCAATGAGGTTAAAGCAGAATTGTAAGAGTATGTTACATTTAATGAACCCACAATGCTATAAACACGTAGTAGTAAGCATTTTGAGCAAATTTTTTTCCTCGCATCTTACTTCTGGTTGTAATATCATCCATTCCACAATGTCAACATCCAGATTTACCAGAGAATAAGGTGGTACAAGTTATGACCATTGCACTATGCGTGATAAATAAAAACTGAAAATGGTAGCAAAGCAAAAACAATATAACACAACCTACAATACAAACATTTATGGGTATGTAATTATTAAATAGTGATAATGATAGTATAAAACAATGTGGGCAAAAGTAAGGACAAAGCAGAGGATTTAGAAAGGTCAGACATCTAAGAGATATAAGCTGCACTTGTCAACATCCAACATTCTTTTAAAGTTAATGATACTAACAGAAAAACAAAGACATGTTCCAACAAAATCTGGAATGGAAAAAACTACGGTCTCCTTTAGTGAACCATAACAGAAGAGGGAACCATTGCAATTAAAGTGAAAATTGCAGTTTGCAATAACTGTCTTGATTTTTCTTAAATAAACACTCTGTTTCTGTTGAATTTAGAGGGATAAAGCATACTCTATTCATCTGTTAAATAAAAAGAGAGTACATATGGGTCTTTATATAGGCAAACCTAGAGCTAACCCTAGAATCTATAATTTAATCTAATCAATCAAAAATAAATCAAATCAAAATAATCAAGATATAATATATCCATATCTAATCCTAAGATATAATAAATATCAAACTTAATAATAAGATAAAGATTAATCTAAATAATCCATAATATTCTAACAGTTTCATGTCAAATAACAATTTAGAATTAGATGGCCAAAAATTGATGAGCTGTAATACTTCAAAAACATACTCCAATCATGCCAAAACTCAATCACAAGTCTCACAAGGGATAAGTGAGAAATCATTCTTATCAAATCTAAAGAAACTGATGAAAAATGCGTGATGCTCCACTGATGATGGACAACATTCATTATAGAGGAAATGGTAGGATTTCAAATTCCATGCTAATTAGTCTAAAATTTTGTCAAGTAAGGAATAAAAATGCATGAAAGTCAAAGCTTGAGAGGCAGATTCACAAGGGTTAAAAAGGGATCAAGACAAACCTCCCAAACCTTCACATATTTTGATTGCGTAGATTGCATAGCACCTGAGGTCTGTTGTTGTAAAGACATGTTAGCTGCTGCATTATTCACACCAAGTGGTTGCATCCCCTGTTGTACTTGCTGAGACATAGGAATCATTGTACCAGTCCCAGAAGAGACAACTGATGGACCAAACAACAGATATCTTCAAAAAGGGACTTATAAAGGAGAAATTTGGAGATTATGTGGCCAAGTTGAACATGCTAAACATATACTCCTATGATCTAACTTGAGGTGACCGTTGTATAATCAAAATTTTAGGATTTAATAGAATTAATTGTATAGAATTGTAGATGACTGGCTCTTTATGGGAAAAGCACCAATATAGGAATTTTTTGCAAAAATTGTACCCAATTAGAGCAAGTAGGAAAATATTTACCAATGTAATGCAGTTAGTAGCGTCACTTGATGTGACACCACTAATGGCGTAAAAAGGAGCTGACGCCATTGACACTTTTGTGTTAGTAGCGTAAGGGATTGTTACGCCAATCAATTATTGAGTGGCGTAAGGGATTCATACGCCACTCAATTTGACTGGCGTATGGTTCCCTTAAAAAAAAAAAAATATATATATATATATATATATATAACAACAACAACAATAATAAAAGATTAAAAAAAATGGAATAATTTAAAGCTCTACTTTATTTAATTTGGAGTTAAAAGAAAGAAAGTATGGAGCTGAAATAACTCACTAAGACCGTCCTTTAAAAAATTACGCAGTACAATTATAACAATAAATCCCAGAACAGGGGTGACACCACTAACTGTATTACATTGGTAAATATCCTAATTAGCGACCTACCAATCTCAATTTATATACATTAAGGATGAGCTTGGTTTGAGGGGGGAAGAGGAGAGATAAATTTTTTCTCTTATCTTTACTAAATAGTCCATAAAATTTTTTCAATATTCTAAAAATATAACCTCCACAAAAGAGAATATTTTTCTCATTAATGACAGTTTAGTCAATATCCTCCTTAGGGTTTGTTTCCTTCCCATCCTCTCCCCTCTAACCTAACACACCAACACACCGTAAACCAAACAAAACACGCCGTAAGGGTACCATCCTAAAACCCTAAAATAAAGAAGACAATATGTTGTAGTATTGCTATAGCATTAAACTGTCCTATAAATCCTAGGCATTGCACTTGAATGGTGCGAGTGCGACCGTAGGGGCACTGCAGCCAATTCATGTCTATGTAAACTGTCCTTTCACCCCAAAACCGTTCATATCAATAAAAGTAGCCGACTGCAGTGCAAAATCATATATTTGAGATCTAAGAGTGTACGATGTGTTCAATCATTCAAATGATGCTAGAGGATCAAGCAAGTATCAAGCACGCAAGTCTATACACATGATATGGCATTTATAACTATCTTAGATAAACGATGCATCTGTTAAGCTTATTATCAACCTTGTGGCATAGAAGTAGGTACTGTGCCAGTCATGAGAGTGAAAACGTAGTTTTTACCTAAAAGTGGAAGGAGAATGAAAAATCGTAAAATAAAACGGAGTTTTTACGTGCATATGTATATAAAAAAAATTTCGAGAAAAGTAAAGTACCTGTCATCATACACACATATACTGATCAATGCAATATCAATCAAAATGTTCAACATTGTCATTGATCAAACCATATTTTTTATATGATTTTACATGATTAAATTGGGATTTTTAATACATTTTCTGGGACATTATTGTATGATTAAGTACTAAGTTGAGTTAGGAACATTTGTATTGAATTAAGTGTAATTAGGGGTAAAATGATCTTTATTTATTAATTACAGAAAAGGACCCAGATGTTTTGAAATTTCAGTTCTGCCCCAAAATAGTTTGAAAATTCTCACTTTAGTCCCTCTCCAGAACTTTTAAAACTTTCATTTAAGTCCCTTAGTAAAAACTGTGTTTTTTTGCAAAAACTCGCCGTTTTTACGTTTTTTCGCGGCGTTTTTTGCGTTTTTACCTCTGATGTGTTTTTTTCACAACGTAACGCGTTTTTCCCTGAAAAAAATGTAAAAGCGGCGTTTTTTACGTTTAAATCGTGATTTTGACTACCATGGTCCCAGTAATTGGTGTAACAGGGCCTGCATCCATCTTGACAGGACTCTGATTTGAAGGTAGAGATGTGATCCCTGAATGACTCAAAGCAGAATGCGCTTCCCTGAAACTTTCAGATATTAAAATAAGAAAATGGGAACTTTTTGTATCAACAGGTGGATCTGCTGCACGGCTGTTTCGATTGGGTTTGGAGTTCGTCACTATTCTTCATCGCCTTCTTCAGCTGGAGGGGATCGCAGTGATGCAAGCTAAAAAAAAAAAAACAGAGGCAACCGGCTTGTCTCCTATTCTTTTAATATCCGCTTCCCTCCTTCTCTCAGCTGGAGAGGATTGTAGCGATGCACACTAAAAAAGAGGGAAGCGGCTTGTCTCTTATTGGGCTTTCCCTCCTATTCTCAGCCGGAGAGGATCGCAGCGATGCACGCTAAAAAAGAGGGAAGCGGCTTGTCTCCTTTTCCCTCCTTTCCTTTAAATGTTTGGGATAGTGGTGGGTAATCCGACTTATAGAAAAATTTAATTGGGTAAAAGTTATACTGTGAAATATAATTTATGTTTGAATTGATTGTTGCATAAGTAGTTTATAAAAAAGTTTGATTGCGTAAAACTTGTTTAGAATGACTTATGAATAAGTGATTTTTGAGATAATTACAAAAAAAAAAAAGAATCAAAATTACCAAAAATATGAAAAATACTAAATTACAAAATTTGGCAATGCTAAAATTCATAATTGGATCAAATAAATATTACATACGTAACTAGAAACTTAGGCCCTATACAAATAAATATTACATAAGTAAATAGTAAATGCTCTGTGGTACCTTCAAGCTCAGGCAGTTGGTGAGTTAGACAAAAATGACAATTCTGCTACTATATAAGTCCATAAGCTCAAGCTTGTTTTGATAAGCTAGCAAAATAAGCTTTTGAAATAAGTCCATAAGCTCTCCATAAGGTGGATTGGGTACAGATTGCATCCAAACAAAAAACACTTATAAGCCTGATTGGAACACTAAATAAGCATATAAGCCCCTCCTAAAAGTCATATTATTCTTTTCATATCTGCTCACCTTCTTTTCTTTGGAAGGGCATCGTTTTGGCGGAAAAAGTGATCACCTAGTCTTTTTTTTTTAAGAAAAAAAATATTTTAGGATATTGATAATTACTAAAAAAAATATTTCAGGATAATAACCATACTGAAAAAATACTTCATCATCTAAAAAAAATATTTTAGGATCTTCAAAAATTATTTGAAGTATTTTTCAATATTAATTAATATCCTGAAATATTTTTTTAGTACCAATCAGTACCCTAAAAAAATTTTTAAGACCATAAAATAATTTTTCAAAATCATCAAGTATTTTTGTTAGTATTTCAAAATCATCAAGTATTTTTTTTAGTATCTTAAAGTATCTTTTTAGTACCGGTGAGTATCTTGAAGTATTTTTTCAGTACCAGTTAGTATCATGAAGTATTCCTTTAGTACTAGTCAGTACTCTAAAATATTTTTCCAAGATCTTAGAATAATTTTTCAAAATCATGAAGTATTTTTTCAATGCCGTTCAGTATCCTAAAGTATCTTTTAAGTACATTTTTTACTACAAGCCAATATGACAGTATCATGAAGTATCCTTTTAGTACTCGTCAGTAGCCTGAAATATTTTTTCAAGATGACAAAATAATTTTTATAGATCATAAAGTATTTTTTTCAATACTGTAAAATTTTTTCCTTTTTTTTTTTAAAAAAAGACCAGCTGCTTACTTTTTCCACCAAAATGATGTCGTTCTAAAGAAAAAGAGGGGAGCGGATATTAAAAGAATTGGAGACAAGCCAGTTCCAAAAAAGAGGGTGGAGAGATTTTTTTCAAGCAACTGGACCTTCTTTTCAGGTGCGACTCAGAGAGAGCAGGATGTGCCATCACTACTCACTACTATGATTCTTCTTCTGCCTTTGTTTGGAAGGACAACATTTTGGCAAAAGTTTGTCAAATATTTTAATTGTCTATAAGATAATATACATCAAAACTTAGGTTTTGCAAACGTTTGTCAAACACTCTAAAATTGTATAGAAGCTAGCTATTCTTCATCAAAAGCTAGGTTTTGGGGAAAAACTATTTTTTTTTTTTTAGATTTTTCTTTCTCCTAAGCCATCATCAATATTTTTTCATTACCAGTTAGTATCCTTAAGTATTTTTATAGTACCCTTCAGTATCCTAAAATATTTTTTCAAGATTAGTCATTACCTTGAAATATTTTTTTCAATATCATAAAATAAATTTTCAAGATCATTAAGTATTTTTTTCAGTAATTTTAGTATCTTTTTAGTGCCCATCAGTGTCTGAAATAATTTTTCAAGATCAGTTATTACCTCGAAATATTTTTTTTAATATCCTAAAATAAATTCTTAAGATCATAAAGTATTTTTTTTAATACCAGTCAGTACTTTGAAATATTTCATGATCTTAAAAATTCATTTTAGGATATTTAAAAAATATTTCAGGGTAATGAGTGATATTGAAAAAATATTTCAGGTTACTGAAGGGTACTTAAAAAATAGCTAAGGATATTGACTGGTATTGAAAAAAATATTGATGATGACAGATGAGAGAGAAAAAGATGAAAAAAATAGCTTTTTACAAAACCTAGGTTTTGGAACAAAAACCTAGATTTTGATGCAGAATAGCTTTTGGACTGGTAAACTTTTACCAAAACCTAGGTTTTCATACAAAATAGCTTATGAACAATTTTATAGTGTTTGACAATCTTGTGTTAAAACCTAGATTTTGATGCAGAATAATTTTTAGACAATTTCAGAGTGTTTGACAAACTTTTGCCAAAACCTAGGTTTTGAAGTTATCTACACACAATCATTTTTATCTAAAAGCTATTTTTCAAAAACTACTTGTAGTTCATAAATCCCAAAAACTATTTTCTAAAAATTATTCTTTAAAAGACATTTTTACTTCATAAATCCTAAAAACTATTCTCCAAAAGTTATATCTAAACAGGCTACAAGTTAGACAACTATTCTTCAAAAATTATATCCAAACAGGCTACAAGTTGGACGAGTTTGGTGAGGGAGAAGGAACGGGGGTAAATCTATAAGTATAAATTTCTAAACCCCACCTAACAGTAAATTGGCTTTTGGATAAAGCAACTCAAAATAACTATATTAAAGCTGCTTTTGACCAATAAGTTAAATTGGAAAAAAGTTCTTACAAAAAGTACGATTTCCCCTTAAACCTATTTCAAACACGTAATAGCCAAATGCCTAAATAATAGATGATTTGCTGCGAAAAAAATATCTTGATGATCTGAAAAAAGAGTGCTTTTTATTCAATAATTTAACACACAAAAATTAATAATCGCTCCCCTTTTTAATTAACTGTTTTCTTCTAATTTTATAATATTACACTTAATTATTAATAGTTATATATTTACTTAATAATTACTATAATGATAAACTTTCAACTCACTAGTTTGATTTCATTTAATTGTAAATAAATATGTTACTCAATTTTAAATATAAAGTTACGAAATTTAACAATAAATATATTTGGTTCCACCAAATGCTTCAATCAGTTCTTTCCCTTTTAATTAAAATGGAGCTCAACCAATAGTGTGGAAGTGCGGTTGTAGATGAGTGATACAAGTGCCTTCATCATTTCTTTACCAATTTAGTTTTAAAAACATCATGTGCATATATAAACACGGGAAAGTGCGGATATGCCACAGTATTTAGCTAGCAACTTAATAAAATTCTAATTAAATAGAGTTTCCTGCAAGAGTCTTCATGTTTCATTGGCAAAATAAATCACCGCAAGACTATACCATCTGCAATCACAAATTTGAAACTATCACTATAACTGCCAAGAACCATACGTAAAACTGAGCTAGCTCATGAATCCACCTCCACCCATGTTGGGTGCACCCTGCGATGACAACTGTGCCTGAGAAACCAGCTGTGACCCTCCCGGACCTTGAACGTATGCCGCTTGACTCATGTTGTTTCCAATATATTGAGTAGGTAGAAATCGAATATAAAGTAAATAGAATAGTAAAACAAGAATCTATATTATTGAAATAGGACATACAGAGAGCATACAACAAGTCTGTATAATAAAGAAAAGCTTTAAACGAACTCATAAGACTGCCGATATAGAATGGAAAAATGCAGAAATCCGGGCCCAACTTTCGTTGTGTTCTTAAGACAATTTTGTTCTCTCAATACGGATGCCGAAGGTTTTCTGAGCAATTGCCTCCCAGGATAGAGCGGATTATTCATCTCCAGAAAGATGGCTCTGTCTGTCTGAAGCCCCAGCAAATCCAACGAGTCTGCTTTCGGAACGCACAGAATGTATATGCAGAATGTAGAGAGAGAGTATGTAGAAAAACATAATCTAATCTGTGACTAGGGCGCCCTATTTATAGACTTTGAAAAAATATGATCAAATGGACTCGTCCGTTGCTGTGAATTGGTGCGTTTGTCCAAACAGATGCACTATAATGGAACGAACAGAGGCGACCCGCGTCTGTTCACAGTGAATTGGTGCGTCGAACAAAGGCGACCTGCATCCGTTGACAGCGAACTGGTGTGTCGTACGAACAGACGCACCAGAACGAAGCGAACGATCCGAACGGACAGCAATACACAGCCGCTGGTTGGAAAAATCGGAGAGGTATAGCGGGATTATTTTAACGTTCGGAAATTCAAAAAAATTATTTAATAAAAAATTATTTTTAATCCAAAAAATAATTTAATAAAAAGTTAAATTTTTATTTCATACGCGCGGACCAGACTGGACGGCGGCGTGCGTGTGTGTGGTGGACCAAGGGTCACCTAAGTCCTCACCCCTCCACAAAAATGGGTTGGCCCAAGGGCCCAATTAGTAGGAGTCAAGTTGGGGCTTATATACCCTCCAACTTCTCTCCAACTAAGCAATGTGGGACTATTCTCTTTCACACACATTCCTTCTTAATTTTTTCCTCTTCTTTTCCATCCTTCTTCTTATTCGTAACCCATGGGATTTTATCCTAAAATTCCAACAATCCCCCACATGGATAAGAAGTTAGTCCATCATGATCAAATGCAAATGATCATGTATGCAAAATGCGGTTCCTCTACGAGAAACAACTGGATCGAGAAAGGTAGGGGTTGCCTTTGAGCCTTCTCTAGTAAAAACCTATCGGATATATTGATCAATCAGTGGACGCGCTATCTTGCACTGTCGACCTTTTAGTGTATACCAAGACAATAAGAGTTACACAGTTGCTCCTCTAGCATCGTTGGTTCTCATGCTGTGTCCATTTTGGCCCTGGACACCGCCTGGTTCTGTGAATGTTCTAGAGAATCGGCCGTTTTAAATTCTCATAGAAGCGGCCCGCACTTCACTCTCACATAGGTGATTCCTTGTGATGTAAGTTATCATACATCATCTAAACACATCAGATTAAGAAACCATTAAAAGCTTATAAGCTTATCTTTTATATATATGCACTGTTTGTCTAGGAATGAGTATGAGTTTAAAACTCCATAGTGTTAACAGTCGATCATCACTTAGTTGTCTCTTTAAACCTAGTTCGTGGGATCTCTACTCTCCTAGGTAGAGTTACCGCAATAATCAACAATGGATCGACCTTAAACCCATTCCTTTGGACAATTTCCTAACTATCTTTCTAGGAATCCCTTTAGTCAATGGATCCACTATATTCTCTTTTGATTTCACATAATCAATTGAGATGATTCAGATTTTGCAGATCAATCACATTTTGCAGCAACCGTGGTCTGTTCTCATTAGGCATGTGATGAGATCTCAAAACCAAGTGGTAGATCGTTTAGCAAAGGAAGGCTTCTTAGTTCCTTCTTTCTTTGATAGGTGTCCAGATTACTTAAGGACCGTAGTGCTTAATGATTGTATGGGAGCTAATCCCCCTTTTTTACCAATTTTAATTAATGGCCATGCCTCTCTTTTAGCCAAAAAAAATTGTGATGATTCCATTCGAAAGTAGTTGTCTAATGGTATCATGTCTACGACGTATATGTCTAGACTTGCCGTTGTACATGACATTCTTGGCTCTACCAATAGTTGCTTGACTATCACAGTGTATACACACTGCTGGTACTGGCTTTGGCTAACTAGGAATGTCTTCAAGAAAGTTACGAAGCCACTCGGCTTCCTCACCAGCTTTATCTAATGCAATGAATTCTGCTTCCATAGTTGATCTTGCAATGCAAGTCTGCTTAGATGACTTCCAAGACACAGCACCCCCACCAAGGGTGAATACATATCCACTTGTGGATCTTGTGTCATTAGAGTTAGTGATCCAATTTGCATCACAATATCCTTCTAGTACTGCAGGGTACTTCTCATAATGCAAAGCAAAGTTTTGAGTTTGCTTTAAGTAACCCAAAACTCTTATCATAGCTTTCCAATGAAACTCATTTGGATTACTTGTAAAGTGACTCAACATGCTTACTGCATAGGCAATATCAGGTCTAGTGCAGTTCATAACATACATAAGACTGCCTAGCACTTAAGCATATTCCTTTTATTTAACAGCTTCGCCAGTATTTTTTAACATTTGAAGACTAGTTTCTATAGGGGTCGACACAAGAGTTATGTTTAAACTCTTGAATTTCTCAAGAATTTTAAAAATATAGTGTGTTTGTGATAAAGCTAACTCTCCACATGTTTTATGGATTTTAATTCCTAAAATGACATCTGCTAGACCCATATCTTTCATGTCGAACTTACTGGTAAGCAATTGCTTAGTAGCTTTAATCATTTGATTATTACTACCCGTTATCAACATGTCATCTACATAAAGACATACTATGGCAAACCCATTTTCAGTATTTCGAATGTATACACACTTGTCACATTCATTAATGCTAAAGCCATTTAATAATATAACTTCATCAAATTTCGCATGCCATTGTTTTGGGGCTTGTTTAAGTCCATAAAGGGACTTTATTAAATGACAAACTTTCCCTGCTTGTCCTGAGACAACAAAACCCTCAGGCTGTTCTAGATAAATTTCTTCCTCTAATTCACCATTCAAGAAGGCTGTCTTTACATCCATTTGATGTAACTCCAACCCATTCAATGCTGCTAATGCGATCAACATTCGAATGAATGTAATTCTTGTAACAGGTGAATAAGTATCAAAGTAGTCTAGGCCTTCACGTTGTCTGTAGCCTTTTACTACTAGCCTAGCTTTGTACTTATCAATAGTGCCATCTGCTTTCATCTTCTTTTTGAAGATCCACTTAGTTCCTAGAGGCTTATTACCAGGAGGAAGGTCAACCAACTCCCAAGTGTGGTTTGACATAATGGATTCAATTTCACTATTGATAGCCTCTTCCCAGAATGGCGCTTCAGGGGAACCCATAGCCTCTCCAAATGTTCGAGGCTCATTTTCTAGTAGATAAGTCATAAAATCAGGACCAAAGGATGTTGAAGTCCTTTGCCTAGTGCTACGTCTAGGTTCCTCCTGTTCAAGGTTATCATTAGTTATTGTACCTGGAGATATCATAGTGTTGTTATTATCATTATTCTTATTATACGGAAATACGTTTTCAAAGAACGTAGCATTCCTTGACTCAATAACCGTATTCACATGGATATCTGATACATCAGACTTATAAACTAGAAAACGATATGCACTACTATTATGTGCATAACCAATAAACACACAATCTACTATCTTGGGTCCAATTCTTAATCTTTTAGGTTTAGGAATCTCAACCTTCGGCAAGCACCCCCACACTTTCAAATATTTCAAGGTTTCTTTCCTTTCCATATTTTATATGGTATGGTTTTTATCATTTTATGAGGCACTCTGTTAATTAGAAAGTTAGCCGTTAGAATGGCTTCCCCCCACAAATTTTGTGGTAAACCGGACTCAATTAATAATGCATTCATCATTTCTTTCAATGTCTGATTTTTCCTCTCTGCAATCCCATTTGACTGCGGAGCATAAGGAGCAGTTGTCTGGTGTATTATACCAGATTCTATACAGAATTCTTTGATTGGGCCATCATATTCTCCCCCGCGATCGCTCCTTACTATTTTAATTTTCTTGTTAAGTTGATTTTCAACTTCAATTTTATATTGTTTAAAAGCAATAATAGCCTCATCTTTACTATTAAGCAAATACACATAACAATATCTACTACAATCATCAATAAATGTGATAAAATATTTCTTATTACCCCTATATGGTACAGATTTCATATCACATATATCAGTATGTATTAAATCTAAAAACTCAGTTGATCTTTCAATAGAAGAAAAAGGTAACTTAGAAAATTTTGATTCAATGCATACTTGACATTTATTTTTATTTGAACAATCAACTTTAGGCAATAATTCTAAATGAATTAAATTTTTAATTGATTTATAATTAACATGTCCTAATCTTTGATGCCATAAATTAGAGGACTCAAGCATATGGATAGAACCAATAATATTATTAACAGAACCGTTATTGGTGACAGTCATTACATTAACTTTGAAAAGGCCCTCACTAAGGTAACCCTTTCCAACATACATATCATTCCTAGAAAGTATAAACTTATCAGATACAAATACAAGCTTAAAACCATTTTTGCTTAAGAGGGATCCAGAAATCAGATTCTTGCTAATATCAGGCACATGAAGCACATCATTAAGTGTCACAACTTTTCCAGAAGTCATCTTCAAAACCACTTTCTCAAAACCTTCAACCTTTGAAGTAGAAGAATTTCCCATATACAGTTGTTCATCTTGCTTTGCAGGAGTGTAAGAAGAAAACATCCATTTGTTTGCACATACATGCCTGGTGGCACCACTGTCCACCCACCACTCCTTGGTATTTCCAACCAAGTTACATTACATTCCAATTGCTGAAAGACTCATACTATCCATCTTGTCAGTGGTATTGTCAACCATATTGGCTTTAGTGTTCTTCTTCTTGAGATTCTTTGGCTTCTTGCACTCCTTAGCACGGTGGCCAGGCTTCCCGCAATTATAACACTTACCTTTGCTAGGGCCTTTGTTATGACCTTATTTGAATGATCCCTCATTAGAGCGCTTGCGTTTCTTGGGCTTCGGACCATCTTCCACAATGTTGGCCTTCGAAACTATAGGGTTGCTGCCAAGTTTCTTTTCAGAAATCTTGTTGTCTTCTTCTATTCTCAATCTTACAATCAAGTCTTCAAGTGACATCTCCTTACGCTTGTGCTTGAGGTAATTCTTGAAGTCCTTCCAAGATGGTGGCAATTTTTCAATAAATGCAGCAACTTGAAAAGACTCGCTAAGAGACATCCCTTCGGCATGAATCTCATGCACAACCAATTGAAGTTCTTCAACTTGACTCACCACAGATTTAGAATCAAGCATCTTGAAGTCCAAAAATCTGCCAATAATAAATTTCTTCAAGCCAGCATCTTCAGTTTTGTACTTCTTGTCCAGACTCTCCCATAATGCTTTAGTTGTATCCAAAGCACTATATACAGTATACAGTGTATTGTTTAGACCATTGAGAATTTAGTTTCTACAAACGAAATCAAAATGTTTCCAAGCATCTATCGCAGCAACCTTTTCCTTGTCAGCCTATTGTCCTTCTTCCAATTTTGGAGCATCTTCAGTGAGAAACCGTGCCAAGTTCAATGTGGTTAAATAGAAAAACATTTTCTGCTGCCATCTTTTAAAATCATTCCCATTGAACTTTTCTAGTTTTTCACCATGCATTGGAGCAGGATCACTTGGGTTAATCAGATTGGTACTTCTACTTGCCATTTCTATTGTTAAAAACAGAAACTAATCACACAGATTAATCCAAAACAGTATAATAATAATATTTTCAAAAACTAAACATAGATTCAATTCAATATCACTACCAACGTATAAAATCAGCAAAGATATAAATTACTATAAACTGATTTCAATCACAAAAATTGTCTTAAGATTGTTGTTTCCAATGTATTGAGTAGGTAGAAATCGAATATAAAGTAAATAGAATAGCAAAACAAGAATATGTATTATTGAAATAGGACATATAGAGAGCATACAACAAGTCTATATAATTAAAAAAAAAGCTTTAAACGAACTCACAAGACTGCCAATATGGAATGGAAAAATGCAGAAATCCAGGCCCAACTTTCGTTGTGTCCTTAAGACAATTTTGCTCCCTCAATACGGATGCCGAAGGTTTTCTGAGCAATTGCCTCCCAGGATAGAGTGGATTATTCGTCTCCAGAAAGATGGCTCTGTCTATCTGAAGCCCAAGCGAATCCAACAAGTCTACTTTCAGAACGCACAGAATGTATATGCAGAATGCAGAGAGAGAGTATGTAAAAAACGTAATCTAATATGTGACTAAGGCGCCCTATTTATAGACTCTGAAAAAACATGATCAGAAGGACTCGTTCGTTGCTGCGAACTGGTGCGTTTGTCCAAACAGACGCACCAGAACGGAACGAATAGAGGCAACCCGCGTCTGTTCATAGCGAACTGGTGCGTCGAACAGAGGCGACCCGTGTCCGTTCACAGTGAACTGGTGTGTCGTGCGAACAGATGCACCAGAACGAAGTGAACGATCCGAACGGACCGCAATACGCAACCGTTGGTTGGAAAAATCGAAAAGGCATAACGGGATTATTTTAACGTTCGGAAATTCAAAAAAAAATAATAAAAAATTATTTTTAATCCAAAAATAATTTAATAAAAAATTTAATTTTTATTTCACACGCGCGGATCAGACCAGGTGGGCGGCGCGCGCGACCGAACCGAACCGAGCCGATGGTCATAAAGGGGGTAAAGAATGGGAGCGGACAGTAGAAGAAAAGGATACAAGCCAAGTCCCAGCTACACACTCTAATATAAGTAAGCAAGACCAAAGCTAAGCACAAAAAAGAAATTACTTGTTATTCATGTGGTCTTGAGATGTAAGACGAACTATTTGCATTGTCGCTGGCCAGTTTGAGGCAAGCCTGGGACCCATAAAAGCCAGTCAGTAAATTTTTCTAATTCATGCCAGGTTAGGCCATTATAGGTGACAATCTAATTATCTAAAGCAACTGATAATGACCTAGACCTGGTAGACATTTAGGAAAATCCCATACTCCTTCAACCACATAGATATAAATTTGGAGCAGATGGTGTGTCATGAGAGGTTGAATTTTTCGTATGAGAGAAATGTTTATCTTAAAGAGTTATGATCACTTCCATTTGCACATAATACGGAATACTCATGCACACTTTGCTCTGTTAAAAGCATGTCCTGCCCATGTTAACAATTATAGAAAGTGCAACCACTGACAACAATCCATAGACTTCTTTGATTAAAGAATATAATTTCCTGAACTTACGACTCAGAAGCTGTATAGCTCCGATAACCTTGCCAAGAAGAAAGTATTCATAAAATCAATACAAGCCACAAAATTGCAGGAATTGCCACTATTAGGAATGAGATTGAAGAAAAAAATAAAATAAAATTAATGCAATGGTCAAATAAGGAGAACTAGATAAGGTGAGGTAAGCCAGATAATTTTTATCAAGCTTTGAGATCATACCTCTAGTCTGGTAATAAATACAGGCTGCCCTTGTCTTTGCCCAGATAAAACATGAATTGCAACAATTGATATAAAACTAATGCAAAAGCATGCAAGAATATCAATAAGAAATTTTCATGACTCATGCTTTGTGGCAATTCCTACTTATCATGTGACAATTTACAGTTATTTATGGTTACAGCCACTGGACAACATAGAATTGATTTATAGCACTTTAAGGGAAAGAAGAGAAAACTTCAACGAGGTCAAAGCAGAATTCTAAGGGTATGTTACATTTAATGAACCCATAATGCTATAAAGACGTAGTAGTAAGCATTTTTAGTAAATTTTTTCTTCGCATCTTGCTTCTGGTAGTGATATCATCCATTCCACAATGTCAACATCCAGATTTACCAGAGATTAAGGTGGAACAAGTTATGACCATTGCACTATGCGTGATAAATAAAAACTGAAAATGGTAGCAAAGCAAAAACAATATAACACAACCTATAGTACAAACATTTACGGGTATGTAATTATTAAATAGTGAAAATGTAAAACATTCTCGAGCAAAAAAAAAAAAAAAGTAAAACATTGTGGGCAAAAGTAAGGACAAAGCAGAGGATTTAGAAAGGTCAGACATCTGAGAGATATAAGCTACACTTGTCAACATCAGTATTCTTTTAATGTTAATGATACTAACAGAAAAACAAAAACATGTTCCAACCAAATCTGGAAAGGAAAAAACAACGGTCTCCATTGGTGAACCATAACAGAAGAGGGAACAATTGCAATTTAAATGAAAATTGCATTTTGCAATAACAGTCTTGATTTTTCTTAAATAAGCACTTCGTTTCATGTCAAATAACAATTTAGAATTAGATGGCCAAAAATTGATGAGATGTAATACTTCAAGAACATATCATGCCAAAACTCAAGCAAACTGATGAAAAATGCATGATGCTAAGCTGATGCTGGACAAAATTCATTATAGAGAAAATGGTGGGATTACAAATTCCATACCAATTAGTCTAAAATTTTCTCAAGTAAGGAATAAAAATGCATGAAAGTCAGAGCTTGAGAGGAAGATTCACAAGGGTTAAAAAGGGATCAAGACAAACCTCCCAAACCTTCACATATTTTGATTGTGTAGATTGCATAGCACCTGAGGTCTGTTGTTGCAAAGGCACGTTAGCTGCTGCATTGTTCACTCACACCAAGTGGTTGCATCCCCTGTTGTACTTGCTGAGACATTCCAGGAGTAGGAATCATTGTACCAGTCCCAGGATAGACAACTGATGGACCAAACAACAGATATCTTCAAAAAGGGACTTCTAAAGGAGAAATTTGAAGATTATGAGGCCAAGTCGAATTTGCTAAACATAAATATATATGATCTAATTTGAGGGTAAGTGTTGTATAATCAAAATTTTAGGATTTAATAGAATTAATTGTATAGAATTGTATGTAACTGGCTCTTTATTATTCTGGAAATGGTAGAAAAATATCATTTGAATTTTAAAATCTTGTTGACAACAATAATAATGGCCTTAACAAGAATATTAAAACAATATACAACTCGTTTTGTTGGGAAATCATTTATATGAGATTTTGAAAATCAAATGATATTTTCTTGGGATTCTCCCTTATAATTTTTTATTTTCCCTACTATTACATATCCCTCGTATTGTTTTTCCCTTTTATATCATCGGGCTACTGTATATATTGTAATAGGGATAGGATATTGTTACTACCATTTTTTCTTCGCTAGAATAGAATCTCATATACTTTTATCATTTCTTTCTCCTATTAAGATTTCAATCTAACGATGAAAAAATGGTAGTGATAAGTCTGATACTCATTACCCTCTCTTTGCCTACCCTTTTCAAAATACCATTAGATTAATCTAATGTCTGAGATTTGAGGGATAAAATAAACCTTTTATCTATTTTCTCCCACCCTCTTTCTCTCCCCTCCGCTTGAACGTCCGGTAGGATCCTTCCCCACAACATCAGCATCATCGTTCTCAAACTTACTAACAGACAAACAGGCACCAGAATCCATAACTATCACGGATTTTAAAAAACCAAAATGTCCTACGAAGAGAGTAGTCGATTCGGTTTGGCTCGCGAAAAAATTAGAAACCCTATAATTTGATCGATATCCGTATATTTCATTTTTTTTCTTACTTTCATCTATTTGGTTTATTAGGGCTTCTAGGTGTACTCAGATTTTGAATCAATTCTGGTCAAATAAGGCAACCTTTCATCTTCATGTTGTCATTTGGCTGGCTTTAAAATTTTTCGTAGCACAATTCTCTGTCGTTAAGGGTGTACATGGTAACACTCCCAAAATGACTTTTCTCTTAATTTTCTGTGCCCTGGAACAAAAATGGATGGGAATTGTGTTTGGTAAATCTGGTTTTTTATTTTGCTTCTAGGATGAACCGGTTTATTTTTTGTGCTGGGGAGTAAAAAAAAAAGAAGCTAAAAATTTTAGCTTTTCTCTTGCTGAGCATAAAATCAAAACCTATTTTAAACAACACATCTCATCTCAGAAACAGTGCTAGGCAACAGAATGGTTGTCATGCACACCCTAAGTGTTCCGAGGGAAATCTTTCCACTGGGAAGTCATTTTTTTTTGGGTCAAGGTGCATATCTGCCAACCAACTATTACCCGAGGAGCGTCTAGGCCAAATAACTATTGAGGGCACCAAAATTGCCAATCAACAATTAAAAAGTGAAAAAAAAAAACACAATTTGAAGCAGATTCGCCAACGAACTATTACCCCATTACTGTCTTGGTGTCTCCGTCTTCCATTGACTGTCACAGTGTCAATGACATCAGCATTTCCAAAGCTTCTATTGTTGCTGGGTGTTCCACTCACCCTCTTGAACTCATCTAGTAGTCCACAAATTTCGACTGGCATGCACCTTGCACCCTGGTTCCATCCCACTGATGCCACAAGCAGCAACCACTACTGCCGCAATGCCTGCTCCCATGGGTCCTATCTCTGTTGGTGTTTTCCTTTTCCAACAAGAAGGCTTAACCGCTCTTTTCTCTAGTGTTTCCGCCTCCGTCCTACGCCAGTGCCTCATATTTTAACTTAATTGTGATAGTTATTTTTTTAAAAAATAGTTATTTGGTGTTTTTTTTTCACTTTTAATAGTTATTTGGTGTTTTTTTCACTTTTTAATTGTTGATTGGCAATTTTGGTCCCCTCAATAGTTATTTGACCCAGACGCTCCTCGGGTAATAGTTGGTTGGCAAATCTGCACCTTCACCCTTTTTTTTTTAAACCTACGCTTTCTGATCAATTTAAGAAGTTTAGTTCCTTTTGTGCCTTCGTATTTCTTTGAGAGAAGAAAAAGAGGATGAGAGGCGGTGAGAGAAAGAAAGAGATAAAATGATTTATTTTATCTCTCAAATCTTCACTGTTAGATAAGATTTTAATCTAATGATATTAGAAGGGTAGGTAAAAAGGTAGACAAAATAAAAATAGACAGAATAACTTATCCTTTTTTAAGATCCTAAAATAATTAATTTTTTAAGATTGTGAACTTTCAATTAACAGTTAGTACCTGAAATATTTTTTCTAGACCGATCAGTATCTTTTTGATACTGTTAGTACCCTAAAATATATATATATATATATAATTTTTTAAAAAGCAAAGCTTCACTGTTTTTGAAGCAAAACTGCACCATTTTAAAGAAAAGGACGCAGGGGACATAAATGGGTATTCTCAACAAGAAATCGTGCCTATGGGTATCTCAAAAGCACAATTTCTCATTAAACTATTCCAAACACATTAGCCAAGTGCCCAAATAATAGATGATTTTCTGTGAAAAAAATTATCTCAACAATCCAAAAAAAGAGCGTTTTTAATTCTATAACACACAAAAATTAATAATCGTATCCCTTTTTAAATAACTGTTTTCTTTCAATTTTATAATATTAGACTTAATAGTAATAGTTATATGGGATAAGATATTGTTGCTACCAATGTTATGTCACTACCAAGTCACTATCACTTTTTCACCGTTAAATCAGAATCTCATCTAGCTTTATAAAATTGGTAGTGACAATATCCTATCCCTAGTTGTATATTTACTTAATAATTTCTATAATGATAAACTTTCAATAGAGTAGTTTGATTTCATGTAATTATAAATAAATATGTTATTCAATTTTAAATATTAAGTTATGAAATTTAACACTAAATATATTTGGTCCCACCGAATGCTTGAATCAGCTCTTTCCTTTTAAATCAAAAGTGAGCTAAACCAACCGTGTGGACGTGGGGTGTGGATGAGTGATACAAGTGCCTTCTATCATCTCTTTACCAACCTAGTTTTAAAAACATCACGAGCATATAAACACAGGAAAGTGCGGATATGCCACAGTATTTAGCTAGTAAATTATTAAAATTCTAATTAAATAGAGTCTCCTGCAAGAGTCTTCATGTTTCATTGGCAAAATAAATTAACGCAAGACTATACCATCTGCAATCACAATTTTGAAACTATCAATATAACTGCCAAGAGCTATACGTAAAACAGAGTTAGCTCATGAATCCACCTCCACCCATGTTGGGTGCACCCTGCGATGATAACTGTGCCTGAGAAACCAGCTGTGACCCTCCCGGACCTTGAACGTATGCAGCTTGCCTCATTCCCGTACCAACCATTTGCTGTTGCTGAGGAATCTGCTGCGGATGTTGCAATTGCTGGAGCTGAGGAAGTTGCTGCTGCTGCGGCTGCAGCTGTAGTTGCCAAAGCTGCTGTTGCAATTGCTGGAGTTGCTGCTGCTGCTGTTGCAGCTGGGAGAATTGTTGTGGCTGCACCGGGGGAAGTTGTTGCTGTTGTGGTTGTTGTAGCTGAGGAAGTTGCTGTTGCTGCATGTGGCCAACCTGCTGTGGCTGCTGTTGTTGTTGCAGCTGCGGAAGATGCTGCTGTGGTTGCATCTGCTGCTGCTGTTGCATTTGTTGCTGCAGCTGGCTGGATAATTGTGGCTTAAATACCACCGCGTCCTGTTTACATAGCAATTTTCAGAGAAATAATGCAAGTATCAACAAGATGTCATTATTGTTTGGAATTTCTCATAAGAATTGGGTTTGTCAAGGAGATTTGGAGTAGAAAAGTAAGGAAGGTACAAGTTAAGGTCGCACAAGTATGGATACAAGTATCCTACGCTTTGTGAGAGGCGATTCAACAACTTTCTTTCAAAATATAATGTGCAAGTATAGAAATCGTGATCCTCTAGTAAGAACAAGAAATATTTCGCGATTGATCATTTTGCCCCTCATTCTGAGAATCAGAAAGATCCTTTTCAATTAAGTTTGAACATGTTTGTCGGGAATCTGGGCTCTTCTACTTCATTTTTTTATTTACTTACTTATTATTATTATTTATACACAATACAGAAAAAATATTTTACACTATACAACATTCTTACTAAAAAAAAAAAGGTAATGATCATTCTGTATATATAACCAAAAAAAGGTCAGTTGCCTGTTGATAGTGTCATGATTGTGTTGGCATCAAGAACATGTTTGTTACTCCCTCCGTCCCTATATTTAAGAGCCTTTCAACTGAATCGCAAGATTCTAGAAAACAGTTAAAGGTAGTTGAATATAATAATTATGTAGGAAATATAACTTCTTTAAAAAAAAATGCCCCTATTTATAAATGAGTGAGAGTAATAATGAGAAAAGAATGAAAAAGAATGTATGTGGTATAATAATTAATTGAGGGCAAAATAGGGAAAAGGTACATTTATTATTGAGACAAACTCAAAAGGCATCTTTCATTTAGGGACAAACACATTCAAAAAAATGGCTCTTATAAATAGAGATGAGGGAATATGTTATATGGGTGAAAATAGGTGTATCTGAGCCTTGTAGTTTATTCATCTCGGGGGAAAGAGAAGAGTAGCTCAACTTCAAGACTTACTACAACGTGAGTAGCATTTAGTGGAAGAGTCAACAACTAATTGAAATGTATTTAGCTCCAACTCTCACGACAGTATAATAAACAGAATGTTGCATGTAATAAAGTTGGCATACTTCATAGAAACTAGTGCTTTTTATGAGTCAGCATATTGATTATGGAAGAAAGTATGGATTTCATTTATGCAGATTTCCATGAAAGGGAAGAAAATTTATTGTTCAAGAGGCTTGAGTTAATGATATCTCACCCCAGGAAATAGCATCCCAATCAAGCGGCAGGCTTCGTCAGAAACAGATAGTAGCAATGTCTGCGAAGGTAATTGGATTACTGCACACTGAAATGAAAGAAGAAAAATTCATCACCGAACTAAAAGCTAACCAAAACCAAGAAATGTAATGGTCCAGCCTGACCGATTGTAATTTCAAGCACAATAAAGTTCATAGTAGATGATGATATTGCAAACTCTTATTTTTGTAGGATTGAGTTTGTAGCAGAGTTTAAATTATAGTGGACTGGAGAGCCCTATTAAGCCTTCTCTCTTTTGCTTTGCTTCCTGTGTTCGATTTTTTATTTTTTAACTGACCGAGGAGATTTTATTTTATACCTCCCTTTTGCACTGCTCTTCTTTTTCTAGTCAATTCTTCTTTCCTAGCTCAAGAGGGAAAAAAAGGAAGTGCTGCCCGTCCGTTTTGTGCATCTCCCAAGTATACCCTTGCCCATTTAACCAAACAAAGAATACCCACAAAAAAAGCTCGTAGCATATGCAGGCAGCAGGCATAAAATTTACAATGGTTGCAATCCTTCCATGAAACAAGTAAACTGTCCATTCTCATTCTGTATTTTGAAAATGGAACGGAGTTTGCAATAACATGGGATAAATAAAAAAAGTGTGATTTACAAATTTTGAGTGACTGGTTGTTATATGCTTTTGATCCCCACTTGTATCACTGGCAACAAAGCTTTCTTGTTCCTTGCCTATACAAATTTGGAACCCATTGTATTCAAGACATTGACACATACTAGGACATCTTGGATATAAATTACAGCTTTTAAACAGACTGATAATGAACCATACAATTTCAGTACAAATCATAAATACCTTCGAAGATAACCTCAAGCATACAGAGTCAAAGTTCCATGTAATTTAATCCACTATATTTTCAGTCACATGGTTTTTTTTTAAAAAAAAAATCTTCCAATTTCATTAATCGGAGATCCTCACATTCTAAAAGTGACATTTTATCTTCTTTCTAGAACAAGGCTCGGTGCAAAGGTATCAAGGAGGAACAAAACTTTATTGACTAATAAGATTGTTGTAGATTAGTAGAAGAAATTAAAGATAAAGAAGAAACTAAGATGGTGCTGATAACTTACCAGCTTCTTTTCCTGAAGCTGAGTGAGAAACCCATGTGGGTTCATGGCCCAAAAATCTAGGAAATCTGCCTTTCCAACGTATTGCCTTGTGTCAAAGCATTGTCAAGTCAGAATATCTACCGAATACTGCCTGAACCAACATACAGCTACACACTCCAATATAAATAAGCAAGACCAAAGCTAAGCACAAAAGAGAAATTACTTGTTATTCATGTGGTCTTGAGATATAAGACGAATTATTTGCATTGTCGCTGGCCAGTTTGAGGCAAGCCTGGGACCATAAAAAGCATTCAGTAAATTTTTATAATTAATGCCAAGTTAGGCCAACATAGGTGACAATCTAAAGCAACTGATGATGATCTAGACTAGGTAGACATTTAGGAAAATCCCATATACTTCAATCATCTTTATATAAATTTGGAGCAAATGGTGTGTCATGAGAGGTTGGATTTTTTGTATGAGCCTTAAGGTAATTATGAAGAATGGGAGAAATGTTTATCTTAAAGAGTTATGATCACTTCCATTTGCACATAAATACGGAATACTCATGCACTTTGCTCTGTTAAAAGCATGTCCTGCCCATGGTAACAATTATAGAAAGTCCAACCCTTGACAATGATCCCTAGACTTCTCTGAAGAAAGAATATAACTTCCTGAACTTACGACTCAGAAGCTGTATAGCTCCGATAACCCTGCCAAGAAGAAAGCATTCATAAAATCAATAAAAGCCACAAAATTTCAGGAATTGCCACTATTAGGAATGAGATTGAAGAAGAAAAATAAAATTAATGCAATGGTCAAATAAGGAGAACCAAGATAAGGTGAGGTAAGCCAGATAATTTTTATCAAGCTTTGAGATCATACCTCTAGTGTGGTAATAAATACAGGCTGTCCTTGTCTTTGCCCAGATAAACTTCCCTACATGCATTGCAACAATAGATATAAAACTAATCCAAAAGCATGCAAGAAAAACCATAAGAAATTTTCATGACTCATGCTTTGTGGCAATTCCTACTTTATCATGTGACAATTTACAGTTATTTATGGTTACAGCCACTGGACAACATAGAATTGATTTATAGCATTTTACAGAAAAGAAGAGAAAACTTCAATGCGGTTAAATGATAGATCCTTAGATTAGGATCTAAAAGTAAACAATTCAAGAACCAGAATCTGAAGTTCTTGACCCAATAGACAATAAAAACTCTGTATATATTTCAGAAATGGTCTCCTGTTTACATCCTAAGGGAATATATAATAACATATAACTGTAGTAGCCAACTGAACTAAACTCCTAATAACTTCCTTATCCAAACAGATACAACTTCTAATAACTTCCTAATAAGTCTTATACAAACCATAACTACCTAATTACCCATTAAACTGCATTTTCCGTGAATACACCACCAAGGGACGGTTTGGTTATGCTGGTATCATATTTGATATCCTATCATTAAAGGAGAATTGTAAGGGTATGTTACATGCAAAAAACCCACAATGCTATAAACAAGTGGTAGTAAGCATTTTTAGCCATTGTTTTCCTCGCATCTTGCTTCTGGTAGTGTGATATCATTTATTCCACAATGTCAACATCCAGAATTACCAGAGATTGTGGTGGTTCAAGTTATGACCATTGCACTATGCGTGATAAATAAAAACTGAAAATCGTAGCCAAGCAAAAACAATATAACACAACCTACAATACAAACATTTACGGGTATGTGATTATTAAATAGTGATAATGATAATGGAAAACAATATGGGTAAAAGTAAAGACAAATCAGAGGATTTAGAAAGGTCAGACATCTAAGAGATATAAGCTGCACTTGTCAACATCCAATATTCTTCTAAAGTCGATGATACTAACAGAAAACAAAGACATGTTCCAATAAAATCTGGAATGGAAAAAACTATGGTCTCCTTTAGTGAACCATAACAGAAGAGGGAACCATTGCAATTAAAATAAAAATTGCATTTTGCAATAACAGTCTTGATTTTTCTTAAATAAACACCTCGTTTCATGTCAAATAACAATTTAGAATCAGATGGCCGAAAGTTGATGAGCTTTCATACTTCAAAAACATATCATGCCAAAACTCAAGCATAAGTCTCACAAGGGATAAGTGACAAATTATTCTTATCAAATCTAAACAAACTGATGAAAAATGCATGATGCTCAGCTGATGCTGGACAAAATTCATTATAGAGAAAATGGTAGGATTACAAATTCCATGCCAATTAGTCTAAAATTTTCTCAAGTAAGAAATAAAAATGCATGAAAGTCAAAGCTTGAGAGGCAGATTCACAAGGGTTAGAAAGGGATCAAGACAAACCTCCCAAACCTTCACATATTTTGATTGTGTAGATTGCATAGCACCTGGGGTCTGTTGTTGTAAAGGCACGTTAGCTGCTGCATTATTCACACAAAGTGGTTGCATCCCCTGTTGTACTTGCTGAGACATACCGGGAGTAGGAATCATTGTACCAGTCCCAGAAGAGACAACTGATGGACCAAACAACAGATATCTTCAAAAAGGGACTTCTAAAGGAGAAATTTGAAGATTATGTGGCCAAGTCAAACATGCTAAACATATATGATCCAATTTGAGGGTGAGTGTTGTATATATATAAAAAAAAAAAAGGATTTAATAGAATTAATTGTACAGAATTGTACATAACTGGCTCTTTATTATTTGGGAAAATGACAGAAAAATACAACTTGAATTTCAAAATCCTATTGACAACAATAGTAATGGGATTAACAAGAACATTAAAACAATATACAACTTGTTTTGTTGGGAAATTACCTATACGGGATTTTGAAATTCAAATGGTATTTTCTTGCGATTCTCCCTCATAATTTTTTTATTTTCCCTACTATTATATATCCCCCGTATTATGTTTTTCCTTTATATATCGTGGGGCTCCTGTATATATCTTAAATGCAAAGACACGCAAGAAATAAGCCACCTAATTAGCGACCTACCAATCTCAATTTATATACATCAAGAAAACCATCCTAAAACCCTAAAATAAGAGCTAAGATAAAGAAGGCAATATGTTGTAGTATTTGCTATAGCATTAAACTGTCCTATAAATCCTAAGCATTGCACTTGAATGGTGCTACCGGAGGGGCACTGCAGCCAATTATCCTTTCACCCCCAAAACCATTCATATCAATAAAAGTAGCCGACTCGAGTGCAAAATCAGATATTTGAGATCTAAGAGTGTGCGACGTGTTCAATCATTCAAATGATGTCAGAGGATCACACAAGTATCAAGCACGCAAGTCTATACACATGCCTATGGCATTTATAACTATCTTCGATAAGCGATGCATCTGTTAAGCTTATTATCAACCTTGTAGCATAGAATTAGGTACTATCCCAGTAACTGGTGCAACAGGGCCTGCATACACCTTGACAGGACTATGATTTCAAGGTGGAGTTGTGATCCCTGAACGAATCAAAGCAGAACGGGCTTACCTGAAACTTTCAGATATTAAAATAAGAAAATGGGAGTTTTTTGTATCAACAGGTGGATCTGCGGTGCGGCCGTTTCGATTGGGTTTGGAGGCCGTCACTATTCTTCACCGCCTTCTTCAGCCGGAGAGGATCACAGCGATGCAAGCTAAGAGAGAGGGTGGAGAGGGTTTTTTCAAGCGACTGAACTTTGTGGTAATTATATTATATTATTTTGTAAATATTATATAAGTCCTAGGTTACTTAGGAATTAGGATTAGATTCTCTTGTATCTTTTGGATCTGTTACAACAGATTATATTCCTTTCTAATCTACATAACTATGATAAATAAATAAGGCTAAAGAATGTGGTTGATCTTTTATGTTTGTATCATTTTAGACTGTTAAGTTTGTAAAGTGTACATCCCTTAATATTAACACTGTTAGTATAACCTAACGGAAAATATTGACTCAACCATTTTAAGTAATGATTGTGTAATTAAATGCTAACCAAAGATGCTTATATGTTAGTATTTTAATAAAGGGGAAAAGATTTCTCCAGTCACTGGAGATAGAGTTATCTCCAGTGACCCCAAAACTACGTCGTTTTGGATTAATGAAGGGTTTGTTAGTAATTTTAGGTGAATTAATGAAGGGTGTTTTGGTAAAATGTATATGATTAAAAAATAAACAGAATTACAGAAACACCCTTCATTAATTCACCTGAAATTACTAACAAACCCTTCACTAATACAAAACGACGTAGTTTTGGGGTCACTGGAGATAGAGTTATCTCCAATGAAAGGAGAAATCCTTTACCCTTTAATAAATGAATATTTCAAATCCTATTAATTAAAAAAATATTTAATCCTCACAGACTATTTTACGATTTTTCACAATTTATGGAGATAAAATATATTTTCTTTTATCAAAGAAGATTAAATTTTTTCAATTAATAAGATTTAAAATATTGATTTATTTATGGGAATATCATTTCTGCTTTTAAAGACGTTGCCAGCGCACACCTAGATAAAAGTCAAAGTCATTTTTTTAATTGAAAATTTTCCACTCTACACATCGCATGCGTCTTTCTTCTTTCCTTCTCATCCGGCCGCCGACCTTCACGCTTCTTTTTCCATTCCTGTTCTGTTTCTTACTCCAGAAATCTCCACCTCTGAATTTCCGCTTACTCTGTTTCTTTGGGCCTTGGGGGAAGCTATGTGCCCTCTGAGGTTTATCTTGGTCTTCTTCTCCACTGTGCTTGCAGGCTATTTTGCGTGGAGGACGGTGCGCTCCTCGCCGGACACTGACGTCGCTTCTGATAAATATGCTCTTGAAGACAAATCTCCCACCAAGAAGGATTTTAGTTTCAAAGAGGTGCGCTTCTTCTTTATTTTTCCGTTGTTTCTTGGTTACGGGGAGGTATCTCTGGAGCAATCTGAGGGCCGTGAACAAAGACGCGGACGGCGGAGCAGAAGAGCTCTTAGGACTAGTGTCCTCAATAATCGTCTTGCCCAAATATGTACAATCTTATCTTCCTTATTTTCTTGATCTTTGTTGGACATAGATGGCTGTACTATTTCTATTTGACATGGAAAGCGAAGAGGAGAAAGTGTGTTGTGCGGCGACGTCGTTTCACTTAAAGCAGAAAAATTTATCTGCTTTAAAAGCAGAAATGATATTCCCATTATTTATATACTAACTTATAAGCATGCTTGATCAGTATTTAATTGCACATTTATCGCTTAAAATTGTTGAGTTGGTATTTTTCGTCAAGTCAAACTAACATTTGTAACATTAAGAGACCAAACGTATATTTTACAAACTTAAGGGACTAAAATGACACCAGAGGCAAACATAAAGGATCAAACATATACTTTAGCTAATAAATAACAAATAATCATTGGACCAGTCAATTAAAGTCCAATCGTGCTACATGGTATTAGAGCACCATAGCATCAACACTTCCGGTGAGACGAATCCACTGGAAACATCCACATCAATGGGGTCGACCTATCGCAGTTCTGGTTTCGGCAAAACCAGCGATCCCTCTGCTAGTACCAAGTCAATCGACATCCACTTAATTTTAGAAAAACTCACCCTTCACAATTATCTCGAATCCGCTCAGGCAATCCTCCTGGCCATCAATGGATGCAATAAAGCCAAGTTCCTTACTGCAAAAATCACGTCGCTATTCGACCCAAACTCTCCTACCGCTGTTCAATGGGAAATTGACAATTCTCTGGCTTGTTCTTGGCTGATCAATGGCATGTCACCAACGATCAAACGAAGCTTCATGTATCTTTCCATTGCCAAGGACATTTGGCAAGAAGTCCGCAACTCCTATGTTTATGAAAATGATTTGTCACAGTTATTTAATCTCTATCGTCGCATATGGAAATCCTCTCAAGGCTCCCGGTGCATTGCTGAATTTTGGTTTGAACTTGTCGCTCTTTGGCAAGAGAAGGATCAAATGGCATATAACGAGAGGACCTCATCCCTAGATGTTGCCTGCTATCATCGAAATATCAACACTGATTATGTCATGATATTCCTCGCTGGCCTTAATCCAAAATTTGATGATGCTAGAGAATGGATATTAAGTCACTCATCACTTCCACCACTATGGGAAGTATACTCCGAGATACATCATGAAGAATCCTATAGGCTTACGATACTTCTTAAGGCCATCTCTAAGTCCAGACGCGTCAGGCTTGGTAAGTAAGCATGTACCTTCTGGCTTCACTCATAACAAACCCCAGCCGACTTGTGATCATTGTAAAAATGTCGGTCATATTCGGGACAAGTGCTAGGTAATTCATGGCAAGCCTGCAGGTTAGAAACCTCACAAACCAAAACTGTCTTCTGCTCATCAAACAATCTTTAAGGCTAATTCCACATCTGAACCAGTGTCATCTTCTCTTAATCCAGATCAGTTAAGTTAGCTCTTGGACATGTTGAAAACCTTACAAGCCTCTCAAGGGCTAGTTGCTTTCATTGCCAAGCAAGTTACTGATCATCTTACTCTTATAACTTCATCATCTTTATCCAAATGGATAATTGATATAGGTGCCTCTGATCACATGACATTTCCGTTTACCTCATATTCACCTTTGATTGGCAATGAGCACATTCGCACAACCATTAATACTTGCGCCTCCATTTCTGGCACGGGTACCATACCCATCACAAAAGAGCCTAAAACTTGATTTTGTACTTCATGTTCCCCATTTGGCATATAATCTTCTTTCAATCAACAAATTGACTAAGTAAGCAAATTGTTCTGCTCACTTTTTTGCCAATCATTGTGTATTTCAAGATCTCTCCTCGGGGAAGATGATTGGCATATATAAAGAGCATGGTGGTCTCTACTATCTTGATGATTTCTTTCCAAGTGCCTTGTCATCACAAATAAAGACCTCTGTTTTTCCTCCCTTAGACAATAATATGATGTTATGGCATAAAAGGATGAGACATCCTAGTTTCCAGTATTTGCAAAAAAATGTTTCCTCATTTTTCATTCAATAAAAATGTCAATTTTCATTGTGATGCTTTTTAATTAGCAAAATATCATTGAGTTACCTATACTCCCACCACATATTGCTCTACTCGCCCTTTATCTATCATCCATAGTGATTTATGGGGATGTTCTCGAATCCCTAATCGTACATGTTCAAAATACTTTGTTACTTTTATCGATGATCACTCTCGCATGTGTTGGGTGTATCTCCTAAAAGAGAAATCCGATGTCTTCAATATCTTTGATGAATTTTTTCACTATATTAAAACCCAATTCAACTCTACTATTCAAGTCCTACATTCTGACAATGGCACTGAATAATTTACCAAAAATTTCAGCCATTTGATCAAATCTCACGGTATTGTCCAGAAAAGTAGTTGCTCTTATACTCCACAGGAAAATGGCATTGCAGAACATAAAAACGGCCACCTTCTTGACATTGCTCATGTCCTTATGTACACATGTCATGTTCCAAAATATTTCTGGGGTGATGCCATCCTTACCGCCACCAATCTCATTAATAAAAGGCCTACCCGTGTCCTTTCCTATATCTCTCCACTTGATAAATTACGCGAAACTTATATGATCTCACACCTTGATCACTCACTTCCTCTTCGTACCTTTGGGTGCATAATTTATGTCCATCTCCATCACCCTACTTCCAAATTTAACCCACGGTCCATCCCATGTATCTTTCTTGGCTACTCAAATTGCCAAAAGGGATATAAATGCTATGACCCTAAATCTAAATATATCTTTGTCAGCCATGATGTACCTTTGTTGAAACTCACCTTTTTATTCTTAGCCTTCAAGTCAGGGGGAGAATTGGAGTGACTCTCAACCTGTTCCTCTTATATCTAAACCAATACCACCTTCTTATCCCATGATCATACCTCTTACTCCAAAATCATCCTTAATTCCATCACAAACGGGGGGAGCCGAACCTAAAAAATAGTATGATAAGGTTTACTCTAGGAGGAACAAAAAGCTAGGAAGGTCTATCATCTCTGAAGCTCTACCACTCTCTCAATCGAGGGTGAATCCTGAAGATAACAAGGAAGAAGACATGCCTATTGCACTGAGAAAGAAGGCACGCTCATGTACTCAACATCCTATTCAAAAACACATTTCATATGGTAATCTCTCACAAAATATTATCATTTTGTCACTAATCTTGATCAAATTCAGATTCCTATTAATGTACTGTTGTCTTGGATGAAATAAATGCTCTTGAAAAGAATCACAATTGGGATATTATTGATTTACCAAAAGGGAAAAAGGTAGTAGGGTGCATGCATTTACCCTCAAGTACAATGCTGATGGTACTCTAAACAAGTACAAAGCCAAGTTAATGGCCAAGGGTTTTACACAAATGTATGGATTGGATTACAACAAGACATTCACCCCTACAGCAAAGCTAGATACAATATGAATACTCATTTCCATTGCTGCAAATCTGAACTTGCCACTACGATAGCTAGATATCAAAAACGCTTTCCCAAATGGGGAATTAAAAGAGGAAGTGTATATGACACTACCACATGATTTTGACGAAGGCTAAGCAGACAAGTATGTAAACTAAATAAGTCAATATACAAATTGAAACAATCTCTGTGATAACCTAAGAAAAATAAAATAATATTAATGATAATTAATGATGGCCATTGCTATTACCTATGATGATTAATGATGGCCATTGATATTACCTGTGATGATTAATGATGACTATTGATATTACTGTAATTAATGCCCCAGTTAAAAAATTTTAGCTATAAATAGGGGCTTAGCCTAACCAAACCAAATCACTTCTAATCCTCAGCATTTCTCCATTTCTCTTCTCCTCTTCTTCTTATTTTGGCTACCAATTGTGCCTTTGTTCTTTAATCGATTTTCCTCCTGGAAGCCATCAAATACAAAGACCAGGTAACCCTAATCCCTAAAAATCTTAGATTAATTTTATATGAATTAATTATGATCCTAAATATATCATAAGGTTGTTTTATATGAAATATATTATATGTAATCCTAATCCTAGAGACTCAAGGGTTGGCTTAATATGAAATTTTGTTTGATATTATATGTGTGCGATACGAGTCTTATTGAATAATTGTGGAAGTTATGATCTTGATACCCTGTAACTTATGATGATTGAAATGATAGCTAGATTTGGACTTTACTTAGATAGATATTTGAATTATAATAATGAATATGAGTTGGATCGTACATCGAATATTTGAGTTATTATACTCTTGAATAGTTTGAAAAGTTATGATGCCTTGAGCAACTGATATACTCAATGAAGAAATGTTTAAATAAGATAATTGTGACAAGATTGAATTTTCATGATTATGTGTGATTGTAATGAATTAATAGTGAGAGAATAGCTTTGAGGATGGTACCTCCTAAAGTAATGAACATCACCTTTAAGCTTTATGCCTTCGATATTTATATGATGTGAAAAGATATTATCCATTCTTCTCAAAGTGGTGTCTAGTAAGGTTTCTTAGGATACTAGTAGCAACTTTGGGAAGAGGTGTGCACACTAGGAAGGGATGTTTTGATGATGACCAATTTGATAATTTGTGACGGGCAAGGTTTCCCGAGTGACAGGGTAGATTGGCAGGGTTTTCCGAGTCTACTATGATTCTCTTCCCACTAAACACACTAAATGAACTCAATAAAGATAATAAATAATATTTGATTCGATGTAAATGTATATGTGATGAATATTGATATTGATATTTGATTCAATTACTATGTGATTATATATTTGATTTGATTGTTATATTGGAGCTATATAAATTGTGTTTTGATTAGAATTACTAGCTTTGTTGACTTTGTGTTTGCGTGATTGCGATGATCCTTCGAGGGAGCAGATTTTCAGTGAAATAGGTTTCAAATTATGGGGTTAGCAGTGGGCAGTGAGGATAACGATTCAGAGATTTCTAACTAGTTCTTGAGTTTATAGAAGTTTTATGAATTTAATAAAATACATAAGACATATTTCCTTTAGTTGGACTTTAGCTTTTGGTTTTATTTGAATGTAATGAATTTAGCCTTGTGCTTATCTTTAGCACAAATGCAGCAGTAACATTTCCCAAATTTAGTTAATTTAAATTTCACAGTTATTTATGAATTTAGAGAATTTATGTTATTATAAATTGTTAGAAATTTGTGGGTGTTACAATCTCCTAGAGCCTGGTTTGACAGATTCTCACGTGTTTTAAAGGCTAAAGGTTATAACCAAAGCCTCTCTGATCATACTATGTTTACTATGCAAAATGAAGATCTAATTATATCATAGTAGTATATGTAGATGACATCATACTTATAGGGAATGATCTTCAAAAAAATTAGAAGAATCAAAATGGCTTTAAACCAAGAGTTTGAAGTCAAAGACCTCAGAAATTTAAAATATTTCTTAGGCATGGAAGTGGTTAGGTCAAAAGAAGGAATACACATTCCACAAAGGAAGTATGCCCTTGATTTATTGAAGGAAACTAGCATGCTTGGATGTAAACCAAGCAAGACACCTATTAGTGTCAAGAAAAAGAAGAAGAATAACACGAAACCTCCAACAACAGAACAGGATGTTGTAAAGAAGAAGAAACAAGAACAAGTTGAAAAATCAGCAAAGATAGGGTGATACCAGAGATTGGTTGGAAAGCTCATATATCTTTCCCACACTCGGTCAGACATTGTCTTTGCAATAAGCTTTGCAAGCCAACACATGCATTCACCAAAACAAAAACACATGAATGCAGCATACAAAATTCTGAAATACCTCAAAGGAACACTTGGCTAAGACCTCTTCTTTAAGAAGACAAGTCTAGAAACTATTGAGATATACCAGGCAAGAGACCAAGAAAACAACATATCCACTTTAGGCTATTGCACATTTGTATGGGGAAACTTGGTAACTTGACAAAGCCAAAAGCAATGAGTTGTATCCAAAAACAGTGCAAAATCTGAACTAGAACTCTATTTCAAGGAGTTATGGAAGGAATATGGCTAAAAAGGGTAGCGGACGAGACCTACACATAGATAGAATCTCCACTGAAACTCTACTGTGACAATAAGGCAACCTTAAGCATAGCCTTAAACTCAGTTCAACATAGCAGAACTAAACATATTGATGTTGATCGTCACTTTATTAGAGAAAAAGTTGAGGATGGAATCATTTGCCTCTCTTATATTCCTACAAAATTGCATCTTGCTGATATACTTACACAAGGATTACTTGAGGATACCTTTGAAGGTTTTGTATGCAACTTGGATATAATGAGTATGTATGATCCAACTTGAAGGGGAGTGTGGTAATTATATTATTTTATAAATATTATTATAAGTTAGAATAGGATTAAGTCAGATATTATTCTAGGTTAATTTGGATTAGACTCTCTTGTATCTTTTCAATTTTTGAACTACCTAGAAGTTAGGATCTATTACAACAGATTATATTTCTTTGTAATCTATATAACTATGATGAATAATCAAGGGACTAGGCAATTAAAGTCCAATCATGCTACAACCTTCTTTTCAAGTGCGATTGAGAAAGAGCAGGATGTGCCATCACTACTCATTACTGTGATTCTTCTTCAAGTTGGACGAGCTTGATGAGGGAGAAGGAACGGGTTAAATCTAAAATTGGCTTTTGGATCATGACTATAAGTAACTCAAAAAATACCTATTAAAGCTGCTTTTGACTAGTAAGTTAAATTGGAAAAAAGTTCTTTGAAAAAAGCAAGAAAGAAAAATTTTTGGGTCTCTCAAAAGCACGATTTCCCCTCAAAGCTATTCCAAACACATAATAGCCAAATGCCCAAATAATAGATGATTTGCTGCGAAAAAAGATATCTTGATAATCCGAAAAAAGAGTGTTTAACACACAAAAATTAATAATCGTCTCCCTTTTCAAATAACTTTTTTCTTCTAATTTTATAATGAAAGAATCTCATATAAACACGGTTGAATTACTCAAATTTTAATTTAGGTTACTAAATGTAACAAATTATTAATTAGGTTATATGACATAGTTAAAGATTTAAAGTTTGGGTCAAATTATCTCTAATCCCTTAGTTTTACATACATACATATATATATAAGACCAAAATTGGAAATAAAATAATACTAGGTTCAGGGCCCAAACGGAGGAATCGCGAAACAAGTTCATGCATTCTGGAATCCTCACGAGAATTCCTCCGATTGTGCCCGGATCCATATGGGACAACTTGAGGCAGAGGAAGACGAACTTTTTTCAACGTCTCAAATGAAATGGAACTCTTAATAAATTGGAAAGATCAGTCATGATTATATTTAGTACATGGAACAATATTTAATTTTATATTTTACATTTTCTGAAGTATTTTTTTAAGATCATGAGGTATTTTTCAGTATCCTGAAATATCTTGTTAGTACCAATCAGTTCCCTGAAATATTTTTTCAACATCCTAAAATAATTTTTTAAGATTATAAAGTATTTTTTAGTACCAATTATGATTAGCTAGGATTCCCGGCCGAGCTCTGGAAAAAAAAAAAAATTATAGAGATTTGACTAAAGTAGACCTATTAGACGTTACAAATGCAATATGAATCCAATTTTTTTTTTTTTTGATACAGAATATGAATCCAATGAGAGACGTGGCCAAGACCATTCATTGTTGGGAACAAAAACTTAAAAGTATTATTTATGCTTGTGTAAGAAACCTAATGACAAGAAATTTATTGGAGGCCTCAACATGTAAAGAAGATTAATTGGTTCTAATGTTATAACAATGAATTATAACTCTTAAATTAAAATCTCAATTAGTTTAATTTATTTTGTTTTATTTTAACTTGTCTTTTGATTTTATTTTAATGGAACATTAATCTTATTCGAATAGCAGAAAATTTCTCGACCTCGGTATGATTTGATTTCTTGTTCACCGGCCCATTCAACTTCTGAGGTTTTGCATTTGCTTTTGTTTCGTCTTCAAGACAATCCTAAAAATCATTTCTAAATACCGAAATTTCAGTCGTCTCTATTTATTTGCCTGGACAAGCCATCGTTGCAGGTGTTCCCTCTCTCGCTCTCTTTGATTATGAATTAGTGGTACTATTGTAAAATAACTAATATTTAAATATTCTAGATTGGGTTATTGACCCAATTTACGATTTGTTGAGTTTAACAGTCTCATATAGAATTTTCCTATTTCAACCGTTTTTATATGAGATCATCATTTTTATAGTATTACACTTAATTATTATAGTTATATATTTACTTAATAATTACTACAATGATAAACTTTCAATTGACTAGTTTAATTTCATGTAATTATAACTAAATATGTTACTCAATTTTAAATATTAAGTTAGAAATTTAACACCAAATATATTTCGTTCTACCGAATGCTTGAATCAGTTCTTTCACTTTTAATTAAAATGGAGCTAAACCAATCGTGTGGACGTGCGATTGTGGATGAGTGATACAAGTGCCTTCGATCATTCCTTTACCAATTTAGTTTTAAATAAATCATGTGCGTATAAACACGGGAAAGTGCGGAAATGCCACAGTTAGCTAGTAGCTTAATAAAATTAAATTATAATTAAATAGAGTTTCCTGCAAGAGTCTTCATGGTTCATTGGCAAAATAAATCAACGCAAGACTATACCATCTGCAATCACAAATTTGAACCTATCACTATAACTGCCAAGAGCTATACGTAAAACAGAGCTAGCTCATGAATCCACCTCCACCCATGTTGGGTGCACCCTGCGATGATACCTGTGCCTGAGAAACCAGCTGTGACCGTCCCGGACCTTGAACATATGCCGCTTGACTCATTCCCGCGCCAACCATTTGCTGTTGCTGAGGAATCTGCTGCTGATGTTGCAATTGCTGAAGCTGAGGAAGCTGCTGCTGCTGTTGCTGTTGTTGTTGCTGCAGTTGCGAAAGCTGCTGCTGCTGTTGCTGCAGTTGCGGGAGTTGCTGCTGCTGTTGTTGCAGCTGTGGGAGCTGCTGCTGTTGCAGCTGGGAGAGTTGTTGAGGCTGCACCGGGGGAAGTTGTTGCTGTTGTGGTTGTTGTAGCTGAGGAAGTTGCTGTTGCTGCATGTGGCCAACCTGCTGTGGCTGCTGCTGTTGTTGCAGCTGCGGAAGATGCTGCTGCGGTTGCATCTGCTGGTGCTGTTGCTGCTGTTGCATTTGTTGCTGTTGCTGACTGGATAATTGTGGCTTAAATACCACCATGTCCTGTTTGCACAGCAATTTTCAAGAAATAATGCAAGTATCAACAAGAAGATGTCACTATTGTTTGGAATTTCTTTAAGAATTGGGTTTGTCAAGGAGATCTAGAGTAGAGCAGTGAGGAAGGTACAAGTTTAGGTTGCACAAGTATCCTACCCTCTGTGAATGGGGATTCAACAATTTTCTTTCAAAATATAAGGCGCAAGTATAGAAATCACGACCTTCTAATAAGAAGAAATATTTCTCGATGGATCCTATTGCCCCTCATTCTATGAGAATCAGAAATATCCTTTTCAGTAAAGTTTGAACACGTTCCTCTGGAATCTAGACTTCTTTTACTTCATTTTTTACTTACTAATTTATATTATTGTTTTCTTTTTTTATTAAGAAAAAATATTTTACACAATAAAACATTCCTACTATAATAAAAAAGAGATATTGATCGTTCTGTATATATAATCAAACCAAAGGTCAGTTGCCTGTTGATAGTGCCATGATTGTGTTGGCGTCAGAAACATGTTTGTTACTCCCTCCGTCCCCATATATAAGAGCCTTTCAACCAAATTATGAGATTCTAAAAAACAATTAAAAGTAGTTGAATCTAATAATTATGTAGGAAATTTAACCCTTTAAAAAAAAAAAAAAAAGATGCCCCTATTTATGAATGAGTTAGGGAGAGTAATAATGAGAAAAGAATGAAAGAGAATGCACGTAGTATAATAATTAATTGAGAACAAAATGGGGAAAAGTGCATTTATTATTGAGACAAACTCAAAAGGGATCTTACATTTAGAGACAAACACATTAAAAAAAAAGGCTTATATATAGAGGCGCTGGGAGTATATTATGTGGGTGAAAATAGGTGTATCTGAGCCTTATAGTTTATTTCGACCAAAAAAAAAAAGCCTTATAGTTTATTCATCTCCGGGGAAAGAGAAGCATAGCTTAACTTCGAGACTAACTACAATGTGAGTAGCATTCAATGGAAGAGTCAACAACTAATTAAAATGTATTTAGCTCGAACTCTCACGACAGTATAATAAACAGAATGTTGCATGTAATAAAGTTGGCATATTTCCTAGAAACTAGTTCTTTCTATGAGTAAGCAAATTGATTATGGAAGAAAGTATGGATTTCATTTATCCCAATTCCCAAGAGAGGGAAGAAAATTTATTATTCAAGAGGCTTGAGTTAATAATATCTCACCCCAGGAAAAAGCATCCCAATCAAGCGGCAGGCTTTGTCAGAGACAGATAGTAGCAATGTCTGCGAAGGTAATTGGATTACTGCACACTGAAATGAAAGAAGAAAAATTCAGCACCGGACTAAGCTAACCAAAACCAAGAAATGTAATGGTCCGGCCAGACCGATTATAAATTCAAGCACAATAAAGTTCAAATTATGTAGATGATGATATTGCAAACTCTTATTTTTGTAGGATTGAGTTTGTAGCACAGAGTTTAAATTATAGAGGACTGGAGAGCCCTACTGAGCCTTCTCTCTTTTCCTTTGCTTCCTGTGTTCGGTTTTTTACTTTTTAACTCACCTAGGAGATTTTATTTTATACCTCCCTTTTACACTGCTCTTCTTTTTCTAGTCAATTCTTCTTTACTAGCTCGAGAGAGAGAGAGAGAGGAAAAAAAAGGAAATGCCGCCCGTTCGTTGAGCAAGTCTCCCAAGTATACCCTGCCCATTCCCCTAATCCAAGTTAACCATAAGTATCTCCTACGCATGCAAACACACCAAGAATACCCACAAAAAAAGCTCGTAGCATATGCAGGCAGCAGGCATAGAATTTACAATGGTTGCAATCTGTGGGAATATTATGTAATATTATTATATTATATTATTCCCCTTAGGTTGTTGTAACCTCTCCTCTATTCTCTCCTAGATTTTCTCCATCAATTACTCCTTTATTTTCTCTTTAATTTGTTTAGTTTTATCTCTCTACTTATTATATAAGTAGGTATTGTATCACAACAATAATCAAGAAATGAAAATACTTTTTTCTCTCAATTGTCCATATGGTTGGTATCAGAGCTAGGGTATAGTTTTTGGCAAATTTGAGTTTTCCAATGGCCATTGTTACTGTAACGTTAATAGTAACAGTGGCCAGCACGTCTGTACAAGTGCATCTCTGTTTCTTTTCCAATCTGGGTTCGTTTATGTCAGATCTGCTCCTGGCTTCGGTGACTGGTAGAGGAAGCTCTTAGTTTCTCCTTCCTGTGTTTGATTTCTGGCGTGGCTTGAGAATCAACGAGCACCAGGGTCTGTTTCCGTTGACACAGAGAGAGAGAGAGAGAGAGAGAGTCTCTGTTATCGACGCCTTTTGTTGACACACGCCAGCTAGGAAGGTTCCTCGTCGTCGGATTGGCCAAACCCAAGTGGTCCGATCAAGTTCCGAAAGCGCGTGACCAGCACGTGTGATGTCTTCCCAACGCGTGGAGACTCTATTCAGGCTATGGTTTTGTTCTCTGGCATCGAATTCTCTGTTCCCGCACTAACGTGGTGGTTTCAGGTTCATTCACATGCGTTTTGTGATTGGGTCGCTTCATTCAGTATAAGACATTTGTTTGGCTTTGGTTTGTGCGTTTTCTGATTATGAAGCACAACTAGATTAAAAATATTCAACCTAATGTTTTTGGCACAGTTCTTCATCAACATCATAATTGGTGGTAGTTCCTCTGTCATCGTGCCTCTTATCTCGTTAGACGACTGGTCCCATCGTCCTCAACTCGTAAGCACAGTTCTTCATCAACAACCCATCTCCTCTTCGACATTGTCATCGTCATCGAGCCTTTCATCGTTGTTGGTGGTAGTTCCTCTGTCATCGTGCTCCTCAACTTGTCCGACGACTGGTCCCATCGTCCTAGACTCAACGTATTTTTGAAGATTGTCGCAGCCGCTACTCGTCGAACTTGTCGCAACCGCTGCCCGTCTCCCAACATATTCGAGTATCTACTGCTCCCTAAATAGGCCTCTGAGACTCAAGAAGTACAAGCT
This sequence comes from Acacia crassicarpa, assembly GCA_034222035.1. Taxonomy (NCBI): domain Eukaryota; kingdom Viridiplantae; phylum Streptophyta; class Magnoliopsida; order Fabales; family Fabaceae; genus Acacia; species Acacia crassicarpa. The sequence goes on along the minus strand of JAWXYG010000009.1, from coordinate 39,387,995 downwards.
TAAGGGAGAGTGTCAGTAGTATAAAGTTGTATAAGCAAGTTGGACATGATTAACATCCATAGTCCAACTTGAGGGGGAGTGTGGAAATATTATGTAATATTATTATATTATATTATTCCCCCTAGGTTATTGTAACCTTTCCTCTATTCTCTCCTAGATTTTCTCCATGAGTTACTCCTTTATTTTCTCTTTAATTTGTTTAGTTTTATCTCTCTACTTATTATATAAGTAGGTATTGTATCACAACATTAATCAAGAAATGAGAATACTTTTTTCTCTCAATTGTCCACACAATCCTTCAATGAAACAAGTAAATTGCCCATTCTCATTCCGTATTTTTAAAACGGAGTTAGGAATAACACAGGATAAATTATACAAGTGTGATTTACAAATTTTGAGTGACTGCTTATTATAGGCTTTTGATCCCCACTAATATGTCTGGCAACAAAACTTTCTTGTAGCTTGCCTATACAAATTTGGAACCCATTGTATTCAAGACATTGACACATACTAGGACATCTTGGATATAAATTGCAGCTTTTAAACAGACTAATGAACCATACAATTTCAGTACAAATCATAAATACTTTCAAAGATAACCTCAAGCATACAGAGTCATAGCTCCATGTAATTTAATCCATTATATTTTCAGTCACATGGTTTTTTTTTTTTTTTAATCTTCCAATTTCATTAATCGGAGATCCTCACATTCTAAAAGTGACATTATATCTTCTTTCTAGAACAAGGCTCGGTGCAAAGGTATCAAGGAGGAACAATACTTTATTGACTAATAAGATTGTAGTAGATTAGTAGAAGAAATTAAAGATAAAGAAGAAACTAAGATGGCGCTGATAACTTACCAGCTTCTTTTCCTGAAGCTGAGCAAGAAACCCATGTGGGTTCATGGCCCGAAAAACTAGGAAATCTGCCTTTCCAACGTATTGCCTTGTGTCAAAGCATTGTCAAGTCAGAATATCTACAGAATACTGCCTGAACCCACATACAGCTACACACTCTAATATGAATAAGCAAGACCAAAGCTAAGCACAAAAAAGAAATTACTTGTTATTCATGTGGTCTTGAGATATAAGACGAACTATTTGCATTGTCGCTGGCCAGTTTGAGGCAAGCCTGGGACACATAAAAAGCAGTCAGTAAATTTTTATAATTAATGCCAAGTTAGGCCATTATAGGTGACAATCTAAAGCAACTGATGATGATCTAGATCGGGTAGACATTTAGGAAAATCCCATACTGCTTCAACCATATAGATATAAATTTGTAGCAAATGGTGTTTCATGAGAGGTTGAATTTTTCGTATGAGCCTTAAGGTAATTACGAAGAAATGGGAGAAATGTTGATCTAAAGAGTTATGATCACTTCCATTTGCACATAATACGGAATACTCATGCACACTTTGCTCTGTTAAAAGCATGTCCTGCCCATGTTAACAATTATAGAAAGTCCAACCATTGACAGTGATCCCTAGACTTCTCTGAAGAAAGAATATAACTTCCTGAACTTACGACTCAGAAGCTGTATAGCTCCGATAACCCTGCCAAGAAGAAAGTATCCATAAAATCAATACATGCCACAAAATTTCAGGAATTGCCACTATTAGGAATGGGATTGAAGGGGAAAAAAAAAAAAAAAGATTATTGAAATGGTCAAATAAGGAGAACTAAGATAAGGTGAGGTAAGCCAGATAATTTTTATCAAGCTTTGAGATCATACCTCTAGTCTGGTAATAAATACAGGCTGCCCTTGTCTTTGCCCAGATAAACTTCCCTACATGAATTGCAACAATTGATATAAAACTGATGCAAAAGCATACAAGAATAACAATAAGAAATTTTCATGACTTATGCATTGTGGCAATTCCCACTTATCATGTGACAATTTACAGTTATTTATGGTTACATCCACTGGACAACATAGAATTGATTTTATTATCATTTAGAGGTGTAACACTCTCTGTTTTCAGTATATTATTCAAAGTTAAAGGATTACAATATATAGGCTCATTGGGGAAAGCTGTTACAGTGAAAATCAAAGGAAATAGGAAATACAATAAATCATAATAAATCATCATAAAAGGGTAATCTTTCCTAAACCAGAAACACATAAACCCAAATCCTATAATCAAGGCAAGGATCAAGGGATCCTATCAATAAGCATTTATTCCCCAATATTCTAACATTCCCCCTCAAGCTAGAGAGTATATGTCGATTAGTCCCAGCTTGCCATGAAATGCCTCAAACTTCATTTGACCGAGTGGTTTAGTCATGATATCGGCAATTTGGTCTACAGATCTTATATGAGACAGTGTCATAATGCCTACTTCAATCTTTTCTTTAATGAAGTGCCTGTCTATCTCAACATGTTTGGTTCTATCATGATATATTGGGTTCTTGACCATTTCAATGCTGGCCTTGTTATGACACCAGAGTTGCATTGGTCCCTCATGTTGATTTCCCAACTCTGTCAGTAATCTTATAATCCAGATTCCTTCACATACTCCTTTGTTGACAGCTCTCAGTTTTGCTTCTGCACTACTTGTTGACACCATTGTCTGTTTCTTGCTTCTCCAGGTAACCAGATTTCCCCACACGTATGTACAGTACCCTGTGGTTGACCTTCTGGTCTCTCTGTCCCTTGCATAGTCTACATCAGTGTAGATTTCAATGTTTCTAGTAGTACCTTTCTTAAAAAATATTCCTCTTCCTGGATTAAGTTTCAGGTAGCTCAAAATTCTATATACAGCCTCCATGTGTTCTTCTTGAGGCTGATACATAAACTGACTTACTATTTCAACGGCATAGCTAATATCAGGACGTGTGTGGGTTAGGTATATCAATTTTCCCACAAGTCTTCTGTATCTCTCCGCATTAGCTAGAACACCTTATAACTTGATCTCTAAGTGGCATCCCTCTTCCATTGGTATCCCTTCTGGTTGAGTGCCCAACATTCCTGTCTCATGTAACAAGTCTAGTGTATACTTGCGCTGAGATACATTGATACCCTTCTTGGTTCTTGCCACCTCCAAGCCTAAGAAATACCTCATTTGTCTAAGGTCTTTCACCTGGAATTTAGTGGACAAGTCCTGTTTTAGTTGAGCAATGGATTCTTCATCATCCCCGGTAATGATTATGTCATCAAACATAGACGATCAATATGATGACTTTGCCATTAACACATTTGGTGAACAACGTGTCATCTACTCGCCCCTGAGTATACCCAAGTCCTTTTACTGCTTTGGTGAATTTACCAAACCATGCCCTTAAAGATTGTTTCAGGCTGTACAATGACTTGCTTAGCTTACACACAGAGTTATTAGGAGCTAAAACTCCATCTGGAATCTCCATGTATACCTCTTCCTCTAGGTTGCCATTCAGGAATGCATTTTTCACGTACAGTTGGTATAGAGACCAATCCAAGTTCACTGCAAGTGATAATAGTACTTGGATGGTATTGAACTTGACCACTAGAGCAAATGTCTCCAGATAGTCGATTCCATACGTCTGAGTGTATCCTTTTGCAACAAGTCTCGCCTTGTATTTGTTGATACTACCATCGGGATTGAATTTCGGAGTGAAGATCCACCTGCATCTTACTAGTTTCTTTCCTTTAGGAAGAGTTGTGATCTCCCAAGTTTTATTTTCTTTGAGTGCCCTCAATTCCTCTTCTGCAGCTTGCTTCCAATTTGGATTAGCCATAACTTGTTGAAATGTGTTTGGAATGGTTATCTGTGCATTGTTTACAACAAAACTTTGCATTTTTGCAGACAGATTACCATATGAGACAAATCTTTGAATTGGATGATGAGTACATGATCTTACCCCTTTTCTTAAGGCAATAGGCCAACCCGTTTCTTCAGGATTTAATCTCGGATTGGATTCATAGTCGTTCCTTTGAATGGGAGAGATAGTTCTACCAGTGTCTGGTTCAATTTCAATTTGTGAGTTAGACTCTGTCTCCTGTTGTGATTCTGCATCCACCCCTGAATTGATCTTAACATATGTTTCCGGGGTTCAGGTTGGGGTGGAATGTTTGGATTAGGTAATGAATTAGGCTGGTTTATGGGAGCAAGTGAGTCAAGAGAGGCTATAAGGTTAGGTGGCACAGACGATGTGTCGGATGAGTTTGAGGTGTTGGAACTAGGGGTTTCCAAGATTAGCCATTCAACATCAGAATACTCTCCCTGAATGGGTAATTTGGGATAATAAGCCTCGGCTTCTGAGAACACTGTATCCCGAGAGATAATAAATTTCTTGGAAGACAGGCAGTAGCATTTGTACCCTTTTTTAGTAGAGAAGTAGCCAAGGAAGATACATTTGTCTGGTCGAGCATTGAATTTGTTGCCCTTTTTTTGTGAACAAAGACCACACAGCCAAATACCTTGGGAGGTAATGAATTGATGAGAGAGCAATTGGGAAAGAGTTCTAGAAGTTTTTGAATTGGAGTATTATATTTGAGAACTTTCGAAGGCATGCGGTTAATGAGATAGGCCGCGGTGAGGATGGCATCGCCCCAGAATATGGTGGGAACATTTCGTTTTATTAGCAAGGCACGGGTTACTTCCAACAGGTGACGGTTTTTCCGTTCGGCGACCCCATTTTGTTGAGGGGTGTAAGGGCAAGAAGTTTGGTGATGAATTCCTTGGTGATCAAGAAACTCTTTGAAGGTTGTGCTCATATATTCCTTGGCATTATCACTTCGAAGGACTTTAATGAATGTGTTGAATTGAGTTCGGACAAACGTATAGAAGTTCTGAAAGACTTTAGCAACATCGGATTTGTCTTTCATTAAGTAAACCCATGTGGTTCGAGTGTGATCATCAATGAAAGTAACAAACCACCTAGTATGAGTGAGGGTAGTTATTCGAGCAGGGCCCCAAAAATATCGCTGTGAATCAGTGTGAATGGGGAGGAGGGAGTATAGGGCTGTTTGGGATAAGAAGATCATGTCTGTTTGGCAAATTGGCAAGTTTCACAATGAAAAAGGAACAGAACTTTTATTGAATAAACTGGAAAACACATGTTTCATGTAATCAAAACCAGAGTGACCTGATCGACAGTGCCACAACAATACATCATTATTCTGTGAATTCGAGCTAATTAGTGTCTGTCTTGCCTTCTACGTATCTTTATTCTTCGAGTTTGATCCTTCAAGGTAGAACAATCCATCCCATTCTCTAGAAGTCCCAATCGTCCTCCTCGTTTTTAAATCCTAAAAAGCACATACACCATCATCAAAAATCACTCGACATATTTGACCTCTAGTCAACTTGCTTACAGGTATCAATTACAAGTAAGTTCCGGTACAAACAGAACATTGTGTATTGCCAAGTGATCAGATAATGTAACAGTGCCAACACCCTCAACCCGTGTGAATACACCATTAGCTACCTTTACTTTGAGATTTTTAGGACAAAGTTTAAGGTTGTGGAATAGTATTTTGTTACCGGTCATGTGATCTGTAGCTCCTGAGTCCACAATCCAGGTATCGTCACTAATCATCACAGCATTGAGAGCGATAATAGAGTTACCTGATTGTACAAGGTTCACGTTGGGAACAGAACTAGACTTATTCTGCTTATCGAGCATTCTGCAAAACATCTGTAGTTCCTCCATACTTAGACGATCGTCATTCTCCACCTTTGGTTCAGCTGTGGCGAGGTGACTTTGGAAGTTCGCTTTTCCCCCGGAGGGTTTGCCATGGAGTTTCCAACATTCTTCCCTATTATAGCCCTTCCTCTTACAATAGTTGCACCATTTACTAGCTTTTCGTTCCCCGTGTGGTCCCTGAACTGCGAGTGCAGAGCTTTCAACGTGACTTGGTCCACTTTGGTTCAAGAGCTTCCTACTTTCTTCAAATTACACAAAGTTAACCACATTAAAGAGTTGTGGGAGGGGCTTCAGCCCCATGATTCTGCCCCTTATCTCTTCGAAAGCATCGTTTAGGCCTAACAGGAAGTCATGTATCCTTCCTTCTTCCACAATTCGCTTGTATAATTGTGCATCTTTGAGACTTTCCCAGGGATGAAGCTCAAACAAGTCTTGTTGCTGCCACAATTTTAGCAATGCATTATAATATTCAATGACGGACATATTACTTTGTCGTAAATCCCGGAGTTGTCTCTTCAGGTAAATCAAGGCAGTGGTGTTTTCAAGGGAGGAGTAGGTCCTTCTGGTGGCATCCCATATTTCTTTTGCTGTGTGTGCAAGCAGATATCTCTCACTGATCTCCAAGGTCATTGAATTACACAACCACGTCATGACTTGGTTGTTTTCAGCAAACCATGTGTCAAAATAGGGTCATCAGGGGCTGGTTAAGGGGCTGCCCCATTAATGTATTTTTCCTTTCTTTTACCTTGGATATACCTCAGCACGCTTTGTGACCATTGGAGATAGTTCCTATCATTAAACTTATGGCTAATAGCCATAACGTGATGATCTGAAAATTCTGAAGCCATCTTTGAGGTTCTGGTTGCTACTGGGTTGCTGGTTAGAGAGGAAGAAGACGAGGAATTTTGAGTTTGAGAATCGGTCCCGGACATAAAAACCATGAGAGGTTCCGGTTGTGTTTCCAGGAATTGACCCGAATTTAGGAGGGAACTGAGAGGAATCCATGTTTCTGGAAGGAAAATTAGTCGCCGGAATCTGGAAAATTGTCACCGGAGAGTCGCCGGAAAAATCAAAAGTTCACCGGAGAATGCAATGCACACTGGGGATGGCTGGAAATCACAGGGGAAGACCGAACGAGGAAGTTGTCGTCGGAAAAGAAGCTCCACGCGCCGTCTCAAGGTCGCTGGTCGTCAGGCGCGTGCACGCCACGCGCCGTCGTGGAGATGCCGGTTGGCCACCGGACTCTGGGCGTTCACCAATCGGAGCCCTCCAGTCCTTTTGGGCTAGGTGGTGTAGTCGCACTTGCTGCCTACTGAGAACCCTAGAGTCGTCGGAAAACTCTACTGTGTTATTTCTCTCTGCCTCATCGTCGCTCACTGTTTCTCTCGCTTTCCATGGCCTCGGACAGATGGCCTACGCTCTGATACCATATTATCATTTAGAGGTGTAACACTCTCTGTTTTCAGTATATTATTCATGGTGAAAGGATTACAATATATAGGCTCATTGGGGAAAGCCGGTGAAAATCAAAGGAAATAGGAAATACGATAAATCATAATAAATCATCATAAAAGGGTAATCTTTCCTAAACCAAAAACACATAAACCCAGATCCTATAATCATGGCAAGGATCAAGGGATCCTATCAATAAGCATTTATTCCCCAATATTCTAAGATTTATAGCAGTTTAGGGAAAAGAAGAGAAAACTTCAATGAGGTTAAAGCAGAATTGGAAGGGTATGTTACATTTAAGGGTTAAGATGCAATTTTACCAATAAACTATTGGTCCAGGAGCGTCCAACACAATTAACTATTAAGTGGACCAAAAATACCAAAAAAAGTTTTACTCAGGAGCATCCAACACAACACCGTTAGACAAAATTTATATTACTAACGGAGTTGTACTGGACGCTCCTGAGTAAAACTTTTTTTGATATTTTTGATCCACTTAATATTTAATTGTGTTGGACGCTCCTGAACCAATAGTTTATTGGTAAAATTGCACCTTAACCCTACATTTAATGAACCCACAATGCTATCAACACGTAGTAGTAAGCATTTTTAACAAATTTTTTCCTTGCATCTTGCTTCTGGCATTGATATCATCCATTCCACAATGTCAACATCCAGATTTACCAGAGATTAAGGTGTTACAAGTTATGACCATTGCATTAAGCGTGATTAATAAAAACTGAAAATGGTAGCAAAGCAAAAACAAATGATACTGATGATCTAAAACAAATGTGGGCAAAAGTAAGGACAAAGCAGAGGATTTAGAATGGTCAGACATCTAAGAGATATAAGCTGCACTTGTCAACATCCAATATTCTTTTAAAGTTAATGATACTAACAGAAAAAGAAAGACATGATCCAACAAAATCTAGAATTGAAAAAACTATGGTCTACTTTAGTGAACAATAACAGAAGAGGGAAGCATTGCAACTAAAATGAACATTGCAGTTTGCAATAACAGTCTTGATTTTTCTTAAATAAACACTTCGTTCCGTGTCAAATAACAATTTAGAATTAGATGGCCAAAAATTGATGAGCTGTAATACTTCAAAAACATACTCCAATCATGCCAAAACTCAATCATAAGTCTCACAAGGGATAAGTGAGAAATTATTCTTATCAAATCTAAAGAAACTGATGAAAAATGCGTGATGCTCAACTGATGCTGGACAACATTCATTTTAGAGGAAATGGTAGGATTTCAAATTACATGCTAATTAGTCTAAAATTTTCTCAAGTAAGGAATAAAAATGAATGAAAGTCAAAGCTTGAGAGGCAGATTCACAAGGGTTAAAAAGGGATCAAGACAAACCTCCCAAACCTTCACATATTTTGATTGTGTAGATTGCATAGCACCTGAGGTCTGTTGTTGTAAAGGCATGTTAGCTGCTGCATTATTCACACCAAGTGGTTGCATCCCCTGTTGTACTTGCTGAGACATTCCGGGAGTAGGAATCATTGTACCAGTCCCAGAAGAAACAACTGATGGACCAAGGCCACTCATCACATTTTGGTTCATGTTAACACCACCTTGCACCATTTGCGCTCCTGAAATGTTTCCTTGGCTCATGGCTAACCCTGGCTGACCCATACTAACAGTACCTTGCAGATTCCCTCCCAATGGTTGTGAAATCCCAATATTTGAACTTCCAGACACATTTGACGTGGCTGAAGTTAATGAACCAAGACCTGAGTTTGCTCCAACTTGCACGGGACCAGTGAGAGATCCAGAACTAGTTATTGAAGTTACGCCTGACTGTCCAGATGAAAATACATTTTGAGCAGCTTGTACAGAAGACGCCATTCCACTGGATATCATGTTTGACATGTGCATAGCCACAGGAGTTTGACCCATTGACTGAAGTCCCATTGAGTTTCCTCCACTTAGGACCTGTCGCGCTTGAGAAATATTGTTAAGAATGTTAACATTAGCTTGAGCAGGACCCACTGGGCGCAAGGGCTGTGACACTGACATCATGGGCTTTACATCCTGCGTATTTTCATTACTTGCCATAATATCTTGAGAAGCGGAAGACGGAGATGAGGTCTGCAAGCTAGGAACACCTTGACTAGGAGCACGTGGAACTGATGGCATATGAGGAAAAGGAGGTCCTGGTACCATGGAAGTGACAGGAACCGGCTCCTGAAGAAATATGGTAAATCCACGATCATTATGAGATTTGAATGTTAAAAAAATAACAAATGAGTGCCAAATTTCAATTACAATTTCATACAGGGAAATTGAGGATCTCACCACTTTTATAGTAGCAGGGGCCACATTCCCAGCAGAAATTGGTTGCCGATTTGTCATAGAACCATTAACTAAAAATCCACAGAGAAAGCAGCAATATTAACGGAGCTTATAACAAACCTTTGACCAGCCTTTGACCAGCAGGTAAAAGAAGACGTGGTAAAATCAGAATTATTAGAATTTAATAGAAATAATTGTATAGGGTTATAGGTATTTAGCTCTTTAGTATTTTTACCCCCTCAATTGTGTGCCAACAAGAGCCCAAACAACAGATATCTTCAAAAAGGGATTTCTATGATAGAACTCAAAGAATACCTTATTGATAGAACTTAAAGAAAGTAAGAGAGTAGTAGAAAAAGGAAAATCTAGAGACAAGATCTGAACTCTAGCCAAAGACTCTCTAGAGACAGAATCTGTTCTCTGGCCAAGACACAGTAATTTCCATATAATATTCTTCACATCCATTATAAAACAGAATACATGTATATATAAAGTCTGGATATCATAACTGCCTATGAAAACAGATAACACAGTAACTACCTAAACTGATAATAAACTGATAAACTACTCTTTCTTATCCTAAGTGATAATAAACTGATAAACTATCATTTCTTATCTATATCTTTATCTTCCTTTTCCTAAAATAACCTTATCTTCTTTCTTCTGGAATAAACCAAAAGAGGAAAAGGACAATTAGAATTCCCAATATCCTATCAATACCCTCCCCTAGAAAAATATCCTTGTCCTCAAGGCGGAAAGAAGGAAATTCCGGCCAAATTGGCGTTCGCAGTTTGCTCATCTTCTGAGAATTCAGGCATCTTCCTTATATCTTCGTCACAAATCTCCATTAATTGCAAAGTTGAAGTTTTGCAGCGATGACCCGGCATGAATCGCTCACCACATTTGAAATAGAGCCCCTTTTCTCGTCGATATTGTCATTCAGATTCATGGGCGAATGAAGCTTGCGTGGCAGTTGCGGATGATGACAGGCGATACGGATATGAAGATTGCGCAAATTGTGGAACTACCAGTGCTAATGGGCTATGCGAATATGGGTCGGTGTGATTTGCATGCGTGGAAAATTCTCCTGGCTGACGTGGCGAAAAATTTATGGAGTCTCTCCAATTAGTTGAAAATTCTGCACCAAGTGGGACTGACTCTGAATCGAGCGAGAACTGAAATCGTGAAGCAGGTCTTGCAGTCGACTGGGACTGATTTTTCGCTTCAAATTCCAGCACTAAACTGACTGCTTTATAAATAGTGCGTGGCTTCTGAATCTTCACATCGGCTTGATATTCCTCCTTTAATCCATTAATAAATACCCCCAAAAGGCAATGTTCAAGCCATCCCTAAACTCGCGAATGACGGCGAACAAATTCCTATTTGTATTCTCCCACAATGCTTGTTTGTTTAATTCCACATAGATGCATGTCAGGACCGAATCGTTCCTGAAACACTTGCATTAATTCTTCCCAATGTCTGATTGTCCTTCCCGAGGAAACCCATGTGAAAGTATCTAATGCGTCTCCTTCCAAATTTATTGCTGCTACATCCACCTTTAAATCCTCAGGCGTTTGGTAATACCTCAAATATTTCTCAGCCTTCAAAATCCATCCTCTTGGATCACCACCCTCATACTTTGGGAATTCAACCTTTGAGTAAGGTCGTTTGGGAAAATTTCTATTCCATGAGAGGTTATTCACATCAATTTCAACTTGTTCATTGAAAGGATCTCTGTAGTTGTAACTCGTCTCGCCTTGAATCATGGCTGGTCCTTTTGCTTTCTTTAAAGTATTAATCTCTGAATTCATCAAATGCAATTGGGCAAGAATTGCCGCCAAATGTGGCTAGTTGGATTCTGGATGTGTTTGAACTGGTTGTTGAACCAAAATTACAGCGGGGTTGTCCCTGGGATTGGCATTTGGTGGGTTGTCTGGTTTCAAATTTGGGTGTATTGGTGATTCATTCTCATAAGAAGAATTTCTTGTGTTCACCATGATAGCAAACAAGCGCCAAGATCTACCGCTCTGATACCAATTGATAGAACTCAAAGAATACCTTATTGATAGAACTTAAAGAAAGTAAAATAGTAGTAGAAAAAGGAAAATCTAAAGCCAGGATCTAAACTCTAGCCAAAGACTCTCTAGAGACAGAATCTATTCTCTAGCCAAGACACAGTAATTTCCATATAATATTCTTCACATCCATTATAAAACAGAATACACGTATATATAAAGTCTGGATATCATAACTGCCTACGAAAACAGATAACACACAATAACTACCTAAACTGATAAACTACTGATAAACTACTCTTTCTTATCCTAACTGATAATAAACTTCCATTTCTTATCTATATCTTTATCTTCCTTCTCCTAAAATAACTTTATCTTCTTTCTTCTGGAATAAACCAAAAGAGGAAAAGGACAATTAGAATTCCCAATATCCTATCATTCTAAAGGAGAAATTTGAAGATTATGTGGCCAAGTTGAACATGCTAAACATATATGATCCAACTTGAGGGTGAGTGTTGTATAATCAAAATATTATGATTTAATAGAATTAATTGTATAGAATTGTACATGAAGGGTATGTTACATTTAATGAACCCACAATGCTATAAACACGTAGTAGTAAGCATTTCTAGCAAATTTTTTCCTCGCATCTTGCTTCTGGTAGTGATATCATCCATTCCACAATGTCAACATCCAGATTTACCAGAGGTTAAGGTGTTACAAGTTATGACCATTGCATTAAGCGTGATTAATAAAAACTGAAAATGGTAGCAAAGCAAAAACAAAATGATAATGATGATCTAAAACAAATGTGGGCAAAAGTAAGGACAAAGCAGAGGATTTAGAATGGTCAGACATCTAAGAGATATAAGCTGCACTTGTCAACATCCAATATTCTTTTAAAGTTAATGATACTAACAGAAAAACAAAGACATGATCCAACAAAATCTAGAATTGAAAAAACTATGGTCTCCTTTAGTGAACCATAACAGAAAAGGGAAGCATTGCAACTAAAATGACAATTGCAGTTTGCAATTAAAGTCTTGATTTTTCTTCAATGAACACTTTGTTTCATGTCAAATAACAATTTAGAATTAGATGGCCAAAAATTGATGAGCTGTAATACTTCAAAAACATACTCTAATCATGCCAAAACTTAATCGTATTATGTTTTTCCTTGTTATATCATAGGGCTGCTGTATATATTGTAACATTGTGAGGTCAATAAAAATTATCTTCAATGCAAAGACACACAAGAAATAAGCCACCTAAATAGCGACCTGCCAATCTCAATTTATATACACTAAAGAAACCATCCTAAAACCCTAAAATAAGAGCTAAAATGAAGAAGACAATATGTTGTAGTAACGCTATAGCACTAAACTGTCCTATAAATCCTAGGCATAGCACTTGAATGGTGCTATCGTAGGGGCACTGCAGCCAATTCATGTCTATGCAACATGTCCTTTCACCCTGAAAACCATTCATATCAATAAAAGTAGCTAACTGCAGTGCAAAATCATATATTTGAGATCTAAGAGTATACGCCGTGTTCAATCATTCAAATGATGCCAGAGGATCATACAAGTATCAAGCAAGCAAGTCTATACACATGACTATGGCATTTATAACTATCTTTGATAAGCGATGCATCTGTTAAGCTTATTATCAACCTTGCGGCATAGAAGTAGGTACTGTCCCAGTAATTGGTGCAACAGGGCCTGCATCCACCTTGACAGGACTCTGATTGGAAGGTAGAGTTGTGATCCCTGAACGACTCAAAGCAGAACGGGCTTCCCTGAAACTTTCAGATATTAAAATAAGAAAATGGGAGTTTTTTGTATCAACAGGTGGATCTGCAGTGCGGCTGTTTCGCTTGCCCTACATGGCCAAAGTGACATGGTCAATATTTATATGCTGAATTTAAAAATAGAGTAAATACCCTATTTGGTCCCTGAAAAAAAACACGAACCCTATTTTGGTCCCTCAAACAACGAAACCCCTTTTTAGTCTCTGAAAAGGATGAATTTCCAAAAAAAAAAGGACCCCATATTGGTCCCTCGAAAATTTCCAAAAACCCCTTTTTAGTCCATAAAAATGTCCCATTTTAGTCCCTAGGGACGAAAATAGGGTCCGTATTTTTTTCTAGGGACCAAATAGGGTATTTACTCTAAAAATAAACATTAAGGGAGGGGGAAATAGCAAATACTTCACTAAATATGCTCTACTTTTGCTTTACAAGATGTGAGCATCGACTTAACTGAGTAATCAGATCATGCTTGTCGTATGAGCAGTTTATTTTAGACAAAGTATCTGATGTCTCATTCCTTGAAAATAAAATAAATAATTCTTTTGCTAAAAAGAGTCGTAACCCATCCTTACCGCATTGTAAATGGCTATAAGTTTGGGAAGCTGCTTTGGACATATAACAGAAAGAGAAACAGAACACTGCAAGCAAAATATTACATTCCAAAGATAAGATAACAATGAGAGCAAAGAAACCAAGTTTTGTTTTATTTTTTTTTTTTTTTTAAAAAAAAAGAATACCTGAGGAAATGCTTTAGCAACAGCTTCGGCATCATGTAGACGATTCCCTGCATCTGATTCTATGGTTTCACCTTGATCTAAATTCTGCAGTCGTGGTACATAAACTGGTGTCGGCAAAGGGTATGGATTTCTTGCTGCAACAAGAATGCAGTGCTTTTGCAAGTCCACATTCTGTTGACTCTGGTTTCCATTTTGAGTAGGGAACATCTGAGAATTTGAACATTTTGGCATGAATAAGATTCCAGGTGTTCAAAAAGAAACCCTTGACAATTTTAAATAACATATTTCAATATATTGATTATTATACTCGTACAAGAGTAGGGTTACAATACTACAAAGTAAAGCAGGCCTAACAATTAAATCTCGGTACTCTCTACATGCAGTAAAGGTCATACAAAACAGGTGCATCTTGTTGGTTAAATGAATAGCAACACAAAGAGCTGCATAAATCAAATATATTATAGGACTAGTTTCAGCACAAATTCCAATAGTTGAAGTAGCTTCAAAATACATTGGCAATAGAAAAAAGACATTATTGACTATCCAATATGTAGGTTACTAAATAATTATTTCATGAGTGAGTTGATATTTGGCAGATGATAAGGAATGAGATATTTCCTAGTCTTTTGCTTGACCAAAAAGGAAGATAGGTCCTAAATAATCACTAAGGAGGATGAAGCACCAAAGCAGAGCTCAAACTCTAATCTTCTATTTTCTCTTGTGCTTTGTTTTGGTGGGTCTGGGATTGGAGCAGATGAAAAAATGCTGAAATGCAACCACTACAGAGCAACTCTTCAACTTCATCAAAGGAAGACTTGATTATTTCAGAGCAAAATTCTCTGGCCCAACTGAATCCAATCCGTTTTATTTCCATGCCCAGTCAATCCAGATTGACTATGGATTTTGGGCTTGGAAAAGGAGCCCAAAAAAACTGGGCTGGTTTACAGGCCCCATATAGCCCATACATGCCCCTACATTCAACAATACATTTTGCTTGGTCCCTCTCTTTTCTCTTGAACTTTTGCTCTCCCTATAGTTCTCATCACCACAAAATTTGCTGCCAATCTGCAAGCTACCGAAGGATTCCAAAAGTCAATTTTACTACTTTCTAGTTTTCTAGGTTTCCAACATTTATTTAGGGGTGGAAATAAGTCATACCCCTATCAAGTGGCCTACGGCCTGGTCTGCTTGGCCTATTTATTTAAAAAGCCAGACCAAGGCCTACTTAATTTATATGTTTTTATACTCATATTTATATGTTTTTCATTTTTATAGTTTAATTTTCCAGTTTCCCTTCTGTCGCTCACTATTCCTCTCGTTCGTTGGCAACATTCCATGCTTTATATTCCTCGTCTTATCTGTTAGACAAGCTTCTATGTTTTCTCCAAATATAAAATTAGTTCTCTACAGAATCCAAGATTTTAATGACAAATAAAACAGTTGAGCCTACCTCAATCAGAAGTAGGAACATTAATATAGTTCTCAAATGTGGTGCAAGTTTTATGGAGCCAAACTCCTAAGCAAAATTAGCAACAAAAACATTTGAAGAATTCTGCCACAAGCGTTAGAATTTTGAGTACTAAACCCAAGGATTGCACCTATTGGTAATTAAGTGCTTTGAATGAGAAATTTTAAGAGCCTATAACTTAACTAATAAGTTCAGAAGGCATGCATACATGCAACGATTTTAACAAGCATAATAAAGACCAGAAAGCTTGCTTGTCAGGATTTTTCTCACTTTGTTATGCTTTTTAGACTCTTCTAGTATTTTTGGTCTTGAGGATGCCAAGTCCTCCAACAAATTATACCTTATCTTCCTACAATACCTTCTTATTTCATCAAAAATAAATAAATTATCCTATCTCTTTCCTTCCAGCTCCAAGCCCTAGCAACCTTAAACTCAGCAATCTCATGAAGTTATTCTTTTATTCGAACCCAGGAAATCAGAAGAATGAACCTCCTCAAGTCCCTGGAAAGTGGTAAAAAATATGAAAGCCCAATTCCCTTTAAAATATCTTTTTCAGAAAACACACGCACATAAGCATGTAGGCACAAGCTAAAGTTCTGCACAGTCCACCTATATCAATCACCACCTTCAATCTGACCTTGTCCAAGATCCTCAAAATGTCAATACACACTTCTTTGTTACATTAGAATATGCCATTCAAAGAACGCAGATTTGGGATGCTGGCATTAAGAAATGGGAGAGCCTTGTGGAGTAAAGAGATGGAAATACTCCTAAAGTCAACTGAAACTTGAAAGTGACTCCAGAAAAAGAGAAGTGGAAACTGAACGTATGCAGCATATATACCATGAGAGCTTCAGAGAGCCCTTCTGCAATTGCAGCATCATCAAAACCACCGCCAACAAAGGGTAGAGCTGAAAGCCTTTGACAGAACATATCAGGGTCACTTGTCCAGCTGGTGCGCCGCACAGCACAATCTGCATTCAACGATGCCCGATTAAGTAAATATACTCCATATATTAGTCAATTGCATACAGATTTTCAGGTGTAAAAGAGCAGAATTTAGACTATATAATATCCAAGAGATTATATATAATTGAATAATTAGTAAAATTTTGTCCAATTCCTTGTTCAACTTAAAATCTAACAAACATTTGTTAATATATTCTATATTTAGAATTATACTCAATTCACCAAAAGAAATCACACTCATTGTTTACTTCCCTTGTCATGGAAATCGTTTAAAGTGCAAAGGACAGGTAACATAGGAATACATTAAGAGAATAGGAAGTGATAGAAGAATATATTTAATTATTTATACGTGCACTTAAAGAATAGACTCACAATCATGCATCAATTTCATTTGAAGTTATAATTCACCAGTTATGCAGTCTAAGCAAGAGAATATTTTAATAATATCATTACAAGATTATGCAAAACTGTACCAGAATAACCTCCACGAGTACTAAAAGTGACTAATGCAAACTCAACATTGGATGTCAAAGGCTTCTGCATTAAAAGGGGTGGAAGAAATCAATAGACAAACAAACCAAAAGACATTTATTTGTCAGTCTAGAAAAAATAAAAATATCTCGTCTACTAAAATATAAAAAGCTTGAAACTAATGTACTCTACTTCACATAATATTGACTGCCTAGGCTTTTTACACACTACACATACTAATAGCATTTATGGGACTTCAACTAATAGGTTAAGCCTTCAGGATGGATTAATCCTCCTGTACAGCAATCAGAGTGAATTTTCCTTAATATTTCTTTTGTATTAGAGGTAAAAGAGAAGAAATAGCATTAGCAGCTAGAAGATATCCAGAAAAAATAGAGCAAAGGAACATGTGAAAAGACCAAGCTGGATAGAAAAACTGTTCAGCTCTCTGCATATCAAAAATCACAATTCATTTGAAACACAAACACTAGTTCAAAGAGCACTAAAATGAGGCTGTAAACAAAACATTATCACACAATAGTAGTATGAGATACCGTTGAAGATATGAGCAGTCATTGACTATAGTAGTTGTAATTTCAACAGTATCACATTAAAAACTTGCAAGCTTCCAACACCTAATAAATCCTATGGATCAGTTGTACCATTGTCCTCTATCCAAGTAATTGAAACAAAGTAAGCAAGCAATGGCTTCAATCTAGAGTTCAGAACTACTAAGTTTTAATAGACAGCACAAAATAAGTCGGCATAAAAATATTGAAGAAAATGATTAGTTGAAACTATCCAATGGATTGCCAAGAACAAATAATGCGTGTCTCCAATGCATCATTGACCAGTACAGAAACCTTATTGATTTAGAAGAGCTTTAGTATCAAGTGAAAATAACAACTATAATATTGGCAATATAAGAATCTTCTGTCCAGCGAATAAAATCAGGAGGAGCTAATAGCATAATAGACAGCTATTTGTTCTGAAACGCCAATGGGAGGACACATGATTTTACTTTACAGTCCACAAATACAGATAACACACATTAAATAAAAGACAGCAAATAAAAAGAGAGCAAGGTCATACTAGACACTAATATCTTCCTCTTCTCTTTTCTTAGATAGTATTATTTTGATTTGAGTGAAATCACACATACCTGCCCAGCTGAGTCATTTCCACCAAAAGACCTGTATGAATACCATAAGATGTTAAAAATGATGCACCATGCCATACTAACAAACTGTAAAGTGAGGTAGTTATAGAGACTTAAGTTATTTATTTAAACTAAAGCTGGAAGAACTTAATATATGAGGACTGTTAGATGTAGGTCTACCTTGCAGCACATGAAAAAAGGAATCACCTGATGATTATCACTCGGCATTAGATAATATAACTGGGGGTGGTAAGGGGTGAAAATACCAATTATCTTCAATATTTTTCTGGATAATGGTCTGTTCCCACAAGAACTTGCATTTACACAATAGTCACCCCAGTTTGCAGAGCTTCATTATACTATTAAATATTGATAATCCAAAATAACAAGTAATGATGGTTTTTAAAATGATACATGTTATATAGTCTATAAGTGATATCGTTAGCGTGTAAGAATTACACCCCTTTAAGCTTTTACGATGGGCGGTTGAGATTCTACTCATGTTTAGAGAAATTATTTTAACGCATTATGCAGCAGTTATCCACAAATGTTGGCTCAAGCATGTGCAAACAAAAAGATGAGATCTCTTGTCTAATTTAAGTGAAGGGGATAGGTGTTTCGCCAATTCTCTGTAAATAACAGTAATTATCGAGAGATAAGACTCCTTTCATCACTAACAACATGAATGAAACAAACTTGAATTGGGGTTGAGGAAGACTGCATTTTTACACACCAAAATCTAAGCCCCAAGCGCCATACCTCAAAGGGACTACGGAGGAAAAAATCCCAAAGTTTGATTCAATATAAAACACAGATACCAAAAGAGAACGAACCTTATTATCTTATCGAGGTAATCCGTACGAATGGTTTCCCAATACGGCCCCATAGCAGCGGTGCTTTCGACTGCGACAATCAGCTGTTTATCCTCCATGATTGATTCTGAGTCTTCGAGACACGCGGCGAAGTGAAGTGCGTCTAAGCCAAAGGATCAGTCTAAATAGCCTGAGATTATTATCTCTGGAAAAGAAAAATATATATATCAAGCGCATGGCAGATTCATTGAACCCAAGGCGTAGCAGAAAATGGAAAGAGATCAATTGCATTAAACATGTTGTGCTTCTTGGATAAGCATTTAACAGGTGGAATTCTTACCCGGAAACGGCAGAGTGCGACCCCGCTCTCTGAACAGACGGTTGGTCGTTATAACATACTAACGATCAATCGGCGAAGTCACACGGCTTCTCATCGTGCGCAGGGAGAACTATAACGTCTTGACTGATTACTGGGACTTTATATCCCACCCAGTCAATATTAAAATTTTCCAGGCAAAACTTATAATTTTGTTAGAGGCTAAAGGCAAGTAAGCAGAGGCATAAGCGTCATGAACCTTCCTCTTTTTAGTATAGATGTTGTATTAATTTTTATATTGTTATTCTAGGGCCATATATTTTTGAAAATTCATATATAGTGTTTGAAATTGGCTTTCAAAATAACAGTATAACTACTGCTGAGCAGGAGGCCTTATTTTATAAACTATGATAATTTTGGTGGATCCACAATCATATCTCGTGTGGGAATGGTTTTGTGTAAACTCTTTCTTATGAGTTTTAATGTTATAAAACTCATAGGCTAAGTAATTTTTTTTTTTTTGTTAATTGTGTCTAGAGTTATAAATGTTATGTTAGGAGTTTGTGCCCTAGGTTTTAGGTTTGTGGGCATTATTTATGCCTGGACTTTGAAGTGTGTGTGTGTTTTTGGAAAGAAAAAGGTTTTTCCATTATCATTTTTTGATAAGGTTCTATAAAATCATCAGAGTTAATAATTGTTTGTGAGAAAGGATCTTTTCAGTAGGGTTCATGTTGTCTACTCTGATATGATATTATGTGTCGAATTATACTATTTTCTTTAATGGACAAGTAACTCAAGTAGATATTTAAGAAATTGTTATTTAAGTATTTTGATAATTAAGTTTGATATTGGGCTCGTGGTTGAATGATAACATTCTAGACTTTATGAAGTCAAATGTCTAAAATGATTGATTAATTATGATTTGGATTGTAATGTGGTGAGAAGAGCTCTATATTCATGATAGATTATCAAATGTTTGGTTGATGAATAGTAGACTTGTGACATCTTATAAATGTCTGTGAAAGAATATTATTAAAAAATGAGTTTATTTCTATACTTATGATTGAACATTATATTCTGAGTTTCGAAAAGCTCAAGGCCCAACTGTTAATTGGAATGACTTTCTAAATGTGTTGATTTGAGATGACTTAGTGTATAATCAGAAAGGTTTTATTGTACCAGCACTACTAGTAGTGTAGTGGTATTTGGATTAATTTCCCCCTCTCGGCCTTGAGTTCGATCCCCCTTCCCCTATCATCTTGTATCAAAAAAAAAAAAAGGTTTTATTGTAACATCCTCCATTTTAAGGGACAATTTATTATTTATTTACTTGATTAAGCCATTTATTAAAATGTTTTATTCACACAGTTAAGTTTTGGATTTTACGAGGCCCCTATTTTAAAACTAAACATTGTTTTAGAATTTGCCAGAGTATCCAAAATACTAGAATATGCCAAGTGAACCCTAATGACATGGCAATATACAATAATTCAACATGTACTAAAAAGGTGGAAGCACTACCATTAGCAAAAGTAACAAGCTTCCGAAGCCTTCCCTGATTGACTCACACGAAAATTATCACCTGAAAAATATTTGTAAGCATCAATCCAGCTCATTATAAATGCTAATGCGTGCTTGTGAGGGTACTAGATATCAAATTTACAATATTAGAGCACAATTTTTTGTAATAAAATTGCTATATCCAATTTCATATCATGAATCACATATATAACATGCCAAGCAACAGATCAAGACCCGAACAATTCTTATCACCCATCATCCTTATAACCGTTGATAGAACCCATGGGCTGTAATGTAATAGGTGTAGTCTCTAGGACAAGGCTGCATCAAGCTCTCTAATAATGAGGCATAGTCTGGCCAAAGACTATAGAACTCATATCGGACTATGGGTTCCCTTTCCTTCGAATATGGAAAGGTGTCACTGTCCCAAGGGCTGACCCTTAACCTGACCAAAGGAAAAGAGTGATACCAAGGGCCCTGAAAATATCAAGCCATCCACTGTGCACCGAATGGTGGCATACCACGTGGTATTATATACACAATAACTCTCATCATCACTCCACAACTATCCCAGCTCCACAACATCATAATCTTGGCATGAATATATGAAATTCCAAATAAGATTTATGACAGTAGTACATCGTCACGAGATAACAATATTATTTCGGCTTAGGAAACTATTAAAAAAATAACATATTATCCGGAACATATAATATCTCTAATCATTCCAAAATAAATTGCACAAGGCAACTTCGTAAAAAACATAGCTTTCATAGACTAAAAATCACTCACAAATCATCATACAATCAAGTACAATGAATGAAAAGTGGTTACCTCAAATTCTTGACACAAGAACTAAACTTGAGAGAGATCAAGTCCATTCTAAAAATGAATATATAATTATACGTTAATAAAATTAACAAGAATAATCACTAATATAATAATAATAATAATTAATTAAACTATTATCTCTCCAATTATGATCATCAAAATATCGCCACATATGATCCTTAATTTACTCAAAATATCCAATTTCCTACAATAGAAATTTCACCTAAATATTCATATCCATTATAAACCTCAAATTCAATCCATCTAATCTTCAATATAATCTCCAATAAATTATAAACTCAAATATAAAATACATAATATTACAAATTTCAACTTCTCAACCTAACACCAACTTATAAGTATAACCCAACTTATTAAACAAATCTTCAAACCTCTACATAATTAAAATCATATCTTTTACGAACCTACACAAGGCCCAATGACGCGAGGGCCCAGCAGTAGATACCATATCCTAACAGATATGCCGGATCTATTTATAATAGGTGAATATCCCAGCTCTCCCAGAATCTAGGAGTATCTTCAGAATATAACGACCTGAATACTCGCACAAAAAATCACGCAGGGTCTGATATAGCCTATCCGAGGTAAACTCTATAAGTACTGGGTCAAGCCTCAAGGTACACACGTTTCAACTTGGTACTATTTACATTCTGTCACATTGTGCACACACACCACCCCCATTGGCAAATAGCCTTATTTGTGCATAGTGATCCCTCGCCCTCCTGGATATCTCCTCCATAGATATCCCGATAGAGCCCACTGATCCAATAGCGAAGCACCAGCCCAAGACTAGACATCTGTGTTCTACACCAAAACATTGGCACCGACCGTGAGGACGTTAAATTTCGATCCCCGTGACCACCGATGGCTAACACTAGAAGCAGCAGTCGAAACCCTCAGCCTGCAAACCCATCTCAGGCCGAGCTAAGTCAACAGCAGCGAGCCCAAGAACCACCGCAACCTGAGGATATCCCAGAGGGTACCACCGCAAATCAAGGGAATGACATTTCCGACACGGCATCCTCCCCACTCGTAAACACCAAACCTCAGGACTCGGCGGCACAAGAAATCCCGGTTCCAAACCCGGACATCGTTCTCCTCCAGAGAACCCAAGAATCAATGCTAAGGCAATTGGAGAACATGGAAAAGTGCAGTAACCTCCAACGCCAAGAAGATCTCAGAGTAATCCAACGGATGATGGAGGACCGATTCAAACCATTTGAAGCATTAATAGGAGGGGAAGATCATGATGGAGCACGTAGAAGGAAAGAAAAGACGACACACGATGTCAACAATCCTTCTCGCAACGATGAACCGAGGTCATCACGTCGAGACGCCGGCTGAACTGCATAAGTCATGAGTTCGGGACGAGATTGAATTTAGAATTGGAGCTCGACACCTTGAAAAAGCTGCGCTTGGAACGGATCTTGGACGATGAAGATCGAGACGAGGAGAGAATAGCCCGATCTCAAAGCACTCCCAGAGAGTATAAAATGAAGTCAACAGCAGTGAGCCTAAGAACCACCGCACCTAAGGATATCCCAGAGGGTACCGCCGCAAATCATGAAGTTTTTTGTGAAGAATTGGTATGGAATAAAATACAAATTTGGGTGAAGGGTCAAAAATACACATGACCTTTTTTCCCAGAATCGCCCAACACTATGACCTTTCAACTGAATCAAAAATACACACGACGTTACGTTTTTGGGTCGCCCAGCACCACGGCTGTTAGTCAACCGTTAATTACTGTTAGTTGACCGTGGTGCTGGGCGACCAAAAAACGTAACGTCGTGTGTATTTTTGATCCAGTTGAAAGGTCGTGGTGCTAGGCGATCCTGGGGAAAAAGGTCATGTGTATTTTTGACCCTTCACCCTACAAATTTTACATACATTGACTCCAAATCGTGAAGAAGAATGGGAGTGTGTAAAGAGGTGTTATATACTCTATATTCAATTTTAATTATAAAATCAAGTTGATTTTTTTAAAAAAAGATTAAGAAAGTTAATTGAACAACTTTAGAGTATTTTTGTTTTTATTTTTATTTTTTTCTCAAACAAATAAGTTAATATATATATATATATATATATAATCTAATTATATGATATATGATATGATTAAGTAACTTATTTAGCTTTCTTAAGTTCTAAAAAAAGTCAATCCGATCTTATAACGAAGAAATGGTAGAGAGAGTGCTGAAAAACCATAAACTTGAAAATGTCAACACTCCATTTTAACAACAACATAATGTATACATTCTGCAAGGTTGCAGTCCGAATTTACCTTTCACCAAATTTTTATTTTTTAAAAAAAAGCAAGAAGAAGAAGAAGAAACTATGTTTTTTACGTTTTTTTTCATACTAAGGGATAATATTTTAACTTAGAGTAGAATACATTGACGATCTATATGTTTTACTTAAATTATGCAAACCTCTTCTCTATTTTGAAAACGTATATAGATCTCATTTGAAATTAAAATACATATTACAAAAACCTCCTTTACATATTTGATATTCCATTTTCATCTACACAACCATTAGTTGACCGTTAAGTTTGACTATTAATTTTTTTTTTTGGAACCAAAATACTCATCTTTCAACAAATAAATAAACGTTTATATTTGCCAAAAGATAATTATAATTCATATATGTTCATGATTTCCAAAATATTATAAAATTTATTAATTTTATTATATTATAAAATTATAATTTTTAAAATTTTTATCATATTTATTGAAACTCACTTATTTAGTGTTCTTGTAATGACTAAAAACATATTTATTTTATTTTTTGCCACAACGCCATGATTGAAAGCATATTTGAAATTGAAAGGCATATTTTTGTTCACCATATGTTATTATAATGTAAATTTAAGATAGGGTAAAAGAGTAAAAATATGGGTTGGGTTTCTCTCATAATCTCTTTCTCATTATCCTTCATCATCTCTAAATCATATTCATCCAATCAATCACAATACCACTTTAACTTTTCTCTCACCTTCCCAATTAATGGTCTAGATGATGCTAATGAGAAAAAATGAGAAAGAGGATTATGAGAGAATCCTCTTCCGTAAAAATACACATATGCTTTACCCTCGAGAGTACTTAGCACCATATGTTTTTTTTTGGAGCAAAAATACATATGAATTTTCAAAACTGGAGCAAAAATCACACTACTGTTAAAAGACACTAACAGATGTTAACTATCACTTGAAAGGACGAAAATGCCCCCATCCTCTTCCTGTTAACATCTCTGGCAAGACCTTTCAAAACTGATCAAAGTATAGCTGAATTGATCACAATTACTTTGTAATGACATACATACAAACTCATAAAACAAGGGATATCATTACCACCATAAATTCCCTTGGAATTGACACCAAGAAAAACTTCTTCGGATTGCTCTACTACCAACTCCCTGGCATGGGTGTCCCGTCCTTCGTTGAGAGTATGAACATGAAGCCCGGCGATCGGCTTTTTGATCACATCGACAAGGCCATTCTCGGCTGTAAGGTCGGAGTCGCTGTGTTCAGCCCTCGGTGTTGCGACTCTTACTTCTGCCTCCACGAGCTTGCTCTTCTAATGGAATCAAAGAAACGAGTGGTTTTGATCTTCTACGATGTTAAGCCCTCTCAGCTTCAGGTCAGAGACAATGGTACGTGTCCGGCGAAGGAGCTTCAGAGGTTTCGATATGCACTTGAAGAAGTCAAATACACTGTCGGATTAACCTTTGACCCTGTCACAGGGTACGAGTTCTTTTGTCATTGTTTCTCTTTTCATTTTCTGAGATTAATGTAAAATTCTAATTTACACTAAATGAGGGTTATTGTGTTGACTCGGGTTTTTGTTTTGATGGTTTTTTAGGGAATGGTCGGAAGCTCTAAGGATGCTTCAGAAGCGGTGATTACTAACTTGATCAAGGTTGAAGATGAATGGAAACGATGTCGTTAGGCAACTGTAGCTGTATTCAAACAGAACAGAAAACACATGACGAGGAGTGACAAATTAATTAATTACATAAATTAATCAAATTCGTTATTCTTTGGGAATATATGGGATTGAAAGCACAGATCTAGAGTCGCGACTGGGCAAAACAAGAAAGAAAGGAACTTCTACAAATAGGGTGGGAGGGTAATTAGGAAAATAAGAAAAGTTAGATATTTTTATTTTATTTAAAAACATAGGTCCACAAATAGAGTTAAGCTCTTTTAACGGTGGTTTGATTTTTGTTCTAGTTTTGAAAGTTCATGTGTATTTTTGCTCCCAAAAAAAGTATATATTGCTGGGCGCTCCCGAAGGTAAAATACATGTGCATTTTTGCTCCTTTACCCTTTAAGATATTATATAACTTTTATTATTTTTAATTTTTTACATACATTACTTTTTGACAAACATTTATAAGCACGTTTATTTAAGTATGTATCTATTAAAAGAATTAATCATATTTTCGATTAATTTTTCTATGTCTGCATTAATGATAAGTATATATTTTATAATTAAATAGGTGTACATTTTATGAGAATTAGTTAGATTTATTGATATTATATACTTATTTAATTATCTTTTATATACTTTACTATCATTCTAGGATAAAAAGATATTTTGATATAAAATCTACTTATTTCCTATTATATTTTGCAGGAAATATTAGCTGATTTGGAAAAAAGTAGAAAAAACAATTAAGAGGATATGCAATCAAACAAACTCGGTGGTCCCTACACGCGAGAAAAATAGAAACAAAATCAATTGCGTGATCTGGTGGAGTAAATTACAAGATATAAGATATCTTTTTAATAAGAAAAAGAGAATCGGTAACCCACATCCTAAGTTATATTTAGGTTATATATATATATGAGAAAAAGGGAGGAGGATCGAGTTGCAAAACGAGAAGGAACAAAGAAGCAGAGAAGTAGCGGTTGAGCGTTTCGGTTCTCTTCATCATCTCCACGGAAGGACTGTGGAGGCGACGGAGAATCTTTCTTTCCTCTCTTTCTCTCTATTCTTTGAACCTGAGTTTCATCTTTTTGTTATGGATTTGATTAAAGCCATATGTGGCTAGTTGGTTTTGCAACCTAAAGAACCTATGAACTTGTTTGGGTTTTAGAGATTATTCCCACTTGTTAGTTTTGTTTAATTTTATTTCAGTTTATTTAATCATGTGTTCATTATTATTGCTTATTGATTGATCACCATTGAGCATGTTTTGGGAATTTAGGGTTGAATTTGGAAGAGGGAATCCTAAATTGACCTTGGGATTAAATAATTCTAGAGGGAATCCTAAATTGACCTTGGGATTAAATAATGTGGAATTAGGTTTAAATTTAATGTGAAATTAGGTTTTAATCTAATTTGCATCTAGGATGGGAATATACCTAGAAGCTCCGCATAATCAAATTAGAGTGAGCCCGATTTAAAACGCATATTATTTAGTTGTGTGAGGCATCACATAATTAATTAAGGTAGGTATATAGGTGGACCGGAAGGCATTTATAGACATTAATACTCTAGATTAGCTGATCAAACTAAGTCAAAGTTAATTTAGTGGCGATAAAATCTAATAATCAAATAAGGGATTAATGACTCTAGATTGCTCGTTTATTCGTGTGGCAGTTTGTTTGTTTTAATTTTAGTTTTAATTTCTTTTCTCTTTATTAAATTTAATTTGGTTTTCTCAACTTAAATGAAATTGTGAAATTAATGCTCAACTGAAGTTTGTGGTACTAAGTCCTCGTGGGAACGATATCTTACTTACTCTTTATTACTTGATACGGCTCGTGCACTTGCAGAGTTTTTAAGCTATAAAGTTTTGCCCTATCAATTAATTAATTCAATTAAGTCTTTATCTCAATATGGAAAAAAAATCCGCAGACAACTATTTGAAAAAGTAAAACAATAAATTTAAGGGTCAAGATGCAAAAATACACATGTGTTTTGGTCAGAAGAGTGCCTAATAGCAAGTTTTTTTTAAGGTGAAAATTGACTATGTGATTACGAAATAGGAACAAAAGTCACAGAAACCGTTAAAGGGGGAAGTTATAGAAACCGTTAAAGGGGGAGGATGTTGACTGTTAAGTCGGAAGGTTTAACTTAAATTGATGATGTGTACGTTGACTGTGTTAGAGACAAGTGGAACTTAAATTGTTGAGTAATTGATGACTGGGAAAATTATAATTTATTTATTTGAAAAAGTAAAATTTATTTATCAGCCAAAAATATAATTTATTTTATATTGATGCATTTTATTTGTTTTTACAAAATCAAAATAACAGCAATAGATTTTTTTTTAAATGTAATTAGATTAGATATTCTAATATTTTCCCTCAACATGCTGCTAAAATCGCATTTGCTCACTGGCGAAATTTGTGCTTAATTAAGGGTTCAAAGTTCTTCGGAGGATTCTAAATCAGGTTAAGTGTCTGTTTAGCCTAGCTTATTTTTTACTTATAATCTACTTATAAGTATAAGTTAGGCCAAACAGAATTTAAAATAACTTCTTATAATATAAGAGCTTATTTTATAATGAAAAAAAAAGAACTTAAAAATAAGCTCCAGGAGCTTATAAAACTCTTTTTTTTTATAAGCTCTTTTTTAAAAAGAAAAAAGAAAAGAGAATCCGTAATTTCTTGATTGAACACGATAGTGACCGCCACGGTCACCACTACCACCGCCACCCCACCACCACCACCACTACCACCCCCACCACCACTGCCGCCCCCACCGCCACTGCCGCCACCGCTACTGCTGCCATTATCAGCAGCAGCATCGCCGGCAGCACCACCACCGCTGTTGCCACGACCGCCACCACCACCACCGCCACCCCCGCCGCTGCCACCACCACCACCACCGCCGCCACCACCCTTTTATAATATACCTTTTATGATAATTTTTATTAAAAAAGTACTTATGACAAAAAATTTGTCAAATAGCTTATTTTTAATTTCAGCTTTTAAGTAATTTTTAAACTCTAAAATTTATATAATCTCCAAACAACTTTTAGCTTATTTTTAAAAGCTTTTTTTTATAGCTTTAGCTTAAAAGTAACTTTTAAGCTAAAAATAAGAGGATCCAAACAGGCTCTAATTGTAGTTTTCTAGGCGAGCAAGAACACGTCTTGACTGTAATACTTGTTTCTCGTGGTATGTAGGCTCGTTGTATTAGGGTTTTTCGTTCAGGACGAGGCTTTGAACCGATAGCAGAACCTACAATAATGTCGACATTTTCGGGTTCCAAAGCTCGCTCTCTCCGCCAAACCATGTGTTGAGTAGGCTTAGGCAGACCTTGCCGTTGCTGTAAAGACTCGTGTTGATTCGGTGCCCAGGTGAGAAGTAATGAACCTTGGGAGGCTCATTAGGGTAGTTAGCAGTGAGGGCGATGTTGAAGAAGAAAAGAACGTCGTGGTAGGGTGTGTTGGTGGCGCCGATTGCGGCACGGAGAATGTCGAAGTAGGTGTGGAGACCCGAACGAATATGGATTTGGGTAGATTATCTTAGAGGATCCGCCATTCCTTGCTGATGGCCTTGAGGAAGCTATTCCTCGCCGAACAAGGCAGATCATGAACTAGAAAGTGATGATCTGAGAAATCTGAAATGATGTCGAATTTGGGGAAGGTAAGCTTACTGTTATCATTTTCCTACATCATGTCTTCTGGGAAAGTAGGGAGAGACAGTAAAAAGCCTAAATAACCAATTTAATACTAAGGGCCCGTTTGGTTCAAAGAAAATTAGGGGAAGGAAATGGAAAATAGGCATTTTCCATCGGCGGCCGATGTTTGGTTCGCATTTTCCCTGGAGAATTTTTTCCGGCGGCTGGACATTTTCCCTTATATATAGGAAAATCGGTTCCCATCTATTTTGGTGGGAACCCATTTTCCGACCAAGGAGGAAGACCAACTTACCCTTTTTAACGTCGTTGTCGTCTCTGCTTCTCTCGCTCAATCGCTTCTTACATTCTTTTTCTTTGTTTCTTTTATTGAATAAAGTGATCTATGCCTTCGGACGAGACCGCGATCGACCTTCATTCATCCCTACAAGATGAAGATTTCAATTATGATATTGATGAAGGGTATAACCTCTATCAGTGAGACTGAAGGGGCGAAAGAGAGAGAGAAAGAGCACGAGAGAGGTGGCGGCGAAGAAGAAGGAAGGTGACGGTGAAGAAGAAGGAAGGAGAGCGAGAGAATGCCTGGGCATTCTCCAGAATGCCCATGGCATTCTCTAGAGAATGCCTGGGCATTCTCCAGAATGCCCATGGCATTCTTTAGAGAATGCCCAAGCATTCTCCAGAATGCGGGCATTATTTTATCTTAAAGGTAAAATGGTATTTTTCCCTAATTTTCTTTCAACCAAACAAAAATTTTCCTATTAACCAATTTTTTTTTATAGTGCCAATCAAACGCATCGAGGCAAAATAGTTTCCATTCTATTTCATTCCCATTCATTTCCATTCCCACCTTTTCTTTGATCCAAACGGGGCCTAATAAGCGAAACAAAATGTGATTTGTCGTGCGGGTAAGGCTATAACTTGTAGTAGTATGCTGCGAAATAAATGTAATTCTGTTGAGGGAAAATATTAGAATATCTAATCTAACTACATTTTTTTAAAAAAAAATCTATGGCTGTTATTTTGATTTTTTTTAAAAAAATACAATGCATCAATATAAAATAAAATTTTAAAAAATAAATTATATTTTTGGCAAAAAAATAAATTTTATTTTTTCAAATAAATAAATTATATTTTTCCCAGTCATCAATTACTCAGCCATTTAGTTCGACTTGTCTCTACTCTCTACCATAGTCCAAGTCAGCGTACACGTTATCAATTTAAGTCAAACCTTCTAACTTAACAATCAACATCATCCCTTTTAACGGTTTATGCGATTTTTACTCCTATTTCGTAACCACATAGTCACTTTTGTACCTAAAAAAAGTACTTACTACTAGGCGCTCCTCTGACCAAAACATATACATATATATTTTTTTGTACCTTAACTCTAAATTTAAATGAAAGAAAGAAAAATCCTCTTTAATTTCTTAAACAATGTTTGCCAAATTTAGGGAATTAGTAATGATGAAGGATAGATTAGTAAATTAAATTTATTTTAATTAAAAATAAAAATTATTAACGGAGTTGACAATTTGAACCTAAGTGTATGTTTTCAAAATAGAGTGAATGTCTATGTAATAAAGGAAAAATGTAAGGAGATTAAAATATTTTATTCTTTAATTTAACTTGTTTAAATTGATTATATTCTCATTTTCAAAATAGTGAACTTATAATGAAAGTTGTGAACCTTGAGACCTAACAGTGTGTTTGATTTGAGGGGAAGGAGTCAGAGGGGAGAGAAATTTTTTCTCTCATATTTATTAAATAGCCCATAGACTCTACTATGATCCCAATCTGTGCTCTCCCATGGACCTACTGAAGACTAGAAATATTTACCAAATTTAATGTGCAATTTGGTAAAAGTATGCCCTCCCCTCCCCTCCGCTTTTCTTAAACCAAACACTCCCTAAATTGTTATGATGGGAGCAATATATTACTAAATTTAGTGGGAAATTTTCATTATGCCCCCATTGTAGCTAAATAATTTTCAAAAACTAAACAATCTGAAATTTCATTGGATACTTTGGGGGAAAGTGAAAATTTGAGGAGTGAAAGGATAAAAAATAAGCCTATCAAAAGCCACATTACAATGTAACAAACACATATTAAACGACAAATGTGCTCATTTATAAGGCAATTGTGCATATTTACAAGACACATGTGCCCATTTATATGACAATTATGTGTATTTATAAGATAAATAAGCTGACTTATAATATCAATAATTGAAATGACAATAATATTTATGATATTTACATGAGAAGAGGACATTCACAAGATGAGTGTGCCCG
Source organism: Acacia crassicarpa (assembly GCA_034222035.1). Taxonomy (NCBI): domain Eukaryota; kingdom Viridiplantae; phylum Streptophyta; class Magnoliopsida; order Fabales; family Fabaceae; genus Acacia; species Acacia crassicarpa. Next base: position 39,356,586 of record JAWXYG010000009.1, on the reverse strand, counting down.
TTTACAAAACACCTATAGGAATTTGTAAGATAAATAAGCGAATTTGCAAGTTATTCAATTAAAATGACAAGAACATCTGTGCTATTTACAGCACAAGAATTCACAAGACAAGTGTAAACCTTTGTAAGATTATAAGATGTATGTGGGAATTTAAAAGAAAACTAAGCTGATTTGCAAGATCAACGGTTAGAATTTACACTTGTGTTTGTTGATATATAATCGATAACTTAACATTGATCACTAGCTATCGTCATTTCAATTTGGTCTTGCAAATCAGTTTTTTATCTTGTAAATACTACGTATGATTGTCTTGTAAATGAACACATTTATTATAATTAATATGCCTTTTTACATTGTAATGAGGCTTTTAAGAGGGTTCTTATTGTCCATTCACTCTTCAGATTAATTTCACTTCCCCGTTAGGACTACAGCGATCGATGTTGTTTCAAAATGTGGTGGGAGCTTTTGGAAATTATTTATCTATAGTGGGAGCTAGGTGAAATTTTCCCTTAAATTTAATAGGAATACAAAACTAGATATTGAAACCAATAAGATTGATCATAATGGATGAGGCTTTAGCCACATAAATTGTTTTTAATTATCTTAACTTCAAAATTGAATTTACTACTCTTTTTAACATTCACAAATTCCAATTCCAATTCCAAAGTTGCTTTCACAAAACAAGTGATTAAATTTTGGCCTCCATTGAATGGCAGTAATAACAATATCTCATTCCACAAGCATGAACTTCCAATCCCCACCTTCTCCGCCGCGGAAGGCGTACACCACGTCGCCGGTGATCGTAGCTTTCTCGCTCGGCGTCCTTATATGTCTCGTCGTAGGTGTCTTCTTAATCTACTTTTGTCGATGTTTCGTCATTAACTTCATCGACACCCGGGCCTTCCGTCGTCCCACCGTCAACAACCTCCTCCGCCAGATCTATTCCCCTAACCACACCGCCAACGCCGCTGCCGCGTCTCCGATCCCTGGCATCAACCCAGCGCTGCTCCAGATCTTTCCCACCTTCCCCTACTCATCCGTGAAGGAGTTCCAAAAAAATAACAACAACAACAAAAGCTACAGCCTAGAATGTGCCATTTGCTTGTTTGAATTCGAGGAAGATAGCTTCCTTCGCCTATTAACCTTTTGCTGCCATGTTTTTCACCAAGAATGTATCGATCTCTGGCTTGAATCTCACAAGACATGCCCTGTTTGTCGCTCAGATCTTGATTCCTTGTCAAAGGAAAAACATCAAGATCAAAATCAGACAATAATAACAGAGAATAATCCCGACGACGATCACCACAACGACAACGAGGCACGTATCAATGTAAGAGAAGAAGAAGAAGGTGTTTCAGGGGAAGGAGATCAAGAGAAGAGATTTTCAAAGTCACATTCAACGGGTCATTCTATAGTGGTGATAAAAGATGACGACGACGCTGATAAGAAGAAGTATAGTAAAGAAGATAGGTATACGTTGAGATTACCAGAACATGTTAGGATGAAATTGATGAGGGGACAGAATAATCACACATCAAAGAGTTGTGAATCTTACATGGAGATGACCAAGAATTTGTAGTAAATGTTGCTATGTTGAGGCCATGTCGTCCTCGTCATCTGGTTGTAGCACCATCATTACTACCACTACTTCCACCTGCGAGCCTTTAAGGGTTTGATCAATTTTAGTCTGCAAATTTCATTCACAGCTTAGTTAGGACACAGATGGCATTATACAGAAAGTGATCCTTGTTATTTCAACTTCCCTGCAACTGATAAACCGATCAACAACTACCTTCATGCATGCAAGATGTTTGGCAAGTGCACGTAGATATATCAGGCCAGGGACACATACTTTACAAGGAGAGATGGTAGATATATATATATATATATACACACACACGAGCACACATATACATACCCGAAAAGAAAGACTGTTTTGGTTTTTTGTTGAAAAGGATAGATGATAATCACAGTTAAGAATTTATCCAAGTTGTTAGAATAGGCATTAATTATCATAATGCAAAAGGTGTTTATAAAAAGTAAGTATAGAGTAGTTGTATTTTTTAAAAAAAAAAAGGAGGAAAAAGTATGTATAGAGTAGATTCAAACCTTGTCACGTTTTTTCTGAGATATATTAAGTTCTTGTGGAGAAGATCTTCTTATTCTTATAGAGTTCTTTTTTGTTAAATATACAAAAAAACCCAACATGTAATGGGGGTTGACTTATATGTGTTTTTTGTTTTCAATTTTAGGTTTCTTAGCTTAGCTTGTCCGCATGATCTCTATTTTTTGTTTTAGGATTAATTTCATGAATAATTATTGCTCAAGGAGAACAATGATTTTCAGGATTTCATGAATAAATTAAGTAATTGTTGATGTAGGCTAATTGTTTTCGTTGCCTTCTTTTTAATGGTTGTATATAAAAAAAGATAACCCTTAGTATAGATGTTTTTGTTCTTCCCAGCTGTGTAGCTCTTGGAGTTTTTTTTTTAAAAAAAATAAATAAATAAAATTATCAACCGATATCTAGCAATTTTTTTTAAATCTTATTATTAGATATTTAAATAACCGACTACTCCATAGTTTCAGGGAGTGCATGGTAACACTCTCAGAATGACATTTTTCTTAATTTCTATGCCCCGGAACAAAAATGGATGGGAATTGTGTTTAGTAAATTCGATTTTGTTTTTTTTGCTCCCGGGATGAATCGGTTTATTTTTTGTGCTGAGGAGTAAAAAAAAGAAGCTAAAAATTTTGGCTTCTCTATTCCAGGGTAAAAAATCAGAATTTTTTATTTTTTCCTCAATCGAAGTAGAAATTTACCCTCGTTCACCACCACCACCGCCGTTGCCACCCCCAACACCGCCGTTGCCACCCCCAACACCGCCGTTGCCACCCCCAACACCACCGCCCCACCACCGCCACCGCCACCGCCACCGCCCACTGCCACCACCCCACCCCCACCGCCGCCCCTACCACCACCTCCACCGGCCCCACCACCACCACCACCGTTGCCGCCATCGCCGCCGCCACATAAATAATTTTTTGAATATAAAAATTACATAAATAATTTTTTTTAGGAAATTTAAATTTAAGTTTATTTGTAAAGTATAATAATTATATTAATTATTAAAGAAAATGACAAAATGGTAAAAATAACTCATTAATCCTTCATCTTCCTCCCTTACTATTTTTTTTAACTCCCAGACAAGGAGAGGAAAAATGTGTTACCAAACGTAATTCAGATTCTCGAAGTAAAAATAAAATAGGTTAACAAACGTAATTCTGATTCTCAGAACTTTTCCACAGCACAGAATCAGAAAAAACTGTTTCATCTCAGAAACAGTGCTGGGCAACAGAATGGTTGCCATGCACACCCTCATAGTTCATGGTCGCTTTAATTGGAGGTTTGATTTTTAATCCTTATTAGGTACAATGAATTGCGGGGGGATTATTATGGCAAGTATTGATTTCCAAACATTAATTGACTTTTATATACAAGGTACTCCTTTTTTTTTTTGATACAGCCAGTGGGGGAAGGGGGAGGCAGGACTCGAATCCTGGATAAGGGAGAAGGCCAGCTCCTAAGGCTGGTCCTAGTGCTATCGCGCTACGAGGCGCTTGTAATTTGATTAGTTAATTAGCTGAAGGGTTAAATGAATTAGTTAATGAAATAGATTAGTTTATATACAAGGTACTCCTTCTTGTCGTGAATGAATTAGTTAATTAGCTGAAGGGTTAAATGAATCACTCAATTAGTTGAAGTGTTTACTAATTAATGTAATTTGATTTCCATAAAATGGCCATGCAAGATATGAGATTATATATCAATATACATTTATAAATTTAGGTAAATTACTTCAGGAAAATGATAGATATGATAAATAAGATGGATTGCGATATTATATTAAATATAATATAACTCCCAACTAGCTTTTTATATTAAGGATGAGAAGTACTATCTCCAGTCCTAATTATAGAAACATTTTTGTACGTAATACAATTTACACTATAAAAGAACTCCTATAATTAGGACCGGAGGAACACTTTTGTACATAATACAATTTACACTACAAAAGAGTTCTTATAATTAGGACCGGAGGAAGTAGTAAATTTTTTTCTCAAACTATTCCTATTGATTACATATATTAAAGGGGTTAATTTACACTAATTTGGGAACTTCCAATACAAATGATTAAATGGGATATTTTACAAAAATCAATACATTTTGTTACAAACAAAACTTAATTAATATATTAAATTATAAAAATTATTTATCTAACTCCTACACAAAAGGAAATATCTTAGCCGCCCTTGCAGTTCTGCTCGGCTCAATCCAAATTAGTCTATACCCCGTTAAATCCTCTGAGTTAAAAAAAAAAAAAAGTTCAACATAACATATGCTCAACACAAAAAATAAATAAATATTCTATTTAACTTTCTAGGATACGGGAATATCAAGTGATCATCAACTCAGTTTTATTTTTAACAAAACCAATCAATTTTATTAATTTTCTTTTTAAAAAGGACTCTATAATTGTCAATTGATATTGAGGGAAAAAAAAAAATACAACCTATAGAACTATGAGACATTCAACCTTATTATATATAGTTTTCTCTCCATTATAAAATAATCATAAACCCTATGTTGCGTGAGTACATATATTTGTTTTGGACTGCCAATGAAAATATTTAAACAACTTATAGTAATAATTGATTATATACCTCTTTGCTCTTCCATAGTACGTAGTATGATATATTCTCAAGTATACTTATAAATTCCTCACTTTCTATGTGTATGTTAAAGAAGGCAGTGATTTTTGGCAAACGCTGAGATGAGCCCAAAATGATGATGTAGAGGCTGTGGAATAAAATTCCCTTATTTACATTTCAGAATTAAAAACTAATCACCCCACCCACGGATGAAAGGATATATATATATATATATGCTCTGTTCCATTTATTAACATTAGAGTAAGGGTGTGCATGGTAACACTTCCAGAATGACTTTTTTCCTAATTTTTGTGCCTCGGAACAAAAATGGATGAGAATTGTGTTTGGTAAATTCGGTTTTTTTCCTTGCTCCCGGAATGAACCGGTTTATTTTTTGTGTTGGGAAGTAAAAAAAAGAAGCTAAAAATTTTGGCTTCTCTATTCCAGGGCAAAAAATCAGAATTTATTTTCCCTCAATCGAAGCAGAAATTTACCCTCGTTCACCACCACCACCACCGACGTTGCCACCCTCAACACCACCGCTGCCCCATCGCCGCCCCACCGCCACCGTCGCCACCACCACCACCACCACCACCGCCACCACCACCACTGCCACCGCCCCACCACCACCATCGTCGCCACCACCACCGTCGCCACCACCACCGTCACCACCGCCACCGCCCCGTCACCACCGCCACCGCCCCCCCACCACCACCCCACCGCCCCCATCACCACCACCACCACCGCCCTCCTGCCGCCGCCGCCGCCGTCATGGCCGCTCCCACCCCACCGTTGCCGCCGCCGCCGCTGTAACATCCTGAATTTTGGACCTAAAGACTAGAAAATTAGCCTATTTTCGGAGGACTATTAGACCCTATTTTTGAAAATGAATTTAGAATCAGTATTTTATTGGACATGAATAGTGTTTACTATTCACAAATACGTACATGAATAGTATTCACTATTCACAAATACGTATTCACTTTTTATAAATACGGTATTTAATCGATATTTTGAGAAATATGAAAAGTATTTACTATTCACAAATACGGTATTTACTATTCAAAAATACGGTATTTACTATTCCTAAATACGTATTCACTTTTTGAAAATACGTATTTACTATTCATGCGGGACCCACGTCAAAATAATTCTCCTCCTGCCGACACATTCACGGGAGAAATTTTGAAAAATTTGACGCGGGACCCACTCAATAATAATATTATTATAATATAATATCTTATACTTTGGAAAATAATAGAAATAAAATTATTTCCAATAAACCGTGAATTAGGTTTTTAAAGTAAGGGTATATTATAAACAAGCGAATTTCTATCTCAGAGTGGGTTATCTCCAAAGTCATTTCCGTAATCGGCGGAATGATTATTGAGATAGCTTGAAACCGATATTTTGAAGCAGGACAGATAGTGGAATCTGTAGGAAATAAATCATAACTCAAACTCCTTGAATTAAGTAGTAAACAACTGCACATATTATGAATCAGTGAATTTTTGTCTAGAAGTTGGTGTCACCCGAAGTAATTTCTGTAACCGTCAGTGTCCGACTTAAAATCTTCGGCAGGTTACGGAATACCCTAAATAGGATCAAAAATTTAGTTGACCCAGATATTTCTGAAGAGGAAAAAAAAGAACTACAAGGCTGTGCTTCCGGATTCTTGAGAATTTCTAATATAACGCGATTAGAACACCGATCAGGGAATCTTTATAGGATAAATGCAAAAGAGTAAGAAAGTGTCATCGTCATGATGACGTCATCGATGACGTCATCGATGACGTCATCGATGACGTAAGCAAATGGATTGGACGGTTGAGATGAAGCCATATTTAAAGTCAAGATCCAACGGCCAAAATCTGACCTGATAAAGTATGAATAGTGTCATGCTTTTTCACTATAAATAGAAGCTTCATTTCTTCATTTTCTTCACACCAAACTCAGAGAACAACAGTTGAGTTTAAGAGAAGAGTGAGAATTCTTAGAGTTAGAGAGAGAGTTTAGAGTAAAGTTCTTGAAGCTGGAGAGAATGAGCAGGAACTTCAAGGGTAAGTTCTTTGGTCTCTAGTCTTAATATTTGGTAGTTTCTTTTGGTAATTATAGTAGAAATGCCAGATAGAGTTTTTCTGAGTATGCTCTGTGGCTGCAGCTTAGTCTGATCTGTCACATCAGAAAAGAATTATCCTTGGACAGTAAATATTATTTACTGGCACAGTAAAAAATATTTACCGGCACGGTAAAAATATTTTTACTGGTACTATTCACATGAATAGTGAATATTCAACATAGTTTCCGCAAATGCTGAAAATTAATGGTCACTGATAAAAATGATATTATAGGATATCCGAGGATTCCGGAGTCAGATTCAAAGGAAGTTTGGGGATACGTGAATAGTGCCGTATACGTGAATAGTGCCGTATACATGAATAGTGCCGTATACATGAATAGTAATTTACTATTCACGTGGAAGGAAGGTACGGACGCGTATTGTAACCTTAACTCTGATGCTTATGGTATGCTTATATGTGATAGATAGTCTGAAATTCTGTTTTTGAAAATTGATCATACACATACAACTTGATACGGGTTATAGTCTTGATAACGCCGTTATGTTTTCCTAGCGCTGAGGACACGGATGTACACCGTGGCACTGGTGAATAGTGCAGACTATAATAACATGCATATTGCAGTGGCTGTGTTATGTTATTATGTGAATATGAGAATAATGTATGTGATTATTGCTGTTTTGACATGAATATCTGTCATACATATTTGATACATAAGCATGAGGTTAACCGTTACCTGAGGTTCAATGGGTATTGAACCTCAGCTCTTACTGTAGCTTCAGGATTTTCGGAGTGAACAGAAACAGAAACAAGGGTAAGCAGCAGGCAGAAGGACTAGCTGGAGATAGTCCTGTAGATATGTATAGTCTTTCAAACTCTTTGTATCAGCAAACCAGTACACTACAGTGGTTGAATATCAGTTACTCTGTATTTAAAATCATTTCGTTGCTCTATTCTGATTAAATTATTTTGAACTCTGATCAAATTATTTTGAAAATGCTTTAGAAAAGTTGGGGTGTTACATTTTGGTATCAGAGCAGGCATTCTGGCACGAAGTTAACTAAGTTACTCCAAACAGTCCGATATCTAGAAAGGGGTTTTGTGGTTGGCAATCAGTTTCCTTGAATTCGTCGAGCCTTCCACAAAAACACCTGCCTAGTCTGATTGTCTGAGTAGCGGAGTTAGGTTCTAAGCTTTCAAAAGTGTTTTATCTGGTATGAACCCGACTCAGTTACAGTAAACCATTGGTGCCGAAGGTAGGGCCGAGTCTATGTGGATCAGCCAATCAGTCACCCTAGCACGGTGAGGCTCCCATGATAGACGCCTACCTGGCCAATCGGTTTGACTAACTAAGTTAGGCTCTAAGCCATGGTTTTAAAAGTGTTTCGAAAAAAAACAAGTACAAGTACTGATACAATACTGGTGTTGTGATACAAAAAGGACGTACATCCTAAGGAAAAGGGTTAGGCTCGGGAGGCCTTGATATAGAGTAGATGGCACAGAATATGGTTTCTGTTGTTAAACTTTAAGACTTTTGATATGGGAATCGGAATCTAAGTTAAATCCCCGCTCAGAGTTTCAAGGGAAGTGGTACAGAGAAGTCGGTACGACTTAAGTTTTCCGGTAGACAGTAACCTACTGTTTAGGTTTCCCTTGGATAGTAACCTATCGATTTAATGTCCTTGTCAAAATAATAACTTGTTAAGGTACCCTGAGAAGAAAATCCCTACCTTGTAGAGGCCAGACACCATGCGTGCAACGGGGCATGGCTCCGAGGACGAAGATCTTTTGATTAAGTCCTTGACGGTGGTGATCAATTGACAGAAGAGGGAAAGTACCCAGTAATTCTGGGGAGACAGTTATGTCATACTAGTACCTATGAGAGTTGTAGGTACCCAGTAGTAAGTATACCAATATTAGTACCAAGAATCAATAGACATTATGTAGTTAATATTGCTTAAGCGAGAGAAATCTCAGAACTATGACCCCTGTGAGAGTAGGAACCCTTAGAAAATATGAGTGAGTTTTGCCTAGGTTCCAAATACCTAAGAGATAGTTCCTTAACAGAACCATACGAAAGCTGGAAACCTCAGTAGCCACCAGGTTATGGTCTCAAGGTGGGACCAAGAACCATAGAGATGTTAGTGGCTAATAAATTCCCTTTAAAGTAAGTGGCTACCCGATAGGGAAAATTGAGTTAAGAATTATGCTTGGAGCTAAATAGAAAGTGAAAGTCCACAAATAGAATGACCCTAGATAAGATGGCAGACATAGAAACAACGGTTTATGAAACTACTAAAGGATAGGAACCTGTTAAGATTTGAGTTCTCATTATAATGATTCAAAGACGATCACTGGCGCTACTTATGGAAAGTTTAATCGGAGAAGGATACCTACGGGGAGTTCTGATCAAGGAGGTTTACCTACAGAGGATGCTAACTGGAAAAGCTGACTGGTCTGCGAAGACTGAGTGAAGCGCCGAGTAATGTGCCGTAGAGCAGAGCCACCGTGACGACGAACCGTAGAGTGGGGCCGCCGTGACAACGAACCATAAAGTAGAGTTACCAGTGCATCAGTTCTCAAGGTAAGTAAATTATAATGAGTCTCACATCGAATAGGTTCCCCAGAGTGAAGGTTTAAGTAATTTAGTATATCGTCATGGTTTGCTCCAGTGCTATACAACATATATTGTGTTTATAGGCTAGCAGAAGCCCATAGTTGTCAGACAACGAATATGAGAAGTGTCCATAAAATTTTGTGAGATCCGAGGATAGCGAACGATGTTTGAAATAGCTGGAAGATTAAAGAAGAACAAACTAAGTATTTTATGGATAGTTTGAGTAGCCAAGGACAGAGGTTCCAATGCGTGTAGTTAGTGATGACCTTCTAATGTTAGTTGTCTGATTCCTAAGTAAGGTTTTAAAAAAAATTGAATTTTTGAACTTACCAATGCACCTGCTATTTTGAAATTTTCGGAGTTTACTTTCAAATTTGTGAAATCGAGTTTTCAAATGAAATATTTTTCAACAGAATTTGAGACCACAGTGATGGTTATGATGTTGTCTTGTACAAACGGTTTTGTTAGAACCCAGAGTATGAAACTGAGTTTTCAACTATGTTGTGGTAAAGTCAGTACAAAACTAGAAGGACAGAAGCTGTTGTAGATGTACACAGTTTGCTGGGTCTTGCTAGATGTTTTAAAATGTTTGAAATCGCTGGCCTTTGATAAATGTTCTTTTTGAACAAAAATTTTTGGAGGGATTTTGTTTGAGAAAATGGAAATCGCACCAGCAGTGAACGCACCCAATCCATAACACTTTGCCGAGGGCATATGTTTTGTTTAGTACAACCTGACTGTCTATGACTGGACTGAGTTCCGCTAGATAGGGTTGCTACTTTATGTGCCAGTGTGAACACTGGGTCTCCTGAGAGAGGGGCGGAGGTTCTCCCACATGGTTGATAGTACTGTTGAGACTGGATTTGAGGATTGGGGTAAGGCGCTCACTGTACCAAATGGTTAAAATGAAGGTGTGTACTCTCAATTGTAAAATTTTGTGAAATAAATTAGCTCCCTCAAAGATATGTGCCGGTAATAAAAGTTTTTGAAAATGATCCGGCAGTGAAAAATGTTTTCATGAATTTGTGATGGCAGCGATTAAGTTTAAAAATGTTATAGCACTATTACTTTGTGGTATAGTGCAGATTGTGAAATGTACTGAAACCACGGAAAATTTTTCATGTTTGAAAATTTGAAAATGAGACAAGAAAATAATTTTGGGTAGCAATGACATGATTGTCGACGCTATCGTGTTAAAAAGAAAAGCAGTGTAATTGGGAATTATGGTACAGGAACAGCAACTATTAGAAAGGTTTGGAATACTGAATTAGTTAAGTCAGATAATAGCTGCCGGTTATGATGTTGAGTAAGTGAAAGTAGTTTGAGGACTTGAATGGGAAAGTCTCGGATGAATTTGATGAGCAGATGCTCAAGGCAATAAGACGTAGTGTGCAAAGTATACACGGGATGATGCTCCTAGGACATAAGACCGGTGATACTTAGCACTGTGTGAAATGCTAAGTAACTATGTTTAGAATACATCGTAAGACTAGCAAAACATTCACTGTATCAGGTAGTAATAAAGATGCCTAAGGGTTGAGGATGAATTCCTAAGTAGAAAGGTTAGAATCTCCAGTGCGATGGTAATAGATTGAGCCGGAAGGCCAATATGTGTTAAGCCGATAGGCTAAATAAATCAGGCAGTGAGGCCTGTGTAACCGAGTACTGTGAGAATAGATCAGCAAGTCCTGTAATTTAGTACTATACCTGGGTATAAGATTGAGACATTGAATAGTAGGATGTGTGCTATTTAAGTTTGCATAAGGAAGGAATAGACTAGAGGTCTAGATAACCTTTTGATTTTATATTGTCAAATTTCGAGGACGAAATTTATTGAACGGGGGGAGAATTGTAACATCCTGAATTTTGGACCTAAAGACTAGAAAATTAGCCTATTTTCGGAGGACTATTAGACCCTATTTTTGAAAATGAATTTAGAATCAGTATTTTATTGGACATGAATAGTGTTTACTATTCACAAATACGTACATGAATAGTATTCACTATTCACAAATACGTATTCACTTTTTATAAATACGGTATTTAATCGATATTTTGAGAAATATGAAAAGTATTTACTATTCACAAATACGGTATTTACTATTCAAAAATACGGTATTTACTATTCCTAAATACGTATTCACTTTTTGAAAATACGTATTTACTATTCATGCGGGACCCACGTCAAAATAATTCTCCTCCTGCCGACACATTCACGGGAGAAATTTTGAAAAATTTGACGCGGGACCCACTCAATAATAATATTATTATAATATAATATCTTATACTTTGGAAAATAATAGAAATAAAATTATTTCCAATAAACCGTGAATTAGGTTTTTAAAGTAAGGGTATATTATAAACAAGCGAATTTCTATCTCAGAGTGGGTTATCTCCAAAGTCATTTCCGTAATCGGCGGAATGATTATTGAGATAGCTTGAAACCGATATTTTGAAGCAGGACAGATAGTGGAATCTGTAGGAAATAAATCATAACTCAAACTCCTTGAATTAAGTAGTAAACAACTGCACATATTATGAATCAGTGAATTTTTGTCTAGAAGTTGGTGTCACCCGAAGTAATTTCTGTAACCGTCAGTGTCCGACTTAAAATCTTCGGCAGGTTACGGAATACCCTAAATAGGATCAAAAATTTAGTTGACCCAGATATTTCTGAAGAGGAAAAAAAAGAACTACAAGGCTGTGCTTCCGGATTCTTGAGAATTTCTAATATAACGCGATTAGAACACCGATCAGGGAATCTTTATAGGATAAATGCAAAAGAGTAAGAAAGTGTCATCGTCATGATGACGTCATCGATGACGTCATCGATGACGTCATCGATGACGTAAGCAAATGGATTGGACGGTTGAGATGAAGCCATATTTAAAGTCAAGATCCAACGGCCAAAATCTGACCTGATAAAGTATGAATAGTGTCATGCTTTTTCACTATAAATAGAAGCTTCATTTCTTCATTTTCTTCACACCAAACTCAGAGAACAACAGTTGAGTTTAAGAGAAGAGTGAGAATTCTTAGAGTTAGAGAGAGAGTTTAGAGTAAAGTTCTTGAAGCTGGAGAGAATGAGCAGGAACTTCAAGGGTAAGTTCTTTGGTCTCTAGTCTTAATATTTGGTAGTTTCTTTTGGTAATTATAGTAGAAATGCCAGATAGAGTTTTTCTGAGTATGCTCTGTGGCTGCAGCTTAGTCTGATCTGTCACATCAGAAAAGAATTATCCTTGGACAGTAAATATTATTTACTGGCACAGTAAAAAATATTTACCGGCACGGTAAAAATATTTTTACTGGTACTATTCACATGAATAGTGAATATTCAACATAGTTTCCGCAAATGCTGAAAATTAATGGTCACTGATAAAAATGATATTATAGGATATCCGAGGATTCCGGAGTCAGATTCAAAGGAAGTTTGGGGATACGTGAATAGTGCCGTATACGTGAATAGTGCCGTATACATGAATAGTGCCGTATACATGAATAGTAATTTACTATTCACGTGGAAGGAAGGTACGGACGCGTATTGTAACCTTAACTCTGATGCTTATGGTATGCTTATATGTGATAGATAGTCTGAAATTCTGTTTTTGAAAATTGATCATACACATACAACTTGATACGGGTTATAGTCTTGATAACGCCGTTATGTTTTCCTAGCGCTGAGGACACGGATGTACACCGTGGCACTGGTGAATAGTGCAGACTATAATAACATGCATATTGCAGTGGCTGTGTTATGTTATTATGTGAATATGAGAATAATGTATGTGATTATTGCTGTTTTGACATGAATATCTGTCATACATATTTGATACATAAGCATGAGGTTAACCGTTACCTGAGGTTCAATGGGTATTGAACCTCAGCTCTTACTGTAGCTTCAGGATTTTCGGAGTGAACAGAAACAGAAACAAGGGTAAGCAGCAGGCAGAAGGACTAGCTGGAGATAGTCCTGTAGATATGTATAGTCTTTCAAACTCTTTGTATCAGCAAACCAGTACACTACAGTGGTTGAATATCAGTTACTCTGTATTTAAAATCATTTCGTTGCTCTATTCTGATTAAATTATTTTGAACTCTGATCAAATTATTTTGAAAATGCTTTAGAAAAGTTGGGGTGTTACAGCCGCCACCACCACCACCGTCCCCCCACCACCGCCGCCACCACCACCGCCACTGCCGCCACCGCCGCTCCCGCCGCCACCACCGCCACTGCCGCCGCCACCACCACCGCCCCCCCATGCCGCCGCCGCCGCCACCACCACCGCCACATAAATAATTTTTTGAATATAAAAATTACATAAATAATTGTTTTAAGAAATTTAAATTTAAGTTTATTTGTAAAGTATAATAATTATATTAATTATTAAAGAAAAGAACAAAATGGTAAAAATAACTCATTAATCCTTCATCTTTCTCCCTTACGATTTTTTTAACTCCCAAACAAGAGGAGGAAAAATGTGTTACCAAACATAATTCTGATTCTCGGAGTAAAAATAAAATGGGTTAACAAACGTAATTCTGATTCTCAGAACTCTTCCAAAGCACAGAATTAGAAAAAACTGTTTCATCTCAAAAACAGTGCTGGGCAACAGAATGGTTGCCATGCACACCCTAAATACCCTATTTGGTCCCTGGAAAAAAACATGGACCCCTTTTTCGTCCCCAGGGACTAAAATGAGACATTTTTATTGACTAAAAAGGGGTTCTTGGAAATTTTTGAGAGACCAAAATGGGGTCCTTTTTTTTTTTGAAATTCATCTTTTTCAGGGACTAAAAAGAGGTTTCGTTGTTTGAGGGACTAAAATGAGGTCCGTGTTTTTTTTTTCAGGGACCAAATAGAGTATTTACTCATAACATTATTTGCCCCACAGGACTGAAAAATAATTATTCGTGACATTGTAACCATACAATAGTTGAATGAGATATTGTTATGGAACCATACATTAGGCCTAATAGGTATGCCGCCTAATGAGAGCATTTGCTACAGAAGTCTTTGTGACCAGGTAATGGGTGAGTCACATTCTCGTAATACCTGCGATTCAGAATCGTATAGGTAGTGAAGCAGACATTTACAGAACGTGGGAGGCACATCCTGCCTAAATAACAGATTTGCTGGACTAGGAGAAAAACCCTAGGTAATCCCTATAAATAGGAGATTACCCGCCAGGTACACTCTCTACATTCTCTATTACATCATTTACGATTTAGCTTCACTGTGCACACACACCACCCCTTTGGCAAAACACCACCATCATGTAGCACAGTGATCTGAGACTGTTAGCTAATGTCTCTTCCATAGATATCATCGAGTAATCCTCTCTTCATAGGTGTTTTACTCTTAAGCATCTGTGGAGAGCTCATTGATCCTATATTAACATCTCCTAGCCTTATTGGGCTAGACATTTATGTTTTACGACAGAACAGATACGAATGTTGTTTGATCTTCCAACCTTCAAAACAAAATTTTGTTTTCAAAAAGGTAAATATATATATATATATATATATATATATATATATTGTAATTATTTTTAAATAAGTGTTTTATAAAAAAAAATGAATCTTCATTAAAAAATAATTAAATAAAAATAAATTTCATATGTTTTTATTTTTATTTTTTAATTATGTATTTTTTTAAAAAAAATAGGGCAAAAAACGAAGAACAACTCTATCTTTATTTTAGTCATTTGACTACTTGAGCTCGGATATTTCATATTCAAACTCGTCAGGGCTTCACTCTCTAGTTTTGATTTGTTTTAGTTTTTCAGATTTTTTTTATATATATAATTTATGAGATAAATATGTGAGAGGGGTTTTGTCTCATATATAATTTATTAGAAAAATCATTTAAACTTATGTTTTCTTCCCAATTTGTTTTTAAAAAACTACTTTATAAAACTATTATAAGAACACAATAACTAAGAACAGAATGAAACAAGGCAGATTTGTTTATTTAATTTAAGAAATAGGTGTATGTATATATATATATATATATATATGGGAGAAAAAGAATAAGGATGTTGTGTTTATCTTTGTGACAGTATTTGGATTTTCTAAATTTCACGTACAATTCAAAAGTTATTCAAATTTCAACCTTAATTTGTATAATTTAAAATTTTAATTACATTTTTAAAACAAGATGGATATCTATTCATATTTACTTTTCTATTCAAATTATTTCAAAATAAAACAATTGAAAAATTACTTAAAAAAATAAGATTAAAAATTATTCAAATACTAGATAAGCACAAATTTGGTTATCATCTTGGGAAATCAATATCAGGGCTGTTTGGTTTGATCTCATTACACCCTACATTGCAATGCAAAGTGATGCAATGGTAATGCAAAATTAATTATAGGGCTAGTGTTTGATTTGATTTTAAGCAAGGTGCAATGAATTATTTTTTTAATAATTATTTAAATTTAATATATCACAAAAGTCTATTTTACTTTTAATATAATCTTTGTAGAAAAATAGTAAAGAGCCATTATGTTGCCACGTTATAATCACTACGCTATCTCGCTGAGGATCATTCAATGTTGATGGTTGTGATGGTGGAGGTGACAATAATAATGATGTGGCAGTGTTGATGGTAGGTGGTGATAGCTACCATAGCAGAGGAGGAGGTAGTGGCAACAATAGGGGTGGCGGCGACGACGGTAGAGAAGGAGACAATGGCGGTGGTAGAGGCAATAGTGGAAGTGAAGGTGGCAGCATTAGGGGTGGTGACGACGGTAGTGGAAGAGGAGGTAGTGGTGGCGATGGCAGTAATAGTGGAGGCAATGGAGGTGGGGTGGCGGCAACAACGAGGGGAGGAGGTAGTGGTGGCTGTGGCTGGGGTGCCGACGATGACGATAGTAGAAGAGGAGGCAGTGTTGACAATCACATGGTGGAGGTGACAGTGGTGGAGTGGGGTGGCGACGATGGTAATGGAGGAGGAGGAGGACATAGTGGCAGAGGCAATGACAGCGAGGGTCATGGCATGGTGTGACATGTGAAATGCGATAAGTGAAAAAAAGACAAATGAAACTAAATGGTAAATTGGACATTTTCAACTATGTAATGGAGTGGTAATGAGTATTCATAGGAGGGACGTTTCTTTGGTAATTATCATTATCATGCTAAAAAGCAACCAAACACTCTTATCTTGATAATGCATAATTACCATTGGAGGCATGCAGGGCGGTTTAACCAAATGGACTCTTAGTTTTAAGATAATATTTAATTTTTATTTTAAGATTTCCAAGCTTAAGTTTTAAGAAAAGTAAAAGGGAATACAAGTTAAATAATTTTATTCAAATTTAAATTTCAATAACTTTAATAAATAAGATGGATAATATCAAATCACATTGGGTGAAAGGACAATTTTGCCCTGTAAGTTTTTCGAGAGACAATTTTCCGTGGATGTGTCAAAAAGGAGTAATTTTGCCCTAACTGTTAATTCAATTAATTTTAACCGTTAGTTGACCAAATATTTTGAGATGACATTGCACGTATCATTCACGTCATTTTTGTTAAGTGATGAATTTACTCCATAAATTTTAAATCTAACTTTTTAAAAGATAAAATAAATGACACATGGACTTTTGAGTCAAATTTGCAGCTTAACAAAAATGAAGTGAATGACATGTGAACTATCAACTCATCATATTTAGTTAACTAACGATCAAGATTAACTGAGTTATCAAATTTATTTATTTATTTATTATTATTATTATTTTACTTTAAAAACAAAATTGTGCAAAATTTTCCCTTCACCCAATCACCTTTCCGTGTGAAGAAACCAAAGTAAACCGAGGTGGGGCCCACACAATGGGCCTCCAACGACAGCGATGTTGTCCCGCGCCTTCTTGAAACCTTGCCGGCGAAGGAAACGCAAGGAAGAAGAAGACTTGTGGAAATTACACAAGATTATTTATCTCATAATAATAATAATAATATACTAATAATGATAATGATAGCGATTGCAAAACTCCACAACTAGAATTCGTATTATACGCGGAGACGAGAGAAGGGTCCCATATCCCCAATGATTCCTACACACTCTTCTGATATATTAACCCGCTCTATCAGAAGCCTGATACTATTTCAGTAGGGCTCGGATTAGAGTTTCGAATCTCATGATAGAATTTGGGGCTCTGAAGATTATTTGCGTAGTGAGCTGTAAATTGGGAATTTGAGGGCTTTTACGAATTCGCATGTTCGTAGTATTCGTGAGGGCAAACTAAATTCAGGTGTTCTGGGTATTATTTTTTGAGTGAGGAACTGATTCTGAACGTGTTTAAAGAATAAAGATGCTGCTGCATTTTGGACAGCCGGCTAAGCTGAAGACGAAGAAGGTACTTCTACTTCTCATTGTGGAGTTAAGACGGTTCTTGTCTGTAGCCAAATTTTCACTTGCATATGCTAACTTTTGTCTTTTTGCTTTGATCAAAAGGAAAATAGCATAGTCTTTTCTGGGCACTATCGTGTT
This sequence comes from Acacia crassicarpa, assembly GCA_034222035.1. Classification (NCBI taxonomy): domain Eukaryota; kingdom Viridiplantae; phylum Streptophyta; class Magnoliopsida; order Fabales; family Fabaceae; genus Acacia; species Acacia crassicarpa. Next base: position 39,338,686 of record JAWXYG010000009.1, on the reverse strand, counting down.
ATTGATAAAATAGGACGAAAACAATTCACAGTTTTAAGTTTTGATAACTTCAGCGTTCACTTGCAAGTTTCTTTGAGTGGGATTAACCTCTCTCTCTCTCTCTCTCTCTCTCTCTCTCAATAATAGCTGAAATTCATTAAGTTAACCTAGAGAAATCTCAAATACTACAACAGACCAGATTTTGCTTCCCTCGTCAACCTTCATATGGTGGTTGAATAAAGATGGAATAACTTCCTTGGAGTTCATTTGATAGTTTAGCTAACTGATCAGCAGTTGATGTGCCATCTATTAACATGTGGCTGCAAGTATGAGTTGAAATGCCTCTGATTAACGTCTCTTTATATAGCCTATAAGTATGAAAAAGAAGTGTGATAATTTGCATGGTCTCATAGAGTGCGTCTGTACTGATAGAATGAGTTTCTGATATACTACGTATTACATTTCCCTTTTTTTTTTCTTTTGTATGTCAAATCTAAAAATTTGTCTGTATTCTATTTTTTTCTGTCGAAGAAAGAATAGAAGGTGAGGAAGGAGTTACAAAATAGGGGACAAGATATCCTCCAATGAAAATCCAAAAACAGAGGAGCGCAGTAAATTAAGAAGACTTCAAATCAATTCCATCAAAGGTTAAAATTGAAAAAAAAAAAAAAAAAAAAAAAAAAGGTAGCAGAACGTCAAACTGAAGATTTGAACACTATCCTTTAATTCCTTTCCTATAAAATTTCCAAACTCGTGAAATCCTCTTAAAAGATTAAAAAAAAAATCCTTCCTAACTTAAATGCACCTTGATATTGACAAACTTGTACATTACCACAGTGCTTTAGTACTGTTTTCCTTTATAAACCTGTATACCTTGCCATAAGAAAATCTTCCAATGATCAAGAGCACAAGCTGTGTTCTCCATATACACCAAACTGTTTATTCTGCAGAGCAGCAGCAGCTGAATTTTGAAGAGGACATGGAATTGTTTCTGAACTATTCATTGGAATGACACATATATCAGGGGAAATAGCTATTTTGGGCTTAAGAACCTGTGATAATCATTTCTGTTATGCTGTAATCCTATAGGGAGCTGCCATCCAGACAAATTACTCTCCCTTAAAAGAAGCTTTAGATTAAACTCGTAATTTTAAAGAATAATTGACAACTTCATATACTTCAAAATTAATTATACTCTCATTTTGCATATTTTGACTTCTATTCTCCAAAACAACTATTGCTGAGGAAAGGATAGATACATTCCCGAAGTTAAAGTTATTGGCATTGTTTTTTATGCTTGCTATTGAAGGTTTGAAGTGTTTACTTGCATTAGTTCTTTAGTCTACATATTCTGTTGCCATGGAAATTATTTATTGTTTACCTATCACTGTACACTTTCTTTATCAGTAATAAAATGGGCATCTTCATGATAATTTCTGGCACAGTGGCAATCACTACAGATTTTCATGTTGACAGATTGTGTTTGAGGATGTATATGTTGCGTGTGATTCTGCTACACTTGAGCAGCTTAAGGAGTTAAGCTCAAGACGAAGAGCAATTGAAGACTCTATTAATGAGAGCAGCTCCATTACTGAAGCTATTGCAAGAGAAATGTCTGGAGGGTTGGTATCTCGTCTTGAACAGGTAACTTCACGTTCTTTCTGTGAGGAACGTTCTAATTAGCATATTACAAAAATGACTATAATCTTGAATTCTTGATTCCAATTTCTTTTTAAGTCATAATATTTGCAAATTACACTCTCCTCAAAATAAAATTTTACATAAATATTTGTGGTAAAGGTAAACAAATTAGTTCTGTAAATTTTTTTAGGGTGAAGGTGAAGGTACAAAAATAGCAATAATGTTTTGCACTTTGAACACTTGACAAAATTAACATTTGATAGGTGCAAAAGTAGCTATAATCATTTAAAAAGGTGAATTTTAGAACTCCTATTAACTAGGCTTAACGTGTATCATTTTTTCACGTTGTGGGTCCCACAATACTTCCAGCTGGCACTTGACTAGTTTAGACGTGGCAATTTTAGACTGAACTGGTTTGCCACGTCTAAACCAGTCAAGTGCCTGCAAGAAGTATTGCGGGACCCACAGCGTGAAAAAAGTGACGTCGTTAACTAGGCCTAGTTAACGGGAGTCCTAAAATTGCCACATTTTTAAATGATTATAGCCACTTTTGCCCCCATCACTTGTTGATCCTTTCGAGTGCTCAAACTGCAAAACATTATTACTATTTTTGCACCTTCAATTTTTTATTGTTTTGAGGTGTGAATGCCTTTGAATGTAATTTTGTATGAATAATAACTTCAGGAATGACCTTATGGAATTGGAACTCTTGTTTTTGTATATCTTTTTGGAAACGGCGCGGTATGAGATCATTTACCTGAACAGAAATGTTGAGACTTTTGACAAAATTGAAATGACTGGTATTTGCCCCAATTTTGTATTTCTAGGAATATTGATGGATTTTTTCCTTTCTGTGTGAATACCATTTACTCATTTTATTTTGGTCTGTATCAGGATCTTCACAGAATAACACAGTATCTCCCCTTATTGGAAAATCTAGTTTTACATAATGAAGAAAACAGCAATCACAGAACGGATCAATGGGACGCCTCTCTTAAGATACGGTGGAGTAGTGCTTTAAGCCCATCTTACTTCTTTATGAGTACAAAGTTTTTCCAGATTGACCATTTGCAATTCGAGCTCAGTATGATCCTTTTTCTTTATGGTGCAATCCTAAGGGAGAGGGCTTTAGAAGTTTTATCAACAGGTATGCATGCATTAAGATTCCATATTCCTTCCATGATCTTACTTGTTCCATTGATTACATTTATATATACTGTGTTTGTTTTGTAATAGATTTGGTCCAATCTGCCACCACATTTAGAGAAGCTGCTGGAATTTATCATCACTTGGCACTTAATGTTCTTCCCCATTTAATGTCTGTGTGGTCACCAGAAATTCCACCAGAAGCTCTTCCTTCTGTCTCCACTGTTATGAGCCTCGTTTGTTTGGCTGAAGCACAGGTTGGTGTTATTACTTGCTACTTTTTTGTTATTTCTACATTACAAATTGCTCAGTCATATCTTGAAACTTGGTTAGTTATATTTTTTTCTAAGCTAAAGTATACATTTGATCCTCTAAGTTTACTTCAAGTTTCAGTTTGTTCCTTTAACTTTAAAAAATGCATTTTAGTGGTTTAATTTTAAAACTGTTAGTTTCATTTAAGGGAAAATGTTGACTCAACAAATTTTAACAGTGAGTCTTCAATTAAATGCTGACAAAATTGCAAAATCATTTTTTAAATTTGATGAATCAATCAATATTTTCCGTTAAATGAAACTAACGGTTTTATGATTAAAGGATTAGCAATGCACTTTTTAAACTTGAGGAACCAAACTAAAACTTGATGTAAATTTAAAAAATTAAATGTATGCTTTAATTTATTTTCTACCATATTTTATATTAATTTTCCCATTTGATGAAGGTGGAAAACTCTTACTTGTGATAGCTGATAATGTGATATAAATATCTAATATAGGCAGTAACAACAAGGAAGGCTGAAGAGAACGGTAATTCTCCAAGTCTTTTAGCAAAGTTGCATCATGGTGTTGCACAGTTTCTTGAGGAAGCAACTGGGGTTTTAGAGACTTGTATCAGAGAGGGGAAGGACATTGCACCAAACTTAATGGTATTGTTACATATTTTATCTGTTAGAACTTACCTGTCTTTTCTTCCATATCGGTACAAATGTGTCCACTACCTGAATCTACTTCACTGCATATATTTTACTTAAGCTAAATCTGAGTTTTTAGTCCTTACCCAAATGAGTTTCCTCAATTGGTAAGAGCAGATGGAACCATGTGTTTAGTTCTTCTAGAGAGCATCCTGTACTCCCTACTTCGCTCATATTTTTCTCTTTTATTTAAAATATCTTCTTTTATCTATGAAATCTAAAGGACAAGACTTAGGTCAAGTTTCTTTGATCATTAGGTACATTGTTCCAATCAAATTCTGGCATGTGTCCAATTTTTACTACATGGACTTTTGGGGTTAAATGCTGATGGGGAAAATAACACAATGGCAGAATCTGATTAAAGCGATGTATGTAATAGTTCAAATAAACTTGACCTAAGTTTTGCCCAAATCTAAATGTCGAAACAAAATTGCGCCACAGAATTTAAATAATTATTTTTGTATTTTCTTGTATCCCTTCATTTATTGTTGGCTTCTTAGAAGAGGCTATAATAAAGAGGATTACACTTATGTTATGATCATGACAATATTTTTTTTCTTCTTATTTTCACTTTTTCTTCATTTTCTCACTGGTAGGCTTTCTTTTATGCAGGAATTTATGCAATGCTGCAAATCACTACATGCCCTGAGAGGTCAGAGGTACCAAGCGGAGAGCCTGAAGACTTCCGGTGAAATAGGGGCTGCGATCGGAGTTCTTCAATCTGAACTGAGCAAAGTCAAAAAGAAAATACGCGGCGAATCGAAATGGAAATCAGTGATTGAGAAGGAAATTCTTGATGCTTCTGAGATGCTCCAAAAATTTGAACGCGAGAATGATTTTGTGTGGCATGAGAAGATCCCTTTAGAAAATGAGTTGCCATTGCCCCAAGGTAACAAAATTGTCAATTTCATACCTTATAGTCCCAAAAGATGGGAGAGGCACCTTTCTTTTAAGAGGTGATGGATGATAAAGTAGAGGAAAGTTGTACAAATTAGCATCTCTGTTGTATGCCTTGCCAAACAGGTCATACAAGAATATGATGTTTCTTAAAATGTTTTCTCATAAGCTTCCTTGAATTTAGAAGGTGAAAGTTCCTTATATTCCTTAAATGATGAATTATGGATACTTTTTTTCTGGCTTTCTGCAATAAATCTGCATTTTAAAGCGTAATTTTATATGATAATAAAAAATAATGTTTAAATCCAAACAAAAGAATATATATTAAAAAAGTAATACCCATAAGTATTCCATTATTTTCATTCAATACACACACACTTATTTCATATTTTATAACTTCACAGTATATGCATCCATGCATATTTTATTCATATTTCTTGCATATTTATTCATTTCGTAGTGTTTAATAGGTCTGTGTATACAAATTAATTGCAGTATAAAAAAATATGGATAAAAATGAAAATGGGAATTATTATGAGGTTATAAGGAATGGACTTAATAACAAAAAATTCTAACAAGTTTGAGTGTAATAAATGATAACATCTCACTTTGACATGAGGACTTGTTGATAATTAAATCTTTTCTTGAGAATTCATAGTAATTCCCCTAATAAAAATGGTGTGATCGTTTCAATCAATTTTTTTTTTATGGATTTATTAAAAAATATAAAACTCTTTCTAAAAGGAATTTTTGGTTTATAATATAAATTAAAAAATAAATTGTTAATTATTATTTTTCAATTTTACTCATATTTATTGATGGTACGCATATAACATAGAGAAAGAAGAGAGATGTCAGAAATTTGAATAGGAGGACGATGCAAATATATATATATATATATATATATATATATATATATATATATATATATATAGACATTTAATGGATTAACGGTAATTCCAGTGAAATGAGTGAAAGTTAGTTTATTATGGAATTGGATTGGAGGGAGTAGATAATTTTTTCATATAAATAGAAAACGAAGGGAATGGAGGAACACACTTGTTTTTCTTTAACCATCAAAGATGGCTAAACCCGAAATTAATGGGAAACAATATGACCTTACAAGTCTTTTCTCAAGAAAAATTGTTCATATGATTCAGATTTAAAAAAGAAAATAAAAGGCTAAGGTGCATTTAGCACTTAAAATATTTTTTTAAAAAGTATTTCTAGTATCTTAAAGCATTTTGTAATATACTCAACGGTCTGAACAATTTTTTTTATGAGCGTTGATTACCCTAAAATATATTTTTTTTTGGTAAAAATTTGTATTTAATAATTTAGATAATTTAGCACATTTAATATACCTAAAAAAATATTTTAAGACCTTGGATTTACCAAACAATTTATGATAGTGGAAACACAAGAAAAAATATTTTAGAATGTTAGGTATACCAGAAAAAATACTTCACTATGCTAAGTGCACCTAAAAAAATACTTTAACGTGCCAGATATATCTTAAGCCAAAAATAAATACACATAAATCCTCATATTTTATTTAATATGAGAAGGTGCAAGAAATTTAATATTTAGAAGTCAAACTCATTTATAAGTCAAAGTGTGTCATTTAATAACTCAAATTTATAAATTTTAAACTTCTTTTTAAAAAATAGGCATACTGATACTTGACACCCCTACCACCATCAAACATTTGGATTAGCGAGTAGAAGTTGTTCCCTTTTAACTAAAGGTCTCAAACTCGAACTCTCTGAATGTATTAGTGTTTGGTGATACAACTTTCTATCTTATTGGTTCTACCCATTTCGATATTTGAGCTTTGAAAATATATTAATGTTTAGTGATAAAACTTTCTACCTTTGTGGTTCTACCCGTCTCAATCTAGATTAGTATAGATTTCCATAAATCATGTCACTAAAAAAAGGTAAGTTGAGGATATTAATTTTAAAAAAAATTGATATCACATATTGTTTGGGATTTTCCCCACTTTTTCCTATTAAATTCTTTGACTCCTTTTAGTATAAAATCAAAATGTAGGACCTATCTATCGATTTATTTTTTTTAATGAGACTTATCGGTAATTTACTAATTTTACTTGAAGCAAAGAGAATTGAGAACCGCAGGCTAGTAGGAGCCAACACAACACTGCATCTACAGAAAAACCAACACAACACTGCATCTCCAGAAAATAGCGGGTCTGCATGAGACAAGTGGCTCATTGATATTCAGATATAAATCATAGCGAATTCAAAGCCAACCTAATTAACGGGGGCTCATAGTCTTCGCTAGTTAGCTGCTATGGCTTCCATTATACACTGCAATTCGCTTCGTTTGAGCACACCATTGCACTCCACAAGACCCTCCACCACCTTTTCCCCATTCACCCCTTTGATCTCAAGTCTTCGCGATTCTGTTTGTGCAAATCCGAAGGCTTTAAGGTCATCGACTTCCAGGTTAGCCTCTGTTTCTTTCTGATTCCTTATATTTAATTAGAGTCAGCTAAGTAATTTGATTTCTTGAGTTGTTAGGCTAATTCAAACCATTCGAAAACTTGGACATTCTCCTTACTGCTCATCAGTGATTTTATAGTTAGCGACGTATATAAGTAATTCCTTAAAGTTGAACTCGTGCATTTATCAATTATTGGAGATTGGAACTAAACAAGTCTAATCATCCCTGAAAATTACGAATGTTAAACGGTCATTTTTTTCAATATCCAAATTTAAATTTCATCCTTTTTTTTTCCCTAAGAAAACGAAATTTGCTCCTGATATCTGCGTTTATGTCGCGGAAATTTCATTTAAGGCTTTAAAGGCCTCGACAAAGGTTAGTTTGTGAGTCTATTTGATCGGTTTAATTAGTAGACTTAACAATTTAGTTTCATGAAATGTTAAGTGTCCTAAATAGGCCTGTTACTTTTTAGGCTTAAATCGTATACTCGCTAGTTTTTGGGATTGAAACGAAATGAGTCTAATTGTTCATGCTGAGATTTTGGTCATGGACGTTATTCTCATCAATAACTACAAACTTTGTCTTGGTAGGTGAGGTTGGTTGCAACATAAAATGCATGATGTAGTACAATCGACAATCAAATCTTTGGATAATCATCATCAATCACATAAAAGCTAACCTAGTCTTTTATATAACATAGGCACCTTTGAAAGTTATAACCAGGCAGCTTTTGAGCAGGTGGGATAGGGTTCTTTCTGCTGTTGTATCTGAAGAAAATGCAGTTGGATCTAGTTTCTCTGCTACTGATGACTTCAAATTGACACACTTAGAGGTGGATTACTGGTTCTTGATCTTGCTCTAAATATATCATGAATTTAACAACTTGAACTTCTATTTGACATGGGTGAAGTAATTTTTTTTTTTTTTCTAGGGAAATAGTTGGTTGTGGAATGTAGGTGGTGTAAACATATTGGTTGATCCAATTTTGGTGGGCAACTTGGATTTTGGAATTCCCTGGCTATATGATGCTGCTAAGAAGGTTCTCAAAAATTTCCAGGTAGCTAGATGGTTGCTGACTACTTCTTTGTTAGGCTTCTTTCCTAGCTGAGCTTGCTCTAACTGATCTACTACTATAATGCAGCTCAGTGATCTTCCTGAAATCAATTGTTTACTCATCACACAAAGTCTCGATGATCACTGCCATTTGAAGACCTTAAGACCCCTCTCAGAAAAATCTCCAAACCTTAGAACCATAGCAACTCCCAATGCCAAGGAATTGCTGGATCCGCTTTTCAAAAATGTAAGTGTGTTATATATTCATGATTCATGATATATTTTACTTCTTGTGGTGCTGAAAACGCTAGTACATATGTTCTAAGAATGGAATCTGTAGCTTATCTTACCAGCTATGTTAACCATGTTATTCCTTGTAGAATTTTATGTTCAATATTTCTTTGGTCAGAGGGAGTGCTTATCAATGAATTATCATTAAGGCTCAATGAAGATCTAGATTATTCAGAAACTATAATTATTTTTTACTTCCCTACCCTGTAAATCCTTTTTCTTGTCTGTCTAGAAAAGTAGTTAAAGGGAGATTGGTGCCCCATTGCATCTCACGATATTGTTGATTTGATTCTCTTTTGTGAACTTAACACGAGAATTTTCTTGTCTTAGATCAGTCCCTTTTCTGTTATCAATTTATTATATCTGAACAACAGCTCTTCGTGGATAATTTTCTCCCAAAAACATACAATTGTCTTGTGCTATTTGCTTTCTATCTGTGCACCACATCACATGTTTCTGGGTTCTTTTTTCCTCTGATCATGTAATTGTTTCTTCATCCTCCCAAGTCCCAACCCTTTATCTGGGTTTTTTGTTCATTGAACTTCCAACCTAAATTCTGGCTATTGCTATTTACCTTTTTTATTTTTAGCATGCTTTCATCCATGGCTTAACTAATTATATATGATTCACTGGAGTTGTTTGCAAAATCCCTCTTTACCACTTACATTTGTTCCTAGTTATTTTCAGGTAACGTATTTAGAACCTGGACAGACCTCTGATATTGAAGCAAGTAATGATTCTAGGATCCGAGTTAAGGCTACTGCAGGGCCAGTTCTTGGACCTCCTTGGCAACGCCCTGAGAACGGGTGAAGTTTTTCAGAACTTTTTTGCTCTTCCAAATTTATGCATACATCTTATCTCTTTATATTTTCACTTGAATACCTTCAGTAAAGTGATTGGGTGCTTCATTTCCTGCAGGTATATTATTGAATCCCCACAAGGTCAATTGACTCTTTACTATGAACCCCACTGTGTATATAATCAGAGTTCCGTTGAGAAGGAACAAGTAGATATTGTGATCACACCAGTTATAAAGCAACTTTTGCCTAAATTCACTTTGGTTTCCGGGCAGGAAGATGCTGTGAAACTAGCAAAGTTGCTTCAAGCCAAGTAATTTTTTCCCCCCTAGAAGACAATAATCCAAATGTTCTTTTAAGGGCAAATGGGTCCTTTTCTGTGAGAATTGTCCAATATTTAGTATTATCAATCTGGATTTGAGCTACGTTAAAGCCAAAATAGGAGGAACTTTCTCAACTTGAATTTTCAAATCCAAAATAATGAAAGCTTAAGGCCTTGCTGATGGGGTGTGAAGTCTATTCCACTTGACCCAACTGTTGGTCTTTTTAATTCATTTAATAACAATACTGAATCATTCATTAGGATTTTTTCTTTACCTTCCATTAACAATAACATTGACGGTAGTAGGTTGAATATAAATTTTTAGGTCTTTTATGGCCTGAAATACTTAAAGTATCACAGGTTTGATCTTTAGTTGAAAAAGGTGATTCTGATCAACTATTAGTTTCATATCAGGAGCATAGCTTTATCTCTTAGTTCTCTCATCTCTAACGGTGTGTTTGGTTTGAAGGGAGGGGATGGGAGGGAAACAGATCCTAAGGAGGATATTGACCAAATTACCATTAATAAGGAGAATATTCTTTTTTGTTAAAAGCGTAGGAATATTAAAAATTTTCTTTGGGCTATTTAATAAAGACAAAAGGGAAAAAAAAAAAATCCGCTTCTCCCTCTCTCCCCTCAAACCATACATAGCCTAAGTGTGTTTTTGTGTGTGTGAGAGAGAGAGAGAGTAATCTTTTTTCCTTTGTGTTACAGGTTCATTGTGCCAATGAAAAATGGAGACCTAGATAGCAAAGGGCTTCTTGCAAGCTTAGTTCGGTCAGAAGGAACAGTGAAATCATTTAAGGTTTGAGTTATTTCGCTAACGCTTTATCATTTCTTTTGGTCATGCAAAGTAGAAGCTTTTTTGTTAAACTGGCTCCATGTTATGATTTGGGATAAGCTAGAAATGGCTGTAACCTGTTAAAACATTGTTTCCTTTCAAAAAGATGGGGAAAGGTGCTTCTTTTGCTCTGGGAATAAGAAACTGCTTAGGTTTATGACAAGGCAAGGCCACTTAAGAAAGCTCGCTAGAATTCATTGGCCAAAAAATCTTTTTTATTATAACTCACCTTCCAATTCTTGTTCATATTTTATTAAATTTTCTAAAAGATTTTTTTTTTTTTTTTTCATTTGATTAAGATGTCAGATTTGATTATTTTATCTACAGTTTTTCCTTCAAATCCGTTCAAAATTCTGGTTTTCTTAGCATTAGAGCTAAGAGTTCCAATTAACTTCAAGCTTAAAATCAATTTTCTATGTACCTACAATCTTTCTTGAGCCCGGCTATATTTTGCCATTTGAACCTAACCCTGCTTGTGTGTACCAAGTTTTGTATTAGTAAATTACAGCATAGTATTTATCTGATGCTTCCATTGCACATTTCTGAATTATAATAATTTGGTTCTCTTACATACTGAATGATCATTATGAAATTTTCCACTAGTGTAAATGAAGAACAGCTTTAAGCTTTGTCATTTTTTATGTAGTTATTATTGCTTTCAAATATTGTCTTCTTCCTTTTGACACGTCAAATAGTCATCTATTTTTGAAAATGGTTAAATATTATGCAGGAGCTCTTGTCGAAAGAGTTGCCAGCCGCGAAGGTTCTAGAACCCACTCCTGGAGTGCCTTTAGAAATATCAGCAAATTCAAGCCTACAGTAATGTTTTCCTCCTGCCCAAACCTGTAACTAGAGGATAATTATAGCTAGCTGATAGTCAATACGTAGTATTATGTAACAAAGGCACTGTTTATTGCGTAATTAAAATAAAATCTTGAGTATTAAAACTTCTCTGGTTTTGTTCTGTCTGTAACTGAAAAGCCATTGGTTCTCCAAAAAAGGAAACAATACTGCACACACACACAATCTGTTTTAACACCTCTGGCTCCATTTGGTCATGGTTACTTCAATGGAAATGAAAAAGGATTCCATTGCGCTAAAGATTGAGGCATGCGATATCTATTACGTCCTTGTTATCATTAGGCATTACTGAGTAATAACTATTTTTTGTTTTAAATTTTACGTCAAGGGTAAAAATGACATTTTTAATTGTGCAAATGACTTTTTTCTTCCCAATATTTGTATATATTTTTTTAAAACAAAAATAAAGGATACCATTATTGGTTGCATCTTTCCCGTGGTTGTACTTTTTTTTTAATATAAAAATTTTAGGAAAGTTGGGTTCACCATAATCCAAGGGTAAAGCAAAATCTCCCTTCTTCCTAGATGATATCGATGTTAGACAGGGCAAGTTGTCTATTACCCTCAGACGTTAATCTATGCACCTAGGAACTAGGATGCCTCCTCCAACGCCTTGATTAACTCTAGGATTGAACCCCCTCTCTTTGATGAGAGTGTCTGACCCCTTTGCCAGTTGAGCTCAAGGATAAGGGATTCTTGTTGGGGGTGTTTATGGGTAGGGATGAGCAGGACGAGACCCTTGCCCGATGCCTTGCCCAAAAGATTACTGGGCAGTAAAATACAGCCCAGTGCTCAACCCTGCCTGATAGAAACCCTAACATTTTTTGGCAGAGCGGGCCTTCCCTGTTCAAGTGGCAATACCCTATCATACTATGTGGAAAAAAACAACTTCAATCATACCTAATAAACAATATTGTAAACTTCAAATGAAATCCATAATTCTATACTTTGGAATATTCTAAATAAGTTTACAACTTGAGTTTTGAAATTAAAAAAATAACCATATGTCTTAACAAATAGTCAAATATCCATAAGTGGAAATAAACAATATATAATAACATTGTATCAAAAAAATATATAATACATATAATACTATATATACTACTGGGTAGGACAGCATATCCAGCCTGATGCCTAGCCCTACCCATAAAATGCTTAGCCCAATTGTGCCCGATTTTTTTCTAGGCTGCTTTTTCTTCAACTGAGCAAGGCGATTTTTGTGTGGGCTCGGACGGACGCACAGGGCCATAGACATCATGAACACCCCCTAGTTCTCATGGTTCTACTTGCTAGTTGCTAGTACTGGCATTTGAACTGGGAAGAAGGGTTACTTTTTCCCGCACCATGAAGGCCTAATATGCTTATTGCTAAAATACGTTCTCAGTGTTTTTTTTTTTTGCTATAAAAAAGTTTTGGAGGGGTTCGGCATCAATCCCCCACCAAGGCCAAGACACAGCCCCGGGTTTTATAAGCACTTACTGGGCTCGTTCAAAGTGTTGAAAAGAAGCAACTTCGAAGATTTTGTCTATAAAAGGGTTGCTCAGTGGTATTGGGCTAAAATTTCGACAAAAAAAAAAAGTAGTATTGGGCTAAAAAGATTATAGGCCCAGTAAATACTGGGATAAACCTAACCGGCCCAGCCTACAGTCCCAACACACGCCAAGATTCTTTGTCGCTGTTGCATTTGATGCGAGTAGCTTAATTTGTGGTCTGTTTGGTGCCAGGGAAATGGAGAGGGGAGAAATTTCAATGAGTTCTTTTTGAAAGAAATAGAGAAACGGGGTTGTAAATTTTAATAAAAAATATTTAAAATTATATAGTAAGAAAAATTAATTATAAGTTCTTAACCTCGGTTCTCCAATTTTTTTAAATCAAGCTTAATAAAATTTTTCCTCCCTCCCCTCCATACCAAACATAAAGAGAATAAAATTATATATTCTTCAAATTTAAGTTTATAATCAATGGAAAAATATAAATTTAATTCATAAGAAGCCACGTGATAGGATCTCTCCAAATTCAAAATCATACTATTATGGTTAAAATTGGGGCAGGGGGAGAGTTTCACAAAATATCAAGGCATCTAAGTAATAATATATAGGGTTAAATACCAATTTTACTACTGAAGTATTGGCTAGGAAGCATTCATTACTCGAAAGTTTTTTTGGTATCATTTTTGCCACGGAAGTTTACAAACATAGCAATTTTATCTATCGGTTGATTTTGACCATTGGATTGGTATCATTTTTGCCCCAGAAGCTTATAAAAATTTGCTCCTAAAAAACACTTCTAGGGCAAATTTGCTTCTAAAAATAAACTTTCGAAGCATGTTTGCTCCTTTTTGTAAACTTCCAAGACAAAAATGATACCAAAAAAACTTCTGAGTGCTGGATGCTCCCTAGTCAATACTTCCATAACAAAATTGGTATTTATCCCTAATATATATTACTTCAGGTCCTAAATATGAAACTCAGTTGTTTTTTGGGAAAATTAAGAAAAATTAATTAAATTACTTTAGAGTATTAATATTTATTATTTTTTCTTCAAACTAATTTTTTTGACTTATAAACTTATATATAATTTAATCATACATAATATATGATACGATTAGATAACTTATTTAATTTTTTTAATCTTTTAAAAAAAGTCAATTATCTTATATTAAAAACCAAAGGTAGTATAATATTATTATTCCATGAAGTGCACTATGATTCAAAAGTAGCTAGAATATTTTTTTCCCCCTTTCAAAGCATAATTTACAAAATTTCATTAATTCTTTTTAAAAAGCATTTGAACAAGTTGACAAAATGGTACCATCTAAATTAAAGGGAATATTCCCATAGAATTTACAGACACATCAATTCCACGTGTGTGGATGTATTTCTTTCTTTCTTTATTTTTTGGAAGGGCAGAATTTGAATTCTATATTTGGGAAGGATAAGTTTTATTATTGGAAAATTTCTCAATAAAAAAAGAAATCTTAAATTATTTTTTATTACATGAAAATTTAAACACGACACTTTGCATTTGGATAGACAAAATGTGTGAGAATTTAACCAATAGTCTCATGTTTGAACTTTGGTCATGCAGTCACAATAATTACTAGTCGTATATTGTATTCAAGAATAAAAAAGTGTTCCTATAATTAAGACTGAATGGAGTATTTGAAATGAAATAGTACCATTAAAATGACAGTAGCAATTCATGTTATGAATTTGGTCAGTGCTGAGTATTTATAGTAGGTTCTTTAATTCCCATACAATAGGTGGTGGTAGGTTTCACCTTTCAACCACTCTTCAGGGTTGGTTTAATTTAAATTTTTGTGTGCATGCACCCTTGGCAATAATATAATTAAGACATAAATTATTAATTAAAAATAAAATATTTATCTGGATTGAAGTCCCTTGGAGGCTGATGAAAATCTTGGTTTTTCAATTTTGATTAATATTATGCAAAGATCTCGATGCTTCTATATTGTGCTCTCTCTATATGTATATTATATATATACTACCACACACATACACACACACATTATAATTTGTAAATAATTAATTGTTGTGTCTTCGTCAAGGATGACAACGAAACCTCAACCACATGGGGTTTCATTAATTGATGAACACCAATGGGAGGCTTCCCTTCTGTTTAGGATTTTTTTTTTTATTTATATTTATCCTGATTTGCTACAATTTCATTAAAAAAAGAAAAGGATTATATATTTAGCCCATTGGGTTAATCATCTTTAAAGTTGATTATTAGAGTAATGATTCACTACTTATCTTTCACAACAAGTCATGATTTCTTTTTTTAACCCTTAACAAGTCATAGAATTGACACACACACACACACACAGTTTGCCAACAATATACCGGTGTGTACGTACACATATAAAGTTTTATTTTTTAGATCGGTTATAAGAGACAATCAGTCTAGAAATCAACACTTCTTTAAAAAAAAAAAAAAAATCTTTTTGGACCGATTGTTCAGAAAATCAATCTAAAAAATATTTTTTAGACCTTATATTAAAGGAACTGATCTCACAAGTTCCTTTAGTTTACGAAACTGCAACCAATCATATTTTTTAGATCTCATCTTTAATAACCTGTTTAAATATGGTGGTTTAAAATAGCTATTTATTACTAGTGTGTGTACATACACATATAAATATAGTATTGATTATATATTATATATAAGTCTTAAAGGAATCAAATTAAAAGTCAGAATAATAGAAAATCATACGTTATATACATATGAATGTGACTAGAAAAACAAGAATGCATACTAGACATAATATCAATGAAGCCAAAGAATACGAAAGAGACAAGATCAATGCAAGATTCTCGTAAAATTCACGTTGTATGGTGATGTCCTATATATTAAGGGTGTTTATGATGCCCAGTCGCCATGTTCACTCGCCCGTGCCCTGCGAAAAATCACCCTGCCCAGCCTTAAGAAAAAGAGCCCGAACAAAATTGGGCACAACTGGGCTGGACATTTTTACGGACAGGGCTGAGCACCGGGCAAGGTATGCTGCCCTGCCCAGTAGTATATATAATTTTTTTTATTTTTTTTAATAGAATAAAAAAAGTATTTTCTATTTTATATTTTTTATAAAATAGTATTATATGTTTTTTACAAATGATATAACTTATAATATATTAACAAAAAAAAATCTTCATTTCTTCAATCCTCCCCTTTTTTTGTTGTAATTTACTTCTTAGATGCTTGAACACATATATTTGATATATACACACCTAAACACATATATTACTTCTTATTTTGTAATATAATCGATGTTTTATTTTCTTCCTAGATGCTGCACATGGAGAGAGGGGAATGTAATGGTTACAGTTGTCAGTTGGCTAGTGGTGGATGAAGTAGGCAATTTGCAACCTTTAAAGTTAAAACTAAGGCTTTGAGCCTACAATTAATTGTTTCTTTCACATGTAAATGATGTAATAAACTAATAATATGCTTTCTTTGTTGCTTTCTTGTAGATGATTCCATATGCTTCGTCCTTTTGACAATTTAGAGCCTTGATGCAAACTCTAGGAGTATTGGATGTCTACAAGGCTTTAATTGCAATTTTTTGATGCCTTGTGTTTAATGAATTATATATGTTATTTAATATTTCAGTTATAGATATTTGATTATTTGTTATTTTGTAAAGATATATTATTGTCTTTTTAATTTTAAGACTTAACTTGTGGACTTATATTTGAATATTTTGAAGTGTAGAATTATGGATTTCATTTGAAGTTTGCAATATTGTTTATTAGGTATGGCTAAAGCTATTTTTTTTTTTCATATAGGGTGTCACAAGGTTATAGGGTATCATCACTTAGGCATGGTAGGGCCGCCCTGCCCAGCCTATTATTGCCCTACCCACAAATCTTAGGACTTTTATCGGGCAGGGCAGGGCACTGGCCGCATTTTATTGCCCAATGATCTCTTGGGCAGGGTATCGGGCTAGGGTCTCGTCCTGCACAGCCCTACCCATAAACACCCCTACCATATATAATATGTCCACGCATATATTATGTGTACATACGTGTCTCTGACCTGGGAAATCTGTATTAATATTAAATATTAATTATAATCGTTTTGGTCTTGAGTTCTTTTTTATTTTATATATTTTGGGAAGAATATTCTTTATTGTTCAACCTATATTGATAAAGTCATATAGAAACCCTAATTAGCACTTTGTTTACATATTAATTGTTTCTTCTATATACGCATTTCTATATATATCTCTAAGAAACCCTAAAGAGTCACTTGGCCTTCCACTCCCTGAAAAGCCAAATACGTGTCTGTCTACAAACACGTGCAAAAAAAAAAAAAAAAACCATTAGTCAAAGTCGATCTTCATATAAGGTTCGAGTCAAGGCGTCTAGTATAATAATATATGTATGGTTGTATATATTATAGTATATGCAAGCATTGACAAATTAATGGCTCATTATTAATCATCATAATTATTTGATTAAATTGAAAAGATTCTTCACGACTCATTTTGTGATTGTGTGTGTGTGTGAGAGAGATATAAATTTTAATTTTAAGAGAATCATAAACGTTTAGTATTCCTATATATTTTAATTGTTATTCTCATCATTTGATCAAACGATTGTTGTATGAACGATATTGAGAGGAAGTTTAACTTGTATCTTCTAGTTGATGATCCGCTAGCTGAAAAAGAACACAAGGGTTTTTTTTTTCTTTTTAATAAAAAGTTTTCAGTGAACACTTGCATGTGAAGATAATTATAAATTATTCATTAATGAGATCATTGTATGAGTAATGAGTTACAAATCTATATAATTATGAATTATGAAATATATATATCATTATTATCAACTAAACCAACATGTGATGACAAAACATATATATATATATATATATTTGATATTACATGGTAGGGGAGGAGGACAGGGTTCGAACCCTGGACAGGGGGAAGGGAAGACCAGTTAACACTGACTCTCATGCCACTACGCTACTAAGGCGTTGGCGACAAAACATAAATTTTCTACATTACAAAAATGCCCCTTCTATTATATTGCTGCAATTTCATTTTGTTTAGGTACAATATAATTTTAATAATTTCCCTTATTAGGCCATGATTCACCAGAATTGTGGGTATACGTACGTGATTGCCACTATTTTTATAGCTTATGTATGTTACCTCCCCAGAAAAAACAAACCATTCATGATACTTATGAATCTTTAATATGAGACGTATATATCTAATTTAATTAGATAAAAGAAGTTAGTTAAATTACATTACTAGAAAAACATAGATTAGCGACGGAATTTTTTCCGTCCCAAATTTAGGGGACGCAAAATTTGTTTAGGTCAGAAGAGTTTTGCGACGGATTCCTCAATCCGTCGCAAAACCTAGAGTGGTTTTGTGACGGAAGTTGTATCCGTTGCTAATTGGCAGTAAAAAAGGCCGCTAGCCCCCCCCCCCCAAAAAAAATTTGCGATGGAACTCAAGTTCCATCGCAAAAAAATTTGCTTTTTGCGACGAAACTTTATTTCCGTCACAAAAAGCAAGATTTTGCGAGGGATTATAAATCCGTTGCAAAATCTCTTTCTATCTCAATTTCGAGACATTTCGGGTGTGCATGGCAACCATTCTGTTGCCTAGTACTGTTTCTAAGATGAAACAGTTTTTTCTGATTCTGTGCTTTGGAAGAGTTCTGAGAATCAGAATTACGTTTGTTAACCCATTTTATTTTTACCCCGAGAATCAGAATTACGTTTGGTAACACATTTTTCCTCCTCTTGTTTAGGAGTTAAAAAAATAGTAAGGAAGGAAGATGAAGGATCAATGAGTTATTTTTACCATTTTATCCTTTTCTTTAATAATTAATATAATTATTATACTTTACAAATAAACTTAAATTTAAATTTCTAAAAAAATTATTTATGTAATTATTATATTCAAAAAATTATTTATGTGGTGATGGCGGTGGTGGTGGCGGCGGTGGCAGGGGGCGGTGGTGGTGGTGGTGGCGGGGGCGGGGGCGATGGTGGCGGTGGCGGTGGTGGCTGAGGTGGGTTGGTGGTGGCGGTGGTGGTGGCAGCAGCGGTGGCGATGGTGATGGTGCGGTGGCGGTGGCGGTGGTGGTGGCTGAGGTGGGGTGGTGGTGGCGGTGGTGGTGGCAGCGGCGGTGGCGATGGTGATGGTGCAGTGGCGGTGGTGGTGGTGGTGGTGGCGACGGTGGTGGTGGTGGGGCGGTGGCGGTGGGGCAGCGGTGGTGTTGGGGGTGGCAACGATGGTGGTGGTGGAGCGACGGTGGTGGTGAACGAGGGTAAATTTCTGCTTTGATTGAGGGAAAAATAAATTCTGATTTTATGCCCTGGAATAGAGAAGCTAAAATTTTTAGCTTCTTTTTTTTACTCCCCAGCACAAAAAATAAACCGGTTCATCCCGAGAGCAAGAAAAAAAACCGGATTTACCAAACACAATTCCCATCCATTTTTGTTCCGGGGCACAGAAATTAAGAAAAAAGTCATTCTGGGAGTGTTACCATGTACACCCTTCCTCCGTCTCTCCATTCGAAATCCTTCTTCTTCTCCCAACTCATCCCTCCTCCTCTCCCTTCCGGCCACCACCGTTCGTCGTTCCGATCATCGCCGCCGCTCGTCCTTCCGGTTGCCTCCCCCTTCCGGTCAGCGCTGCTACCATTTTTCAAGTTAGTTTGAAGTATTTTTTTAAACTATTTGGAAATATTTGTATATAGATTTTGCTTTCTTATATTGGTAGAAGATTATAAATTACATGAATTTTGATTTTTAGTTTCTTCTTTGTCTGAATCATATTGATAGAGGATTATAAGTTTTCCTAATATCTTCCTCTGAAATAATTATTTCTATAGTTGTACAGGAAATTCTCCTATATATTATCACTAGTATTAGAAATATGGTGATGCTATTTTATTTGGGTGTCATCTTTTTTATCCTTTATTTTGTTTCTTCTTCCTAAACGTCGTTATTAAGTTATTATTCTCTCAATCACGCAGGAAATTTGATGAAGATACATTCTCTCAATCACTCAGGAAAGTTGTTTCTTCTTCCTAAATGTCCTTATTATTCTATTTGGGTGAAGATATATTCTTTCTCTGAAATAACTATTTGTATAGTTGTACAAGAATTTGATCCAATATTGTTACTTTTACGTTTTAAACCCCGGTTTTTCTGTAAATAAAAATATATTACGTCCATTTGGTCAAATGGGAAGGAAGGTAATTCAGTTAGATGGCTTACTTATGGATTTTCAATAACCCGGAGAATTCCTCAATGTGAAGGTGATTATTCTACTCCTCTCAATTCATGTAGCATTGATATGGATTATGGAAATTGAATTTTATAATTGCTTTTTTGTTTTATAATTCCTAGATATTAGGATCTGCCTTTTATAATCCTAGATATTAAGATCGGTCTAAACTGATCAGTAGATTATGGAAATTGAATTTTGTAATTGCTTTTCTGTTTTATATGTTATATTTTTGTATAATATATAATTTTGGTAGTTAGAGATATTTTAGGATCTAATCGCATTATGGAATTTGAATTTTGTAATTGTTTTTCTATTTTATAATTACTAGATATTAGGATTTGCCTTTTATAATTCCTAGATATTAGGATCCGGCTAGATTATAGAATTTGAATTTTGTAATTGGTTTTCTGTTTTATTATAGAATTTGAATTTCGTAATTGCTTTTTTGTTTTATAATTCCTAGATATTAGGATCAGCCTAAATTGATCAGTACAGTATAATCCTGAAGGCATATGAAAATTCATGATAGGAATAAAAAAAATTTAAAAAAATATCTTTTTAAAACTTAAAATTAGTCGCTAAAAAAATTAAAATAAATTATTTTAAAAAACGAAAGTAAAAAATGAAAGTTATAATCTTTAAGAAAAATAAAAATAAATATTTTTAAAAAAAATCGAAATTAAAAAATTTAAAAAAATATTTTTTTAAAAAAAAAAATCCGAACTTTGCTACAGAAATTGAATCCGTTGCGACGGATTCAATTTCTGTCGCAAATTTGCAACGGATTTTTTGTTTCTGTCGCAAATTGCTACGCGTTTTTTTGTGACGGATCAAATCCGTCGCAAATTTTGCAACGGAAAAATTCCGTCACAAATTCTGAGTTTTTTTGTAGTGATGATATGTATTTTCTAAGAAAAAATTCCGTCACAAATTCTGAGTTTTTTTGTAATGATGGTATATATTTCCTAAAACATCATAGTTATCTTCTTTAATTCTCACATTTCCTTTTCTTCTTAATTATTGTTTAAAGCTAGAGTAACAATAAGGGATAAGTTAGTGATAAGTATGAAAATTATGTCTTATATTTAGGACCAATATCAACTCCATCCCTAAATATATCTTATATTAAAGACTTGAGGAGTTTTTTTTTTTTTTTTTGGTCCATGTTATAATCACTTGCTACCTCTCACTAACTAGTCACTACCTTATCATAACCAAAGAGGTCGTGGTTGATTGGTTAACTTTGTCTGAATACATATGAAACATTTTGTCAACTTTGCCCATATTATTTAAGAACATAGATAAATTTTTTTGCTCAGAAGAACATAGATAAATACTACATTAGATTTCAAGTCTTCTCCAAATCTTCCAGTAAATTATAAAGGGGTAATGTTTGAAAATCTTCATTAATAACCAACAAAATGACTTATATTATGGATAAAAAAAATTCTTCTAGAAAGTGCCATGAGGAAGTGTTCCATGTTGCTAATTAGTTTAGATTTTTTTTTTCCTGGACTGATTTATTTAGTTTTGACTCATGCCAAATCCCAATTACAAGGAAATCTTTCCAACATATATAGTTTATTTCCCTTAATTTGCAAACTTTTTTTTTTTAATTTCTCAAGAATATCCCTAATTAAGGGTTGCTCGATATGAGAAATATCGTAAAGGATTATTCGATTTGACTTATTTCTCAATAACAACCCCACTTTTCTAATGTTTTTAAATTCAGTTTATAAAAATCCCCCCCCCCCCCTCCTCCTCCAAATTTCCCATTCCAAACAACACATAAATCATCAATTTGACTTAAGACTAATGGCGTTTTTTTAATCAATGATGCTACGTACACAAAAGAGGTTTGAATATGTGTGGCAGGTGAATAGGACCCCACTCTCACAAATGCTCAAACAACCACCCCAAAAATAGTGTAAGTTGATAAAAAAAAAAAATGGAATCTTAATGAGAAGATAATGTAAACGAAAGAGAATATACCAGAACATTCAGCTCATAATTGAACATCCAAATTTGAGAACAGTATTATGCCTCGTTAGGCCTCGAATATTCTCAAGTGGTCCAAAGTTACAACGCCCATATTATATTTTATATATATATATATAATATATATATAGCTTTCTTAATCCATGACAACTTTATATATATATATATATATTGATTGGAAGTTGACAACAAGTACCGTGCCGTTTTTGTTGTTATGCGTTTGTACGTATTTACTATTTATTGATCACAGATCATCGTTGTTGATAAGTTTGGCCTTGGAGGTGGAGCCTCGGATTCTCCACTTACCTTTCATATCAACACCAATCATCATGACGAATCGTTCACTTTTTTTTTCTTTTGGAAAAAATAGGAGTAGTACCCTAGTCATTTTATAATTTGAAAAAATTCCAGAAAAATTCTTTTCAATAGGGGAAAAAACGAATCAAAGACTCTAATATGACAAATTCGAAGTCAGAAGAACTGTGGGAAGAATATAAGATTTATAAATATTTTTAGAGGTAAACCGGTTATTTAATAATTGTCAATATATATGCTAAATATATATATACCAAAGTTATTAATTATATTTCTTAAATTGTTATTATGATCTATAGATATGTGTAGTTTCAAAGTATTACCTATACGGTTGTTGGTATTTGGGTAGTTCAATGTGTCAATATGTATACTAAATTTGTTATTTCTGATTCTTAAGTTGTTATTCTCATGCATAAGTAATTAGTTATGTCTAACATGTGTAGGTTCAAAATATTAGCTATAAGGTTATTGGTATATAGGGAGCTCAAGTTGTTAATATGTATTATGAAGTTGTCAATTGCAATACTAATCAACTTACGTATAAAGAATCATAATTAACAACTTAAATATACATATTGACAACTTGATCAACTCCACAAATGTTGTCGGTACATTTTGGTCATTTAGAAACATTTGTAAATCCAAATTCTTCCCATAGGCCTAACTTAAGATGTGTGGTATTGGGCTCTTTAATTTATCTTTTTCCTATTTTAGCCTAATTTTTCTAAGATTTTCCTTTTATAATTTTGACTCTTTTTATTTTATGGTTAAATTAAGTAGGCAATTTTTTAATGAAAAATCGGGTGAAATTCCATATTTAACAAATTTATTAGTCAGAAAGATCTAATATATATATATTTATAGATAGAAAATATTGGTACTTTACATGGTTTCATATAGAAAATACCTTACTCGAATACATTCCCGTTAAGCCAATTAATTATTACTACTAAATCAACAGCACAATAAGAACTTGATGGACAACCAATTTATATTGAGATATTGAATTTGAACCGTCAATAATAATCTAGGGTTTTAAAAAAAAATTGTCCTTATAAATTTGATTTTCTCTTGGAGTCACTCTCTAAAGAAGTATATGCAAATAATTTTCCCATATCTTATACAATATTATTTGTAAAATAGAATTGGGGGACCATTAAAGTGATCCGCTAGGAAATTAAAGAATGTTTGGTGAAGAATTTCGGCCTCGGTTTCAGACAATATCACTTATACATATATTATTGCCCCTAAGTTGATGCTTTGAGTTTAACATTTTTATGTTTTTAATTTATAAAATCAGTCCAATCACTAATAAATTCATGATCGTTTTGTATTTTTCTAGCTTGTAAAATTGTATTAACTCATCCTTAAATTTATACTAACTTCTTCGATTACATCATGTTAAGTAGCTTTAAATATAAATTTTATAAAAATTTCTTTCTTAAATATAATAGATTATGAGTGTTAAGAGATTTAATTTCAATTATTTGGATAAAAGAAATATTTAAATCAATTTTTTTATTTAATATATTTTAATTATTTAATTATATACTATTAACATATATTTAATGATAAAAGTACATTTTTTACGAATTTATGATTCGAGCTCACAATAA
Source organism: Acacia crassicarpa (assembly GCA_034222035.1). Lineage (NCBI taxonomy): Eukaryota > Viridiplantae > Streptophyta > Magnoliopsida > Fabales > Fabaceae > Acacia > Acacia crassicarpa. Next base: position 39,314,723 of record JAWXYG010000009.1, on the reverse strand, counting down.
TAAGTTCACTTTATTGTCATGAATTTGTTTAAAATTAAAAATCTTGTATATATAGGTAGACGTTGACATTAATTAATTAAATTATAAAAAATTGCATTAATAAATTAATTAGATGGGATCTACATGGTTTATCCATGTGATAAGAAAGAATATTACCCGCAGACAGCTGTGAGTGTCGACTTTTTTTTTTTTGGTTATCTTTCAATTGGAAGAGAAAGAATAGTTAAATAAAATGATATGATGGACTTAATAAAAAATTGTGATACTTGATTAGACAATAAAAAATTGTCATACGAGAAATAGAATCTAGAGAAAAATTAATTTATCGTTTCACTGATTGATGATTGTACGACTCTTTGTCATTGGTTTAATTTTCTTTTCCATATAATTATAGATTTTTTTTTTTTTTGCCCAATAATTATAGATTGAATATAGGGAGAAGTACACATAGATCCCGAGCAAAAGAAAATATAATAAATAATCATTGAAAACTCAAAATTTCGGTAAGTCCCATGAGAATTTTTTTTTCAATATTTTCATATGTGTAAATACACAAATACTCCCAACGAAGCTTATGAACTTATCAAAATATGTTTATGGACTTGTTAAAATACACTCATAGATGTAACACCTCAAATTCATCTCCCAAAAACTTGACCAAAATATTTGAAATACCTCCAATAGGGATTATCAATATCTAAATCATTATAATCATTTCAAATAAAATTCATATTAAGAAGTCAAATAAGTTTCCAAAATATTTCAGAGTTAAATACAATGCAGAAGTCCTACGGTCATGACAAATAAAAAATAACATAACATTAGTTACAGGAGTACAAAAGAACCTTCAAAGTTCACTCTATAGATGCCTTCCCTTGCTCCCTATTAGAATGTTCACCTGAAAAATGTTAATATAGGATGAGATTTCACGTTTCAGTAACTACTAAAAGTTTCTACCATCCACAAACAAATTATATATGACAAAAAGCAGAAGTTGATTACACACACACATATTTGTATATATCAATTTCTCATACAAAATTCTTTTTCAAAGGTAATCATCATTATGTCAAATTGTAAACTATACGATTATACAATATGCAATATGCAGCCTTCATTATATCACCATCCTGACTGGAGCAATAGGCTAACATATAGTCCAATAGAAACTTATTCATTTAACTGGATAGTTCCAAACTCACCAAAACCTAAGATATACCCGACCAAAAGTATAGAGCTTAAGTATGGACTATGGCTCCCCTCCTTAAAAATAACAACTAAGGAGGTGTCACGTGTCCACAACTCCAATGTAATCCCGACCAGAGGAAAATATGGAATATGGGGCTTTAACAAGTACCATCCACTGTGCACTAAGTGGTGGCATAAAGAAATCTTATCTTTCAAATTCTTCCTTACTCCAACCCATCCCAAATACAGCCGCTATGATATATTCAATAAAAATAAAGCATATTAAAATAAGCTACCATTTATATAAAATATCATCATACGGTAAACCAAACATCTTATAAACCCTCATCAGACCAATTTGTCATTCTTGAAATTCGAAGGACTAAATTGTCATTTTTAATTTAGGACTAAACTGTAATTTTCAAAATTTAGGTGCAAAATTATAATTTTTGCTGGGTACAAAACGGTAATTTTCATGGGTACACAACTGTAATTCTTGTGGGCACAAAACTGTAATTTTCATTGGGCACAAACCGTAATTTTCAACTTTTGTTATAATAATAATTTAATACATATACATATAATTCAGTCCATAAAAAAAAATAATTCATAGTCATACACAATTCACAAACATATGGAAGAATATTCAGAGTTACCTGTTACTCGCTAATTCCCAAGTAATCACCAAAAAGCTACTATTAGTCTCCCTAAATAATTATCTCTATGCTTTCCCTCTCCCTTTCTTTCTCTCCTCTCTCTATTTTTCTAACGCTCGGATTGCTCTGCTTGAATACGTATCCGAAGGTGCGTATTTATAGTAGTTGGGGAGAGGGGTAATCCAGGGAAAAATTGGGGTTGTTGGGTGAAATTGGGGGTACGGTGAAATAAGGGGGTGGTTGGAGGTAAAATTTATTACCCCCTCCCCCCAAAGTTGACCACGTTTCTAATATGCATATATATATATATATAGGGTGAAGCTGCAATTTTACCAACAAACTATTAGGGAAAGAGCATCTGACACAATTATTTATTTAGGGTACCTTAAATACAAAGAACAATTAAAAGAGGCAAAAAAACACAATCCCGTTAGTTTTATGAAGTAACGGACGTTTAGCTCAATGGGGATGCCGATGTGGTTGCTGTGCAATGAACATGTAGCAACTTGTGTTAGAAAGATTTAACTCTACCTTCTGCTCTCTCTCTCTCTCTCTCTCTCTCTCTCTCTCTCTCTCTCATCTTCTATGGAACCCGATCCACCTCCATGGTCTGGTCTTCGCCGTGATCTGCTCCTCAAGATTGCAAATCTCCTAGATTCTAGCATCGATCGTCTTCGCTTCCGTGGCGTTTGCTATTCCTGGCGCTCCGTTCTCCTTACGCTGTCCCAGAGGCCCCTGTCTCCCTCTACATCTCTCGAGCTTCCATTCCCAATGGCTCCTAACCCTAATTTGAATACGAGACGTCAGGAAAAGTTCATGCTGGTTCACTCTACTGTCTACTGCCTGCAAACCCTTGATAAAATTATAGACACCTGCAAGACTACCGAGTGTTGGATCATCAAGATTGAGGAGACCGGGGTGGCTGATGAGGTTTGTCTGAAAGATCCCCTTTGTCGATTTGCAAAATCTAAGGCTTTCTCTCCATATCTTTGATGAGCTGCTTTCGTCGATAAAGCAATCAATTAAACTAAGTCCTAATTAATTATGCAATATAGGGTCAATCTAGGTCATTCTCCCAAGGAGCAATCTGTGAGTTTTTCTTTAAGTTTTAGGTGGTGAAAAATGTAATGGAATGAACCTAAACTAAAATGCAAGATACTACTACCTAAATGAAATTAAACTAACTAAATGCACTAATGTAATTGACTCTAAACCCTATAGGAGGATGGAACTAATCTAAATGCGGATGCAAAATTTTTTTTTTTTTGGGGGGGGGGGGGCTTGTGATGAGAGAATAATTAAAATCCTAAGAAAAGAAATTAACTAACTACTAAGAAAATCAAATAAGAAAAGACACAAAAGGTTTAGTTCAGATACTGTAAAGGAGACAACTTAGGAATTGCATGGAATTAGCTTTCTTAGCCCAAAAAAAGTAATTAGATCAAAGGGAGGTTAATGAAATATTGGAATTAATAAGTTTAATTAACTAATTGAAACATGGGAAACCCTCAAGTTCAATAACATCTAATCCACTATAAAACTCATAATGGAATGAGTGCTAGTTAATTAAACTTATTAAAACCCAATGACATTTAAATTCAAAATAATCTTGGAAATCTTGTCTACAATTATCCAATTGAACAACTAGATAATTTATCAACTCAATCAAACAATTAAGATGATAAACCAAATTGTCAATTAAATTAATAACAAAAACTCAATTAATAATTCAATTGACAATCTAAAGGTTGCAAACAAAACTCTAGCAATTGTCTTAAACATAAAAACTTTAAATTATCAATCTAATCCAAAAGAAATAAGTTTACAATCTAAAATTAGATTGTTCTTAATTAATACAACTCGAAATCCTTTAAAACTAAATAATCTCAAGTTTGAATTAAAAATATAAAAAGAAAGACACTCCCTTATGATCTTTAAGTATAAGCTCTAGGCTCTAACTTCCTCCATGATCCTCCCAAGTTGCTTGCCAAATAAGTTTAAGCTTCCATGACAACACTTCCTCCTCCCATTATGGTGCAACTCACGGCCATTTGAATTAGTGAATAGAAGAATCAATTGAGGTACAGGGAATAATGGTGGGTCCCGTTAGTGGATGCTGGAAGAATTAATGGATATGATCATGGTAGTCAAAATCGTGTTTTAAACGCAAAAAACACCAATTTTACGTTTTTTTTTTTCGGGCAAAACGTGTTTCGTGTTGGAAAAAACGCTCCAGAGGTAAAAATGGTAAAAACGCCGCGATTAAATGTAAAAACGTAAAAACGCTGCGTTTTTGCAAAAATGCAGAGTTTACTAAGGGACTTAAGTGAAAGTTTTAAAAGTTTTGGAGAGGGACTAAAGTGAGAATTTTCAAACTATTTTGAGGCAGAACTGAAATTTCAAAAACATCTGAGTCCTTTTCTATAATTAATAAATAAAGATCATTTTACCCCTAATCACACTTAATTCAATACAAATGTTTCTAACTCAACTTAGTACTTAATCATACAATAATGTCCCAGAAAATGCATTAAAAATCTCAATTTAATCATGTAAAATCATATAAAAAATATGGTTTGGTCAATGACAATGTTGGACATTTTGGTTGATATTGCATTGATCAGTATATGTGTGTATGATGGCAGGTACCTTACTTTTTTCGATTTTTTTTTATATACATATGCAAGTAAAAACTCCGTTTTATTTCGTTTTACGATTTTTCATTCTCCTTCCGTTTTTAGGTAAAAACTATGTTTTTACTACCATGGATATGATGATAGGTATTTCTTCCTGTTCCAGCATCCTCCCTGGCGCGCGGCCGTCTTTCTCCGTGTGCGTGTTGCGACTGCCTCTGTGCGTCTCTCAAAGAGAGCGTGCCTCCATGTTGGCAACTACTAGGTTAATTAATGGGAAAGAAGATAAGGTTTTTTTGGTACTAACTTAAGCCCATTAAAATATAAGAAGCCCAATTAAATTCCACCATTAAATTTCTTTTTAGCTTTCTTATAAAAATTCTGCACCATAAGATATTCTAATATAATAAAATCGTAATCTATCATATCTTAAGTCCGAAGAAATATTATTCTATCACAAGATATTAATCAGAATATTAATAATTTAAGCTCAATAATCTTATAATTAATTCTGATTTATATTATTTCCTAAAATTGGCTAATAATCCAAATATTATCTAATAATTCCAAATTAGCCTAAAATAATCCCTAAAATAATAAATGATTAAGGTGGGATAAAATATAGTAAAATTGGGATTTATCAATCTTCCTAAGGGATTGAATCTTCTTGATCATAGGGTTTCTGAGATAACTAAGGTTTATGATCTTCAATTTGTGGGTAATAATAATAAAATACCTGAAGCGGTATGTCCTGAACTTTTTTCTGTCCGCCCCATGAAAGTAGCCATGTGTTCTAAGGGTCCTGATTTTGCGGATATGTGGAATTCTTCTTCTCTGCTCCCTTCGACGAAGCTAAAGGCATAAAAAAAAGGCAGAGTTAAATCTTTCTGACATAAGTTGTCACATCTTCATTATACAGCAGCTACATCAGCGTCTCCATTGAGCTAAACGTCCGTTACTTCATAAAACTAATGGATTGTGTGTGTGTTTTTTTTTTTTACCTCTTTTAATTGTTCTTTTGTATTTAAGGTACCCTAAATAAATAATTGTGTCAGATACTCTTTCTCTAATAATTTGTTGATAAAATTGCACCTTCACCCCATAATATATTTCTACAATATATTAATATATTATAATAATAAAAATTATTATTATTATTTTAACTAACAGAAAGTTTTACTCCCCTATTAAATTTTCTTGGTAAATTAATTACCATTAATCTATCCCATCATTACTTTAAATAAATTTCAGGATGTTACAATAAACTTGTCAAAATATGCTCATTTGTCAACACATATATATAGACTTGTCAGCACAAACATATTGATATAGACTTGTCAAAACATGCCCATAGATTTGTCAACACGGCATTTATATCTTTTCACATATGAAAAATAGTACAAAAGAGTCCACAGGACTTAACCGTAATTTTAAGATTTCAAATAACTATTTTACCATAAATTCCTTTACTCAGGACTTCAGTGCAGTTTTCCCTTAAATTTACCTAACTATGCAGAATGAGACACATAAGGAAAATTACATATCTAATAAGGGCCTATCATTAAAAAATCATATTGAAATACTTTCAAAATTTATAATTATTTATAAGAACTAAAGTTGTTAGCACTATTTTTAGAAAAAAAGATAAAGCTAAATTATAAACAACCCTCAAACTTCAATTAACTCTCGTGAACTTTAAATTTATGTATATAATTAAAGATACTCCCTATTATTAGTTTTATTCATTACTTATTTACATGGAACTTAAATTTTATGGTTTATTTATAATTATATAGGACTCAAGGTTTTAGGGGAGTATATGGACGCAAAAAAAAAAAGTTGGAAGGATATTGTTTTAGTTCTTTTTATAAGCAACTTCCAATGTATTTCATCAAAACCACAAGAAAACTTTAATTATTTATCATTAACTCAATCTTAAAGTTTATTTTTTATTTTTATTTTTTTTACTTTGATTCCTATTTAATACAAGGTTGAGGAGCAATTTTCCTTCCTAAAATAACCATTCAAAAGTGTTGAGTATCTAGAAGTTTTTCAGGAAGCAATATAATTTCGCTTTAGAAATAACCAAAATATAACAATTTTGCGCCTTCCCTTTTGAATTTTAACGATTAACATCAATTTCTTGACAATCGACTTTACTTTTTAAACTGTTATGGGGATTTTTCTCCTTTTTTAACAATTCTATAATGAATTTGCTTTCAAAAAACTTCTGAATACCTAGCGCTCTTGAATGATCTCTTCTGGGACAAAATTGCACCTTAACCTTTTTACTCCAAGAGTATGAAGTTTACATAATAATAAATGAAAAGTGAAATTGTACATTCATATAAAAAAGTTGCTTATATAACTTATAGAAGATATTTTCAAAAAAGTTTTTCCTATTTTATAAATAGAACAAAAGAATTATATAATTGAAAGTTGAGGCTATCTGTTCAAACTTAAAAAGTTTATGGGGTTCGTTTTATTAAATTTTCAGGAGTTAAGGGATCATCTATATACAGATCAAAATTTAAGAGAGTGTTGGTGTAATTTAGCCATAAATCAAAATCACTATCATCTTTAATAATTTTTAATGTTTTCCCTAACAACTCTTGTATTATAGAGTGATAAACTTCATTGAGACATAGCAGTGTTCTTGTGAAATTCGGCAGAAGTTGATTATTAGAAATAATTATGAATATTGAATTCTAAGATGATTTAACCTTTTTTATAAAAAAAATATATATTATAACTTTTGGATTTTTACATTACCTAAATCATTAAATGTAATTTTCTCCTTAAATTAAGATTAGGAGTAACAATAATTTATGTATGGAATGCATGGGGGAGACAAGAACGAATAATATGTTACTACTTCCGGTCCTAATTATAAGAGGTAGTTGACTTTCTTTGGAGAGATTAAGGAAGCTAAATAAGTTACTTAATCATTTTATTTGTTGTGTATTCTTAAATTATATATTAGTTTATTAGTCAAATTAATTAGTTTGAAGAAAAAAATAAAAATAAAAATACTCTAAAGTAATTTAATTAGCTTCCTTAAATTCTCCAAAAAAGTTAACTAGCTCTTATAATTAGGACCGGAGGGAGTAATAAATTGAAAGTAGATATACTTAACACGCAATATAATTTGAGATATTTAATTTGGTAATTGAAAGCTTTGACCATATTGGTTGAAAATATATGGTCAGGTCCATGAACATTTCTTGCACAATATGATGATGATGTGTGCGTGTGTGTATCCCTCTGTGTGTGTGAGAGAGAGATTATTAGAGAACTTCATTTTAATAATTTTGTAGGGCTCGAAGCACAAAGTGAATATTTTGTTGTATGACATTATACAATAATTCGGTTTGTTCCTTAATTTTTAAATTATCTTTTCGATTTTCATCAAATTAAATTTAATGTGTGAGATTTTGTAAATATTTTTTCAACATTTAAAATTTTAATACTAACATTTTTTTTAATAAAATTAAATTAAAGGATTGAAAGACGCTTTATAGAATTAAGTGATTAAAATGAAATCTTATATAAAGTATGAAGTTAAAGAAATACTTTAAGTTTACCGTCATTTTAACTTTAATCCCTTAAATTTCAAATTATGGATTTTAGTCCTCAGAATGTAAAATGGTCTAATTTTTTTTTTTTAAATTATAAGAACCAATGTTATAAAAAGAATGAAATTTAAGGATTAAAATTTGTAGTTTCTTTTTTTTTTTTTTGCCGGAGATTAAAACTTGTAGTTTGATATGAACTCTACATGAAAAATCAAACCCTTCACGCACGAAAAGTATTAAATGGTTGATGATCAATTAATGGAACTTCACCTAACTTCCAAATATGAATTTGTGGTTCTCGTTGAAAGTTTTTTTATATACCTAACTTGGCGTTAGATTCTCTCTTATGCCCTTCCAATCTTTTGCCCCAAAATTACATAGTTTTAGGGTAAAAACAAGTTAGGAAAACACCCCCCCCCAAATTTTTTATTTTTATTTTTTTTTTAAAAAAAGGCCTTCATCATTGTGAAATATTTTTTTTAAGTAGCATCTAGTATCTCAAAATTAATTTCTAATATACTCGGTACCCTAAAATATGTTTTTCTATGCCACCCAGTATTTAGTACCTATTACTCGTAAGAATTTTCTTAATGGCATCCAGTATATTCAATGCTAGAAAATGCACTCAAAACTATTTTAGGATACTTAGTGTTATTAAGAAAATATTTTTAAATTATGATTTATGGGTGTACTAAAAATTATGTAGTTCTAGGGGTAAAGAATGTGAACGAATGAAAAGGATTGATGAGAGATTCTTAATCCACTACCTTGTGAGTCTTTTGCGCCAAGTCTCGTGAATAAATTTCTTTATTGCCGCTTACTATAACTTTTATTCCTTTCTAAAACAATACTTTCAAGCTCTTTTTTTATAATCAATAAGTACCTAAATCACGTAAAATAAACCATTAGTTAAAAATTAGTTGAAAAACATAAACGTGCAAGAGATATTTATTTTTCTTCAAATATATATACCCTTACTTATAAAGATTATATAGGAGCTAAGAGTGAATAGTAGGGGAAAAAACATGGGAGAATGAGTGGAAAATGTTATAAGAGAGAAATACAATTAATTGAGGGATTTTTTTTTTAAAAAGTGTATTAAATTTTTAGACAAAGCAACATTGTTGCTTATCGTTTTGAAGTAAGGCAAATGGATGAAGAAAGTTACCATCTAGATAGTTTGAATTTTAACAAAACTGTCGCCTACATTTGGTAGAGGGGCCCCGAATGTTGTACGGTAGAACAATGTTTCCGTAGAAGTTTTTAAAGAACAATGTGCTTTTGAAAATTTTTAAGTCGTAGCAATTTCATCCTGGTTATTATCTAGTTAAGTTTAACCGTTAGTTAATTAAATATGCTAAGTTGACAGTCCACGTGTTACCTACGTCATTTTTGTTTTGGGTTTGTGTGCAAATTTACTTTGAAAGTTTTAAATTAAAAGCAATGCTGCTCAGAAGTTTTCAAATCATTAGAATGTCGCCTTTTATCTAGGTTAAGTTTGATTATTTATTAACACCAGTCGAGCGAGAAAAGTAAGGAGAAGATTACAAAAGTAAGGAGAAGATTACAAAAGTGGCGCCTATGTTTTAATGTCTGTGGAATTCCCATTTTGTAGTAATCATCAGTCGAGCGAGAGATTGATCAAAGAAGAAGAACATGGGTTTTACAACAGCAAGATCAGCTCCAACAAGTACTTGAGAGGGTTGGAAGGCTTCATGTCCAAGTTTGGCCATTTCCCTTTTTTCCCTAACTGGGATGCTTCTCATCATCGTCAGACCCAAGATTTTAAAGACACATATCTTTCATAGATATGCTATTTTGTTTTTCTTTGATGTTTGATTATTGTTGTCCATCAACGCGCACAAACGAATTTAGCAGAAGAAGATATGAGGGAAGAGAGATCGACTAACTGCTTGAGTATTAACAGACCTCTAGTATATTAACGGCAAGTGAGATTTTTGCTTTACTTTCTTAACCACATAGGCACTTTTGCACCCAAAAAAAGAATTTAATATTAAGCGCTTTTGAGGATAAAGCATATTTACATTTTTGCACTTTTACCCTTTTTAATATAAGACTTCAAAGTTATTGTAATAATAAATAAATGATAAAATTATTTATTTATGTAAAAAAATTAATTTTATAACTTATAAACAGGGGGAAAAAAACCCTTTGCCTCCTTAATTTATAAACAGAATGAGAGAAGCATATTATCACAAGTGGCACCTTGTGCCCCGCATCTATTCTAGAAATTGAACGTAACATATAATATTGTATATTTTCCTATAATGGTCACTTTGAACATTTATTAGCAAAAGTTTTCAAAAGAGAATCTTTTGATTAACCAAGAGAATATTTTTTACTTTTAAAAATTAATTAACTGAGTCTTCGTGAATTGAAAAGGGGGACAAGGCACAACTCTACAAGAAAAGTCTTTCAGCTCTTGAAAATTAACATGACTTTGTTACCTCGGTTAAAAATATCTAAGATCGATAAATAAAGTAGCAAAGCAAATAAATAAATAAACAACTATAAAGATAAACAAGTTGAATTATAAATTTCTTTAAAATGTCTGTAATTGTTGCTTGGAACTCATTATTTTTATTTATAATTTTAAAAGTCTTATAATATTTTCTATTCGATCATATCCTTCTTTTTACTTTTTATATAATATTTTCTATTCCATCATATCCTTCTTTTTACTTTTTAAATAGAAAAATTTAAATTACATAAACCACCCAATCAAGTTAAATAACTTCAATTATTTACATCATAAGTAGAATAACTTATTAATTAAATTACAAACAAAGTACCAGTGGCCGGTGCCATCTCTGGTTTATATCAAATAAAACTTTCACAACTTGTTTAGTAACATGTTGTAATTATTATCAATTTTACAACTTACAAGTGCCAACATAAAAATGCCTCCCACATTATCTTAGTGAAAATCATATTTTGGTTAAATTTAACGAATTTTCAGACACACACTAAATTATTAATAAAAAATATTTAAAATATATCCTAAAAAACATTTAAGAATATTTTAATATGTTGGGGTAGACCTTCTTAAAAATAAGGGGAGGCCATGACCTTCAAATTTTTTTAAAAAATTTTTAAGATAATATAAAAAGATATGTTATCTTTTATATTAGAATTGTTAAAATATATTTATTGTATATTTTTCTTATCAGAATATTTATTATATATTTAGCCTTCTAAATATTTTTCTAATTAATTATTGAGATACATTTGACTAACTAAATACTTATCCCAAAGTCACCATCAATCCAACAGCAGATTAAGATATCGTATAAAATTGTAAGTGGCATTGCACGACAGGACAAAGCCGGAATAGCGTGTGTAGTACGCAATTTTGCAAGTACCGCCTTGTACTTGTCTGGAAGAGGATTCTCACATGGCTAACCTTTTTATTATCTCTCACAGTCTCATCTTGACCGTTAAAATTTTGATTCAAAAGTTTAGAGTAAATTTTTTTTAAAAAAATGCATGCAATAAAAATTACGGCATGTGGTTTTTTAAAAAATTGTTTTGGGTCCTTAGATCAGGATTTCAACGATCAGAATTTACTGATAATGAAAGATAGGCAAGGAGTTGATAATGAGAATATCGGACTCGTACTTCTCCATATTTTGTGTATTTTATTTTTTTCTTAAAAAAAAAAAGAAAACATATAGTACTACTACCCTGTGGCTAAATATAAGGTCATGGTGATTTTTCTTAGAAACGAAGAAGGCTAACTAAGTTATATTTTCATATCAAATGTTATGTATCATTAAATTATATATTATTTTATATTAAAAAAAATTAGTTTACAAAAAATAATATATAAAAATACTACAAAATAACTTAATTAGTTTCTTTAACTTTTTTATAATAAGTTAATTGAGTCTTTTATTTAAGATCAAAATTAGTACAGAAAAGATGACATAATGTACAAGGCTCTTACTAAATTGGTTTTGACAAAGGGAGTCAGGGAAGTGATAGATATACTGTATACATTAGCTTTGTAACATCCTGAATTTTGGACCTAAAGACTTGAAAACTAGCCTATTTTTGGAGGACTACTAGGCTCTACTTTTGAAAATGGCGAATTTTGAAACGGTATTTTGTGGGACGTGAATAGTATTTACTATTCACATATACGTATTTACTATTCACAAATACGTATTCACTTTTTATAAATACGGTATTTAATCGATATTTTGAGAAATATGAAAAGTATTTACTATTTACAAATACGTATTCACTATTCAAAAATACGGTATTCACTATTCCTAAATACGTATTCACTATTTGAAAATACGTATTTACTATTCATGCGGGACCCACGTCAAATTATTTCTCCTCTGCCAACACCCGTGAAGTTTGAAAAATTTTGCGCGCGGGACCCACTCAATAATAATAATATTATAATATAATATCTTATACTTTGGAAAACAATAGAAATAAAATTATTTCCAATAAACCGTGAATTAGGTTTTTAAAGTAAGGGTATATTATAAATAAGTGAATTTTTATCTCAGAGTGGGTTATCTCCGAAGTCATTTCCGTAATCGGCGGAATGATTATTTGAGATAGGTTGAACCGATATTTTGAAGCAGGACAGATAGTGGAACCTGTAGGAAATAAATCATAACTCAAAATCCTTGAACTAAGTAGTAAACAACTGCACATATTATGAATCAGTGAATTTTTGTCTAGAAGATGGTGTCACCTGAAGTAATTTCTGTAACCGTCAGTGTCCGACTTAAAATCTTCGGCAGGTTACGGAATACCCTAAATAGGATCAAAAATTTAGTTGACCCAGATATTTCTGAAGAGGAAAAATAGAACTTCAAGGCTGTGCTTCCGGATTCTTGAGAATTTCTAATATAACGCGATTAGAACACCGATCAGGGAATCTTTATAGGATAAATGCAAAAGAGTAAGAAAGTGTCATCGTCATGATGACGTCATCAATGACGTCATCGATGACGTCATCGATGACGTAAGCAAATGGATTGGACGGTTGAGATGAAGCCATGTTTAAAGTCAAGATCCAACGGCCAAAATCTGACCTGATAAAGTATGAATAGTGTCATGCTTTTTCACTATAAATAGAGGCTTCATTTCTTCATTTTCTTCACACCAAACTCAGAGAACAACAGTTGAGTTTAAGAGAAGAGTGAGAATTCTTAGAGTTAGAGAGAGAGTTTAGAGTAAAGTTCTTGAAGCTGGAGAGAATGAGCAGGAACTTCAAGGGTAAGTTCTTTGGTCTCTAGTCTTAATATTTGGTAGTTTCTTTTGGTAATTATAGTAGAAATGCCAGATAGAGTTTTTCTGAGTATGCTCTGTGGCTGCAGCTTAGTCTGATCTGTCACATCAGAAAAGAATTATCCTTGGACAGTAAATATTATTTACTGGCACAGTAAAAAATATTTACCGGCACGGTAAAAATATTTTTACTGGTACTATTCACATGAATAGTGAATATCCAACATAGTTTCCGCAAATGCTGAAAATTAATGGTCACTGATAAAAATGATATTATAGGATATCCGAGGATTCCGGAGTCAGATTCAAAGGAAGTTTGGGGATACGTGAATAGTACCGTATACATGAATAGTGCCGTATACGTGAATAGTGCCGTATACATGAATAGTAAATTACTATTCACGTGGGAAGAAGGTACGTTCGCGTACTGTAACACTAACTCTGATGCTTATTGTATGCTTATATGTGATAGATAGTCTGAGGCTCTATTTTGAAAATTGATCAGACACATGCAGTTTGATACGGGTTATAGTCTTGATAACGCCGTTATGTTTTCCTAGCGCTGAGGACACGATAGGCCATCGTGGCACTGGTGAATAGTGCAGACTATGATAACATGCATATTGCAGTGGCTGTGTTATGTTATTATTTTGAATATGAGATAAATCTGCTGTGTGCTGTTAGAATACATCTGCTGTGTGCTTATGTATTGCTATAATCATACATCTGCTGTGTGCTTATGTATGGATTATTGCTATATTGCCATGAATATCTGTCATACATATTTGATACATAAGCATGAGGTTAACCGTTACCTGAGGTTCAATGGGTATTGAACCTCAGCTCTTACTGTAGCTACAGGATTTTCGGAGTGAACAGAAACAGAAACAAGGGTAAGCAGCAGGCAGAAGGACTAGCTGGAGAAAGTCCAGTAGATATGTATAGTCTTTCGAACTCTTTGTATCAGCAAACCAGTACACTACAGTGGTTGAATATCAGTTACTCTGTATTTAAAATCATTTCATTGCCCTACTCTGGTTAAATTATTTTGAAAATGCTTTAGAAAAGTTGGGGTGTTACAAGCTTTGCTTACTCTTGAAAAGGAGAGGCCATTTTTTAGGATTTGAACTCTTGAGTTGAAAGTTGGCATCAATGTTACCGTTGTGTTAAAGGTCATCTCCATAAAAATTATGCGCCCACGTAATTATAAATTGTGATGATTTCTTAAACTATGTCCCATATAGATATTCAAAATTTATGTTAGAGATATTAAGATAAAATTAAATGAATAATTAGTTGGTTGAGAGCCTAATTTATATACAAGAGGTCATGGTTAATGTGTTCGGTATGTATGATAGTTTTTATATTATTTATTTTTAAATTTTAACATAAAATCTGTTCTTGTAAATTCTATTTATTTTAAAATAGTCTCCCTTTAAATGAAAAATTAAATTCATTAAATCTAAAGTACATACATGTGATTTGCATAGAATTTGATGTCATCATCATAAATATATACTCACTCCGATAGAGATTAATAAAATAAGGGAAATATCCACTAAAATATTAAATGAATTTGCAAAATCTTCAGAAATCCGTCAAATTTGCAAAAAAATTGAGAGGTGATAAGGACATTTGGAGGATATGTAAATTCGAGTGAAATGACTATTTTACCCTTAATTATAAATAATTAAAAAAAATTAAATACCCCACCACTGACCACCGTCGGCCGCCGGTGGTCGGCAACCACCACCGGCAACCACCGGCGGTGGTTGCCGGTGGCCGCCGGTGGTGGGGCCCACCGCAGGGGTATTTAAATTTTTTTTAATTATTTATAACTAAGTGCAAAATAGTCATTTCGCTCGAATTTACATATCCCCCAAATGTCCTTATCACCTCTTAGTCTTTTTGCAAATTCGACGGACTTCTGGAGATTTTGCAATTTCATTTGGTATTTTAGTGGAATTTTCCCAAATTAGGGAAAATTTATAAAAAAAATGTGTGTTGATTTTATCAAAAGTATCCATTTTAATTATTTGAATTGGAAGCTATCTCCTTGATTTTTTTTTTTTAAAAAAAGCCTTTTAACGTGTGCAATCAATAGGAAGAATAGGGGGATAAAAAAAAAAAAGGAAAAATTGGGGGCAAAGTATTATGTCCGATTCTAAATATAAGATAAGGTTTGTAGTGCAATTTATACTATAAATTTTTTCCTATATTTACAACCGAATGAATATAAATTTTGGAGATAAAGTGAATTGAGATTTTTTTTTATAACTAAAGCAAATTGTTTTGCTAGTTCTTATATTTATAATTAGAAGGAGGGCCTTTAATGTAGGACATGTTTATCTAAATTGGATAAAGAAGACTCAATGCATCATAACATTCATAACTTAATCTCTTTGAAATACTTTGTGTAACATTAAATTATATTCCATCTGGTCTTTATTAATATAAAACATATTTGAGTAGTTGATCTTGATCCTAAATATAAGATATATATTTTCAATTTTTTTCCTAATTTACTTATACTGATACCTCTCAATAATAATCAAGAAATAGAGTGGATTGAGAAATTAATGAAGATGATTGTATAAAATTACAGATACATCAGGAATACTTTTATTGTGAAGAAGGGGGGGAAAAACTTTCAGAGGAAAAAATTGAAATAGTATTATAATATTAATCGATGACGTGGAGGTGGATTATGAAAGTTGGGGGAGCAATTTGCAAGTTCGAGTAAAGACAAGAAGAAATTGAGCTGAGCCATTCTCTGCGGTCTGAGTCGTTATCAAAACAAATTCATATGTAGAAGATTCTGAGGAATCTTTCATGCTAGGCCTAGGATTATGTCCCCTCAACATTTAATTGTCATTTAGTAAAATTCGATGAACCAAACTGATATTTTGGTGAAAGGTTGTGAATGAGAATTGACATTATTTATTGGGACGAAAGACAAGCAAAAGAATATGGGTGATATTAGTTGTATTAATTTATGATAGTACTCTAATTTTGTTTCAAAAACTTTAAAAGTCCGTTTTCAACTTTTTTTTTTTAAAAAAAAAACTTAATTACTAAATTTTATATGTATATAGCAAATATATCCTCATATTGTTTCTTTACTCCTAACTAAAAAAATATTAGAAAAATGTACTCTCTCCAATTATAAATATAAAAAGTTGATAACTAATTTGCACAAACTAAGAGAAATTAGTTTGATTAGTTATTTTATGGAAAAAAATTGTTTTTTTTAATATATCTTCTTTTAATTATTTAAATTAAAAACTATTCCTATTTATTGATGATAAATATGAGAGCCAGAGGAAGTTGAAAATTTTTCATTTAAAACAAAAACTAACTTCTTAATTAGTTCATACATCATATATTTATAATCGGGAAGCAAGCACTAATTTACTACTCTTCTAGCCTTATTTTTAAGGCTAATAGAAAACTTATTCTTTTAATCCTTAGGATAAATTATTTTCTTAAAATATTATATGAATGAATAATTTACCTTCGATTTATTTTTTTTTTCATCTTTTCAATTTTCACTCATGTCTTCATATTAGATTATGGTAAAGTTGAGAAGTTACTAAATTTAAAATAGAGCTAATAAGATTTAAGCCTTTTTTTTAAAAAAAATGATAAAATATATTATAAGTGCCTTATAAAGAGGATACGAATGGGTCAATGATATGATATAAAATGACACTCTCTCCGGTCCTAATTATATGAAAACATTTGTAAGTTAGTTTTGGTCGTGATTATAGAATAACATTCTAATTTTTGACAATTTCTTTTTAAAATGCCCTATTAATACTTTCTCAAAACATAATAATTATTTAATAATACACCTATATATTTTATAAAATAAGTAATGCTTGTAAGTCATTAATGTCACGTACACATTAATTCTACTATCTTTTTAAATAAAATAATTGAGCAATTTTTGTTATATTTTTCCTATATGATCACCTCTATTATTCTTCACAATAATTAATTTAATAACATATTTATATTCTATTAAGGGAGAGATTCAACTCCCCCCCCCCCCCCCCCCCCCTAAAATTCTCTATTGAAGGGAGAAGAGTTTGTAAGATTAATTTAATCGTGGGCCAATATAAAAACATACAAACTACGTTTTTTTTTGTTATTACGAGGCTGTAATTCTCTCACAGGGGCAAAGCCTATTATCGGCCACTCCTGTGTCTTGTCCCATAACCGATGCCTTGTACTCGAACCACTGTGATTCTCTCAGAGGGGTAAAGCCTATTATCGGCCACTCTTGTGTCTTGTCCCATAAGCCGATGCCTTGTACTCGAACCACAAAAACTCTTTGTACAGCTTTGCTTTCTTGTCAATATGAGAGAAGGCAATAGGGCCATCTTCTGGTTTAATGGTGGACCGGCAAAATAGATCATTGAGACTTGAGGGTTTCGCCTTGGACCGGTTCGCCAAAACCTCGGTGCTTCACACTCTTGAACCGCCTGTTCGTCATAACCTGTGCACCCCGACCAAAAACAGAGAGATAATACTACGTTAGTTTAACTACTAAATTTATATTGGGGTATTGTAGGAAAATGAGTAACTATTCCTTAATTTCTTTAAAATCGATTAAATATGTCTTATAATTAAGACCAGATATAATATAAGAAGGTGGGATGTTGTAATGTTGGGGATGGGAGAGAGAAGGAGAGGATGGCGCCTTCAAGAATAATGATAATGATAATGTAAGAGGATAATGAAGGCGAAGAAGCAACTTGTTTGTCCTGTTCAGTGCATCCAATCAATACCTGTGTTTTTGGGTTCATTGTATATTCTCTTGGGATATTCTCTCCAGATTCCCCCCACTATGCCTTTATTCCCCCTTGCCCCCACCTAATTTCTTCTCACCCAACTATACATCACAATCCACCCAATCTTTCACTTCACCTTTAAAATTGGGGTGAAAAAACAATGCACACCTTTATCAACAAAGGCCATTATGGGCGCCATTAAGGAGAATCGATCAAGCAATACGGAGTCTAAAAAGAGATTGATAAAAACAAAGGCTAACACTCAAAGAAGTTATAGAACGTCTACATATAAAGCACAATGGCATCGTGTGATTCATGTAGTTGATCACAATACTGATAGGATAAGATTTTTTTGTTGTTATGGTTGTTTCAGACGAAGCCAAAGCTGTTTGGCTCAAATGTTACCAAACATCTCCTTAAGTTATAACTTCAGCGTATGGGTTGCTTATGTTTTACAAGCTGTGAATTTTCGTATTTCCAATAATAAATGAATTGATCTAAGATGAGAAGGAGTAGTGCTAAACGTTAATTCCATTATAGTATTTCCCAATTTTAGAGCCAAGTGGAATTCACTTCCTTTTTATCAATTTGTATGAATTGATCTAGATGCTGCTTTATCACAATATATGAAAAAGAAAACAGGGCAACTCAACTTGAAATTTCAGTGGATTAACGAAATGGCTGAATTGAAATAAGAAATAAGTAAATGAGCCAATACAAAAACGATCATAAAGAGAGAAGAACAGTTGGAAATTTTCAAAAGATGATATAATATATAACACAGTTCTGAATTCTAATTTTACGTAGCTTACACATTGCACAACAAAACTGTCAACCCTGTACTTTTACCTCTATAATTTTAAACCCCCCCATTAGAACAAAGACAATAATATCACAGATCAAAGTTCTCCCTACTACAACATTCTGATTACAAAATTTGATCTCCCCCCTTTTTTTACTGCACAGTTATCTTCATGATCTCAAAACTCAATATCCATGAGAATGAGAAGTAGTGTGCGTGGAAGATGATGAATCAGGAGAAGAATTTGAATGAACAGCTCCTTCACTACCATGATTCACCCTTTCTTCATCTGAATGTGACTGCTCCAATTGCTTCACCTGAGCCTTCTTATCAACAGGCGGCACCACCACAGGCATCGGAAGATGTGCCGCCACCGGCGCATAAATCCCAGGCGGCGTAGTCACTGTGGTCACCTCGCCTGATGCTGTTGAAGTTGCCACTGCCGCTGCATATTCTGGTGGCTGCACAAATATGTTCCCAACAAGGACAAACGGAGCTGTTTGTGATGTAGCATTGTTGTGAATCATAGGACTAGGTCTTCTTGTGTGCAAACGAAATTTCTGGAAAAAAACAAAAAAAACAAAAACTAACTTTCAGATTATTTCCTTCAAATGAACCAATTCATACAAAAACATCTTCAGATATATGAAAATCTTCAGATACTGAGATAAGAAATCATAGAGACGAACCTGCAAGTGACTTTTGACTTCATCGTTTGTGAGGCCATCCACCCTCATGAGCTCTCTGATCTGCTTTGGAGTTGCAGCTGATGAAACAGAGACAGAAAACATGAATTAGAATTTTTTTTTTGGGTGAAAGAGTAATAACAATGAGATTTGGGTAATACGAAGTAATTAAGAAAAGATACGCACAATCTGGACCGCCTAGTTGTTGAAGGGCTTGTAAGAAGCGTTTGTGTAATTCAGGTGACCAGCACCGCCGTTGCTTCCTCTGACCCTGCCCTTCTTTCTCCTCCGATCCCTTGCTTACGCTTCCGCCTCCGCCGCCGGCAGTGGAGCTCATTGCAGGCACAGCAGCCGGAGATGCAGATTTAGCGGCCGATGTGATGTTGTTGTTGTTGTTGTTCGTCTTTCCAACATTATTATCGTCTTCTCTGTGAAATGGCTGGAACGCACCACCATTTCTCTTCACTTCCACTACCATCGCTTTTCTCGGCAAATCCTGCACAAACACAGATTTAATTCATTTCTATTCAATTCACTTCCCAAACTGATCAAATTCCAGCACAGACAAATTTCATATTAATCGGATTTGTACTTTTCCTTTTTTTTTTTTTTTTAGCGCTAAGAGAAAATTCTAGAATACCTCTTTAGTTGGGGGATCTGGATTCCAGAGCTGGACGGATCTGAGCCAGTCGGATTTTCTCTTATCGGAGTTCTTATTATCGTTTTCCTTGAGAATCTTATGCTTATGCGAATGTTGTTCATCTTCGTCTTCTTCGTTGTCACAATCAGGGGAATCTCTTTTCTTGATCGGAATAAACTCTTCAAGAACAGGTCCTTCTTCCATTGACGTCTGCTCTGAACAATCCGATTGTCCATGAACATTGTACTCCGTCGTTCCAGAAAGTTGTTGCCTATAAGCATCAATGGCTACCCAAAAAAAAAAAACCCCCACAAAACTCAGAATCAAAATCAAAATCAAACCACCAAAACAAAAAAAAAGAAATTCAAAAACTCAGTAATGGATTTAGGGATGTTGTTGTACCTTGCGAGACAAGCTCAAGTGCAAGCGGAAGTTCTCTAGAGAACACCTGAATTTTCTGGCGTTCTTCTTCTAATGCTTCAACGTATTCTCGAAACCCCATTTTCTGCCGCTGCATTTTTTGGTTGAGTCTCAGAAACAAAAAAGCTAAAAACCGAGTTATGAAGGCAGAAGATCAGAAGTGTGAGAGGGAAATCAGAGGGAGAAGGAAGGAGAAGGAATATATAAGAATGGCGTTTAGTGGAAGCATAGGTAGATCCGACCCACTTAACAACAACCGAAGAAGAAGGGTTCTTCTGTGAAAGAGAGAGAATATTATGGGATCCAAGTAGAATCAAAATTCGGAATAATAAAAGCTTGCAAAAGAAGAGATCAATTTTTTTTTTAAAAAAAAAAATTGAATGGAAGAGAGGGAATACGAAGGAAGGTGAAGAAGGAAGAGGCGGATCGGAGGGTGTAGAAGAAGTCGGGAAAATATCGAGGTCGTGGCGTCGCGTACAAAAACGAATCTTTGATGGATATTGATCAACAATTACTAATAATAATTTTCTTAGTGTGAGAGAGGGAGATGCAAATATAGAGAGAGAAAGTTGAATATTCCGAGTTTTGATTCGCTTTTACACTGTGGGCTCCCAGCTGGGCTGGCTATGCGTCATCGGTTTTCTTATTCCTCACCTGCTTGATCATATCCACTTTTTTCTCATCAGTTAAGCTTTTAATAGGCATACAGTTGGTTAAAGTGTCAGTTTTTACTCTAAAAATAAAAAAGTTCGATAGCTATTGGTCAATATGAAGGCTTTATTGATAGGCTACATATAAGTATTTTTGTAAGCTCTTTTTGAATCTAGAGGCATGTCCTGATTCTGGTAGGATACCGGTGTCTCCCCAAACTAAATTTTTTTATATTAAAAAAAAAAAAGATAAGCTTTCAATACTCTCTCTCCCAGTTTTCATTTTTTTAAAAAAAATTTATTGCCTCTTTTCTAATTTTAGTCGTTGTTGTTGTATTTATTATCTTTATTCTCTCTTATTTATTCTTTTTGTACATAAGGATATAGTTGAAAATAATACATGTTTATTAATTTTAATTATTTTATTGATTAAATGAAAATTAATTATTTAAAACTTATAATAAAAAATAGAGGAAATCCTATTTTTCAACTTTACCAGTATGGTGGGATACATTAAATATTGAGAAAAAAGAGAGATATGAGACAATTTAAAAAGGGATGAAGTTGAACCTTTTTTAAAAAAATATAAAACAGTTTTAAAAAGTTAACACTCTTTCTTAGTTCGGATGAGGTAGTTAATTAACACTTAAAAATTACTCGTATTTTGGCTTGAAAAGAGTATTCTTTTTCTTTTTTCTTTTTTTTTTAATATACAAAAGAGAAGGGAAATCCCTTAATCTAGGCCATTGTTAGAAACAAAATGCATTTTGTCCTTATTCAAGACCTCAGCTAGATCATCGAAAGCGGTTTGAAAATGATGCAGGCCTGGCCAAGAATCAAAAGCTCGCTTTGCCAAGTAATCTGTAGCCATATTAGCTTCTTTAGGAATCCAGCGCACCACCACCTCCCATTCTCTATCTAACATGTTCTTGATCTCCTGGAGTACCCCGGCTTCAGGATGATTCAACTGGACCGACCTATTAATCAGTGACACTACCTCCTCTGCGTCAGTTTCTAGCACCACACGCCGCTCGCCTGAATCCCAACCCATTTTGAGGCCAAAAAGAGTAGCCCACAACTCAGCTAGGAGGCTATCAGCAGGTTCCACGGCTTTAAACATGAAACCCTGCTTCAATGAACCTCTGTTATCACGAATCACACCCCCATAGGATGCCGCCTGGTGTTGCGCACATGCTCCATCCACATTGATCATGACCCAACCAATCCCCGGTGGTGTCCATAAAGCATGCCTAGGACGGATCGGATGGCCATTCAGTTAACTCCCTGCATCAGTCATCTTGCCTTCAACACAGTAGAAATGATGGAGTTTGCTTTATGAATAATAGACTCATTACTTGCAATGGTATTCTCGAATATTCTGACATTTCGTCGTTGCCATATAAGCCAACAAATCGTAGCAAAGAGCACGCTCCAGCCTTCCTTCCCTCGGTCATGGATCCTGTGAATATTGGTCTTAATCCATGATTGCAAATCTAGTTGGAAAAACCTACGCCGGAACCTAGGATTCACCACCTCCAACCAGAGGTTCCTGGTTTCCCTACAATCTCACAGCACATGTGCTAGACTTTCAGAGGTGGCCCCACACCATGAACAACCGCTCTCACCCCCCATACCTCTGCGAACATGTTCCACATTTGTACGGAGTTTATTATGCAGAGCGAGCCACATAAAGAACTTACATCGGGGAATAGTGCATAGCTTCCAAATCCGCTCCCATGCCTGATCCTCCCCCGCCGGCAAACCCGCCAACGCTTGATAGGCAGACTTTATAGTAAATTCCCCATGCCGACTGTGCTTCCATCGAATAGCCCCTGAGTGTGCATCTACAAGTGTATCAACCACCACTGTTTCCCAGGACCTTTTAATACCTGACCACGCAGTTGATCCTCATCTAGCTAGATTAATGTTTGGTATCAAATCGTTTCCACATTTATACTTGCATCTCACCACTTTGACCCATAAGGCATCACGCTTCTCCATCAGGTTCCACCCTAATTTCATCATGTAGGCCTAATTTTGGCGATGAAGGTTTCTCAACCCGAGTCCCCCACTCTGCTTTGGTTTACATGCAGTATCCCATGCCACAAGGTCATTTACATCTATGTTTTTTTTTTTTTAACCTCATCATGTATCTGCTTTGAAATCATCTGATGAAATAGAAAATGAGAATAATATTATAAGCAACTTTATATAATTTCATAGACATAAAAATTTGCAAGCGGTAAAATACTAAAATCTTAACGGGAGTTTCATCATATAATACTTATACAATCAACCAAAAGGTTTTTTAAAAATCATTTATAGCCAACTTTTATTAGTTCATTTTCTTAACTTAATAACTAACTGTCTTTTTTTTTTTAGAGATTAAATAAACTAAAAAAATTACTTAAGTACAACTTATGTTGTGTGAAGTATAATAATTTATAAGTTAGACAAATTAATTTAAAGAAAAATCATAAATATAAATAATTTAAAGTAATATACTTAGCTTTTGTAATTTCTAAAAGATAAAATAATCGGATCTTATATCAAATACTTGATTTTTTGTTTTTTTGATCGGGGTCGATCGGGGCAGGGTATGTCAAAGTTGAAAATAGCGAATCTGTTTATCCTATTTTCGTTCTTATCCGAGGAGATAGGAGTATTACTATTACCATAGAGCTTACCAGATAAGATGTTTGGCATCAATTTTCAACCAAAAAAAAACAAAATTTTCGTTATAAATTTTATTACTCAAAAATACCTGAAATTTATTTAAAGATTTATGTAACACCTATCTTCTGTGTTTATGACTCTTCTTTTTTTCTTTTTTCTTTTTTTTAGCTGTGTGCGATTTTGCAGATAGTTGAGTTAAAAAGCACCTGAATTTTTAATACCTTTAGATAAAGATACTGAATGTTTTTGTAAGAAAGTTTTCAGTAATTTTCTCCAAAATTAAATTTTTATTGTAGGAAGTAATTCTAAAATTTGGGATATTTTGGATTTAAAAATTTAATCTTTTAGGTCATATGGTTTTGATTCAGTTAAAACTCAATTTTTTTGCTATGACACAGTAAAATTTAGTCGTTATAGTTTTAATTTAGTCTTTATAATCTAGTAGTTACTCTATAAAATATTTAAAATTATAAAGATTGAATTGCAATAAGTTAAAATTTATAAATTAAGTCATATCTGAATAAAACTATAAAGATTGAGTCATTAAAATATAAAGAGTAATTTATAATTTAGTTAAAACTTAATGGTTAAAAAGATTAATTTTGCCAATACGGATTGAAAAAAGAAAAGGTTGAGACGCAGGGGACAAGGAATAGAGTGATTAGAGGGAAATCTGAATGTGATATGATTGATGAATTGTGGGGACATATCCACAGAATATACCTCGGGTTTATGAAAGAAGGGAATCTTTTAGGAGCGCGTTACACGCGTGCGCCGCGCCGCGTATGATTCTCCCCAAGACTTGTCTGGAACTTGTCCTTTCGCCCCCTCCAACGGTCCTTCTCTGTTTTCCTGTTTCACACCCACTCCTTTATCTTTACTCAATGCTCACGCCTTCTTTTATCTTCCCTTCTCCCCACTCGCTCTCAACCAGCGCGTGTATTACCGATGACGTGGCAATGTACCCGCCTCCACCACTTAAGTTAAGATCGTTGTGTGAAAGTCAAGGAATTGACGGTGCCAAACATGCTTGCAGTTGCGGCCAGCGAAAAAGTTCAGGTGCCATGAACTTATAAGAATATATATCAGCTTTAGAACGGCATTGTAATTAATACAGTTGTATGATTACTAGAAGGTCGTAGATTTGATGTCACCTACTCCCTCTAATCCTAATTACTCTCTCCGGTCCTAATTATAAGGCATAGTTGACTTTGTTTGGAGAGATTAAGGAAGCTAAATAACTTACTTAATCACTTTATATGTTGTATATCTTTAGATTATATATTAGTTTATTAGTCAAACTAATTACTTTGAAGAAAAAAATAAAAATAAAAATACTCTAAAGTAATTTAATTAGCTTCCTTAATTTTTCCAAAAAAGTCAACTATGCCTTATAATTAGGACCGGAGGGAGTATAAAAGTTAGTTGACTTTTTTAGAGAAATTAAAAAAGCTAATTAAATTACTTTAAAGTATTTTTATTTTTATTCTTTTCTTCAAACTTATTAGTTTAACTAATAAACTAATATATAATTTACGAATATTTAACATATACTCCCTCTGTTCCTAATTATAAGAGCTAGTTGACTTTCTTTGGAGAGATTAAGGAAACTAAATAAGTTACTTAATCATTTTATATAATGTGTATCTTTAAATTATATATTACTCCCTCCAGTCCTAATTATAAGACAACATTTGAGAGTTGGTTTTGGTCCTAATTATAGGACAACATTTTAATGTTTGTCAATTTCATCCTAAAATACCCCTTATGACCTATTTATTCTTTTTTTGTTGAGTACCTATTTATTCTTTTAAATTTATATAAGGGTATTTTAGGAAAATAAGTAAAATTAACTAATTTAACTCCTTTCCTTAATCTCCACAAAAGCGATTAAATATGTCTTATAATTAGGACCGGAGGGAGTAGTTTATTAGTTAAATTAAGTAGTTTGAAGAAAAAATAAAAATAAAAATACTCACAAGTAATTTAATTAGCTTCCTTAATCTTTCCAAAAAATAAAAATAAAAATCAACTAGCTCTTATAATTAGGACCACAGGGAGTAGTTATTCTTATTTTGAAAATTAAACTTAACATAGTATTTAAAAATGTTTTGTTGACCTTTAAAATTTCAATATCAATATTTTTTTTGTTAATAATGTTATGATTAAAGGGATAAATAGACACTAAATAAAATTAGACTAAAATAAATTTTTGCGTAAAGTTAATGTTGCCAACCTATAAATGTTAGGCCAACCAAAGTTTTTTTTAATTGAAATAGTAAATAGTCTCAGTCCTATAAAAAAGAAAACCTAAGTTTGAATTCTGAAAAACATATTCGTCAAGAACACTTGATAATATTTAAAAAAGCCTTAAATAGCTTATTAGAATCAGCTTTTGGTCTTTAACTTTGAATTGTGCTTCTAAATTGAATGTGTTTTGATTAGCTTTTGTAGAATATTTTATGAAGAAAAAGTGATAAAAATGATTTTAAAGAATAAATTTTGAATAGTAACTTTTAAAAACAATTAAAAAAAAATAGCTTCTAAAAAACTATGATTTTTCACTCAACCATGTCTTCTAACCTAAATACGGGTCGGTTTCAAATGATGATTTTTTGAAATTGTTATTGTTATTTTAAAAATTAAACTTATCATGTCAGTATTTTAAAATGCTTTATCAATATTTTAATTTTTAATATCACCTTTTTTTTTTAAAAAAAAATACAATATTATGTAAAATTGAAGAACTAAAAGTGCATTTTGTTCTTCTAAATATCATGAAGTTCAAAGAATACGAGTAAATTCTTGTGCCTTGTAAGTTGTAAACAAGGTTGTCAAACTCGCGAGTTTAAGCAAACTAATGATAGTGACATAAACTCATATCGTGAACTCGAATCGTAAAATCGTAAGAGTTTACTTTTATTATTAAATAGGTATTACTAGTGTATAATTAAATAATTAAAATATAAAAATGACAATAATTTGATTTAAATATATTGTAAATCCACATAATTGAAATTAAATTCATCTGCATTCATCATTTATCATATTTAATAAAGAAATTTCTACAAATTTATATATAAAGTCGTTGAACATGATGAAATAAAAAAAAGTTAACATAAATCTAAGAGTAAGTTAACATGGTTTTGTAAGCTAAAAACGTAAAAACGGTAAACTCGGTGTATAAAGCCGTGAGTTTAACCAAATTTATAACTAGAGCCGGGAAATCAGGCCAAGCCCATCGGGTCGGCCCGTTTAAACCCTGGCCCTGCAGGGCTCGGGCTTGAAAAATAGGCCTGAAATTTGAAATTGGCCTTGTAGGGCCTCAGGCTTAATTGGGTCAGCCCTGTAGGGTCTCGGGCTAGCCCTGCAGGCCCGTTTAACTGTAGCTTTTTTTTTTTTTAAAAAAAAAGACTTAGACTTTCACCTAATGAATGTGTTTATTTGTAATTAATTAGAACTTTTTTAGTTTAAACTATAAGTCTATAACCCTTTTTTATGTTTATTATTATTCTGTATTAAAACACATAATTAGTTATTATAAATTTTAAAGAGGGGATGTTTTCATATTAAATAAACACATACTTTAGTATTACAATATTATATAAGTGATAAATTATAAATATATTCTGTCTAAAATAAATATAATTATTTTTACCTGTCGGTAAAATCATGTATGAATCGAAGGAATCTGCAGACACATAAAATTACGAGAGGGAAAAGCATTTTGTCATAGATATATATAAAGCAATTCCTTTGTTTAATATTTTTTGGAAAAAAAAGGACAAAACATATTTTTTGTATTTATTTGTTTTTTATTACGAATTAATGAATGTGTTTATTTGTTGAATGATTTATATTGTTTAGATATTAATGTTGATAAAATTTATTTGATGGATTAGAACTTTAATGATTGCAATTTATTAATTATATTTCTTTGAAAAAAAATCAAAAGAAAAATAGTTAAAATTTAGAATAGTAATTTTTAGGCCCTGTAGGGTCGGCCCTGGCCCTGATACTATCGGACCAGGCTTTGAAAAACAGATATTTCCCTTGCTTCAGGCCCTGTAGGGCCGGCCTTGTTAGGCCCTAGCCTTATAGGGCCAGGCCCTGTCGGGCCAAGCCGACCATAATTCCCAGCTCTATTTATAACTAACACAAATTTACTACTAATTCGACTCGTTTTTATAAGACAGAAACGTAAAAACGATAAACTCAAAGAATTAACTTATCAGTTTAATAATAATGGTTGTAAACCCAAATGGCAACAAGATACATTTTGGTTTGAGGCGATGAATGTGATTTCTTTATGGAAGTTATAATTTTTTGGTTGCCCACTCGGTTCACCAAAGTTTTGTCCCGACTAATCTGGATCCGACCAGCGTTGGGCACCTGGCTATGGTGGGAGAGTCTCCTAACGAGGGATTTTTACATTCACAAAGCTCAAACCTGAGACCTTACTTAAGTGACACAAGCCGCTTACTATTTGAGCCAACCCCCATTGATTTATAGAAGTTATAATGATTGCACAAGTTAAGACCCCCACCGCGCGCCCCGGGGGGGTTAACGTGGGTATATGCTTGCGTTCTAAATATAAGATGGTAAAAGAGATTTGTTTTATTTTAAATTTATGACCTCCATTTCATTTCCCTTTCTCATTTAATATTCTTTACCATTTTTTACCTCTCGCCATTTTTGTCCTTCGCAGTTAAAAATAAAAAACTTATTGAAAAAATATCTATTTATTCCAAAAAATGACAAAAAGAAAAAAAGAGGGGAAAAAAACCCTCGAACTTCAAAATCTCAAATTAATAATTTTCTACTAAAAATTAATTGTCAGTTTCTATGCTCATGTAGTAAGTACATATATTCTTATAGGTAAGAAGACTGATTTAGGATTCTCAAATTTAATTGGTTTTTCTTATCTTTTTCCAAAATTTTTTTTTAAAAAAGGTTAAGTGGCAAATTTGTTCTGAAGTAAATACACAAGAGCAATTTTCCTTGGAAGTTTTTTTTTTTGGGCTTAGTATAGCTCCAGAAGTCCAAAAACGTAGAAATGTTGCCCTTTTCCATTAAAAAGTTAACGGCCAATATTATTTTTTTAACGGTCAATATTATTTTTTTAACAGAAAAAGATAAGATTATTACGTTTTTAAACTTTTGGGGTTACATTAAGTCAAAAAAAATTCTAGATTGCTTTGTTCATATACTTCTGGGCAGATTTAATAGATAACCCTAAAAAAAACAATGTCTTGCGGTATTCAAGTCATTTTAAGGTTCAAATCCCTTTTTACACGAGTAATCTTAGAATATGTGCGTGTGTGAAGGAAACGTATGTCTCAAGATTGATTGATTTCCCTCAGGTTAAAAAAAAAAAACGAAGAAGAAGTAAAGATCGAGGATTTCCCCACTTTTACTTAATTCAGAGTCGCAGGGCCTTATTTTGGGCTTTGAGCTTCAGCCCAAATTCAGCCCATTTTAAAGAAGCATTAACTTAGCCAACTTCCAATATCCAATATACGTCAGTGTCCATTGATTTGATACAATCCGCAAGCCTTTTTTGTCTCAAGTTCTTGTTTGGGTCTTTGTTCTGTACCACGTTAAGAAGCAAAATGTTCAACATCATTTCTTTCTTTCTATGTATATATAAAAAAAAAAAAAGTCTTTCTTTCTTATTTAAGAAAAAAAACAAAAAAGTAAAATTGAGATGCATTTAAAACATATTTCCAAAATTTCCCCTGACTAAATTAGGGGAAAAAGTTCAGCATTAGTCACAAGAACACTTCTGAATAACAATTATCAATTTGTTATACTGAAGTTGTCAATTCTTAATGGGTAGTTGTTGCTACACAACAATTACCTAAAAAGAATTGGCAACTTCAATATAACATATCTACAGCTACCCTTTACTAGTCTACTATACCTAAGTTTGTTTATATGAGACTTCTTTACATGGTTTGAATTGTTACATTGGACTTAAGAGTGATTTTCTCATATTTTAAACATCAGAGGATTTCAAAGCCACTCTATTCAGCTCTGTTGTACATTCAGCATGTATGAGGATTTCAAATCATTTCCATTAACCTCAACACATTATCCTATTAGTGAAACTAATTAGTTTGAAGAAAACAATTAAAATAAAAATATTCTAAAATAATTTAATTAGCTTCCTTAATCTCTCCAAGAAAGTCAACTAGCTCTTATAATTAGGACCGGAGAGATTAATAGAGTACCAGTTATCTCAAAGCCTTTAATGTGGATATATCCTTGCGTTCTAAATATAAGATGGCATAAGAGATTTGTTTTATTTTAAATTTATGACCTCCATTTCATTTTCCTTTCTCATTTAATATTCTTTACCATTTACCTCTCGCCATTTTTGTCCTTCCCAGTTAAAAATAAAAAAAACTTATGAAAAAAAAATATCTATTTATTCCAAAAGAAAGACAAAAGAAATAGAAATAGAGAGAGGAAAAAACTGTCAAACTTTAAAATCTCAAATTAGTAATTTTCTACTAAAATTAATTGTCAATTTCTATGCTCATGTAGTAAATACATATACTCTTATAGGTAAGAAGAATGATTTAGGATTCTCAAATTTAATTGGTATTTCTTATCTTTTTCCCAAATAAAAAAAAGGGTTAAGTAGGAAATCTGTACCGAAGTATATACACAAGAGCAATTTTACACCGAAAGTTTTTTTTTTTTGGGCTTATTGTAGCCTTAGAAGTCCAAAAACATAGCAATGTTGCCTTTTTTCGTTAAAAAGTTAATGACCAATATTACTTTTTTAATGGTCAACGTTATTTTTTTAACGAAAAAAGACAATATTATTAAGTTTTAAAACTTCTAGGGTTACATTGAGCAAAAAAAAAAAAATCAAGATTGCTTTGTTCATATACTTTCTAGGGCAGATTTGGTATATAACCCTAAAAAAAAACAATGTCTTGCGGTATTCAAGTCATTTTAAGGTTAGTTCTGTTCTGAAAACATGATTTATTGAACTTGACTAGGAGCTAAGCTTAGGGCCTACGTACCCTGTAAAGGAATCAAAGTCTACGTAGTTCGAGACACACACAATAGGCATTTAGCCAAAGGGGTGAGGTGTGTGCTTTATGTGACTGTATGTAAATAATCTAGAGTTAGAGCGTAAAACCTGTGTATCTTAAGGCTTGACCTCTGTATTTATAGAGTTTACCTTAGGTTGGAGATACCGAGCCCTGCACGATCTCCGACGTGAGTATCCAGACCGCTATATCATATATGAAGATACCCCTTTATTATAGGGGAGTTAGGATATTTACCTGCTATAGATAGATTCCAATAGGTATACAATATATCTCCTTTTGGCCCTTACATTGAATATGGACCCTATTCAGATCCGTAACAAGGTTCAAGTCCCTTTTTATACTAGTAATCTTAGATTATATGCCTGTGTGAAGGAAACGTATGTCTCAAGATTGATTGATTTCCCTCAGGTTAAAAAAAAAAAAAATAAGAAACGAAGAAGTAAAGATCGAGGATTTCCCCACTTTTACTTACTTCAGAGTCGCAGGGACTTATTTTGGGCTTTGAGCTTCAGCCCAAATTCAGCCCATTTTAAAGAAGCATTAAGTTAGCCAACTTCCAATATCCAACATACGTCAGTGTCCATTGATTTGATACGATCCCCAAGCCTTTTCTGTCTCAAGTTCTTGTTTGGGCCTTTGTTCTGTCCCACGTTAAGAAGCAAAATGTTCAACATCATTTTTTTCTTTCTATGTATCCAAAAAAAAAAAAAAAATCTTTCTTTATTGTTTAAGAAAAAAAGCAAAAGCAAAAGCAAAAAATTAAAATTGAGATGCATTTTAAAACATATTTCCAAAATTTCCCCTTATTAAATTAGGGGAGGGGGGGGGGAGTTCAGCATTAGTCACCAGAGCACTTTTGTCTTAAGCCATAATTATTCGGATAAACCAATGGTTAAACTTGCTTATATTTCAAATAATAAATATGAGGGGAAAAAAACGATTGAGATATTATTTTTGGAACAACAATAAACTCTTCAAGTAACTCATGTACTTTGAGTTTTAGGTAGCATTTATAGTTATGGTTATCTTCAATCAATTGCGAATCAATATATAAATGAATTTGTGTTAAATAGTTGTTCAATTGAAAATCATCTTATTAGAATTAGTTTCCAAATAACTAAAAAATTATAAAATTTCAATAAAGAAGTTATTTTCAAAGCATGAAATTCAGTTTCATTTGTAAATCACTAATAGACTTCTAAATAACAATTATCGATTTGTTATACTGAAGTTGTCAATTCTTAATGGGTAGTTGTTAGGAGAATTATTTAGCTGACAGCTACACAACAATTACCTAAAAAGAAATGACAACTTCAATATAACATATCCACAGCTACCCTGTACTAATCCACTATACCTAAGTTTGTTTATATGAGACTTCTTTACATGGTTTGAATTGTTCCATTGGACTTAAGAGTGATTTTCCCATATTTTAAACATCAGAGGATTTCAAAGCCACTCTATTCAGCTCTGTTGTACATTCAGCATGTATGAAGATTTCAAATCATTTCCATTAACCTCAACAATTATCCTATTATCTCTTCATTTACTTTCTTGTTATTGTCATTCTTATTATGTTCAAGTCGCCCAAGAATCTCCTCGTTCACAAAACAAAAGGTCCTTTTGTTTAGACATATAAAAGACCCCTATAACAGTGACGTTAGAGGACCACATAAATGTTCTTCTCTATCTCACACTTAGTCAAAGTCAAACAATGAATCTTGACCAGCGCAAGAGACAACACACACACACACAAACATGTAAGGGAAAGTATATTAAACAGAGAGATCTGTGAGAGAGACTGAGATCTGAGAAATTTGAGTGACAGATCAATGATGGAGGCTAATAAGAAAGACTCAGATGAATCCAGTTTCCTTTCTCATACTTGCAACATTCTTGGATAACTCTTGTTATAGCTTTCTGCTTCCAAGTTTTCTCAATATAAGCCTTTCTCTAATATGTTATATCATCCATCATCGGCTTTAACCCTTGTCCTTCTCATACGTCACTTTGCTACAGAAACTTGATTATAAATTTATGGCTCTTTATGTCTGTTTGTTGGTTGTTTTTTTTTTTTCCCCTTATAGTTATTAATAGAATCCAATGTCTCTATCTCTAGTTATATGGCCCTTCTCTTTCTCTTCTTCAACACCTCTTAGATTTCTGCACTCACTTTATATGGCAATGCCATTTACTTTGTATTTATTTACTTAGCTCATGTTAGATAGGTTTCTTTGTGGAGCTACTACTTTGTCTTCTTTGTCTCCTTGCTTCACCACGTTCCCTTTTACTGCTCTCTTTAACCTAGCTAGTTTTTTGAGCCCAAAAAAAAAAAAAAGGACCTAGCCAATTTAGTTGCGATGCTGGAGACCTATCAATTTTATCGTTATCATTATCAATATATGATATCAAATACAATATTTATAACAATATGCTCATCTAGTCCTGCTTATAGAGTAGAAAGAGAAGAATTTTTTTAGTCCTATTAACAAGTCATGATGTTTGTTAAATTTTCCATATATAGATATATATATATATATATATATATATATATATATATATATATATATATATATATATATGAACATACAATTTTACACTTCTTTTATTATTGTGTTGATTCTTTTCTTAGGTAGTACCACTCTGGTCCTATTTATAAGTTCATGTTGACCAAATCTTACATACCAAAGAGAGATAGTCAACTCAATGCTTATGGGAATACATTTTCAACTTTACCTTCATTTATCTGGGTATTTTTCAACTGTTTCTTCTCTCTCTATCTTCATGAATACAATTAATATGGGTAAAATTGTCACAATCTTATTTATTACATGAAACTGGATTTATAAATAGGACTGATTTTTTTTTGGGTTAAAGGCCATTTTTGCCACGAAAGTTTCCCAAATGGAGCGCCCAGCACCCGGAAGTTTTTTGGGTACCAAATTTGCCCCGAAAGTATGAAAAAGGTAGCAAATTTGCCCATCCGTTAATTTTGACCGTTAAGTTTGACTAACTGTCCACGTGGCATGCCACCTCATCACACGTGGCATGCCACCTCATCAACCAATAAAAGTTAAGTATCATTTTTGCCCTGGAAATTTTCATTCAGGAGCAATTTTGCCCCGGAAGTTTTCATTGAGGAGCAATTTTGCCCCGGAAGTTTACAAAAGTAGCAATTTTGCCCTTCTTTCTTCCAATATTAAATTTGACTATTAAATCCGTCAAAGACTACACATGTCATGCATTGAAAAAGTCGAACTTGGAGTAAGAGAAGGAGATCCTTGAGATGTTGAGCTCAAGGTAGTCAGAATTTGTGAAGCCGAACTGGTCACAGGAAGTATCACTTATGATATAAGCAAATGATTAGCCTATACAAATTGCAGGGCCAGCTTAATTAAGGCCGAGGCCCTCCAGGGCCGACCCTGCAGGTCCAACTTCAAATTTCTGGCTTATTTTTCAAGGCCGAGCCCTACAGGGCCAGGGCTTAAACAGGTCCGGTCCGATTTCCCGGCTCTAGTCCTTGTGACCAGTTCGGCTTCACAAATTCTGATTGCCTTGAGCTCAACATCTCAAGGATCTCCTTCTCTGACTCCAAGTTCCACCTTTTCAAGGCATGACATGTGTGGTCTTTGACTGATTTAATAGTCAAATTTAAAAGAAGGGCAAAATTGCTACTTTTGTAAACTTCCGGGGCAAAATTGCTCCTCAATGAAAACTTCCGGGGCAAAATTGCTCCTTAATGAAAACTTCCAGGGCAAAAATGATACTTTTGATTGATGAGGTGGCATGCCACGTGTGATGACGTGGCATCTACGTGGACTTCCGTCACTTTTGGGTAAATTTGATACCTTTTCAATACTTCCAGGGCAAATTTGGTACCTGAAAAACTTCCGGGTGCTGGACGCTCCATTTGGGAAACTTCCATGGCAAATTTGATATTTAACCCTATAGGTAAAGTTGAAAATTTCTTTGAATTTAAGAAAAATTGATTAGTTAGCTACTATTTCTTGATTCCAATGAATCAATTGAAGTGGCTTATAGTAGACCAGAAGTAATATAATATATATTAATAAAATAAGAATGAAATTGAAAAGTTATTGAATTTTAAGATAAAATTAATAAAGGTCTTACTTAACCTGAATGAAACATACTGAAAGTAATATATAAATAAGACCAGAGGAATATACAGTGAAGTTTCCAAGTATACATATGAGGTGATTACAAATATATTTAAGGGTTGATCATAATTGTTGGAAAAAGTCTTTTTGTTTTTTGTTTGGTTGCTGTAGCTAGTTATGCATAGACAGACTGCAGTTATAAACGTATTACGTCACTGCGTTTAATGTGGTCTCTGGAGATTCAGTCGTTGTCGTTTGTCTTGCCAGCGAATAAATGACTATGACACCACTATCTAATGTTTTGGTGCTCATCACTTGTTTGACTTTGACCGTTCCTTTCCTCCATGTCTCTATTGCCCTCGTTCCAAAATATAAAACATTGTTAATTACTCGTAATTTACAACAACTAAGAATATCTTTTATCTATAAAATTTACATGTTTTAAGAATATCTTTTATCTATAAAATTTGCATGTTTTACCTTTATTAAAAATGTTATTTTTTAAATATGTATTTATTATTCCTCCTCTCTCTTAGAATGGGTAAAACCGGGAAAAAATAATAATAACTATATTTTCAATTACGCCGTTAATTATATTTATGAACTTTCGAAGTCTCCTAGACAACTACAATTACTATAACAAACGTTAAGGTATATTAGAAAATTTAAGAAAAATTACTATAAGAACTTCTTCTTCTTTTTTTTTTTTTTTTGAATAAGAAGGCAAGCCGAAGCTTGAGAAGTATGAGTTGAGGGCTAAACTATGAAGGCCTAGCCCCAATACAACAAACTAGAAAAAAGCTACTAGTTACAAGTCAATTGGTCTTTCAATGCCATATGAAGACATTCTCGTGGAATTGTGGGAATAAGAACCACATTAGCGTTGTCAAGCGCCTCGTGGCCTTGCTTGGCCATATAGTTCGCATAAGCAATGTTGTCTCTTGAAGAATAGCGTATCTCCACATCCTAGTCCTGGAAAAGAAGGTCCAGAATCTCTGCAATGATCGCTCGGAGTGGATGGTTAGTGTAGCAGTCTCTCATAATGATGTTGATGGCGTCCAGGGAGTCCGAATAGAGGATGATTTTTTAAAGTCCCATCTGGCGGCTCGTCATTAATCCCGTCATGATAGCATATAGTTTTGCTTCAACGACAGTATGGGTTCCAAGAAACTTATGAAACCCCATCAACCAGTGGCCTTGAGAATTCCTGATTACGCCTCCGCATGCAGCCTGGTGCTGATGGCGAACAAATCCATCTACATCTATGCGAACCACATCCGTAGGGGGAGGGGTCCAAGCCTTTTCTTCATACCTATCAACGTGGAAAATTTGATGAGTTAGAGTTTGATTAGCTGCGTTTTCCATCAAAAGGTAATTGCACAAATGTAACATCTCCCTTGTATCAGTGGTTTCGTCTTGGAATAAAGATTTACATCTGGTAGTCTAAAGGATCCAGCACCTCAAACTAAAGATTTTTGGCTAGACGAAGTTATGAAATTTTCCTTTTCCAGGATTGTGATTAGTATTTAAATTTAACCAAACCTGCAAGTTACCTGCAAAAAACTAAGAAAAAGAGTTAGGTTGTAAAATTTGTTTCCACAAGCTTTTTACTCTCTCATAGTCCCTAATTACATGAATCACGTTTTCCTCCCTGATATAAGTGAAGGGGCACAAGTTGTCATCTGTAAGGCCTCTTATGGCTACAATTACTAAATAGTAGTTGTGTATGTATTTATTGGGACAAAGGACTTGATTTCCAATAAATAGGAAGGCTTGACCAACACGTGCTGGGAAATTTCAGGGACACATCAAATCAAGGCTCTTCCTCAAATAGAAGCAACACAGTGAAACATCCAACCTCTTTTCACTTTATTACGCAATAGCGTCTGCACAACGATATATAGAAAATTTTATAAAAATATAATTGAAAATGGGAAAAGTTAAATTGATGCTACCAATTTATCAAATCTTATGTGAGAATTGAAGTAGGAATTTAGGATTTCTAATTCTAGCCAAATGGTCAAATTGTCATAAGTTAAATTGTGAAACATGAAAATGAAGTCATTAATATAAAATATGATGTCTTGAGCAAAAAAAATATAAAATATGATGTTGTTTATATATATACATATGTTGTTATTGACTTTTGAAACTTGTGTCCTTAAAATTATCCCGAGGCATGTGTTGGTTTTTGGAATATAAAGTTATGAAACATGAGGTCGTTAATGTAAAATTTGATTTTAATATAATTATAGATGTTGTTATTGGCCCTTGAAACTTGTTCTCTCAAATCAAGGCAAAGGCATTTAGTCAGAACTGAAAATCTCAAGTTCCTACTTCAATTTGACTTGAGATTTAATAAATTAATTAATAACACCAATTTGTCTTTTCATAATTCTAATTGTATTTTTTTGGGATTTCCCCTATAAATTTATAACATATTTTTAATACATCAAATGACTTAAATAAAAATAACTCAAAATATTAACTAAATTAATGAGAAAATAATTACACTGAAAGATATATTTGATATATTAATTGTTTTTCATAATTGAAATCATGAAATTATTTTTGAAGATTATTCAGGCCTGGTATTATTTGAATTTACTTAAATCATCTAAATTTTGATTTAGACAGTCATAATAGGGAAAAACACTTCTCATGTTGTAGGAGAAGTGTTTTTTCATGTTACACACACATAAAATGGTGGGACCCACATATAGATATAATTAGCATTATATATATGTATGTGTGTGGGTCCCACTATTTCATGTGTGTGTAGGAATTTTCTTCTTCTCATGCAACATGAGAAGTTTAAACCCCATATATATATATATATATATATATAAAGTTTCTAGTGTGTGATTTACTATTTAAAAATTCTCAAGGGACCTCATAAATCATAGTTTTACTGTTAACAAGTTCATCTATTGACAAGTGAATGTGTCATATTAACAAGTTATAGTGTTATCACTCATAAGTATACGTGTATTATTGATGGTCATAGTGTTGCTGTTGGCAAATTTATGTCTGTATTGATAATGTGGTAAACATGTAATTTCACAATTTAAATCTATGTCATTAAGGGTTCTTGAGATTTTTTAGATAAGAGTAAATACCCTTTCTCATCCCTGACAAAAAACACAATTCTCATTTTGGTCCCTTAAAAAAAGTCTTTTTTAATCTATAAAAAGGACGAATAAAGGTCAATTGGTTGACATTTTAATCCTTCACAAATTTCCAGAAGGTCCTTTTTAGTCCATAAAAAGGACGAATAAGGGTCGATTTTTTTGTAAGGGACTAAAACGGGGTTCGTGTTTTTTGTCAGAGATCAGAAAGGGTATTTACTCTTTAAATAACAAATCATATACCGAAACTTTATCATTATTTTTTCTGTTTCTTGGGACCATAATGCGATTTTTGCTTAAAAATAATTTTTTTTTTTGATACATGAGAAGAAACAAAAGTAAAAGCTATTACATGTGGGGAATAGATCCCAATCTATCATGTGAAAACTCAGTGTGCAAGAAGTCAGGGCACACATCAAAGAAGGCTGAGGTGGAGAGACCCTTTTTTGCCAATCTATCTGCTACAGTATTGATTTCTCTTGGAATCGTGTGGATTAAGACCATCCAATCCCTGTTGAGAAGCTCCCTTATTCTCCAAAGCAGCAAACTTTCACTAAACTCTTGACCCTCAACCATCAATAAATTAGTCACTTCGCGTGCATCTGATTCAATAATAACCCTCCGCAATCCCAAATCCCATGCTAGGGTAAGCCCTTTGAACACAGCCCACATCTCTGCTTCAAAAGGGCTGCAAGAACCCAAGTACTTCGAAAAACCAGCAATCCAAGA
This sequence comes from Acacia crassicarpa, assembly GCA_034222035.1. Classification (NCBI taxonomy): domain Eukaryota; kingdom Viridiplantae; phylum Streptophyta; class Magnoliopsida; order Fabales; family Fabaceae; genus Acacia; species Acacia crassicarpa. The sequence goes on along the minus strand of JAWXYG010000009.1, from coordinate 39,275,682 downwards.
GCCCTCACAATTCCGAATTACAGCTCCACACCCTGCACGTTCCTGGGACTTTGTAACAGCGCCATCCACATTGACCTTCAGCCAATCACCTTCAGGAGGAGACCATTGAGTATTCTGGGTAGATCCAGAAGAAAGACATCCATCAGTTTCCTGTAAAATAACAAAACTTTTCCAAGTATGTAGGATAGCTGCAGACGGATTGCATGGTTTTTGATAATCCATTTCGAAAATAACACCGTTCCGCCAGAGCCAAAGTTTCCATAGAGCCACTCCCCACATAAGATTCCAGTCGCCTGACTTTTGAGAGCTGAGATCTCTGGTAAAATTCATCATACCCCAATCCTTGAGGGAGGAAGAGAAAAACTGGGAAATAACATCGGGGTGGATTAGTTTAAGCCACATCTCCTTTGCAAAGGTGCAATCTCTAAGGATGTGTAACACCGACTCTGCATCCTCTCTACAGAAGTCGCACAGTGCAGATGTTTGTGCCCATCTACTGCGCCAAAGATTTGTAGGGAGTCGATTATTGAAGGCTATCCACATGAAAACTCGGATGCGTTCGGCCCCCTTCCACTTCCAGATAAATTTAAATAGCCTCTCATTCGAACCATCAACTATATTCTCTAGTAGATTATACGCGCTTTTAACAGTAAAAGCACCAGTATTTGTTCCTTTCCAGACAAGCATATCTTCTCCAGCGTCTTGTCTCGGCGGTACTCTGGAAAGAAGTTGCCGGATAGTTTGATGGGGAAGAATGGTAATTAATCTATCAAAATCCCAGGCATCATTAAGAACCCAGTCAGAAACTTTGCTATTCATCTCATCATTAGTAAGATCCCTGAGGCAAAGATCTTTAAGGACACCCGTTTGCAATAACCATGGATCTGCAAAAAATTGAACAGAAAGGCCGTTTCTGACAGACCATGTAGACCCTGACTCAATTAGAGGGTGTTGATCGACCAGAAATTTCCAAAGTAGAGAATCGGTGTTCTTAACATTGAGTAACTCATTCTCATCCCTGAGCATATATTTCCCTTGAATTACTTCGGCCCAGAGGCCTTTGGAACCTGTGATGAACCTCCATGCGACTTTGGCCCCACAAGCCATATTAAGAGAAGAGAGGTTTTTTAGACCAAGACCCCCCTGCACCTTAGGGCGAGTAAGTTGTTGCCACCCAATAGGATGATAGCCATAGCTCGATTCCTGGTGCCCCCAAATGAATTGGCGTTGGATTCGTTCAATTTCATGGCAAATAGAGTTGGGAATTCTTGCTACAAACATAGGATACAATGGGATTGCAGCTAGGACTGACTTAGCTAGAGTGATCCTGCCTGCAGTAGAGAGGCATTTACCTTTCCATGCCGACAGTTTTGATCTTACCTTGTCCACAATGTAATGGAAAGTCTCTGATGAATTCTTCTTCCTGGATAGTGGAAAACCTAGGTAACGACCAATTTCAGCAGAAATCGTCATCCCAGTAATCCGAGAAAAACGTCGTGCTTCAGAATTTGGGACCCTTGGAGAGAAAAAAAGAGAAGACTTAGCTTTACTAATTTTCTCCCCCGAAGCCAAGCAAAATCTATCAAGGCAAGAGAGCATGCACTCAACTTGAGTATGTGTTGCCTCACCAAATAGTAATAGGTCGTCTGCAAACATTAGATGGGAGATAGCCGGGCCATTTTTTGAGACCCTGATTGGTTTCCAATTGCCAGCAGCCACTTCATCGCAAATGAGATGCGATAATTTATCCATACAGAGAACAAACAACAGGGGGGAAATAGGATCTTAGGTTAGGGGTGCCAAATTAGACTTAGGCCCACTAGCCCACAAGTCTAGCCCATCCGTTTATTTTGTCTCTTTATTATTTAGCATGAAAAAAGATATATATGATAAAAAGTGAAAGGTAGGTATAATGCATGCATACTGCGTATATTGAAGAACTAATGAAAGCTAAAGTTAAATGTATAAAATTTGGGTTTTTGTTGATGTGAAATTGAATTCAATTTAATAAGTGTTTAAAAAAAAAAAACCAGCTCATTAAAATTTAAAAGAGCTAAACATACAGACCGCTTACTGAATACTGATTCCGTAAGTTATTAGGGAAAAAACAACAAATAAAAAAAATTAATACTCACACAAAAAAACAACTAATTCTTTTTTTGATAGAGCCAGTGGGGGGAGGGGGAGGCAGGACTCGAACCCTGGACAAGGGGGAATACCAGCTCCTAAGACTGGCCCTAGTGCCATTGCACTACAAGGCACTTGACAGAAAAGCAACTAATTCTAATTAACCTATATTTAGATGGAGAGAAAAGTAAAGGGAAAATATGGAAAAAGGAATACTAGAAAGGAAAATTTTCAAAAACGGTAAATATTTTTACTATTTTCGGAAGTTTTCCGTCTTAGTATTCTCACCTCATAATTTATTTTCTCTCCATTCAGGGCTAGTGTGGGTACTTATGCACTTCTAATTCCAAGGTAAAGACCGATAATGTCAATTTAAAAAAATTTTATCCTGGCCAATTACAAAATTTTAAGATTTATAGAATGTAATTTTCATAGGCTCACTATTATTGTTTTTTGAATAAAAAATCATATAGTGCGTGAATAATAATTGGTGGTAATTAAAAAAAAAAGGATGCTAATTAACTCATGATAATTTTTATTGAAAAAATTGACAACGAACATATTCAACGCATATGTTCTTGAACTCCATTCTTCTTCTTCTTCTTTTTAAAAATAACAACAATTATATTATACAGTTAAAGAAAAAATATTCAAAATACAAGTTCGAGAGGAAGGTCCCATGGAAAGAACTCCTGGAAAACAAGAACATATCATAGAAAACTTTTTTTCCAGAAAAAACATGGTCATAAAGCTCTAGATAGAAGCAAACGTCTGAAACAAAATTTATCCACCACTCGAGATTATTAAACGAATCCAATCAAATGGATTGATATCCAATTTTGGCCAAAGGAGAAAAAAAAAGGGATTGATCGATATGGATAGATGGTGGAGACTGGAGATAATTAAAGTAAAACTGATCGAACACTGTCACTTTCATCTAGCTATGTTTTTTTTAATTACTGTCACTTTCATCTTTTAAAAGTAACATAAATTATCCTTAGAGAAAGATATGAGTAATATTGAAGAGTTTGAATGAGGGTAGAGGTGCATATATATATATATATATATGTCTGTGTGTGTGTACTGTGTAACAACGATAGAACCTAAACACATTAACCTGCAGCAGAGAAATTGTAATGAAAATCTGTGATAAGTCTCTTTAGATGTAATTATTTTCACTATGCAGGTAACTTCTCTTTTCACCCTCACTATCACTATCATCAACCCTTTTGGCAACAAAAGTGAGAGTGAGAGAGAGAGAGAAAGAGACACACACACACACAATCTACAGTTCTCCAAGTCTACATACTGTGTACGTTATATATATAAGCTATGATTAACTCTTATCTTTTTGTGGCTTTGTGTTTTTGTTGTGTCTGTCTGGATTTGAGAAAGAGACCTCTCCCTATGTATCGCCCACTCACTCTCACTTTTGGGTTTGTGTGTTTTGAGTTGTGACCTCTCTGTGAGTGTGTGTTTGAGAGAGAGAGAGAATGAGTGCAGAAGTGAAACCAGAAGAAAGTGAAGAGATGAGATTATTGTGCTCGGACTCGGAAGACGAGCATTTTCGCTTGTGGTACGTACAAAAAAAGCACCAACACACATAATGTCGTATTGATGCAACACATATATAACACTATATCAAACACTCTAATAATAAATACCAAATATGTGTGTGTGTATACACACACACTAGTCTAAAAATAATCATCAATTATTTCCCTTTAACTTTTTTTAATTTGCCATATATTATCATCTCCTTATACTAAGTCGCGCGCACCGGTCATAATTATGAAATGCATCTTGCTTTTTCTTTTTTTTTTTTTTCCTTCTTGTCTTTTTCTAAGATTTTAAGGGGTAGAAAATCAGACCCATGACCCTTGACTTACATAAGAATTTTCATGTTACTAAGCCAAGCTAGTAATAGAACGCCGTTGACACATCTTACTTTTTTTGACACTGGAGATTTGAATATATATTAAATATATTAGAAAGTTTATTTTGTTTTTAACACGGTAAAATATTTAGTTGTTAAATGTTAATGTGCTATTATTTAGTTATATCTAGGTTGATATATAAAAACATAAAGCATGTTATACTCTAGTAACTAAATAACTCTTAGTAGTAGTTTATGTTTTGGGTTAAGATAATATTTGGTTCCTCAAATTTGTTCTCATTTTAGTTTTGGTTCTCAGGAGTCAAAATGGTTCAAGTTTTTGTTTATTTATAGGGATAAATGTTTAATAAAAAATGAAACTTGAGGGGCTAAAATATCTAGTTTGAAACTTGAGGGACCGAAACCAAGCGATGGAAAACTTTAGGGACTAAATATTATATTAGTCCTTAAAATTTTCACATTCAAATATAAATCAAATCAAGGAAAATTGCATTTAAGTTCTGATAAAAGAAAATACAACAAAGTGGTCTTTTGAAATCTCAAAATTGCATTTAAATCTCATGAGATTTTTTTACGAAAAATTCAAATTTCACTAACAAATCCATATGGGTATCAGTTGACAAGTCCATGCGTGGTTACATTGATAAGTCCATCGGCATTTGACTGACAACTGAAATATATTGCAAAAAAGTCCCATGAGAATTAAACGTAATTTTGATATTTTAAGAGACCATTTTATCATATTTTCTCTTAACCAGAACCTAAATGCAAGTGTCCCATCAAATTATACTGTCGGATTTTAGCCTTAATTTCAATTTGCGAACTGCACCTTGTGAATCGTTCAATTTAACACCAAATAGTTTTATAACCTAGTGACATAAAAGTTTTCTTGTAATTGGAAAGTCTCACAGATCCTGTCTGCGTGTAACCCAGGCCATTAATCCCTGCGCATTTACTTCACAAAAAAAAAAAAAAAAGTTCAGCTTACTAACACCTATTAAACAGGCATAGTACTAGTGTAATGATCCAAAGGGTGGGGCCAGGCTTAGTTATATGCATGAGAAATGAGAAACAAAGTGAAGATGAAATAAAAAGGAAGCATAATAGAATAAATAGAAAGAGAGAAGAGTGATGGTACTGTAAGTATTTGGTGCGCTCTTCAATGCATTCTTTTTTCCTTCTTTGCCGCTCCCTTGTCTCCTCTTCCTCTCTCATCCCCCTCCCTTCCCCTTATTCTCCTTCCTCCGATTCCTCTCTTCATTAAACTCTCTCTCACACACACACCATTTTAATTATTTGGTTCTTATATTATAAGTCACTTCTAACCATTTTATTAGATTTAAGGAGGTGTTGCTAAGCCATTAAATTCATTTTCAAATTTACCATAATTGAGAACCATGTACCAATTATTTTTTTAGATTAATCCACTGATGTCCGACATTAGTCTAGTTTGCGGGAATGTAGGTCTAAAGTAAGGGTAACCTCACTAATCTACCATTAAGTAATTATCACAACTGTATACTCAAGGATTGAACACATGACCATGTATGAAATTTTGAATAGGAGCAATGTTAGTTAATGTACTTCCCTAGCTAGCTACTTGTGATAAGGATCATGTACATTTTTTTCAAGTAACTTGTAATAGGGACTAAAGTACTATGTTGTGGAAATGTTTTATGGCTACACTAATTTTTTTTTTATATATACATTTATTGTTTTTATGAATTTAATGTTTCTACTTTTATTACAGAAATATTTTATATGCTACACTTATATAAAAATGAATAGATTTCACTAATATTATTTTTTTCTTCTCTTTACAACTAGAGACCTACTTATTTTTACGTGAGTGTCTACGGTGAAAACATTAAACCCTACTTCTATATACTATAACAACACAAGTAAAACCACATTACAAGAATGTGTAAGCATTTCAGCTTAATATTGAAAAATTATTGAAATTCCTAAAAGCTACACATTCATATTCCCGAGAGTCTTCTTTATTTATAGGCCTCCATCGTCGTCCCCACTTGCCTGCTCACATTTCCACCCCTCTCTCTCTCTCTCTCTCTGGGGAATAATTGCTCGCCATCATCGTCATCGATCACCATGCAGACTCAGTACCCTAATTTCTCCTTCTTCTCGTCATGTTTAGAACCTGAAGAACAAGACGAACACTCCATTTCCCTCTCTCTTGGACCTCCTGGCCAACACAATATTTCTTCCAATAAGGTGAACCCCACTGCTACTTGTTCTTCGTCCAACGACGTTGTATCACTACATCATCATCATCTTCTTCACCACCAAAACCCTAACTCTGATCTTGGCGTCACCGTCGCCCTCCGCATCGGTCTCCCTGCAGCTGCCACTACTAACAGTGCTGGTGGTGGTGGTTCTAATAGCAATAAACCCGACCCATTGTTGAGTTCGTCGTCTTCTTCGGGTCATGTTCCGGGTCAGTATTGGATTCCTTCCCCTGCTCAGATCCTCATCGGGCCCACCCAATTCTCTTGCTCTGTCTGCAACAAAACCTTCAACCGTTTCAACAACATGCAGGTAATCATTGCTCCATTCACCTCACAAAAAAATAAAAACAAAATAAAGAACTGCTACACATGAATTCATCTGCTCCTCTATACGGGTCAACTGATCGGGTTATGAGACCCGGATTATGATTTTATGTTTGGGGTTAAGTTATCCTAACTATTAGTGATCTCAACTTTTTCCTTATCATATTCTTTATAGAAACCATAATCCTTGTTGGAAGTAATTTATTCGATTGAGGCTTTCCCTGCCACTTTGGGAATTCAGTCATGCTGATTTGACCCACGATTTCTTGACTAATTTATTGTTATTACCTTTTTTTTAGCAATAAAAAGATTCTCTTGTTTTATAATCACAAATTAATCATACCCAGGCCCCAGGACTCTAAAAGAGCTATCTTTTTAGTTTTTAGAGTTTAGCCATATTTTCATCATTTTGATTATATATTTCTCTCTACCGTTGAGTTCAGTTCATGTTTATTACAAACTCACTCCCTCTTGTCACTTTTGGATTAATTGATAAGAGTATTTCAGAGGTTGCATAAATATATATAATCTTTCAAATTTTAAGAAGAAGATGGATAATCTTAAACTGTATTGTTAATGCAGATGCATATGTGGGGACATGGCTCGCAGTATAGGAAAGGACCAGAATCACTGAGAGGGGCAAAACCAGCGTCTTCAATTCTGAGACTGCCATGTTATTGTTGCGCCGAAGGTTGTCGGAACAACATCCTCCATCCAAGGTCGAGGCCGTTGAAGGATTTCAGGACACTTCAGACACACTACAAGCGCAAGCACGGCGCCAAGCCCTTCGGCTGCCGGAAGTGCGGCAAGGCGTTCGCCGTCAGAGGAGACTGGAGGACCCACGAGAAGAATTGCGGCAAGCTCTGGTTTTGTATCTGTGGCTCTGATTTTAAGCACAAAAGATCCCTCAAAGACCACGTTCGATCCTTCGGTGACGGCCATGCTCCTCACACCGTCGACAGCCGGGACCCCCACCACCACCACCACCAAGAGTTAGAAGAAGTCGACGATGATGAAGACGAAGACGATGAATTAGAAGATGATGATAATAACAGTGACGTCTTTGTCTACAGCGGAAATCATGCCTCCATCTACTTCTGATTCATATGTTTAAGATACTCTCAAGCCTCGAGACCATTTGAATTATATGATAAGCTCCAAACCCTGATGTAGTACTACCGCTTCATATATATATATATATATATGTATGTGTGTATATATATATATGTCTAATTGAAAGGTGAAACCCTAAAAGGATCCAGAAAATCTGCGAGCTGAGTCTGATATTTCACACACACACACATGCAGTGTTAAGATGGAGCGTTGCTCCAGAAGTAACCATTTCAGAGCGTTGAAGATTTTTGAGAGAATTTTGCTATTAACACAGAGCAAATCCGTTAAAAAATTAACATTAACTAATTAAAAAGGTAAAAGGCAACATTATTATGTTTTGATTAAGATAAAATTATTTCGTAGAAAACTTCTGAATATATCCAATATTCTTAAATGATTATTATTTCAAAATAAAATTGTCCTTAACCCTCTCTATATATATATTGTGGGAGATCGGTACTAGATAGTTAACAGGGAGTGACATAGTTGGAGAAGTAGGAGTTGGTTAAAGCTCTTCGTGGTGAATAAGATTTGGGACAATCAATTAGAGAGTATGTGTACGTTTGTCTTTGATGTCTGTTGAGAGAGAGGTAGAGAAAGAAGAAGGAGACAAACAATGAAATGAAAGGTGAGGATCTTTGCATTAAATGGCGGAGGTGGCAGTTCGATATATTATTGATAATAAAGAGAGAGAGAGTAGTGAAGGTGGTCAAGAGTACTCAGTGACTGCAGATAGGAGAAGGGGGCAGACATGCATGCAGACAAGAGCAGTCACAGATTCCACTGTTGATAGAGAGAGAGAGATTAGGGTTAGGGTTATAGGGATGAATGAATGTGAATGATGATGATGAGTAAGAGAGTACAGTGTAAGTAAGAGAGAGAGAGAGAGGGAGGAGTGAGAGTGAGACTAACACTAATATGAAAGAAAGAGTGGGAGTGACAGAGAGGGGTAACAATGGACCACTGAACTTTGCTGTTTTTGGGGTTTCACCCAAAGGGCTGTCTTTTGCCTTTTCAGACCACATCTCCTTTCATTCATTCTCATACACATCCCTCTCAAATTTTCACTCTCTTTCTGAGTCTTTTTTTTTCTTTTCTTTTTAAAAAAAAAACAATTAGAAAGACGTGCAGTAATAACTTAAAATTACAAGTAAGATTTAACTAGCGTCAATCTGCCATTTATAAGGAACTTTCATGCCACTAGATTATAGTATCATTGGCTTCCTTTTAATTCTCCCTTTACATCTTCCTCTTCTCATTATTCCATTACCTTTTCTCTTATAACTCATATTGTATAACATTTATAGAAGGTTTGAATTAACAGCCTCCTCTTAAAAAAATTGAAGGAGGAGTTTAGTGTCATCTGGATACAGAGCCACAACATCAATTCACTACTTGATACTTTATTATTTATTTTTCCAACTATATAACACTTTCTCCATTTACTCATTGCTTCTTAATTAGTTTAGGTATTTTCAACTTTTATTTGGTCTGGTTTAGAGCATGAAGTTAGTTTCCTCTGTATGGATTCTCAACTCTTGGATCTCAAAGATTCAAGGTTATAAATTATTTTGGAATAAGGTTCAATTTTGATCCAAAAGCTGTCATATGGAAGTAATATTGTCTGGGATTTTTTTATTTTTTATTTTAGTTCAATATCGCCTGAAAGTTTCCAAGTACTAATTTTGCAATGGCCGATATCCATATTAAGTTTAATTTAACAAGTAGTTGATCAAATATGTTGAGCTGACAAGTCTACATCATGTTATCCATGCCATTTTTGTTAAGCTGCAATTTTATCATGAAAGTGTTTACTCAGGAGAAATATTGCCCCGAAAGTTTTTTGGAGTCCATATTACCCCAAAGATTTCCAGATTATAACAATGACATATTAACAGTTATCCAAGTTAAAGTTTGATCATCACTTGACAAAATATATGATAAGATGGTAGAGTGAACATTATTGAAGAAGAATTCGTAGAGATGGAGGAAGAACTCATGTTTACTAAAGAGTTGTTGTGGATAAGGCTACTGGAAATTAACCCACCACTATGCCCCATCAAGGATGAGATAAACGAGTATCTCTAATATGTTTGAGTTCTCTCATAATCCTTTGTCTTATTTTCTTCTCAGGATCTCATCTCCAACGTCAAATTAAAAAAATATATATGTATGGTTCAGATTTTATATTTTATAAAATTATTATTTTAAGCATAAATAAATTTTGTTTAAATCTGATCTACACAATTTATATAACTACGCAAAAAATAATAATTATTATAAAATACTATAATAATAGTTTTAGAAAATGTTAAATATGAACCATGCATTTTTTGATCTAAAGGTAGAAGATGATATTCTGAGAAGAAAGCGAGGAAAAGGATTATGAAAGTATCCTCTTCCCTCTTCGATTTGCTCTTCACTACCTAAGTGCTTCCACCTCTTTGATTTTATTCAATCCTTTAGACAAGATGCAATTTTTCAAATTTAATTTTTTTCCCTTATTTATATATCTAACTTGGAAAAAAAATCAGGTGGCAGATGAGATGTGAATTGTTCAGTTAGCATATTTGGTCAACTAAAAGTTAAAGGTAAACAGGATAACAACTAACTAGAGTGAAATTACTATGATTCGTAAATTTTTAGATACCCAATGCTCATAAGTGAAACTTTCAAGGTAAATTTGTACCTTAAAATAAAAATGACACGCGAACCTATCAACTTGACATATTTAGTCAATTAACTTATATAATGGTTAGGGTGTCATTGTTGCGATTTAAAAACTTGAAAAGTGATATTGAAAAAGAAAAAAAAAATCTAGGACAACGTTGCTTGTGCATGACAATTTCCGTTGTAAAATTGGATCTTACCCAATTAATTTCTTATCCTTTAGTTAACATAATCTTTTAAAATTATATAATAATAATTATTATTACTCAGTATCATCAAAACTGTAAAAAATGATGTGCATAAGCCCTAAATAATGTAACACAGCTTATCTTGGGCTCCATGCAAATGCACATACTCTCCCACGCTCCAGCTATTTTTAAAGAACAAAGTTAGTCTAAAATTTTAAGGAATGTACTGCTATAGTTTTAAAAAAAAAGTTATGATATAATTGGATTTTTAGGAAAATTTTCATTATAAATAATTGATAGTAAATTTTTCTAAATATAGAACTAGCATCCTTAATTTAATAATAAGTTCCCTAATTAATATTTAATAATTTTCATATTTGAAAACAACCATATATCCAAATTGCTAAGTAAAATAATTTTTTCTTCTTTTTTTTTTAATAAAAAACCTGAAATAATATATATTTCTTGACCTAAGCACATATATTTAAGAGAAAATGATAGAAAAATACTATTTAAACTTCAAAATCCTGTTGACAACAACATTAATGGGATTAACAAGAATAGTAAAGCAATTGACAACTCTTTTTGTTAAGAAATTACCTATTTGAAAATTTGAAATTTAAGTGGTATTTTCTTAAAATTTTTCATATATTTAATTAGCTGCACCAATTTTTGACAACATTATATTTTCCTTATATTGATTTATAAATTTAGTGCCACTTATCATGTTTGTTCTTAATAATGCCCGTCCAATGAGCTTCGTTGGCTTTTGGTGCCCCTTCCTTGATTGCTTTATTCATGCTATATTCAATATACAATAAAAAAAAATGAGAAATATCACTCAGATCCCAAGAAATAGAAAAAATCTAAAAAAAAAAGTCTCAATTCTAAATCCCCTATTGATATTAATTATGGAATTCCAATATCAAAAAAGTCCCGTTGTCAAAATAACTTTTCATGATGTTAAAATAGTTTTTCTTGTTGTTAAAATTTTTCAATGAAAAAATTGTTGTTAAAATGTCTTTTTATGTTATTAAAATAGTTTTTCCTGTTGTCAAAAATTTTCCAGGTTGAGGAAAAACTTGAAAAAATTTTAACAACAATTTTTTCATAGAAAAATTTTAGGCTAAAATATACTTTTAGTCCTTTAAGTTTACATAAAGTATACTTTTGGTCCCTTAACTTTATAAAGTATACTTTTGGTTCTAAGACTTTAACACCGTTAGTTTTGCTAACGGAAAATACAAACTCAAGTGATAATTTAAGTGATGATTTTGTAATTAAATACTATTAGGCTTAAATTTAAAATATGGGTAAATTGAAGAATATGTAAAATTTGTGTAATTAAGTGTTATTAGTTATCACTTAAGTTCGCTGCATCAACGTTTTCCGTTAGCAACATTAACGGTGTTAGAATTTTAGGATTTAAAGTATATTTTATGAAGTTAAGGGACCAAAAGTATACTTTATGTAAATATTAAAGAACTAAAAGTATACTTTAGCTAAAATTTTAAGAATAGGAAAAGCTATTTTAACAATGAGACTCTTTTGATATTTTTTCTCCGTAATTAATATATAAAAAGTCCCTAATAGGGGATTTGGGGTTGGGAATTTTTTTTATATTTTTTTCCTTGGGGACCTGAGTGATATGCTCCCTAAAAAAATTATAATAAGTCGCCCTAGCTAATCAAAAACCATGAATTCATACATCACTCTGATTTTATTTATAAGTTTATTTTGACCAAATCTTGCTTACCAAAGAGATGTAGTTAACTCAATGATTATAGGGTAAATTTTTAACTTTGTCCTCGTTTATGATTGGATATTTTTCATATGTTTCTTTTTTCTCTATATTCATTAATACAATTAATATGGGTAAAATTATCACAATCTTATTTATTACATAAAATTAGATTATAAATAGGATCAATTTTTTTGGTCAAAATAAATTTATAAATAGGAATATAGTGGTATTTGTTTAACTTATAGGACAATATATACACACACAAACATTAGACTCACCTAATTTTTATGTTAGATCTAGCTAGTAATTCCAATATTCCCTTTTCTCCGGTGGATCTTTTGCTATACGAAACCATATATTAATTTGAATCAGTTGCATTAATTATATGGGCACAAGTGAAATTATAAATAAAGTGGTTTTTTGAAATTTAAAGTGCATGTGCGTGTGTGTATACTCAAAAAAGTATTTTGTCCTACACAATGTTTTATTATATCACACTGCTAGTACTCGAACCAGCCTCTGTAGTTTATATATGCTGCTTTGAAAAATGAGACCGTTGGGTTGATTTTTTGTAATGATTTGTATTTTTTGAGATTCGAGCGTAATCAAGTAAGTACAATGTACCATAGTTAGTTAAGATGTTTATTTTGATTATAATGATAAAAAGACGTTCAGTATGTGAAAATTCCCACACAATACAAAAATTTCACTGTCTTTATATTTTACTTCATTTTTTAAAAAACAAACGTTTTTTAATGAGGTAAAATCCATTTTTTATAATAGTGAGATCTCAATCCACATTATCTTTTAAATTTATAGTTCCTTTCTCAAACTTTCCCTATTTTTATTGTAAATAGTATGAGAAGGTTTCCTCATATATAAAGATGGTATTTTAGGAAAAACTATTATACATGTTTTTATAAATAACCAACTTAAATAATTTCCTTAGTTTTTACAAATATCAATTATAGATAGCTTGCTCTTACATCAAGCATGTAAGCAAGTGTTAGAAAACAATTTTATGATTTTAGCTAACACCAATATAGGCATGAGATCCATGTGAAAGAATTTGCTTAAGTTTGGATCATGGTATTGTCGTCTTTAGTGACCCTTCACAAGCATTGCATCTAATCAATAAAGACTTGACTCAAGATCGTCCCCTCAATGGCCATATAGGCCAAATTCACTACCTCCTAACATAAGATTACATTGGATTGTTTCTTTTGATTTCATGCCAAGGGAGGCCAACCGTTGTGCTGGTTCTATTGCTGTCCCGGTCATCAAGTGGATATCATCATGAATATCCCTTCTTTTTAGTATAGAGCTATTCTCTTTGAAGGTTTTAGACATGGGCTTTCATTAGCTAGATATATAATCCCTGCATGTTTCACCCTTCAAACAAAAGACATGAGATAACCATCGGGGTTGACACAAGTGGTAAGTGGCTTGTGTCGCTTAAGTAAGGTCTCGAGTTCGAGTATTGTGAATGCAAAAAAGTCCCGTTAGGAGACTCTTCCACCATAGCCAGGTGCACGACACAAATCGGATCTGGATTAGTCAGGGCGAAACTCTAGATATCAAATGGTAACCAAAAAAAAAAGGCATGAGATATGTAACACCCCAACTTTTCTAAAGCATTTTCGAAATTATTTGATCAGAGTTCAAAATAATTTAACCAGAGTTGAGCAACGAAATGATTTTAAATACAAAGTAACTGATATACAACCACTGTAGTGTACTGGTTTGTTGATACAAAGAGTTCGAAAGACTATACATATCTACAGGACTTTCTCCAGCAAGTCCTTCTGCCTGCTGCTTACCCTTGTTTCTGTTTCTGTTCACTCCGAAAATCCTGAAGCTACAGTAAGAGCTGAGGTTCAATACCCATTGAACCTCAGGTAACGGTTAACCTCATGCTTATGTATCAAATATGTATGACAGATATTCATGTCAAAACAGCAATAATCACATACATTATTCATATATTCACATAATAACATAACACAGCCACTGCAATATGCATGTTATTATAGTCTGCACTATTCACCAGTGCCACGGTGTACATCCGTGTCCTCAGCGCTAGGAAAACATAACGGCGTTATCAAGACTATAACCCGTATCAAGATGTATGTGTATGATCAATTTTCAAAAACAATAACTCAGACTATCTATCACATATAAGCATACCATAAGCATCAGAGTTAAGGTTACAATACGCGTCCGTACCTCCGTTCGGTGTGAATAGTAATTTACTATTCATGTATACGGTACTATTCACGTATACGGTACTATTCATGTATACGGTACTATTCACGTATACTCAAACTTCCTTTGAATCTGACTCCGGAATCCTCGGATATCCTATAATATCATTTTTATCAGTGACCATTAATTTTCAGCATTTGCGGAAACTATGTTGGATATTCACTATTCATGTGAATAGTACCAGTAAAAATATTTTTACCGTGCCGGTAAATATTTTTTACTGTGCCAGTAAATAATATTTACTATCCAAGGATAATTCTTTTCTGATGTGACAGATCAGACTAAGCTGCAGCCACAGAGCATACTCAGAAAAACTCTATCTGGCATTTCTACTATAATTACCAAAAGAAACTACCAAATATTAAGACTAGAGACCAAAGAACTTACCCTTGAAGTTCCTGCTCATTCTCTCCAGCTTCAAGAACTTTACTCTAAACTCTCTCTCTAACTCTAAGAATTCTCACTCTTCTCTTAAACTCAATTGTTGTTCTCTGAGTTTGGTGTGAAGAAAATGAAGAAATGAAGCCTCTATTTATAGTGAAAAAGCATGACACTATTCATACTTTATCAGGTCAGATTTTGGCCGTTGGATCTTGACTTTAAATATGGCTTCATCTCAACCGTCCAATCCATTTGCTTACGTCATCGATGACGTCATCAAGATGCTTACGTCATCGATGACGTCATCATGACGATGACACTTTCTTACTCTTTTGCATTTATCCTATAAAGATTCCCTGATCGGTGTTCTAATCGCGTTATATTAGAAATTCTCAAGAATCCGGAAGCACAGCCTTGAAGTTCTATTTTTCCGCTTCAGAAATATCTGGGTCAACTAAATTTTTGATCCTATTTAGGGTATTCCGTAACCTGCCGAAGATTTTAAGTCGGACACTGACGGTTACAGAAATTACTTCGGGTGACACCATCTTCTAGACAAAAATTCACTGATTCATAATATGTGCAGTTGTTTACTACTTAGTTCAAGGATTTTGAGTTATGATTTATTTCCTACAGATTCCACTATCTGTCCTGCTTCAAAATATCGGTTCAACCTATCTCAAATAATCATTCCGCCGATTACGGAAATGACTTCGGAGATAACCCACTCTGAGATAAAAATTCACTTATTTATAATATACCCTTACTTTAAAAACCTAATTCACGGTTTATTGGAAATAATTTTATTTCTATTGTTTTCCAAAGTAAAAGATATTATATTATAATATTATTATTATTGAGTGGGTCCCGCGCGCAAAATTTTTCAAACTTCACGGGTGTTGGCAGAGGAGAAATAATTTGACGTGGGTCCCGCATGAATAGTAAATACGTATTTTCAAATAGTGAATACGTATTTAGGAATAGTAAATACCGTATTTTTGAATAGTGAATACGTATTTGTAAATAGTAAATACTTTTCACATTTCTCAAAATATCGATTAAATACCGTATTTATAAAAAGTGAATACGTATTTGTGAATAGTAAATACGTATATGTGAATAGTAAATACTATTCACGTCCCACAAAATACCGTTTCAAAATTCGCCATTTTCAAAAGTAGAGCCTAGTAGTCCTCCAAAAATAGGCTAGTTTTCAAGTCTTTAGGTCCAAAATTCAGGATGTTACAATTCTCCCCCCGTTCAATAAATTTCGTCCTCGAAATTTGACAATATAAAATCAAAAGGTTATCTAGACCTCTAGTCTATTCCTTCATTATGCAAACTTAAATAGCACGCATCCTACTATTCAATGTCTCAATCTTATACCCAGGTATAGTACTAAATTACAGGACTTGCTGATCTATTCTCACAGTACTCGGTTACACAGGCCTCACTGCCTGATTTATTTAGCCTATCGGCTTAACACATATTGGCCTTCCGCATCTGCTCATCAATTTCATCTGAGTCTTTCCCATTCAAGTTCTCGAATTACTTTCACTTACTCAACACTATAGCTGACAGCTATTAATTGACTTAACTAGTTCAGTATTCTAGACCTTTCTAATAGTTGCTGTTCCTGTACCATAATTCCCAATTACACTGCTTTTCTTTTCAACACGATAGCGTCGACAATCATGTCATTGCTACCCAAAATTATTTTCTTGTCTCATTTTCAAATTTTCAAACATGAAAAATTTTCCGTGGTTTCAGTACATTTCACAATCCGCACTATACCACAAAGTAATAGTGCTATAACATTTTTAAACTTAATCGCTGCCATCACAAATTCGTGAAAACATTTTTCACTGCCGGATCATTTTCAAAAACTTTTATTACCGGCACATATCTTTGAGGGAGCTAATTTATTTCACAAAATTTTATAATTGAGAGTACACACCATCATTTTAACCATTTGATACAGTAAGCGCCTTACCCCAATCCTCAAATCCAGTCTCAACAGTACTATCAACAATGTGGGAGATATAACACCCCAACTTTTCTAAAGCATTTTCAAAATAATTTAACCAGAGTAGGGCAACGAAATGATTTTAAATACAGAGTAACTGATATTCAACCACTGTAGTGTACTGGTTTGCTGATACAAAGAGTTCGAAAGACTATACATATCTACAGGACTTTCTCCAGCTAGTCCTTCTGCCTGCTGCTTACCCTTGTTTCTGTTTCTGTTCACTCCGAAAATCCTGAAGCTACAGTAAGAGCTGAGGTTCAATACCCATTGAACCTCAGGTAACGGTTAACCTCATGCTTATGTATCAAATATGTATGACAGATATTCATGTCAAAACAGCAATAATCACATACATTATTCTCATATTCACATAATAACATAACACAGCCACTGCAATATGCATGTTATTATAGTCTGCACTATTCACCAGTGCCACGGTGTACATCCGTGTCCTCAGCGCTAGGAAAACATAACGGCGTTATCAAGACTATAACCCGTATCAAGTTGTATGTGTATGATCAATTTTCAAAAACAATAACTCAGACTATCTATCACATATAAGCATACCATAAGCATCAGAGTTAGTGTTACAATACGCGTCCGTACCTTCCTTCCACGTGAATAGTAAATTACTATTCATGTTTACGGCACTATTCATGTATACGGCACTATTCACGTATACGGCACTATTCACGTATCCCCAAACTTCCTTTGAATCTGACTCCGGAATCCTCGGATATCCTATAATATCATTTTTATCAGTGACCATTAATTTTCAGCATTTGCGGAAACTATGTTGGATATTCACTATTCATGTGAATAGTACCAGTAAAAATATTTTTACCGTGCCGGTAAATATTTTTTACTGTGCCAGTAAATAATATTTACTGTCCAAGGATAATTCTTTTCTGATGTGACAGATCAGACTAAGCTGCAGCCACAGAGCATACTCAGAAAAACTCTATCTGGCATTTCTACTATAATTACCAAAAGAAACTACCAAATATTAAGACTAGAGACCAAAGAACTTACCCTTGAAGTTCCTGCTCATTCTCTCCAGCTTCAAGAACTTTACTCTAAACTCTCTCTCTAACTCTAAGAATTCTCACTCTTCTCTTAAACTCAACTGTTGTTCTCTGAGTTTGGTGTGAAGAAAATGAAGAAATGAAGCCTCTATTTATAGTGAAAAAGCATGACACTATTCATACTTTATCAGGTCAGATTTTGGCCGTTGGATCTTGACTTTAAACATGGCTTCATCTCAACCGTCCAATCCATTTGCTTACGTCATCGATGACGTCATCGATGACGTCATCGTGACGATGACACTTTCTTACTCTTTTGCATTTATCCTATAAAGATTCCCTGATCGGTGTTCTAATCGCGTTATATTAGAAATTCTCAAGAATCCGGAAGCACAGCCTTGAAGTTCTATTTTTCCTCTTCAGAAATATCTGGGTCAACTAAATTTTTGATCCTATTTAGGGTATTCCGTAACCTGCCGAAGATTTTAAGTCGGACACTGACGGTTACAGAAATTACTTCGGGTGACACCATCTTCTAGACAAAAATTCACTGATTCATAATATGTGCAGTTGTTTACTACTTAGTTCAAGGATTTTGAGTTATGATTTATTTCCTACAGGTTCCACTATCTGTCCTGCTTCAAAATATCGGTTTCAACCTATCTCAATAATCATTCCGCCGATTACGGAAATGACTTCGGAGATAACCCACTCTGAGATAAAAATTCACTTATTTATAATATACCCTTACTTTAAAAACCTAATTCACGGTTTATTGGAAATAATTTTATTTCTATTATTTTCCAAAGTATAAGATATTATATTATAATAATATTATTATTAAGTGGGTCCCGCGTCAAATTTTTCAAAATTCCTCCCGTGAATGTGTCGGCAGGAGGAGAATTATTTTGACGTGGGTCCCGCATGAATAGTAAATACGTATTTTCAAATAGTGAATACGTATTTAGGAATAGTAAATACCGTATTTTTAAATAGTAAATACGTATTTGTAAATAGTAAATATTTTCATATTTCTCAAAATATCGATTAAATACCGTATTTATAAAAAGTGAATACGTATTTGTGAATAGTGAATACTATTCATGTACGTATTTGTGAATAGTAAACACTATTCATGTCCAATAAAATACTGATTCTAAATTCATTTTCAAAAATAGGGTCTAATAGTCCTCCAAAAATAGGCTAATTTTCTAGTCTTTAGGTCCAAAATTCAGGATGTTACAATTCTCCCCCCGTTCAATAAATTTCGTCCTCGAAATTTGACAATATAAAATCAAAAGGTTATCTAGACCTCTAGTCTATTCCTTCCTTATGCAAACTTAAATAGCACGCATCCTACTATTTAATGTCTCAATCTTATACCCAGGTATAGTACTAAATTACAGGACTTGCTGATCTATTCTCACAGTACTCGGTTACACAGGCCTCACTGCCTGATTTATTTAGCCTTTTGGCTTAACACATATTGGCCTTCCGGCTCAATCTATTACCATCGCACTGGAGATTCTAACCTTTCTACTTAGGAATTCATCCTCAACCCTTAGGCATCTTTATTACTACCTGATACAGTGAATGTTTTGCTAGTCTTACGATGTATTCTAAACATAGTTACTTAGCATTTCACACAGTGCTAAGTATCACCGGTCTTATGTCCTAGGAGCATCATCCCGTGTATACTTTGCACACTACGTCTTATTGCCTTGAGCATCTGCTCATCAAATTCATCCGAGACTTTCCCATTCAAGTCCTCAAACTACTTTCACTTACTCAACATCATAACCGGCAGCTATTATTTGACTTAACTAATTCAGTATTCCAAACCTTTCTAATAGTTGCTGTTCCTGTACCATAATTCCCAATTACACTGCTTTTCTTTTCAACACGATAGCGTCGACAATCATGTCATTGCTACCCAAAACTATTTTCTTGTCTCATTTTCAAATTTTCAAACATGAAAAATTTTCCGTGGTTTCAGTACATTTCACAATCTGCTCTATACCACAAAGTAATAGTGCTATAACATTTTTAAACTTAATCGCTGCCATCACAAATTCGTGAAAACATTTTTCACTGCCGGATCATTTTCAAAAACTTTTATTACCGGCACATATCTTTGAGGGAGCTAATTTATTTCACAAAATTTTACAATTGAGAGTACACACCATCATTTTAACCATTTGGTACAGTAAGCGCCTTACCCCAATCCTCAAATCCAGTCTCAACAGTACTATCAACAATGTGGGAGAACCTCCGCCCCTCTCTCAGGAGACCCAGTGTTCACACTGGCACATAAAGTAGCAACCCTATCTAGCGGAACTCAGTCCAGTCATAGACAGTCAGGTTGTACTAAACAAAACATATGCCCTCGGCAAAGTGTTATGGATTGGGTGCGTTCACTGTTGGTGCGATTTCCATTTTCTCAAACAAAATCCCTCCAAAAACTTTTTGTTCAAAGAGAACATTTATCAAAGGCTAGCGATTTCAAACATTTTAAAACATCTAGCAAGACCCAGCAAACTGTGTACATCTACAACAGCTTCTGTCCTTCCAGTTTTGTACTGACTTTACCACAACATAGTTAAAAACTCAGTTTCAAACTCTGGGTTCTATCAAAAACCCTTTTTTTACAGGACAATATCATTTCAAAATAATAATCGCTGTGGTCTCAAATTCATTTCATTTGAAAACTCAGCTTCAAAAAAAAAAAAAAAAAATCCACATGTTCGAACAAATAAATTTCAAAATTTCTAATACAGCAGGTGTATTGGCAAGTTCAAAAATTCAATTTTAAAACCTTACTTAGGAATCAGACAACTAACATTAGAAGGTCATCACTAATTACACGTATTGGAACCTCTGTCCTTGGCTACTCAAACTATCCATAAAATACTTAGTTTGTTCTACTTTAATCTTCCTACTATTTCAAACATCGTTCGCTATCCTCGGATCTCACAAAATTTTCTGAACACTTCTCATATTCGTTGTCTGACAACTATGGGCTTCTGCTAGCCTATAAACACAATATATGCTGTATAGCACTGGAGCAAACCATGACGATATACTAAGTTACAACAGTCTTTTCTCTAGGGAACCTATTCAATGTGAGATTCATTATAATGTACTTACCTTGAGAACCGATGCACTGGTAACTCTACTTTATGGTTCGTTGTCACGGCGGCTCCACTCTACGGTTCGTCGTCACGGTGGCTCTGCTCTACGGCACATTACTCGGCGCTTCACTCAGTCTTCTCAGACCAGTCAGCTTTTCCGGTTAGCATCCTTGTAGGTAAACCTCCTAGATCAGAACTCCCCGTAGGTATCCTTCTCCGATTAAACTTTCCATAAGTAGCGCCAGTGATCGTCTTTGAATCATTATAATGAGAACTCAAATCTTAACAGGTTCCTATCCTTTAGTAGTTTCATAAACCGTTGTTTCTATGTCTGCCATCTTATCTAGGGTCATTCTATTTGTGGACTTTCACTTTCTATTTAGCTCCAAGCATAATTCTTAACTCAATTTTCCCTATCGGGTAGCCACTTACTTTATAGGGAATCTATTAGCCACTAACATCTCTATGGTTCTTGGTCCCACCTTGAGACCATAACCTGGTGGCTACTGAGGTTTCCAGCTTTCGTATGGTTCTGTTAAGGAACTATCTCTTAGGTATTTGGAACCTAGGCAAAACTCACTCATATTTTCTCAGGGTTCTTACTCTCACAGGGGTCATAGTTCTGAGATTTCTCTCGCCTAAGCAATATTAACTTCATAATGTCTATTGATTCTTGGTACTAATATTGATATACTTACTACTGGGTACCTACAACTCTCATAGGCACTAGTATGACATAACTGTCTCCCCAGAATTACTGGGTACTTTCCCTTTTCTGTCAATTGATCACCACCGTTAAGGACTTAATCAAAAGATCTTCGTCCCCGGAGCCACGCCCCTTTGCACGCATGGTGTCTGGCCTCTACAAGGTAGGGATTTTCTTCTCAGGGTACCTTAACAAGTTATTATTTTGACAAGGACATTAAATCGATAGGTTACTATCCAAGGGAAACCTAAACAGTAGGTTATTGTTTACCGGAAAACTTAAGTCATACCAACTTCTCTGTACTACTTCCCTTGAAACTCTGGGCAGGGATTTAACTTAGACTCCAATTCCCATATCAAAAGTCTTAAAGTTCAACAATAGAAACCATATTCTATGTCATCCTTTCTATATCAGGGTTTTAATCTCTTAACCCTTTTCCTTAGGGTGTACGTCCTTTTTGTATCACAACACCAGTATTATATCAGTACTTGTACTTGTTTTTCGAAATACTTTTAAAACCATGGCTTAGAGCCTAACTTAGTTAGTCAAACCGATTGGCCAGGTAGGCGTCTATCATGGGAGCCTCACCGTGCTAGGGTGACTGATTGGCTGATCCACATAGACTCGGCCCTACCTTCGGCACCAATGGTTTACTGTAACTGAGTCGGGTTCATACCAGATAAAACACTTTTGAAAGCTTAGAACCTAACTCCGCTACTCAGACAATCCGACTAGGCAGGTGTATTTGTGGAAGGCTCGACGAATTCAAGGAAACTGATTGCCAACCACAAAACCCCTTTCTAGATATCGGACTGTTTGGAGTAACTTAGTTAACTCCGTGCCAGGATGTCTGCTCTGATACCAAAATATAACACCCCAACTTTTCTAAAGCATTTTCAAAATAATTTAACCAGAGTAGGGCAACGAAATGATTTTAAATACAGAGTAACTGATATTCAACCACTGTAGTGTACTGGTTTGCTGATACAAAGAGTTCGAAAGACTATACATATCTACAGGACTTTCTCCAGCTAGTCCTTCTGCCTGCTGCTTACCCTTGTTTCTGTTTCTGTTCACTCCGAAAATCCTGAAGCTACAGTAAGAGCTGAGGTTCAATACCCATTGAACCTCAGGTAACGGTTAACCTCATGCTTATGTATCAAATATGTATGACAGATATTCATGTCAAAACAGCAATAATCACATACATTATTCTCATATTCACATAATAACATAACACAGCCACTGCAATATGCATGTTATTATAGTCTGCACTATTCACCAGTGCCACGGTGTACATCCGTGTCCTCAGCGCTAGGAAAACATAACGGCGTTATCAAGACTATAACCCGTATCAAGTTGTATGTGTATGATCAATTTTCAAAAACAATAACTCAGACTATCTATCACATATAAGCATACCATAAGCATCAGAGTTAGTGTTACAATACGCGTCCGTACCTTCCTTCCACGTGAATAGTAAATTACTATTCATGTTTACGGCACTATTCATGTATACGGCACTATTCACGTATACGGCACTATTCACGTATCCCCAAACTTCCTTTGAATCTGACTCCGGAATCCTCGGATATCCTATAATATCATTTTTATCAGTGACCATTAATTTTCAGCATTTGCGGAAACTATGTTGGATATTCACTATTCATGTGAATAGTACCAGTAAAAATATTTTTACCGTGCCGGTAAATATTTTTTACTGTGCCAGTAAATAATATTTACTGTCCAAGGATAATTCTTTTCTGATGTGACAGATCAGACTAAGCTGCAGCCACAGAGCATACTCAGAAAAACTCTATCTGGCATTTCTACTATAATTACCAAAAGAAACTACCAAATATTAAGACTAGAGACCAAAGAACTTACCCTTGAAGTTCCTGCTCATTCTCTCCAGCTTCAAGAACTTTACTCTAAACTCTCTCTCTAACTCTAAGAATTCTCACTCTTCTCTTAAACTCAACTGTTGTTCTCTGAGTTTGGTGTGAAGAAAATGAAGAAATGAAGCCTCTATTTATAGTGAAAAAGCATGACACTATTCATACTTTATCAGGTCAGATTTTGGCCGTTGGATCTTGACTTTAAACATGGCTTCATCTCAACCGTCCAATCCATTTGCTTACGTCATCGATGACGTCATCGATGACGTCATCGTGACGATGACACTTTCTTACTCTTTTGCATTTATCCTATAAAGATTCCCTGATCGGTGTTCTAATCGCGTTATATTAGAAATTCTCAAGAATCCGGAAGCACAGCCTTGAAGTTCTATTTTTCCTCTTCAGAAATATCTGGGTCAACTAAATTTTTGATCCTATTTAGGGTATTCCGTAACCTGCCGAAGATTTTAAGTCGGACACTGACGGTTACAGAAATTACTTCGGGTGACACCATCTTCTAGACAAAAATTCACTGATTCATAATATGTGCAGTTGTTTACTACTTAGTTCAAGGATTTTGAGTTATGATTTATTTCCTACAGGTTCCACTATCTGTCCTGCTTCAAAATATCGGTTTCAACCTATCTCAATAATCATTCCGCCGATTACGGAAATGACTTCGGAGATAACCCACTCTGAGATAAAAATTCACTTATTTATAATATACCCTTACTTTAAAAACCTAATTCACGGTTTATTGGAAATAATTTTATTTCTATTATTTTCCAAAGTATAAGATATTATATTATAATAATATTATTATTAAGTGGGTCCCGCGTCAAATTTTTCAAAATTCCTCCCGTGAATGTGTCGGCAGGAGGAGAATTATTTTGACGTGGGTCCCGCATGAATAGTAAATACGTATTTTCAAATAGTGAATACGTATTTAGGAATAGTAAATACCGTATTTTTAAATAGTAAATACGTATTTGTAAATAGTAAATATTTTCATATTTCTCAAAATATCGATTAAATACCGTATTTATAAAAAGTGAATACGTATTTGTGAATAGTGAATACTATTCATGTACGTATTTGTGAATAGTAAACACTATTCATGTCCAATAAAATACTGATTCTAAATTCATTTTCAAAAATAGGGTCTAATAGTCCTCCAAAAATAGGCTAATTTTCTAGTCTTTAGGTCCAAAATTCAGGATGTTACAGGAGAACCTCCGCCCCTCTCTCAGGAGACCCAGTGTTCACACTGGCACATAAAGTAGCAATCCTATCTAGCGGAACTCAGTCCAGTCATAGACAGTCAGGTTTTACTAATCAAAACATACGCCCTAGGCGAAATGTTATGGATTGGGTGCGTTCACTGCTGGTGCGATTTCCATTTTCTCAAACCAAAATCCCTCCAAAACTTTTTGTTCAAAAAAGAACATTTATCAAAGGCCAGCGATTTCAAACATTTTAAAACATCTAGCAAGTCCCAGCAAACTGTGTACATCTACAACAGCTTCTGTCCTTCCAATTTTGTACTGACTTTTCCACAACATAGTTAAAAACTCAATTTCAAACTTTGGGTTCTAACAAAAACCCCTTTATATAAGACAACATCTGTTCAAAATAACCATCACTGTGGTCTCAAATTCTGTTGAAAACATTTCATTTGAAAACTCTGTTTCAAAAATCCACATGTGCGAACAAATCAATTTTAAAAATTTCAAATACAGCAAGTGTCTTGGCAAGTTCAAAAATTCAATTTTTTTTTTAAACCTTACTTAGGAATCAGACAACTAACATTAGAAGGTCATCACTAATTACACGCATTGGAACCTCTGTCCTTGGCTACTCAAACTATCCATAAAATACTTAGTTTGTTCTACTTTAATCTTCCAGCTATTTCAAACATCGTTCGCTATCCTCGGATCTCACAAAATTTTCTGGACACTTCTCATATTCGTTGTCTGACAACTATGGGCTTCTGCTAGCCTATAAACACAATATATGCTGTATAGCACTGGAGCAAACCATGACGATATACTAAGTTACAACAGTCTTTTCTCTAGGGAACCTATTCAATTTGAGATTCATTATAATGTACTTACCTTGAGAACCGATGCACTGGTAACTCTACTTTATGGTTCGTTGTCACGGCGGCTCCACTCTACGGTTCGTCGTCACGGTGGCTCTGCTCTACGGCACATTACTCGGCGCTTCACTTAGTCTTCTCAGACCAGTCAGCTTTTCCGGTTAGCATCCTCTGTAGGTAAACCTCCTAGATCAGAACTCCCCGTAGGTATCCTTCTCCGATTAAACTTTCCATAAGTAGCGCCAGTGATCGTCTTTGAATCATTATAATGAGAACTCAAATCTTAACAGGTTCCTATCCTTTAGTAGTTTCATAAACCGTTGTTTCTATGTCTGCCATCTTATCTAGGGTCATTCTATTTGTGGACTTTCACTTTCTATTTAGCTCCAAGCATAATTCTTAACTCAATTTTCCCTATCGGATAGCCACTTACTTTATAGGGAATCTATTAGCCACTAACATCTCTATGGTTCTTGGTCCCACCTTGAGACCATAACCTGGTGGCTACTGAGGTTTCCAGCTTTCGTATGGTTCTGTTAAGGAACTATCTCTTAGGTATTTGGAACCTAGGCAAAACTCACTCATATTTTCTCAGGGTTCCCACTCTCACAGGGGTCATAGTTCTGAGATTTCTCTCGCCTAAGCAATATTAACTTCATAATGTCTATTGATTCTTGGTACTAATATTGGTATACTTACTACTGGGTACCTACAACTCTCATAGGCACTAGTATGACATAACTGTCTCCCCAGAATTACTGGGTACTTTCCCTCTTCTGTCAATTGATCACCACCGTCAAGGACTTAATCAA
This sequence comes from Acacia crassicarpa, assembly GCA_034222035.1. NCBI lineage: Eukaryota > Viridiplantae > Streptophyta > Magnoliopsida > Fabales > Fabaceae > Acacia > Acacia crassicarpa. The sequence continues at coordinate 39,249,028 of JAWXYG010000009.1, read as the reverse complement.
AAGATCTTCGTCCCCGGAGCCACGCCCCTTTGCACGCATGGTGTCTGGCCTCTACAAGGTAGGGATTTTCTTCTCAGGGTACCTTAACAAGTTATTATTTTGACAAGGACATTAAATCGATAGGTTACTATCCAAGGGAAACCTAAACAGTAGGTTACTGTCTACCGGAAAACTTAAGTCGTACCGACTTCTCTGTACCACTTCCCTTGAAACTCTGAGTGGGGATTTAACTTAGATTCCGATTCCCATATCAAAAGTCTTAAAGTTTAACAACAGAAACCATATTCTGTGCCATCTACTCTATATCAAGGCCTCCCGAGCCTAACCCTTTTCCTTATGATGTACGTCCTTTTTGTATCACAACACCAGTATTGTATCAGTACTTGTACTTGTTTTTTTTCGAAATACTTTTAAAACCATGGCTTAGAGCCTAACTTAGTTAGTCAAACCGATTGGCCAGGTAGGCGTCTATCATGGGAGCCTCACCGTGCTAGGGTGACTGATTGGCTGATCCACATAGACTCGGCCCTACCTTCGGCACCAATGGTTTACTGTAACTGAGTCGGGTTCATACCAGATAAAACACTTTTGAAAGCTTAGAACCTAACTCCGCTACTCAGACAATCCGACTAGGCAGGTGTATTTGTGGAAGGCTCGACGAATTCAAGGAAACTGATTGCCAACCACAAAACCCCTTTCTAGATATCAGACTGTTTGGAGTAACTTAGTTAACTTCGTGCCAGAATGCCTGCTCTGATACCAAAATGTAACACCCCAACTTTTCTAAAGCATTTTCGAAATTATTTGATCAGAGTTCAAAATAATTTAACCAGAGTTGAGCAACGAAATGATTTTAAATACAAAGTAACTGATATACAACCACTGTAGTGTACTGGTTTGTTGATACAAAGAGTTCGAAAGACTATACATATCTACAGGACTTTCTCCAGCAAGTCCTTCTGCCTGCTGCTTACCCTTGTTTCTGTTTCTGTTCACTCCGAAAATCCTGAAGCTACAGTAAGAGCTGAGGTTCAATACCCATTGAACCTCAGGTAACGGTTAACCTCATGCTTATGTATCAAATATGTATGACAGATATTCATGTCAAAACAGCAATAATCACATACATTATTCATATATTCACATAATAACATAACACAGCCACTGCAATATGCATGTTATTATAGTCTGCACTATTCACCAGTGCCACGGTGTACATCCGTGTCCTCAGCGCTAGGAAAACATAACGGCGTTATCAAGACTATAACCCGTATCAAGATGTATGTGTATGATCAATTTTCAAAAACAATAACTCAGACTATCTATCACATATAAGCATACCATAAGCATCAGAGTTAAGGTTACAATACGCGTCCGTACCTCCGTTCGGTGTGAATAGTAATTTACTATTCATGTATACGGTACTATTCACGTATACGGTACTATTCACGTATACGGTACTATTCATGTATACGGTACTATTCACGTATACTCAAACTTCCTTTGAATCTGACTCCGGAATCCTCGGATATCCTATAATATCATTTTTATCAGTGACCATTAATTTTCAGCATTTGCGGAAACTATGTTGGATATTCACTATTCATGTGAATAGTACCAGTAAAAATATTTTTACCGTGCCGGTAAATATTTTTTACTGTGCCAGTAAATAATATTTACTATCCAAGGATAATTCTTTTCTGATGTGACAGATCAGACTAAGCTGCAGCCACAGAGCATACTCAGAAAAACTCTATCTGGCATTTCTACTATAATTACCAAAAGAAACTACCAAATATTAAGACTAGAGACCAAAGAACTTACCCTTGAAGTTCCTGCTCATTCTCTCCAGCTTCAAGAACTTTACTCTAAACTCTCTCTCTAACTCTAAGAATTCTCACTCTTCTCTTAAACTCAATTGTTGTTCTCTGAGTTTGGTGTGAAGAAAATGAAGAAATGAAGCCTCTATTTATAGTGAAAAAGCATGACACTATTCATACTTTATCAGGTCAGATTTTGGCCGTTGGATCTTGACTTTAAATATGGCTTCATCTCAACCGTCCAATCCATTTGCTTACGTCATCGATGACGTCATCAAGATGCTTACGTCATCGATGACGTCATCATGACGATGACACTTTCTTACTCTTTTGCATTTATCCTATAAAGATTCCCTGATCGGTGTTCTAATCGCGTTATATTAGAAATTCTCAAGAATCCGGAAGCACAGCCTTGAAGTTCTATTTTTCCGCTTCAGAAATATCTGGGTCAACTAAATTTTTGATCCTATTTAGGGTATTCCGTAACCTGCCGAAGATTTTAAGTCGGACACTGACGGTTACAGAAATTACTTCGGGTGACACCATCTTCTAGACAAAAATTCACTGATTCATAATATGTGCAGTTGTTTACTACTTAGTTCAAGGATTTTGAGTTATGATTTATTTCCTACAGATTCCACTATCTGTCCTGCTTCAAAATATCGGTTCAACCTATCTCAAATAATCATTCCGCCGATTACGGAAATGACTTCGGAGATAACCCACTCTGAGATAAAAATTCACTTATTTATAATATACCCTTACTTTAAAAACCTAATTCACGGTTTATTGGAAATAATTTTATTTCTATTGTTTTCCAAAGTAAAAGATATTATATTATAATATTATTATTATTGAGTGGGTCCCGCGCGCAAAATTTTTCAAACTTCACGGGTGTTGGCAGAGGAGAAATAATTTGACGTGGGTCCCGCATGAATAGTAAATACGTATTTTCAAATAGTGAATACGTATTTAGGAATAGTAAATACCGTATTTTTGAATAGTGAATACGTATTTGTAAATAGTAAATACTTTTCACATTTCTCAAAATATCGATTAAATACCGTATTTATAAAAAGTGAATACGTATTTGTGAATAGTAAATATGTATATGTGAATAGTAAATACTATTCACGTCCCACAAAATACCGTTTCAAAATTCGCCATTTTCAAAAGTAGAGCCTAGTAGTCCTCCAAAAATAGGCTAGTTTTCAAGTCTTTAGGTCCAAAATTCAGGATGTTACAAGATAAGGATAGAAAATTTATACTAAATGGACTACTCTCTTATCCTTAATATAGATTTTAAATATAAGACATATTTTTATATTTGTCAACTTTTTATAATTTATCTTTATTGATGCTCTTTCAATACTAATGAAGTAAAAGAGAGGAGGAAATTAAAAAAGATAACTAAATTGTATTTTTTTTAAAAAATATTATATTAATTACTTTAACTAATTTTTTTAATATAGTTAAATTAAGTAAATATGTCTTATATTAATAAAAATAAGATAGGATAATAAAGATAAAAGGTAAAAGCTAATGTACATTATGCTATTCAGAAAGTTGGTATGCATCATCACAAAATATAGAAGTACTGCAATATCTGTACGTAAAGTCCTCAAAAGCTATGGCTATAAAAATTGGCATGCATTATATACAAAACTTGTCAGTCTCATATATTATATTTTGATAACAAATAAAATTCTGCATCTCATGGTACAATGAAGATATAAATTTTGTTTTGTTAATATATGAGACTGACAAGTTTTGTATTGATTGTGGGGATAATTGCAAACCTGTTCAGTCCTTTTTGTAAGTACCAAGACATTTTGAATAAAGTTGGTCTGCTTATTATAATTATTACTTCTACTATTTTCTGAATGTTACATATTCTATGTCCACTCTTTCACAGAGCTTCGTGTCTTATAAACTGTCATCTTTGTTCTTGAGCAAAAACAAACTGTCATCTTTGCAAGTATATTTATTCCAGAGATTTATGATCCTACCACCTTGCTCCGGCGAGCTTGGATGGATTTTGAATTTCAGGTACGTTTTTGCACATAAAAATACTGTAAAGTTATATCTCATTAATTAATATATATCACTTTGATCTTATTTATAACTCTATTTTGACTAAATCTCACATAAGGTAATTATTTTAATATATAATTATGAGGTAAATTTTTAACTTTGTCTTTTGTCTTTTTTTATGACTGGGTATTTTTCAACTATTTTTTCTCTCTTTATCTTCACGAGTACAATTAATATAGGTAAAATTATTATAATCTTATTTATTATATAGAACTAAACTTATAAATAAAACTAAATTTTTTAGTTAAAATAAACATATAAATAAGACTAGAATAATATTTACAATTGGTTATGCTTTTCTTGCCTCGCGTGCCCCCAAAAGTTGTGTTGTTTTTCAGTTGCTGAAGCGACACTGGTGAAAATGTCATGTTGGTACTTGGTACCATATAAGATAAAATCAAACACGTGAGACTGTGAGAGGTTAATATTAACTTTGGATAATCCTCCGAATTTTATATTTTTATCTTGCCCTACTACTATTGTAACATTCTGAATTTTGGACCTAAAGACTAGAAAATTAGCCTATTTTCGGAGGACTATTAGACCCTATTTTTGAAAATGAATTTAGAATCAGTATTTTATTGGACATGAATAGTGTTTACTATTCACAAATACGTACATGAATAGTATTCACTATTCACAAATACGTATTCACTTTTTATAAATACGGTATTTAATCGATATTTTGAGAAATATGAAAAGTATTTACTATTCACAAATACGGTATTTACTATTCAAAAATACGGTATTTACTATTCCTAAATACGTATTCACTTTTTGAAAATACGTATTTACTATTCATGCGGGACCCACGTCAAAATAATTCTCCTCCTGCCGACACATTCACGGGAGAAATTTTGAAAAATTTGACGCGGGACCCACTCAATAATAATATTATTATAATATAATATCTTATACTTTGGAAAATAATAGAAATAAAATTATTTCCAATAAACCGTGAATTAGGTTTTTAAAGTAAGGGTATATTATAAATAAGTGAATTTTTATCTCAGAGTGGGTTATCTCCGAAGTCATTTCCGTAATCGGCGGAATGATTATTTGAGATAGGTTGAACCGATATTTTGAAGCAGGACAGATAGTGGAATCTGTAGGAAATAAATCATAACTCAAAATCCTTGAACTAAGTAGTAAACAACTGCACATATTATGAATCAGTGAATTTTTGTCTAGAAGATGGTGTCACCCGAAGTAATTTCTGTAACCGTCAGTGTCCGACTTAAAATCTTCGGCAGGTTACGGAATACCCTAAATAGGATCAAAAATTTAGTTGACCCAGATATTTCTGAAGAGGAAAAATAGAACTACAAGGCTGTGCTTCCGGATTCTTGAGAATTTCTAATATAACGCGATTAGAACACCGATCAGGGAATCTTTATAGGATAAATGCAAAAGAGTAAGAAAGTGTCATCGTCATGATGACGTCATCGATGACGTCATCGATGACGTAAGCAAATGGATTGGACGGTTGAGATGAAGCCATGTTTAAAGTCAAGATCCAACGGCCAAAACCTGACCTGATAAAGTATGAATAGTGTCATGCTTTTTCACTATAAATAGAGGCTTCATTTCTTCATTTTCTTCACACCAAACTCAGAGAACAACAGTTGAGTTTAAGAGAAGAGTGAGAATTCTTAGAGTTAGAGAGAGAGTTTAGAGTAAAGTTCTTGAAGCTGGAGAGAATGAGCAGGAACTTCAAGGGTAAGTTCTTTGGTCTCTAGTCTTAATATTTGGTAGTTTCTTTTGGTAATTATAGTAGAAATGCCAGATAGAGTTTTTCTGAGTATGCTCTGTGGCTGCAGCTTAGTCTGATCTGTCACATCAGAAAAGAATTATCCTTGGACAGTAAATATTATTTACTGGCACAGTAAAAAATATTTACCGGCACGGTAAAAATATTTTTACTGGTACTATTCACATGAATAGTGAATATCCAACATAGTTTCCGCAAATGCTGAAAATTAATGGTCACTGATAAAAATGATATTATAGGATATCCGAGGATTCCGGAGTCAGATTCAAAGGAAGTTTGGGGATACGTGAATAGTGCCGTATACGTGAATAGTGCCGTATACATGAATAGTGCCGTATACATGAATAGTAATTTACTATTCACGTGGAAGGAAGGTACGGACGCGTATTGTAACCTTAACTCTGATGCTTATGGTATGCTTATATGTGATAGATAGTCTGAAATTCTGTTTTTGAAAATTGATCATACACATACAACTTGATACGGGTTATAGTCTTGATAATGCCGTTATGTTTTCCTAGCGCTGAGGACACGGATGTACACCGTGGCACTGGTGAATAGTGCAGACTATAATAACATGCATATTGCAGTGGCTGTGTTATGTTATTATGTGAATATGAGAATAATGTATGTGATTATTGCTGTTTTGACATGAATATCTGTCATACATATTTGATACATAAGCATGAGGTTAACCGTTACCTGAGGTTCAATGGGTATTGAACCTCAGCTCTTACTGTAGCTTCAGGATTTTCGGAGTGAACAGAAACAGAAACAAGGGTAAGCAGCAGGCAGAAGGACTTGCTGGAGAAAGTCCTGTAGATATGTATAGTCTTTCGAACTCTTTGTATCAACAAACCAGTACACTACAGTGGTTGAATATCAGTTACTTTGTATTTAAAATCATTTCGTTGCTCAACTCTGGTTAAATTATTTTGAACTCTGATCAAATAATTTCGAAAATGCTTTAGAAAAGTTGGGGTGTTACATTTTGGTATCAGAGCAGACATCCTGGCACAGAGTTAACTAAGTTACTCCAAACAGTCCGATATCTAGAAAGGGGTTTTGTGGTTGGCAATCAGTTTCCTTGAATTCGTCGAGCCTTCCACAAAAACACCTGCCTAGTCGGATTGTCTGAGTAGCGGAGTTAGGTTCTAAGCTTTCAAAAGTGTTTTATCTGGTATGAACCCGACTCAGTTACAGTAAACCATTGGTGCCGAAGGTAGGGCCGAGTCTATGTGGATCAGCCAATCAGTCACCCTAGCACGGTGAGGCTCCCATGATAGACGCCTACCTGGCCAATCGGTTTGACTAACTAAGTTAGGCTCTAAGCCATGGTTTTAAAAGTATTTCGAAAAACAAGTACAAGTACTGATATAATACTGGTGTTGTGATACAAAAAGGACGTACACCCTAAGGAAAAGGGTTAAGAGATTAAAACCCTGATATAGAAAGGATGACATAGAATATGGTTTCTATTGTTGAACTTTAAGACTTTTGATATGGGAATTGGAGTCTAAGTTAAATCCCTGCCCAGAGTTTCAAGGGAAGTAGTACAGAGAAGTTGGTATGACTTAAGTTTTCCGGTAAATAATAACCTACTGTTTAGGTTTCCCTTGGATAGTAACCTATCGATTTAATGTCCTTGTCAAAATAATAACTTGTTAAGGTACCCTGAGAAGAAAATCCCTACCTTGTAGAGGCCAGACACCATGCGTGCAAAGGGGCGTGGCTCCGGGGACGAAGATCTTTTGATTAAGTCCTTGACGATGGTGATCAATTGACAGAAGAGGGAAAGTACCCAGTAATTCTGGGGAGACAGTTATGTCATACTAGTGCCTATGAGAGTTGTAGGTACCCAGTAGTAAGCATACCAATATTAGTACCAAGAATCAATAGACATTATGAAGTTAATATTGCTTAGGCGAGAGAAATCTCAGAACTATGACCCCTGTGAGAGTGGGAACCCTTAGAAAATATGAGTGAGTTTTGCCTAGGTTCCAAATACCTAAGAGATAGTTCCTTAACAGAACCATACGAAAGTTGGAAACCTCAGTAGCCACCAGGTTATGGTCTCAAGGTGGGACCAAGAATCATAGAGATGTTAGTGGCTAATAAATTCCCTTTAAAGTAAGTGGCTACCCGATAGGGAAAATTGAGTTAAGAATTATGCTTGGAGCTAAATAGAAAGTGAAAGTCCACAAATAGAATGACCCTAGATAAGATGGCAGACATAGAAACAACGGTTTATGAAACTACTAAAGGATAGGAACCTGTTAAGATTTGAGTTCTCATTATAATGATTCAAAGACGATCACTGGCGCTACTTATGGAAAGTTTAATCGGAGAAGGATACCTACGGGGAGTTCTGATCAAGGAGGCTTACCTACAGAGGATGCTAACCGAAAAAGCTGACTGGTCTGCGAAGACTGAGTGAAGCGCCGAGTAATGTGCCGTAGAGCAGAGCCACCGTGACGACGAACCGTAGAGTGGGGCCGCCGTGACAATGAACCATAAAGTAGAGTTACCAGTGCATCAGTTCTCAAGGTAAGTAAATTATAATGAGTCTCACATCGAATAGGTTCCCCAGAGTGAAGGTTTAAGTAATCTAGTATATCACCATGGTTTACTCCAATGCTATATAGTACATATTGTTAGACAACAAATACGAGAAGTGTCCCAAAAAGCTTGTAAAACCCGAAGATAACGGGCAAAGTTTGGAATAGCCAGATGAGTTAAGTAGAACAAACTAAACATTATACATATGGTTTGAGTAGTCAAGAACAGAGGTCCGGATGTATGTAGTTAGTAATGACCTTCTAATGTTAGTTGTCTGATTCCTAAGTAAGGTTTTAAAAAAAAATTGAATTTTTGAACTTACCAATGCACCTGCTATTTTGAAATTTTCGGAGTTTACTTTCAAATTTGTGAAATCGAGTTTTCAAATGAAATATTTTTCAACAGAATTTGAGACCACAGTGATGGTTATGATGTTGTCTTGTACAAACGGTTTTGTTAGAACCCAGAGTTTGAAACTGAGTTTTCAACTATGTTGTGGTAAAGTCAGTACAAAACTGGAAGGACAGAAGCTGTTGTAGATGTACACAGTTTGCTGGGTCTGCCAGATGTTTTAAAACGTTTGAAATCGCTGGCCTTTGATAAATGTTCTCTTTGAACAAAAAGTTTTTGGAGGGATTTTGTTTGAGAAAATGGAAATCGCACCAACAGTGAACGCACCCAATCCATAACACTTTGCCGAGGGCATATGTTTTGTTTAGTACAACCTGACTGTCTATGACTGGACTGAGTTCCGCTAGATAGGGTTGCTACTTTATGTGCCAGTGTGAACACTGGGTCTCCTGAGAAAGGGGCGGAGGTTCTCCCACATTGTTGATAATACTGTTAAAACTGGATTTGGGGATTGGGAGAAGGCGCTCACTGTACCAAATGGTTAAAATAATGGTGTGTACTCTCAATTGTAAAATTTTGTGAAATAAATTAGCTCCCTCAAAGATATGTGCCGGTAATAAAAGTTTTTGAAAATGATCCGGCAGTGAAAAATGTTTTCACGAATTTGTGATGGCAGCGATTAAATTTAAAAATGTTATAGCACTATTACTTTGTGGTATAGTGCAGATTGTGAAATGTACTGAAACCACGGAAAATTTTTCATGTTTGAAAATTTGAAAATGAGACAAGAAAATTTATTGAATATTGGATTCTGTAGGCCCAAATTACTTTCTAGGGGATGAATATTTTTATTGGTGTCTAGGAAAGTGATTGAAAGACTAAGCCCCTATTTGATGGTTATTCATTTTGTTGCCGTTGTAAAAAGTATGAAGAGATTTTCGCTAGATTTACACTTACCTAGCTAATTTATATGAGTAACAGATGACAATACCATAACAGAATGCGGACATAGTCTTGATTATACAGAATAACTGGCTTAAGTTTGAATTTAATAAGATAAAGCTGAGTTTGGCAGGAAAACTCGAAAATCCTTATGAATCCTAGAATAAGAGATTACAAACATTAGCAAGAAGGCTAAGAAGAGTAGACTATATTAATTCAAGCATCAAGAACAACAGTTGGTACAATTCCACCGCAAGCTTCGACTATCTCAAGTTTAAGTCTATTAATTTCTTCCTGAGCGGCTGCACTTGAGAGAGGACCATCAGAAGACATTGTTTTTCTCAATCTAGCTATTTGCTTCATAGTGCTTCGAATTTTTACATACGGCCAATGCTTTATTCCTCCCCTATGGCATATTTTCATTAGAACATTTTTGCATAGACGAACTTGTTGAGCCGCTTCTTGTTGAGGTAAATGGAAGAAGTCTCTAAGATCATCTATTGACATTGATGCAGCTCTAATATTTTGTTCAGCTCTTGATCGGTATGGATTACTAGGTATGGGGACTGAAGGATTATTATTTACAACCATGAGCTCTTTTCCTTTATTGGATATATTTTCTGTATTGGTTGGAAATGAACTATTAGGGAGTTCATTTTGATTTTTAGTCCATTCCAAACCAACACAGAGAGCCTCATAGTAGGCTGATATGGGATCCGACACCAGGACATACCCTAAAGATTTTTGATTCAAACAATAATTTTCTAGAAAATGTTTGACATCATCTAAATTCTTCTTACCAAAGTCAAATACTTGAGGACTGAAAGAACCTCCTTGTACGTCCTGGTGAAAGACAGCGTGGCATATCATACCAATCCTCCCATGAACTTCAAGTTTATGGTATTGAAGTCCATTGGTATGAATAATCTCTCGTAGAACATGGCAGCAACCACATGAAAATGGATTAGTAGTCTCAGTCAAGGTAGAAGCAGGATTCCTTGGTTGAGAAGGTACCGTAGACTCCATAAGTTCTGCCACATTACGACACCTTTGGACAGGTCGCCTTGATGGACCTGCTTCAGATTCCTTTCTGTTAGTAGTTGTAAAAATAGAATCTTGTATCCTTGGAGGAGGAGTAGGAATGTTAATCGTTGAGGCAGATGGATGAACGTTCATACTTACGGGATTTTGGGGAAATAAAGAAGAATAAGGGTATGATGCATTGTTTGACAAATCAGACAACATGTTAGTCTGATAGTCATGAAGTAAGGCTTCAAGAAAGAAAGGGTTGAATGAATCGGAGACTGGAATAGAGTTACTTGAACCGGCCATGTTTAAGGATAATGTGGAAGGTTATAGTGAAGATTACGATCGGAGAGGAAATGAATATTTTGTGAAGTTTGAGAGAACATGAAACATTTGCTCTTTCTTTACTCGATTTATAGCTGGGCTAGCAACGTCTAGATTTTGTTAAGCAGCATCGGATTCTCATCTGTCGTTGGCTCAGAATAGTGCAGACTTTGTTGTTATGCGGAAAATTTTATGGCACCGCACCCTAGTGCACCCTAGCCACCGTTAGGGGTCGCAGTTTCCTAGACCTTTGCAGACAGAAATCGCTATGGCATTTATTGCTAGCTGTGTTTTCAAGAAAATAAGTTTGGACGTTTATACGCACATTTATCTAAGAAATCTGTCTTAGATGTGCAACTGACTCAAGATGTCGGAATTGACATTTGAAAATAGGATTTTGAAGCGTAAGCGTGCTAAGGTGATAGTAATCTTGGGAAGGGTGACTTTCTAATAATATTAGATGAACCGGAGAGAATCCGAAGATTTGAAATGATGATGAGAATAGTATCTATGATGATACTTGGTACCAGAATTAAGAGAATTGGAGTGATAGACAAACCCAGAAAATAGAATTTTTCCTGGATCACTAGTTGGCATGCTAGTACAAAGGAAGAGGTTGAATTATAGAAAATGAAATGGAGCATTTGTGAAATGTTCCCAGTTTAATGGAGCATTGAATAGTAGGATGTATGCTAGATAAGCATGTATAAGGAAGAAGTATATTAGAGGTCTAGATAACCTTTTGATTTTATATTGTCAAATTTCGAGGACGAAATTTATTGAACGGGGGGAGAATTGTAACATTCTGAATTTTGGACCTAAAGACTAGAAAATTAGCCTATTTTCGGAGGACTATTAGACCCTATTTTTGAAAATGAATTTAGAATCAGTATTTTATTGGACATGAATAGTGTTTACTATTCACAAATACGTACATGAATAGTATTCACTATTCACAAATACGTATTCACTTTTTATAAATACGGTATTTAATCGATATTTTGAGAAATATGAAAAGTATTTACTATTCACAAATACGGTATTTACTATTCAAAAATACGGTATTTACTATTCCTAAATACGTATTCACTTTTTGAAAATACGTATTTACTATTCATGCGGGACCCACGTCAAAATAATTCTCCTCCTGCCGACACATTCACGGGAGAAATTTTGAAAAATTTGACGCGGGACCCACTCAATAATAATATTATTATAATATAATATCTTATACTTTGGAAAATAATAGAAATAAAATTATTTCCAATAAACCGTGAATTAGGTTTTTAAAGTAAGGGTATATTATAAATAAGTGAATTTTTATCTCAGAGTGGGTTATCTCCGAAGTCATTTCCGTAATCGGCGGAATGATTATTTGAGATAGGTTGAACCGATATTTTGAAGCAGGACAGATAGTGGAATCTGTAGGAAATAAATCATAACTCAAAATCCTTGAACTAAGTAGTAAACAACTGCACATATTATGAATCAGTGAATTTTTGTCTAGAAGATGGTGTCACCCGAAGTAATTTCTGTAACCGTCAGTGTCCGACTTAAAATCTTCGGCAGGTTACGGAATACCCTAAATAGGATCAAAAATTTAGTTGACCCAGATATTTCTGAAGAGGAAAAATAGAACTACAAGGCTGTGCTTCCGGATTCTTGAGAATTTCTAATATAACGCGATTAGAACACCGATCAGGGAATCTTTATAGGATAAATGCAAAAGAGTAAGAAAGTGTCATCGTCATGATGACGTCATCGATGACGTCATCAAATGGATTGGACGGTTGAGATGAAGCCATGTTTAAAGTCAAGATCCAACGGCCAAAATCTGACCTGATAAAGTATGAATAGTGTCATGCTTTTTCACTATAAATAGAGGCTTCATTTCTTCATTTTCTTCACACCAAACTCAGAGAACAACAGTTGAGTTTAAGAGAAGAGTGAGAATTCTTAGAGTTAGAGAGAGAGTTTAGAGTAAAGTTCTTGAAGCTGGAGAGAATGAGCAGGAACTTCAAGGGTAAGTTCTTTGGTCTCTAGTCTTAATATTTGGTAGTTTCTTTTGGTAATTATAGTAGAAATGCCAGATAGAGTTTTTCTGAGTATGCTCTGTGGCTGCAGCTTAGTCTGATCTGTCACATCAGAAAAGAATTATCCTTGGACAGTAAATATTATTTACTGGCACAGTAAAAAATATTTACCGGCACGGTAAAAATATTTTTACTGGTACTATTCACATGAATAGTGAATATCCAACATAGTTTCCGCAAATGCTGAAAATTAATGGTCACTGATAAAAATGATATTATAGGATATCCGAGGATTCCGGAGTCAGATTCAAAGGAAGTTTGGGGATACGTGAATAGTGCCGTATACGTGAATAGTGCCGTATACATGAATAGTGCCGTATACATGAATAGTAATTTACTATTCACGTGGAAGGAAGGTACGGACGCGTATTGTAACCTTAACTCTGATGCTTATGGTATGCTTATATGTGATAGATAGTCTGAAATTCTGTTTTTGAAAATTGATCATACACATACAACTTGATACGGGTTATAGTCTTGATAACGCCGTTATGTTTTCCTAGCGCTGAGGACACGGATGTACACCGTGGCACTGGTGAATAGTGCAGACTATAATAACATGCATATTGCAGTGGCTGTGTTATGTTATTATGTGAATATGAGAATAATGTATGTGATTATTGCTGTTTTGACATGAATATCTGTCATACATATTTGATACATAAGCATGAGGTTAACCGTTACCTGAGGTTCAATGGGTATTGAACCTCAGCTCTTACTGTAGCTTCAGGATTTTCGGAGTGAACAGAAACAGAAACAAGGGTAAGCAGCAGGCAGAAGGACTTGCTGGAGAAAGTCCTGTAGATATGTATAGTCTTTCGAACTCTTTGTATCAACAAACCAGTACACTACAGTGGTTGAATATCAGTTACTTTGTATTTAAAATCATTTCGTTGCTCAACTCTGGTTAAATTATTTTGAACTCTGATCAAATAATTTCGAAAATGCTTTAGAAAAGTTGGGGTGTTACAACTATTATTATTATTATGTAAAAGTTTATTATTATTATGTAAAAGTTTAGGTGAGTTGAGGTTTAAAATTTGATGAGGTCATATGTATAGTGAGGTTTAAAAGAACACTTATATATACATTAGTTATAGATAAAATCATATTATTTGTGAGAATAAGAAAATTTTGGTCATCACAATTTATTTATTTATTTTGCAAAGAATGACATTGATCCATCAAAGTAATTTCAGTAATTCAAAGTCATTTAATATATAAAATTTCTAATTTTGGTCTTTTAGAATACTTTTTACCAATAAACAATTTTTTTATCTCAAAACAGATTGACAATGATTTATATCCAACTTTATCTCACTTATTTCTTTTATACAAAATAAACAGCAAGACAAAACTCAAAACTAAACACTAAGCTCCGTTGGAAATAAATATTCCCAAACTGATGAGGCTACCAATAGCTTTCAAGATTAGGAATTCCAGACATTTCATTAGATTTTAAAAACTATTGTTTATCAAGTGAAAAATTCATACTCTCAAGTCATTCATAGGTTTTGTTAAGAAATTTATGACATTTCATTAGATTTTAACAATATTCATTCACGGAGTTTAAAAAAAAAATCCACACTATCAAGTTATTCACAAGTTTTGTTAAAGAATTCACAATATTTAATTTGGTTTTAACAACTTTTTTCACTAAGTAAAAAATTCATACTATTAAGTTATTCACAAATTTTGTTAAGAAATTCACTATATTTCATTAGGTTTTAACAATTTTCGTTTTGCCATAAAAAAATTCACAAGTTGTTAAAATATGACGGTGTGACCTTTTTATCGAAAGTTGTTAAAACCAAATCAAATATTGTGAATTCCTTAACAAAAATTGTGAATGACATGATAGTGTGACTTTTTTACTCGACAAATGAAAGTTGTTAAAACCTAATCTAATGTTATTAATTTCTTATGACCTGATAGTGTGACTTTTTTACTTGGTAGATGAAAATTGTTAAAATCTAATGAAATTTTGTGAATTTCTTAACAAAACTTGTTAATGACCTCATTGTGTGAATTTTTTATTGAGTGAATAGAAGTTGTTAAAACCTAATAAAATGTTGTAAATTTCTAAACAAAATTTGTGAATGAGCTAACAATGTAAATCTTTTTGTTGGGTAAATAAAAATTGTTAAAATCTAATGAAATATTATGAATTTCTCATTAAAACTTGTGAATGAGCTTGAGTTAAAGTTAAAGAATTAAGTTATATATTTGTTTGCACAATATATATTGAAAAGGATAATGTTTTTGGCAAAACAAGTGAGAATTCAAATCCCATCCCCACCACTTTGGGAATATTTATTCCCACTGAGCTTTGACGAAGGGTAGCCGGCGGCAATTTGCTAGCTGTCACTGGCCGCCGACTACAATAGGGGATTTTGCTGCTTCTTCTTTTTTTTTTTTGGAAATATGTATTAGGGCATCTTTATCATTTCCTTTTAATTTCAAAAAGGACAAATTGAGTTTAACACTTCTTTAAAATTATGAACATTTGAAACACTTTTTTGTCTTTTAGCATTTTTAAAATTCTTTTACTAGGATTTTCCCTAATTTTTATATGTATGTATATTGAGTTTGATTCAGCTTTTTTTATTTTGTTGGGGGTTAATACAATATTTGGTTTTCTAAATTTGCTCTTATTTTAGTTTTGATCCCTCAAGTTTTAAATTATGGGTTTTGGTCCCTTGAGGAGGTGAAATAATCTAGTTTTTCATTAAATTATAAGGACACGTTTTGAACAAAATAAAGTTTAAAAAACTAAAACCTATAATTTAAAACTTGAAGAATAAAACCAAAATGAAAGTAAACTTGAATGATTAAAGATTGTATTAAACTTTTTTTTAATCAACTATCCTCACATGTTTTAACAAGATTTGCACAAGTACAAAACTACTTAAATCATCATCGGTAGCAAAAGATAAAAATCTAATGTCGCCCATATGGGACCTTAGCCAGAAACATAAACAGAATTTGTGTGTTGACCAACTATATAATGAGCAGCGCAGGTCTATCCTGCAGAGCTTACTCAAATAGGATCAGCAACCCTCCAAATGCATTATTGCTTGTTACCACTGTTTAGTAGCAGCAAACTCACGCATTTGCTGACCCAATAAATGTCAAAAAACAAAAATGTCAAGTCTCAGTTATTTTGACAGGGACAATAGTATTCATAAATTGAATATATATATATATATATATATGGTTAAGGTGTAGATTTACCAACGAACTATTACCTGAGGAGCGTCTGGCACAAAAAACAATTAAAGGGACCAAATTGGTTAACGAACTATTAAATAGTGAAAAAAAAAACCAAATAGCAATTTTTTTTAAAAAAAAAAACAACAACAACTATCACTATTACATTAAAATATGAGGCACTAGCGTAAGACGGTGGTGAAGATGGTGGAAAAAAGAGCGGTTAAACCTTCTTGTTGGATAAGGCAAACACCAACAGAGATGAGACCTATGCGAGCAGGCGCTGTGGCAGCGACGGTTGCTGCT
Organism: Acacia crassicarpa; assembly: GCA_034222035.1. Taxonomy (NCBI): domain Eukaryota; kingdom Viridiplantae; phylum Streptophyta; class Magnoliopsida; order Fabales; family Fabaceae; genus Acacia; species Acacia crassicarpa. The sequence continues at coordinate 39,232,532 of JAWXYG010000009.1, read as the reverse complement.
TGTGGCATCGGAGGGACGCAACCAGGGTGCAAGGCGTGTGCTAGTCGAAAGCTGTGAACTGCTGAATGAGTTCAAGAGGGTGAGTGGAACACTCAACAACAATGGAAGCTTTGGAAACGCAACGCCGACATCGCCGACATCGTGACAATCAATGGAAGATGGAGACACTAAGACAGTGACGGGGTAATAGTTCGTTGGCGAATCTGCTCAAAATTGTGTTTTTTTCCACTTTTTAATAGTTTGTTGGCCAATTTAGTCCCTTCAATTATTTTTTGTGCCAGACGCTCTTTGGGTAATAGTTTGATGACAAATCTGCACCTTAATCCATATATATATTTGCACAAGAGAAAATGGTACTCAATGCACAGTTGTGTCTATGGACCCTCAACTTCTGTGACTGTCCTAACCTGCACTTTCTTGTATAGCTCTACAGAACCAGAAGAAAGAAGGTAAAGATATTTACAATTAACTAATAACCCACGTACGTAACATTCAAAAATCACATGATCTTGTCAGAATTTAACAGGTAGTCAAAATTTCAGCTCCAGTCCTAGTGATCAAAATGGTGTGCTCAAACTGAGCGGCAGGACTCCCATCAGCAGTCACAGTTGTCCAATTGTCTGGCCATGTAATGCACTTGATGCTTCCCATTGTGAGGATAGGTTCTGCAGCAACAACGGAAGAAGATTCAAAGACTGCCCAACTTATTCAAAACTCTAAGAAAACAACCCAAGTCTTGTTATCATGCGTACGTAAATTTATACGTAAGATATGTACCCTTGACAGGGATTCAAACCATTGAGAATTTGAAGTTTTGTAATGGAAGCTCAAATGAGTTAGCTTGAGATTCTCATTTTCAGCTATGACACAAGGGATGTGAGCAAAAGGGGTGACAAAGATCACCAAAAAGTACCATGACAAAAATTATGTGTATTGCTTGATGACCAAATGGAACATGAATTAGTACATGTGCATGGAAATACAAGAAAGGTACAGAGAGACGTAGCATTGAATCAATATCAAGAACAATATGACATACTACCTAATGCTTGGGAGTCAACTTAGTTATAACTATAATGTTCTGTTGATTGAATTTTATGGAAAAAAGAAAGAAAGAACCCCTGAAGAAGTGGCAGCTAGGAATGGGAGTGAGATGAATGCATACTAAGAAATTAAGCATGTTAATAAGACATTATTCGAAACTTCAAAAAGTATGCATGTGAACAGTTTTAATTTTATTGAGGTTGCAGTATCTGATCTCATTTTGTGTCCCCCCGTCTTAATCAGCGTACATGCTTTTAGATAGTAGTGCTAATGCTAAGCATTCTCCCCAGTGACAGGGTAAGCAGAGTTGAGTTTTATACAATTTTTGACACTCCATGTCATGGCTAAGCTAAGCTCCATTATTCGATTGTTTTATTATTTTTTTCTTTGGCTATGATTCCACTATTCAAAGTTTGCATCTCAAGAAAAACGAATAAAACCTGAAAGAAAAACCACCTAGCTCCAGAGAATCAAGACCTCCTTGAGATACTGAAATCCTGCCTAACTTGTTCGCTTTCAACTAACTTAGGTTGAACACTCACAGGAACACATACACCCATCCTTAAATATTTCCACCCCCATTCTGTTGTTATTCGTCTAGGTCATACTGCCCCAAACAACCCATCGTCCCATAACAGCCCTTATTTTCTGTTTCTGGAATAAACCCTCCCACTACTGGCAGTCTACCAATGACTATGTAAAGAATGAAACAGTAGGTGTGGGGAAAAATCTCAACCAAAAAAAAAAATAAGAAAAGGAAAGCATATTTAAGAAATAAGTTAACGCAATACTGAGGGAATAACTTTGGTTAGTGATGTTTAGTTCAGTTTCTAGGTAAAAATAGTCATAGACTTACCTATTGTAAATGTTTGGCCTTCAACCATACAACCAGGTTTGTCATTACCTGTCAAGCAACGAAATAAAAAATATAAGTTCATTAAAAATTGCTACGTTTGTAACTAAGACGTATAGTTCTTAAAACAACAAAGAGGGGAAGCCATATTAAATATGTTTTGGTCCTTTTGTACAATCTATCATTTAGTAGAAAATGAAAAATAAGTCAGTTACAAAACACAAACCAAATGTTAGTTTGCCAGCCTTCAAGCTTTATCAGCAGGATTTTTTCCATGAAAAGATCTGATCCCATCATTGTTGAAAATCAAAAGGACTAAAGGTAGCAATTTAGCTTTGCCAAGGAACCAAGGCCCTCATAACACACTATTAAAAAAATTAAGAACATTGGAGTTAGGCAACCGCTACTCCATTAGCATATGTAGGAAAAGCAAGATACAAATATGCAATTTAACAAGGATTTGATTGTTAGGCAGGCTACCATTGCAAGACAGTAAAAGCAACAGGAGAAAAATATGATACAGGCAATAGTTCACTTACGATGGTGAAAAATTATTGGCTCGGAATGAAAAACCGTTCCCACACCATGACCAACAAAACGCTCCACTACACCATAGCCATACTTTTCAGCATGCTCACTGAAAAATGTTTCAAACGTAAGGAAAAAGTTTAAAACACTACAACCACCACAAGCCTTATCCCACTAGGTGTGGTAAAAAAAAAATTGTATAGTTGATCAAAGAAACATATATAACTGCTATCTATACAGCCAAGAGAAGTTACGTAGGTGCTAGTGGCACATATGCAGGACAGTCAATGGCAGCTTCAAAGAGCCTTCTTTTGAAGCTTCTGCTGTCATGTTGCCATAGTATTTTTATTTTCCAGATTAGTCCTTTGGTTATCTCTGTCTCATCAGGAATAGATTTCATTAAGCCTTACTAAGTTATCCTATATTACGGTTACAACATAACAATTCACCCTATAAATATAATCACCATGCTTATAGCAAGACTAAGCAAAAAATAACAGATACCACTTTCCCAAATTAATCTCTTGGAGAATGCTTTAGACCATACAAAACACACGCCTTCCCTTTTATTAATTCAAGCCAAACCCAGGGGAATCTTAATCTTAGCTTTTTTTTTTTAATTTTGAATTTAGAGTTTGACGACTAATCTTGCTTTGCATCTTTCCATAGCTATCTGAAATGTCCTTTATGGTGAATAGCCATTTACACCTAACTAGTTTCATCCCTCTTGACAGCTTTACCAAGTCAAGTCTTGTTATTATCAAGCGCTTCCATATTGATCACAAAGACACATTTTAAGAGATAGAGAATCAATTTTACTTGTATCATTTATCTCGAGAAAGAATTGCTGCAGTGCCTATGTCTACGCATAGAAAACAAGGAAGTTCAACTTAATCCACGAGCTATTGATTATGTTTCTACCTTTGCTTCAGTATTTAGTATAGTAATTAGAGAGAGATAAAAAAAAACAATATTCATTTAATGATCATAGGTTAAGCAGTGTTAAAAATGAAAACCATGGATTTTACATAGAAGGTTCCATGAAAGAAAGATTTCCCTATGACTAAAGAGTAAGAGGCAACTTCCTTAAAATAAACAGCATATGTAACTTGACTGTTCAAGAAGAAGGCATCTAATGCTAAGCTGGTGCTGGTACAAGTTTTATTTTGAACTGATGAATGATGATAACTCACTTCTTCATTGTCCTATGGCTAGGAATATTTAGTCCCAGTTCTTTTCTAACTCCGTCTCCAGTCTGTAATGGATTTGGCAAATGCTACAAAATAGAATTGGATGGTATTAAAGATGACTGAAGGAAGTTTATCTAGTGTCTGTATGTCTTAATTCTTGTTGGAGAAGGAACATATTGCTATACATGTCATGTTCAAGGAATCTCTCTCTTGGCAAACAGATTTCACAAGCAATACATGATAAGTGCTGGCAGTTTCATGACTACAGATCATGTAGGTTTGTCTTTATTATGATCCTACAAATGTACCTGATTCTCTTCCCAATTTTTCTAAAAGGAGCACCATCCTTGCAAACAGCTATTCCCCTCTCCATGCACTCTTCAGTTACCTATCAACATAAGGAAAAATAGTGTGGTTGATGCAAAACCCAATTCTTTGCGTAAGACATCACTCAATGCAACATATGTCAACTAACAAACACCTACCTTAACAAGCTTTCTCATAGCATCAGTTACATCCCCGCAGAAAAATGTCTTTGATGTGTCTCCATGATATCCCTAATACAGAATAAATATGGCATGAGATAATTTGGTCGCTAAAAATAGCATGCTTATATCATGAAACCATAAAAGGCATTCAGCTTACACATAGGTGTGCTGTTTTAGTATTTTATGAATTTAGTCTACCTAAAAATAAGGAGAAAAGGAGAGAATGTTTGCAATTTTGCGATCAGCATGGTACCCATTACCCAATAGACAGGCCTGAAGTTTCAAACAACTATTGTACAAAGCATCATATAATCACGTGCATGAGACAGACTCCTTATATGTTCCTTAACTACTGAGTTGATCACTAAAAAGAAGCCACGTGAAGTGCTCGATCTATAAACTATTGAATTTAGAGGGATAAAACATGCTTTATTAATCTTTGTATAAAAAGAGTGTACGTATAGATATAGGCAAACCTAGAGCTAACCCTAGAATCTAATAAATTAAAATAGTTAAGATATAATATCCTAAGATATAATATATCCATATCTATTCTTAAGATATAATAAATATCACACTTAATAATAAGATAACGATTAATCTAAATAATCCATAATATTCTAACATAAAAAAATGAGCTGTTTTAAAGTTGAGTGTTCACTTAACGCCGACTTAATTCTCATAAAAATTGATGAGCTTACATTCAGATAGACCGTCACATCAATGTTAATAATGTCACCATTCTGCAAATAATGATAATTGTCATTAGTTATGAGTCATATGCATGTCAAGAAAGAAGCCAAAAAGAAAGTAATGCTCGCAAAACCTGTAACTGCCGGGAATCAGGTATTCCATGGCACATGCACTCATTAACAGATGTGCACACACTTTTTGGAAATCCACCATATCCAAGGGGTGAGGGATAAGCACCAGCATCAACTATCATCTGGTGCACTGCTTTATCAATTTCATTTGTTGTTATAGATGGCTGAAAATATAACCCATGTCTAAGTCAAACAATGAAAGTGGTGCAAAATGAAGAGGTAGATATGGAATGAAAGACAATAAATCATGGCAAAACATTAAAAGGAGACCTTTGTATTAAACAAATAACATTCACTACAAAATAGATATGAGCTTCAAATCATTGATTGCAACTTCTCAACCACTTGCATTTTTTAAATGAAAAATGAAATGATCCAATAGAAATGAAATAAATATAGAACAAAGGATTGGGATCCATCCAACATGAATAAGAGAAGCCACACAAGAGGGTATTCCATTTCCTCTGTATGCCACAAAGAGCACGTCTGTAAGACTAGAAAATCAAAACTAGTCATGATTAGACAGTAAAGATCACTGGCATTAAGTTTTCCTTTCCTTCCAAATAGCAGATAGCCACATATATATTGACTCATTTTCTATGGTGTCAACAAATTCAAAACATCAAATTTCACCAACGTATTTAACTTATAGAAGCTAGAGTGAAGTAGATAACTCACATCTAATAAGCCTAATTTAATATAGGCTTTATGCCACCAGGCTAAGTTTCTTCTATCTTCAACATTTTCAGAATTTAAGTAGCTGAAGGTTGGAAGATGTGCAAAGATCGTCAGCTTAAATACTTCTTTGGAGTAAGAATAACTTCAATATATAATGTCATTCTTATGGTTATACATTCATGACCACATGATTTCAAGAAATAATACATTCTAGTAACATATTTCATATTCACGACCAGATCAACAAATATGATGATAGAAACCTATGTCAACATTGTCAAGTACTCTTGGGCAAAAAAAAAAAAAAACATTGTCAAGTACTCAAGTGTTAAACAAGATTGTTAGTGACAAACCAAATCCATGCACTACACACTAATTTGAACAGAGGTTAATTTGAAGAAATAATAAATTAATAATCAAAATGAAATCCCACATGCAAAGGTAGGTAACAGCAAATAAGTTATTTACAAAATAGACTGAAAAGAGAAAATCTTACCATAACCAATGTTCCAGCATAATTCAAGACCCGAGCAGCCAGCTCACATGCAGCCCTCATTTTAGCAATGCCATCAGAATTAAGAATTTGATACCCACTTGAAATTTCTGGCAATGTATTTGAATCAACATAAGGAGGCTTTGGTATATTGTCAGGGACAGGGAGACGTGGTGATACTCTACCACGCCTCAATGGAGGCCTTTTCTTGACATCTGCAACACCTTGAAGCTCGCGTTGTCTACATATGATTGAGCAATTTAAGTCTTTATTTGGATAAAAGAAAGAGATGAATGAGCAAAGAAGTGGACCAAGATTTTATGTTCTGAAGAAAGAATTTTGATATGAAAGGCGACGTGAAAAGAAACTAATGAACCTGATTAAGAGTCCAGAAAATGCAAGTTAGGTCCATAAACGACAGAGCATAACTCAGCTGCAACCACATACGCTTACCTTTTGATCCTAATGGCCTCCTCCAATCCTGAAATCTTCCTAGAGAAAACCACAAGTTGTTTCCTCGAAGCTGATTTGTTTCCTGGAACGTGAAAATTCATAAAACGAGTTAATTATACCAGCGGCGTCTGGTAACCGAGCATCCTAATCCTTCAAGTACTCGAAATCCCATTTGCAATATACTTGCATACGAGATATATGACAGATTCAAGATATTGGCAATGCAATAATGAACACGCAAGATCCTGGATATTTCATATATTTTGCAGCCAGGTCTGCAACAAATAGGATTTCATTTCATAATACTTATAGCAATTGAAACACCTACCTACCAAATGCCACGAAGGAATAATTCAACGGTGCTTCAGTTGTGAAATGGGAGGCATCAGAAGCCTTGAAATGCAATAATTCAGGGACTCTCGTTGATGTAAAATAGGAAAAGCTAACTACTTTTCTTTCACTACATTTGTTGTTCGAGACCTAAGGATATTACTGGGGGAAAAAATCTGCTCCATCATAAAATTCTACTTTTAAAGGAAAAAAGGAGTTCAAGATGAACTGACGAACCAGAAAACGTAGAGCGGGAAAGGGCAATCGAAGCTCCCATAAAAAGAGTAGAATTTGACGAAGAAAACGGTTCGCCGTGCGTGGAGGACAGTTTGAGAAATGCACCATGAGACGGTGAAGAAGTGAGTGCCATTTTCCGCAGAGACTGTGAACGGTAAACGAAAGTGGATAATGGATTTTTTTTTTTTTTGGGGGGGGGGGGGGGGGGGGGGGGGAGAGCTGAGAAGGAAAATTACGATTTCAGAGTTGGGCTGATTAGCCGTTCAAACAAATCCCAATTCAAAACTTGGGCCAATATTTTTTGCTTCGACCAAAAAAGTCTTGGGCCCAAGTTTTTATCCAAAAGAAGTTGATTATTTCATCAATAATTATCACCAATGGACCCCTCGTCCTTGGGTTCAACTGGCGTGGGAGTCGGTCTTCCTCACTTTAAAGGAAGGGGATCGATCCCTGCATTGGTCAAGACGTTGGGGTAGGCATCCTAGAGGTCTAGGAAGCAATGGTAACGCTGGTAGAGGTAGAGGCATGTGTACTCTTTGGCCAATATCCCCTATAGATTGAGCTCCAAGTATCCTGTCCTTAGTCTGTGGGTGAGCCCAACCCCTTCTTAAAATTTTAGTATATAAAAAAAAAAGAATTATCACCAACGGGGGTTGACTCAAGTGGTAAGTAGCTTGTGTCGCTTAAGCAAGGTCTCAAGTTCGAAACTTATGAATGTGTTCGTTGAACCAGGTGGGCAACAAAAAAAAAAAAAATCATCAGCATATCCATATTCCTTATTAAAAAAAGGATATAGATTTTTAATTATTATAACCAAAAAAATCAATATGTAATATATAATGTAAAATCTATAAAATATCATGTTATTCGCAAGTTATAAGTAGTATACATCACTTAAAGTCTAATGGGAACAAATGACTGTTGACCAAGAAAAAAATGTGAACAAAATGACCCACTATCTATAAAGATACTTCCATCTATAATTAATTAATTAATTAATGGTTTTAACTATGTGACAATACTTCCATCTGTAACTTTGAGTTAAAAAAAAAATAGATACGTAGTTTTTAAATTTTAAAAAAAAGTAATGTAACAAAAGTGGGATTTTTTTTTTTTTTTGCTAATGCATGCGGAAACCACTATATGAGAAAGTTCAATGTTTAATAATTTAGTTTAAAACTTTAGAAATTTAAGCCCGTGAATTTATATATATAGTTCAATTTGAATTCTGTTAAGATAAAAAATATTAATTTTTTTTCTAAATACTTAAAAACTAAAAAATTGATATAACTAAAATCTTAGAAACATGTAAACCACGATTTGATTTATAATTCAGAAAGTTATGAATTCAAATCTTATTGTCGATGTAAGAATCTTATTGATTTCATTAGTAATCTACAAGTATCTATATAAGTGTTTTTTGAGTTTGAAGGTATGTCTCTTGGCCCTGTGACCACCTGAAATCTGAATCACCTACACCTTTTTGTATCACTAAAAAAGCTTATGATCTTAATGAGGTAATTTGGTAAGAGTGTGTTTGGATGAAGGAAAAAAAAAAGTGCTTTTTGAAAAAATCATGGTTTTGCAAAATAATACCAAAACACTGATGAAAAAGCTAGAATCCCATCTTTGTCTAAAACATGATTTTGGAAAAGCTAAGTTTTTTTTTTTTTTTTCATTTTCAAGTTGTGGGCCCCACACCTCTCTTTCTTTTGTGTTCATTTTCATGTTAGTGGACTCCACACTTTAGGTTTATCGTTTGCTTTTACAATTTCCTCTTTCTCACGCTTATATAGTGATCCTCTCTCTCTCTCTCTTCCAGTTTTTAAAAATTGGTAATTTCAATTTCTCTAAATTAAAAGTGTTAATTTTATACTTTCAAAAAATTTTAATGCTCCCTCCTATCTTAATATAAGACTTATTATCTAATTTTATTATATTAAAAAAATTAATTAAGTTAATTAATATCACATGTAGACAAATTTATGTAATTTTTTGTATTTATTATGAAATAAAACATTATCCTTTATATGCAATTATCAAAAAAGCTAATGTTCTTTGTTCGAGTATGAACAAGGTAAAATGGGCTTGAACTAGGATCAATGCTTAGGGCTTACGTACCCTTATCAGGGATCAAAGCCCACGTAGTTCGAGTAAGATTCAAGCGTTTCGCCATAAGGGAATAGGGTGTGTGCGGCGTGTAAGAGCAATAATGAGAATTTGCATCTGCCATTCACCAGGGAGGAAGTCTCCTATTTATAAGGGAAGGTAACTGCTCCGACTTCGTCAATTATCACCTGTACGGGCATACCCGCAGGCGAGTATTTCACAAGATGGACTGGGCTTCTTAGCCCAATTTCCGAGGTCCATATCATTCTTTTTAGTAATTTGAGTATGAAAAAGCTATTCCAATAATAATATCTAAATACTATCAATTTATGAAAGTCACTTTTTTTTCCCCATAGATTCTATTCTGCTCAAAATCTATTATGGAAAAGCACTTTTACCATTTTTTCTAGGGTTAAAGTGCAATAATACATATGTGCTTTTCTCCGAGGAGCGCCTAGTAGCAAATACTTTTTTTGGGTGCAAAAGTGCATACGTGGTTACAAATTAGGTGCAAAAATACTATTTGAATGTTAAGTTTGACTTTGACCGGTGACGTGGCATTTCAAAGGTGCAAAAATACACATGTGATTTGTCAAGAAGAGCGCTCAACAACAATTTTTTTTAATTTAATAATTTTATTTCAAGATCCTAAAATAATTTTTCAAGATTATGAAGTATTTTTTTAGTATCAGTCAGTATCTTTTTAGTACCGGTCAATACTTGAAATATTTTTTCAAGATCCTAAAATAATTTTTCAATATTATAAAGTATTTTTTCTGTACCAGTCAGTATCCTGAAAGTACTTTTTAGTATTAGTCAGTACCCTGAAATATTTTTTTCAGATACTAACTAGTACAGCAAAAATACTTCATAATCTTGAAAAATTATTTTAAGATCTTGAAAAAATATTTCAAGTATTGACCGGTACTAAAAAGATACTGACTGATATTGAAAAAATACTTCATAATCTTTAAAAAATTATTTTAGGATCTTGAAAAAATATTTCAAGTATTTACCGGTACTAAAAGGATACTAAAAAAAATATTTTAGGGTACTGACTGGTACTAAAAAGTACTTTCAGGATACTGACTGATACATAAAAAATACTTTGAAGTATTTTTTTAGTACTAGTTAGTACCCTGAATTTTTTTTTCAGATCTAAAAATAATTTTTCAAGATTATGAAATATTTTTTCAGTACAAGTCAGTATTCTAAATATCTTTTTAGCACCCGATAGTAATTAAAATAAAATTATTAAAATAAAAAAAATTGTTGTTGGGCGCTCTTTTTGACAAATCACATGTGTATTTTTGCACCTTTGAAATGTCACATAATCGGTCAAAGTCAAACTTAACGGTCAAACGATATTTTTGCACCTAATTGGTAATCATGTGTGCATTTTTGCACCCAAAAAAGGCATTTGCTACTGGGTCCTCCTCAGAAAAAAAACACATGTGTATTTTTGCACCTTAACCCTTTTTTCTATATTCTTTAAAAGTTAATCCAAACACTCTTTTAAGAAGGAGACACACCATCGGGGAAGATTCAGCAACGTAACTTGCAGAAACGTGTGAATTACTTTGGAGAGAAAACATAAAAGTCTTGGGAATATAATGCAGCTTCTTCTTGTCACAGTGATACCTAGGCATGGTCCTAGTGAAGCAGTCAAGTGTGGTGTTCTATGACCCCATAACCATAATAGAAGACTTCAACACTAAGTAGAAAATCAGTCAACTAAAAAAAAAAAAAAAACAAATCCTCTCATGATTTTTCTCATTATTTCTTATAAGCCGATTTGAACCGTTGATTAAGAAGATGAGAGAAAGTCAAAATAGTATCGTGACATTTCAGATTAAACCGACAGACATTATTTAAAGATTACGAAGGAGAAGGAGAAAAGGATGATGAGAGAAACCCAATCCTGTGGAGCCCACCTTGACTTCATTTCATTGTTGAATCGTCAATACGCAGCCTTTTGGGACTATCTCTGTTTTTCTGTAGGAAATGAAACGTTGATTTTTACAAGTAGTTTTCACTTCTTTTTTTTTTTCTTGCGGATTTAATTTGTCGGTGGAAAAAAAAAATAACAACTGTTTTTTATGTAGTGAACATTTGTTGAGGTAGGTGTATATGGTGGTTCTTGATCCTAAAGAAGAGAATGGGTTTTATTTGTTCAATATTATTACTTTTTTTAATAATAATAACATGACAGATATAATATAATATTAGATGAAGTCATTCAATTCGATATTATTTATTACTAATGTTGAATCAAATAAACTATCTACCAGCTCACTTATTTTAGACAACAGAGGATAATAAAATTTCTTTACATTTATAATTACTAAAATGCAGCTCATTATTCTCCCTCTGGTCCTTATTATAAGGCATCAACTAGCAAGTTTATTTGGTTTTTTTATAAGGCACTTACTTATTTCCAATGAGTATTAATTATTTTTCCATATCTGCCCATAATTAATAAGGGTTGTGGGGGGGGAGTAATAATTAATACTCTCCCCGGTCCTTATTATAAGGCACCAACTAGTAAGTTTATTTGGTTCTTTTTATAAGGCACTTGCTTGTTCTCAATGAGCATGAATTATTTGTTTCCATGTCTGCCCCTAATTAATGAGGGTAGTGGATGTGAGTAATAATTAATGGTATAATATTAGAGTTTAGTGCAATTAGTAGGAGTAATATTGGAAGTTATTTAAATTGTAGGGCAACTTTATTGACTTTAACTACTTTTATTGGTTTGTGAGAAAAGTTAGTTAGTGCCTTATAATAAGGACTAGAGGGAGTAGCATATTAGAGTTGAGTGCAATTAATAGGGGTAGTATTGGAAATTACTTAGATTCTAAGACAACTTTATTAACTTTAACTACTTTTATTAGTTTGTGAGAAAAATTAGTTGGTGCCTTAATAAGGATTAGAGGAAGTACCATTAATGAAATCATAATTATCATTATTTCAATCATTGTTTACAAGGGGACTATTAAAAAGGCTCAAGGATAAACATGCATGTCAAACCATCAGAAAATGTTACCCCATATTTTATATTATAGAGGTTTAAACTTCTCATGTTGTATGAGAAGAAGATTCGTACACACATATAAAATAGTGTGATCCACATATATATAATGTTAATTATATATATATGGGTCCCACCATTTTATATATGTATAACATGAGAAAATATTTCTCTTACAACATGAGAATTGTTTTTCCCTATATTATAAACCAGATAAATATTCTCAAAACCCTTCTATAATATAAGGAATAGCAGGACTGTGTGTGAGGAGTTTCTATTCTATCTCTTTCACTCTTCATTAATCCATAAAATCCTTCTTAACAGATCATGACTAATTATTTATTTTATTCTCCTAAGAATTTTATTGTATTTAATTACAGCACATATTAATTTACGCACAAAATAAATATTTATCTCCTCCATAGGCATGTTGAAATACACAGATATGCCAAGAGCAAGTTGCATTAGTGGCATCGCCACCAACTAGCCACATTTGGATAAGGTCTCTAGTAAGTACTTGACATTCACATGTTTGTGTTATTTGTATATGCGCATATTTAAATTGTATAAAATAAAAACAAATACGTATATGTGTGTATATCATGTGTGTATATCATGGTTATTAAAACTAATCTATTAAAAATGGATTAGACCAGTCGATTTGGCTACAAAACACACGAACTGGCTACCTAAGCAGTTCGGTTCGGCCGGTATGACTGGTTCAATATTTATTCAAAATTTTCTGGCTTTAAAATCTATATATAATTCTACACATTTTTAAAAATTATAAATTAAGACTCAATGGAAAGCTTAAAATGTTTCCTTTCTAATGTAAAAAGAATCATTAAAAAATTATTATCATTTTGTTTCTAAATTATTATCAAATTCAAAAATTATTCTAAAAAAAATTACTACTTCCAGTCCTAATTATAGGAATATTTTTGTGGTACAATTTACACTGTAAAAGTGTTCCTATAATTAGAACCAAAATGAGTATCATTTAAGTTGACTTTCTTACTAGTCTAGCTTCGGGTTAACTCCAGTATGACTCCAATCTGTCCCACTAACTCTTGACCCACAACCCAAACCGATTCAATGACTGATCCAAGTTTAATAACCTACGTACAGTCAAAATAAAACTTGATATATCAACTTACCAACTCTTGAAAATGACGCGTGTGCGTGTGAGAAATATTTATAGCAAATTTTCCAAAGATCAATTACCAACGGCACAGTGACATGTTAATGTTTATTCCCATCCCCAATACTAATGCATATATATTCCAAAATCCTGAACGAAAAGTTCCAAGTCTCGATGGTGATAGAAACAAACGAAGAAGAGAAGAAACTCAAAGCGCATATAATTTTGATCTTTTCATGAAGCTTCTGGATTATACAAAATTAAGCTTGGAATTGAAAGCAGAAGGCCAAAGACGACCAAGACCGCTTCATAGTTGTTTAAACTTTAAAATTCGTGAAAGGGATGTGAGAATTAATAATATCCAACCATGGAGAATTGGAGATATATATACGCACACAGGAAATTAAATAATGTTATTGACCGAAAATTAACGAAGGAATGTTCGTTTTTTATTTTTCCTTTGAGACATACTTTTTTAAAATTATGACAAGTGATTAATTGAATACTGACTTGCTTTTGATTTTATATGATACAATAAACATACAATTTTATAAATGCTTGTTTGGAGCTGATTAATGATTATCATCAATATGTTTACATCAGCTGAGACAAAATTCATCTCACATATTTATCTTATACATTATCAATTTGCTTTTAAGCTCTAATCGTCATTCCAAATAAGCCTTAAAATAATAATATGATTATACAACCAAATTATATATGAATCTGTTCTGTATGAAGAACACAGAGATTGGACTTGACTAGGGTGTCACGCCTAGAGCCTACGTACCCTCGAAGGGATCAAAGTCCACGTAGTTCGCACCAAACTTGAAGGCACGTAGCCACGGGAGTGGGGTGTGTGCTCTGTGTGGCAGAAAGTAACAAGAGCATAAGATAGAACGTGTGCACCTGTTTAGGGTTTCCTCCTATTTATAGAGGAGCTTGGTGCCCGTATCTCCCTATTGATGGGCGATATCCATGATTGAGCCTTTCAGGGCTGATTGGCTGGTGCCATGATTGTAGGAGGATCTCCTATTAATGAGCTCCTAAATATAGGGGATCTCGGATCCTTTCCAAATATAGCGCGGATCCCTTATAGGCGTAGTTGGGCCGGGGTCTGGACTTGGGCCTATTGGACCGGTCCGTAACAGAATCAATATCATATTACTTAATAAGAATACATCATTATCATATTTTAATAAAAATGATAGTAAAAAACACGTACCATTAAAAAAGAAGTGTATTAGATAATAACCTATATATATATTCCCTTGAGTCCTATAGGAGTTACCCCCCCCCCCCCCAAAAAAAAACCCCCACCTAGAGGAGTTAAATTAAACAAAGGGTTTAGTTTCCGTTAATAATAAAATCTCAATCTACTTTATTTTTTAAATTTATAAATTTTTTCTTAAAATATCCCTATTAATTGCACATATAAAAAAAAATTCCATCAATTCTAAAACATACATACATGATATATAATTAAAGAAGGTATTTTAAAAAACCAACACTTACCATTCATTATATATATAGATATCTAAATGAACTAAATTTGTTTCCATGTACTACTTTGGTCCTATTTATAAGTTCATTTTGATAAAAAAAATTTGATCCTATTTATAAGTCTCATTTGACCAAATAAATGAGATTGTGACAATTTTGCCAATATTAATTGTACCAATAAAAATAGAGAGAGAAGAAAGAGTTGAAAGTACCAAATCATAAGTGAGAATAAAATTGAAAATTCATCTCATAATCATTAAGCTAACTACCTTTCTTTGATATATGTGATTTAATCAAAAATGGACTTATAAATAGGATCAGAGTGATACAAATCTGATGATGTAGTAATTGTCAAAGGGTCAAAGGGGACAAGTGGCAGTAGGTGAACTAAAAAATGAAGAATCAATAAAACGACATGAATTGTGACGAGCATGAGCTACTAACGTAGTTACGTCGCGTGATCAGCGCGTGCTGGAACTTTCCACGAAAGTGTACTCTACGTGCAATTCCATTACAACATGCTCCTCCACACACGTTAAGAAGCTTGATTAATTATCGGGACAAATTTGATAAATGAACATAATTATAATTATTATCCAAGTGACTTATATTATAGCCCAAAATATTTTTTTTGGAACAACTTATATCTTGGATTGCATGGAGTATATAAGACCTGTAATTAATTAAATAAGCCAAGTTGAAAATTAAGAAATTACAAGAAAATAAAATTATTGTTACGTACGCCAACTATATATGGCGAAAATTAATCTTACAACGTACCAACAAGTCAAATTGTTTAATCTAATGACCGTCCTTGTCAAATAAAAAAACTTGTATAATCACTATTTTTAATTATTTTTCTATGATGCCTAAAGTATACTTTTAGTTCTTTAAGTTTTACATAAGACATACTTTTAATCCCTTAACTTTATAAAGTATATTTTTGGTCTTAAAATTCTAACACCATTAATATTGCTAACGGAAAACGTTGACACAGTAAACTCAAGTAATGACTAATAACATTTAGTTACACAAATTTTATATATCCTTCAATTTATCCATCTTTTAAATTTAAATTTAATAGCATTTAATTATATAATTATCACTTAAATTTGCACTGTTATCACTTAAGTTTGTATTTTCTGTTAGCAAAATTAACGGTGTTAGAATTATAGGACTAAAATTACACTTTATAAAGTTAAGGGACCAAAAATATACCTCATGTAAAATTAAATTAAGGACTAAAAGTATACTTTGGCCTTCTATGATTTAATAAAATAAAATTATTTTTTTTTATCAATCGTAAGGCACATTTTTATATATCATGATGGAGGGCACATATAATTATTGCACATATAATTATTTGTCAGAATTAATTATTTCAACTTTATAGTTTCATTTTAATTAGTGTAAAATCAAATTTGATAAATTTATATTATATTATGTTATGCATAAAACATTAGACTCCTCTTATATAATCATATAATGTTAATATTATGATTGTAATATTTAGGGGGCGTTTGGATTGAGGGGGAGGGAGAGAGAGGGGGAGGGGGAGATCTTTGGTTTTCCCTTTCCTAAATTACCCTTGGAAACTTTTTAATATTCTAAAAACATACTCTCAACAAGAGGAAATATTCCTTTCATTAATGACGTACAGTTTAGTCATTTCCTTATTTCTCTCTCCCTCCCCCTCCCCCTCCCCATCCCTCAAACCAAACAGACCCTTAACATATTAGACACTTGTATACCTCGGGATATTAGTGCCATATTACCAGCATTAGTGCACCTCCATCTTTTTTTTTTAATATATAAAAAATAGTGAATTACAGGCTTTGACAAATTTTAATGGTCAACCCTTATAATTATAGTTATAGAGTACTTTTTTTCTTCTTCATGATATCCATTATGGTAGTTTAATTAACAGTATTTCATGTAAGTTAGGTCAGCTCCAATATAATATACTCCAATATACAATTAGCACACTCTCTGACATTTCAAATGTGAGAGTTTGGAAGTAGTATTCTCTGAATGTTGAAAGAAGATTAATGCTTAATTATTGAATATTTAACCAAAAATAAGCAAGCAAAAACACAGACACATGTATACAGTACAATCATACGTCTTTGCAGACGTGTGTATCTCTACGTGTGATGAATTAATGTGTATATATATGCGCACGGTTTTACCATACTACCTTCACTTCTTAATATAATTAATATCTACTTTATAGTTTATTTCAAATTATATATTATGTTAAAAAATAGGAAATAGTTGTTTTTTTTTTTTGCCAAAATATATATACTTACCGTGGCAGATCCAGAAATTTATTGAAAGGGGGCATCAGTGACGGAGACCCGAATTATTTTTTTGTAAGAAGAGTTTTAAATGCATTAAAAAAATAAAAGAATATAAATAAGAAAAATATATTCATAAAATCAAGTGAATACTGATGATCTAATAAGAGAGAAAATTATTTTACAAATCTGTTATTTAGAAAAGTAAGGTTAAGTGCTGTTAGAAATGCAACTACATAAACTACAATGAAGAGTGAGCACTACAATGAAGAGTGAGCACTCAATAAATTCAAGTACATATATTTTAATAATAAAAATATATTACAATAAAAATAATTATAATGTCTTCCTTGTAGACTTTATTTTTTAGAATTCTATCATAATTGTCTTATTATCAATACTATTAAATACATCTTTCTCCATCTAAGACACTAAATAATCATAAGGGGATATATGTATATGCATATGTATATATATGATAGTTATACACAGCTTCAGTAAAGTTTTTATAGAGTTTCGTTGAGACAATATATATGTAAATATTCAGGATTCTAATCACGATAAGTTTTTTTTTTTGGACAGAATCACGATAAGTTTATTTAAACTCTAATTAATATGTAAATTATTCAAAATTTCTTTCAAACTCTTCATCATGATCAAAGGGTAAAATAATCCAAGTCCAAATTATCGCATCCATCCACTAAGAAATCAAAACATATTTTATAAACTTAATTGAGTATCAACTTTCATCGATTTAGCTATAGAGACATATACTACTAATAATTATACTACAATGTAGACCCAGAATCTAAATATAGGTAGCTAGGTGTAGTTTAAACTTAATCACGATTAACACTAAATTAAATCAAGTCAAACTCATGACTGGATTAATTATTAAATGACAAATATACAGCTAAGTGTGTACAGGATTTCGAAACCATATTCAAATCATAATTCTCTTTCTCAGCCTCTAGATTCCTTCTGTTTATCTCAACTTTGTTGTTTTAATTATATATAAATATAGTAATCAACAAATTACTCCCTTAATACTATTTATAAATAATCTCTAATATATTTCACCGGAATCAAGAAAAATTATAAATTTTTATATCTCTGTTTTAAAATTAAATATCTTTCAATATTATATATATCAATAAAATAGCTATATACACCACAATAAATAAATTATAAAGTTGTATATTTATATGGAAAAATTTAATCATATGATTTATAAATAACACAAAAATAATTATTAAGATAAATAAAGATACGTGTGTAGTGTGGTATTCCTTTCAGTACTAATTATAAAACTTATGTGACTTTTTGAGGCAAATTAAATTACTTTAAATTATTTTTATTTTTATTTTTTTTTCAAACTAATTAGTGTGACTAATAAACTAATAAATAATCTAAAGATACATAATATATGAAATAATTAAGTAACTTATTTAACTTCCTTAATCTCTTATAAAAAAATTAATTAGGTCTTATAATTAGGACGGTAGTAAATATATATATATATTTTTAATGAAATTGCGTCCGAGACTCATTTACAGATGCAATAAAACTGGTGAGTCACGCACGAGAATTTCAATGACACTATTGCATATTTAAACAATTATATGAATTAAAAAATAGTAAAAATAAAGAAGAATCATGTGCACAGTCAAATATATTAAATTATATATGCACCAGGTAAGCAAAATTGGACCAATCATAATTCAGTAATTTATCAAATACAATGTGTCCTCTATTATTGAGAAAGAGAGAAGAAGACAATAATTTGTCTGATTCACACCTCATTTCTATTCGATTGGGTAAGTTTTCACAAAACATAAAACTCGTCAAACCAGGGGCCTATGAATATTAAAAAACACAAAAAATAATAAATGTTGGATTTGTCAACACACAGATATTTTGGGAAAAGTTATGAGCAATTTGTAAATTGCCCATGCCCTTCACACAACAAAGAAACTGCAAAAAAAAGTTAAATCGCTCATGGAATACACCCCATCATTCATAAATGAACACAAACAAAATAAACTGTTATTTATCCCTTTTTCTTTTTTTTTTTTTTTACATCATGGTAAGAGAGGGGGCAGGGTTTGAACCCTAGACATGGAGGAGGGAGGCCAGTTAATACTGGCTCCCATGTCACTACGCTACTAAGGCGCTGGCTTATTTATCCCTTTTTCTATTTCCAATTATTATATTTACTCTTTTTTCGTACACATATAAATCACTTTGATTAATTTATCAGAATTTAAAAATAATAATTAACTCATTAAATTTATTATAAATTGAAAAAAAAATCAATTTTACTCATATTAAATGAGATTTTAAATAAAAGAGAAATATAATGAATCATATTCAAATATGAATTATAAGGAAAATTAATTAAAAAAAATATCAATTACTTTTTAAATAACTTATATTGTGAATTAAATTATTCTTTTAGAAATAACTTGTGTTCATTATACGGTAAACTAAACTATTAGAAGTGGCTTGTGTTATGGATGAGAGAGAGCATATATTGACTAATCGACAATAATTACTACCTATGAAAAGGATCTTAACAGCTTATATACAAGATTTCAAATTCTGACTCGATATAAATACAACATTTGTTTTCGGAAGATTTACTTTCAATTGGAGCTAACAATGTTTGAATTATATATATATATATTACAATTTTGTTGCACATAGTTTCACCTCTTTTTTTAGCCTTTTCTTCCTGTCTAATAATATAATATACAATTTCCCCTTTTGCAATTTGCATCTACCACCATAACATCATCACCTAGCCTTTTCCATCAATTTTCTTTCTCCCACTACATTAATCTCTTTCTTACTTCACAAGTCAGACAATTTTACAAAATTCAAGAAAACAGAATAATTATAAAAAAGAGAGAAAAAAGATTTTAAAATTAAAAAAAAAAAAAAAGCTAATGTTACAAAGCTCCAATGATCTTTGGCTTTTTGGTACATTCCAACGAGAACAGGTCCATCTCTCTCCTCTTCCCATTGCAACACCCACTTGCAGCAGAAATGGCATCTGAACCGGGCATCTTCAAAATGTTGACCCCGAAGAGCCTCACCACTGGACCGGCCGGTTCAAACAATGCGGCGACACCTGAATTTGTAGCAGTAGTACAGGTGGTAGCAGTACTAATTCTGGTGTTCTTCCAGTCGATGTACAGCTGCTTTTCTGGTCCAGAGGACCGGGAGAAAAAAACCGTATCTCCGGCTTTGAGGTTCTTCTCCTTCACGAACCGGCTCCATCCTTTCGTCAGAACGTAGCTCTGGCTACTATTCCAGTACGAGTACCTGAACCTCCAAACCTTCCCGTCGCCATCTTCGAAATTCAGCAATATGCCCGTCGCGGCAGCCGCCGTCGCTGCCGTGTACGGCGCGGAAACCGGCAACGGCAAGGGAAAGTGCTTCTCCGCGTGCTGCTTCGGGATCACCAATCGATTCAATTTTCCAACGTCGCTCGGTGTCACTGCTTTCTCAAATAGCTGATCACGCGCCGCCTCGTTGACCCGACCCGAACCCTTGGATCCTTCCTTGATGATCCGTTTCCCGTTCGCATCCACCGTTAATCCGTAGTTTCGCTTGAACTGTTCCAGCTCGTCATTGTAAGTGTGTTTCCTTAGCATATCGACGATCTCGGCTTTCGAATGCGCGTTGAGGAACACCGCTTCATAGTCGTCGCGGTCATCATCGGCGCCGGAGATGACTCCGGCGACGGCTAGAGGCTTAAAATTGGTGACTGCGTCTCGGCCTCGGAATCGATGCGCGGCGATATCGTAAGCTCTCGCCGCCTCGTCTTCTTCATTGAAAGTGCCCAGCCACACTCGCTGGTGCTTCTCGTAAATCTGAGCACCCCAACGGCCATTAGGCTGCGGTACAACACCTTTGTATTTCGATGACGGCAGTTTCCGGGACTCAGCTTCGACTCCGACGATGTCCGAGTCCACGATGGTGCTAGCACCGCTACCGACGCGGCACAGATTGTTGGGTGGTGGCGGCGATGACTTGTTCGACGGGATCGTGACCGGAGAAAGGGAAATAGAAACAGAATCAGTTGTAACGCTTTCGTCCATGGAGCTTCCTGCGTCCATTTCTAGTGTGTACTGTTAAAAAAAACCAAATACGAGCAGAGAGAGAGATAGAAAGAAGGTTAGAGTTTGATTTGTTTAGAGTATGTTTGAAGCAGCAAGTGAGGGAATAGAGGTGGTATTTATAAGAAGAAATAAAGGAAATTGAATTTAAAAAGATGGGTGATTAAGTTAATTAAATAAATAATAATTTTTAATAATGGTGATTTGTGAGAGTTATGGTGGATATGGGTGATGTGGTGGGTCAAACTGACGGTAGGGGAATAGGGAGGAAGATTCTTAGAGAGAGAGAGGATAACAGGTAGGTATGTGTGTGTGCGTAGAGTGTTGTGTATGGAAGGGTGATGGTATGTGAGAGTTGTGGGTTGTGTATGTAACGTAGGACCCACGTCATTGCCAAGTTGATGGGGTTCACATGACAGGGTGGACCTTGATTTAGTGAAAGTTCATCCCCCCTTGTGCTTTTCCTGCTCTCCTATTACTCCCTCTTGCCTTAAATATAAAGTAGAGATGATTTGTTTTTAAAAGAGATTAATAAAATTAAATAAATTATTTAATTATATTATATATTGTATATAATTAAATTATATCAATTTATAACTTAGACAAAATAGTTTAAACAAAGAAATGATAAATATAAATATTTTAAAGTAATTTAATTAGTTTTTTTAATTTTTTTAAAAATCAACTTTATCTTATATTTATGATTGAAAGAGTATTTTTTCCCCTCCATGGCTCCATACTCTCTCTCTAGTTCTCTCTCTCTCTCTCTTTCTCAACTATATAAATTGTGTTTATAAACATGCCCAGATCCATTAATGTATGGGTAAATGATTTCTCCTGTCAAGTGAGCACAAAACTACGTCGTTTTGGATTAATGAAGGGTGTGTTTGTAATTTTAGGTGAATTAATAAAGGGTGTTTCGGTAAAATTCATATAATAAAAAGATAAACAAAATTACGGAAACAACCTTCATTAATTCACCTAAAATTACAAACGCACCCTTCATTAATCTAAAACGACGTAGTTTTGGGCTTATTGGAGATAACTTTATCTCCAGTGACAGGAGAAATCTTTTTCCCTTAATGTATATGTGGAATTTCTCATTATTATATTGTTATTTCATGTGTGTCATTTATTTTTATTAAGAATTCCGTTAAAAATATATAATGAATAAAATTTACACTCACTTAGTCTCATTTATAAGTTGTGGACAAGTTTTTTTTTTAATCCTATTTACAAATTGTTATTAAATTTTTGACATGGATGATGAATATGTAATTTTATTTTTCATTTATTATTATATAAATTTTTAGAAAGTATATATATTAAGTATGGGTGAATTTGGAAAATTATTAAAATTTAATATAGGAATCAAGCTTAAAGATTATTTTTCATTTTTTGTTCTGACAAAACAGTTAGAGTTACTTATATAAGGACAAAAAATTAATATTGGTTATTTATTTAGTTAATTAGGAATCATGGATATCCAAAAATATATTATTTTAATAATAAATACCTCTATTCTTTTTTTTTTTTAAAAATTATTCTAACTTTTTTAAAAAATAAAAATTATATCATATGTAGCCAGCAAATTAAATTATTAAGTCATATAGTGCTCTAATATTATTTATAAAACATTTTCAACATATTTTACCAACTTAAAATAAAGAAATTAAAATCTTAAAACTCATTAAATAAATTTCCAACTTTCTCATTATTTAATAAATTAGGGATAAAATTGCATGTTCATATAATAAATTTAATGAGATGACTTAGTGCCTGTTTGCCCTAACTTATTTTTAGCTTATTTTCTACTTATAAGCATAAACTAGGCCAAACAAGATTTTAAAAAAGCTCTTATAATTATAAGAGCTTATTTTATAATGAAAAAAAAGAGCTTAAAAATAAGCTCTTATGAGGAGCTTATTTTTAAGCTGTTTTTTTATAAGCTCTTTTTTTTAAAAAAAAAGAAAAGACAACTCATAATCTCTCGATCGAACACTACTGTCGCCGCCGCCGCCGCCGCAGCTGCCGCCGCCATCGCCGTTACCAACATCTCCGCCACCACCACCATCGCCGTCTCCGCCACCACCACCACCGCCACCATCGTCGCCACCACCACCACCACCGTCGTCGTTGCCGCCGCCGCTGCCACCATCACCTCTACCGCTGCCGTCACCACCACCGTCACCACCGTCGCCACCATCGCCGACGCCGACACCACCACCCTTTTATAATATACCTTTTATGATAATTTTTATTAGAAAAAGTGGTTATGACAAAAATTTTGTCAAACAGTTTATTTTTAATTTCAGCTTTTAAGTAACTTTTAAGCTAAAAAATTTATGTAATCACTAAATAGCTTTTAGCTTTTTTTAAAAGCTCTTTTTTTTTAGCTTTAGCTTAAAAGTTATAAAGATAAGAGGAAACAGGCTCTTATAGTTCTCCATGGACCAATAAAACATGTTATAAAAATTTCATCATATTATGAGCTTAAATTGTTGTTGTTTTCCCCCTGCCAACTAGAGTTTGGTATGGGATAGAGAAGAAAATTTAGTTTCAATTTTTATACGATGTGGCTTTTTGTGGGTTTAAGATATAAATTTATTCCGTAAGCTTTTGTTTAGGAGCAATGTTATCCTATAAGCGTTAAAATGGAGAAATATTGTCTTATACTATTAAGAAGTTAATGGTCAACGTCAATTTTTTAATGTTATAAGACAAAATTGTTACATTTTAAAATTTTTAGGTGATATTGAATCTGAAAAAACTTACGGAACAACATTACTCTTTAGCAAAAACTTTTAGAGCAGATTTACACATTAACCCATTTTTTATGTGAGCAAATATATTTAGTTACGTTTTTAATTAAATAATAATAATTTCAAATATATATATATACAAAAGTAGAAATTTGATTAGTTTTGTAATTCTAAAGTTTTAAATTAAACTCATTTATCCATTTAATTATTTTTAAAAACTCAGACATTAGGTGAAAACTCAAAACAAGCATTAAATATTTTTCACTAGATTATTTTAAAAAAATATTTCATTTAGATCGTATGATGTAATAATATATAGTGAGACTTATATTGGTAAATAAGAAACATTATAATATTATGTTTCTCATTTATTAATTCATGTTTAACGTGTTATTCGTTCGATCGTGACTAGTTCGATGTCGGAAGTAGGATTGAAACAATATGGATTATTATCATCTTTTGTAAAATCTCTTTTTATTATTGTGGCTCATGGTCCACGTCTTCTGATTTTTTATTTTTAACTCTATGACAAAACACCTTTTAGGATTAACCTACACCTCACATACTTTTCTTTTCTTTTCTTTTTTTAAAATAAAGAGACATAATTTTTCTCATGATTATCGAGACTTCTTCTCTTGGATCACTTAGAATAATTCCTTTTGATATTCTAATTAATCAAAATATTTTCTATCATTTCATTTATTTTTCTTTTCGGTCATATAAAGGCCTTTTTACATGCTTAATTACTTTAATCTCCAACTAATAATACGAGAGAACTATACGGATGATTTGATACGTGGAAAAAATAATTGAATTATTGAACACATGTTTTAAAATAAAAAAAATAAGTAAATAATACACACACATATGCATTTCAATTTTTATATGTATTATTGAAGTAGAAATGTGACGAAGTTGCCACATATTTTTCAAAGTGGCGTTTTGTACGTAGCTATATAAATTAATTGGGAAGGAGATAAAGATGAAGGAGAAAGAGGGAAATAAATTAATTAAGGGCATTGAAGGCACACAACCTCATCCAACGACCACGACCGAGAATCCTTGTTGGCTTTTCCATGAAACTTGCTCATTTTGTCGTATTACCCCACGTTCCCTCTCATTCTCTTCGTATATAGTATAATAAAACAAAATATAAAGGCCACAACATTATTCCTTTTCGCAATCATAAAATTTCAAGTTAATTATAGATGAACATATATATATATATTCGGCATCATTAATTATAAGTCCTATTTATTCATGAATTATTTACAAAATTCATGAATAAGCCTTATTAGAAAGACCTTTCATAGTCAATTGAAAATTTTACAAAATTCATGAATAAATAATGATTAAGTTAAACTTATTAGAAAGTAATGATTTTTATGAATAAATAAGACTTATTGGCTAAAATAAGCCTTACATTCCCAAAAATTTAATTTCCAATTAACGAAATCATGAATTTTCCAATTTTATAAGTCTTAATCCAATTAATTATTGGGAAGGAAATTTAAACTTATTAGAAAGTAATGATTTTTGTTTGCTTAATTAGTTTACTAAAATAAGCCTTACCTTCCCAATAATTAAGTTAATTAAAGGCTCACATTTCCCTCAAAACTAGGGAGGTAACTTATTGAGAAGAACCTATATATGTAAGTTCTACTTTCCTGGTATTTATTGTAGTTCTTACTAGCTTATCCTCAAAAATTGCCAAATTAATTTTGATTATAAAGATAGCATTAAATAATTTTATTTATATTTAAAAATAATAAATTTCTTAAGAACTTGGAAAAAAGAAAAAAGGAATCATTTCCCGGAAATGATTATTAGCATTTCTCTCTAAATTCGAACGATTATTATTGCGTAAAAATATCAACAGAATAAGTAAATTACTAACCATCTCAACCAACTAAAATCAAACCAAGACTTTTGGCACGCAAGATTTGACCGAGATGCATGCACTTAAAATAATATAAAATATACGTACTGCCTTAACGATAATTGATATTTGAAGAGAATTATGTCTGAAATTGAGGCTAGCTATATATATTTTAATTTGGACGATGGAAAACAAATGGCGGGAAATAATAATATCATAATGGCGTGTGGCAACAATAAACAATGACATGTCAATAAGTCATACATGTCAAATTCTCAAGTGGGTTTATTTTGTTTTGGAGCGTTACATGCATGAATTCAATTCAATTATTTGTTTCAAAGTGAAAGTTCTATGTATGACTTGGATATTTTGAGCAAAAAAATGTATGACTTGGATATATATATATATATGAATATCTACGGTTTTTGGAGTGTATGTACGACCCTTCTTTTTTGTGGGAGAACAAGTGGACGTTTTAATCCAAAGGAACTTCTAATAAGAGGCATCGATACACTCACACACATATTGATGATATTGCCGTCTCCAACAGGATATTGCATGTAGGACACAGTTATGTCCCACATCGACAAGTGGCTCAAAACCAAGGGCCAATTCATCCCTGGTTTTTGATTCTCGCTTTCTCTGGTTTTTTAACCAACATACAACGAATCTACACAAAACCATTTCCTTTTTTGTAAGGATAAGGAATATTTTGTTTCCATATATAGAAGAAATTTATCTCATTTATGCTATTGAACATCATTCAAGAAAAAGATTCTTTGTATTGATTAGCCTCCCTCCTCAACGAAAAAAAAGAAAAAGATTCTTTCAAGTAAATTTTTGCTCCATATACAAAGCTCCAAGTATTTGTTTAAGAGAAGATAGCTCATAATATTCATGGTATTTTTTGTTGGTGTATATATATATATATATATATATATATATATATATATATATATATATCTTTCTATCTTTGTACAAAAATTTGAAGAAGTCTAGGTAGCAAGTATTCATCTAGAAGGAAATAAAAAAAGAAAAAGAGAGAAAATAAAATGTGACATTCATATCATATTTTACAATAAGGAAAAATACTTCTAATGTTGTAGAAGAAGTATATTCTTATTTCAACATACATGAAATGGTAGGACCCCACACACACACATATATATAATTAACATTATGTATATGTGAGTTCCACCATTTCATATGTATATAGGAATCTTCTTCTTATCAAATTTAAACCCCTTTACAATATTAATCTATATAGGCAAGGCCGGCGAATGTTTTTATCAAATTTCCGTGATTGGAGTTGGACCATAAAAATGATTACCAAATCAAATAAATATATGATTTAAAATACATGCAAAACATCCAAGTAGGTACGAGAGCAGATTTTCTCAGCTTCTCTCTTTTTATTCTCAGAATCTTATTTCCACTTTTAGATGAAAAAATGGACGGTTCAGATTTAATATTTTCTAAAACAATAATGATAATGTTATATAAATCAATTTTTTTTATTAATTTTGTTTGTATTACAGGTATAAATTGTGGAGATCATGATTTAATTGTTTAAATTTATTTATTCATGTTCAAAATAATATTTTTATAAAATATAAAATCTGGATTATCTATATTTTTAAATCTGAGGGTGGAGATTAGATACTGATAAGAAAATAAGAAAAAGGATTCTGAGAGAATCCAAACCCGAGTAAATGCACTGTATATAAAAATATATACTCCCTCCTGCTTTTAATATATAAGAGCCACTTGAGAGTTGCAATTAGTCCTAAATATAAGATCTTAATCCAATTTGTTTTTCAATTTTACGCTTTTTTAATTTAAGAGTAGTTGTTATGATGAAAGATGATGTTTTAAGAACATCAAATATATATATATATATGGGAAATGATTTGTGCAGTCATTGCACCTAAGGTTTTTTCCGGTGAATACAAAACGACGCAGTTTAGTTTAATGAACATTGATTAAAAAAAAGAAAAAAAATAATATACAATTCAAAACAAAACATATACTGAAATTTCAAATAATTTTTTTGTATGAGATCACGAATAACATTTAAAAAAAATACAAAATCAATTTGCGTACATGCTCATATTATTCCATAGGGATAATTACTTTTTAAATTTCAAATTAAATACATTAAATTAATTTGAATGAATCATCAGTAGTTACCTGCTACGGGTATTTCCACGGCAAACTCGGTGTAGCAGAAGACTGAAAGCAAGGCGGAGACGCTGGAGATGACAAAAGATATGACCACGGCCGGGCCGGCCCTGTCCCTGGCCTCAAGGCCAGTAAGAACGAATATTCCGATGCCAATGACGGATCCGACGCCGAGGAGAGGTGAAGCCGAGAGAGAGAATGAGTTTTTTTTTTTCAATGTTCATTAAACTAAACTGCGTCGTTTTGTATTCACTGGAAAAAAACCTTAGGTGCAGTGACTGCACAAATCATTTCCCCATATATATATATATATATATATATATATATTGTTACATTACTAATTTTTTTATGCATCCAAATTACTCTTATCTTAAGGACAAGGGTAGCATTATACTTTTGACACATGTTTAGTGGACAAACGGCTTTTATTTTGTTTATTATTACCAATACAAATATACATTTATCTAAGTCCTTTGAATGTTGGAATCTCTAGAAGTACTGTTGGGGCATATTCAATAATTTGATGAATATTCTTCTCAATTATTTGATTCTAGCAAATAACATAACAGAACAAGATATTTTGTTGAACGCGCAAATTAAAATATTATTTTATTCCTATAAAGTTTTAAAAGTGAAAATTTTCATTAGCTTTTTTGGGTATACACATATAAAAGTTGAAGTCTTTTATCCAATGTGATGATATGAAACTGATTTTAAAAATTGATTTCTTAGAAAAATTTACTGAAATTTAACCAAAAATTTTCAAAGAAGTAAAAAATACCTAACAAAAGTGTCAATTGTTGCATTGTCACTCAAAGAAATAAGGAATATATAGATGGAAAAGATTTGGCCGACTAGTTAGGATGACATAAATTTGATATTCTAAAGTATATTATTTATTATGTTTAAGAAGAGTTATCCCTATTTAATTTCAACATATTAATACTCAAATCCTACCCAATAATATCATATATATATATATCAGGTACAGAATAAAAATTTCCTAGAATAAAAAGCATATATAATTTTTTTTTTTAATTCAACCGTGCTCAAGTCCTACATACTAGTATTAGATACTATATAAATATTATACTTCCTCTTGTATATAAGAAAAAAAATTGAGATATATATATGGCCCTATTTATTAAACATATATATAGGATGTTTGAAATTCTAACAAACTTTTTTTTTTAATGTTTACCCCACTAATTAATTACATATCACGTCATATATCCCGGCATTAATTATCTCACTCACTTTTCCCCCAAATAATGATATATTGTTGAGAAATAAAATAATTTTTGTGTACATTTATTACTTTTAAGCAATTTTAACCAACTCTTTTATCTATGTAATTCAATTATTTTTATCTTCTATGTAGGGGCTTGATAGATTAGTTAAATGAATACATGCATGACTGGTTTGGTGAAATAAAAAATAATTTCATAGATGATACATGTTGTTCATGGTTCTGAATCAGATAAAAGTAACATATACAGACACACAGTGACTATCAATCAACAATAACTAAAACATTGTGGCAAAAAAAAAAAAAAGACTAAAACACAATAAATGTATATTATAAGATATTTTTAACAAAAATTATACATAACATCGAATATTAAAAAAGTCCATTAATCAAAATGTTCGTTTTTGGCTCCCAGCAACTTTTGTGCTATGTTTGAATCCAGTCATTATTGGTATACTACTATTTGACCATTATACTACATATATAGAGCTTAAAAAAGATGTTTTGTTCTCTTTTATTCTTCAATTTGCTTTCAAGGTCAAGCCTTTTCTTCAATAGTTTTGGTAGGTTCTAGGATAGAGGGGATCATTTATTTAATTATAAGTATACTTTTCTCCTCTCTTTTTCAATCATAAAATCTTCTTAATTCTCCATCTGAATCACATCGCTCCAGCTTCTATTATCAATTAAGCAATTTGCTCAAGTGACTAGTAAAACGAACGGAACAGAAAACATTGTCTTGGAGGATATTCTAGCTTCTCTGATCCCCCTGTAGAGTAGTTCAGACCTATGTTACATGGATACCGACACGTGACTCGACATTCTGACACGTTAATCATAAAGAAATCTAAATTTAGATACGTTAGGACAAGTTTTGATATTATATATATATATATATATATATATATATATATATATATTATAATTTATATTTAAGTTCAATATTCATAAAATTCTGACCTCTAGCTTTGGCTCATCGTAGATTCGGCTCCATCATAAAAGTTGTGCCTCCTTTTTAAGAAAAAAAATGTAAAAGAAATCTTCATAATCAATTTAGTAATATTTAAAGCTACACATATTTTTAAAAAATAGGAGTGTTGAGGAGTATCAGAAGGTGTTGATGTGTCGAACGGGTGTTGGAGTTTCCAACACATATATTTTTTAAAAATAAGAGCGTCTGTGCTTCATAGGTTCAGACCTAACAACAATAGCTAGCTAATCCTTCTTCATGTGTATCAGCTAACTTTTTCCCCCTTCTTTGGTATTGCCATTATATTTATCTTACTGATGTTATTTGGCCTTTTAATTAAAAAAAAAAAAAATCTATCAAAAGAATGCCAAATTACACGAGCCTATAGCTATACGCATTTTATCGTATATTTTATGTGGATTAGTGGTCGGCTAATCTAAACCTCCTTTTATGGCTGCTATAATAAAATAATAACACATACATCTATCTGATAAAACTGAATCTCTTGCGTCACATACATATACACACATCAAGCACTTTGATCCCATATATACCTACCTTTTCATTACAACTATATATAATTAATTCAATTTAATTAATGACGGAACTAATCTATATTATCTTGTCATTAACTTTTCTTTTTTTCATTTCGATAACCACTTCAACAGTTTGCTGACTTCAGATCATAGTCTCTGTTCTAAACGTAATTTAGGCAAAATCAGGTTTACGCAACTATTAATTACAGACGTACTTATCCCATTAGATCTATCATGCCACCTAATAATCTTTGTATGAAATATGTATTATTGTGAACGGGATTAATTAACCTTAAAGTCATTTATATAACTCCTTAAAAGATTTAATTTTTATTTAGAAAACATAATCAAACAAAGAGAGTACCATGAATCATTGAAATATATGTCGCTAAAAATATGTATCTCTTTGGAATATAAAGGGTAAAGGGGCAAAAATACACATGAACTTTTTCATTAGGAGCGTCCAGCACCATATGCTTTCCGGAGGAGCAAAAACGCACATGAGCTCTAAAAATGGGTGCAAAAATACCCATACCGTTAAGTTCTCCTAACTGACGTTAATTTCAGAGTGGGCCCCATGCAATTTAAAAAAATAAAAATATCAAACTTTTGTTAATTGCCAACTTTACCCTCCCTCAACTTTTCAGATGCCGCTGTCCCTTTTTCCCTTTTCACACCACTTTTCCTCTTCAGATCTGAATCCTCGTTGGCGTCGGTGTCTTCCCCGTCGTCACTCTCCTTCCTCCTTCATCTTCTCCATTCTCTTCTTAGATGACAACGGCGGCGTCGAACTTTCTATCTTCCAAAATCAATCCTCCTGTACTCCACCTTCGGTGGGCAGTGATGAAGTGCAGCTCGATGGGTGGTGTTGGCGGTGAGCGATGGTGGTTCTTTCGAGCTCTCGGCCTCTCTCCTGTTTCTCCAACGCGGCTGATGAAGGTGATGTGAGGAAGGTCCGATCTGCGCTCTCTGATTCGACTCCTTCGACTGCAACGCACTGTCTTTTTTCCCTCTTGAAAGCTTCCAACGGTGGTGGCTATGGTGAAGAGGAGCTCACCGGTGACTAGTCATGACGGAGGTGGTTCTGAATATTTCTGGGTTCTTATTCTTCCTTCATCATTTATGCGCTAGTTTTTTTTTTTCTATCTGAAGCAAAAAATAAATCAGGAAGGAGAGGGTAAAAATCGAGCCAAAGCATATTGTTCATTTTTCTTAGATCTCAGGTTCCATAGCTTCATTGTTGTTGATTTGGATGATTATTTTGTTTTTTTTCTATATTTCTGGGTTCTTGTTCATTTTCGAATCTGGGTTTCAAAATCTTTGTTATCTGGGTTCGACGCATATTGGGGAGAATGGAGCCAAAGCATATTGTTCATTTTTCTTGGAAGCATATTGTTCATTTTTCTATATTTCTGGGTTCTCATTCTCCATTCTCTTCTTAGATGCCAATCTGGAAGTGTGTAACAATAATAGGAAAAATGGGTTCCCAGAAAATGAACAGTGAATGTAGCTCAGTGAATGTAGTTCGCCGGAGGAGAAAGGAGAAGACGCAACTGAGAGTTTTTTTTTTTTAAAATAAGTTCAGGGGTATTTTGGTATTTTCAGACTGTATTTAACGTCAGTTAAGGGAAGTTAACTGTGATGGGATTTTTGCACCCATTTTGAGAGTTCATGTGTATTTTTGCTCCTCCAGAAAGTTTATGGTGCTGGACGCTCCTGAGAGAAAAGTCTATGGGCATTTTTGCCCCTTTACCCGAATATAAATAACTTCAACAAGTTTTAAGATTTACAATGATTGTCTTATATTATAACAATTTAAAATATATTGTTGTTGATATGTGTCAATTCATGAGTGATGAGGAGATAACAAACTAATTAATTAAGCACGGAGGTAAGAGTTATCTTCAATCACAAGTTCAAAATTTTACTGAGATCTCTCTGTCAATTTGTTTTAAAATTAGAAGATTTATTATGCTAAACTCAAAGTTCAAAAAATATTATATATATAATCTTAAAAACTAAATGCACACTAAAAAAAATCATCCAGATAATAATAATAAAATATTTTTTTTTTGGTAAACGAAAAGGCTAAACGCCCAAAGAAATAACCAGAACAAACTAGACTACGAAACAGGGAAGAGCTACATTGCGCTCCCTGCTAACTGCTGCGAGGTCCGCCTGATAGTTAAAATTAAAATATAAATTTTAATTTAAACTAATGATAACAATATATGTTCAACTATATATATATATATTTATTCATTTCTTTGGTGAAAAAAATGAGTTAGTTTATTTCGGTTGGTCTACGAGGATAACATTAATTTATTTTCGAATTTATCTAGATATAATATATATTTGTTTAATTTATATTGGCTGTTTTTGAAGTAGCCCTCAAATAGCTATATGAATATGTGGTATTCCTCTTTGGATTTCCTCAAAAATATGAATGCTTATCTCTTTCGAATTTGAGAACCACCCTTCAAATTTCGTCATCATTCTATTCACAATGTGAATGCAAGTCGTCACCTTTTAATTTGAACCTTAAAGTAATAAAGTGCACCCTTCACTTTTTTCACAATTAAAATAATCCCCAAGTAAATCTCAATTGCTAAACCCAATTTGTGGGTGAGATGATAGTGATCGATCTTAGTAGGGCTTTGATTATTATTCCACGTGTCATTATTCCTTATATCTATATTTCCTAAAGGAGAAAGCACAGTCTGCTTACCTATATAGACAAGACACTTGGGATTATCTCAAAAAAAAAAAAGGAAAAAAAATAATTTATTAATTATTAATTATTTCGTAAGAACATGACTTGGTCTTGCACTTTTTTTTTTTTGAAATGCATGCTTAGCGAAGGCGGCTCATTAGTTGTTGGTGACT
The DNA here is from genome assembly GCA_034222035.1 of Acacia crassicarpa. NCBI lineage: Eukaryota > Viridiplantae > Streptophyta > Magnoliopsida > Fabales > Fabaceae > Acacia > Acacia crassicarpa. Next base: position 39,198,746 of record JAWXYG010000009.1, on the reverse strand, counting down.
TAGATTCATGACTTAAGTAAGAGATCATTGTTGTGCCACGTCATTCATCCTATGCCAATGTGCAATGTGTCCAGCAAACCAAAGTGCAGTGTCATTTTGGACCAACAAAATAATAAAGAGAGTAATTAATATGCATAATATTTTTTTTTCTTGGGTTGAAATTACTTATGGTGAGACCAATCCATACTCGGAGGAGGGCTAAGCAAAATCAAACCAAAACCGAAGACCGAACTGAATCAATTTCGATTTTTTTTGGTTCGGTTTTTTCAGTATTCGTGTATGTTTGGTTCTTTTTTTAGGTGTTTTAGTTCAGTTCGGTTCCTAAAAAAAACAATCAGTTTTAACCGAATAACTGAAAAAAATATAAAGAATGCACCATATAATATTTTTCACATTTTCCACGATGTAGTTAAATGTTAATATTGAATTGATATATATATATATATTGTTTATATATACTTTATATTATCTTTGTTTGGATCTTGTTGAGGCTGGTTAACCGAACCGAACTATTTCAGTTTGGTTTTAAAAATTCTTTTATTTTGGTTTTTTGGTGTTTTACCCAGAACCGAATCCTCACCCTACTTGAAGCATTGGAGGAATGGACATAATAATACAACATCTTAACCAAAAATTTTAAAATTAATTGTGAGTTTTTCCCCAGACACATACGTATATATACATCCCTTTTAAAGCCTGATTTTTTTTTTTTAATAAGAATTTTCTCAAACCAAGTCAAGTTCATTTATATATATTTAACATTCTATCAACATTTCTCCCAATTATTGTGAGTCCATGATTGACCACACAAACAACCCTCCCCGTCATGAAGACGCCACACAATGGTGGACATTATCAAGGGTGGAGGGAGGGGGTGTTAGGGGTGGCCTCGGCCCCCGCCCCCCTAAATTGCAGGTAACAACCAAAATTTTATAAAATTATATTTTAGCTTTATAAAAATTTTAATGTTTTCATTATAGTCCCTATTATTTCTATAGTGAAGGGACTAAAATAGGAAGATTGAAATTTTTGTGGAGCTGAAATATAATTTCATAAATATTTGAGTTCTATTATATAAAATTCGCCCCCTCTAATTGTAATTTCTGGCTCCGCCTCTAAACATTATCATCATCACTACAAAAAAAAAAAAAAAGTGATTAGCAACAAACTTTTACGATTCCTTCATTAAATAAACTATCACTAATTATATTAGCGACGGAATTCCATCACTAAATTCCATCAATAATTAACTTTTTTATAGTAGTAGTTGTAAGTCACTATAAGTATATACATACAGTAGTTGTAAGTCGCTATATGTATATACATATAGTATATATATAAGTAGAGACGTTTGCAACTTATGAAACAAAAATAATATAAAAGGTCATGCGGGAACTGAGGGAAAACTTAGTAAACGTTTAAATAATTTCAAAAAAAATTAAAAAAGGATTGACATTAATGTGTGCTATGAGTGTTTGGTAAACTTGATTATCTCACTATGTGAGTGGGATATGCATCACATCGAAATAGTTTAAGTTTTGCTTTTGTATGTTGGAGTGTGTGTCATTTTGATGTTTCTATTGGTTCAAAAAGGATAAGGTTTTGCAGCTCTCTCTCTCTCTTTTTAATTAATTATTAATTAATTTGTGCGCTGCAATTAATATATATTGCAAAGCTAATCTACTACTAGCTTGTTATTGCCATGAATGTGCATGTAACACGTTGTGATCAGTGACATCACCTATTCATATCTATCAATAGTATTATTTTATTTGAGAATGGTAAAAAAAAAAAAAAAAAAACAGAGAAGTCAATATGTGGATCGGATATGCTTTGTGATGTGGGGATATTATATATGTGTGCGTATATTTATCTGGCAAAAAAAGTATATGTATATATTTAGAAGGGTATGTCATAAGCATATGAAGTTATCAAGTAGGATTGAATATGTGACCTTTCAGTTATACAGAAACTTTTATGTCACTGTATTACAAAGTTATTGAAGATGAGCAAAATATATTATATTGTTCATTTTCATCAATTCTTAATTATATATATATATTTTCATAATATTAAAGCCCAACATCACTATTTTTTAATGGCTCCTAGGCGATGCAACAGTTGGGGGAGGAAAAAAAAAACCCCCCCCCTCCTAGGACTAGCTATATTTATTTAAATTTTTATAAGAGATAAGCTTAGTACTGAAAGGGTTAATTAAAGGAAATTATACATTAGGCTAAAAATAGAATACATTATTTTTTTATATCAATAAATACATTATCTTTGATGATTTATAATCTTCTTGGATAACGGAGAATCTGATTAAATATAAATTCATATTTATTTGAAGCTTCATGGTTAATTTCTGTTTTGGTACTAATATCCCTTTGGCACGTGGAATCTAATACATTGAAAATGAGAAAAAATAACATTGATATTTGTAATAATCCTCATCAAACTATAATGCCTAAGAAATAAGTCAAAATACATCTTTTTCAATATTCAAAAAAGAGAGGAAGAGTTAAGGAGCAAATTCACCCGATAGTATTCAAACAATATCAATGTTATTATGAAAGTTTTTTTATCTTAATATTATCCCAAAAGTTAAAAAACGTAATAATGTTACTCTTGACCACAAATAAAGTTAATTTTGACCGCTAACTCTTTAATTTGTCTAAAATAATATATATGTCACTCTCACTTAGTATTCATTAGTCATTATACCACCTCAATATTTTTAATTCAAAATATGGTATTGAATGATATGTGAGAGTGTCATGTTTATTACTAAAGAACTAATTGTCAAAATTAACTTTATCAATAGTCAAGGGCATTGTTGTCAAACTCACGAGTTGACTCTCCGAGTTTACCATTTTTACATTTCTAGCTTACAAAAACGACTCGAGTCAGTGGTAAACTAGTGTTAGTTATAATTTGTAAACTCAGTTAAATTCACGAGTTTATACAACGAGTTTATTGTTTTTACGTTTCTAACTTATAAAACCGTGTTAACTTACTCTTAAACTCGTATTAACTTTTTTGATTTGATTGTGCTCAGTGGCTTTATATAGAAATTTCTTTATTAAATATTATAAATAATTAATGTTGATGAATTTAATTTCAATTATTTGGATTTAAAGCAAATTTTTGTCATTTTTATATTTTAATTATTTAATTATACACTAGTAATACCTATTTAATAATAAAAGTAAACTCTTACGAGTTTACGATTCGAGTTCACAATACGGATTTACGTCAATGTTACGAATTTACTTAAACTCGTGAGTTTGACAACCTTGATCAAGGACAACATTCTTACGCTTTTAAATTTTTGAAACGACATTTAAACCCAAAAAACTAGTAGAACAACATACTACTAGAACAACATTAAGATTTTTTTGACTACTTTACTTTAAGGATGAATTTACCTTAACCCTTTTTAAATTGAAAATGATGTATTTTAAGCATGCAGCTTCAAATAAATGTGAGATATAGGAATTTATATTTAATCAGATTCTCTGTTATCCAGGAAGATTATAAATAATCAAGGATAATGTAAAATTTTAAATGTAGAAAACACACAGAGATAGAATAAATTAAAGTAACCCCTTTTGGATGATGACCTCCGTTTTTTAAAAAAAAAAAAATTCAAACTTTTGCATATGCTTTAGAAGGATCCGGTTTCTCTCTCCATCACCATCTCTCCCCATCCCTCCTCATCACATCTGGACCGTCCAAATCTTGATCTGACAGTCCAGATTTAAAAAAAAACAAAATTTTTATTTTTTGTCTTTTTCGAAAAAGACAAAAAACAAAAATTTTGTTTTTTTTTAATCTGGACCGTCAGATCAAGATTTGGACGGCCCAGATCCGCCTGTGAGAGATGGGCAGAAAATCTGATAAGGAGAAGATCCAGTTCCGCTTTAGAAAGTCATGTCATTCCTTAATTTGCTAAAAATTAGTTTAATAATAATAAAATGATGGGATATTTAGATTTTTGATGTGGAAATTCAACTGGATGATAAGTTCTTCCACGTCAACAACACGCATCTGTCAATTGTTTTTTTGTTCCTCCAATTCTTTATTTTTGTTCCTTCCTTACGTTCTTCTGATCTCTAGCCTACCGAAAGTGACAAAAATAAAATAAATAATTCATATTAATTAATAAAAAGAAAAATCTGAATTGCATGCTACAGAATCTTAATCGAGCCAAGCAGGAAAGGATGCCATTGGCATTCTGCTGACGTGTACGGGGACCAGCCTTTCCGGGTCAACCCGCATGATCATATAATATGGAGCTTGTATAATTTTAGGGAAAATTAAAATGAAGGACTTAGAGAAAAATATATTTATAGAGAAAAACTAGAAGAATTGTAATTATTTAAAAGGATCAAATAAAAAAATTAAAAGTACTAAAATATCCTTAACAAAATTTCTTGCATTCTCTCTTACGTTCTGTTCCACATTTTATTTTCAAAACTAATACAAAATTCTAAGTTTTATTAAATTAAAAAATATTTTCTCAATTTTCATTTTTTACAACTTGAATATTTATCTATGAAAAAATATTATAGATTCTTCAATTTTTAAAATTCAACAAAAAATTTAATTAAAAATGATAATTTGAATAAAATTCAAGGTCTTCTATAATTTATCATATATTTTAAACCAAGAATATTTGTATGATTTATTTTTGTTTTAGAAGAAATTTATGTGGGTTAAAAAATTCATGTAATGTTAATAAAATTAAAACATCTAATTAACCTATTATATCCTAAAAAATATGAAACGAGTTTAGTTTCTATTTTTATAAAAAGAGCTTAATTGACATCAATGTTGATAATATAAATTGGGCAACTTGATGACATAAATTAGTGAAAAATAAAAATTAAAAAATATGAGTTTAACAGTTGTTAATTAAATAATATATTAAAAAAATTTTGAAAAAAGAAGATATCATGATGGGATTTTTAGTTTTAATTTTAGTTATTTTTTAATTATAAATACAAGAGATGATACATGAGGTTTAATTAGGGGAAATTTAGTAATTTTAAATTTATATTATGATGTTTTGTCCTTCTAAGTAATTATAATTTTCATGATCATATATAATAAATATTATTTTCTCAGGGTCCTTTATTGTAATTGTCCATAATTTTATTGTCGTATTAGTTTGTTAATCATATCTAATTAAAAAACCTAAATTAAAATTACGTTCACTAACTGAACTGAACCAAATATTTTGATTAATTTGGTTTTCTGTTTTTAAAATTAAATCTATTTAATTTTTCGTGCCAAATAAATGAACTGGAAACCAAATGCTCCCCTTACGTACAATTATTCAGCCAAGGAAAACCAAAGTAAGGGCATTTATTTTATCAAATTTACAATAATTAAAATTTTGTGATCACTACAGATACTCCTAAAAATACAAAGATATTTGTAAAAATATGACCAGAAAAAAATATTTTTCTAGTTGAAATATCTAAAATACCATCATTACTGGTCATAACCAAATCCGGTGATTTATTACTATATTTTAAAACATGTAATAATGAATTTTATGAGAGTTATGCTACACAAGTTACGTTTGAAAAATATGATTTATAAATTTAATTTTAACAAAAATTATAATTTTAAATATTTTTGATCTGAAGTTTTGAAGATTTAAATTAAATTTTTAAATGTACTTAAAGCTTCAAAGAAATAAAAAGAAGAAGGTTGAGGATAATGTTGAAGGAGTGATATAGAAGCGAAGATTCTATTTGGATTCCAATCCAAGTGGGAAGAGAACAGTGATGAGATAAGACATCAAGCGGGACCCACTTTATGTGCTGTTTCCTTAAAGCAACCAATTGAATGAGTGCCGTACTGCCACTTGTTCTTAGAGAGGAAAAAAAAAACGAAGAAAAATTACAATTATTTTTCAGGACTATCGAATTGGGACAATTTTAGATAAGGACTGCCGTATTAAATTAATCCCGGATGAAGGGTTAAAAATACCTATGATCTTTTTCTTCAGGATCGCCTGCATTACGACCTTTCAATTGGATCAAAAATATATACTACGTTACGTTTTTGGGTTGCCCAGTACCACGGTCAACTAACGGTAATTAACGGTTGACTAACAGCCGTGGTGCTGGGTGACCCAAAAATGTAACGTCGTCTGTATTTTTGATCCAGTTGGGGGAAAAGATCATGTGTATTTTTGACCTTTCACCTAATTAATCCCTATTAAAGGCCAAGATCATGAAATTTCACTGTAGTCCTGTGAGCTTATAGTGTAATTAGTTTGTGAATTAAAAGACAAAAATAACCTTTTAAATTTAGTAGTATGATCAAGTCAAATTTATTTTATAAGTAACGAACACAATATAAATAAGTTAAATAGTACTATAAACAATTTCAGAATGATACTCAGTAAAAAAGTAGAATTCCAAATTTCACTTATTTATAATGACGTATTCGCTAATTGTAAATGGAATTTAACTAAATCATACTCAAATGTATTATTGTTAAGAATTGATTCATCTTATTCATAATATGTTCATCCATAGGATTGTAGTGAAATTTTATATTTATGTGGGAGCTAATAGAAATTGATTTGCCAGAATGGTCCTTATCTAAAATTTTCCCTATAAAATTTCAGAAAATTAAATTTCATTTTATACACAAGATTGATGTGATTAAAATAACAATAAAATTATTTTTTTTAAAGAAAATATATTAATGTAACAAGTAATATTATACTAATTAATAAATTTTATATGTAATGTATTTAAATATAAAAATTCTCACAAAAACCTTGTTTCTTTGATTTATACCCTCCAAACTAAGTTTTAGATCTTCCATGGTTTTGGTAATGGACCCACAGATTCGTTCAAAACTGGGCATCACTGAATTTGACCTAATCATAAGAATCTATATATATATATATATATATAAAATGATAAGCTATAAGATTATATTTTTTTAAAAAAAAAAATCAGTTGAAAAAAGTGACTTTTATCAGAAGTCACTTTTTTTTTTGCCCTCAAATAAATCCATCTGAGATCACTACTATCCAAACGGTCCATTTTTTCCACTAAACTTAAATCACCATGGGCTGGTTTCTTTTCCATAATTAATTAATTCTGTTTCCTCTTATTTTTCTCCATGGAATCACATGCCCAGTCAATTTCATTGTAACTTTTTTCCTTGGTTCGTGAAAACTACATACGCATATATATGTACATAGTCTACATACACCTACCCTATAGTGTGTGTTTGTGTGTGTGTGTGTGTATAGGGTGTGCTTGTGTGTGAGATATACGATTATTTGTGTGGTTGTAAAAGAGACTATAAAATGTTGCCAATAATGAAGAAGCCAAAAACGCGATATTTCATAGTGGGCAGGCATATTAGTTTTGGAATTAAAACGCAAAACTATATTTTGTTTGCTTCTGGGACAGACAGTTCTTTGTAGATAAGCATTCGCCTCTTTTTTTTTTTTTTTAAAAAAATCCTTTTAATTTGTCTCAACTTGCCAAACTATACAACTATTCAAACCAACATTTCAACCACTTCAAATATCTATTTATTATTTATTTTTCTGCTTTGTGCATGTTAAAAAAAATCTACGAATCTGTTTCTTAACATGTTGAGCTTTCATCACTCTTATAGTCTTATCCATCTTCAGATTCAACCTAAACCATGACACAATATTATTTTTATTTTGAAAATTAATATCTATAATTTGTTATCTTCTTCACAAATCTTACATATCATCATTTTATTAAAAATATTTAAATTATTGAATTTTTATCATATGAAAAAAATCGACCGCTTAGATCTTTATTAAATTAATATAGCCAAATATATAATAATTATAATTTGAAATTTTCACCGGTTATAGATTCTATGAAAATGTTATTATATTTTATACTCTTTATAAAAAGTAAATAAAAAATTAGTTGGGAAATAATTATTACAATTTGAACGATAAGTGGAGCCATGTAAAAGACAATTTGTGGGCACTAATTTCCAAGTCAACGAGGTTGTCCTTTGCTACTTTATTCAATAACAAGACTTCAGACCGTGCGTTGCACAGAGTATTAAGTTCTACTATGTTTTAAATATGAATAACAAAGACGCAAATGTAATAAGCAAACTGTTTAATTAATTAATAGGTAAAATTCTCAACATTCAAGAAATCCACAAATGAAAGTAATTAAATATTGATTTCATTCAAATATGATTTTCAAACCACAACAATAACAAAGTCAAACAAAGTTTCCACTTATAACTATGAATGTCATAAAATGTTTTGGAAAACTTTTCTGTATGTAACATTAATTGTGTTGTTAATACACTTATTAAACTCATTCAAAATCAGTAGTTTCAAATCTTTGAAACTCTTTACCTTAGATAAAGCAAGATGAAGTTGTCCATGTGAAAAAACTGAATTTGGTAGGTAAAGACCTACATTTGATATTGCAAATGAAATGATGATTGGAAATTGCATTCTTATCATTTTCAATGGAAGTTTAGATTTACATGGGTTTATGTCCATCATGTGTATCAAAATGTCTTGGCTTGTGCTAGTGCCATTCAACGTCTTCACCTTAATGACGTTCATGCCAAGTTGTGTAATCTGAAGCCTTATACCTTTGTTTAATCCTGATGCCTGGTCAGTGTTCCTTATTAACATAACTGGTACTCCCACCTTCAAAACCAATTTATGATGAGGAATCCCAGAAATTTAATTGAATTTAAAAACTCTGTGTCATATAGATCGTCAAAACTTTCATTTGCATAATCTACACGATTTATAGAGTCAGCACTAAAGTATTCTACTTCATCTCTTGGCAACAAAGAACAAATGTAATCATTCAATGAATCCACATGTTCCGTGGTTGGGGTTAAAATGGACTTGTTGTTTAGGTAATCTTCCTCGAATAAGCGCTCAAATAAATTTGGGTAAGTAGATTCAACGATACTTATTGGATTATCATCATCATAAAGTAACAAATTTGATAGTAATGTTATGTTTGCAATACCGTGAAATCCAATCACATCCTCTCCTATAAAAAGAAGCCATTTAGAGAATGCTTTTATTTTTTCTTGCTCTTCTGGATCTATGAAAGACTTCAGTCTCATATTTTTGGTTAATTGCAATAACTGGCATTTATTCCAAAGAGGAGAAGTATTAATAGATGCATTTACAATATTAGCTCGTCCACTTTTAGGAATGATCGGAAGAATCTGTCTGAAATCACAGCCCATGATGATGTATTTTCCTCCAAATATACTATTGGTTTTCATTAAGTCCCCTAAAGTTCAGTCAAAAGCCTCGGCACAATATCTCTCTACTATTGGAGTTTCATCCCAAATAATTAGATTAGCAGCCTTGATCAAGTTTTCAATTGGTGAATTTTGAGTAATCGAGCAAATAGAATCTTCATTGATGCTGATAGGTATTAAAAACCTTGAATTCGCAATTATGCATGATGATAATAAAGTAGCTGCAGTTCTATTGGATGCTACATTTAGTATGATACCTACATTAGATCTTATGGAACTTCATATATACATGACAAATCGTCTTTCAACTGGTTTCAATATTATTTTCATACAATGAATAAGCATTATCCAGAAAAACAATTAACACTTGACGTAAAAGTAAAGCATTAATAAAGCAACATACCTAGAAAAAGTCTATTTCCCTATGTGATATATAACAAATCTTCACACATGATCTCTTTAGTCTGTTCCTAAACAATAACCAGCTGTGATAAGGAATGACTTAATAACATACTAGTAAAAAAGTGATGAAGGTAATTGCCTGATGCCTACAATGATGCTTCTTTAATTGCATCAATATACTCATTGTCATTATCTAACAATCCAAGTGCGTAACATGCTTCCCTAAATGTCGGATAAACAACATTTTTAATAGTCCTAATATCTGCATAATTCTTTGGACCTTAGAACTTTTGTCAACAGCAAACGTAGGTAGTATAACTCTCCTTGAGCAGGTGTACAATGATCCAGCCTTCCAACAGAATGTAATATCTTATATTTTGGGAAATAATAGAAATAAAATTATATCTTGTAAACCGTGAACTAGGTTTCTTGGGTAAGGGCATATTATGAATCAGTGAATTTTTGTCTCGAAGTTGGTGTCACCCGAAGTAATTTCTGTTTCCGGCAGTGTCCGACTTAAAATCTTTGACAGATTACGAAATATCCTGAATGAGGTCAAAAATTCAGTTGACCCAGATATTTCTAAAGAGGAAGAATAGAGCTTCAAGGCTGTGCTTCTGGATTTTTGAGAATTTGCAAAAGATCACGCGATCAGAACACCGAATAGGGAATTTTATTAGTAAAAAATAATATAATATTTAAAGGTGTGGGACCCACTGACAAAATTTTCTCCTCTCCCGACAGAAACTCTCGTGAGTTTGAAAATTTTGTCAGCGGGACCCACTCAATAATAATTTATTATTTAAATAATAATATTATATTATAATAATAAAATAATATATATTAAAATATTATTAATTTTTATAAAATTGTTCACGGGCGGTTGGTCACGGGTTTCCTTTTTAGTTTTTAGGAAAATTACGTAAAACGACCCAGAGACGAAAATTACACTTAAAGACCCATTTTCCAACTATAAATAGAGGCCTCACTTCTTCATTTTCTTCACACCAAACTCAGATCACAACGGTCGAGTTTAATAGAAGAGAGAGAATTCTTAGAGTTTAGAGGGAGAATTTAGAGTAAAGTTCTCGGAGCTGGAGAGAAGGAGTAAGAACTTCAAGGGTAAGTTCTTTGGTCTCTAGTCTTAAGATTTGGTAGTTTCTTTTGGTAATTATAGTAGAAATGCCAGATAGAGTTTTTTCTGAGTATGCTCTGTGGCTGCAGCTTAGTCTGATCTGTCACATCAGAAAAGAATTATTCTTGGGCAGTAATGTTATTTACCAATACAGTAAATACTATTTACCAAACAGTAAAAAATTATTTACCGTCACGGTAAAAATATTTTTACTGGTACTATTCACATGAATAGTGAATCTTCAACGTAGAATTCCACAAGTATTGCAAAGTTGATGGCCACTGATAAATGTGATATTGTTCCTATAGGGTATCTGTGAACTTGTACCGCTGTTTTCCGTTAGAAGTACCGTTTTAGTCAAACGTACCAAAACATCATCAACGAAGGTACGGACGCGTACTGTAACCTTAACTCTGATGCTTATTGTAAATTTTTATGTGATGGATAGTCTGAGATTCTGTTTTTATAAAATTGTGCATACACCTTAAGCTATATACGGGTTATAGTCATGATAATGCCGTTGAGTTTTCCTAGCGCTGAGGACACGGATGTACACCGTGGCACTGGGTAGTGCAGACTGGATTAAAATATGAGGTGGTTGTGCTGTTAAAATGTGATTATGCTGAAACTATCATGAATATCTATTATATATAAAATTGTTACATAAGCATGAGGTTAACTGTTACCTGAGGTTCAATGGGAATTGAACCTCAGCTCTTACCATAGCCTCAGGTTCTGGCGAAGACAGGGTTGCTGACAAGGGTAAGCAGGCTGTATAAGGACTCGGACGGAGGATTGTTTATCTGTTGCTGTTTTCTTATGTACTTTGAGTACTTGAATATTTGGATGACTGTATTAGTATCAACACACCAATGTTGGTTAAATATCAGATACTCGTTTTATTTTAAAATGAAAACTCTTTTCCGATGCCACACTGTTTAAATTATTCAAAACTCTGATAATCTCTTTTGAAAATCGCATATTAAAAGACGGGATGTTACATTTTGGTATCAGAGCTTGCATCCTGGCACGAAGTTAACTAGGTTACTTTAAACAGTCTTGTAAGGTTGTTTAAGTAGCAGAGTTAAGTTCTAGCCTTAAAAAGTATTTTATCTGGCATGAACCCGACTTAGTTACAACAAACCATTGGTGCCGAAGGTAGGGCCGAGTCTATGTGGATCAGCCAATCAGTCACCCTAGCACGGTGAGGCTCCCATGATAGACGCCTACCTGGCCAATCGGTTGATTAACTAAGTTAGGCTCTAAGCCATGGTTTTCTTTAAAAAAAAATATTTCAAAAAAAAAAAAAGTATAAGTACTGATATGACCCTGGTGTTGTTGTAGAAATGGACAAAGAGGAATTTCCGTATATCAATTACTTTGGGAAAAGAAGACGTATTGCACGTCGGTCGATAGTCCCCGAACCAGTAAGTAGGAGATTGAACCCTGAGCCGATAAATCCACTCTCTGTACCAATGCCTGAACCTGTGCCGGTACCAGAACCACTCTACCCCGCTCTTGCACTTGATAATGATCCAGAACCAGAATACCATCCTGGACCTGAGTATCCCGACAATCTATATGACTCAATACCCATTCTTGCAGAGCCCTACTCACCGGAACCCGGAAATCCCAGCAATTCACATCACTCCTCAATAGGTGATAACTTTGACTATCCTCAGATACAAGATCTCGACTATGACTCTGACGCCAACTCTGGCAACCTGGAGTACGTCTTAGATGAAAACTCCATCTTAACTTTAGCCTTACACTTGGAATTTCTCCATGCCGCTCTCACTACTAAGACCGAGAAAGACAAATACCTACTGTATCTGACCCGAGTCAGAGAATTTTGCCAGGCAAACTCTCGCTACCATTTTCCGTATCCTTCTAGAGACTGGGTTAAATCCACCCTTCATCACTTTCCTCGCACCCGTTTCTGGAAAACTAAAATCAATGAAATTCTGAATGAGGGCCACATCGAGGATGTGTGCTCGTGCATTTTCTGCCTCCAGCATTTAGTTCACCTGGTCATGTAGAAAGACAAAGACAACCCTACAACAGTTCAATGAACCATGGAAGTAGTAGTAGCAATAGTTTTGTAACAGTAGGACTAAGTATAATAGTAGTTTGTGTAATCACCATTAATGAATAAAAGGGGTGTACTATATACGCTTTGGTGTGATTTATATGAAATTTGTGATCTTATGTTATGTGTAATCTTTTTGTTTTCTAGTGTTTATATCTATTAACCTTTGGAATTTAGAATATGGCAACTTTGGGAGGCGCCGGAACTCCTAGAGGCCGAGGCCGAGGTCGAGGCAGAGGCCGAGGCAGAGGTAGGGGTAGGCAACTGCGAGTAGTACCAAACCCTGAACTCGAACAACATGAACCTCCACCACCAGTACAAGATGAACTTCAAGAAATGAGGAGAATAATACAAGAACAGAGAGCTCTCATCGATGCGCTTCTCGCCAACAGGCAGGGAGGACAAGGGGATGAAGAACAACAGGCTGACGGAGAGCAACAGCAACAACAACGAGAGGGAGGAGAAAATTACGATGAACAAGAAGACGAGCGCAGCAACGCATTTGAGAGACCAGAACGATCTCAGTCATCTCCTCGACAGGAGAGAGTACTGGTGGAACAACATCAACCTGTCAGAGAAGCTAAGGATACACAATACTGGGTGACACAATTCTGCAAACACAAGCCACCAGTATTCCGAGGAAAACTTGATTCAGCTGAGGATTGGCTATTGCATCTTGAAAAGATCTTTGAGGTCTTAGAATGTCCGGATAACAGGAAGGCTCAATTGGCAATTTACAAGCTAGCAGGAGACGCCGATCGTTGGTGGCGAAACACCGCGGCAACCCTCCGAAGCCGAAACTGTCCCGTCACATGGGAAACGTTCCAAGAAAAGTTTAACGAGCAGTACTTTCCACCCTCAGTACAGATGATGAAGGAGACAGAGTTCCTGCACATCCGTCAGGGTCGGGAAGAATCTTTCGATGATTACTTCGCTCGTTTCACCAACTTATCTCGGTACTCATCACTTTTGAGGCGAGATAATGACGAGAGCAGCATTGCAAATGTACTTGTGTATGGACTAAAGTATGAGATAAGGGAAAGGTTGGTATCGCACAAATTTCTGGAACTAAATCAAGCTGTAGAAGCCTGCCGACTCATCGAACGAAACTTGAAGGAGCTTCGCAAGACCAGAGACTTCAGCAGTAGCGGCCCCAACCGTAGCGGTTTCAATCGCAACAACCCAGCACAGAAGAGGAAGGCACCTTGGAATAATTCCCAACAAGGGAATAAGAGGCCATTTCAACTGAGACAGCAAAACTTTCCAAGAATGCAGACATCCCAAGCCTGTCCGCAATGCAGAAGATTCCATCCGGGAGCTAACTGTGAGGGAAAGCCAGTGTGCTTCAGGTGTCAGAAACCGGGGCATATTAGCTTAAACTGTCCTCAAAAAGCTTTGGAGGCGAGACCGCAGAACGCAGGACGAGTTTTTGCTCTGACTAATGAGGAAGCCAAGAAATCTCCTGAGATGATCAAAGGTACTATTTCTCTTAATGGAAATCTACTACAGGCATTGTATGATTCGGGTGCTAGTCACTCGTTTATTTCTTTCGATTGTGCAAAACGACTAGGAATGCAAGCCTATAGACTACCATATGATTTGATAGTAGCTACCCCACTTGGCGCGAAATCTTTAGCGTCTGATGCATGTCTTAATTGCATTGCGAGTGTGAACGGTCGAGAATCTAACATAGATCTTATCCGATTACCGCTTCATGGCATTGATGTCATTCTTGGTCTTGATTGGCTAACGGCAAACAACGCGGTCATTGATTGTGGTAATAAAGAAATACGATTCTCACCACCACACGACCAGAGCAAGATCAATGTGAGTCTGAATTTCCTATCTAGTGCAGAAGCAGAAAAATGCATGAAGCAAGGTTGCCAAGCGTATATGGTGTTCTTCTCAATCAAGATAGACGACAAACCATCACTCAAAGACATTCCCATTGTGAATGAATTCCCTGATGTGTTTCCCAAAGATCTCACCAAGTTACCCCCTGAGAGAGAAGTTGAATTCGCCATCGACTTGATGCCAGGCACTGGACCAATATCAAAAGCACCATATCGTATGGCACCAAACGAGATGCTGGAATTGAAGAAACAGCTTGAGGAGCTACTGGAGAAAGGATTTATTCGACCTAGTGTGTCGCCATGGGGAGCCCCAGTACTGTTTGTAAAGAAGAAAGATGGAAGTTTACGACTTTGTATCGATTACCGCGAGTTAAACAAGGTGACTATAAAAAACAAGTACCCACTTCCTCGCATTGACGATCTACTCGATCAACTATCTGGTTCCTGTGTATTCTCTAAAATTGACTTACGCTCAGGATACCACCAGCTGCGAGTGAAAACCAGTGATGTTCCAAAAACAGCCTTTAGAACCAGATACGGGCATTACGAATTCCTTGTGATGCCTTTCGGATTGACAAATGCGCCTGCCGTATTCATGGATTACATGAATAGAATCTTTCGTCTACACCTAGACAAGTTTGTAGTGGTGTTTATCGATGACATCCTAATCTATTCTAAAAGCAGGGAAGAACACGAAGAACATCTGCGACTCGTGTTGGGAATACTCCGAGACAAACAACTTTTTGCTAAATTGAGCAAGTGTGAATTCTGGCTATCAGAGGTAAAATTTCTGGGTCATGTCGTATCTCGCGATGGTGTAGCTGTTGATCCTAGTAAAGTGGAAGCGGTTCTGAACTGGAAGAGGCCGGAAACGGTGGCAGAGATACGTAGTTTCCTGGGATTAGCGGGATATTACCGCAGATTCATACAAAATTTCTCACGTATTGCCTTACCATTAACGAAGCTCACAAGGAAGAAACAACCATTCATATGGGACGATGATTGTGAGGCGAGTTTTCAAACTTTGAGGGAGAAGTTGACTACAGCTCCAGTATTAATAATTCCAGATCCAGACGAAACGTACATTGTCTATAGTGATGCTAGTGGGCAAGGATTAGGGTGTGTTCTCATGCAGCAGGGCAGAGTTGTGGCATATGCTTCTCGCCAGTTGAAACCTCACGAGTTGAACTACCCTACTCACGACCTAGAACTTGCGGCTATTGTATTCGCCTTAAAGATATGGAGGCACTACCTCTATGGTGCAGTCGTAGAGTTATACTGCGACCACAAGAGCCTGAAATACCTGTTTGATCAAAAAGAGCTCAACATGAGACAACGTCGCTGGATGGACTTACTAAAAGATTACGATCTGGAGATCAAGTATCATCCCGGAAAAGCAAATGTCGTAGCAGATGCGCTAAGTAGAAAGACGGTGCACGCAGCATACATGATGATTCAAGAGCGGAGACTACTTGAAGATTTCAGAGACCTGAATCTGTCCAATCAGATTTGCATGAGACACTACGCGCCCGATGACGTGTATCTTGCAAGTCTCCTTGTTAGTCAAGGAAAGTATAATTTAAGAGATGCGGTCAAGGAAGCTCAAAAGCACGACGAATGGGCTATAGCAGCTCGAGAAAAGATCTCACAAGGTGAAACTCAAGACCTTGACCTATCACCTAGTGGTTTAGTCAGGTACAAGAAGCGGATCTACATTCCAAAGGATGGTGAATTACGACAGAAGATTCTAGACGAGGCTCATAAGAGCAGATACACTCTACATCCAGGAATGGTGAAGATGTACCAGAACCTGAAATCCGAGTTTTGGTGGCCCAGGCTGAAGAAAGACGTAACCGAGTACGTGGGTAGATGCTTAACCTGTCAGAAAGTTAAAACCGAACACCAACGACCCCCTGGTCTTCTTCAAGGACTGGAAATTCCGGAATGGAAATGGGAGAATATTACCATGGACTTAGTGGTAGGGTTACCTAAGATCAGACAACACGACGCGATTTGGGTAATTGTTGACCGATTGACTAAGTCGGCACACTTTCTCCCCATTAGTATTAACTACTCACCAGAACGTTTGGCGGAGATTTATATCAAAGAGATCGTAAGACTTCATGGTGTACCTAAGAGTATTGTCTCTGATCGGGACCCGCGATTTACGTCCCGATTCTGGGAGGCTTTGCATGCAGAGATGGGAACTAAGCTAAGACCTAGTACGGCTTATCACCCACAGACCGATGGTCAATCTGAAAGGACAATACAGACGCTAGAAGATATGCTTAGAGCGTGTGTATTGGATTTCAAAGGCCATTGGGATAAACATTTACCGCTGGCCGAATTCGCTTACAACAATAGTTACCATTCGAGCATACAGATGGCTCCGTTTGAGGCATTGTACGGGCGGAAGTGTCGATCACCTATATGCTGGACAGAATTGTCGGAGCGAGAATTCATTGGGACAGATTTAGTTGATAAGACCTCCAAGCAAATTGCATTGATCAAACAGAGACTCCTAACAGCACAAAGCAGACAGAAGAGTTACGCTGATAAGAGGAGAAGACCACTAGAATTCGAGGTTGGAGACCATGTGTTTCTCAAGATATCCCCGGTAACCGGAGTTGGTAGAATGCTTAAACGGCGAAAGCTAAGTCCTCGTTACATTGGGCCATTCGAAATCTTGGTAAAACGTGGACCGGTCGCATACCAGTTAGCCTTACCCCCGAATTTGAGTAAACTCCATGATGTTTTCCATGTTTCTCAACTAAAGAAATACCAACCTGACCATGACCATGTTATTCAGTATGAGGATGTCGAGGTACGACATGATAACACTTTTGAGGTCGAGCCGGAGCGAATTCTCGATTACCAGGAGAAACGGCTTCGACACAGAAATATTCCTGTTGTGAAAGTGGTCTGGAAGGGTTTATCTCCTAATGAGGCGACTTGGGAAACAGAGGGAGATATGAGGGAAAGATATCCGGAGTTCATGGCTCAATGTTTAGTTAGTATGGAGTAAATTTCGAGGGCGAAATTTTATTTAACGGGGGGAGAAATGTAATATCTTATATTTTGGGAAATAATAGAAATAAAATTATATCTTGTAAACCGTGAACTAGGTTTCTTGGGTAAGGGCATATTATGAATCAGTGAATTTTTGTCTCGAAGTTGGTGTCACCCGAAGTAATTTCTGTTTCCGGCAGTGTCCGACTTAAAATCTTTGACAGATTACGAAATATCCTGAATGAGGTCAAAAATTCAGTTGACCCAGATATTTCTAAAGAGGAAGAATAGAGCTTCAAGGCTGTGCTTCTGGATTTTTGAGAATTTGCAAAAGATCACGCGATCAGAACACCGAATAGGGAATTTTATTAGTAAAAAATAATATAATATTTAAAGGTGTGGGACCCACTGACAAAATTTTCTCCTCTCCCGACAGAAACTCTCGTGAGTTTGAAAATTTTGTCAGCGGGACCCACTCAATAATAATTTATTATTTAAATAATAATATTATATTATAATAATAAAATAATATATATTAAAATATTATTAATTTTTATAAAATTGTTCACGGGCGGTTGGTCACGGGTTTCCTTTTTAGTTTTTAGGAAAATTACGTAAAACGACCCAGAGACGAAAATTACACTTAAAGACCCATTTTCCAACTATAAATAGAGGCCTCACTTCTTCATTTTCTTCACACCAAACTCAGATCACAACGGTCGAGTTTAATAGAAGAGAGAGAATTCTTAGAGTTTAGAGGGAGAATTTAGAGTAAAGTTCTCGGAGCTGGAGAGAAGGAGTAAGAACTTCAAGGGTAAGTTCTTTGGTCTCTAGTCTTAAGATTTGGTAGTTTCTTTTGGTAATTATAGTAGAAATGCCAGATAGAGTTTTTTCTGAGTATGCTCTGTGGCTGCAGCTTAGTCTGATCTGTCACATCAGAAAAGAATTATTCTTGGGCAGTAATGTTATTTACCAATACAGTAAATACTATTTACCAAACAGTAAAAAATTATTTACCGTCACGGTAAAAATATTTTTACTGGTACTATTCACATGAATAGTGAATCTTCAACGTAGAATTCCACAAGTATTGCAAAGTTGATGGCCACTGATAAATGTGATATTGTTCCTATAGGGTATCTGTGAACTTGTACCGCTGTTTTCCGTTAGAAGTACCGTTTTAGTCAAACGTACCAAAACATCATCAACGAAGGTACGGACGCGTACTGTAACCTTAACTCTGATGCTTATTGTAAATTTTTATGTGATGGATAGTCTGAGATTCTGTTTTTATAAAATTGTGCATACACATTAAGCTATATACGGGTTATAGTCATGATAATGCCGTTGAGTTTTCCTAGCGCTGAGGACACGGATGTACACCGTGGCACTGGGTAGTGCAGACTGGATTAAAATATGAGGTGGTTGTGCTGTTAAAATGTGATTATGCTGAAACTATCATGAATATCTATTATATATAAAATTGTTACATAAGCATGAGGTTAACTGTTACCTGAGGTTCAATGGGAATTGAACCTCAGCTCTTACCATAGCCTCAGGTTCTGGCGAAGACAGGGTTGCTGACAAGGGTAAGCAGGCTGTATAAGGACTCGGACGGAGGATTGTTTATCTGTTGCTGTTTTCTTATGTACTTTGAGTACTTGAATATTTGGATGACTGTATTAGTATCAACACACCAATGTTGGTTAAATATCAGATACTCGTTTTATTTTAAAATGAAAACTCTTTTCCGATGCCACACTGTTTAAATTATTCAAAACTCTGATAATCTCTTTTGAAAATCGCATATTAAAAGACGGGATGTTACACAGAAAAACCACGTTCACAATGCTTCCAAATTCTTTTTTCCCTAACAAATGTAAAGTAGTTAGGGAATTGAGAATAAATTAACGTTCTTGCAGACGGGCCATCCTTATTCTTTTCAAACCAAGAAAGGAACATTGATTCTTTAACTTTGGGATTGTTGACAAGCGATGACATCCTCTGGGTTTGAGAGTAATAAATTGCTTGTTGTTCATGAAGATGAAAACTTAGTCTCTCAATAGGTGGTTGTCTATGGTGTATATCAAACCCAAAAAATTCTGTTTCATAACATGTTGAGCTTTCATCACTCTTATAGTCTTATCCATCTTCAGATTCAACCTAAACCATGACACAATATTATTTTTATTTTGAAAATTAATATCTATAATTTGTTATCTTCTTCACAAATCTTACATATCATCATTTTATTAAAAATATTTAAATTATTGAATTTTTATCATATGAAAAAAATCGACCGCTTAGATCTTTATTAAATTAATATAGCCAAATATATAATAATTATAATTTGAAATTTTCACCGGTTATAGATTCTATGAAAATGTTATTATATTTTATACTCTTTATAAAAAGTAAATAAAAAATTAGCTGAGAAATAATTATTACAAATTGAACGATAAGTGGAGCCACGGAAAGGACAATTTGTGGGCACTAATTTCCAAGTCAACCAAGTCAACGAGGTTGTCCTTTGTTACTTTATTCAAAATTCAATAATTGATATTTGATGCAACAATTTTATTGCTGCAATATCCAGATGAAGTGGAATTAGTACGCATTCATATGTAGTCATGTGAAGACTAGGGATGATCTCAACTATGAAAACTTGTTTTTTAAATATATTTATACAATATTTTAATTAATCAGTGGGACAAAAAGTCTATTGCTTATTAATTTGATTATTAAGTAATGCTATTTTTTTTTAAAAAAAAAAAATCAGGATCCTCTTTGACCATCAATGGCTTTATTTCAATTGTTTAATTTCGTTTCCTAATTTCTTGTGTTGTTATGATAAGCAATAATTGATTAATTAAATTTGTGTCTGTCATGAAAATTTTAATATGTTAAGTTATATATATTAAAGTCCTAAAATATTACTATTGCTAGCAAAGATGCACAAAGAAATTAGCTAGCCATATGGCTGGAATTATTTATTGCTGCCTGCTAATTGGCGATGTCTATATATATATATCACGCATTAAAAAGTCTATCAGTATTATAATTGTTTTCTAATTGAAAACATATACTACAAGCCAATTGAAATAAGTCAATTTTCAACTATATATATTTTATAGTACAAATTTATTAGGTGACTTGCAACTTTGGGTCCTTTTTATGTATGTAATAATGTTTGTATAAGAGGTCTCGTTGACATCACCTATGACATAATCAAACATTATATTATTATATTAATATCTCAGAAATATTTTTTCTTAAAAAAAAATATTATATATACATATATAACTGAAAAAAACCATTGGTTTTTATCATTGTGTTCTTGACTAATAATAATTGTGCTCTTAGTTAAAGTGATCAACATGTTTAAACGCTATTTTTCTCTTCCATAGCTTGAACTTAATGTCACTAATATACTAAATAAGCAAACTATCCTTAAAACTCACACAATTAACTATCCACACATATTTCTACGGATTAATATAGGATAATAAATAGTCTAAGAACATAAATAGGGAGATTGAGCCATCTAGCATATAAAATTAGCACGTTAATATAAAGAATTAAATTAGGAAATTATCCCGTAAATAACTTGTCTTATACATCCCAAAATAGAGAGAAAAAAATATTATGCATGTGATTATAGGTTTATATAGTATCTACACGGTTTGACCAACTTGCTATATAAATTAAAACCATATGGTTCTTGATCAGATATATATGCACTTGAGCCTAACTTCGTTAAAATGTAAGGTGAACAAAAAAACTTTAATAATCACAAGAGAATTCTGATACGTACAAACTGACCAAACAGATTAAAAACCACACACATTCCTATAATTATATATCTTCTTACACGCATATACACCCCTCAAAGTTTTGCTACAGTTACTAATGCATTATCTTTAGCTTAATTAAAAAAATCATAGTAAACCGTTGAATAATGCCTGATTAAAATCATATTTCATTTCCACCTAACATCAAATATTTAATTTTCTTAATTGTTTTATGTAGTTTTTGCGTGTTAATATATGTGTGTGCTCACCACGCTTAGATTGATTGGTTGGGGTCATTCTAACTTAACCAATGATCTCATATTCGAGTTCTCGGTATGAAACACGATTATTATTCAGAAAAAATGATCAAGGTTCCCCCATTGTAAGTTTACATTCCTATGAGTTGGTCAGTTGGACTAGTCGGTTACTAGTAGCGCCAAATATTAGTGCAGAAATCCAAAAAATTTATGTGCATGGTCTTCATTTGACTCCTACAAAAAATAGTTAATTTTCCAGCGTTTTATCATCATTAGCTTAATTAATCCATTGATCCAGCTAATTATAATATTTATAAACAAGCAAGCACCCTGAATTAGGAATTCGTAGACTATATCACCTTGCTAAACAATAGGGTAATAATTAAATTTAAATATTAATTAGACGACACAATCGTGTTTAGTACGTTGAAGAAACATAATCACCAATAGAAAAATTATTCAACAGGAGAAGAAGACTAAACATTAATCGAACCTGAGTTTGAGGGTCGACAAATTAACTTTGATGCAACATTAATTGTGGTGTTTGAACTTTGAACAAGATTTTTCAGTCAAACCATTAGAGCACATGAGATAGAGAGAGAGAGTAAATAATGGGAATGACAAGTCAAACAAGTCATACTTAAACAACACTGTCAACTTGGTGATCTGATCTGTGGTTGTGCATGCATTATTTATTTGCATGGCTTGGTCAAATTCAACACTTACTTTTATTATACCCCACGACTTGGAAAGTAAAATAAAATATGGTTGTACTCTTTACTTCTTTAATTATATAAGAAGAAAATTTATTACTCTATTTATAAGGCACCTTGTTGAATGAATTTTCCGTATAAACTCACATTTTTGCTCTTCATTTATCATGGTGCCAACTTTATTTTAATGGGGTATGATATACCCATATTAGATAGAGATAAAGTTAGAATATTGTTGAATTTTATGACAGAATTAATAAAGTTTAAGATTTTTCTTGGTATGTGAAAAACACATTTGAAGTACCCTATAAAATCACAGGAGTATACTTGAGTATATAATATTGTTGTGCTGGACGCTCCTATGTAAAACTTTTTTTGGTATTTTTGATCAACTTAATAATTAATTGTGTTGGACGCTCTTAGACCAATAATTCATTGGTAAAATTGCACCTTTACTCTTAAAGTTTTTATTGGTTTCATAAAACATATTAAAAGTAACTTATAAATAGAATCAGGAATGTGCATATATAATTTAATTTGAATTATGCATGTAGAAGGGTTTGCTTTATAGAGTATATTGCTGACAAGTGTACTCGTCATGCATCTAATTGACTTCATATTGCAACTCACAAGATCGATACTTTATGAACTTAATTAAGAAATCACACATGAGAAAATAAAAGGATAGTGCTGGTAAAACAAAGCGTAGGTTAGTCATCCATGCTTATTGTTATTTCACAACACTAGTTCAATTTATATGACTCTAGTCTAGATTAACTAATCACACTTAAAGCTTGTTATATAAAGAAAATTATGGCTCTATATATATATTAAAAAAATTATTTGACAATACGGTTCTTCACAGATAATCGATAAGTAATTTAACAATATATTAATATATTATTTATTGATATATTAATTAATATTATATATGAACAATATATCATGTCTTATCATCAATAACCATTAAGTATTCTTTCATATAAAAAAAACGAACTTCTTAAAAATATCAAATACAAGGAGACAATTCTTAAAAAAAAAAAAATTATTTGACACAACTTCTCCAATTCCTTTTTAAACGTTTTTGAACTTCCCTAGTAATTCTCATAACTCTTCTTTCCATGGGTTTTGTTCTGCTGCTACAAGTTCCATCTTTTATCACTAACATGGATCTTCACTTTGCAAATCCTTCCTCTCATGATTCTTCTCGAGTAAGCTTCCACTTTTTTTATGTTAATATTTTTAGTTTCATTTTATTTTTTTTATTTAACGAGAGCTCACTAGTTGAGGCTCAAGGTCATCAGATTATCTAGGAAGAAGAATTGTAGACAAAAAGAGATATCTTATTTCTGATAATGGC
The DNA here is from genome assembly GCA_034222035.1 of Acacia crassicarpa. Lineage (NCBI taxonomy): Eukaryota > Viridiplantae > Streptophyta > Magnoliopsida > Fabales > Fabaceae > Acacia > Acacia crassicarpa. The sequence continues at coordinate 39,174,855 of JAWXYG010000009.1, read as the reverse complement.
CGTTAGTTTGAAGATAAAAATACCGAAGAAAAGTAGGGAGCATGAAAAAATGATGAGGTAAAATTTCAAATATTTTATTATTGTTTTATTGCAGTGAAAATAATTCTGATTGCTCTAGATTATATAAACTAAAATCCATATAATTTTTTATCTTTTTGCAGTTACTGAAACTCTGGAGTACTAATGGGTGATTGACAATTTACAACAAAGGCATTAGAGAATATTACTGAATTTTTTAAACATATTTTCTTTTAGAATTAAAAAAAATTATTAGATAATGTTTTAGAATGTTTAAGTGATTAATTTCTTTTCAATTGTATATATGGTGTTTATCTATAATGTATTGAATTTTGAATATTATAAATAAAAATTTATTTAATATTATTATCTTATTATTATCAAGGATTATGTTGTGTTTTATATAATAAATATTAATAGTAAAACTAAATAGTAAAAATTAATTATATATAATAAAAAATAAAGTCAATATATTACGGTTATTAATAAATAACCGTTATATAGGCACTCAATATATTACGGTGGGTATATAATGGTTCAGAACTGAGCATTATAACGCCCACATATATGATGGTTCGGAACTATAATTTATGGCTGATAATAACTTTATATATTGGCGATTCTGCAATAGTGATTGAATCTCAAAAGACTTTCAAAATAACATTGCTCATCAGCGAAAACTTTCAAAGTAAATTTTCACCTTAACCCTATAATATATCAATTTATAAGTTAAACAAATTAGTTTGAAAGAAAAATGATAATTATAAATACTTTAATTTAAAGTAAATTATTTAGCTTCCTTAATCTCTCCAAATTAGTCAGCTGGGTCTTATATTAAAGCATAGAGGTAGATATCATATGATAGTGAAGATTTGAATTTCCACTTATATGTTCTTTTAAATCACTACGTTAGGCACACCATTTAATTAGGGAAAAAGAGAGATTTTTCTTCTTCTTTGAATTGCAATATTCTAAATCATGTATTTCCTAAAAAATGAGTTGTTAATTATTTATCAAATTTCGTCATTCCTTATAAATTCTTGGTGACCAACTTGTGTGATTTTACAATTTCATTTTTTTTGGGTTCTTTTTCCCATTTGATTATTACCCTTGGTTTCTATTAAAGATTAATAATCATATGGTTTAGTCATGCACATTAGTACATTACCTAAGTGGCTAGAGGCTAATAGGTATATTTATATTGAAGTTAACAGTTGTTTTTAAGTTAAGCAATCTGACACTACTAGTTGTTAGGCCTATTCAATAATTTTTGTAATTTCTAAATGCAACTGGAACATCTACACATCATTCTTAGTTGGCTAGACAAAAGAGTATCACATAAATATATTGAAGCATTATTGAAAGATTGTACAAGTCAAAACAGCAACTAGACCATAAGCAATTTAAACTAATCACAGAACAAAAAAATTTAGCCACACACAACACTTCTATATATAAGTGCGCTCGAAGCAATGAGAGCATCTATAGTTATTACTACCTGGTTATTTTTTTAATTTTCAAGAATAGTTCATAAGGTCCTTGCAAATTATTTTTATTTCTAAGGAACTTTATTGGAGGTATGAATTATGAGCCCACTATTTATGCCTATTATAAATATTGCAATTAGTTTTATAAATTCCATGCAATGTTAACAAATTACACTTTTTCTTATTGATCAAAGGTTTTCCTTTTGAGGCTTAAAGCGTAAAGAATTTTTGCCTCTCATAATGAGTTTTGATCCACCTTTCAGGGGTAAAACCATTTATCATCTTAACTAATAGCTTATTAGTTGATTTTCTTAACCTCAACTATATATATAATTAATTGAATTAGGGATTGTAAATTCATAAAGGGGGGAAAAAGGAAATACTACTTAAATTTTATAATATCAAATCAATTATTTTCTATAAAAATGAGATGTCAATTGTTATATATAATTTTATAGTTAATACTTATACTCTTGTAGACAACAAGACTGATATGAGATTTGAAGTTTATTTTTTTCCCTTTATAAAATCTAATCAAATTGTGAATTATATTTAATATAATGTTTTTGGAATAAAAGAAATTTCATAGATTCAAATGACTATACAATAACAGAACACTTTGATTAACTTTTGAACAGAAATGAATGAATCACGGGGAAGGATGAAAGTGTAATTTTGATATAGTCTGAAAAGTTGAAGATTCGAAAAAAAAAAGCGAGTGGTATATATAACAAAACTAAGGAAGGATTCTTGGAGTCAACAAAAGTCAGAAATGACGACCTACGGCAATAGGAATTGAACAATAATTTTGTTGCCTACCTCTGATTTCGGACTAAACATGAACATCTTAACTATTTTGTCCATGTCCTTTTGTGGAACTTTCTTGTTTGAATGTTACTATACATTTAGGGAAGCAATAAGGTGATTCTCTTTTATGTACTTCTTACATGCTCGTCCTTTTAATTAGAGGGACAAGCAATTTTTTTAATTTTTTTTAATATTTATTTATTTTGATTAAATTATATATTGTTTTCTTGAATTTTTTTTAGATCCTGTATCTCAAATTAATTAGTTTTCAGTCTTACATTCATAAATATTTGTCCAGTAATACCAGTATTCTGGAAACTAATTAATTTGACATACTGGGCACAAAAAAAAAAAGAAAAAGAAAAAAATCAGAGAGTAATATATAATTTAATCTAAAAAAATAAAGTATATAAAAAATTTTAAAAAATTTACTTGTCCTTCTAATTAGAGGGACAGGCATGTAAGAAACATCTTAGGATAAGCACCTAAAGTGAACCCGTAATTTTTCTTTTCCTTTTGACAGAAATTTGAAGGTCCCACGAGCAGATAGAACAGTTGGATGAAGAAAAATGGAGGTTAGATTCCTTTTTCTTCTTTATCCTGTGACAAAAGTTGACAACGAAATCAGAATAATTTTTTTTCTAAAAAAAATGGCTAAATAATAGATAAACTTTTTTAGTTTTGAATTATCTGCATAATTTTTATCATTCTTAGGACTTGACATTCATTCTAATAGTTTTTGAAGCATTAATTTGTGTGTTACTTTACTAAAATAATACTCCTCCAATCGTTAATGCACTATCTAATTGGAGAGTTGATTTTAATCCTAAATGTGAGAGCTATTTTCCATATTTTTATTTTTTTAAAAAAATTATTGATACTCCCTCAAATTGGAGAAGATGGAATTAAAGAAAATGATTAAGGCGTGATAAGAAAAATACGTCATATTTATTATAATTAATTTACTTATATAACTTTTTTAATCTAATCAAATTAGTTAAATAGGTGATACATTAGACCAACAGAGTATAATATGATGAAGGACTTATTTACAAATAACTTAAAATTATAAAATAGTTTCTTGTCAAGTTTTAAACAAGACAGCATGACTCAAAGTTCAAAAAGAGCTTTATACAATTTAGTCTACTATTATCGATTAAAAAAAAAGCATAAAGCTTCAAAATAAAAATAAAAACACAATTTCCAGAGAATTCCTAATAAATTCTTCAATATAATAATGACATGCAAAACGAACAACTTTTAATGAAGAATCAGGCACGTCCAATGCAGTCAAAGATAATATACAAGTAAAGAACTTCAGAAAAAGTTCATAGCACAGCAAAGCCTACTCACCGTTAATTAGGCGACGTAAATGTCAGGGTACAGTGTTGAGCTAATCAGAATAGACACGTCAACCTAAAGTAGACACCTAGCTAATTAACTGGTGGTTCAAATAACTTACAAGGAATTGAAGTGTTCCTATCACGTATTCATCAAGAAGGTTGTAACTTTGTATATGGGTTACTGATAAAACGGGTTGTGTCTGTGGTGGGTGTGGCAAACAATGTTGTTGTAACACAGCATAGCAATAAGTGGCTTCCATAATCCTTGGCCATATAAAAAGCTGTAGGAGAAAAGCCAACCCTCAAGAAGCCCTTCTTTGCTCTATCTAAAAGTAAGGCAGTGATGTGACATCAACCTTGGCTTATAGCATTGATTGGTGCATTTACAACTTTCAATTTCCTTTTGATAAAAGCTGTGTCGGTGAGTGTCATGAAAGATCAGACCTTAAATTTGCAGGGGAACTCGGTTACTGTAACGTATATGGTGAAGATAAACCCCTGGCATGTTGGCTCTCCATCTCAAGATGCATCAAGGATTTGTATGTGTCTCTGATATCGGCTTCTCTTGCCAGCTAATGCTGCGAGAGAAGACATAAAACACATGCTCAATGAAAGCAAAGAATTTAAGGATCGAACATCCCATGAGAGAGAGATGCTTCAATCGTGTATCAAAACTTTTGGTGTATATTTTAACTAGATATTCTTGTATTGACTCAGACTGAATAGGCTAACCGATTAGGACCTAAAATTATTTAGAAAACTTGTAATTTATTACTCTTGACTTCAAGTATGTGTGACTAGAATCTATAGATAATACCGCAAACTTGGACCAAGGAAAAATCACTTTTACCAGCACAAAGTATTCCGGTTGCAGCAAAATTTTAATATTTCCATTTTCCACGATGGGACAAGATTGTCACAAAAAAGAGCGAAGCTTGCAGCCCCTAAAACGGTCAAGTGGCCACAACAAAAGGATTGACTCTAAATTGCTGCCACGTCTGAAAATTGTCACAAGTTTGATGTAGAAAAAATGGAAATTATTGGTCATATTCAGATTGAGTATATTCAGTGACAGAAGATTTTGAACCGATGAGCATATTGTTCCATCGCAAGTAAATGGATTGAACATAAGAAATCCAAAAAACTGCAACTGTGACTTTACCAAGAATATTCCATAAGGTTTCTGATAAAACAAGAATGATGGGTTTAACCAAGGATATTCATCAGAAGGTACTGGACAAAATGATGGGCTTTAAAGATTCCCCAGGAGCCATATTTTGAAGTAATAACTTGACCAGTTTAAATGGATGAGTTTCACAAACAAGAAAGGGAAGCATAAGTAGAGCGGCGGTCAAAAGTCTACTAAAGAAGTATGAAGAAAAATCTTACGTAGGATGATCATCAAATGGAAATTCAAGTCAGAAATCATGTGTCTTGACTATAACAATGAGATTCTCATAAGCAAACTTTACAAGGATTTATACTGAAGTTGCATGATGCCACCTCCAACAAAAAAATTTACAGATTCGCTCATGTTGAAAATACATATATATTCTGCATAAAATAGCCAAACCTCTATGTTCAGAGTTATAAATCCTCCTTATATGCAAAAAAGTATATTTAGTTCAAAGTAAACAGTAACATAAGGAAAAAAACCACACAGGTCGGTAATGATACTGCCAAATATATTTGAAACAATAAAAACGGCTTGCCAAAACCAGAATGCAAATGAGGCCATACTTACACATTAATTCATGGGGAAGACCAAAATCATATTCTTTCCTTCTCCTCCTTATATAAATATATACCAGCACCAAGTAGATAGTCTTCTATTCTTCCACAATAGAGGACATACTGGCAGAGGCGGCACACCACACAAACCTTTGTTGCCAGAGAGACTGAACAAAAAATTATTTATCGTCCAAATTATTAACTAACTATACGAAAGGACTACAACTTTGACAGAAGAAAACCATCCTATGGTTGTAACTTATAAACCCCCCCCCCCCCCCCCCAAAAAAAAAACAAAAAAAAAATCTTATGTACACTATTTTTGCACCAATTAGAAACCTAACAAAATACAAGAGTCTGAAAAACTGGCATTGGGAACCTGATTTATGTCATTTATGATAAAACTCCATGCCCAGTAAAACAAAAACCAATGGCAGAGGTCAAATTTTCTACGTTGTCATTCAATCAAGAACATTGAGGTTCACTCAAGGTGGGACAGTTTCTATAAATCCTCCGAATTTTACTTCGGTTTTCCAGATATATACAAATTGAATAAACTTTACATGAGAAAAGTAGGATGGTATTAGAATCCACAATGGATACCGAGAAAAGGCAGAACGACTTTTTATGTAAGAACGTGCATTGTCCATCCTTCATCGTTCAAAGCTGATAATAACGATAAAACATTGAGCTTACATGGGACTTTTATGGATCTACTTGCACTTAATTTAGACAGAGACAGATGGAATGATCAGCCAAATAGGGATATCATCCAAGAAAAATAAATTAACCAAAATTACAGTCTGAGAATAGTGTTGTGCAGAAACTCAGGTTAAAGTAACATACTCAAAAACTCCCCCATGCGCACCAATTGAATAAAGTCCTTCTGGCACTTGTCCTTCCAAAAAGTTATCATTCAATAGCCTGTTAAAATAAAATGGATTAGAAAAACAAACACCAGAGTCCAACGCAATACTGTGATCAAGTTAACATACATACTCAATCTATCCATATAAGAAGGAGATACATAAGTCTCATCTTTAAATTCTGAACACTTTAAACCCAAGAAAACTGCTGATGTAACAGCTTCATCTCTGTGGTTTCACCCTTCAAGTGGCCTTTACAAAAGTAAGATGTTAAGAATGCTTTGCTCCAGGAAGATGTTTAAGAAGAGATTTACATGAAGCAACAGAGGATTTTTGTTGCTCTCAGTAGAGCAAAGTAGCATGCAATTTAAATAAGCCATTATATAATTTAATTTTTCCTTGGGCATGGTTTAGCCGGTTTAGCGAACTAGTTACACTCTTGGAGCTTCAAAGGTGTGGAGTGGATCACTGTTTGATAATTATAGTCCTATGTGGGGAAATATATTGACTGTTTATGTAGATGATACTGTGAATTTAGCAGATGATGGCCAAGGATTTACCAACTTAAAATTGCCTCAAAGCTAAGGCTTGGCTTGTGGTAAGATTTTTCTCGGCATTGATGTGACTAGGTCGAATTTATCTCCTTAATCATCTATCTCTAGGAGATAGTTTCGCTTTCAAGTTTTGATATTTTAAACATTACAAATAATGGATGACACAAGGGCCGAATAAATTTCTCCCTTCAAGTCTAAGTTTTTGAATATTTTACCCATGACATTTTTGAGATTTTAATAAACTATCAAAATGTTTAAGAAAAGTGTATCCAAGCAAATTCCAGAACTAGATGCCAATCACTATATGTTTATTGCTTTATGAAATAGAAAGAGAGAGTTAATAGAAAACACAATGGATACTTACACAAGCTGCAAACCTGAAGAGGCTAAACTGTCTGGTATGGAACCTGTTAACTCATTCTTGGACAAATCCCTGGTGCATACGTCATAAAGAAAATAAAACAAATCCCTGGTGCATACGTCATAAAGAAAATAAATTAAGTATTCCATAATAACAAGGTCGGTTTTTTTTTTTTTGTAAAAAATTTCTCCTTTACACAGATTAGATTGCTGTGCTATAAATTTTTTTAAAGGAACAAGTAACTCTGCTATGCATATGGCATGAGTATTGGCGGACAAACAATTCTGCAAGAAAGATATATGGACTCTTATAATATCAGAATTTTCAGAGTAATGGCAAACTCCTTATAAAGAGTTATTGTTCTAACTTCTAAGTAAATGATACTTCAGTGCTTAAAGATATAGAAAATTGATTGTCATTATTTGAAGAAAGAGCTCCACGAGGTTGAGTTTTGTGAACTTGCATAAAACTGAAACAAAAAGCCTGGTAGAAAGACTAGGTAACAAATATAACATCAGTAATACTTATACTCGTATCAGGGATTTTTGCTCAAATGCAGACGGTATTTAACCCCGCAGAGAATTAGAACTTAAATTCCTGTAATTTGCTAGAGATTACTAGATGATTGAAAAGAAAATAAATCAGAGTATATGAAGACAACATGTTCTTGAAAACATACATACGATGAACAATGATCTTCTACAGAAGATTTTAAGATGGATCCAAAATTTTGACCAGCATGATTAAGAGAGAAATGTTTTATAGACAATGAATGCAGGTATATGATCATGGATGACACCGAGAGAGAAACAAAAATTAACTAAAGACATTATGAAGGACAAAAAATGAACGCAAGGTTAACTATAACACTTTCAGCTTCTCATGCACGTTATAATGCTATCAGGTATTATGTAGCGCCACAGGCAGGATGATTCGATCAACATAGTTGAGGAAATTTTAATTTTTAAGTTAAATAACGTAGCCACCAAACGAGAGAACAAGGTTAATTGAAACTTGGAAGAATAAAAAAGAATCCATTTCAAAATAAACATTGTTGTCGTTCTAATTCAAGGACACGGTAAGGAAAACAAGGAATAAAGGAGAGTATAAAGAAAACTGCTGGTTCTGAGTGCTGTTTAAATCACATAAACAGCAAAGGCGCTAGAAAGCTTTTAGCCCAAAAAACAAATCTGGACTTATCATATTTCTTACTGAAGAGTTATGTAATAGTTGGCCTCAACATATCCAAGTTGTATAGTGATTAGTGATTGATGTCTGGCATTAGTTTATATGAACTTTTAGCAGGTGATACTTACAGGCAGTGGCGGACCTAGTATTTTTGGTTTGTGGGTGCACAATTAGTGGTGGGATTTGGGGGTTCGGGGGCAGCGCCCTCGAAATTTTTTTCAAGAAAAGTTTTAAATACATTAAAAAAAACAAAAGCTATGATTTTCAATTCTAAAGCAACTAAACAATTCGTACTCTATGTCAATTTAATAAATAATTAGCAAGTAATCCAAAATAAGATAAATTAAATCAAAGGATGAAAAGATAATATTTATGATCAATAAATTATGGATAAATAAACTAAATGAAAGGCGTCTTTTATATTTTTTTGCGTCACCTTCGCTTAATGAAAGTTGCGTGCTCACCTGGTAGAGTGCACACTTTTAAGGAGAGCTGCACCCTTATGTCACTGGTTCGAATCCGGTGAGTAAGGTTTTTGTGTAATGTGTTTTAAAAGCATTTGTTTTAAACAGGAACAAAAAATACAACAGAAACGCTACATCTAGGATTCGAACACGGGTCCTTCTCTCATTCAAGTGAGAAGCCTTCTAACCAACTAGGCCACTAAGGTAAGTTGACATGGAATTCCTTCAAAATATATATACATGATCAAAATTTTAATGTCTGCACTTGGCCCCACTGGTACCAATGTGGGTCATGCCGATGCTTACAGGCTTACCAAGTCCGACAAAAGACTAATCTGGTCACTAATGTACCCTTTCAAGCCTTGACTACCAAGATCTCTGTAGTTAATGCTAAAATAAAGATAAAATCAAAGTCATGTAAAAAGAATTGGAAGTTAAAGAGGAAAAACATGAAACTTCTGCCTTTTCTTCCATTCTTTTTGTGGATCAGTACTTTTTATAGGGTTAAAGGGCGCTTTTGCCCCGAACATTTTTACCAAGGGGCAATTTGGCCTCCGGAAGTAGTTTTTGGAGAGCAATATTTGCTTTGGTGTTATCATAGTTAATTTTGACAATTAGTTGATCAAATATGTTGAGTCGGTGGTCCATATGTCATCCAAGTCATTTTTTTTTTTGGTGAAAATTTGCCCCAGATATCTATGGTCATTTACTTCATTTTTCTCAAAGCTAAATTTAAAATTTCTAGAGCAAATTTGCACTATAACAAAAATGAAGTTGATAATATATGGACTACTGCTCAACATATTTAGTCAACTAACGATCAAAATTAATTAAGATACCGGCCAAGGCAAAATTGCTCCCTTTTTTGCATTTTTGAGGCAAAATTACCCACGATAAATTTTCAAGACAAAATTACCCCTTAACTCAATTTTTATATGCATATGGGTAAATAGTAGTTTCGCCCATGATCCTCTATCTAGCTTCTTCGCCCAAAAAATGTGTTTTATACTAGTTGCAAATCATAATGGAATTCACAAATTAAAAGAAAATGTTTTTTCCCCAAAATCTTGCCTGCTAAAGCCTAAATGCGTACAACCAGCTATATGACTGCTTTTATTCACCTACCACATGAATATTTGGTGAGTGGAACATTCATTATGCACCCTCAATCCTATTCCAAAATTCAATTTATAAATGTAAATTTTTTTTTGTTGCTCAAAACATTTATAAATGTAAATTAAACTTTAAAGAAGAGTAAGGACGAAAAGGAAGAAAAAGTTTGAAAGAAGAAGCCGTGAGGAAGGAGAAGGACGAAAAGTAGTCTAGACGTGTGATAAAGAAGAAATAGGGGAAAAAAAGGGTGATAAGTGGATAATTGTGGGGTTCACAAACCAAAAAGTAACAGACATTTAAGGTGTTTAATAGAGATGGTAATTTTGCTCCGAAAGTTCATGTGCATTTTTACCAAAAAAAAAAAAAAACATTTGATATAGACGCTCCTGAGGGTAAAGCACATGTGCATTTTTGCAACTTTACCCTAAAATAAATTAACCACACTTACTTTAACTCTAAGCTAAACCTTAGCGAACAATCACCAGTCACAAGAAAGCTCTACATTATCACAATTATAACTTATATAACTCAAAATACACAAATTATAATAATAATATATTATTGTAATAAAAAACTGCAAATGACAGTTTAGAGTTTAAATTTTAAAAATGGTCGTTTAGTCATCCAAATTTCAAAATGAACTGATTAAAATTTTAATAATATTTTCATTAACCTAAATAAATTATTTACACCTCATTTAATAGGTAGAAATATCGTGTAGGATGTAAATCCTAAACTTTTTAAATAGAAAAATTAATTTAAATTCCTACAATAATTAATCAACAAATCTAAATTGAAAATTAGTTATTAATCATCCTATACATATATACAGTCATCTATTATCAAAATTTTTCCAAAATCCAAACGTTGAAATTTTCACTAACCAACATAACATTACCTTGATTGGAAAGAGAAAAATATGTGGAACAACTTTCATGAAAGAACCTCGTTGAAAATAAGTTAACTACCTAAATGATCTTTTAAGATAGGCTAAAGTATACATTTGGTACTTTATGTTTGCCTCTGGTTTCATTTTAGTCTCTTAAGTTTGTAAAATGCATATTTGGTCCCTTAATGCTAACACCGTTAGTCTGACTAAACAGAAAATATTGACTCAATAATTTTAAGCGATGACTATGCAATTTAATGCTGACTAAGCATGTTTATATATTAGTATTTTAATAAATTAATATTTTAAATCCTATTAATTGAAAAATATTTAATTTTCTTTGACAAAAAAATATATTTAATCTTCACAAATTGTGGAAAACTGCAAAATAGTCTGTAAAGATTAATTTTTTTTTCAATTAATAGAATTTAAAATATTAATTTACCAAAATACTAACATATAAGCATGCTTAGTCAGCATTTAATTGTACAGTCATTGCTTAAAATTGTTGAGTCAGTATTTTTTGTTAAGTCAAATTAGCGGTGTTAACATTAAGGGACCAAACGTACACTTTACAAACTTGAGGGACTAAAATAATACCAGAGGCAAACATAAAGGACCAAATGTATACTTTAACCTTTAAGATAAATAACATGCCCCACAAAACCCAAATAATCTTTGGATCTTCTTATCTTCTCCTTCCTTCTCACTCTAGCTCACTCCCATCTCCTCCTCACTCTCACCGCCACACATCAACACAACACACACATATATATAGAAAGAGGGAGGGGCCGTAATAAGATCCCCTCCCCAATTGTCAACAGATGTGCTCTCCACTCTTCTTCCTTTTTTTTTTTGAACTATCCCCTTTTTTCTAGAAATTTTTTTCCTTCGCTTTTTTCTTTCTTTCCAATTTCATTCTTCATTCTTCATTTGTTTTTTTCCTCTCATAATTATAATTTAATTATAAAAATAAAATTAGATGTCACATCATACAGGAGCAGATATGCTCAGAATCTCTTTTCTTATTTTCTTCTCAGAATCCCATTTGCACCCTCAGATGAAAATATTGACGGTTCAGATTTAATATTTTTGAAAACTATAATGGTAGTGTTTTATAAATTATTTTTTTATTAATTTTGTTTATATTGTATGTATAAATTGTGTAGATCATGATTTAATAGTTTAAGTTTATTTATTCATGTTCAAAATAATAGTTTTATAAAATATTAAATATGAACCATCTATTTTTTCTAATCTAAGAGTAGAAATCAGATACTGGAAAAAAAAAAAGAAAAAGGAAAAGAATTCTGAGAGAATCCAAAGCTCACATCATACCATTCACCAAACTCCCACGACAAAGAATTCAAGATCCAAGATAATATTATAGCATTACAACATTACAACGTTCCTACTGACCTTTCAAATCAACACCAAACTTCTTTTTCTGGCAGGAACCATCAACGAATCCAAGTTTTGCTTCCCAAGGTGAGCAATCAGCATAGCTTTACTCCCGACAGACAGAGTAATTATCATTTCCAGTGAAGGTAATAGGAATGATCGTCATACCTTGAGTGTCATATGCGTGTAGATGCAGAGGGTGAGAGAAGTCTACGGTGGTCGCTGGTGAGATCGTGATGTTCTTTGGGTCACCCATGATCCACGACAACGTCAGTGGTGAAAAACTACAGAAATATGAACCTTGGAGTTAAATGGATGGCAATGGGAATAAACCTCCAAGTGCAGAATGATATCAAGCATACAAATCAACCAATACTCCAATGTGCCCAGAAATGGCAAGAAACCTCAGATGAGCTATGGAGTTTGTCATTGCAGATCATGTCGGTGCCAGAGTCTTTGCTCCGTTCAGTGATCAAGATGTCGAGTCTTGTTCTCGAAGTGGATCTGGTCTAGTGGGCCGTTTGCTACATCCGGCATCGTCGATCTCAGCGAACAGGGGTAGATCGTCGATCTTCGCTCTTTCTTCGTCCAGCAGCCGTCGATAGCAGCTAATAGAAGTAGATCGTTGATCTTGGATCGACGCCGTTCTCAACCTCGCCTAGGAGATCGTAGGCTGTTAACTAGTGTGATTAGAGAGGATAATCAGGAGAAAGAAAAAGAAGAATATCATTGTATTATAAGAAGAGAGCATAATGCTCTTACAAAGGAGTAATTGTAATACTCATTGATCATCTTAGCTAGGACTAGAACCCCCTTTATATAGACTAGGGCCCTAACTAACTTTCTAACTAACTCTAACTAATTTATTAACTAATCATTTAATCCCTTATATTCTAACACGCCCCCTCAAGTTGAACACTATTTATTTTAAATGTGCTCAACTTGAACAATACAAAAATAAGGGGTAAGGTGAATTAAATTGACTAGTTTTCACAATCAACAAAAAATAATACAAAAATTTCTTCAATACAAACTTCTCCATATCTAATTTGCTGATTCACTTTTGAATCAATCTGTAAGCTTTTGAATTTTCTCCTGCATTAGTCATTAAGTCGACTGGCAATCTGATAGAGCCTTCTTCACAGTTGCAGCACCACCAGATATCTGCACAACTTCATTAGAGTTCAAGGCACAAGGAGGCAAATGTGCATCCTGTAGTATTCGAATATGGGCATCAATATCACTACGGATGCTCTGGACAATTTGTCCACCTTATAACCTTATTTTATCTTGTACTCCTTCAAACAGCCTACATGATATTCCCTTTCACACTGATCACATATAATCACTGTTCGACAAAGAGCCTTGGCTATCCTTCAATTTAAACTACATAATATTCTCAGAATATTACAACCACGTTGCAACGTCAGATCGTTGGACCAACTTCACATCCACCTTAATCCATGTTTTCACATCATTTTATTCTGAAACTCTTCTCAAACCAGTAGTTTTCTCATTAACAAAACTGACCATGTCGCCCCCTGTCTTGATTTGGAGTAATAAATCTTCTCCACAAATAAGAAAGTACAAGAGGGTACCAATAATTCTAACAACATCAAACAATATTGCCATTGAAACCAAAAAACTCAAACATCAAAGATAATGGCATCCAACAGCACCATCACAAATTTCCATCAAAAGATTTTATGGTACGAATTTTGACATGCTTAAAGCCCTAATCTTTCATATGAGAAGCTACTATTGGTTGGATTTGAAGCAGCTGAATGATATATATTCCTACAGAACAGAGGAGTACTCACATACTACTGTGAACAAGTTTAAATTTTGTCGTCCCGAGCTACTAATGAGCAATCCATTGCAATCATGGACCTCAGAGAAATCACAATGGCGGATGAGTGGTTCACAGGGGCGAAAATGATCTGAAATCGCCTTTCGTGCGTCCGACTCCAGTTCTTGGTGCTCGATCAGAACGCAGGGGCATTTCTTGGTTCTCAGATCCACTGCAGATGTATTGCGTGACCTGGAGGAGGAGGCCTATCTCTGCTCTCTACTCTACTCCATTATGGTCGGCGGAGATCGCAGGGGCAGATGGCCTTTCGTGCGTCTTCCGTTTATTCTTGCCGGAGATCGCAGGGGCGAAGCCTTTCGTGCGTCTCGCATGCGTGAGTCATTCGATTTTTCCCTCTTCGCCGGCATCAATCTCTCCCTTCTTCAGAGGAGTCTTTTTCCCTCTTCGCCAGCGTCGATCTCTCCCCTCTTTGGAGGTGTCACGCCGTCAACATGAGGATGCTCTCTAGGGTGTCGTGCCATTAACGTGGGTTTCTCTATGGGATCCTCTTGCTCTTCTCTAAGTTTCGTTCTTTCTTTCTCTGGTTACATGGTTAGATTAGGTGAGGGCGACAAGTGCTGGATCGTTGAGGATAGGGCCGACGGGACCAACGTTCACAATTGGCACTGGGCAGAAACTCATCAAATCTTGCTCAACCCTATTTGACCCGATCTTGCAAAAGCACTTTGGATCTTCACCTTGCTTGGACACCCTTTATTCTAATTCTCATCCTTTATTCTGCAACTTTCCTTCCAGACGCTTCGTCTTTGATTGCAATCTTGTTCTGTTTTCCCGCAACAAGCATTCGCTGCGATTCCCTAATTCAATTTCGTACTGCAATGAGCACATCTCGGGACAGGGTTGATGATGCTCCACTTTCTTGCGGGTCAGAATGTAGATGAATTGAAATTGCCTTTCGTGCTCTGAGAAAGGACAGTGAAATGCTTCAAAGAAGTGTCCCTTCTGAGTCGTGGGGCCCATACACCAAGAGGATCTTGATTAATGTTAGACTTTTCTCTCTCCCACGGTTGCCTTCTTGAAAAATCAACAAAAGAAAGTTACCTTTTTTTTTGGGGGTCATAATCCACATGGTCTGCAGTCTTCACGTGATCTCTGCTTTTAGAAAATTGAGAATGCCAAGCTTAATTGTTGATCATTACCCACATGATTTCCTTTGCCCAATGAAAGAATGACAGGTCCATCTTTGCGTGATTTCTTTGACCTTCGCTTTTGCGTTTGTAAGGCAATTCTGAATCCGCTGAACAATTTGAACTTGCTTCTTGGGGCTTTCTTGATTTCTTAGTATGAACTTGATGGCTCTCTCAGACGATATGGTGGATCTTGATTACTAGGCTGCTAATTTTGAAAAATCAACTTGGCTCATGATACCATGTTAACTAGTGTGATTAGAGAGGATAATCAGGAGAAAGAAAAAGAAGAATATCATTGTATTATTAAGAAGAGAGCATAATGCTCTTACAAAGGAGTAATTGTAATACTCATTGATCATCTTAGCTAGGACTAGGACCCCCTTTATATAGACTAGGGCCCTAACTAACTCTCTAACTAACTCTAACTAATTTATTAACTAATCATTTAATCCCTTATATTCTAACATAGGCGTTTGCCATCGCTCGTGGCACTTGAAGATCTTGACCATTGGCAGTAGGCTGTTTATGTCTGGCACCGTCGATCTCAGTGAATAGGGGCAGTGCCATTCTGCCGTCGATCTGGGCCGTGAGGACAGTAGACGAGTGATCGTGGAGAAAGCTGGGGAAAATACTCGAAACTTGGATCTTGAGAAACCATCGGAGTCAAAGGGCTTGGGTCTTGAAAAAAGGCTAGTGCTCTGATGCCATGTAAGCAAAATATAGGCCCAAAAACTTAAATCTTATTAGATTGAATGAAAAAATCATCTGTACATGCCTGTATTGTTCCCTATTTGTACTATTAGGGCATTAAGGAGAATTACCGCCTAATATCTATTTTGGACTTGGCTCCCATCTACTTCTCTTCTCATCCTCTTCTTCTTCTCAATCATTGGATTGGAATCTCAATGGTTTAGATTTAATCTTTTATAAAAATATTATTTTAAAATATTTTATTAATATTTTTAAAAATTTAATTTCTTATTAATATTTTTATAAAAGATTAAATCTAAACAGTTGAGATTCCAATCTAACGGTTGAGATGAAGAAAGGGATAAAAAGAGGATGGGAAGGGAAGTGAATGGGAGCCAAGTCCACATATTATATACTATACAAAGTACACATAACACTTTACATATTATTTTTTACTTAAGCCAATTGAAATCACTACTATAAAAAGGGGTTTTTATTAAGTAAAAAATAAAGGCGGAGACATTTTTATAATTATATGTGAGAAAAATTAACTTTTGGTGTCTAATTTTAAAACTTAGACACCAAAAGTAGTCATTTTTACCGCCCAACTTTTCATTTGCTGCCCAACATTTTAGAAAACCAACTCAAAGGCATTTGTAGCTAGGCCATTTCGCCTCCTCTCTGCGTCTTCCCTCTCCCACCATCGGACCTCCATCCTCCCATTGCGTTTGATCCCCGTCACCCTTTGTCTACCAATGCTGGAGCTCCAAAACTTGTTCCCTCTTCCACATGTTTGACCAAAATCCACCATTGACAACGATCTAAAGATACAAGTTCGATTTCCATAGATCTGCTTCTGTTTTGATTTCCATAGATTTGCTTCTGTTTCGATTCACTTTTAGATCTGCTTTTGTTTCGATTTGCTTTTAGAATGGGTTTCAATTTGTGAGCATTTTTTGTGTTTGAGTTGTCGATATGCCACACAGAGCCATGGAGATTGACAAGTGGTGGCATTGGTGGAGTTTGTTGGCTTTGGTGATGATAGTTGGTGTTGCCGAAGCTTCCGACATCACCTATGAATATGATGGAAGATCTCTGCTAATTGGCGCCAGTGGAGTTTCTTTCTTTTTTCTTTTTGTTTTTTCTTTTTTTTTTATATACAATTTGATTAGAGTTAGTTTGATCTAGGTTTGTCGGAGGAATGTTCTTCTAAAGGGAAATGTGAGGACTGAGGAGATGGTGTTGATGTTTTTTTTTTTTAAAAATGAACTTATGGCGTCCTATTTTTTTAGGACGCCATAAGCAGTTCCCCTTATTACGCCTCCCAAATAGGTATCCCGTGAAATAATGACGTTAAAAGTGTCAAAAATAAGACGTCATAGCTCTTTTTTGTAGTAGTGAATAAGTCAACTTTCAACTCTATATCTCTTATAATACAAATTTATTAGGTGACTTACAACTTGGGTCCCATATATATGTGTGTATATGTATATATGTATATATAAGAGATCTCGTTGACATCAGCTATGCATAATCTTGAGAGGAAAAAAAAAAGAGCTATGCATAATCTTGAGAGAGAAAAAAAAAAGCTATGCATAATCAAACATTATATTATTATATTAATATCTCAAAGAAATAATTTTTTTAAGAAAAATATTATATATTCTTATATAAGTGAAAAACCCCTTGGTTTTATCAATTTTTTTCTTGACTATTTAGTGCGCTCTTAATTAAAGTGATCAAGAAAGAAATAAAACGGCCAAAAAAAAAAAAATCAAGGGAAAGAAATAGGTTTTGCTCTCCCAGTCATTGTTGTCAAACTCGTAAGCAGACTCTTTGAGTTTACCATTTTTACATTTCTAATTTACAAAAATGAGTTGAGTCACTAGTATACTCGCACCAATTTAAACTCATTAAACTCACTAGTGTATACACCGAGTTACCGTTTTTACGTTTCTAGTTTACAAAACTGTGTTAACTTACCCTTAAACTCGTGTTAACTTTTTTTATTTGATTATGCTCAACGCTTTATACATAAATTTTATAGAAGTTTCTTTGTTAAATATGATAAATGATGAATGTTGATAGATTTAATTTTAATTATTTAGATTTAAAATATATTTGAATCAAATTGTTGTCAATTTTATATTTTAATTATTTAATTATACACTAGTAAAACCTATTTAATAATAAAAGAAAACTCTTATGAGTTTACGATACGAGTTTACGTCATTGTCACTAGTTTACTTAAACTCGTGAGTTTGACAACTTTGCTCCCAATTTATCCATTTTTTTGATCTTGTTAAACTTATTTTGAGCATACTATTTAATGTAAAGTCAATAATTTGATCTTCGAAGCATAACATTTCCTGATCTGGTCAAATTTTGAAAGTTTTTTAATCAAACTATAATTTGTTAAGTTTCAATTGTATAATATCTGTTTACCTTTTAAATGCTTCAAAGTCGTCAGTCTTCATGTGGTTTGTTGGGAGATGAAATTAAAAATAGTAATAATTGTGAAAATGTAATTATAAAATTTGCAACATGTCTAAACACTAATTTTCTCTTCCATAGCTTGAACTTAATGTAACTAATACACTGAATAAGAAAACTATACTTAAATCTCATTTCTATGATTGATACACTACTACAAAAAACGACCTAAATAAGACCCAATTAATGTCTCTTTTCAGAGGGACGTCTCGTAGAGGGTGGTAGTTTTCCTCACTTTTGGCAACCTGAATTATATTCAGGTTGTCTTAATAAGGCGTCCTGAATTATAATTCAGGTCGCCTTAGTTAAGGCCAGGACGCCTTAATTTACGCCTTATATAAGAAGCCCAGGCCACTAATCAAACTATCAGTAAGAAGCCAGGAATCAACCATTTATACAAAATGATTCGAAGAAAACACATGAAATCCAGACAAGGAAAAGTCATGTCTATATGTAATCATTCAAACCCACAAAGATCCCCTTCTGTATGGAATAAAACCAAATCAAAATAAAAAAGCAAAGGTGTACAAAACAAAGCAAATGTGCGAATTCACACCAGTGTGACAGTATACTCGTACGTATCCTAGAATGTATACAAAACAGAGCAACAATGTGAATTCAACCAGGATGAGCTTTCCGATACAACGAGGAAAGCAAGGAGATAGATAGACTGAAAACCTCGCAGATCTAAACCATCGACTTGGGCTAACACAACCTCGCAGATCTAAAATTTTCCAAAATGAAATAGTGGTAGAAGGACTAAAATTTTCCAGATCTGAAATTGTCCAAAACGAAAGAGGGGTAGCAGGACTAACCTTAGCTTTGACCACCGGTATGCACCGCCAAAGAGGATGAGACGTAAGAGCAACGCTATCCTCAGAAGCGGGATGCAGCGCCGACACGGTTTTGAACAATCGAAGACGGAGGGGAGAGGATGAGACGGAGAAGAGGGAAGATGGAGAGCGCATAGGATGAGACGGAGAGGTTTAGACAGGGAAGAGGGCGAGACAAGAGACCGACGACTGAAGGTATAGGAGGTGGCTAGGGTTTAGAGACGATGAAATGAGAAGGGAAAGAATTTAAAGCATTCACGGGTAATGGGCAAGATAAATCAGGTTACGGGCGGTGAGGAAAAGTAGGTCATCGATATAAGCTATATTATGCCAAAAATAAAGTTGATTTCACCAAAAAAATTTCAAATCATTTTAGGTGACCTAAATTAATGTTTGGGTTGTCTAAAGTCTCAAAAAAATTTTAGGCGACCTAAATAAATATTTAGGTTGTCTAAAGTCTAAAAAATGAAATTAATTTTCAAGATTTTTTTGGGGCCAAAAAAATCCTAAATTGCGCCAAATATTTCATTTTAGGCAATCTAAATTAATATTTGGGTTATCTAAAGTCTCAAAAAAATTTTAGGCGACCTAAATTAATATTTGGGTTATCTAAAATATCAAAATTGCTATCAATTTTTAAGAATTTTCTGGGGCCAAAAAAATCCTAAATGGCGCCAAATATTTCATTGTAGGCGACCTAAATTAATATTTGGGTTGTCTAAAGTCTCAAAATTGCTATCAATTTTTAAGAATTTTCCTGTGCCAAAAAAAATCCTAAATGGTGCCAAATATTTCATTTTAGGTGACCTAAATTAAATTTATGTTGTCTAAAGTCATAGGCGACCTAAATTAATATTTGGGTTGTCTAAAGTCTCAATTTTCAAGAATTTTCCTGCACCAAAAAGATCCTAAATGGCGCCAAATATTTCATTTTAGATGACCTAAATTAATATTTGGATTGTCTAAAGTCTCAAAAAATATTAGGCGACCTAAATTAATATTTAGGTTGTCTAAAATCTGTTTCAAGAATATATATTCCAATGACGCCAAATATTTTATTTTAGGTGTCCTAAAATATATTTAAGACATCAAAAAATATTTTAGGCGTCTTAAATTAATAGTTAGGTTGTCTAAAGTCTCAAAGTCAAGTAAATAATTACGACAATGCCATCGCCTTCACTTTTTACTTCCTTTTTTAAAAAAGGGACGTCTTTTAGGATAGTAATATCTATATTTTGTAGTAGTGATATAGGATTATAAATAATCTACGAACATAAATAGGGAGATTGAAGTATTGAACCATGTCTAGTTTAGCATATAAAATTAGCACGTTAATATAAAGAATTAAATTAGAAAATTATCCCGTAAATAACTTGTCTTATACATCCCAAAATAGAGAGAGAGAGAGAGAGAGAAATCTTCTACATGTGATTAGGTTTATATAGTATCTACACCGTTTGACTAACCTGCTATATAAATTAAAACCATATCGTTAAAATGTAAGGGGGAAAAACCTTTAATAATCACAGGAGAATTCTGATACGTACATACTGACCGAACAGGTTTAAAACCACACACATTCCTATAATTATATCTTCTTACATACTGACCGAACAGGTTTAAAACCACACACATTCCTATAATTATATCTTTAGCTTAATTAAAAAAAATTGGAAAATCTCCTTAAGTCTCAAGGACCAACATAATTTTAAAAAGTCTCTTCGAAAAGTCACATTATAGAAAAGTTCTAAGGGACTTGAGGGGTATTAATGAACTGGAGACCTCCAAAGAATAAAAAGGAAAGGAATGCAGGAAGATTTGACGGGTATTAATGAATAAGGGGCTTGACCGTTGATTGGGGAGAGAAGAAAAAAATAATGTAATATTGTGACATTGTCAGATTGATTGCACAGAAACTGAATCAGTTGTAATGCTTTCGTCCATGGAGCTTCCTGCGTCCATTTCTAGTGCCTACTGTTAAAAAAACCAAATACGAGCAGAGAGAGAGATAGAGAGAAGGTTAGAGTTTGATTTGTTTAGAGTATGTTTGAAGCAGCAAGTGAGGGAATAGACATGGTATTTATAAGAAGAAATAAAGGAAATTGAATTTAAAAAGATGGGTGATTAAGTTAATTAAATAAATAATAATTTTTAATAATGGTGATTTGTGAGAGCTATGGAGGATAAGGGTGTGGTGGGTCACAACACTCTACGCACACAACACTCTATGCAATAAGGAGGAAGATTCTTAGAGAGAAAGGCAGGATAACAGGTAGGTATGTGTGCGCGTAGGGTGTTGTGTTTGCAAGGGTGATAGTATGTGAGAGTTGTGGGTTGTGTATATAGAAAGAAGATTTTCTCATTAGCTAATTTTCTCCTCATCTTTCATTATCCAATCTCAACTATTGATTTGACTTAATGTGGTTATTGGTGTAAGCAGTTATATTAAATCTATGGTCTTGCTTTTTAGCGAGTGGAGCGTGGAACTCCATTACACCTCGAGAGGAAACATTTTTTGCGCCGATTATATGGCCAGGCAGGGACATGATGATCCTGACGACGCTGAAGTCATTCTAGTTTCTTCTGTTCCCATGGGATGTCAAGATGCATTTCGTAATGACCAATTGGTATGTTTTTGTTAGTTTATTCTATTTTGTTTCTTGATGTATTAAGGACTAGATTTTCATGATCTAGTCCTTCTTTCATCATCTCAAGCTTTGCTTGCCTTCTCTTGTTAAAAAAAAAAAAAATCTATGGTCCAGATTTAAAACCGATGAAGGACAATAAAAAAACGCCAATGAGAGGATCTAGACCCGTGTATGTAAGGTAGCACCCATGTTACTTATAATAAGGATAAAAAAGTAATATTGATTATTTATGTAGTTAATTAGGAATCCTTGATCTATCATGGATTTATGGATATCCAAAAATATATTATTTTAACCATAAATACCTCTATTCTTTTTGTTTTTAAAAAAAATATGCTAACTTTTTTTAAAAAATAAAAATTATATCATATGTAGCCACCAAATTAAATTTTTTAAGTCATATAGTGTTCTAATATATTTATAAAACATTTTCAACATATTTTACCAAATTAAATCTTAAAATTCATTAAATTTAACATAAAATTTAATAAATTTCCAACTTTACCATTGTTTAATAAATTAGGGATAAAGTTGCACGTTTATATAATAAATTTAATGAGATGATGTGGCTTTTTGTGAGTTTAAGGTTATTTCAAAAGTTTTTACTGATGAGCAATATTACTCTATAATTATTAAAATGAAGGAATGTTGTCCTATTTCGTTAAGAAGTTAACGGTCAATGTCAATTTTTTAGATAAAGGCAAAATTATTACATTTTGAAACTTTCAGATAACATTGAATCTGAAAAAACTTCCAGGATCACATTACTTCTAAGCAAGAACTTTTAGAGCAGATTTAGACATTAACCCAATTTTTATGTGAGAAAATATATTTTAATTAAGTTTAGGGTTAAAGATCATTTTTGCCCCGGAAGTATACCCTGAGGACCAATTTTGCCCTAAAAGTTTCTCTTGGAGCAATGTTGCTCCAGAAGTTTTTTTTTTAAAGCAATGTTGCCCTTCCGTCAACAGTCAACCAACCATTGATCGTTAGGGTTGTTAACGGAGGGGCAAAATTGCTCCCAAAGAAAAACTTCCGGGGCAAAATTGTTCCAAAAAAAACTTTTGAGGCAAAATTGCTCCTGGAGATACAAAAAAATGTTAAAATTGTTATTTATGATATCATATATTTTTAATTTTTATTTATATCATATCTAGAGGTGGAAATAGACTAGCCAGCTCAGGCTTCACCCTTAATTCGGCGTGTTTAAAGTATGCATATTTTTAGTCTGTTTGAAGTAGACTTGTTTTGCAGTGAGGCCTGTAACCTGTTAGCCTAATTATAAAATTTTTAAAAATATAGGCCGTCTTAACAGGGCACAAGCCAGGCTCAGACTGAAAAAATGACCTTTAACAGGCCAGGCTCAGGCTACTCTGTTGTTGAACAGGTTTGGCCTGTTTAGGGTGAAGTCTGGGCTGATCTAACCTATTTCCACCCCTAGATATTATATAAATAAAAATTAAAAACCTATGATATCATAAATAACATTTTAACATTTTTTTGGATTAAGTAGCAATTTTGTCCCGGAAGTTAACGGTCAACTAACCGTTGACCGTTAGTTGACCGTTGATGGAGGGGCAACATTGCTCCAAAAAAAAAAAATTTCTGGGGCAACATTGCTCCATGAAAATCTTTCAAGACAAAATTGGTCCTGGGGGTATACTTCTGAGGCAAAAATGGTCTTTAACCCTTAAGTTTATAATAAAAAATATTTCAAATATATATACAACAGTATAAATTTGATTAGTTTTGTAATTCTAAAAGTTTTAAACTCATTTATCCATTTAGTTATTTTTTAAAAGCTCAGACATTAGCTGAAAACCCATAACAAGCACACACTTTAATTTTAAATATTTTTCACTAGATTATTTTAAAGAAATATTTCATTCAGATCATATGATGGATTTTTACAACATTTAAATGATAGTGAGAATTATATTGGTAAATAAGAAACATTATAATATTTTATTCGTTCGATCGTGACTAGTTTGACGTCGGAAGGAGGATTGGAACAATATTTTAAAACATTACTGGTTATAACTCAATCCTAAGATTTATTACTGTATTTTAAAACATAAAAGAATGAATTTTATGATAGTTATGCTACACAAGTTATGTTTGAAAAATATGATTTATAAATTTAATTTTAACAAAAATTAAAAATGTTAAATATTTTTATTGGAAGAGAACAGTGATGAGATAAAACATCAAGCGGGGCCCACTTTATGCGCTCTTTCCTCAAACCAACCAATTGAATGAGTGCCTTACTGCCTCTCGTTCTTTTTTAGAAAAGAAAAAGAAACCAATAAAATTACAAATATTTTCAGGATTATAGAATTGGTAAAATTTTAGATAAGGACTACTGTATTAAATTAATCCCTATTAAAGACCAAAAAAACATTAAATTGCACTGTTTCCTAAAATCTCTCTTTATTATTGTGGCTCATTGGTGCACGTCTTCTGATTTTTTATTTTTAACTCTATGACAAAACACCTTTTAGGATTAACCTACACCTCACAAACTTCTCCTCTTGGCTCACTTAGAATAATTCCATGTGATATTCTAATTAATCAAAATATTTTCCATCATTTCATTTCATTTTCTTTTTGGTCATCTAAAAGCATTTTTGCATGCTTATTTCAATCTCCAACTAATACGAGTACTATGGATCATTTGATATGGGAAAAAAAATAATTGAATTATTGAACAAACGTTTTAAAATAAAAAATAAGTACATAATACATACACATATGCATTTCAATTTTTATGTTTTGAAGTAGTACTATGACGAAGTTGCCACATATTTTTCAAAGTGGCGTTTTGTACGTAGTAAAAGGGGAAGTGGGGGCAATACATACATATATACGTACGTATTTTTGTATAACGATAATTAAGGGCATTGAAGGCACAACCTCACCCAACGAGCACGACAGAGAATCCTTGTTGGCTTTTCCATGAAACTTGCTCATTTTGTCGTATCATTTTCGCATGCATAAAATTTCAACTTAATTACGGATGAACTATATATATATAGACACACGCACACACAATAATAATAATATTCCTATATATTCGGCATCAATATGATGGTACCAGTTGGAAAAAATATGAAGGTACCTACATCTGAACCTTGAACCCAATGGCAATGATCCAGTTACTAATGTCTCACCATGATAATACCATTTATTTTAAGTTAATTGTTAGGGCTGATGAACATTTGTCATTAATCATAAGTCTTATTTTATTTATTGGCATGCAAGAGTTGACTGGCATGCACTTAAAATAATACCATTCTGGTCCTATTTATAAGTCTCTTTTAGGGGTGGAAATAGGCCAGTCCCCTATCAGGTGACCTATGGCCTGGCCTATTTAAGGCCTGGTCAGGCCTAGCGACCTATTTAAAGGCCTATATATATAAATAGACTAGGCCTATTTTGTTAAAGCCTGGCTTGTAAGCCTTCAGGCCTGACCTGTTTATACATTAAATATATATATTTATATCATATAATAATAAAATATTTATTTTTTCATTTTTATATTTATATAGATTTTGATAGGTTCAAAATGTATGAAGCCTACTTATGGTTTTCAAGGCCTGCAATATGAAGCCTTTTTAAAGGCCTACATTGTAAGTAGGCCTTTAAAAAGGCTTTAGGCCTTATGAAGGCTCAGGCCTGAGTCTAAAAAAAAGCCTGCATTTAGGTTCAGGTCCAGGCTCAGGCCATTTAACCTCATTACAGGCTCAGGCCATTTAACTTCATTACAGGCTCAGGCCTATTTAGCCAAAGCCTGGCCTGGCCTATTTCCATGCCTAGTCTCTTTTGATAACAAAAATTTGATTCTATTTATAAATCCTTTTTCAAGATAATAAATGAGATAGTGATAATTTTATCCATATTAATTGTACCAATGAAAATAGAGAGAGAAGAAGGAGTTGAAAAATACACCTTCATAAATGATAGCAAAATTGTAAATTTATTTCATAATCGTTGATTTAACTATACCTTTATTGATATATATGATTTAATTAAAAGGGACTTATAAATAAGACTATAGTGGTATATAAAATATACATACTATCTTAATAATAATTTATACTAAAATGTTCATATTATTTTCCTGTTAGTTTTTTTAAAGAGAATTATGTCTGAAATTGAGGCTATTTTAATTTGGACGATGGAAAACAAATGGCGTGAAAGAATATCAAAATTGCGAGTGGCAACAACAAAAAACGACATGTCAATAAGTCATACATGTCAAATTCTCAAGTGGGGTGATTTTGTTTTGGAGCATGCATGCATGAATTCAATTCAATTAATTGTTTCAAAGTGAAAGTTCTACGGATGACTCGGATATATATATATATATATATATATATATATATATATATATATATATATATATATATATATATATATATGGGAAAAATACTTCTCATGTTGTATGAGAAGTGTTTTCTCATGTCACACACATATAAAATGGTGGGACTCACATATACATATAATTAGCATTATATATATATGTGGGTCCCACTATTTCATGTGTGTGTAGGAATCTTTTTCTTCTCATGCAACATGAGAAGTTTAAACCCATATATATATATATATATATATATATATATATATATATATATATATATATTTGGATGATATTGTCGTCTCCAAGAGCATATTGCACGTAGTGCACATTATGTCCCACATCGACAAGTGGCTGGCTCAAAACCAAGGGCCAACTCATCCCTAGTTTTTGATTCGCACTTTCTCTGGTTTTGTAAACCATTTTTTTTTTTTAGTTGAGTAGCAAATTTGCTTTGGAAGTACATGTCCAAGAGTCATTTTGTCCTGTTAAAAAGACACATCACACATTCACATGGCACTTAAATCGCCACCTCATGGCCACCTACTTCTTTCACCCTATTCGATCTCTTCAATCCACCTCATCATCATCTTTACTTCTTTCCTCCCTCCTATGTTGAGCTTTAGGAAAACAGCCCGTCACCTTCATCCACTCCTTCCCTCTCACAATCGACACCTCCTCCCTCACCATGAACTAACGCCGGCGACGACACTGTTGGCCCTTGCTAAGATCTCGCCATTGGATCTCGTCTTCCTTAGATCTCACCATCTCTGCTCAGATCTTGTTGTCCTCATCCACTTCCTTCCCTCTCATCATGAACTCCAGTGACGACACCGTCGGCCCTTGCTAAGATCTCGCCATCTTTGGCTCTCCCCACTGGATTCTCAGCGCTTGTGAAGATCTCGCCGTCGACTCTCGTCTCACCATCTCTGCCTCTTGTGATGTTTTTCATACATCTGACCTTTCTCAAGCCTTTTTCATAGACAAAACCTCCGTTTTTTCCTCTTTTCGGATGGTAAATATTTCTCAGACCTATGTTTGAATTGAAATTGAGATACTAATCCAAGTTCTTCCCTTTTGAATCAGATAGATTCATTGTTCATTTTTCTAGGTGTTTCATTTTTGGTTATCTTCTTGAAGTGTCAAGTTTGACCATTTTCTGGATTAGCTTTTGAGTCTAAGTTTAGTTTCTTGATTATGGATTTGTTGAACTCTGGGACGACATTGATGGCTTTGGATTTCTTGATTATGGGTTTAGTTCATTTTTTGTTGAACTCTGGATTTCTAGCACTACAAAAAAAATTAGTTTTTTGCGGCGGAATTTTTCCCTCGCAAAAGAGCAAATTTCCGTCGCAAAAACGGTTTGCGGCGAAAAAAATTCCGTAGCAAAAAACGCCCACACAAACCAATTTTCCGTCAAAAAAATGCACATTTCCGTCGCAAAATTTGGATTTAGCGGCAGAACCATTTTCCCTCGCAAATTTCAATATTTGCGAGGGAAAAATGAATCCCTCGCAAAATTTTGGATTTCCCTCGCAAAATGTCGAGATTTTGCGAGGGATAGTATCCCTCGCAAATTTGAAATTTTTGCGAGGGATCTTTGGCCCTCGCAAAATTTTTATATTTGCGAGGGAACACGATTCCCTCGCAAATTGCAAATCTTGCGAGGGATCTTTGGCCCTCGCAAAATTTTTATATTTGCGAGGGAATTCAATTCCCTCGCAAAGTTCCCAATTAAATTTTTAAAAAAATAAAATGATTTTAAAAATATAATTAATTTCATAAAAAATATTAAAAATTATAAATTAAAAAGACTTATATGATAAAAAGATATTGTAACAAGCATCAAAGTTTACATAAAAATAACAACATATTACAAAGTATAATGTTTCAACAAAAATAAACTAAAAAAAAGTCTGAACTACAGCAGTCTGGGCAGGATCACCATCGGTATCGCCATTACCATCAGGAGGCAGCCCCGTACCATTGTCCTTCATAAGGGAGTTGAGAAGTTCCCACATCTCTAAAATCATCTTTCCTTGCTCCTTCATCTGCGCTTCTTGCTCCTTCACCTTCGCTTCTAACGTCTTCACCCTCTTATCATCTACAAATTTAACCAACATTACAAAGTCAGTTTATTTTTTGTACTTCATTTAAATAGACGAGAGAATAATGTTTTGCGATTGGTAGCAAAAGTATCACGTCTACCTGGAGCAACACTTCTAATACTTCCTGATGAGCGCTTCGTAGAAGACTTCAGTTCGCTGGCAGAGGCACCCATCCCGAAGACTCTCCCCTTCTTGTCAAATCCTCCTGCAGCCTGAATGAAAAGACTCTCGTTATCAGCATAAGAGGACGTCGGGTCGTTCTCAATCTGCGAGTCTCTCTCTTGCGTCAGCTGCTGATAAGTCTCCTACAAACACACAATAATATCCCACAAATAAGACATGTAAAATGAAATAAATGTTACTGTTTTAAACAACTAATAAATCTAGTTAATATCTCACCGTGCATTGCTGGGACTTGGCGTTAATCCAACGCTTCCCACCTTCAATCTCCTTGGAGTGGGTCCGCTCAAAGGCAGCCCAATGAATCGTATCCGCAGGAACTTCCCCTTTGTCTGCCTGCAAACACAAATTTCTAAGCGTCAATTAAAAGAGAAAGAATAAAAATTGATAACCGTCAATTAATTACTTCAAAGTATAAAATATTGAAAGCTAAAATAGAAAATAACGTATACTTACAATTTTTCTAAGCAAATTCGATGAATTCTTCTAAACCCTTCAAGAATACTTGAGTAAGTCGTTTTTTTGAAATTAGACGATTATACATCCAACTCCTATCACAATCGCCTTCCATGCTTCCTCAACCCAACCCTACACAAACTAATTCAACTACAAGACCTACGTGGCAAATACAAGTAGCTGCTTATACAAGTTAATTGGCACTTAATCAAAAAAGTGGCAAACAAACACATGCAGTGAACAAAAAACAGATCTCAGCAAGCAACCAGAGAATGAGGATAGTACACTAGAAGATGGGGACATGCATGTGGACGGGGCATGAATACAAATATATGTTAAATACAACGAAGGAGCAAAGGAGCATAACAAATGCAGCTTATCTAAATAATTTTGGCAAAGTTCATAGCAAAAGAAATACCAAGTATAGATTATGTACCTTATCTAAATAAATTTCAAATTTCCAATAAAGTAAAATTTTCCAAGAAAGAAAGCATCACTTACAATTCTTGCCATTGAGTAAGATCACCAAATTGACTTGGTATAACTCCAGACAAATTAAGACCCTGCAGCTGGCTGTCATTAAGAAATTGTAAATCAAAAATCTTTGCATAAGCATTTTAAATTTTAAGACTTTGATTTGTGTAAACCGCTAATTATGAATACACACACACACACACACACACACACACGTTTTGGTTTGGTAGCTTGATGTACCAAATTCGAAAAAGAAAAACAATGAGCATTTTCTATGGTAGGTTAGATATGAACAAATTTTAGGACTATTGTTATTGATTTGGTTGTTAGGTATCTCCTTTTGTTTCATTTGTTTTCTTCAAATTCATCCTATTTGAAATTACAATGCATTGGTATATATGGTAGGATAGATATGAACAAATTTTAGGACTATTGTTATTGATTTGGTTGTTAAGTTTGAAGTTTCTCTTTGTGAAATTGAATTCTTTGTATTTTCTACGGTTGCATCACATTTTGTGGATTTGATATGATTTGAATTGAAAAAAGCAGAAAAATTAATGGTAATACCCTAACGTAAATTCAAGTGCTTTTATCATTATTCATATCTTGAATGAATGTTTTAAATCTTGCACATCTTTTAATGATTTAAAATTTTGTATCCTCCTGCAGCTCCTTCGATTTACATTTGCAACATGATTTATCAAAAGAGGAAATCAACAACAAAAGAAATTGGGAATACAAGTGGGAGGTGCTAGCAAATGGTATGTCAAATTGCAAATGGACAGGAACAGGGCAAAATAAAAGCACCTAAACTAACATAAGAAACAGAATCACAGCTTGGGCAAACTAAATCCGCAGCTTGAAAAAAAAAAGAAACAGAATAACAGAATCGCAGCTAAACCAGATCAGAGATGATACCAGCCAAAACCAGATCCTCGGCACCTTGGGTAAAATAAATTCGCAGCTTGAAAAAAAACAGACAAAGATTCGTTGATTTGAGAGAAAATTACCTAAGAACGCTCTGGATTGGATTTGCAGTTCATTGGAGTAGATCGAAAGGGCAAAAGGGAAGTGATCCTCCACACCTTGGGTAAGAGTGGCGGAAACGGAGGTGGATTCAACGGCGGAGTGGCGGGGACTAAGGTTGCTTCGACGGCGGATGGCAGATCGGATTCGCGAATCGCGAGTGGCCGGAGTGGGTGACAATGAGTGAGAGACCGAGATAGAGAGTTGAGACTTGAGACTTGAAATCGAGATTTGCCCAGAGTTGAGAACTTGAGAGACGCCGACGGTGGTCGGTGAGACGCGAGAGTCGACAAGCTGAGAGCTGTCAGTGCGGTGGCCGGCGGGTTGAGAACTTGAAAGTTGAGATTGAGGAGTGGAGTGACCGGAGGAGGAGGAGTGCGGCCGAATGGGTAGGGTCGAATGGAGAATTTGTGGATGGAGAGATATTTAACAACAAATATATATATATATATATATATATATATATATATATATATATATATACTATTTTGCGAGAGAATTTATATTCCCTCGCAAAATGTAAGGACTTTTGCGAGGGAAATTATGTTCCCTCGCAAAAAGGCCACCATTTTGCGAGGGAACATAATTTCCCTCGCAAAATTGGGGAAAATATGCTGGGCTTTTTTTTCCTGAAATTTGCGACGGATCAAAAAATCCTTCGCAAAATTTGCCCATTTTGCGAGGGAATATTTCTTCCCTCGCAAAATAGGGAAAAATTGGGGGGAAATTTCCCCCCATTTTTTTCGCAATTTTGCGAGGGACCAAATGTTCCCTCGCTAATTCTACATTTTGCGAGGGAACTCTTGTTCCCTCGCAAAATAGGGAAAAAAATGGAGGGAAATTTCCACCCAAATTTTCGCAATGGCGGAATTTTGCGAGGGAATGTCTGTTCCCTCGCAAAATGTAACATTTTGCGAGGGAATGTCTATTTCCTCGCAAAATTCCTTTCAATTTGCGAGGGATAATGATTTCCCTCGCAAATATCCCAATATTTGCGACGGAATTTTTTCCCTCGCAAAATTCTGTCACAAATATGTGTTTTTCTTGTAGTGTAGCTTTTTTGGATCTGATGGGAAGACATTGAAGTCTAATGCCTTCTGGGTTTGATGAACACGGGAGGGAGGGAGGAAAGACGAGGTGATGATGAGGTGGATAGTAGGGAAGGTAGAAGAAGTAGGTGGCCATTTAAGTGCCTGTAAGCGTGTTACATGTCTTTTAAGAAGGAAAATTAACAATGTTAAGGAGAGGATAACTTTGCTACATTTTGATAATTCGAGTTTAATATTGAGACTAAAAAACTTTTAGGATAACGTTGCTCCTTGATATGTACTTTTGGGACAAATTTGCTGCTTAACCCTTTCTTTTTCTTTCTTTCTTTTTTTCTTTTGGTATGGATAAGGGATCTTTTGTTTCCATAGAAGAAAGTAATCTCGTTTGAGCTATTGAACATCCTTAAAGGTAAAGATTCTTTCAAGTAAATTTTTGCTCCATATATAAAAGCTCCAACTATTTGTTTAAGAGACAAGAGCTCATAATACTCATGGTAATTTTTGTTGGTATGGCCATATATATATATATATATATACATATATATATATGTATACATATATATACATATATATATATATATATATATTCTTTCTATCTTTGTACAAAATTTGAAGAAGTCTAGGTAGCAAGTATTCTGCTAGAAGGAAATAAAAAAAGAAAAAGAGATAAAATAAAATGTGATATTCATGTCATATTTTATAATATTAAGGAAAAATTAGAATGAAAGACCTAGAAGAAAAGATATTTATGGAAAAGGATCGTAAAAATTCTAATTATTTAGAAGGACCAAATATAAAATTAAAAGTACTTAAATGCCCCTAACAAAATATTCTGCATTTACTCCTACATTCTCTTCTACATTCTATTTTTAAAACTAATTAATATAAAATTCTAAGTTTCATTAAATTATACAATAGTTTTCTCAATTTTCATTTTTCACAATTTGAATATATATCTACATAAAAAAATTATGTTTCTTCAATTTGTAATAATTATAAGTTTTTTAAAATCAACAAAAATTTTAATTAAAAATGGAATTATATAATTTTAGTAAAAGTTGAGGTCTTTTATAATTTATCATATATGTTGAACCAAAAAAATTTGTATGATTTATTTTTCTTTGAAGCAATTTATGTGGGTTGAAAAATACATATGATGTTAATAAAATTAAAAAAAAATCTAATTAACCTATTATATCCTAAAAAAAATATGAAATAAGTTTAGTTTTTTTTTAAATAAAAAGAGCTTTATTGAAATCAATGTTGATTATAAAAATCAAGCAACTTGATGATATAAATTGGTGAAAAATAAAAATTAAGAAAAATATGAGTTTAATCGTTGTTAATTAAATAATATATTAAGAGAAAAAAATGATCATACAGGAGATATGGGCAGTTTTAGTTTTAATTTTAGTTAGTTTTTTAATTATGAATAAAATAGATAATATAGGAGGTTTGATTAGGGGAAATTTAATAATTTTAAATTTATATTATGATATTTGGTTCTTCTAAGTAATTCCAATTTTTATGGTTCTTCATAATAAATATTATTTTTTATAAGTCCTTTAGTTTAATTTTCTCTAATATTAATCTATATAGGCAAGGGCGGAAAATGTTTTTATCAAATTTCCGTGATTGGAGTTGGACCATAAAAGTAATTATAATTTTTTGGTTCGGGTGTAAATATGTTTATCAAATCAAATAAATATATCAGTTAAAATACATGCAAAACATCCAAGTAAAAAATGATGCACTGTATTTAAAAAGATATACTCCCTCCAGCTTTTAATATATAAGAGCTACTTGAAAGTTGAGATTGATCGTAATTATAAAATATTAATCTACTTTGTTTTTCAATTTTATAATTTTTTTTCTTAAAATATCCTTATTGATTATACATATTGAGAATTCTCTATTAAAGAGTTGTCATGATAAAAGACTATGTTTTAAGAACATCAGCTATATATATTTGTTACATATAATTTACATTACTAATTTTCATAACCTACATAAATTAGTCAAGTAACTCTTATCTTAAGAACGCGAAGTAGCAGCATTTTATTGTATCTGCTGCATTATGCTTTTGACCCATGTTCAGTGAACAAACGGCTTTTATTTTATTTATTATTGCCAATACAAATACACATTTTTATGCATTCTATATATTACTCTGGATCAAAATTGAGTCATATTTGGTATAGTTATAGTTATATATTCATCCTCTTGTTTTTCCCCTCGCGCTCTAATTCCTTTAAATGTTGGAATCTGATCTCTACAAGTACTGTTGGGGCATATGCTGAATATTCTTCTCAATTATTAGTGTTCAAAAAAAAAAAAAGAATATTCTTCTCAATTATTTGATTCTAGGAAATAACATGATAAAATAAGATATTTTGTTGAACGCGCAAATTAAAGTATTATTTTATTCCTATAAAGTTTTAAAAGTCCATTAGTTTTTTTTTTTTGGGTATACACATATAAAAGTTGAAGTCTTTCATCCTCTGTGATATGCAACTGATTTTTGAAATTTTATTTCAAAAAAGTTACAGAAATTTAACAAAAAATTTTCAAAGGAGTCAACCCCTAACAAAAGTGTTAATTGTTGCATCAAAGAAATAAGGAATATATAGATGGAAAATATTTTTTGGTCATCCATATTTTTGGGACAGCCGACTAGTTAGGATGTCATGCATTTGATATTATTCTAAAGTATATTCGTTATTATGTTTAATAAGAGTTACCCCTATTTAAGTTTAATATATTAATATTCAAATCCTACCCAGTAATATCATATATCAGATACTGAATAAAAATTTACTAGAATAAAAAGCATATATATCTCACTCACTTCTCCCCCAATAAATAATGATATATTGTTGAGAGATAAAATTATTTTTTCGTACATTTATTACTTTTAAGCAATTTTAACCTACTCTTTTATCTATGTAATTCAATTATTTGTATATTCTATGTAGGGCTTGATAGATTAGTTACATGAACATGCATGACTGGTTTGGTGAAATAAAAAATAATTTCACAGATGATAATGTCCATGGTTCGACAAAAGTAATATATATATATATATATATATATATAGACACAAAGGTACTATCAATCAACAATGACTAAAACATTGTTGGCAAAAAAATAATAAAACACAATAAATGTTACATCTAGGTTCTCTGTTTCATATTACAAGATATTTTTAACAAGTATTATGCATACCATAGAATATTAAAAAAGTCCATTAATTAAAATGTTCATTTTTGGCTCCCAGAAACTTTTTTGCTATCTTTGAATCAAAATCTTGGATCACTTACAATAATTCCATGTGATATTCTAATTAATCAAAATCTTTTCCATCATTTCATGATCATTTTCTTGTTGGTCATATAAAGACTTTTTTTGAATGCTTACTTTAATCTCCAACTAATACGAGTACTATGGATCATTTGATACGTGAAAAAAAATATAATAAATAACTGGATTATTGAACACACGTTTTAGAATAAAAAATAAGTACATAATACACACAAACATGCATTTCAATTTTTATAATGGAGCTTGTGTAATTTTATTGTCTGATTAGTTTGTTAATCATATCTAATTAAAAACCTAAATTAAAATTACGTTCATCATCCGAACTGAACCAAATATTTTGGTTTTTTTTTTCTGTTTTTTTAAATTAACTCTATTTAATTTTTCGTGCAAAAAAAAAGAACTGTAAACCAAATGCTCCCCTTACGTACAATTATTCAGCCAAGGAAAACCAAAGTATGGGCATTTATTTTATCAAATTTACAATAATTAAAATTTTGTTACCGTTAAGATACTCTTAAAATTACAAGCATATTTTTTAAAATATAACCAGATAAAATTATTTTTATAGTTGAAATATCTAAAACACTATCATTACTGGTTATAACCAAATCCAAAGATTTACTACTATATTTTAAAACGTGTAATGATGAATTTTATGAGAGTTATGCTACACAAGTTACTTTTGAAAAATATGATTTATAAATTTACTTTTAACAAAAATTATAATGTCAAATATTTTTAATCTGAAGTTTTGAAGATTTAAATTAAATTTCTAGATGTACTTAAAGCTTCAAAGAAATAAAAAGAAGAAGCTTGAGGATAATGTTGAAGTGATAGAAGCGAAGTTTCTATTTGGATTCCAATCCAAGTTGGAAGAGAACAGTGATGAGACAAAACGTCAAGCGGGGCCCACCTTATGTGCTGTTTCCTTAAAGCAACCAATTGAATGAGTGCCTTACTGCCACTTGTTCTTTTTTGTTTTTAACAGAAACAAAAAAAATTATAATTAAAATTTTTTATCTATACATACACTTTTTTTTTTTCCTCGAAATCCATACACACACATATATATATATATCTGTGTGAGAAATTTCACTGTAGTCCTGTGAGCTTTAGTGTAATTAATTTGTGAAGTAAAAGATTAAAAAAAAAACCTTTCAAAAATCTAAAAAGAAATAATCTGATTTGCAATTGGCAAACCAATCAATAAAAAATGAATAAATGAAATACTCCAATGAACAAATGGCTTTTATCACTCTTATAGTTTTATCCATCTTCAGAATCAATCTAAACCATGACACAATATTATTTTTAATTTAAAAATTAATGTCCATTTTTTTTATTTTCTTCATTAAATTAATAGATCTAAATATATAATAATTATAAGTTGCAATTTTTACCGGTTATAATTCTATGAAAATGTGTTTATATTTTATACTCCTTATAAAAAGTAAATAAAAAATTAGTTGGAAATAATTATTACAATATAAACGATAAGTGGCGCCATGGAAAAGACAATTTGTGGGCACCAATTACCAAGTCAACAACAAGGCCGTTGTTTACTACTTTATTCAACAATTCAATAGTTGATATTTGATGCAACAATTTTATTGCTGCGATATACATATAGAAGTGGAATAAGTACGCGATCATATGTAGTCATGTGAAGACTTGGGATGATCTCAATTATGAAAACTTGGTTTTTAATATATTTATAGAATATTTAAATTAATTAGTGGGGCAAAAAGTCAATAGACATTACTACCACAAAAATAAATTTAACAACACTAATTAATTGACGTTTGTTTTTAAAAAATAAAAGTTAAAAAAAGAAGCGATGACATTTTTCATATTTTGATTTAATTTTTAAAGATTATTTCTAAATAAACAGTCATTATAAGTTAAGTCAAAATTTCAAAAAATATAAATATTTGTAAGATTCAAGTTGAAATAAGCCAAAAAAAAAAAAGAAAAAAAGAAAGAATATTTGTGAAACTTAACGATTTTTTTCCCTCTAAAAGAGTTGTTGAAAGTTAAGCTGAAAAAAAAATGAATGTGGAGTTACAATAATTGCTTTTTTAGATACATTCATTGTAACTCAAATTTATTTTTTTTGTGTTTAATTTTCAATGACTGTTTTATTGTAAAACAGATATTGAAAGTAAAAAAAATTCATATTTTTTGTCCTTGAACTCTCGTACCTCTGACATTTTGTTTAAAGCTATTTGTGGCGCCTCCCCCTCCTCTCTCCATCTCTAAACCACCTCCAAGCTCTAGTCGGAGCAAATCACTTCTTCTGGTCTCGCTCAGACCTCAGGTGCAAACTTATTTAGTAAAGCCTCATTCCCATGCCTACAACGTAATGAAGCTCTCATAAATCCTCGGCAGTTTGCGCACCAAAGCTGTGATTGCCATTTGTCTAGTGGTTTGCCGTCTTCTTTAGATATCATCATCATCGTCATTTTGTCTGTTCAGAACTTTATTTTGTAAAATTTGATTTTTTTTCCCCCTACTACTTATTCTTCTAGATATTATTGTCTATTCTAGCAATCTGGAACTTATTTCGGATCCTTAAAATATGAGTTCTGTCTGGCCAGCTTCATTTCCTGGATTATTCCTGATTTATAGAAATTTAATCTGTTAGGTTCACACTGGGAATCAACATGTAATTGATAGACTTCACATTCCATGCCCTTTATTTTTTTTTTAATACATTGGCAAGCCAAAGGTTTGAGGTTTACAAAAAGTATAATATTAGACTATATTCATTGACCTCAATGTCATTCCACCACACTCAAGATTTATTAAGTCAATACATTTAAAAGGCTGTGATGGAATAATTACAAAATGTTGATTTATCTCTTGAGCCGATCGGACTAAATAATCAGCACA
Source organism: Acacia crassicarpa (assembly GCA_034222035.1). Classification (NCBI taxonomy): domain Eukaryota; kingdom Viridiplantae; phylum Streptophyta; class Magnoliopsida; order Fabales; family Fabaceae; genus Acacia; species Acacia crassicarpa. The sequence continues at coordinate 39,137,106 of JAWXYG010000009.1, read as the reverse complement.
CCTTAATGCTTCTCTGTAAGTATGAATAATTTGTAGATCCTCATGTGAAAGGATAAGGAATCTTACCTCTTGTATTTCATCTATCTGAGGATGACCTTGACCACAATCAAGTAATAACAAATGAATGGCATCCAATGAATGAGTATAATCTTTTTGAAACCCAATTGTTCCATGCCCATTTTTACATGTTTCTACTTGTAAACTTTTTATTATCAAAGACTTCTCTCTTTCTTGAAAATGATGCTTATACATAGAAGTATGTAAAAAAAAAAAAAAAAAAAGACATATAATGTGAACCGGTGATGGGTGCGCAACTTTTTACCGGCGATGATCTTTTTAAAGAAGTTGAAAAGCGTGGGGTAGGAAGCTCGGGATTGTTCATTTCCTTAAAACTTGATTTGATTTGATTTTTTTTTTCTTTTTCTTAGCAAACATCACCTCATGAAGGTAGAAGTTTCTTACGGGCTCCCTTTTCGTTTTCTATTTTACCTCTTTGGTTTTTCTTCCTTTTATGTGGTATTGAATCCGACTTTTCATCCCGAACGGTCCTTTTTAGGTTTTGGATTTGGCAGTCTAATTCTGAACCGGGCATATGAAAAATGTTGACCCCGAAAAGTCTTATCACTGGACCCGCCGGTTCAAACCATTCGGCGCCTCCTGAATTTGTAGTACTGCAGGTGGTGGTAGTACTAATTCTGGCGTTCTTCCTGTCGATGTACAGTTGCTTGTCGGGTCCAGTGGACCGGGAGAAAAAAACCGTATCGCCGGTTTTGAGGTTCTTATCCTTCACGAACTGGCTCCATCCTTGCGTCAGAACGTAGCTCTGGCTACTATTCCAGTACGAGTACCTGAACCTCCAAAGCTTCCCACCGCCGTCTTCGAAATTCAGATATACGCTCTTCGTGGCTGACGCTGTCGTTGCTGCGGACGGTGCGGAGACTCCCACCGGCAACGGCATGGGGAAGTGCTTCTCTGCGTGCTGCTTCGGGATCACCAACCGATTCAATTTTCCAACATCGCTCGGTGTCACTGCTTTCTCAAATAGCTGATCACGCGCCGCATCGTTGACCCGACCCGAACCCTTGCATCCTTCCTTGATGATCCTTTTCCCGTTCGCATCCACCGTTAATCCATAGTTTCGCTTGAAGTGTTCCAGCTCGTCATTGTAAGTGTGTTTCCTTAGAATGTCGACGATCTCGGCTTTCGAATGCGCGTTGAGGAACGCTGCTTCGTAGACGTCGTGGTCATCATCGGCGCCGGGGCTGACTCCGGCGACGGCAAGAGGAGTAAAATTGGTGACTGCATATTGGCCACGGAATCGCTGCGCGGCGATGTCGTAAGCTCTTGCTGCCTCGTCTTCTTCAATGAAAGTGCCCAGCCACACTCGCTGGTGCTTCTTGTAAATCTGAGCACCCCAACGTCCATTAGGCTGCGGTACGACACCTCTGTATTTCGACGACGGCAGTTTCCGGGACTCGGCTTCGACTCCAACCATGTCCGAGTCCACGATGGTGCTAGCACCGCTGCCGACGCGGCACAGATTTTTGGGCAGTGGTGGTGATGACTTGTTCGACGGAATCGTCACTGGAGAAAGGGAAACAGAAACTGAATCAGTTGTAACGCTTTCGTCCATGGAGCTTCCTGCGTCCATTTCTAGTGCTTACTGTTAAAAAAACCAAATACGAGCAGGGAGAGAGATAGACAGAAGGTTAGGGTTTGATTTGTTTAGACATTTCTGAAGCAGCAAGTGAGGGAATAGAGGTGGTATTTATAAGAAGAAATAAAGGAAATTGAATTTAAAAAGATGGGTGATTAAGTTAATTAAATAAATAATAATTTTAAATAATGGTGATTTGTGAGAGCTATGGAGGAAGATTCTTAGAGAGGGAGGGAGGGAGTATAACAGGTAGGTACGTGTGTGCGCGCAGTGTGTTGTGTATGGAAGGGTGATAGTATGTGAGATTTGTGGGTTGTGTCTGTAAGGTAGGACCCACGTAATTGCCAAGTTGATGGGGTTCACATGAAAGGGTGGACCTTGATTTAGTGAAAATTCATCCCCCCTTGTGCTTTTCCTGCTCCAGTAGTACTCTCTAAATACAAAGTAGAGCTAGGTTTTTTCAAGTGTTTAATAAAATTAAATAAGTTCTTTGATTATATCATTAGATTAGATATTAATTTATAAATTAGATAAAATATTTTAGACAAAAAAAGATAAACATAAATATTTTAAAATAGTTTAATTAACTTTATTAATATCTTTAAAAAAAACCTTATTTTATATTTAAGACTGAATGATTATTTTTTTCCCCCACCATGCCCTCTCTCTCTCTTAAACATGTTTATTTGGTTTTTAGACACCTCTCATATAATGTGATATGATGAATATATTCTGAACTAAATTTTGTGTTTCTAAACATGCCTAGATTCATTAATGTTTACGTGGAATTTCTCATTATTATATTTTTTTCATGTGTCTCATTATTATATTTCTAAAAATTTGTGACCCGTTAAAAATATATAATGAATAAAATTTATACCCACTTAGTCTAATTTATAAGTTGTGGAGAAGTTTTTTTTTTTATCCTATTTACAAATGTTATGAAAATTTTGACATGGATGATTACGAATATTGTTGTTAAACTCGCGAGTTGACTTTTTGAGTTTAGCGTTTTTACGTTTTTAACTTATTAAATTGAGTCAAGTCTCTAATAAACTCGTGATCGGTGTAAACTCGTTAAACTCACGAGTTTATATACCAAGTTTACCGTTTTTACATTTCCAGCTTACAAAATCGTATTAACTAATCCTTAAACTCATATTAATTTTTTCAATTTAATCATGCTCAACGGCTTTAAATATAAATTTTATGAAATTTCTTTGTTAAACATGATAAGTTATAAATATTGATGGATTTAATTTCAATTATTTAGATTTAAAAAATATATAAAGAAAATTGTTGTTATTTATTATATTTAAATTATTTAATTATACACTATTAATATCTATTTAATGATAAAAAGTAAACTCGAATTTACGATACGAGTCTACCTCACTATCATGAGTTTGCTTAAACTCGCGAGTTTGATAACTTTGATCATGAATGTGTAATTCTATTCTTTATTTATTATTTATTAGAAATTTTTAGAAAGTATATATATTAAGTATGGGTGAATTCGGAAAATTATTAAAATTTAATATACGAATCAGGGTTTAAGATTTTTTTAGTTCCGATAAAACATGTTAAAGTTACTTATAATAAGGATCAAAAAGTAGTATTGATTATTTATTTAGTTAATTAAGAATCCTTGATCTATCATGGATTCATGGATATCCAAAAATATATTATTTTGACCATAAATACCTCTATTTTTTTTAAAAAAATAATTATGCTAAATTTTTTTAAAAATAAAAATTATATCATATGTAGCCACCACATTAAATTATTAAGTCATATAGTGCTCTAATATTATTTATAAAACATTTTTACCATATTTTACCAAATTAAAATCTTAAAACTCATTAAATTTGATATAAAATTTAATAAATTTTCAACTTTATCATTGTTTAATAAATTGGGGATAAAGTTGCATGTTCATATAATAAATTTAATGAGACGACTTATATTTCTCCATAAACCAATAACACCTGTTATAAAAATTTCGTCATATTATGAGCTTAAAATGCTTGTTGTTGTTCTTGTTTGCCCCCTGCCAACTAGTGTGTGGTAATGGGATATAGCAGAAAATTTAGTTTCAAGTTTTATACAATACGGCTTTTTGTGGGTTTAAGGTGTAAATTTATTCTAAAAGTTTTTTAATTATGAGGTGTAATGTTATCCTATAAATATTAAAATGTAGAAATGCTGTCCTATACCATTAAAAAGTTAACTGTCGCCAGCGCCTTAGTAGCGCAGTGGCATGGGAGCCAGTATTAACTGGCCTCCTTCCCCATATCCAGGGTTTAAACCGTGCCCCTTACCATAATGTATAAAAAAAAAAAAAGTTAATTGTCAACCTCATTATGACCAGATTATATATATATATATTTCTAGTTGGAATATCTAAAATACTATCATTACTGGTCATAACTAAATCCGAAGATCTATTACTATATTTTAAAACATATAATAATTGAATTTTATGATAGTTATGCTACACAAATTATGTTTGAAAAATATGATTTATAAATTTAATTTTAACGAAAATTAAAAATGTTAAATATTTTTATTGGAAGAGAACAGTGATGATATAAAACATCAAGCGGGGCCCAATTTATTCGCTGTTTCCTTAAAGCAACCAATTGAGAGTTGAACTAGTGCCTGAGGTAGGGTTGGAAGAGGGTTTTATCCGCCTTATTATGGAATGTGTGTCTTCGGTGTCCTATAGTGTGTTATGGAATGGGAGCCAAACTGATTTCTTCTTCCCTCAAAGAGGTCTGCGGCAAGGTGATCCTATATCGCCTCTCCTGTTTGTTGTGTATGGATAAGCTTTCTCATATAATCTGTGATGCTGTGGATGATGGTCGATGGAAGCCTATTTCTACGTCCACAGGTGGACCAAACATCTCTCATCTGATGTTTGCAGATGATATACTGTTATTCGGTGTGGCGTCCGATGCTCAAGCTAGGTGTATGATGTAGTGCTTAGAGGTGTTTTCCAAGGCATCAGGGGGAAAGGTCAATCGAAGGAAATCCTCGGTCTATTTTTCACCCAGAGTGTCGGCGGCATCTAAAGCAAAAATTGTAGAAGCGACGGGAATGCAGGTTTCCAGTGAAATTGGAAAATACCTCGGATTTCCTCTTACTAGAAATAGGAAGAGGGAAGAGACTTTTCATTACATTATTGAGAGAGTCCAATCAAAGTTCTCGGCCTGGAAAGCTACTTGTCTGTCTACTGCAGGTCGTATCACTCTAGCTAAATCTGTTTTGAGTACAATTCCACTGTATCCTATGCAGGTTGCGCGAATTCCTAGGAGTGTCTGTCTGGAGGTGGAACGATTACAGTGGAATTTTATTTGGGGACATGATGACTCACAAAAAAAAATTTCACCCTGTTGGATGGGATAGCATTACGAGACCTAAAGAATTCGGTGGGTTGGGATTTCGAAGGCTTTCCTCCTTTAACCAAGCATGTGGAGCGAAATTGGCATGGAAGTTGGTGGTCGGACAGGATGGATTATGGGCTGAGGTTTTACAGAAACGATATATGAGGAGAGAGGGTGAAACTATTCTGGAGTATCGGCCAGGGGACTCTAAACTGTGGCGTTTTATCTCCGCTCAACGTGAGCTTGTCGATCTAGGCACCAAATGGCATGTAAGGGATGGGCAATCTGTGAGTTTTTTCAATGATAGCTGGTTGATTGATGGTAGGGGAATTAAAGACTTATGTACGAGGCAGCTTTCTAGGGAAGAGGAGAGCTCTAGTGTGGTAGACTGGGTTCGCGATGGTACATGGGACCTCACAAGAATTGCCGACTGTGTTGCTCCTGAGGTAGTTCAGAGACTTAGGGCTATAATCCCTCCGAGAGTGGATGCAGGGCACGATGTCATGGTGTGGGGAGCATCTAGCGATGGTATCTTCTCTATTCGGAGTGCTTATTATTTACTTGAACCCAATCCACAACATCTCAGATTTGATTTACATAAGGTGATTTGGAAGTGGCAAGGAGCGGAGAGAACTAAGGTGTTTATGTGGATGGCCGCTTTAAATAAGCTTCCTACCAAGGAGTGGAGAAGTGGTTGGTCCCAGTCGTCGCCAATGTGTGATTTCTGCAGTAGTGGAGTTGAAGATACTCTTCACATCCTACGGGACTGTCCTTTTGCGAAACAAATGTGGTTATCCTTACTATTGCCTACGTATGTCTCTTCCTTTTTCTCTGCTCGGCTTAGGGATTGGCTAGCCATGAACCTCAAAGGAAAACTAGGTAGAGGTGTCGATGCAAATTGGAATATTATTTTTGGGGTTGCTATTTGGAGGTTATGGGGGTGGAGGAACTCATCTATCTTTGATCCACATTTTGTGAGACCTTCCAACCCGGCTGCCATCATTCTTCATTCTTGGAGGAAGTTTGCTGTTCTTTCTGATGGGATTATGGAGGTCACCAGTGGGAGTAATGCTACTGATGGGACCCTTCTATGGGAAAGACCTCCTCTAGATTGGGTCAAGGTAAATGTGGATGGAGCAATGAGCCTAAGAACGGCTCTGGCAGAAGTTGGGGGAGTTATCCGTGGATGTCATGGGGAATGGATTGCCGGTTTCACAAAGAGTATTGGAATCTGCAATGTTAATTATGCGGAAGAATGGGCCATTTTGGAGGGCCTCCAACTAGCTTGGGATCTAGGGTTTAAGAAGCTGGTTTTGGAGTCGGATGCAAAGGATATAGTTTTTAAACTTTTGAACAGGAATCTCAACACTGGCAGTTTGCTAGTTGATCAGATCAGAGACTTGTTGGAGAGAGATTGGGTAGTCTCCCTTCACCATGTTCCCCGAGAATGCAACAAGATCGCTGATGCTCTTGCAAAGTTGGGGTTATCTAAGTCAGATATTTTGAGTGATTGTCCCATGTTTCTTAGAGCTTGGGTGGACCAAGAGTATTTGGGATTAAATTCCCCTTTATGTTAATTATGTAATTTAACTCGGCCTTGTGCCTCCTCTTGTATCAAAAAAAAAAAAAACTAGTGCCTTACCGCCACTTGTTCTTCTTCTTTTTTTCTTTTTTAAAAAAAGAGAGCAAGAAAAGAAGAGAAGAGATACCAACAAAATTACAAATATTTTTCAGGATCATAGAATTGGGAAAATTTTAGATAAGGACTACTGTATTAAATTAATCCCTATTAAAGACCAAAGAAACATGAAATTTCACTGTTTCCTAAAATCTCTTTTTATTATTGTGGCTCATGGTGCAAGTCTTCTGATTTTTTTTTTTTTTTAACTTTTTAAATCTATGACAAAACACCTTTTAGAATTAACCTAGCTAGACCCCGCATACTTTTCTATTTTTTTTATTTATTTATAAAGAGACACAATTTTTCTCATGATTATCGAGACTTCTCCTCTTGGATCACTTAGAATAATTCCATGTGATATTCTAATTAATCAAAATATTTTCCATCATTTCATTTCTTTTTCTTTTTGGTCATATAAATTAAAGGCATTTTTGCATGCTTAATTACTTTAATCTTCAACTAATACGAGAGTACTATACGGATGATTTGAGACGTGAAAAAAAATAATTGAATTATTGAACACACGTTTTAAAATAAAAAAATAGGTACATAATACACACACACATGCATTTCAATGTTTATGTTTTGAAGTAGTACTGTGACAAAGTTGCCCCGTATTTTTCAGTGGCGTTTTGTACGTAGCAAAAGGGGGGATGTGGGGCCATACATGTATACCTAGATGAAATTGAATAGAGGTGGTATTTATAAGAAGAAATAAAGGAAATTGAATTTAGAAAGATGGGTGATTAAGCTAATTAAATAAATAATAATTTTAAATAATGGTGATTTGTGAGAGCTATATATGGAGGAAGATTCTTAGAGAGGGAGGGAGCGAGTATAACAGGTAGGTACGTGTGTGTGCGTAGTGTGTTGTGTACGGAAGGGTGATAGTATGTGAGAGTTTGTGGGTTGTGTATGTAAGGTAGGACCCACGTAATTGCCAAGTTGATGGGGTTCACATGACAGGGTGGACCTTGATTTAGTGAAAATTCATCCCCCCCCTTGTGCTTTCCCCGCTCCAGTAGTACTCCCTAGATACAAAGTGGAGTGGTTTTTTTTTTTTTTTTTGGAAGGAGAGTAATAAAATTAAATAAATTATTTAATTATATCATACGTTATATCGTTATATTATTGGATTATATATTAATTTAAGTTAGATAAAATAGTTTAGATAAGAAAAGATAAATATAAATATTTTAAAATAATTTAATTAACTTCCTTAATATCTTTAAAAAAAATTAACTTTATTTTGTATTTAAGACCTAAGGGAGTGTCTTTTTCCCCTTCATCATGCCCTCTCTCTCTCTCTTAAACACATTTATTTGGTTTTTAGACAAGTCTCATATAATGTGATATCATGAATATATTCTGAACTAAATTTTGTGTTTGTAAACATGCCTCGATCCATTAATGTTTATGTGGAATTTCTCATTATTATATTTTTATTGGCTAAAGTATACATTTGGTCCTTTATGTTTGCCTCTGGTATCATTTTAGTCCCTTAAGTTTGTAAAGTGCACGTTTGGTCCCTTAATGTTAACACCGTTAGTCTGATTTAACAGAAAATACTGACTCAATTATTTTAAGCGATGACTGTACAATTAAATGCTGACTAAGCATGCTTATATGTTAATATTTTAATAAATTAATATTTTAAATCCTATTAATTGAAACAAAAAATAATCTTCACAGACTGTTTTGTGGTTTTTCACAATTTGTAAAGATTAAATATATTTTTTTGTCGAACAAGATTAAATATTTTTCAATTAATAGGATTTAAAATATTAATTTATTAAAATGCTAACATATTAGCATGTTTGATCAATATTTAATTATACAACCATCGCTTAAAATTGTTGAGTTAGTATTTTCCGTTAAGTGAAACTAACGGTGTTAGCATTAAGGGACTAAACATATATTTTACAAACTTAAGGGACTAAAATGATACTAAAGACAAACATAAAGGACTAAATGTATACTTTAGCCTATTTCATGTATCTCATTTATTTTTATTAAAAATTTGTGACCCATTAAAAATATATAATGAATAAAATATATACTCACTTAGTCTGATTTCTAAGTTGTGGAGAAGTTTTTTTATCCTATTTACAAATTGTTATTACATTTTTGACATGGATCATGAATTTGTAATTCTATTCTTTATTTATTATTTTATGGAAATTCTTAGAAAGTATATATATTAAGTATGGGTGAATTGGGAAAATTATTAAAATTTAATATATGAATCAGGCTTTAAGATTTTTTTAGTTCCGTTAAAACAAATTAAAGTTACTTATAATAAGGATAAAAAAGTAATATTGATTATTTATTTAGTTAATTAGAAATCCTTGATCTATCATGGATATCCGAAAATATATTATTTTATATTTCTCCGTGGACCAATAACACATGTTATAAAAATTTCATCACATCATAGCTTAAATTGTTGTTGTTGTCCCCCCCCCCCCCCCCCCCCCACCAACTACTGTGTGGTAATGGGATACTGCAGAAAATTAGTTTTAATTTTTATACGATATGGCTTTTTGTAGGTTATTTAAGGTGTAAATTTATTCTAAATGTTTTTTTAATGAGGAGCAATATTACTCTATAAATATTAAAAAGTTAATGGTCAACGTTAATATAACCAGATTAAAAAAAAATCTAGTTGAAATATCTAAAACACTATCATTACTGGTCATAACTAAATCTGAAGATTTATTACTATATTTTAAAACATATAATAATGAATTTTATGAGAGTTATGCGACACAAGTTATTTTTGAAAAATATGATTTATAAATTTAATTTTAACAAAAATTAAAAATGTTAGATATTTTTATTGGAAGAGAACAGACAACAGTGATGAGATAAATAAAACATCAAGGCGGGCCCACTTTATGCTCTGCTTCCACAAAGCAACCAATTGAATGAGTGCCTTACTGCCACTTGTTCTTTGTTTTAAACAAAAAAAAGGAAACCCACAAAATTACAAATATTTTTCAGGATTATAGAATTGGGAAAATTTTAGATAAGGACTACTGTATTAAATTAATCCCTATTAAAGACTAAAGAAATTCCTAAAATCTCCTTTTATTATTGTGGCTCATGGTGCAAGTCTTCTGATTTTTTTTATTTTTAAAATCTATGACAAAACACCTTTTAGGATTAACCTAGACCACTCATACTTTTCTATTTTTTATTTATTAATAACATGACTATCGAGACTTCTCCTCTTGGATCACTTAGAATAATTCCATGTGATATTCTAATTAATCAAAATAGTTTCATTTCATTTTCTTTTTGGTCATCTAAAGGCATTTTTGCATGTCTACTTAATCTCCGACTAACACGAGTACTATGGATATCGTGAAAAAAATAATAATAATTGAATTATTGAACACACGTTTTAAAATAAAAAATAAGTACATAATACAGACACATACATATGTATGCATGTATAACGTTAATGAAGGGCCACGACAGGGAATCCTTGTTGGCTTTTCCATGAAACTTGCTTATTTTGTCGGATTCCCCCACGTTCACTCTCATTCTGTTCGTATAATAAAACAAAACAGAGCCCACTAACATTAATCATTTTCGCATGCATAAAATTTCAAGTTAATTAGAGATGAACTAATACACACACACATATTAACGATAATTTATACTGAAATATTCATATTTTTCCTTTTTTTTTTTAAAAAAAGAATAATGTCTGAAATTGAGGCTATTTTGATTTGGACGATGGAAAACAAATGGCGTGAAAGAATATAAAAATTGCGAGTGGCAACAAACAACAAGTGGCCGGACGACCCCTTTTGGAGCATATGTGTATGAATTCAATTCAATTAATTGTTTCAAAGTGAATGTTCTGTGTAGACTTGGAATTAATATGAACATCCATGGTTTTGAAGTGCACGTACGACCCCTTTTTTGGAGGAGAACAAGTGGACGACCCATTTTAATCCAAAGGAACTTCCGATTATATTAGAGGCATCGATATATATATATATATTGATGATATTGCCTTATCCAAGAGGATATTGTACGTAGGACACGTTATGTCCCACATCGACAAGTGGCTCAAAAACAAGGGCCAACTCATCCCTGGTTTTTGATTCTCCCTTTCTCTGGTTTTGGAAACCATTTCTTTTTTTTATATGGATAAGGGATATTTTGTTTCCATAGATAAAGGTAATATCGTTTGAGCTATTGAACACTATTTAAGGTAAAGATTCTTTCAAGTAAATTTTTGCTCCATATACAAAAGCTCCAAGCATTTGTTTAGAAGACAAGGTAAGAGCTCATAATACTCATGGTAATTTTTGTTTAGAAGACAAGGTAAGAGCTCATAAAGCTCCAAGCATTCTCTCACAGTCAGATCCTGACCGTCGAAATCTTAATCTAATGGTCCAGAACATTTTTTTAAAAAACCGCGTGCGATTTTTTTAAAAAAATATTCTGAGCCCTTGGATCAATATTTCAACGGTTAGGATTGAGAGATGATGAGGGATGATAGAGAGGTGATAAGGAGAGAAACCGGATCCCTCTCTCAACACCTTGCGATGTTTTTATTTTTTTCAGCATTGAGTTCGAATCAACGTCCTGTGCAAAACGTGAATCTTGCGCCAAGTTCAAATCTTGGTGGAGGAAACAAACACTTTCGACTCAAATCAAACAGCACTGCAATAGAAAGAGCCAAAAATAGCTATGGGAGAAAGCGATAGAACCTCTGCTAAAATTTGGGTTTTGCTAAGACCCCATTGTTCTTATCACTTGAAGCTCATGCTACAAGGTTCGGCCTTTGAAGAGATTAACTTGAACCGTGGGGTGACACGGATGCTTTGAAACTGAATTATTATTATTATTTTTTTGGCTTACCATTTTAGAGTGATGGAAAATTCTGGGACTTCTATGAACTTGAGAAAATTGTAATCCAGCCCTTTTGATAGCTTGTCTGTGTTTGATTCTATGGGGCAGCCATGTAAGAGCTGTGTAAATGCACTTGTTCAAAGCTCTCAAGTGAATTTATTCTGATAAAACTTTGATTATGGCATCTCTGAGGCGGAAAATCTTGTTCTTACAGGAAAAATATAATAAGTTCAGTTGGTGATCATTGGCTAACACAAATAAGTTGTTAGAGTTAGGAAGAAGAGCTCTATTTTACGTATAGGTGCTTTCTGGATGAGGAGCGAAAAATAGAAGTTGCATAATGTTGAAGCATTAGGTTTTGATGATGTGTTTTCAAAGCATTAAAATGAACTGCCATAATTTAATGAAATCAATGGTTTAGATGACTTTTTGAGAGATAATGAGAAAATAGGACACTGAGGGAATCCGCTTCCTGATATATAGTTCGATTAATGGAGACTATTTTGTCTCCTCTCCCAAGTTGAGAATAAGGAGAAGAGAGAGGGGATGTCGTGTTTTGGAGTGAGGAATGAAGAAATAGAAAGAAATGGAGTGAGAGAGAGTGTGTATGTGTGTCTGTGTGGGGCCAGAGGGAATGGTTTTGAAGAGAAAAAGGGAACAAACAGATGAACGAACGCATGAATATAGGGAAAGAAGGAGAGAGGTGTATAATTGTGGGGTCCACAGACCAAAAATTAACAAACTTTAAGGAGTTTCACAGAGATGGTGGTTTTGTTCCATTTGAGAAAGTTTATATATATTTTTGTATTAAAAAAAATATTTGATGTTGGACGTTCTTGAAATTAAAGTACATATGCATTTTTGTACTTTTACCCTAAAAATAATTATAAATATTTGGTTTTGGTGTAAATATGTTTATCAAATCAAATAAATATATCAGCTAAAATACATGCAAAACATCCAAGTAAAAAAAATGATGCACTGTATATAAAAAGATATAACTCCCTCCAGCTTTTAATATATAAGAATTACTTGAGAGTTGAGATTAGTCATAAATATAAAATTTTAATCCACTTTGTTTTTCAATTTTATAATTTTTTCTTAAAATATCCATATTGATTAGAACTTTCTATTAAAGAGTTGTCATAATAAAAGACTGTGTTTTAAAAACATTACCTACATATATTTGTTACATATAATTTACATTACTAATTTTCTTAATCTATTTAAATTAGCTAAGTAACTCTTCTTATAGAAGTAGCAGCATTTTATTGTACTTGCTGCATTATATACTTTTGACCCATGTTTAGTGAACAAACGGCTTTTATTTTATTTATTATTGCCAATAAAAATATATATTTTTATGAATTCTATATATATTACCCTGAATCAAAATTGAGTCATATTTGGAATCTCTAGAAGTACTGTTGGGGCATATTCAATAATTTGTTAAATATTCTTCTCAATTATTTGATTCTAGCAAATAATGTATAGTAGTAGAATAAGATATTTTGTTGAACGCGCAAATTAAAATATTATTTTATTCCTATAAAGTTTTAAAAGTGAAAATTTTCTTTAGCTTTTTTGGGTATACACATACAAAAGTTGAAGTCTTTCATTCAATGTGATATGCAACTAACTTTTGAAATTTTATTTGAGAAAAACTTACTGAAAAATTTTCAAAGAAGTAAATACCTAATAAAAGTTTTAATTGTTGCATTGTCACTCAAAGAAATAAGGAATATATAGATGGCAAAAATTTGGCCGACTGGTTAGAATGACATTTATTTATAGGATTTAATGTTTTTATTTTTACTGGAGAATTATTTTTTTTTATTACACTCGTATAAAAATAAGTGGGTCCCAATTTTAATTTGAACCTTACATAAACCAATGCTTCAAAAAAGTAATAAAGTGCATCCTTCACATTTTTCAAAAATAAAATAATCCCAAAGTAAATCTCAATTGATTTTATTGATAAACCCAATTTGTGGGTGAGATGATAGCAATCGATTAGGGCAGGGCTTTGATTATTATTCCACGTGTCGACATTCCTTATATATATATATATATATATCCCAAAACAGAAAGCACAATCTGTTTGGGGAAAATTCTATTAAAATACCATTTGAATTTGCAAAACCTCCAGAAGTCTCTCGAATTTGTAAAAAGACCGAGAGGTACCAATGACCTATGAGGGATATGCAAATTCGGATGAAATTACCCTTTTGTTTTTAGTTTTAAATAAATTAAAAAACAAATACCCTTACTGTCGGCCACTGGCCGGTCGGCCGCCGGTGGCCCTCTGGCAACCGGCGCCAAGGCAATGAGAATTGCCAATTTCCTTGGCAAGGCAATTCTTAATGAGAATTGCTGGCAGTGGCCGCTGGTGGCCACCATAGGGCAGCCGGCCGGCTGCAGGAGGGTCGCCGGCAGCCAGCTGTGAGGGTATTTAATTATTTATTTATATATTTAAAATTAAGGACAAAAGGGTAATTTCACCCGAATTTGCATATCCCTTATAGGTCCTTTATACCTCTCAGTCTTTTTACAAATTCGAGAGACTTCTCGAGGTTTTACATATTCAAATAGTATTTAATTAGAATTTTCCCATCTGCTTGCTCTTGCACTTTTTTTTTTTTTTTTGAAATGCATGCTTATCAAAGGCGGCTCATTAGTTGTTGGGGACTTAGATTCATGACTTAAGTAAGAGATCATTGTTGTGCCACGTCATTCATCCTATGCTAATGTGCAATGTATTAGTTCTCTATGTGTTTTGATGATAACTGACAATTGTAAATGAAATGTGAAGTTTTTCTTTGGTAAGTTGAAAAACTCATTGTCAAAGGAAAACTCGAGTTTTGGTTTCACAACTTGAATTTTGACCATACAGAGAGCATTTCAATTTTAATGAACTATGCAAAACCGTCAGTTTTCAGAGAAAACTCTAGTTTTCATCCTGCAGAGACTTCTCAATATTTTCTGAAAAACACAAAACTCCAGTTTTCATTTGGAAACTCGAGTTTTTATCATACAGAGAGTCTCCAACATTTTGAACCTGTGAAAACTCCAGTTTTGATATGAAACTGCAAGTTTTCAAGTTGACATGAAATTTCTAAGTTTTCATAAAGGTTGTGAAAACTCGAGTTTCGCCCTAACAGAGAGCTTTCAAGTTTTACACAGTTTTTGAAACCACCAGTTTTCAAGGGAAACTCCAGTCTTGACTTGGCAAAAATTTCTCAATGTTTTCATACTTAAATGAAAGCTCGAGTTTTGATTTGGAAACTCGAGTTTTGGCCAAGCCGAGAGCATTACACTTTTTCAACGTTTTGAAAACCTCCAGTTTTAGATGAAAACTTTAGTTTTGATGTTTTGGACTACAAGCCATATTTCATGTTAAAAGTCCAAAACTTGAGTTTTGAGTACTGTTCAAAATGTGTTCCAAAGCTCAAATTGCGACTTTCCTCTCTAGAAGGAGAGAACTCGAGTTTTGCTATTAGTGCACAATGGAAAACTCGAGTTCAGAAGAACAAACTCGAGTTTGCGTCGCAGAGTTTGAATTTCAAATCTGACAAATTTGCGAAACCTTCTTATTTGATTTTTATACTTTGTATTATCATTTATTAATATTCCCAACTATGTTTTGAAGTAGTACTGTGACGAAGTTGCCACGTATTTTTCAAAGTGGCGTTTTGTACGTAGCAAAAGGGGCCGGGGATGTGGGGCAATACATACATATGTATAACGTTAATGCATGAAGGGCCACGACAGGGAATCCTTGTTGGCTTTTCCATGAAACTTGCTTATTTTGTCTGATTCCCCCACGGTCACTCTCATTCTGTTCGCATAATAAAACAAAACAGAGGCCACTAACATTAATCATTTTCGCATGCATAAAATTTCAAGTTAATTAGAGATGAACTAATACACACACACATATTAACGATAATTTATACTGAAATATTCATATTTTTTCCTATTTTTTTTAAAAGAATAATGTCTGAAATTGAGGCTATTTTAGGGTTAAATATCAAATTTGCCATGGAAGTTTCCCAAATGGAGCGTCCAGCACCCGGAAGTTTTTTTGGTACCAAATTTGCCCCGGAAGTATTGAAAAGGTATCAAATTTACCCAAAAGTGACGGAAGTCCACGTAGATGCCACGTCATCACCCGTGGCATGCCACCTCATCAATCAAAAGTATCATTTTTGCCCTGGAAGTTTTCATTAAGGAGCAATTTTGCCCTGGAAGTTTTCATTGAGGAGCAATTTTGCCCCGGAAGTTTTCATTGAGGAGCAATTTTGCCCCGGAAGTTTACAAAAGTAGCAATTTTGCCATTCTTTTAAATTCCACGTGTGATGAGGTGGCATGCCACGTGTGATGAGGTGGCATGCCACGTGGACAGTTAGTCAAACTTAACGGTCAAAATTAACGGATGGACAAATTTGCTAACTTTTTCATACTTCCGGGGCAAATTTGCTACCTTTCTCATACTTCCGGGGCAAATTTGGTACCTAAAAAACTTCCGGGTGCTGGGCGCTCCATTTGGAAAACTTCCGTGGCAAATTTGATATTTAACCCGCTATTTTAATTAGGACGATGGAAAACAAATGGCGTGAAAGAATATAAAAATTGCGAGTGGCAACAAAGTTCTGGAGCATACATGCATGAATTCAATTCAATTAATTGTTTCAAAGTGAAAGTTCTGTGTAGACCTGGAATTAATATGAACATCCATGGTTTTGAAGTGTACGTACGACCCCTTTTTTTGGAGGAGAACAAGTGGACGACCCATTTTAATCCAAAGGAACTTCCGATTATATTAGAGGCATCGAGATATATATATATATATATTTTGATGATATTGCCGTATCAAGAGGATATTGTAAGTAGGACACGTTATGTCCCACATCGACAAGTGGCTCAAAAACAAGGGCCAACTCATCCCTGGTTTTTGATTCTCCCTTTCTCTCGTTTTGGAAACCATTTCTTTTTTTATATGGATAAGGCATGAGTGTAAAAAAAAGTTTTTAAGACCGGATAAAAGAAGTACTGTAAGACCGAACTCACGGCCGATCTTGTTCCAAGCGGTATTAAAAGTCTAACATTTAAAACCAGACACGAACCGATTTTAAAGAAAATTTTTTAGACCGGATATTTAAAACATTAGGTCTTAAAAGTTGTACTAAATAAACCTGAAATATTTTTTGTTCAGTCCTAAAACCCAACTTTTAAGACCGGACAAAAACTTGGCCGGTCTTAAAAAGATCGGAATTTTAAGACCGGACAAAAATAAATCCGGTCTTAACAATTGAACATTTAAGACCGGCGTTTTCATTCTGGTCTAAATTTTCCCAAATTTTTTCTCTGTTCTTCCTGATCAATATATACACAAATCCATCATCCAATCCAGCACATAAAAGTCGATACTTTAAGCTACAAGCTATGAACAATTATGAATAAATTGAATTGGGATAAAGAATACAAATGTTATTCACCATGAGTTATGTGGCTTCTTCATTAATGATTATATATGACTACAACACCTAAATTAATTTATACATAAGATAACTTACTTACAAATACAATAAGCTAAGTTACAAATATAGCACGTAAATCAACATACATGCCCAATATAATTTATTTACCATGCCTTCATCTAATTCCCACCCAACAACGTAAACACATCCTCTTTTTATAACATGCCCCTTTGGATCAGATCTTGTCACAAAAATAAAACAAGAACAAACTTCATAGTCAGTGACATTGTTTAAGAACATATATAGAAGGAATATCACAGTATATATATATATATATATATCGATGCGGCAACACATTATCATCTAGAAACATGTCCTTAAAAGCTTTAAGCATTTCAGAAAAACTGTTGTCGCTATGCCTTCAAGCTTACCAATTTCAATACAGCGTTCAATAATTGATATTTTTTACACACAGGGTATAGCGGGGTCTTTGCATTACCGCATACATTACCATATGCATGTGATTGATAAAAAGCCTCTTCTCCTATATCACGAATAATGTCCTATATGCGATCAATATCCGTGTCATTATCATTAAAGGCCACTTCCCCATGTTGAGACCCACTTGGGATTTTTTCACCATGCCATACCCATACTGTATAAGTCTTACAAAATCCTTCACAAATTAAATGTGTGTGTATAACTTCAGGACTTAGTCGCCTCTCATTCAAACATTTTACACAAGGGCAATAAAACTTCTCACTATCATCATGGGTGTTTTGTTTAGCAAATTCTATAAATTTCCTTGCCCCATTTTGTTTAACATACATAATCTGAAAATTTGAAACTTGAATATAAAATAAGCCAACTCAAAATGCATATTTATGCTCAATGTCGGTTAGGTCTTCTTTTTTTTTTTTTGGTTTTACGGAGAAACTTGCCCATTAAATGCATAACGAAGAATCAGTTTTGGTCATAAATGTATTACAGTGAATCCAAGAAGCAAAATAAATGCATGACAAAGAAATTAAATGCATTGCATGAAGGTCTTGTGGACTCGTCTATAGCATATTAATTCACATGCGTTTGTTGAGTCTTTCTTTTTCGGCCACGAACGTTCATGTTGCAGACAGCAAGAGTAACCTAAAAACACTTGTTGGTCAGTTGGGTTGGTCTAAAGTGCAGATATAATCTTCAAAATACAATATTTATTAACAACAGAGGAACCCACAAGAACATTTCATCGATTTCATTAAACTCATGAAAAACCCAGAATGATAAGCAGGAAAATCATAAAGTTATATAACCAAAACACCTCTTATAGCTTGGTCTATAAATGTTTAACTAAGGAACCAGAAAGTGATTGTCGAGAGAGCGACGCGAAGCAGCAACGAAGCAACACACAAACACTGGAGACAGAACCTGAGAAATCACTTTCGGCGCGACAAGAAAAGTTCAGAGAGGGAAATTTAATTTTACACGCGACAGAGACATCTTTTAGTATTTTGGATTTTATTAAGACCGATTAATTATAATGCATCCGGTCCTAAAGATTTTATTAATTTAATTTTTAAGCTCGGAGGTTTAGAAGACTCCGGTCCTAACTTTTTATTAATTTTTAGACCAGAGATTTATACAACATCCGGTCGTAAAAGTCAAATACTTTTTAGACCAGTTACTTATAACGTATTCAGTCCTAACGGTCTATTTATTAACCAATCCGAAAAAAAAAAGAGGATTGGCTTTGGCGAGTGCAGCAGCAACTGAATGAATAAAATAAATGAAAACTGGAGAATTAATAAGCTTCTTTAATTACTGTTGAGGAGTTAGGAGGCAGTGAGGAGTTAATAAGGACAAAGAGGTAGTGTGAGCAGTTAATATAAGGGCAGAGAGCAGGAGAGATACAATTGATGATTTTCTACTTTAAGAGCGTATTTATAAATATCCAGTCCTAAAAGTCTTTTTTGAATTCAATTACTTTTAAGATTTACCTTTTATAAATATCCGGTGCTAAAATACTTTTAAGATCTACCTTTTATAATATATCTGGTCCTAAACTTCTATTATTTTAATCAATTCAATTACTTTTAAGACCGATCTTTTATCTTATATGTTGATGACATTATATTTGGTGCGTCTAATGATGTTTTGTGTGAAGAGTTTGCTAAGAATATGCAGGGAGAGTTTGAGATGTCCATGATGGGAGAACTCAATTATTTCCTTGGTCTGCAAATCAAACAAAATAAGGATGGAATCTTCATATCTCAGACCAAGTATCTCAATGATCTGCTGAAGAAGTTTGGGATGGATCAATGCAATGGAGCTGACACTCCAATGAGTTCAACTGCTTCATTGGATGCTGATGAAAAGGGTAAAGACTTCAATATTACAAGATATAGAGGAATGATTAGATCATTACTCTATTTAACTGCAAGTCGTCCTGACATCCAATTTAGTGTTGGAATGTGTGCAAGGTTCCAGTTTGCCCCCAAGGAATCTCATGCTGAGCATGTGAAGCGAATTTTCAGATACCTAGCTGATACAAAGACACTTGGATTGTGGTTTCCCAAAGGTCAACCTGAACATTTAGTGGCATATTCAGATTCAGACCATTCTGGGTACAAGACGGATAGAAAGAACACAAGTGGCCAATGTTAATTCTTTGGTAGTTCACTTGTGTCCTGGTTCAGCAAGAAGCAAACCAGTATGGCTGTCTTTTATTGAAACTGAGTATGTAGCTGCCTCAAGTTGTTGTGCTCAAGTGCTATGGCTCAAGCAACAACTATCTGACTTAGGAATCAATCTAAAGGAGATCCCAATATTGTGTGACAATACCAGCACAATAAGCTTGGCTAAGAATCCAGTGCAACATACTCGGACCAAGCACATTGATGTGAGGCATCATTTCATAAGGGATCATGTTCAGAAGAAGGATGTCAAAGTCATGTTCATCCCAACGCACCTTCAACTTGCTGACATTTTCACCAAACCATTGGCTAAGGAGCAATTCAATTTCATAAGAAGAGAATTAGGAATGGTAAATCCCAATGAGTTGTAAGTGTTTCTTACTCAATGTTAGTTACGGTTTTGATGATTGTTAGTTACTAACTTAAGCATCGGAGTATCTAGTTGTATTTTATGCAGGATGCTTAAAATTCTGAAGTTTGTTGTCAAGAAGAGCAAACTCGAGTTTTGAAAACAAAACTTGAGTTTTGTTGAGTTTTGTCGAGGTCTGAGAACAACCTCGATTTCTGAAGAAATTGAAAACTCGAGTTTGTAAGTGGGAAACTCGAGTTTCCATCAAACCAAGAGCAACCATGTTTTGAAGAATGGTGAAAACTCGAGTTTTGGTCACAGAAGTTCAAAGGTTCACCATATACCTTTGAAGTCCAGATTAGTAACCATTCATCAAAACTCGAGTTTTGTAGTGAAAACTCGAGTTTTGTCGCATCTATATATATATATATGTTACTATTCAAGTTCTTCAAAACTCGTCTCAAAATTCAAGTTTTGCCCTAGGCGTTCTCTCTTCTCCTTCTGATTCTCTCGACTCCCGACCAAAACCCTCTCTCTAAACTCAGAAATGGCCTCCAAATTGACTCCTCACGAGGTTCACGACTCAGATTCCAACTAAGAAGGATCCAAATCGTGGTCACCTCCTCTTCCTCCTCCGCAATGACTTAGGAGAATGAAGACAACTCCCAGACGATTTCACTACTGGATTGATCAATCTATAAGAGGAGTGAGTGATAAAATCCCAGAATCCTCTTCTCCTAACCCTAAATCAAAGGGAGTTTCCTTCAAGGAACCAGCTGAGACATCCTCAAAAAGGAGAAAGGATCCTGAACCAGAGGGGAAGGGAAAGAAGAAGGTAATTGAGGCGTCAAAACCTGCTAGGAAGAAGAGAGATATTGCTTCCAAGTCTCACAACACTGAGAGAGGTCAAGCTTCTTCCATAGCTCCTTCATCATCGCATACTCAACCAGAGGAGGTGCTTCCGGTTACGGCCAATGCCGTCGAAGATATCTATCACCATCCCTCTCCTCCTCAAGGTTTTACCATTTCTTTTGCTACTCTTACCACTGCTCAGAATGATAAGTTTAAGGAAACCTATATGAAGAAAGATTTATGTCCTATGGTTGCAGTAGACCTAGAACAGTTTCAAAAAGAATGCCACTTAGACTTATCTCCCTGGTTAAACTCCTATGAATCATTCATATCTATCTCTGCTCCTTACACTCCAAATCTTGTTAGATTATTCTACTTCAATATGGAATCTGACAATATTCTGAATTCGAGTGGTGAATTAGTTGAGGAACGAATCACTACTTTTGTCAAAGGTGTCAAATTCACCTTGTTTGCTTCAATTCTTAACTCCATTCTGAAAATTAACAACCCTCCTCCTATTCCCACAATAAATTTTAGTAACCAAGAGATTTTTGCAACTCTCAGACCCAACGAGCCTTTTCCTGAAAACCAACACCATATGCTCACCTTTAATCCTGGCTCTATGTCTCCTATTAATAGAGTACTTTGGTACATCTATTCTAGGAATTTCATTCAAAAAGGGGGAAATTTCACCCACTTTGCTCAAAAAGACTATCCCCTCTTCACTACATTTGTCAAACAGATTCCTTTCAATCTTGGCCATTGGATCTTTCAAGAAATGGCCAAGTTCAAATTCTCATCTAAAAGGCCCTCTCATATACCATTTCCCTCACTAATCTCAATTATTCTATTCTATCATAAGATCTGGTATGTTGAAGCAGCTAATTCCCTGAAATATCCTCCATTCTTTGTGGAGTTGGTTCCCCTCCACTTCCCTTCCCATCCTCTTCCTATCCTTTTCTTCATCTCAACCGTTAGATTGAAATATCAATGGTTCAGATTTAATCTTTTATAAAAATATTAATAAAAAATTAAATTATTAATACAATATTTAAAATAATATTTTTATAAAATATTAAATCTGAACGGTTGAGATTTCGATCCAACGGTTGAGATGAAGAAGAGGATGAGAAGAGGACGGGAAGGGAAGAGGATGGAAGCCAAGTCCCTTTGGCAAGGCTCAATTGAATTTGATGAGGATAAGCTTTGAAGCTGAAGGTTCAGGTCAATCTCGGGCTCCCTTAAGATCTCAAGCTAGAGCATCTCAGGCACACGCTCAAGAGGCCCAATCTGTTCCTCCACCACCTCAGACATCTCTGCCATCTGACTTTGATGCTCAAGTGAAGGGCATAGTAGATGCTGTAATTGCTCAACTGTCAATCTACCTTGAGTTTGAGATTGGGAAGCTAGTAGCTGAAGTGACAAGAGGAAATCATGAGATGGTAAATGCTCAGGACGCTATGAAAGAGCAAATTGAAGGTGTCTCTACACAAGGAAACACGCTCAAGGAAAAAGTAGAGGATCTTACAGGCCACATGATGGAGCATGATGCTAAGCTATCCACATTGATAATCTCCAATGTGAGTCTCAGTGATAAGGTGGACAAGATACTGCAGCATCTCCACATTGGCTCCACTTCTAGTTTTGGTACCTCTACTGGCACCTCATCACCATCATTCACCTTCACTCGCCCTCAGGTTTCTGCCTCCTCACCTGATCCATCCACACCTATTTTCCCCTCTCCCATTTCTCAATCCACACCTACCACAATAGTTTTACCATTCTCATCTCCCATTACCCCTACTACTGAGATTCTTCACCATGATTCACCTCCACCTACTCCACTCATTGACCCTCTCCATGAATCCTTTATCTCAGCTCTACCACAGTTTGAAGATGACAAAGGGGGAGGGAAAGGCCAAGAGTAGAATTTGAGTTTGTAGAGTTCTTGGAGAGATCGAGTAGTGTCTATGTAGTGTAGAGTGTCTATCTAGTGTAGTTGCATCTGTTTGTTTCTATTCACTTTGAATTCATGTATCACTTTGCTCATATTAATGAAATTGTTTACCTGCTTATGGCTTTTGTTTGCTTATCTCTGATATGTCTAAGTGCTGTAAAGATCAAACGTGCAAAATCAATTTCAAAATACTACCTCTATCAAATTTTTGAAATTCAGATTACTAAGATTTGAACAATTTCATTTTAAAATACAAACTCTCTCAAATTCTTGAAATTTTGGTTTACAAGTGTTATCATCATCAGAAAGGGGGAGAATGTTAGTTCTCTATGTGTTTTGATGATAATTGACAATTGTAAACGAAATGTGAAGTTTTTCTTTGGTAAGTTGAAAAACTTACTGTCAAAGGAAAACTCGAGTTTTGGTTTCAAAACTTGAGTTTTGACCATACAGAGAGCTTCTCAATTTTAATGAACTATGCAAAACCACCAGTTTTCATCTTGCAGAGACTTCTCAATATTTTCTGAAAAACACAAAACTCCAGTATTCATTTGGAAACTCGAGTTTTGGTTATACAGAAAGTCTCCAACATTTTGAACATGTGAAAACTCCAGTTTTGATATGAAACTGCCAGTTTTCAAGTTGCCATGAAATTTCTAAGTTTTCCTAAAGGTTGTGAAAACTCGAGTTTTGATTTGGAAACTTGAGTTTCGCCCTGGCAGAGAGCTTTCAAGTTTTACACAGTTTTTGAAATTGCCAGTTTTCAAGGGAAACTCCAGTCTTGACTTGGCAAAAATTTCTCAATGTTTTCATACTTAAATGAAAACTTGAGTTTTGATTTGGAAACTCGAGTTTTGGCCAAGCCGAGAGCATTACACTTTTTCAACGTTTTGAAAACCTCCAGTTTTGGATGGAAACTTCAGTTTTGATGTTTTGGACTACAAACCATATTTCATGTTAAAAGTCCAAAACTCGTGTTTAGTTTTGGAAACTCGAGTTTTGAGTTTTTGTTCAAAATGTGTTCCAAAGCTCAAATCGCGACTTTTCTCTTTGGAAGGACAAAACTCGAGTTTAGTTATGGAAACTCGAGTTTTGCTATAAGTGCACAGTGGAAAACTCGAGTTTGCGTCGCAGAGTTTGAATTTCGAATCTGACGAATTTGTGAAACCTTCTTGTTTGATCTTTATACTTTGTATTATCATTCATTAATATTCCCAGTTATGTTTAACCACTTTGTTAGTAAGTTTCAGATGATTTAGAGGATATTAATTGAAGGTTAAAAGCAAAAGTAAAAAGTGACGTCAGCACATTAAATGCAAAACCCAGAAAGCTTGCATACTTTTGGATAATCCTTCTACACACGTTAACAAAGGATTAAAGATTGCTTTCCACATCCAGTAGCTGCTATTCCAACGGATTAATATTCAAGAAGTCAACCCTTAACTTCTGTACAACTGTATTAAGTGAAGAGTAGAGAGAGAAGAAGATCAAAGCTTAACCAAATCCTTGTCTGATGAAGGCAACGGTTATATTGAAGATTATAACGGTCATTTAATGCTCTCTTGATATAAATAGAGCTGCATTCAAGTCTTCTCAACTAACACATCTGCTGAAAACGAATTGCATTCAAGTTTTACACCTACTCTTTAGTTTTCACCTGTAAAGTATCTTTTGATACATTGAACTTCAGTGTTTATTTTATTCACTCTTAAAGAGAGTTTATTGATTATAAATCATTGTTTCTTTCAAAGAATCACAAGTCAGGGGACTTGGTGATTGGGTTCATTGATTGCAACTTGTAAGGGGGAGTAAGTTCTAGTGAGAGAATTACTCTTGAGTACAGAGTGTGTAATCAAATGAGATAGTGAAAATCCTAGAGAGTCTGGGGATTGGACGTAGGTCAAGAGATTGAAACGAACTAGTATAAATCCTTGTGTCTTGTTCTTCTTCTTCATACTCTGTTCATCTCTGTTTTTAGTGTTAAAAAACAGAGCAATTCGAAAAAGTTTTTTAAAATCCCCAATTCACCCCTCTCTTAGTGATTTAACTCCACCTTCACAATGTGTCGAGCAAACCAAAGCAGCATGTGATTTTGGACCAACAAAATAATAAAGACAGTAATTAAGATCACTGTGATTTTCCCTAATTTTATTGTCTATTTAGTTTGTTAATCATATCTAATTAAAAAACCAAATCAAAATTACGTTCATTAATTGAACTAAATATTTTGGTTAATTTCATTTTCTGTTTTTAAAATTAAATCTATTTAATTTTTTGTGCCAAAAAAATGAACTGGAAATTAAACCAAATGCTCCCCTTACATACAATTATTCAACTAAGGACGCGCAAACCAAAGTAAGGGCATTTATTACAATAATTAAAATTTTGTGACCATTACAGATACTCTTAAAGGTACAAACATATTTTTAAAAATATGACAAGATAAAATTATTTTTATGGTTGAAATATCTAAAATACTATTATTATCGGTGATAATCAAGTCTGAAGATTTATTACTATATTTTAAAACATGTAATAATGAATTTTATGAGAGTTATGTTGCATAAGTTATTAGAGCTGTCAAAACAGGTCACCCCGACTCATTAGGCTCTAACCCGCGAGGCTAGAGCTAAAAAACCTGCATGTTAAATAGACTGCACAGGCCAAAAGATTATATAACCCTAATGGTTAGGGTCAATCTATAGGCCAAAAATCATTTTAGACCAACTAAAATAAAAGGCATATGCAATAATGCATTAGATGCACGTTCCAACACGTGGAAGAAAATATAAGAATGCAAGTGGGACAAAGAAGTTGTCAAAGAGCACTGTTGTAATAACAATATATAAAATTCCATCACTTATGACCTTGTCTATAGTGGCGGAGTTAGGATTTTAAGTTTGTGGGTGCATAATTAGTGGGAGGAATTTGGGGGTTTGGGGGCAACGCCTCCGAATTTTTTTTTAGGGAAAGTTTTAAATGCATTAAAACTTTTAAAGAATAAATATATTCATTGTTTATTAATCAAGAAAATGGACAAATAACCAAATAGTTTATTTTTTACTCAATAGAAAAGACAAGATATTTTCAAGCTCATGTTCTCATATCAGAAGACTAATTTAGCAAAAAATTACTTGAATTTGAGACCTTCCCACATTACCACCTTTGGACATGAAAATACAGAGAATATGTTGTGTTGAATGCAGTAACGACAACTTAAATCTGTTGGAAACTACTAATTAATGTGCTTATGTATGACAATGGATAGTGCAAAAATTTCTAAGGTTAAGAACCTCCTGAATTCCACACATGGAACTAATTCAAGTGGTTTAGAAGCCTTTCAAGCTTGCCTTTGATAAGAAAGAAGTTAAAATTTGGATTTTGTCTAATCATCAAACAAATGAACAACAAAAAATGCATAATCCAGTAAATAAGATAAGAAGTCACTTAACAAATTGACTCAAAAACATAATTTAAGATTGCTATCAATATATTCCTCTAAACCTCCTAGCCATTCAACTATTGGTCCATCTGTTTCATCTACGTGTCGCTTTTCTCAACTGTGATTGGATTTGACGTGGAACACTCCCGTAAATATACATGTCGATGTCCATCTGTTTCAAAACCATTACTGTTGAAACACTACTTTAAATTTACTTTGAAATCCATTGGCTATTTCAAATGACTCTTCATCTGTCCTATTTAATTTGTGCATACTTCCGATGAGTTCTGCGTTTTCCCCACGCATTGAAATGCTTCTACGCAGTTTTATTTTCCAGTAGTATATGCTCATTGGCTAAACGGACCGACCACCTTCATTTAATGTTGTTCTTTATGTTTCATCATTTCCGATGGTCACTACATAACTTCAGTGCTATTTATTCGTTTCGTCTTCATGGTTTCACGGTCAGATGCAAACCTCTGATCCTCGGCGAGAGAATGGCAGTTCCGACTAACATGACAATGGAAAATGTTCAATCCTTCCTTTCCCCTCATCTACTCAATTTGTGGACAATATTCACTCCTCCTTCTTCGATCTTGATCTGTAATATTTATTTCTTTAGTAATATAACACCTTCAACTGTCATGCATTCTTTCTTTCTTTTCTCACTTGGTCTTTCAGATTCATAGCGCCTCTTACATGCTCAAACGTTTAAGCATTTCCTTCTTCAGATTCATAGCACCTCGAACATCGAGCCATCTGATCGAAGTTGAATATCGGGAGTGAAGAGATGTTGAGAGTGAGAAGATACGATTTGAACGAAGATGCGAACGTGATGGGAAGAGAGAGTGGCAAAGCGAGCTTTTGAAAATGCTCCTTCTCAAATCGTGTCTTCTCACTTACTCTTTCTCTCTCTCACTTCTTCAGATTTATAGCGCCTGCAATGCTCTCTTCGCTGGGTCTGCAAGAAGAGTCATCCGCCTTCACTCACCTTCGACAGAGAACGAACTTTTGTGCGAAGTGCGAGGGAGGCATAGTGCACGTGGGAAAGGATGAAGCGGCATTGATTTTTTTTTTTCCAAAGCATTGGAATTCACTTTATTAACTTTTGCTTATTGTAACGCGCGAAGGCTGATATAGGAGATTTTTTATCTTTTCTTTCATTTATTTTCTTTTTCTCATTTTCAATTAGTTATCTTTTATATATTTTTTTCCTGTAATTATCTTTGACTCTTTATTATATTTTATTATAATATACTTTCTTTTTCATCCCACTTATGTTAATGTGCCTTCTTCCATCCCTCCTTCCCCATCCTTATTCGTTCCCTTTCCCCTATATTATAAGAGCACCTTATAAAAATAGTCTCTCATTTTTATTATATTCGTTCCCTTTCCAATAATTATCTTTTATTATGGGTAAATTTTTAACTTTACTCTCATTTATGATTGGATATTTTTCAACTATTTCTTCTCACCACAAAAAAATGACATTTTGTAGCGGTTGAAATTTCGTATTTGTAGTGGTTTTAACCGTTACAAATGACATTAGTAGCGATTTAAAGAACCGCTACAAAATACACCGAAACAAGATGTTTTGTAGCGATTTTCAAAAACCGCTACTCATGTAATAAAACCGCAACTGAATTAGTAGCGGTTTTGAGTTACCGCTACAAGATGACGAATTTTTAAAAAAAAATGGTGCCAAAATCTACAAATATTGGATAAAATTTCATAAATTGCGCCAAATATTTAAGCGACAAATTAAATGATAATAGTTAATATTTAAAAAATGATTAACTCAAGATAGATAATTATAAATATTATGTAGGTATAATACTGAGAATGTATAGATAATAAGGATTTATTGTGTTGTCTATCTCTGAGCAAAAAAAATTATGTCGTCTATTAGATGATATTTGATTATGGAAAGAATGTTGATGATGATAGAAGGAATATTGAAGAAATATTCTTCAAGTTCTGGATAAGGAAAAAAAATAGTATTAATATTATAACAAGAAAAAAATAAAACATTAAAAACAAAGAATTTGTAAGGAGTGGGAAGAAATGAGAGAAAACGAGAGAGAAGGAGTGGGAAGAAATGATTGAGAGTGTGTGAAATGAGATGTGGTGGGGATATGCGTAAATATAGGGATATGCGTAAAGACATTTGTAGTGGTTGATGCGACGGTTTTTGTAGCGGTTTAACATTTGTAGCGGTTTTTTCCCGTTTTATAGCGGTTACAAAATCTCTACAAAAATTTATTAGTATTTTTAAAAATAAAAAAATTTATAAATATCACATTTTGTAGCGGTTATACTAAAAACCGCTACAAATTAATGAACGTTGGGGGGATTCGAAATATTCAAATTTCAATATTAAACACTTTGTAGCGGTTGATGCGATGGTTTTTGTAGCGGTTTTTTCCCATTTTATAGCGGTTACAAAACCTCTACAAAAATTCATTGGTATTTCTTAAAAAAATTTAAAAATATCACATTTTTTAGCGGTTATACTACAAACTGCTACAAATTAATGAACGTTTGTGGAATTCGAAATATTCAAATTTCAATATTACTAACTTTACAGCGGTTGATGTGACGATTTTTGTAGCGGTTTTTTTTACGTTTTGTAGTGGTTACAAAACCTCTACAAAATTTCATTGATATTTATTAAAAAATAAATAAATTTAAAAATATCACATTTTGTAGCGGTTATACTAAAAATCGCTACAAATTAATGAACGTTGGCGGGATTCAAAATATTCAAATTTCAATATTACACACTTTGTAGCGGTTAATGCGACGGTTTTTGTAGCGGTTTACGTTTGTAGCGGTTTTTTTTCCATTTTGTAGCGGTTACAAAACCTCTACAAAAATTCATTGGTATTTTTTAAAAAATAAATAATAATAAATTTTAAAATATCACATTTTATAGTAGTTTGGCTAAATAACCGCTACAAATATAAACACATTTTTTTAAAGATATTTTTTAAAATATAATTTTTTTTTCATAACTTCTATTTGTGACGTGTTGAAAGACTTCACATTTGTAGCAGTTTAACTAAAAACCCCGCTACAAACTGAAAATTTGTAGCAATTTTCTATAACCGCTACAAAAGTTCAGACTCTTGGCATTCTGTAGCGGGTTTTTGATATAAACCGCTACAAATAAACTGCCATTAAATGGCACGCCATAAGGCGCCAAATTGGCGCCATATTTGTGGCGATTTGTATAACTAAACCGCTACAAATTAACTGCCACAAATTTGGCGCCATATTTTGTAGCGGTTAGTTTATGATAACCGCTACAAATGTCGTTCACAAACTAGTGCGCCACTTGGGGTGAGTCATACCGCTACAAATTTGTAGCAGTTTTAGTATAAACCGCTACAAATGTGCATATTTGTAGCGGTTTATTTTAACTGCTACTAATGAACCGCTACAAATTGACATTTTTTTGTAGTAGCGTCTCTCTCTATCTTCATGTGTATAATTAATATGGGTAAAATTGTCACAACCTCATTTTTTACATAAAACTGAACTTATACTAAATTTTTTGATCAAAATAAACTTATAAATAGGGCTAAAATGGTACATGTAAAAGTGTTGAGAAAGTGGGTGGTCATTGAATGAACTTAAGGAAGGAGGATTGGTTTACAACTTTGAAAATTTCCTGGAGGTTCAACTTTCACCCTTATACATACATCAAAGAAACAGATGTATCCATTCCGTGTGGTAACGAGACGGATTTTATAACTTTCTCCCTACAATTTTAGCATCATTGCTGGTCAAAAGTAAAAGCCTTTACGAAAGTTTACTTTTGTTTACACAAGACTAATATTAGTTAAAGGAATAATATTTAGATGTTGACAACTATTATTGAGGACACGTTTGATTTCATTATAGTGAAAACTTAATCAATATCATTCTTTGAAGAGATTTTGCTGAGGAGGCTTATGGAAAGAAAGATGAGAACATGGAACCTCCCATCAATGTACTTGTCCGGTCTGCAAGAGTTAATAGGAAAACAGGTTCTTTGCAATTGTTTTCTCAATCAATCAACATGCGAATAAATGATATTAGCATTTACATACTGATATAAACTTTGTTATATGTTCTTATCAGATTATGGACATTTGAGTGATGCCTCTAATACAACTACGGTAACTCTCAATCTTAACATTCCAGAGGCACATTTGTTACCGAAAAGGTGTGATCATCCTTGAATATGTTTATTATGTACTATCTAGCATGTATCTATGATGTTATAACCATCAAAATCTTAGGGAAAAATTTATGTACAGACTTAGTCAAGCCTCTGTTGGGAGCGAGCTGTTTAGCTTTTTTCTCTTTTTGAATGACTGTTTAGCCACATTTGAAATCCAGGTAATCCTACCTTTGTGTTAATTAATTTATAATTGTGAAGAAGATGGTTTTGGCGGGGTTTGTTTTATGATTTTTTTTTTTTTAAAAAAAACATGGCTAATGGGTATGGACAGGACAGTATGCTCTCCCATATTACCAAATTAAAAGCCAACTTGCAATTCTTATATTGTATATTACAACTCACATCTTTTTATGTATATAATATATAAATAAATATATTTTCAATCAGCATGATTGTAATATAAATTAGTAATATAAAGTAGATATTATGGAGTATTGAATATAGAAATTAGTAATATAAATATTTTTGGAATATAATTTTTGAGATTTGTGTCAGTAGATGCAGGATTATATTTTAAATTTTTCAAAAACATTTTGAATAAGAAAATAGATTTTGCAAATAATCAATTTTTACCCAAAAAAAAAAAACTAATATTACATTTGACCAAAGCTAAAGCTTAGTGTGTTAGGACAAAGCATTCTCTCTTACGTGTTTTGTTTTCTCTATGCCTTCATCTCAAGTGGCAACCTCTTATTCATGCTTTTCTCTTTCTACTTCCTCTCAGCCTCCCTTTTTTTTTTTTTTTGCTCGGAGCATTCATATTCTCCTCCTCTACTAGAAATTTTTCAAGCTTGTCCACCGGAATGTATTTGAAGACATAAAAATTAATGCAATCCACCTTTTTTTTTTTTATCTTTTCACTATTTTGTTGAAAGCTTCATATCATTTGAGTACATTTTTTAAAGGGTAAAGGAGCGATTTTACCAAACAACTATTAGTCCAGAGTGATGTAGCCAAATAACTTTTAAAGAGACCAAAAATGCCAAAAAACAATTGAACTTCTAAAAAAATTACAACACTATTAGATCTCACTTAACACCGTTTACACGTGGCTACCAAAATCCAGCTGGTCCTTATTTTTTTTGGTCAATGCCAGGTGGCTTTTTCCAATCTTCCTCTCACAAACTTTCACTTCTCCCACAGTAACACTTGACCCAAATCTCACTTCCATATGGTCTTTCTGCAAAACCAGACCATACCCAGAAGCTTGCTTCAATTCTTTAAAGCTCAGCCTGGGCATTTCCATCAACATAAGCCCAAATATCCTCACCTACCTCCTTCAGTCTCTGCAAACCGCCATCTCTGAAGCCACCCACCTCTCCGATCTCTTCCACAATACAGGCAGCGGCGGCGGCTCTTCAAACCTCGTCGAGAAGCAGAGAGGTTCAATTCAAGACTATAGAGAGCTTCATCTCTCAACGATGTGCCAACATAGTCTCCCATTGATGAGAGGGACTTGGATCTGGGAAATGAACAGGAGGATGCAGCAGAGGTGGCCTGGATCTTGAGGGACTTCAAACTTTCTCTCTCCTTTGAATCACGATCTTTTGAAATAAAGATAGATTAGAGTCGGCATTCTTTGATTTGGCATTCGCATTCCTGATGGATTTTTGTGAGAAATCGATTCATGTTTCAATCATAAACCTTATTCAAATTCTTTTGATTCTAATACTTTCGATCTGGGATCGGGGGTCTTGTTTTCAAATCTTATTTGGAAGACCATATCGATCTGTAAATGAAACTCGAAAATCCCTTTGGCTTTAATTTTTAGATCTAGATTTCATTTGTTGTTGATATATGTTAAAGCCGTTTTGAACTCTCCGATCACTGAAAAACGTTGTCGGAGATGTTACCTTGGAATCACTGGGAGCAGCGGCCTCTATGAGGTTATAACCGAGTCGCATTCGGATTTTGGCGACCGGAGCTGTTGGTTCTTCATTGGGAAGTTGAAGAACCAGAGATCGCGATTTCCGTTTTGATTTCAAACTCAAATCATTGGTTTTGATTTTGAGTAGATTTTGATAGGTTGTGTGGATATTATATTTGAGAATGATTTTCTAAGGTTATTGCCGTCAAAATCATCGGATTGTGCTTACCCTGGTTCTTTCATGATTATCGCTGTCGAGAGCATCGTTTTCGAGCTATCCGATGAGGGCTGAGCTGGAAATTTTTGACCAAAAACAAAATAGGCCACCTAGGACTGAGCTGGACTTCAACATCCCACGTGGCGTTTATTCAGACAGAAGTTAATGGGAATATGACGGTATTGTAGTTTTTTTTACAAATTCAATTGTTTTTTTGGCATTTTTGGTCTCATTAAAAGTTATTTGGTTACACCGCTCCTCACCTAATTGTTAATTGGCAAAATCGCTCCTTCACCCTTTTTTAAATCTACATTTGCTCCATTTTTCTCTTCCTGTGATTCTATCTCCATCTTCCTATCAGAGCTTGAGTCGTTCGGCTACTGGAATTAGCTTTTTTCCTCTTCCCGTGATTCTATGCACA
Source organism: Acacia crassicarpa (assembly GCA_034222035.1). Classification (NCBI taxonomy): domain Eukaryota; kingdom Viridiplantae; phylum Streptophyta; class Magnoliopsida; order Fabales; family Fabaceae; genus Acacia; species Acacia crassicarpa. The sequence continues at coordinate 39,104,010 of JAWXYG010000009.1, read as the reverse complement.
CGCGCATGGCAACTGTCAGAGGAATTAGCTTTAATGCCCATGCATGGTTTTTCATCAAAACAATTTCCAAAAAGAATTGGATGCACCACCTGTTAAAGCTTTATTGCCTCTTGAGAATTAGCAAGCATGCTGATTTGGCGAATAGGATTAGGTTTGGAAACAGCCTGCAACTTTGTAAACTGTATTGTTTTACTATGAGGTGTTCATCGACTGCCTTCCTTACATGGTGTTCTATCAACCAAAACATCGAACTTCTCCGTATTATCTCACGCCAAAATATCCCTTAAAACTTGCACTTCCAATACCTACACAAAGCTGCATGTGTTGCATGATGAAATATATCCATCTAAAATCTCCTAGTCGTTTAATTATTGGTCCACCTGTTAAACCTACATGGCAATTTCATTATAAGCAATTGGTCATTAGATGCCATATCATAGATGGCACCACATGTAAGTTTGCTAAAAAAAGAAACTCATTCCATAGAGGACTATTTAATAAACGCACAATTCCCATGTTTTTAGCTGCATAGACTAATAATGCCATTCGTCAAATGAAAGGCAGATGAAGAGCATTAAATAGCATTGTTTAACTTCCCACGATTGCAACCCTTTCCCCATATATGCATTTAATCTTAGGCATGGAGTCAATATCTGCCCCAACGTCATTGGGTAGTATGAATTTCCGTCTGCATTGCCCTCAACACATACAAACCCTAATTCTCATAAATTTTTATTATATAAAGGCGCATTGCATAGTGAATGTTCATTGTCCAGAAAAGCTGCCTTCCATATTGTGATTCTATCATCAACAACAAATGTATATATCTTTGCAACGATGATTTGATAGATTTGCAGGGCCAGATATTGGTGCATCTCATGATGGTGGCGGCTGAGGCAACCACCGGTGTCAATAACAACCATGATATAGTTACCAGTTATAGTGATTCAACTCAATTAGTTGGTGTCTTTAACCTATGGAAACCACATAGAGTGGCTAGGAGCTTATCATATACGGATGCCTTGAGGGGCTCAGTTTCACCAATAATAGCTCCTCTCTATCGAATCTTTCCTGATTGTATGTCCTATTAAATTTTGAATAAGATATGAGAAATGCCTTAAAATAGCTCTGTTTTTTATTACTAAAACAGGGAAGTCCATCCTTAGAAACATATATGCATATATATAAAACAGCAATGTGATGAATGATGCTCCTCATCTAGGCATTGCTTCTCATTTTCTTATATTTGTATGGGGAAGCTACGATGAGCCATTTGATCTTGGGTAAGAGAAGAGGATGACAAGGAATAAGTGAAAGAGAGATGAGAGATATGGGCTTATAGTGGAAGGAGTTAGAAGGAAAAGATGATCAAACGCTGTAGAAGGAGTTAGTTGGGTGGGAATTTCAAATTCTTTTTGTTTTGATTTAATGATCTTATGTAATATGGGGAATTAAAAAGGTAATTTTGTAAGAAAAAGAAAAAGGAAATTACAAAGTATTCATTATCGTTATCCATGAATTCAATATTATCATTTATGGAATTTAGATGATTATTATTTCGGTGACAATAATAGGATTATAATTATACTTATTATTAATATTTATTTATAGATGATTGATTTATTAACATTATTATATAGATAATGATATCAAATTATTATATTGATAATGATATTGAAATGATTAGGAGATTTAAAATTTGAATTTCAATATAAAAGAATTGATTAGGGATCACCAAAAATTACAAGATTTAGAGGATTATTCTACCGAATTCAAATGATTGTATTTATTATTCCTTTATTAATGTATTGAATTGATTTAGATTAGTATGAGTATGAATTGAGATTTAAGATTGAACTTGATTAAAATGAATTAATATAGTAAAGGTCAATAGTGAACTTTTTGGGGAGATTTTGAAGGTCTTTTATAAAAATAAGAAAAAGATATAAATCTCAATCGATATTCAATCCCCTAAGAAGATGCATAGTTTTAGTTAATCTTAAATTTGTATGTTGACAACTCTTCGTTTTATATGTATATAAACATTTTTATCTATTATTATTATTTGATAAAATAAATATTTAAACGTACAAATTAGATAACCAATGTAGTCTAGAGAGAGATATTTCAAGAACTCAATATAGAATGAATGAATTCAAAAGGACAATGCATTGATATTTTGATGTTATATATATATATATATATATATATATATATATATATATATATATATATATATATATCTCAAAGCCCTCTCTCTCAAGATGTAGAGATATTTTGATTGGTAAATTTAATTTGATTGTGTTTCTTTTACGCCATACTTTGCATGACCATATACTTTTATTTTTCTATTGTACATAAACAAATCACATATGATAAAAAGCAGCGGATTAAGTATATATTTGTATTGAGGCTTTTGATCGAACATTGAGGGATTTATTGAAGTGCAATTCCATATTTGGGGGAAAATATGTCATCATGTGCAGTGATTTCAGGCAAATCCTACCAGTTATACCAAAAAGTGGTCGAGTTAAGATCGTAGATGTAGTTATTAATGCTTCTCATTTATGGAATGAATGCAGATTACTTTGACTAACCAAGAATATGAGGTTGAAGTCTTTGAGCGATCCATTTGAACAAGAGAAAATTAAAACATTTTCAGAATGGTTGCTATAGGTGCGAGATAAACACGACAAATTTAGTTGAGCACTTATTTGAGGAAGATTACCTAAACAACTGGTCAATTTTAACCCCAGCTACAGAACATATCAATTTATTGAATCAGTACATTTGTTTTTTGTTGCCAGGAGATGAAGTAGAATACTTTAGTGCTAACTCTATAAATCTTATAGATTATGCAAATGAAAGTTTCGATGATCTATATGACACAGAGTTTCTAAATTCAATTAAATGTTCTGGGATTCCTCATCATAAATTGGTTTTGAAGGTGGGAGTACTAGTTATGTTAATAAAGAACATTGACCAAGCATCAAGATTGTGCAATGGTACAAGACTTTAAATTACACAACTTAGCAAGAACGTCATTAAGGCAAAGGCATTGAATGACGCTAGTGCAGGCCAAGACATTTTGATACACAGGATGAACATGAACCCATGTGAATTTAAACTTTCATTCAAGATGACAAGAGGCTATTTCCAATCAGTATTTCATTTGCAATGACAATTAACAAGAGCCAAAGACAATCGATGTCAAATGTAGGTCTTTACCTACCAAGTCCAGTTTTTTCACATGGACAACTTTATGTGGCTTTATCTAAGGTAAAGAGTTTCAAAGGTTTGAAAATACTGATTTTGAATGAATTTAATAAGTGTATTGACAATATAGTTAATGTTGTATATAGATAAGTTTTCCAAGACATTTTATCACATTCATAGTTGTAATGGGAAACTTTGTTTGACTTTGTTATTGTTGTGGTTTGAATTTCATATTTAAATCAACTCAATATTTTATTACTTTTATTTGTGTATTTCTTCAGAATCGTACCTATTACTTAATAAAATAGTTCGGTTATTACATTTGTGCCTTTGTTATTCATATTTAAAACAAAATAGAACTCAATATTCCGTGTAACGCACGAGTTTGAAGTCTTGTTAGAAGGGAAAGTAGAGTGACCTTATCTGTGTCCACCAGGGGCGGAGCCAGGAATTTCAATAACGGGGGGCGAAAATAAAAAAGACTATTACCTCCGGTCCTTAATATATGACATATTTTATAGGGTAATTTGCACTATAAATTATGTCCTATATTTAGTTCCAGAGGAGTATATCATAAATAAAAGTACTTAAAATATAATATAGACTCAATATATAAAAAAAATTGACCAAAAATCTATTATAGAAATTAAGATCACTTAACTCTTACTCTATGTATTTTTATATTGTTAAACTCATTTATAAATAATTTATCTTTCAATGTATATAATCAAAGAAATATCAAGAAATTGATATTTCATTATATTTCGAAATATGTTCATATTTATTTTCATAGCAGAGAAATATCTTTCAGTAGTTGTTGTACATATTGGAAGCGTGAGTAAAAGTCTAATCATTCTATCAATAAGAGGATAAATAGTAGCACTCTTTTCTATAATAATCACCTACAAAGTGTATGAATTAATTCACAAAATTCCATAATACACATTTCATTTCGCATAGATATATAATTCACAAATTGCATATCACAAACTCCATAAATTTATTTTCTAACTAATTTTCTAATTAAACCCTAACTTTATTTTTCTCAAATCAACCACTCAAGTAAAAATATAAACTATATAACTTTTACTCAAGCCTCATTAAATCTATTAAAAGTATCATCTAGAAGCTTCAAATTTTCAAAAGATAACAAATCCCTCAATTTTTTATAAAACAAATTCCATCCAACTAAAATATAAGAGACAAGAAAGATAAACTATATATATTACCTACACACCCAAATAAATCCCCTCCATATAATCTCCTTTTTCTCATACTCTCAATCACCCTCTCGGCCGACTGTGTGCGAATGGAAGGACCCGAACGGTCTTGTTTCTTTGCGCGAGAAATGAATTAAAAGGGGAAGGGGTTTTAATGTATTTTTTCTTTAAATTACAATTCTACCCCTAAACCGTCTTGCCCCGCCTACTGCCAATCCCGTAAATAATACCAAACTCCATCCCAATCATTCCCACTCCGCCAACTACAATCTCCTTACATTTATATCTATACGATTGTAGGAATCACAATCTCCGCCAATATATCCCAGTCATTTCTCTCATTTTTTTTTTTTGCCTTTAAATTTCAGGGGGGTGGGGGCCCACCCTAGCCCCCCCTCTCTCCGCCACTGGTGTCCACATCATGCATAATTGCATTGAGAACTTCATTGTTTGTATCAACTTCATCGGCTAAGGCCTCATGTAGCTCCTCAATTTCTATATACCCGCTATTGTTCTTGTCAAAAAATTGGAAAGCTTTGCGAAGGCGCTCATCATTTCCCATCTTCTTGAAATGAATAGAAATAGCTACAAATTCTCCATAATCCAAGTGTCCATCCTTATCTACGTCACCCTGCAAAGGAAGTTTTCAATGATTAGGAGATGAAGTGTAGTGGCATGTATTTTCAAAAACAATTTAACAGGAATAGGACAATCAACATTTTGTTTTTGTCCTTTATTTTAACATGTAAGGAAGACAGAAAGGTAAAAAGGAGAATTATTAATTTCTATGCTTGCGGCTCTTTATTTGGAAAGCCTGGTGGATGAACTAACGCAACTATTCTAAGCAATAATACGTTTGCATCAGTACATCTCTGAAAAAATTGAACAAAATAAAAAATCAAGTGTGATAGAACTACCCATTTCAGCACCTTCGACTTTGACTTTCAAACCTTCTCTGGCCCCCCCGCACACACACAAAAGGTTTCCAAACCTTCAAAGCTCAAAACACTACTTGTTGTCAAGTAAATATTGCAAGTATAAGGGTATACTCACAGCTTCCATAAGAATTTGGAGGTCTACATCAGTTATTAGATGCCCCAATTTATGCAGCTCGGCGCGTAACTCATCACTGTTAATCTGCCGGACTCAACGGTGGAAGACAGAGCAGACGAAGCTGTGGATCTGGAGCGAGCGTTGAGGGCGACGGTGCTCTTCTAAAGCGAGGGTTGAGGGCGACGGTGCAGCGGAGAGCAGCGAGGGCTGTAGATCTATCGAGGGTTAAGAACGAAGCTGTGGATCTGTCTAGGGTTGAGGGCTTTGGAGTGAAAAAAAAAAGAGAGAACAATGAAAATGAAAAAAAAAAAAGGAAGAGACGAGGAGAGGAAGGATTGAACCGGGTGACCTCTAGCTAGTCGTCAAGTGTACACTTATAACCAACTAGGCCACCTAGGCAAATTGTCATGAAGTCCTTCAAAATATATATGTATATATATAATCAAAATTTTACTGTTTACACTTACCCATACTGGCACCAATGTGGCTCCGCCACTGCCTCCTCCAACCCACCTTTTGAGACTGAAGATGCAGAAGAGGACAAGGAAGAAGAACACAAACAGAAAATAACAGAGCAAACAGCTAATAGCAAGAAATCACCTCCACGTTCTTTCCCTCCTCCACTCCCTTCACTTGCTCGTCGTTCGGATGGTCCTTCACTTCACATGCGACCCCGCCGTGGTGACGAAAGGTTAGTTTGTGTTGGTTCCTTTACTTCACTTTTTTTTTTTGGCTCAAATCTTTACTTTACTTCTCTACTCAACGCCAAAATAGAGTGGCCACGGGTTCGCCCTATTATAAGCAAATGAGTGGGGATTATTTTGGGGTAGGGCCAAAAATAACCCCATTATAAGGGGATTAAAAATAGGGTTTACACGGGCCCAGCTCATTTTAACAGCTCTACAAGTTATATTTAAAAAATATTATTTATAAATTTAATTTTAACAAAAATTATAATTTTAAATATTTTTAATCTGAAGTTTTAAAGATTTAAATTAAATTTTTAAAGGGTTAAGGTGCAAAAATACACATGTGCTTTTGTCAGAGGAGCGCCCAACAGCAAGTGCTTTTTTTGGGTGCAAAAGTGACTATGTGATTATAAAAGTGGAGCAAAATTACCATTCACCGTTAGTTGACTGTTATTTAACGCTGACGTGGCAGTGGGGTCTAACTTCTCCATTAAAATATTGCCATCTGTTGCTACTTCTCTCTCTTCCCTTCTCAACTTCTTCTTCTTCCCTTCTTTCTCGCCATCTTCACGCAGAGATCAGGAGACCACCTTCACGCATCATGCAGCCCTTATCTTTCTTACCTTCTATTCTTTACTCATTTCTGATGACATCTTCTCCATCCCTTTTATTTTCTTTCCAGTCTTCTGCTAGGATTTGTGTGCCCACTTCTTTGGTATTATGATATCCCACTATTCTCTACTTCAGCAATTACTATCACAAGGACCCAAGAAAGCGAGCTGGGCTAGCAGCATCTGCAATTGCTGTAAGTTTATTTTATCTCAAGATCCAATTTATCATTCTGATCAACAATGCCTTCAGTTCGTGCTTGCCGTCCGAGATTGGGAGGATGAAGAACTCGACAAAGCGCCACGATATTGACAGATACAGAGAGCGCCGCGATTTGAATATGAGAAAAGCAAAGAGCTTGAGAGGTGAAGGGAAGGAGACAGAGCACCGCCATCGTCGACAATCCCATCACCATCAACTCCACCGTCAATGAGAGAGCACGGGCTTTGGTGAATCGACGGTGAGAGAAGAATACCGCCACCGTCGGAAATTTCACTCTTCCTCTCCACCGTCACCCTCTTCTTTTCTAGCCACCGCCAACCCATTCCAGATTCTCTTTTTTCATTCTTTCCAGATTCCGGCGACTTCCAACTTTTGTTTTTCATTGCCACTGTCACCACCAATGATCCCCTGCTTTATGTCTCACCGTCATTTTTTAACACCTCCATTGCCGGCAACCTGAAAATGAGAGAAACAGAGCAGCGACACGAACATTGAAGACCATAGGAGGGGCGTCATTTTCAACCTAGAGAGAGAGGGAGAATGAACGATGGCCTTCCTCCCTCTGGTCCTCACTAATAGCACACACGATCACCGCCATTATCATCTTCTCTCAGACTCTCACTATCTTTAATGGAGAAACATACACGAAAGCATTTTGTGTTTAATGTAAAATGGAAGAGAGGGAAGGAGGAACACGTGGGAGTATATTTAATGGAGAAATCAGACGAAGCTGGTCTCTCTCTAGTCTGCCTCTTAGGCCTGTGAAGAAGAAGGTCCCTGGTCAAAATGAAAGTTTTGACCAGGGACTAAAATGAAAAGATGAAAAGTTTATAGAGGGACTAAATTGAAATTTTTTAAAATGTATACAGGGCTGAACTGTAATTTACAAAGCATTAACATCCACGTCATCATCCACGTCATAATTTTCAGTACAGAAAAAGTCAACTAACGGTCAATGTGTAATTTTGCTCCACTTTTCTAACCACAGTCACTTTTGCACCTAAAAAAAGCACTTGTTGCTGGGCGCTCCTCTAACAAAAGCACATGTGTATTTTTACACCTTAACCCATTTTTAAATGTACTTAAAGCTTCAAAGAAATAAAAAGAAGAAGGTTGAGGATAATGTTGAAGTGATATAGAACCGAAGATTCTATTTGGATTTCAATCCAAGTGGGAAGAGAACAGTGATGAGATAAGACATCAAGTGGGACCCACTTTATGCGCTGTTTGCTTAAAGCAACCAATTGAATGAGTGCCTTACTGCCACTTGTTCTTAAAAAAACAAAAACAAAATTACAATTATTTTTCAAGAAATTGGGAAAATTACAATTAAATTAATCCCTATTAAAGACCAGGACCATGAAATTTCACTGTAGTCCCGTGAGCTTAGAGTGCAATTAATTTGTGAAGTAAAAGACAAAATAACATTTCAAATGTAGGACCATGGTCAAGTCAAATTTATTTTGTAAGTAATAAATACATCATGAATAAGTAGAATAGTCTTATGAACAAGAACAAGTGAAATAGCATTATAACTTTCATAATGATCCTAGGTGAAAAACTGGAATTCCATATTTCACTTGTTTATTATGATGGATTGCTCAAATGTGTTATTGTTAAGAATTGATTCTACTTGTTTATAATGGGCCTGTTTGGGTTAATGATGGTTTAAAAGCTATCTGACTTTTGTAAAAGCCCAGTTAAAAAAAAAGTTAGATTATAAATGTGATTCGTATTTGAATTCTCCGTTTGCTTTTGTAGTAGTGACTTTTTTTTAACTGATGAGTGTTTTGATTATTATTTTAAAAATCAGTTAAGATGAAAAATGATTAAAAAAAGGGTATGATTCTTATTAAATACTACATATATTATTTAGTCGTATATATTGTGATACTTTAACATAAAAAATTAAATTAAAATTTTTAAAAAAGTTATTATTAAAAAATTCTATGAATAGGTTGATTAATTGGATCACGAATATGAGGCATTAAATAATAGTTAAGTTGCTAATAAGAAATTCTATAAAAGGTATAAATCTTTCTTTCCATTCTCTCTCACTGCCTTTGTCCATCTTTTTTCCACTCTCTCTCTCACGCCCATTTCAGCCTCAACCATGACCATCACTTTGTCTCTTAGTCATCTCCCTTAGCCATGACCATCACTTTGTCTCTCAAATATGAGGTTGTCCAAACTCAATCAAGCCTTAGATCTCCTCTTCTCTCCATTCCTCATGCTTCCGCCACCTCGCTCTAGATCTATCATTTTCGATCGTGCCGCCAACGCTCTCCAGAAGCACCAATTTGGAGCGTCAGGAAAAGCTCACAGTTACCGTCAACGCTCACCGAACGCCCAGTGAAAAAAAAAGCTAACCCAAACACTGATCCTTCAACTTTTTTTCCACTGATCCTTCTACGGAGCTTTTTCACTACCACCGCACTACCAGAGTCATTCCCAAACAGCCCCAATGTGTTAACCCAGGGATTGTAGTGAAATTTCATATTTCTATGGGAGCTAATAGAAATTGATTTGCCACAATGGTCCTTATCTAAAATTTTCCCTATAAAATTTCAGAAAATTAAATTTCATTTTATGCACAAGATTGATGTGATTAAAATATAAATAAAATTATTTTTCTTAAAAAAATATTAATATAATAAGTAATATTATACTAATTAATAAATTTGTTAGGTACATGTATTTAAGTATAAAAATTCTCAGAATAAACCTTGTTTCTTTGATTTATACCCTCTAAACTAAGTTTTGGATCTTCCATGGTTTTGGTTATGGACCCATAGATTAGTTCAAAACTGGGCATCACTGAATTTGACCTAATCATAAGAATGAATGTGTGTGTGTAAAATGATAAGCTTTATGATGAAAAAAAAAACATTTTTATATGGGTAAATCATTTCTGCATCAAATGCAGAAAAATTTGTCTGCAGCAAGGCAGAAACGATGTCGTTTCTGTTTTTTTTTTCCTCCTATTATCTTCTTGGCTCACTCTCTCTGCGCCATCTCTGTTTTTTCTTTGGTACGCAGGTTCTTTCTTTTTCCCACTGATGAAGTTCACCGGTAAGAGGTGGATGAAGATGGAAGGAAGGAAAATCCTAGCTCTATCTCCCCCGCGGCACCCTATGGTGGTGAACGGTGGTTGAGGGAGAAGGCATGGTCGCCGGCGACGGTGGATGAAGAGTGGAAAGTCGCCGGCGACAGAGGGAGGTAAAGGTCCAGATCGAAGGAAAGAAGAAGATCGAAGGAAAGCCGTGAGGAGAGTCGGCACAGATTTGAAACTGGGCTTCAGTGCTGGCAAGCTTCGGCACCATCCATCACCGTCAACCTCCCTCTGATTTTCTAGTGAAACAAGAAATAGGAGGTCTTCAAACCACCATGTGGAATGAGAAAATAGAGTCTTCGTACTCTCTCTGCTTTTGGACTCGCTGGAACATCGATCCCCAGAAATGTCAGAGGAACAAGAAGATGGACATGGGCTTGCTTCGCTGGCCTAAACCAGCCTTCCAACTATGGATTCCAAGCATTTTTCAAGCATCATGGTAGAACAACCAGCGACTAGCGTGAAATCTTGGCACTGTTCTAAGGCTGTTAAAAGGTCGGAGACTCAGAGTGTCAGACCATGTCCAATAGCCAATCTCTTGGAGTGATTTTTCTGTTTGCTCCAACAAATTAGGACTCTTTCTAATAGCCAATCTCTTGCCGGTGAGCTTCGTCAGTGGAAAGAAAAGGAAGAACCTGCGTACCGAAGAGAAAAAAAAGATGGCGCAGAGAGTGAGCCAAGAAGATAAGAGGAAGAAAAAAAAAATAGAGACGACGCCGTTTCTGCATTGCTGCAGATAAATTTTTCTGCATCTGATGCAGAAATGATTTACCCTTTTTATATATACATATTTTATTGAGGACAGGGACAGATGCACATTAAAATTAGCAAGAGCAACCGTACCCAAAAAGATTTTTTTTTAAAAAAAAATTTATTATATGTATAATATTAGCTTTATAATAAAGGGTTAAGGTGTATTTTTGCACTTAAAGTATGCACCTAGGAGCAATTTTCCCCTGAAGTTTTCGGCGTAGCAATGTTGCCCCTGAAGTTTAAAAACGAAGCAATGTTGCCCCTCTGTTAAAAACCCTAACGTTGACCGTTAGTTGACCATTAGGGTTTTTAACGGAGGGGCAATATTGCTCCGCTTTTAAACTTCAGGGGCAACATTGCTACGCTGAAAATTTCAGGAGCAAAATTGCTCCTAAACACATACTTTAAGGGCAAAAATGCACCTTAACCCTATAATAAATTATCTTAATATATTTATTTACTATATATATGTACTGAATGCTTCATCAAATAGATTTCATGCACTGCTTGCTTCGCTGCATAAAATGATAAAATAAATTTTTTTGACCTTTAAAAATAGTAGTGGCAGAAGTGACTTATTTGTAATATAATTTTTGTAAAAATAAGATATGATAAAAGTTATATTGTAAATGTGATTTTTGTTTGGAATGACAATGGAAGAAGTTGTTGTTGTTTTTTTTTTTTTTTTCTAAATAGGCTATTGTTTTGATGATTATTTGAAAATTTAGTTGAGATGAAAAATAACATGAATCTTATTGTATACTATATATATATATATATATATATATATATATATATATATATATATATATATATATATATATATATATATATATATATATAAGTTCTATATATTATGATAATTGAAGATAAAAATTAAAATTTGATTAAAAAATTTAATTATTATTTAAAATTTAAAAAAACTATAAAGTACTTAATTAAATATATTCTAATGGATAAATTAAAATGCATGCAAATATATATTTAATAGTATATTGCTTATTGGATCACCTATCCCTAACATTTTTCTCCAGAAACTGAAAAAAATGACTTCTATCAAAAGTCACATTTTTTTAAAGAATTAAGAAGCAATTTGGCTAACGAACTATTACCTTAGGAGCACTCAGCACAAATAACTTTTAAGTGGACCAAAAATACCAAAAAACTTTTAAAACTTTGCAATCAGCACAAAAAATAGAGTAAAATTTTTTGTGCTAAGCGCTTGATTGAACCATATTTTACATGAACTTTCATAATTAATTTGGTATTTTTGATGTATTTTATCTTAGTTGATGAGCTTAAAATGTCTTTTTTGTGATAAATTGAGATTAAGAGTAAATATGTTAAGTTATGGCTAAAAAGGGCAAAATTGTCTAAAAAATGTAATTATTCTTAATTATTGATTTTTATGAGAATATTTAATGTTAGATTAATTGGTTTAAATTGTAGGAAGTTAAAAAGATTAGATTAAATTTGAAAATAGAAGTTTTAGCTCAGATTATAAAGTTTGCAATTTGGTCCCTACTCCAGAAGTTTTAAAGTGTTCACTTTGGTCCCTATAGATAAGTTATGCGTTTTGGGCCATTTAATAATTAGGAATTCTGATTCATTTAACATTTGTTTTTGCAGGCCTGTGAACTTGAGAGCAAACCCGTGGAGCTGGAAAAAAAAAAGAACAAAAAGATCCAACACGTCTAATGGATAAAGCACAACGTTTTGGGACAATGATTAATTAGGGGTTCAAAAGATGCAAACCCGTGAGGAGCAGCTGGAGGATCCGACACATTAACGTTGATCTGAGATGAATGCTGGGGGAAATAAAATTCAGAACAGCGGCATTCACACGGGAGTTTTATCTTCACGCCTTCACCGCTGGACGGAGAGCTTCATCGCCACCTTCCTTCCTCGCCCTTCAACCTCTCGCCGGCGGTTTCCTCTTCCACCCTTGCCACCGGCGAGCCACCTTCCTCCTCCAACTTCGATTCTCATGCTAGCTGCATTTTTAATGTTCTTTGGTGACAGAAAGGAGCTTAATGTGTAGCTAATCATCTTCTTGGTGGTGGAGATTTTGCTTGAGCTAAAGGCACTTCATAGGGGAGTTTTTATTATCATTCCATAGTCTAGAATTGTATATTTAATTGCCTAGATCTAGGGATTATTGTGTATGATTCTGGAACTGAGATTGGTGATTATCATCTCTATTGGTTTGATATTTGTGACTAAGATTGGATTTGTAGTATGAAGATTATATGTATTTGAATTACTTGCGGTTGCAATGAGACTATGTTGATTAGCATGATATTGTTTAATTAATGTGGTTGATTTGTGCATTTGAGGGACCGATTGGCACTCAATTTTAAGAAGACTTATATTTACATTTTCCAATCTTAATTACACATTAAGTGGTTTTAAACAATTTCTTGAGAGATAGTAGTTAGCTGTGATCGTACAAGCTACTATTAATTGAGAATATTGGACTTAGGTGATATCTTGAGGTTTTTCTAATTAAAACTTAATGATTTTTAACTCTCATAATTTTTGAGCAAGGATAGTCACTTCTTCATTACCAAGAGCATCCATTATCTATATTTCCATTCCATTTTATAAAAATACCAAAAAATAATAGTTGGCATTTAATTGAATTGTCTTTCTATTTTAGTTTATTAATTTAAAAAATCCAAAACCCAATCCCCCCTTGTTTTTATTTCATTTGCATGACATCTAGATTACTTAGGATTCAATAAAAAGCTCCTCGAGAAGAAAGAACGATCCTTGGTTTGCCTATACACAATCCTTGATTAATTGTTGATTGTGGACCCCAAGGCTAATGACAAAAGGTCTTCATCAGCGCTCCAAGGGTAAAACCTTTTTGTGCTAGGCGCTCCTAGAGTAAAACTTTTTTACGCTGATTGCACATTTGTAAAAGTTTTTTAATATTTTTGGTCAATTTAAAAGTTATTTGTATTGGACGCTCTTGAAGTAATAGTTTGTTGGGTAAATTGCTCCTTAACCTTTTTTAAAGTAAGTCCATTGGAAGCCAACTTCAGACCAGATAAAGCAACTATTGACAGGGCAGCGGTCTGGGTCCGAATTCCGAAACTCCTATTGGAATATTATGATAGTGTTGCGTTACCTATGATAGGGAATAGAATTGGCAAAACTATTAAGGTTGACATGAATACTTCATGTCAACTCATAGGACAATTTGCCAGAATATGTGTTTTGGTTGAGCTGGGTAATCAGCTAATGCAGGGTTTTTATCTGGATCAGGAAGCTTTTTATTTGGAGTATGAAGGTCTACACCTCTTATGCACCACTTGTGGAAATTATGGCCACAGATTTGAAACATGTCCGAGTCGTATTCTGGTGAATGTAGAGGATCAAGCGAAAGTAGCTGAGAGTAACAAGGTGGGGGAGGAACGAAGGGGTGAGACGACGGAGCAGTGGCGTGTTGTCCATAAACAGCGCCAGCCGAGGAAACAGAAAGAGACAACTAATGAGCTTCCTAATCATCAGAAGGCTAGGTCTAGATTTGAGGTATTAGCTGAGTCTGATGGAATTAACGTGGGATTTAAAGGCGATCAGAGGGAGATTAACAATGAGACAGAGGCCCCTGTTTCTAAATCGATAGAACATAGTGCATAGAGGAGACAAAAAGGAAAAGGGAAGGGCACTAACGATCTTTCGGATGTTGAGGTAGTTACAAATGTAGTGGAGAGCGCAAACGATAAATCTGTGCAAAAGCAGAGCAGGCGAGTGGAGAAACGATCGTAAGATGTGTCAGATAATATGAGGACGGATGTATTAAGGATAACAATGGGAGATGATAGTGACCTGTAGGAGAGAAGTTTGGTGGTTTTCCAAAAAAAGGGCTAATAGGGACGATACGACAATGGATACTGATGACAGGTCCATCTCTTGTGAGCCCAAGCCACACGAACCTGGAGAGATGGTGAAGGATCCTATTGGGCCTATGATAGAAAATGAGAATTTCTATGATAGTAGCCCACTAAAGGCTGACGAGTCTGGATATGAGGAGGATATGGGTGTTGATGCATCCATGGTCTGAGAATCTCCTTTGTGATTGGGCCTTTGGGCTTTGGGTTTTTTCCAACTTTTTCATAAGGTTTTTATGGATAGCTTATTTTACTGGAACTTTAGGGGCTCTTGCGGTATGAGCCTTCTCAGGAATTTGAAAACCAGCTTCAATGGGCCCAAGCCCATCCTTTCCATTCTTGCTAAAACGAGATGTCAAGATGAGTCTCAACTTCAACGGCTGTTGCGTCTGGGTTATGCAACATCTCTGTTATTCCGAGTTCTAGACAGTTAGGGGGTATTGTCGTTGTTTGGGATAGTTCTGTGATTTCGGTGACGATGGTAGAGAAGGATAGACAGTTCTTCCATATGATCTGTTCAATTCCAAGTACGCCCAGCTTCACCCTAACTTCAGTTTATGCCCTTCCTCATTCTGATTTCAAACAGGTTCTCTGGAATAAACTACGTGGTCTAGCGCCGGCGATCACTATGCCATGGGTTGTATGGGGGGATTTCAATGATATTTTATCATTGAATGAACGAACAGGGGGCAGTGACGGTAACTTGAGAAGAATGCAATGGTTCCAAGATCAAGTTCAACATTGTGGCTTAATTGATTTAGGGGCATCTGGACCTAAATATATATGGAAAGGACCATGTATTAGAGGGAGTTCAAGGCTTTTTGAAAGACTGGATAGGGCTTTTGCTAGTCAGGATTTCATCTCTCAATTTTCAAATGGTGCCGTTAGAAATTTGCCCAGGACAAGGTTCTCTGATCATAATCCCATCCTCCTAAACCTGGGGTTGTGAAATAAAAATGGTAGACATAGCCCTTCCGTTTCGAGGCCATGTGGATGGCTCATGAAGACTTTCTGAACCTTATGCAAAATCAGTGGGATGTTAATGAAGAGCTTGTGGTGAATATGAACAGATTAAAAGGTGCTATTCCTGATTGGAACAAAAACATCTTTGGCAACGTGGAGTTTAAGAAAAAGGAGTTATTAGCCAGACTTAATGGGATACAAAGATCTTCCGCTTATCCCTTCTCAAATTTTCTATGCAACCTGGAGTCAGAGCTACAAGATCAATTAGAGGAAATCTCTAAATTGGAAGAACTTAAATGGTACCATAAATCTCAATCGGATTGGATCTCCAAAGGTGATAAGAACACTCGTTACTATCACTTGAAGACTAAAATCCAAAGGAGGAGGAACAGAGTTACTTCCCTTAAGAACCAGGCTGGAGATTAGATTGTGGACGATGAAGAATTAAAGATAATGATGGTGGAGTACTTCAAGAAATTATTTAAGGAAGAGGCCAGCGCAGATGCCAGACTGTCAACTATGAGCAACTTTCCTAGTATCGAGGGTTGCAAGGCTGACTTAGCATCTATACCCTCTAATTTGGAAATTCACAACACATTGAAGCAGATGGGTCCGTATAAAGCGCCTGGGGTAGATGGCTTCCCTCCCATTTTCTTTCAGAAGAATTGGGATTTGGTGGGGCCAGGCTTCTGCAAATTTGTCAAAGGAGTGTTCCAAGGAAATACTAGTTTGGCAGATGCTAACCAAACTTTGATCTCTTTAATTCCAAAAACTAATCAGCCCCAAAGAATTGATCAATTTAGGCCTATCTCACTCTGTTTGGTGCATTACAAATGCATTACGAAGATTATAACCCAACAGTTAAGAGGACTTATGGCAAACTTGACCTCTCCCTTCCAGTCCAATTTTGTACCGGGTAGACACATTCAGGACAATATTGTGATTGGACAAGAAATCCCCACACAAAATGAAGAACACCAAAGGTAAGCGCGGATTGATGACCATTAAAATATACTTCAAAAAGGCCTTTGATAGAATTAGCTGGTCCTTTATTGGTAAAGTTCTTGTGGAGGCAGGGTTTGAAGAAAAATTCAGAGATCTTATCATGAATTGTATCACTTCCTCATCGCCGAATGTCCTGTGGAATGGAGATAGAACTGAAACATTTCTTTCAAGTAAAGGTCTAAGACAAGAAGACCCAATCTCCCCCTTCATCTTTGTCTTATGCATGGAGAAATTATCTCACATTATTAATGATGAGGTCAGAGTCAACAACTGGAAACCGATCAGGATGTCTAAGGAGTACCCCTCCATATCTCATTTAATGTTTGCAGATGATCTTCTCCTGTTTGGGGAGGCATCGGAAAGACAAGCTTCTTGCATGATGGAAGCTATTAACTCTTTTTGTGAAGCTTCGGGGGAAAAGGTGAATCTTGGCAAATCATCCATCTTCTTTTCTCCTAAGGTCTCAGCTATGATGAAAGGGAGAATTAAAAGTATTACAGAGATGCAAATCTCATGTGAAATAGGAAGGTATCTTGGCTTCCCTCTGTCTAGGTAAAGAAGAAACAAAGACACCTTTCAATACGTGGTTGATAGAGTCAAAAGCAAACTGGCAGCCTGGAAGGTCAACTGCTTATCCAAGGCAGGAAGGATCACTTTGGCCAAATCGGTCATAAGTTCGATTCCACTATATCCTATGCAAGTCACCCAACTGCTGGTGAGTATTTGTGATGAGATTGAAAAACTCCAACGTAACTTTATTTGGGGTACATGTGATAATCAGAAAGGCTCCCACCCAATCAGTTGGGGAAGAGTCACTCAACCAAAGCTTTATGGTGGGCTGGGAATTAAAAAACTCAGTGTTGTTAAAAGAGCTTTTGGTGCGAAACTGGCATGGTCATTAACTCAGGGGTCTGAAGGTTTATGGGCTCAAGTCTTGCAGGGAAAATATTTGTATAGGGAAGGTTTGTCACTGTTGGAGTCTAGACCAACTGACTCCCATCTCTAGAAGTTCATATGCCGACAAAAGAACATTGTCGAGGAGGGTACCTGTTGGAAAGTCAGAGATGGTAAATCTATCAGATTCTTTGAGGATTTCTGGCTTTACAAAGATAAAAAAGTTAGGGATTTTTGTTTAAGACCTTTAAGCGGTGAGGAGGTGGAGAGTACTGTGGATAACTAGGTGGCTTATGGAACTTGGGACCTATCACACCTGACCTCAACAGTGAATGAAGAGATCATCTGTAAATTATTAGCTGTGTATCCTCCTAGGACAGGAGCTAGAAATGACATCATGATATGGAACGCCACTGCACATGGGAATTTTACAGTAAAGAGTGCCTACTACTTGATAGAGAAACCACCAGCTCAGCTTCATGACAAGTCCTTTAAGTTGATTTGGGATTGGCAAGGGGTGGAAAGAATTAGAGTCTTCCTATGGTTGGCTTATCATAATCAGCTTCACACCAATGAAAGAAGGAGCAGGTGGTCTTCCATGCCTGCCTTGTGTTCGTATTGTGAAGAGAGCATTGAAGACGAATTGCATATTTTTAGGGACTGCTATTATGCGCGACAAGTCTGGCTATCCATGATTCAACCAAGGTATGCGACAGTTTTCTTTTCATTATCACTTACTGAATGGTTTACGTTCAATCTGTATGAGGAACTGGGAGAAGATACATCATATAAGTGGAACTTGCTATGGGGAGTGGGTCTCTGGTTTCTTTGGCTATGGAGGAATAATTTCTTATTCCGTGATGATTTTCATAAGCCTCACAATCCTACATGGGTCATTAAGCAATCGTGGAAGCATTTTTGTCTTCAAGGGATTAGTGATTACAATCTGGAAAGCACATCTGTGAGTGATTGTATCAAGTGGACTCCCCCGCCTCTAGGATGGGTCAAACTGAATATCGATGGCGCATGCAAGGTGTCTACGAGGAAAGGGGCCTGTGGCGATGCAATACGGGATCATCAAGGAAGATGGGTCTCTGGATTTACTCAATTTTTGGGGGACTGTGAAGCGTATGAAGCTGAGGAATGGGCACTCCTACATGGATTAAATCTGTGCTTATGTCTGATTATATGGGAATTATTTTCCCCTCTTGATGTTTTATTAATATATGATGGCTGATGCCTCGCCTTTTACCAAAAAAAAATGTAAGTCCATTTGAGACCATTGTTATCCCAAACGGTTCATTTTCTCTACTAAGTTTAAATCACTGTGCGGTACCTAAATTTTGCCAGGCCAGCTGGCAGTTGTCATGGTACAATTTTATGTGGCGTAATAATAGTAAAATATTTAGACTTACACTTAATCATGATTAGAATGCTATATTCCCATCTCCTCAATTGCTTTAATAAATCTGTTGAAAAATGGAGTTTTTTAAACACATGACCAAGGCAAATATACGATATTATAGTCAACATCATCCCACTATCAATAATTCTTTTGGAAACTGAAAGCAGGCGTGCAAGCAAAGTTATACGGGCAAGAGTACTATGACTATGAGCTTTTGTTCGCTTTATCTTGTTTTTGCCCGGGAGTGCAAAAAGCTAAGTGTGGGGGTATTTGATGAGCACAAATAATACCAAATTTTCCCTGTATTTCATGACTCAATTGGATGGTAAAAATGAGCTTAACCATGATTTAATCAAGCAAAAAGGCATGTATTCATGATATAGGGACTAAGAGATAGAAATCATCCGCATGTGCCAATGACAGCGTAATTCACAAGGTTTTTGAAGAAAACTGTGTAGCAGAGTTGATACGATGCTTTAGCATTATGACAGCAGACTGAAAGGCAATACAAGGCACACGAATGTTATAGCAAAGTAGAGGATGCAATGCTATGCGGCCAATATTCTGACTGTTTTATCTAGATGATTTCAGGAATTAAAGAAAAGGGCGATATTGACAGATAGATTGCTGACGTATCAAAATAGAAGATGCGGAGAATCAGAACTGAAATATTTGGAAGAATCCCGCAGAATCTGCAGAGGCAATCTAATCTAATCCGAAGATACTGAAGATCCCGACAGAATAGGAAACTCGCTGCAACTTGCGCCGCACGGAAGCCCGATTATAAAAGGCGGCCGAGTGAACCCTAAAAGAGTCGGAGAGCCCTAGACAGAATTCTATCTTCGGCAGACTCACGAGAAGAGTGAGAAAGATCACAGAGCACGTTATTTTTAGGACAACCCAGCATCCTTCCCTGTAGTACGACGGAGAGAAGACGATGTGGAGTAGTAACGTGATAGGACTTCATCCACGCCCTCGGAACTCCGATCAAGCTTTCTGTTTTTCTTTTCTTTTGTGTTTCAATCATGGGTCATTCTTTTAATATTTGTTTTGCGTCTTCCTCGTCAGTCATGAACTGATTTTCATATGGCTGGTCGAGGATGAATCTTTAAGTGTCGAATGAACCCAGTTGCATGTTTTTAATTCAATAAATTTGGTTTGTATATCGGTGTTTTAATTACTAGTCGGTTAACGGAAGTTAAGGGCTAGATCAGTGGCTTCACTTACTGGCAAGGAGTGGAGTTAGACCTCCGAGAAACAGGTGCTTGATAGGCGGCCCGTGCACAACATGACCTATATTGTAAACTTCAGGAATGGGTTTACCTTTCACAACCATAACACCCTGTGCATAGCAAAGATATACACTAGAAAGTTGCCATAGGAATATGGAAGAAGTATAGATAGTAGTATCCTACGTATCGGACACAGAAGCTTCGGTAGACTATAGAGGTGGGTTAACCAAATAGCTTTGTGAATAGCAGCTATGCTGTAGCAATTGCGGAAGCTGTACAGTATAGATGACGTAGTATTGTGTAGAGCAACTGGGTGATTAACGCACTTAAGGGTGACTCTGAGTCCAGCCTAACCTATTACTGATATCTTCTCGCATTTATCGTTATTTTGTTTACTTTGCTAGTAACGTAGTTACCACAACCTCCCAACCATATTTAATTTATTTTCTATTTCACAA
Organism: Acacia crassicarpa; assembly: GCA_034222035.1. Classification (NCBI taxonomy): domain Eukaryota; kingdom Viridiplantae; phylum Streptophyta; class Magnoliopsida; order Fabales; family Fabaceae; genus Acacia; species Acacia crassicarpa. Next base: position 39,083,283 of record JAWXYG010000009.1, on the reverse strand, counting down.
CTATCAGAGCAATCGAGCGTCATTACTTGGTATCTCAGTCTCTGTGGGACGATACTCTACTTTCACTTTATTACTTGTTCGACTGGTTCGCTTGCCATAAGGGAATTTGACCAACAGTGCACCTGGTTAGTTGACCCCTGTATTTATAGGGGTGTCCGAGGCGAATATCCCAGCTTATCATGATATCTGGGACGAGTATCTTGGGATGCGTATTGTGTAGTTACGATCCGGATATTCCTGCCGATGCTGATATATCGGATCTTTGTGATACCGGATCCTCCCCTTAGATCTGCGCATCATACTTATTGATATGTCCGTTATTGGGCCCTATCTCAGATTTGGGCCTTTGGGCCGGTCCGTAACAGTTGTCCCCCAGCTCGGTAATTCAGGCTTCTGGATTGCCAAGGTGTGCATTGCCCCCGGCCTCTGCCATGGTCCGGGGCCTCTGCTCCAACCTGACCGGCTTATAGTTGCCGTAGCTGCAAAGGTTGTTTTGGGTCCGAGGTCTTGCTTCTCAGGACACTGAAGGATTTTATCCCTGACACTGTCCCGGGGCGCTGAGCCTTGCTTCTGCCTTAACCATCCAGGGTGGTTTTTTAACCCGTGTCGATCCGAGGTGCTTAGTTGCAACCTCGGATATGCATACCTAGCCCCTTGATATTCGGTCAGTCGCTCGGGATTCCTTCTGTATGCGCCATCATTGCAACTTTACACCTGGCTCGCCTTGATTAGGGAAAGTCTGTAACCATCGCGCTTATCTGTGCCCTGATTTTCGTGCGCATTTAATGCACCCAGCTCGCGCAGTACGCAACCTATCGTGTCTAGGTGAAAAGTCCTTTTTGCCCTCTACGTTCAAATGCCTTGGCATTACTGATAAGTATGCTTTTTGCATTTGGCTCTTCACTTTTTTCCACTGTACTCACTATATCACAGCTTTTCTCTAGTTTTCCTGTTTCATTCCTTACTGTCGAACCTTTGCCGTTTTTCGTTTCAACAGCTCAAGCCTCCTTCCTCTTTGTCTACACAGGTATTCCACTTGTCCCTCTCTGCTTCTTTCCAATATAACTTTGCATTTTTACCGTTTATATACTCGCATTTCCTTCTCTTTGGTCTGCCATATATATACTCACTCTTCCGCCTTTCTGGTTTATTGGGTAAACTACTAGACCATTTTCTAGGTTTATCTAGTGTTTCCATTTGCTTTGACATACCCTGTGGTCATCACTATACTTGCTTTTCCTTCGTTATAAGACCTTTAGTTCCTAGGTTCTTAGTTCCTTCTCAATGGATAGAGGTAGAAACTTCCCTAAGCCAAGACCAATATTAACACCTGAGGAAGAGGAGATTTTTCGCACCCGCTTCCCACGAGCTTCATACTGGGTTTTTGGTACTAAGCTTCCAGAAGAGGAGAAATCAACCACCACACTCCGGGGTGCGGTCGGCCCTTCGAGACCAGTCGGGCCTCGTCTTGCTGCTGCTAGAGCTCCAATTCTTCCTCCTGCCCATACTTCGGCACGTGCTATTCCTTTCTCACTGCCAGTCCGGACTGGGGCCAGTTCCGGAACCGGCTCCAGGTCCCCTACCTTATTGGCTCAGCCTCTCAACATCTACGAGGCTCCTCCTTCTGCAAACCCGGATCCTCATCCAAAAGGCTACATTGGGCCCTGCTGGGATTGCCTAGCCGAGAGTTCCTTCCGTATTGCGCATGGTAGGGATGCAAGGGCTTCTTTAATACTCAGTTCCTACCGGCATCGACTTTCTACAGGCCTCCCTTCTAGTGCCCACTTTCGTCCAAGTTCGCCGTCTTTATCGCCTACCAATTTACTTGTGCCAGGTATTCCCACACTTTGCTAATATTAGCGCTTTTATTTTTCTTATAGGTCAATGGCTCCAAAATCTCTGCCCTCTCATCAACGGACCGAGGCCAAGGAGTCGGACTCTTCTAGTCCTCCTGAGGCTCTGTGTCGGAGATTTGCCTGGGTATCCCACGAAGTCTTGAAGACTCGGACATTGATGTTGGATACCGACATCGCCCGCATGAAGCTTCCAGCCATGGATGGGTGCCTTGTCTGTTGCCCGAGGGCCGACGAGCCTATTTGCTTGGAATGGGAAGTAGGTCATTCAAACTTCTTTTTCTTTTACCGTGACTACCTTACTCGGGTCGATGTTCACTTCCCGTTCACCCAGTTCCAGATCTCGGCCCTATGGCACCTGAGACTTGCCCCGTCTCAACTTCATCCGAACGGGTGGGCTTATCTTGTTGCGTTTGAGCAACTGTGCCGCTCCTTCCCCGTTCCGATTCCTTGCTCGGCCAATCTTTTCTTTTATTACTTCGGCCCTTTTACCCCCGGCTCCCCTAAAGAGAGCAACAAGTTAAAAGGGTTGGTATCTCTCCGCTGCAATCCAGAGAGGAAACTCATGAAGCCCTTCTCTGATTCTTTCAAGCGGTTTAAAAACGCCTTCTTCAAGGTTGCCGCAGTGCCCGGTCAACAACCCTGGTTTTTGAAAGGGGTTGAGGCCGCAAACGTAGAGTGGTGCTTTCCTCTCTACTAGATGGAGAATCATCAAAAGGTTGCTCCCTCGTCTTTCCAAATTTCCCGCGATGACCTCCTGCCGGAGACAATCCCTTCTGTGCCTCGGTTGGATGCTTTTGTGGAGGAGTATGGCATCAAGAGCGCGACCTTCTTCATTACCGGGGACGGTTCGAGGCCGATCCCCTCAACTTGTAGGGGTTCATGTTTTGACGCACGTGTTGCCTGTCTTTATACTTTAAATTGTCTTCATTTCTGACTTCTTTTATTTGTCTTTTTAGCTCAAGACATGAAGGCCCTTCCGGGTTACCTGACCAGGGTAAACCTGGCCGCGTCCTCATCAAGCAGGCAGACTCGTAAACGGGTTGCCCCTTCCGACACCGCTGCAAGCAAGGCCGCCGCTGTAGAAGCCTCGGCAAAAAAGGCTAAGGTCTCTGATGGCCAAGGGTCTACTCCTGCCGTCCCCTCCGAGCCGTCCCAAGGAGTTGTCACCCAAGCTTCGAAGGGGAAAGAAGCTGCGGAGCCCGTACCTGTGGTCGTTCCTTCTACTCCGTCTGCTTCGGTGCCTCCACCTCCTCCGCCTCCTCCTTCCAAGGCGCCCGGTCCTTCTTCGGTGCTCCCTCGGGGTTTTGTCTGGGAGAAAGGAGTGACCGAGGATCTGGACGTTGCTTTTCTTCCTCCCCATCAATTTATGGAGAGCCGTCCCCTGTCTCCACCGAACGAGGCCGTGGTGCACGAAGCCCAGAGGTACTTATGTAAATCCGTCAGGCTACTTCAGGCCCTGCTTCATGTAAGGGGCAAGTACTCCCTGTCTGACACGGAAAATAAGCAATTGAAAGCGTCCCAGTCAGGGGTCGAGGTGGTGAAGAAGGCTCTTGCTGAGTCTGAGGCCAAGGTGAAGGCCCTACAGGAGGAGTGGGATGCCGCTAAGGCCGCGGCCGCAAAGGCAACGCAGGAGCTTCAATTTTCCAAGGAAGCGGTGGACAAGATGACCTCTGAGTGTGTCTGGCTACAGAAGGCGCTGGGTAAGAGCCTGGACGCTATGAAGACCCTACAGAAGCAGCGTAATGCTGCATTCTCTGAGCTTGAGGCAACTACGGAGGCTCTCTCCAAGGAACAGCAGGCACACTTAGAGACTACTGAATCTTTAAAGGAGACCGCCCGGGATTGCTTTGATGTGGCCTTGGAGCAGATCCGGTGCCTGAACCCGGACGTCATCCTCAACCTGGACGGCTACGACTTCCACGCCTTTGTCGAGGATGGGGTCCTAATTCCATTCCAATCCTCTCCTGCTGGCGGGTCTCAATCTCTCGAAGAAGAGGAGGTGCCAGAGGAGGAAGACAGGGATGCCGGGCCCTCCAAGTAATTTGGGATTTTTGTTCTTTGTTTTTGTTGCCGTCTGTGCCACTTTTTGACTGTTTCCGACGTTAGTGCCGGTTGTAAAGGTGTTTGACAATGAATGATTCAATTAGCACCCTTTTATTGCCATATTTTATTTATAAATTTCTAAACTTAGTTAGAAATTTATCGACTGTAGTAAGTACAAGTCTGTATACTCGACCAGCACTTACGTCTGGGAGAATGAGGCAGGGTTGTATGTTTTAACCTCGTGGGGTGTTAACTTAACCGCACTACCTCGTTCTGGCTTGATTAGTCGGAAAAGTAAATTGTAACCGACATAAGGGTGAATTGCCACATATTCAACCGAGGTGTTTGTAACGCAGTAATCAAACATTTTGACCTGATCAGGGTCGGGATGACAATTCGCTTACTTAGATCGGGCGAGCGTTGACACGTCAATTTCGCGAATGCCACGTATGGTTGTTTCGTCGAGCTCTAACCTGTGTACATCGGAGAACAACGGCCGATGTCATCCATCTAGATGGGTTTGTTCGTGACCAGGTGTAAGGACCGCGGTGTCGGGTTTTTGACCGGGCTTATTGGCCTCGGTGTCAATTATTTAACCGGGCTTAAAAGCCTCGGTGTCATGCTTAAGCAGTCTATTTATGCACATTAGTGAATCTCCTCTGTGGGATCATTCATTAAAAATAGAAACAGCTCTAAAGAGCTAACAAATAGTCATAAATTATTCAAACGAAAAATAAGGAACAATTAAAACTAAGAAAATCAGGAAATAAGCAAACAGCAGATGAGGTAAGTGTTGGCGTAATAGATCCTGTCTGGCCGAGTCGAGACTTAGCTGTAATAGATCTTTAGCTTGTCGACGTTCCACATTCTCTTAACCGGCTTCCTTGCCAAGGTTTCGAGAACATATGCTCCACCGTCTAGCCTCTCTTTGACCTGGTAGGGGCCTTCCCAATTTGCTGCTAATTTTCCGTCTCGAGCATTCTTATTGCCGATATCGGCCCGTCGGAGTACGAGGTTCCCCCGGTTTAAAGACCGTGGCCGAACCTTCCGATTATACTTTGCCACGAGGAGTTGCTTGGCGGCTAGTTCCCGGCAGTGCACTGTGACTCGGATTTCGTCTATCAGGTCCAGGTCTATCTTCAAGGCGTCGTCATTTGACGCCTGCCCATCTTGTCCGGCTCTAAGCTTTCTCCATGATGGCTGTCTTATTTCGACCGGGATCATTGCTTCACAACCATAGGTTAGTCAGAATGGGGTCTCCTGGGTTGAGGTCTGCACACTCGTCCTGTAGCCCCATAGAACACTGTGAAGCTGTTCGGTCCAATGGGTCTCGGCCTTTAACATGCGTTTCTTCAGACCGTCCAGAATAATCTTGTTGGTTGACTCGGCCTGGCCATTAGATTGCGGGTGTTCGACTGAGGAGAAGTGTTGCTTAATGTCTAAGTCAGACATTAAGGCCTGGAACCTATGGTCCATGAACTAGGTTCCATTATCGGTGACGACTTCGGTAGGTATCCCGAAGCGAGCAATGATATTATGACGAAAAAACCTCATTACTCAGGCCCCAATGATCGTTGTTAATGGTTCCGCCTCAATCCACTTAGTAAAATAGTCGACCGCGACAATGAGCCATTTAAATTGTCCGGGTGCCGGCTTGAATGGTCCGAGGATGTCCATGCCCCACTTTTAGAAGGGCCAAGGAGCTGAAATGCCCTTTAATTCAGTTGGCGGTGACCAAATAATCTTGGCGTGTTTTTGGCAGCTGTCACACCTCTTGGCGGCTTCCATAGCGTCTTGCTTCATGATCGGCCAATAATATCCAACGAGTAACACCTTCCTGGCAAGAGCCTTGCCCCCCATGTGATGGCCGTTGCAGCCTTCGTGTATCTCGGCCAATACATATTTGGCTTCGGTTTCTCCTAAGCACAGAATCATCAGACAATGTAATCCCTTTCTGTACAGCTGATAATCGACCATTGTGTAGATAGCGGCCTCTCTGATCAGCTTCTTTGCTTTGGTGGAATCCGTCGGGATGATGCCTCTTTCTAGGTAGTCCTCGATCGACTTCCTCTAATCGGTAGCCGCCGAGATAGTCATGACGCAGCTCGGCTCGGCCAGATTTTGTTGGATCACGGTTCTATGACTGCTCGGGCCTTCAGTACTTGTCAACTTGGAGAGGATGTCGGCCCTAGTGTTTTCTGCTCTCAAGATATAGGTAACGATCACCTCATCAAAATCGGCCATGACTTCCTTTGCTCTGTTTAGGTACTTAGCCAACAGTGGCCCTTTTGCTTGGTAGCTGCTGCCGATTTAGCTTGAAATAGTCCGGTCAGGAGGGCTTCGTACTCAGCTTGGTTGTTGGAGGTCGGAAACTTCAACTGTAGAGAATGCTCAATTGCGACCCCCTTTGGACTTTCGACGATGACTCCTACTCCACTACCCTTTGCATTGGAAGATCCGTCGACGTATACCTTCTGGATTTCGTCGTTTGTTGCAGCCGGGGTCAGATCTCTAATGAAATCCACCAAAGCCTATGATTTAATTGCGTGTCGGGCTTCAAATGTGATATCGAACTCGGACAACTCGATAGCCCAATTAGTCATCCGTCCCGCCAAGTCTGGCTTGTGCAATATTTGGCGAATTGGTTGGTTGGTTCGGACGACGATCCAGTGTCCCTGAAAGTATGGCCGAAGTCTTCTTGTCGACGTCAATAGGGCGAAGGCCACCTTCTCTAGCTTTTGGTATCGAAGTTCAGAACTTTGTAATGCCTTGCTCACAAATTATATTGGCGTCTGCCTGGCCTCGGTTTCTCTTACCAAGGCGGCGCTCACAGCCTCGTCTCCTATCGACAAATATAAGAACAGGGTCTCCCCTGGCTCTGGCTTTACGAGCACCGAGGGGGTTGCCAGGCATCGCTTAATTTCTTCAAAGGCGGCTTCACAGTTCGGGTTCCAGCCTCCATGTGTTTCCTTTTTCAATAATCTGAAGAACGGCAGTGCTTTCTCTGCGGATCTAGGTAAGAATCTAGTCAGGGCAGCCAACCGACCCGTTAACTACTGAACCTCCTTTTTTTGACCTTGGGGCTTGCATGTTTAGGACGGCCTTGTACTTGTCCAGGTTGGCCTCAATTCCTCGGTTTGTCAGCATAAAACCTAGGAATTTCCCGGCTGGGACCCCGAAGGCGCATTTGGCCGGGTTCAACCTGATTCGATATCTTCTAAATTTTTCGAACGTCTGTTCAAGGTCCCGGATGTGATCCTCTGGCAGTTTCGGCTTTACGATCATGTCATCAATGTATACCCCACGTTTCGCCCGATCTGGTCCTCGAAGACCCGGTTCATCATGCGCTGATAAGTGGCTCCGGCGTTCTTCAACCCAAATGGCATGACGTTGTAGCAATAATTAGCCTTGTCAGTCATGAAGGCAGTCTTCTCCTGGTCGTCCGGGTGCATGGCTATTTGATTGTATCCGGAGTAGCGTCCATGAAGGATAGCAGCTGATACCCGGCCGAATTATCGACTAATTGATCGATATTTGGCATCGGGTAGGTGTCTTTCGGGTATGCCTTATTTAGATTGGTATAGTCCGTGCACACCCTCCATTTGCCACTTGGTTTTAGCACCATAACCACGTTAGATAGCCAGGTTGTATATTGTACCTCTCTGATGACAACTTGCATGCTATTTAACAATAACATTTAGGGTGTCAATATGTCAGGTGAAATAAAACTTTGGCAACATGCGTTATGAACCCAAAATCAACTAAACCGGATCGGAGGGCATGTAGGCTGCACAATGTAAAAGAGTTTTTGTGGACTTGATTCATTTCAGAATTTTAGACCTCCATTATATATATATATATATATATATATATATATATATATATATATATATATATATATATATATATATATTTATTTATTTATTTATTTATTTATTTATTTATTTATTTATTTCATAATAAAATATATTTTTATGTTGTTAATATTTATTTAAACTCCTAATTTAAAGTATTAAAATAAGCTCTGAGAGTTTAAAATAATTATAGAAAATACTAATAAATAGTAAAATAATAATAATAACAATAATAATAAATAAATATTATTATTATTAGGAATGGAAATAAGTAATAAAATAGATAAATAATAATTAATAATATTATTATTTATTAGTAAAAAGGAAATAAAAAATAAAGGGAGTTATTAATTAATAATAAATGAAAAAGTTTTATTATTAATTAATGATAATTAAAAAGGGTATTGTTAGTAAGGGAATTTTTAGGGGTTAATCCATTTTTAATCCTCTAAAAATTAATTCGCGTAGTTAGTTACTTTATAACGTAAGAAGTGACTAATGACAATAATAAACGTTTATAGGCATACTTTAACACCTCTACCGACCCAACACCTTCGAACAGAATTAAGGATTCAAGCTTGATGTGGCTAACTATTATCTTATTAGCTTGTATGTATATATCCATGTATGACTAACCATGTTTGTTAGATAATTTGCATATGTGTATCCTAGCTATAGATTGAGGTTGCGTGTTGATAATTGAATATTATTACACTTATTTGTATCTCTTGGTGAATAAATTTAGGATTGTTTAGTTAATAAATAATGGATTTTATTACTTAATCGAGCTTTGAGCTTTTAATTGGATTTAATTTATTTTTATGATTAAATTCCAGATTTACAGTGATTTAGTATTTTCGCCATAACTTTTGATCTAGATATCCGATTAGCTTGATTCTTCTTTCCTTTTTTATATGATTCAGAGAGCTACAATTGTTATGAAGACTCGGAAGGCTGATTCGGACAAGAAGATGGACGAAATCGGAGCTAAAGACAGACGCATTTTTCTGGATTTTTATTTTGCTCGAATTTTGTAATAAAAGACCAATTTTTAGAGGTTTCCTTTTTTATAGGGATTTCCTATTGATTAGGGGTTTCCTATTTATTAGAGGTTTCCTATTTTTTAGAGATTTTCTATTTATTAGAGGTTTCCTATTTTTAGTCATCTTTCCTATATAAGGAAAATTAGATGGTGGCTACAAACATATTCCGAATTACGTTGTAGGAGATTTTCAGATTAAATTAGAAGCTTTTTATTTTCTCTTAGTTGTTCTTCATGTTCTTCTTCATCTTTTCTTCTACATTTTTCCTAGCCATGCTTGGCTAAGCTTCTTTGATTGACCCAACATTGAGGATTCCATGATTCGTCCAGAGAACTTGTGCTTTGTCGGTAATTTAACTCGTTTCTATTTTCATCTTATCGGATCCGATTTCTGAAAATAGTTCGAATATTAGATTTAATATTTGGTTTGGTTTATCCCAAGGACTTAGTTCGAACTAGGTTTTAAGTTTTGATGTGCGATCGCACAGTGGGACGCCGCTGTTCGGACATATTCTAGGCGATCGTCTAGTCGGGGATTTTCTGGGCGAATGCAGAGATCTCGGTTCGTCCAGAGCCAAACGTGGGTTATTTATATTTCGTTCAATGATGGAAGTCTCTGAAATCTGAATGTTGGGTTGATCGATTTTAATCTGTTTCTTCTCGTTTTCTTATATTCTATTTTATCGTTGCTTCATTTAAATTGCATTTCTATTTTAGTTTATTAATTCAAAAATCCATAACCCAATCCCCCTTGTTTTCATTGCATTTGCATGACATTTAAATTACTTAGGATTCAATAAAAGGCTCCTCGAAAAGAGAGAACGATCCTAGGTTTGCCTATACGCAATCCTTGGTTAATTGTTGATTGTGGACCCCAAGGCTAATGACAGAAGGTCCTCATCACGTGTCCTAAAATAGGGTTGTGTGTCCTAAAGGCTTGCGATCTTTGGCTGATAACTGCGTTTATGGTGTGATTTGTTTACCGTGAATTATTCTATGCTTAACAAGTAATATGTTGTCATTTATATTTCATACTTGCATATAAGAGTGGGTAACTGTTATCTTATTATCTTGTATGTATGTATTCATGTATGATTGATCATGTTTGCTAGATGATTTACATGTTTATATTCTAGCTATGGATTTGGGGTTGTGTGTCCCATCGGGCTGCGTGTCCTAAAGGGCTACAGTCCTTGGCCAATAACTGCAGTTACTGTAATGTCCTCCATTTTACTTAACATAATACTACATAATGGTTTGATCAATAACTTAATAATGCTTCAACATTTATCAAAATGACACAAAATAAATCAGAGTATGTTGAATGAGCTCTAACGTAGCAATATATAATCATTCAACATGTACCAAAAGATGGAAGAACTACTGTCAGAAGAAGTAGCCTAAGCTTCCGGAGTCTTCCTTGATGGACCCGCACAAGAACTATCACCTGAAAATTGTTGTAACCATCAATCCAACTTATCATGAATACTAATATGTGCTAGTGAGGTGCTAAGTGGAACAATTTATATAACAAAGTATTAGAAATATATTTCACCAATATCCACATCACAAAATTTCATATCATAAATTATGTATCACAGTTTTCATGAACACAATTCCCAAGATGCCTCCCATCAATCCAACCGAACCGCCTTATTCCCTCCGACTAGACCCATGGGCTAAGTTACATCCATGTTACTGGTTATTTAAAAGCTCACTGGTCAAGTGATGAGGAGCGACCAAAATCCTCAAAGCACATGTCCCAAGCCATGGGTCTTTTTCCCTCATTGAACTAGTGGGGTGTCGTAAGCCCTCATTGAACTAGTGGGTCAGTCCCTCATTGAACTAGTGGGCCAGTCCCTCATTGAACAGGTAGGACAATAAAAAGCCAACCATCGTGTACTAATGGAGGCTACACCACGTGATGAAATGAACTACTTCATTTCTTCCCAATTCAACCCTTACCATAATTGTCATAATAAATAAATAGCTCAACAAGGATTTTCCAAGATTAAAATCATTTTCATATATATGTCATAATATCTCAATTCTCAATTCTTATACATAAATAAATATGTATATATTCACAATTCAAATCATAAGGTTCCGCAAGGCAATTCCTATTAAGATATTCATAATCATTTCACAAAATACTCACAAACAACATACTAATACACATAACAAGTGGAAAGTGGTTATCTTTCGCCGAAGCTAACTATTTTCACACTGCTCCTAATCCAAGAGCTCAAACACATGCCAAAAATCAATCTACCATAATCAATTTACTAACCATTAATAACTCTTCAAAACTCTACATAATCAAAATTATAACTTAAAATTTCATATAATTCAAAATATACAAATTTTAATAATAATATATTATTATAACAAAAAAATGAAATTACAGTTTAATGTCATGAATTTCAAAAATGACAATTTAGTCCCATGAATTTCAAAAATGATATTTTAGTCTCACAAATTTCAAAAATGACATTTTAGTCCCAAAAATTCCAGAATTGACAGTTTGATCTTTCATATATCAAAACTAAACCGATTAAAATTCCCATAATATCTCCGCTAACCCAAATAAATTATTTACATAACCTTTAATCGGGAAAAACATTTTATACGACATAAATCCTAAACTTCTTAAATAGAAAAATTCATTTTAAATTCCTATAACAATCAAACAATAAATCTAAACCAATGAAAATTTACTATTAATCATCCACTACATATATATAGTCTTCTATTGTCAAAACTCTCTCAAAATTTTATTTCCAAAATTTTCACTAATAAACATAATATTACCTTTATTAGAAAGAGAAAAATATATATAATATCTTTCATGAGGAAAGTTTATTGAAAAGAAGCTAGTTTAGATACCTAAATAATCTTATAAGATAAATAACATACCTAAAAAATACACTGAAGGACCTTCAAACTCCTCTTTCTCCTCTCCTTCTCCACACTCTCGCTCTCTCCTCTCCTTACCAGTTGTGTGTGTGTGATTTGTGCAATGGGAGGCCACGCCTCCCACTGTTTGGTTCAGTAGGAGGCCATGCCTCCCGCTATATATATTTTTTTTAATTAATTTTTTTAAAATCCTAAAAATAAATTAGGATATTACAATTACGGTGCGACTTATTTACTGTGAATTATTCTATACTTATACATGTGTTATACTGTTATTTATATTTTATACCTGCACATGAAATTAACTGTTACCCCTGTGGTTCATTCATTTGAACTCCAGATCACATGAAAGAAATAGGTAGTGGATCGGGATCAAGAGGAAAGACGCAGCTGTAAGAGTTACAACAGATGGAACTTTTTGGAAAAATATAAGTAGTTAGACTGTACTTTATCGTTTATCATCTGTCTATTTTGGATTACTATGTTAACATCCCCCTATGGGCAACAACAGAACTATGTTATGGCTAGCTAGGCCCTTGGCCCCAGCTGGCCTTCTCTTATCTTATGTATTTATATTTATGTATCATATAATATTTTATTTTGGCCAATAATTTGGCCCCAGCTAAGTATTTTATTCTACGTGTTTTACTCATTCTAGTGAGGGTAATATTGTACTGATTAATGAAAATTTTAGGGTTATGATTTTGGAAGAGTTTTGAGTTTTGACAATATATGACTATATATGTAGAGGATATTAAATGGCTAATTTTAATCGATTTGGATTTATTATTTGGTTGTCTTGTGATTTTATAATGAATTTCTCTTTTAAAAAATATATTATAATAAGTTACTTACTTAGCTGAAATTGAATCAGATTTTTATGTTTTTTAAAAATAGTTTTTGGGGTTCATACTGTATTTGTTTTATTTTTTCCAATTATTTTGTTTTGAAATAGGTGGAAGACACATTTAAGTGTTAATTTTATTGAATTTCATTATATATATAATTATTATGATTGTATTTGTGATATCTTTAGGATAATATTTGGTTCATTACTCATTGAGCTATAAGAGGAAAGTAAAATTCTTGTTTGGGATATCTACTAAAAATATTAGTATTATCTTTTATCTTGTTTTGATTTATAATTGTTGGTTATTTTTATTTATATTTTCAATATTACGCGATTTTATTTAGTAAATAGTTCAATATGTTTATTTTTTGATCCAGGCTAAAAACATTTCTTGGTTTCGCCACTGCCTATGGGTAGAGCTGGGAATCAGGGCCGGCCCGGCCCTACAAGGCCTGGCCCTCCAGGGCTTGGGCCCTACAGGGCCTGAGATAAGGAAAACATCTGTTTTTCAAAGCCCGGCCCGATAGTACCAGGGCCAGGGCCGGCCCTACAGGGCCTGGAAATTACTATTCGAAATTTTAATTATTTTTTTTCTAGGTTTTTTCCAAAGAAATATAATTAGTAAATTGCAACCATTAAAGTTCTAATCTATCAAATAAATATTATCAACATTAATATCTAAACAATACAAATCATCCAACAAATAAACACATTCATTAATTCGTAATAAAAAACAAACTATTGTCCACAATTGACTCACATAAAACTTAAGAAGTATTAAACTAAACAACATTAGATAACTCACATAAAATATAAAAGCATACTACTATCATTGTCAATTGTCACCTTCTTCATCACTCTCATCAATTTCATAGATATTTGATTGTGCTTCACTTTGAGCAGAAGGCTGTGCTTCAGGAGTAAAAATGTTATGAATTTCTTCTCCCGCATCATGAACACATCCATAATAATCATTATCTACAACAAATAATATACCAAATCATAAAATCAGAATATAGTTATTATGTATTTATATATGTGCCTCCTAGCCTCTTCCTCTTGGCACTCTTTGACTAATTTTTTTTCATTAAAAAAAAAAAATGAAAATGCTACAGTAACAGGGCCTGCAGGGCCAAATTCAAATTTTGGACATATTTTTCAAGCCCGAGCCCTACAGGGCCAGGGCTTAAAAGGGCCGGCCCGATTTCCCGGCTCTACCTATGGGATAGATATCACTTGCGAAAAATTTATCCTCGCATTTTCAATGTTTTAAAGCTAAGTATTTAATTGAGAAAGTTTTATTCCGCAATTAAATCGTCCAAACTACTTCGATATTTGTGCGCTTAAACTCTGATAAATGAAGGCGCATTTAGGACGGGCGTCACATACTGACTGATACTGAAAAATAATGATGATGGCATAGAAGAAAGAAAAAGCAAAAAAAATGTTGTTTTTTTTTTTACAAGACCTAGGTTTTGTATATACATATATACTAATTCTCTGATGTCATTATTGTAGGTTCATGCATGATGAATTGAAACAATAGGGCAGAATCAAAGATTTTCAATTCTTGTGCCCAAACTATGCAAGTACAACACCCTTGGTGGAGAGACAACAGTACATATTAACGAAGGTGTGTGAAGTGAGAAAAAAGGTGTACTTGTTTCCATACTACCATAAGTACATATCACAATTCTTGTCTGCAATTCACTTAATTTTGCTACATATATCATTGATTACTTGTCTGCTGTAAATTTTCAGCCACCACTGGCAGTTGGTCCTCATGTGCATGGAGGAGCATAAAGTGGTCTTCTTATGCTCCACTCATAGCAGTCCAGGGCCTACGTTAATGCAGACCATGAACGAGTAAGCACGTCATTTTGATTGTCTTGTCTGAAATCTCTGCTGTGAATTTTCAATGACCATTATTGATAAATTTGTGATTTTGATGATAGTACCATGAAGACTTACCAAACAAAAAAAAAGCATATGTATGATGCCAAAGATCCTAAATGGCTATGTCCAAAGGTTAGTACATATTTGTACACTGGCACATTGCCTTGTGAACTTAGTCAGTAAGCTATATATGCTCTTATATATATTTCTTGTTCTTTTTAGACCCGTCGACAACCAAAAGGGTCCAACTTATGTGGCCCGTACTTCTTGAAACACATATATGATATTATCACATAAGGAAGGACTAGATTCACTACAAAGATAAATGTATTTAATGTTACATATTATGGCTGAATTCAGTTTCTGACTTAATGTTACATATGAAATATGCACGCAAGTTAATTCAGTTTTTGTATTTGATGTTACAGAGGTTTGCATGTGCTGATCCCTTTTTTGATGATGAAATGGAGCACATACGCAATGTGTTTTGTGAATATCTATATGACCTCTTAAAGTCAGAACATTAATTAATGTCCTAAATTCATTTGTAAATATATGTTGTAGCAACAATAATCTTCTGTAAATGAACAATTGCACAATTTGTGTAATTTGATAATAAATTTGTTAATTTTTTCGAACAATTTTCTTGTGTCCTTTTTAGGTTTCTGAATGTATTAGATGGTGGATAAAGCTATTTAGTGCTTGTACCTTTAGGACAAAAAGTTGTAAATGAACAATAAGAGTCTCTGAAAAGTCTGTGACTTTTAGGACCGCATATTTTTTCAAGATCCGGTCCAAAAGCCTTCATTTAAAATATAGTGAGACTTTTAGGACCATATATTTGTTAAACGTTCGGTCTTAAAAGTCTTCATTTAATTCTAAAAATATGGCGAGACTTTTAGAACCGTATATTTGTTAAAAGTCCAGTCTTAATTCTTCGTTTAATTCTAAAAATATGGCTAGACTTTTAGGACCGTATATTTGTTAAACATCTGGTCTTAAAAGTCTTCATTTATTTTTAAAAAAATATGAGGAGACTTTTAGGATCGTATATTTGTTAAACGTCTGGTCCTAAAAGTCTTTTTTAAAAACTATTGCGAGCTTTTAGGACTGTGTATTTGTTAAACGACCGGTCTCAAAAGTCTTCGTGTAAATATAAATAATGGTAACCCGTTTTTCAGACAATTCATTGGGGGTTAAGACAATCGCGATTCTGCTCAAGCTAGGTCCCTCCTTGTCGTCGTTTTTACCTCTCCAGATTTTGAGCAGCATTATCGGTCTCCCTTTTCTTTGTCTTTTGTTCTTTTTGTCGGAAAAAAAAAGGAAAATAATGAAAAGGACATTGAAATTATTCAAATCTGAGCGAGGTAAAACCGACGAAAACGATGGTCCAACCTTGAAAAGAATTGTCACTATGTTTGTATTTGTTCGAAGGGATAAGGGTTTTAAATGCCATGGAAGTTTTCGCTCAGGAGCACTGGTAAGACGGAAGTTTTTTTTGGACCAAAAATGCCACGGAAGTTTTCACTGAGGAGCAATTTTGCCCCGGAAGTTTTCACTAAGGAGCAATTTTGCCCCGGAAGTTTTCACTAAGAAGCAATTTTGCCCTTCTGTCCCCAAATATTAAATTGGACTATTAAATCAGTCAAAGACCACACATGTTATGCCTTGAAAAGGTCAAACTTGGACCCAGAGAAGGAGATCCTTGAGATGTTGACCTCAAGGCGGCCAGAATTTGTGAAGCCGAACTGGTCAAAGGGACTGAAAGGTCGACTGTCACAAAACCCAAAAAAAGCATCACTTATAATCTAAGCAAATGATCAGTCTATACAAACGTAAATATTATCACTATTGATTTGTTTTACTGAACCAATTTTTGAAACAATTCATTTCTCGTTTTGCGTTTCATTTGCGTTTTGTGACAGACCTTTCAGTCCCTTCGACCAGTTCGGCTTCACAAATTTTGGTCGCCTTGAGTTCAACATCTGAAGGATCTCCTTTTCTGACTCCAAGTTCGACCTTTTCAAGGCATGACATGTGTGGTCTTTGACTGATGTAATAGTCAAATTTAATATTTGGGGACAAAAGGGAAAAATTGCTATGTTTTGTAAACTTTCGAGGCAAAGTTGCTCTTTAGTGAAAACTTCCGGGGCAAAATTGCTCCTCAGCGAAAACTTCCGTGGCAAAATTGATACTTCCTGTGAACTTCCGTGGCATTTTTTGTCCAAAAAAAACTTCCGTGGCATTTTTGGTCCAAAAAAAACTTCTGTTTTACCAGTGCTCCTGAGCAAAAACTTCCATGGCATTTAAGACCCTTATCCCTTGTTCAAATAAGGTAAACGATGTTTTTTTTTTGGTATGGTCTTAACGTTATATTTTGCAAATTTTTTAATATTCATCACACACGAGGACAATGTTTTGTTTGTTTCCTTTTTGTCGGAACTAAAAAAAAATTTTATTATATTTTTTTATACTGCCTAGTAGGGGCAACAGTAGTACAGACAAAAAAACATAAAACATCTAATCTTCCCCATAGTTGTTGGAGGGGGAGGAGGGGTCGAAGACATCGTCGTCAGAAAGATAGTACTCCACATCATGGTCATGGAGTACCATGTTCAGCTTGTCGTTGACGGTATGGACAAGCTGAAACAATTAGCCTAGGCGTCGATCGATGTGATCGACTTGGGCCACCATGTGCTGCATCATCTGGTAGAACGAAGGATTTGGAGGCAACAGAGGAAGGCGTGGAGGTTGAAGAGGAGCAAGAGGAAAAGTAGGATGTGGTGGAGCCGCCATAACGGTGGAGGCTAGGCAGTGGAGGAGGCCGTGAAGGTTGTAGAAGTGATGGAGAAGAATGTGAAGAAAGTAAAGTAACAACGGGTTTAAATAGAGAACCCATCCTGAACAATATTAAACACCGGAAACTTTAACGAGGAGACGCATAGTTCCTCAGAATACGAGGAGACACATAGTTGGGAAGTTTATCTAGAAGCCG
Organism: Acacia crassicarpa; assembly: GCA_034222035.1. Classification (NCBI taxonomy): domain Eukaryota; kingdom Viridiplantae; phylum Streptophyta; class Magnoliopsida; order Fabales; family Fabaceae; genus Acacia; species Acacia crassicarpa. The sequence continues at coordinate 39,065,831 of JAWXYG010000009.1, read as the reverse complement.
AGAAGACTCTGAATCATTCATTTGAACAGAGTGTAAGGATACGACTCTGCTATCTAATTAATTTGAAAAGAATGAACTTTTAAAGATCCGTTCTTAAAACTAATATTTTTTAAGAAAAAAATTCTTACTTTAAAAAAAATTGAATTGAAAAAAAAATGAATTTTAGGACTAGATACAAGATAAAAGGTTGGTCTTAAAAGTAATTGAATTGATTGAAAAAATAAATAATAGACTTTTAAGACCAGATATATTATAAAAGGTAGATCTTTAAAATTGAAAAAATAAATAATAGGCTTTTAGGACCGAAGATTTATAAAATACGCTCTTAAAGTAGAAACACTAAATTCATTTATACCAATTTAATCCCAATTCATTCTTATCATCTATTGCATATCTCTCCTACTCTCTGCCCTTAATAACTCCTCACACTACCTCTCTGCCATCATTAGCTTTTCACTACCTTATAACTCCTCACTACCTAGCTCTCTGCTCCAACTACTCAAACCATGGTTAGATACAAGATAACTGCTCGTAGGGGTACTCCTGAAGTTCGTGCCTTCTTTAGATCGTTGGCACCTCAAGCGAGAGTGCATTCTATTGTGACCGAAAAGTCTCGGGTCGTTAGACCCATTGTTATTTCGGATGATGAAGATATTACCGCACCCTCTCTCCAACCTCCTGGCCCCAGCGCGCCAACCACTAGCACCTCTCCTCTTTCCTCTAATGATGCATTGTGGCTGATGCGAATAAGACAGAAACTTGCTGATCTCCGGCGGGAAGTTAATGCTGCTCATGCCGATATCGCCAATGTATTAGAGGATAATAAGCTTTAGGATGTTTAGTCAGATTCTTGTCGTTGATAATGTTCAGTTTTTTTTTCTTTCTTTTTTTCCTTGTGTATGTGCATATTCTCCAGTAATGTATGAAGCATTAAGAACTAAGCTTTTGTCTTTTTTGTTCATATTCTCAAGTAATTAAAGAAGTTTATTCTCCAGTTTTCCTTTATTTTATTCATTTAGTTGCTGTTGTGCTCACCAAAGCCAATCCTCTTTTTTTTTTTGTAATAAATGAGGACCTTTTGGACCAAATTCTTTATAAGTAACTGATCTAAAAAGTATTTGACTTTTAGGACCAGATATTTTATAAAAACTCTAGTCTTAAAATTAAATTAGTAGAAAAAAGTTAGGATCGGAGTCTTATAAATCTCTGGTCTTAAAAATTAAATTAATAAAATACTTATCTTTAGAACCAGATATTTTATAATTAATCGGTCTTAATAAAATCCAAAATACTAAAACATGTCTTAGTTGCGCGGAAAATTAAATTCCCCTCTTTGAACTTCTCTTGTCGCGCCGAAAGTGATTACTCAAGTTCTATCTCCAGTGTTTGTGTGTTGCTTCGCGTTGCTCTCTCGACAATCACTTTCTGGTTCCTTAGCTAAACGTCTATAGACCAAGTTGTAAGAGGTGTTTCGGTTATATAACTTTATGACTTTCCTGCTTATCATTCTAGGTTTTTCATGGGTTGAACGAAATCAATTAAATGTTCTTGTGGGTTCCTCTGTTGTTAATGAATATTGTATTTGGAAGATTATATTTGCACTTTAGACCTACCCAACTGACTAACAAGTGTTTTTAAGTTACTCTTGCTTTCTGCAACATCAACGTTCGTGGCCGAAAAAGAAAGACTTAGCAAGCGTATTTGAATTTATATGCTACAGGTGAATTCACAAGACCTTCATGCAATGCATTTAATTTCCTCGTCATGCATTTATTTTGCTTCTTGGATTCACTGTGATACATTTATGACCAAAAGTGATTCTTCGTTATGCATTTAATGGGCAAGTTTCTCCATAAAACAAAAAAATTAAAAAAATAGAAGACATAATCGACATTAAGCATATATATGCATTTGGAGTTGGCTTATTTTATATGCAAGTTTCAATTTTTTTGGATTATGTATGTTAAATCTTTTCATCTATAGGAATTCTACTATGGATCACAGTTGGATAAATGCTTTATGGACGAGTGTTGAATATCAGAATGGGGTAAGGGAATTTATAGAATTTTCTAAACAAAATGCCCATGATGATAGTGAGAAGTTTTATTGCCCTTGTGTAAAATGTTTGAATGAGAGGTGACTAAGTCTTGAAGTTATAACATTTAATTTGTGAAGGATTTTGTAAGACTTATACAGTATGGGTATGGCATGGTGAAAAATGCCAAGTGGATCTCAACATGGGGAAGTCTCCTTTGATGATAATGACACGAATATTGATGATCGCATAGAGGACATTATTCGTGATGTAGGAGAAGATGATTTTGATCAATCATATGCATATGGTAATATATACAGTGATGAAGAGACCCCGCTATACCCTAGGTGTAAAAAATACCAATTGTTGAACGCTGTATTGAAATTGGTAAGCTTGAAGACACGTCATGGATGGAGCGACAATAGTTTTTCTGAAATGCTTGAGGCTTTTAAGGACAAGCTTCCGGATGATAATGTGTTGCCGCATCGATACTATGATACTAAGAAAATACTTTGTCCACTAGGGATGGAATACAAAAAGATCCATGCATGCCCGAATGATTGCATATTGTATAGAAAAGAGTTTGAAGAGAAGCAGACTTGTTCGATATGTGAAACCCCAAGATACAAGTAAAATAAGGGGCTTGCAAAAGTGTTGTGGTATCTTCCAATCATACCAAGGTTCAAGCGGTTGTTTGCTAATGAAAATTATGCAAAAAAGTTGAGGTGGCATGCAGATGAGAGGATTTCTGATGGAAAGCTTCAACATCCAGCCGATTCTTTTCAATGGAAGAAAATCAAACAATTATTTCCAAACTTCAGTGAAGAACCTAGGAACCTTAGGCTTGCCCTTAGCATGGATGGTATGAATCCCTATAGAAGCCTCAGAAGTATACATAGTTCATTGCCTGTACTCCTGATTATTTACAACTTATCTCCTATGTTATGCATGAAACGAAAGTACATCATATTGTTTATGTTGATTTCGGGACCAAAACAACGTGGAAATGACATTGATGTTTACCTTCAGCCCTTGATCGAAGACTTGAAGGAGTTGTGGGAAGAAGGTGTCGATGTTTTTTAGTTTTTCAAGAAGAAGATGTTTAAAATGCGAGCCATGATATTTTATACTATAAATGACTTCCCAGCATATAGGAACTTGTCGGGGTATAATGTAAAAGGCCATAAAACATGTCCGATTTGTGAAGAAGGCACATGGTACCATCAATTCGAACATGGAAGAAAGATGATTTATCTTGGACATAGGAGATTTGTTAGACAGGGCCACCCATATCGTTGATTAAAGAAAGCGTTTTTTGGTAGCCAAGAGTATGAAGATGCTCCAATGGCATTGACTGGGAGCAAGTTTATGAAAAGGTAAAAAATATCAATGTCATCTTCGATAAGACTGCAAAGAGTATAAAAGAAACAAATATATGGAAAAAGAGATCTGTATTCTTTGATCTTCCATATTGGCGCAATCTTGATGTGAGACACTGTATTGATGTCATACATGTGGAGAAAAACGTATGTGATAGTATTGTTGGCATGCTTCTCAACATACAAGATAGTTCCAAGGATGGTGTGAAGGCAAGATTAGATTTGCAAGCAATGGGAATACGCGAAGACTTACATCCAATGCCATATGGGAAGAGAACTTATTGTCCCCCGGCTTCTCATACTTTATCTAAGGATGAGAAACAAAGTTTTTGTGAGTATTTACATAGCACAAAAGTTCCCTCAAGATATTCTTTAAATTTTAAGAGGCTTATATCGATGAAGGACTTGAAATTAGTAGGCCAAAAGTCTCATAATTGTCATGTCTTGATGCAATAGCTACTCCTAGTAGTTATTCGAGGCATCACCGAATTTGATCTTCAACACATTTTGATTAGACTTTGTTTCTTCTTCAATGCGGTTTGTAATAAAGTTTTCGAGATTGAAAAGTTGGATGAATTGGAAAATGAAGGATATCTTATCTTGCCACCTTGAGAAGCTTTTTGTTCCTACATTTTATGACATCATGATTCATCTAATTGTTCATCTAGTGAGGGAGATAAAGTTGTGCAGCCCTATCCATTTACGGTGGATGTAACCAATTGAAAGATCTATGAAATTCCTGAAAGGGTATGTGAAGAACGCATATCGGCCAAAAGCATCAATTGTTCAGAACTATATTTTTGAAAAAGCCATGGAATTTTGTCAAAATTATTTGGCTAAAGTAAGACATATTGGGCTTCCTAAATGTCAGCATGCTAAAGGGGGTAGACGAGGGGCTTCAGTAAAGAGTGTAGATCTTGATGAATTGTCACAAATCCACTTATACATCTCGAATAATGTTGATGAAGTTCAAGTCAGCATAACTGCACATAAAGAAGCTGTAAGGAAAGCAAACCATCGAATGACTGAACAAAGGTTGATTAAGGAGCATAACAAAACTTTTGCAAACTGGTTCAAACAAAAGGTCGAGGGAGAGAATGTGTTTCTAATACAATCAAATGGTTAGCATGTGGTTCTGAGGTTGATGTCATAAGTTGGAATTTGTATGTGATCAATGGTTATACATTTTACACGAAGTCCCTAAATGATAGGAGCACCGTCCAGAACAATGGTGTTATGTTAGAGACTGAATCTATGCACTTCTCCAATTTGAAAGACAAGAGGCTTAAATTGGCAGTCATACCATATTATGGGGTTATTGAAGAGATTTGGGAGGTGGATTATGTTAAAATTAGATTTCTCATTTTCAAATCCAAGTGAATTAATGTCAATAATGGTGTTCAGATCGATCAGCTAGGATTTACATCAGTCGATGTCAATAGTAAAAGTTTTGGAGATGAACATTTTATTATGGTAGACCAGGCGAAACAAGTGTTCTATATCACCGATCAAGAAAATAAAATGTGGTATGTAGCTCTCCAAGGAGAAAGGGCCATTGATATTGATAAGGAAATTCATTCAAATTATGGTCTTCCTGAGAGTACTCTTTTTTCAAGGGGTCTATCAAACATGAACGAAGAAGATGAAGCGGATAATGAACCCGACAAAAGAAATGATCATCAAGAAGGGATATGGGAGGATGTCTCTTTATAAAAGAGTCAATTCATAAGGTAATATTCATATGCAGAATTCTTTGAAAACTTTAAGGTTTTAACTATATTCCTTCTATGTTCTTAAACAATATCACTGACTATGAAGTTTGTTCTTGTTTTATTTTTGTGCCAGGATCCGATCGAAAGGGGCATGTTATAAAAGAGGATGTTACGTTGTTGGGTGGAAACCAGATGAAGGCATGGTGAATATTATATTGGGCATGTATGTTGATTTACGTGCTATATTTGTAACTCATTTTGTAAGTTATCTTATTGTATAAATTAATTTAGGTGTTGTACTGTCATAGTATAATTATTAATTAAGAAGCCACATAACTCATGGTAAATAATATTTATATTATTTTCCCAATTCAATTTATTCATAATGGATTTTTCATAGCTTATAGCAGAAGTATCGACTTTTATATGCTGGATTGGGTGATGGATTTGTGTATATATATGGTCAAGAAGAACAGAACAGGGAAAAAATTCAGGAAAATTTAAACCGAAAAAAAATATGCCGGTCTTAAAAGTTCAAATTTTAAGACCAAATGTATTTATATATCCGGTCTTAAAGGTCGATTATTACATTTTGATATTAGTCCTGTCTTAAAAGTTGGTTTTTTAAGACCGGTGTATTTATACGTTTGGTGTAAAAAGTTCAATTTTTAAGACCAGATGTATTAATCATCCAGTCTTGAAAGTCAGTCTTTTAAATAATTAGTCGTCTAGTCTTAAGAGTCACTATTTTTTAGACCGGATTTATTTTTATCCGGTCTTAAAAGTTGAGTTTTAGAACCGAACAAAAAATATATCAGGTCTAGATAGTAAAACTTTTAAGACCTAATTTCTTAAATATCCAGTCTAAAAGTTATTCTTTAAGACCGGTTTGAGTCCGGTCTTAAAAGTTACAGGCTTTTAAGATCGCCTAGAACAAGACCGGTCGCGGGTCCGGTCTTACGATGCCTCTTTTGTCCGGTCTTAAAAGTCTTTTTTGTACTCGTGAGTGCAGGGTGTGTTACTAATTTTGAGTGATAGCGAAAATCCCAGAGTGTCTGGAAGGACTGGACATAGGTCAAGAATTGTGACCGAACCAGTATAAATCTTGATGTGTCATTCTTCTCTACTCTTCCTCTGCTTTACCCCATTTTTCTATTTAGTTTTGGGTGTTCAGAAAATAATTTTTAAATCCCTAATTCACCCCCCCCCTTCTTGGTGATTTCTTCCATTTACAGTATATAGGCAGGTCGGCCAAATTAAAGTTCTTTGGGTACAAGGCATCAGCAATCTCATCCGAGAAAGGACTACAGTTATTCTCCCCTTACTATGTTTTCTTTTATACTTGCTGGGAACACTCTTTGTTTGCGGTGGCGCATCTCGGCTCGCAATTATTGTATCCTAATTAAGCTCCACTTGCTTGTTTCTCAAAGATGTATGATTTAGCCCATGAGTTTCGGGGTTCTAACCCTAATCTTGGTTGATCCCATTATTTATGGCGTGATTATTTTGAGGGCCTTCGGTGCTAGCTTGCATCGAAGCTGAGGCAATAGCCCGATTGGGCTCATCTCAGTTCCTATTTCGAGTAAGGTCCTCAACTCGTCTAAGGCACTCCTCGAGCAACCTTATTCTTTAGCTATCTGCTTGCCGAGTGTCTTCTGTACTAGTTTGAGCAGAAGACGTGACGATGTTAACCAGCTGAGTCCGCCTTTATCCCGGTTTATTTCATGAGCAGGCTCCTTTATTCGTCCGATACGCTATTCCAATAACTGTTGCATTCTTCGCCCTTCTTCCTGCCGCCAGAAGGCGTTTCGATGGTCCATGTCCTCCTACACCAATCAGATAACCTCTCATCTTTGAAGTCAATTATGATGCTCCATCTCGTCCATCCGCCTCAACACTGAAGCCAGTGTATTTTGCAGGAGACGAACGTCCAGGTTCTCAACCTAAAGCTAAGGAGGAGGGTCTTGTTGTTGAACTTGCAGATGGAATAGTGCAACAATCCCATTCTAGGAGCTGCCGCAAATATTGGAGAAGTTGTTGTATCAGTTATGTTCCCCTCAGTCTCCACCATAACTTGGTTATAATCTGGATTGACCGAGTCCTCATGTTGAATCGTTCGCTCCAGATTCTACTACGGTTGTCCCTTCGGCAACTGGTCTTGCCGAAGTATCCGGCTACGGCTTCTGGTATTTGCAACCATTTTTGGTTGTTTGGGAATCGAAGTTTATCTCTCCCCACGGACAGCATCAATGTTTTGTTGTAGAACACAGATGTCTAGCCTTAATGGACTAATAGGTGATTTATATGGGATCAAAGGATTCCCCAAGGTATCTATGTGGAAAACACCGAAAGGAATATCATATGATTCTCCCAGATATCTATGTAGAGGATATCAAAGAGAGCGACAAATCACTGTGCAGCACAAGTATGACGTTTAGCCAAAAAGAGGTGAGGTGTGTGTACAGTAATGCTGAATAGTAAATAGGGTGAATAAAGAATGTGTACCTTTTAGGTTAACCTCCTATTTATATAGATTACCTTTAGGATTTCGGTCCTTAGGCTTTATGCGCCTCCAGGCCCATGTTTCAACCGCACTACCTGCACATTCCGTGGTTATAGCCTTGATTATAGGCCAATTAGTGTTTTACCTGATTGTGGAATGATTCTAGTACAACTCGTCATTGCTGGGCCACATAGCCAATAGGCCCCATATATGAGTCCATAACACCAACTTTATTCTCATGGGTATAATGTACTCATATTAGATCGAGATAAAGTTAGAAAACTGTGGAATCTTATGGTAGAGTTAGTAAAGTTTAAGATTTTTTTGGTCTATAAGAAGCATATTTGAAGTACCCTATAGAATCACAAGAGTACTTGAGTATATATAAGAAAGGTAACTTGCACAATCATATCAGTTAATATTTCTCGACAAGTCTTGTGTAACAATAATTTTTGTATTATTTTTTTTATATATACTCCGCCCCTTGTCCTATTTGAAAGGTGGAGAAAGAATTTTTTTTTTGTCCTATTAATAAGTCATATTATTGAACTTTTTACATGCATTTTTTTTTTCGGTAAAAAAAGTTTTGGAGGGGTTCGGCATCAGTCCCCACAAAGGCCAGGCCACGGCCCCGGGCTCTTTGAGCATTTACTGGGGACTTACGAGATCGCCTACTAAAGGAGTCCTAGCGACGGCAGTGGAGATCGAACACACATCCCTTTGGGACTTGACCAAATCCCTTACCATCTATGCCAACTCTCTTTGGGTTTTTATTGGTTTCATAAAACATGTTGGAAGTTAGTTATAAATAACATCAGGATTGTGTGTATTATATAAAATAATTTGAATTATGCGAGTGGGAGTGTTTGCTTTATAGAGTATATTGCTTACAAGTGTATTCGTCATGCATCTAATAGACTTCATTGCAACTCACAACATCGATACTTTATGAACTTAATTAAGAAATCACACATGAGAAACCACAAGGATAGTGCTGCCCATGGTAAAACAAAGTGTAGGTTAGTCATCCATGCTTATTGTTATTTCACAACACCAGTTTAATTTATATGACTCTAGTCTAGATTAACTAATCACACTTAAAGCTTGTTATATAAAGTGTTACGGATCTGAATAGGGCTCATACTCAATGTAAGGTCCAAGAGGAGATATATTGCATATCTATCGGAATCTATCTATAGCAGGTAAATATCCCAAAATAAAGGAATATCTTCATATAAGATATAGCGGCCTGGATACTCACATCGGAGATCACGCAAGGTCCAACATATCCTACCTAAGGTAAACTCTATAAATACAGAGGTCAAACCCTAAGGTACACACATTACAGGTTCTACGTTCTAACCCTAGACTATTTACATACAGTCACATAGAGCACACACCCCATCCCCTTGGCTACACGCCTGTGTGTGTCTCGAACTATGTGAACTTTGATCCCTTTACAGGGTACGTAGGCCCTAGGCTTGGCTCCTAGTCAAGTCCGATAAATCCTGCTCTCAGAACAGAACATAAAGAAAACTATGGTTCTTTAGAAGGAAACGTTAAGTATCTTGTTATATAAAAAAAATTAATTGACAGTATGGTTCTTTACAAGTAACTGATAAGTAATTTAACAATATATTAATATATTATTTATTGATATATTAATTAATATTATATATGAACAATATATCATGGTTCTTCACAAATAATCATTAAGAATTGACGCAACCTTATAAAAAATGGATTGACGCAACCTTATAATCATTTAAAAAAAAATGGACTTTCTAAAAATATCAAACATAAAAAGACAAGATTCTTAAAAAAAAAAAAAATGACGCAATTCTTCCAATGCCTTGTTAAATGTTTTTGAACTTCCTTAGTGGTTCAAATAACCGTTAAGTATTCTTTCATATAAAAAAAATGGGCTTCTTAAAAATATCAAATGTAAGGAGACAATTCTAAAAAAAATAAAAATTATTTGATTCCACTTTTCAAATATCTTCTTAAATGTTTTTGAACTTCCCTAGTGATTCTTATAACTCTTCTTTTCATGTGTTTTGCTCCGCCATTCCTTCCTCTACTACTAACATGGATCTTCACTCTACAGTTCCTTCCTCTCGTGATTCATCTCCAGTAAGCTTTCATTTTTTTTATATCAATATTTTTAGTTTCATTTTATTTTTTTTATTTAACTAGAGCTCACTAGTTGAGGCTCAAAGGCATCGGATTATCTAAGAAGAAGAATCGTAGACAAAAAGCAATATTTAATTTTTGATGGTGGGCATTAGTTTGAAGATAAAAAATACCCAAAAAAAAGTAGGGAGCGTGAAAATGACGAGGTAAAATGTCAAATTTTTTATTATTATTTTATTGCAATGAAAATAATTTTGATTGGTCTAGATTATATAAACTAAAATCCATATAATTTTTTTTATCTTTTTGCAGTTATTGAAACTCTCCGGAGTACTAATAGGTGATCGACAATTTACAACAAAAGTATTGGAGAATATTACTTAATCTTTTTAACATACTTTCTTTTAGAATTAAAAAAACTATAAGATAATGTTTTAGATTGTTTAAGTGATTAATTTCTTTTTCATTGTATGGTATTTATCTATAATGTATTAAATTTTGAAATTACAAATAAAAAATTTATTTAATATTATTATCTTGTTATTATCAAGGATTATGTTATGTTTTATATAACAAATATTAACAGTAAAACTTGGTAAAAAATAATTATATATAAAAAAAATAAAGTCAATACATTATTGTTATTAATAACTATTATATAGGCCCTCAATATATTACGGTGGGTATATAATGGTTCAAAATTGGGTATATATAGCACTCGCAAATATGATGGTTCAGAACCATAATTTATAACCGATAATAACTATTATATATTGGCAATTCTGCTGTAGTGATTGAATTTTAAAAAACTTTCAAAATAACATTGTTCATCAGAGAAAACTTCTAAAGTAAATTTGCACATTAACCCTATAATATATCAATTTATAAATTAAACAAATTAGTTTAAACAAAAAATGATAATTGTAAATACTTTAATTTAAAATAATTTATTTAGCTTCCTCAATCCCTTCAAATTAATCAACTGGGTCTTTTATTAAAGCATAGATATAGGTATCATATGATAGTGAAGATTTAAATTTCCACTTGCCTGTTCTTTCAAATCACTACGTTAGGCACACACCATTTAATTAGGAAAAAGATAGAAATTTGTTTTGAAATTGAAAAATTTTAAATTAGGTATTTCCTAAAAAAATGAATTATTAATTGCTTCGTCATTCCTTATAATTTTTTTGTGGCAAACTTGATTTGTGATTTTACAATTTTAAAATTCTTTTTTTTTCCCATTTTATTATTACCCTTCGTTTCTACTCCCTCCGGTCCTAATTATAAGAGCTAGTTGACTTTTTTGGAGAGATTAAGGAAGCTAACTAAATTACTTTAAAGTATTTTTATTTTTATTTTTTGCTTCAAACTTATTATTTTGACTAATAAACTAATATATAATCTAAGAATATTTAACATATGAAATGATTAAGTAACTTATTTAACTTCCTTAATTTTTTTAAAGAAAGTCAACTAGCTCTTATAATTAGGACCGGAGGTAGTATTAAAGATTAATAATCACATGGTTTAGTTATGCACATTACCTACGTGACTAGAGGCTAATAATAGGTATATTTATATTGAAGTTAACAGTTGTTTTTAAGTTAAGCAATCTGACACTACTAGTTGTTAGGTTCATTCAATAATTTTTGTAATTTCTAAATGCAACTGGAACATTTAGACATCATTCTTAGTTGGCTAGACAAAAGAGTATCACATAAATATATTGAAGCATTATTGAAAGATTGTACAAGTCAAAACAGCAACTAGACCATAAAAAATTTAGCCACACACAACACGTCTATATATGAGTGCGCTACAAGCAATGAGACCATCTATTATTTAGATTCGATGTTACAACTTAATTCAAACCTTTAAAATTACGAGTTTATGAATTTTTCAATTTATATACTCTTTTTTAAGTTTAATTATATTCAATATGATCCTTCTTAGGTCAAATCCACTTATATCTATTTTTTTTATTGTAATGGAGGATCAAAACTGATCAGTAAATACTAGAAACAGCTCTCGAAATTCCAACACCAGCGGCGTCCTCTTGGATGATTCCCAATAGACCATCAGGTGGCTCCTCAAGGAGATGATGCCCCACATTCAACGAGAGGGCATAGGTTGCAAGGAAGTCTGCACAGTGATTACCCTCCCGATACACATGGTTGATGGAAACCCACCAATCCCGCATCAATAGCTTTCGCACTTGGCTGGAGATGACAGAACTAGCATTCACCTCCCCCTCTGGCTGCTCAACACGGCTCAAAGCTATCATGCAGTCCACCTGCACTACTACATCCCTGAAACCGAGGTTCCAAGCAAGCTCAAGGCCATCCACTAGAGCCCATAGTTCCGCCTGAAGAGAGGAGCAGACGCCAATATTACGACAACACCCAACCAACCACCTACCTTCATGGTTTCGAGTAAGAAAAATGAATGAATTGAGTAAACTGAGGCAGTGAAATGCACTCAGGAATTCTGTCATATATATAGCGATGAATACAATGCTCTAGAATGATCTATACAGACACACAAAACCCTAACGAAATTACAGACGTGAATTGAACCATACATGAAGGAGCGCATATACAAAAACCTCCACCATCTGTACGGCTGTAACAAACCATTGGGACCACACTAATTACAGCCAAAGCAGAATACAATTAACAATAATGATAGACACTTATATTCTAACATTCCCCCTCAAACTAGGAGGAGTGACCACTAATCCGAGTTTGTCTCGAAAGAACTGGAACTGAGATGGAGATAATGGCTTTGTCAAGCAGTCTGCAAGTTGAAGAGACGAAGGAACATATCTGATGTCAATCAACCCAGAGAGAACTAGATCGCGAACAAAATGGACATCAACTTCAATGTGCTTACTCCTAGCATGTTGAACTGGATTGGACGCTAAGGCCCTAGCACTCAAGTTATCACACCAAATCACAGACGGCTGCTTAAGATGAATCCCCAGTTCAGACAATAATGAATTTAGCCACTGAATTTCAGCTGAACCATCAGACAGGGAGTGATATTCTGATTCCGAGCTAGACCGTGAGACTACACTTTGCTTTCTTGAAGCCCAAGAGATAAGATTTTTGCTTAGAAAAATACACATTCCTCCCATAGACTTCCTGTCATCTAAGTCACACGCCCAATCAGCATCAGTATAGGCTGTTAATTGAGGTTGTGAGAAGGGTTTAATATGCAAGCCAAAATTGCTAGTCCCCTTAAGATACCTAAAAATTCTTTTCACAGCCTAAAAATGAGTAGTTCTCGGTTGAGCAAGAAACTGGCTTAATTTATTGACAGCAAGGGAGATGTCTGGGCGAGTGTTGATAAGATATTGCAGTGAGCCTATCGCTTTCCTATACTCTGTAGGATTATTCATCAGGTCTCCATCTAAAGCAGATATCATCTTACCAGTAACCATTGGTGTGGGGACAGATGCACACTCAGCCATTCCAAATTTCTCAAGTAAGTCCATCACATATTTTCTCTGACTCAGAAATATACCACTGGAGTTTCTACAGACTTCTATCCCCAGAAAATAATACAAGGGTCCTAAATCCTTTAAGGAAAATACTAAATTCAATTGTCTGATAAAACTCTCAACAACAGCAGGATTGTTCCCAGTCACGATAATACCGTCAACATAAACCAGTATGAAAACAGTAAGAGCATGTGTTTTCAACATAAATAAAGAAACATCACTTTTCAGATTTATGAAACCCCAACTGAGCAATGTTAACCTTAGGCGATCAAACCAAGCCCTTAGGGCTTGTCGAAGTCCATATATGGCTTTGACTAACTAACATATATGTGTCGGTCAACGGTGATCAATGAACCCTTCTAGTTGACGCATGAACACTTCCTCTTTAAGATGCCCATTGAGAAAAGCGTTGTTCACATCCAGTTGGCATATGACCCAATTGAAGGTAACAGTGATCGACAAGACAACGCGAATGGTCGTGGATTTCACCACTGGACTGAATGTTTCACTGAAGTCGACTCCAGGGGTTTGTTGGAATCCTTTCGCCACTAGCCTGGCCTTATGTTTCAAGAGTGACCCATTTGCTTTGAGTTTAGTCTTGAAAACCCAGCGATTGTCAATGAGTCATTGCCCCGTGTATGGCACAAGTTCCCAGGTGTTGTTTTTCAGTAGTGCGTTGTGCTCTTCCTTCATCGCGTCAAACCATTTGGGTGACAGCAGTGCCTGTCGGACAGACAAAGGCTCAGGGGAAGGCAATTTGTGGGAGACCGATGAAGACAGGGAGGACCGAGTGAGCTTCGGTGATATCGAAGGAGATGAAAGTGCAGATTGGCAATCTGCTTTTAGGGATCCGATATATGGCACCTTGGGTCGGGTCACACCAACTTTGGACCGGGTCAACATAGGATGTTGATTTGTTGGCCCAATGTGACTTGGACTTCCTTCATTCATGTCTAGTTCACTATCAGCAGTAGAATCAGAGTGCACAGAACGACCCACTGAGTTGGGCTCAGGTATAGACGCTGACGACGATGAAGACAATGTCACCGGTGATTCCCTTAGCTCGACTGATTCATTAATACCATCTTCAACAGCGAAATCAGAATTCTTAACAGATTGGATTATAAATGGAACAGATATGTCTCCATTCTTAGAGCCAATTGACTGATGTAGAAAGCCAGTTCGAAAAGGAAACAAGTTTGAATCGAAGACAACGTGTCGTGAGACAAAAACTTTTCCTGTGGCACTCAGACATTTATATCCCTTTTGATGAGAGGCTAGGCCAATATAGACGCATTTAGCACTGTGAAACTGAAACTTGTGCGCGTTAGATGGTTTCAGACAAGGATAGCAAGCACACCCAAAAGCCTGTAAGCTCATACAATCTGGTTCTGTTTTCTTGAGTCGAAACAGAGGAGTTTCTTCGCCAAGCACTAGTGTCGGTAACATGTTGATCAGGTATACTACATACTGGAAAGCATCCACCCAATACTTCAAAGGCATTCCAGCATGAGCCAACAACGTCAATCCCATTTCAACGATGTGACGATGCTTATGCTTTGCCCTGCCATTCTGAACCGAGGTGTATGGACATGTGAATCTCAAATCAATGCCAGCCTCTTGTGCAACAGGAACGAAGGGTTTGTATTCACTACCATTGTCACATTGAATTGCTTTGATTTTCAGATCGAATTGATTTTCAACAAAGTTTTTGAAGAGTTTGAACACATGAATGGCTTCTCCTTTGTGTTTCAACGGGTACAACCATGTATAGCGACTGAAATCGTCTAGAAAGTGAATATAGTAACAATGTCCACCACTAGATTGTGTTGGAGCTGGCCCCCAGAGGTCAGTATGAATTAATTTTAGAGGACGAGATGCTTGTGAAACAGAGGACAGAAATGGTAAAAGCTTTGATTTGCCCATTTGGCAGGATTCACATACAATTTTGTCATAGTTAGAGCCAGTAAAGGCTCTTTGATTACATTTACTCATAACTAGATTCAAAATTCTAACATTAGGATGTCCTAACTTGTGGTGCCATTTCAGGTGGTCCGACTGATTTCTCTCACAGGAGGCAATTAAAGCCCTTGGTTGTTGTTGTTGTTCTTCTTCAAGCCTTCTTGCTGTCAGTGGGTACATTCCTCCCTTTTTAGCTCCCTATATTCACAAGTCTTTTGTCACCGAGTCCTTCACATGACATCCATGATTAGTAAAATTCACATCAACATGATTATCCCGTATTAATCGGTTAACACTAATTAAATTCTTGTGAGCTATGGGAACATAGAGCACGTCATTAAGCAACAGACTGGGTTGATTTTTACAAGACAGTTTGGTAGAACCAATACCTATTATTTCTCTTTTGTCATCGGTGCAGGTAGTGATAAAACGTAATTTACCTGATGGACTGATTTCATCAAGCTGCTCAGAGTGTGGGGTAACGTGATAGTTTGCTCCACTGTCTACGTACCACGCTAGATCATTCACCACATAAGGATCGGCATAGTGTGCTTGAGGAGTTGCATAACTGTCAGCATAACTGTTGGAATAGTGAATCTGTGGTCCAGAGAAACTATGAGCACTATCTTCTTCTCTGTAATAGCAGGTAGCAATGGTGTGTCATGGCCGTTGACAGTGAATGCAGAAAGGGCGACCTCCACCACCACGTCTGTTTCCACGAGAACGTCCTCCACCTCTGTAACCGCGTGGACTACCTCTCCCCCCACCACGTGAGTTGTTGAAGTCACAACGAAAATTATCGTTTCGAGGGGCAGAAGTAGCGTTAACAGAGGGGAGTATACTGAGGTTTGAAAAATGGGTCAGCTGATTCAATCTTGATTCGAAGGAAAGAAGAGCTCCTTGAGCTTCAACCCAAGTTAACTCAGGTTGATCAATCAGCTTAACAACAATAGGATTGTATTCTGAGTCCAGGCCGTTAAGAGTGTGGAGAATAAGGTCATCCGTAGCAACTAGGGATCCAGCGAGAGCCAACTCATCGGAGAAGCTCTTCATCTTGTTCAAATAATCTTCCATCTTCAGTGCATTCTTTCGAGTGTTGTGAAGCTCATTCTTGATCACCATGACTCTGGCTTTAGTGGAGGCACAAGTCAGATTGCGAGCCTCACTCCATAGTTCTTGAGCTGTCTGACAATGAAGAAGTTGAACGCCAATCTCTTGGATTATAGTATTTCTCAGCTAGCCTACAAGCATCCTGTCAACCGAGAACCATTGTGTGTAAGCCGGGTTGGGTCGAGGTCCTTCTGTACCGAACAGGAGCTTTGATGGTGCCTGTAACGAACCATCTATGTGACCATCCAGTTGATTACCTTCGTTTAAGGGAAGAACAATAGATTCCCAGATAAGGAAATTAGTGCGATCCAGCTTGACCGCAGTGGTTTGGCTTGAAGAACTGAACAGCGAATAAGCTCTGGAATTCATATGTGAAACAGGGTCGACGACAACGGAAGCAGGAGAAGCTAAATCTGCCATTGGAATTGCTGACGCTCTGATACCAAGTAAGAAAAATGAATGAATTGAGTAAAGCTGAGGCAGTGAAATGCACTCAAGAATTCTGTCATATATATAGCGATGAATACAATGCTCTAGAATGATCTATACAAACACACAAAACCCTAACGGAATTACAGACGTGAATTGAACCGTACATGAGGGAGCGCATATACAAAAACCTCCACCATCTATACGGCTGTAACAAACCATTGGGCACTAATTACAGCCAGAGCAGAATACAATTAACAATAATGATAGACACTTATATTCTAACATTTCGAATTAAACACCTGGCTCCTGCGCGCATAGAATCTTGTTTTTTTGCGCCATCACAATTTAGACAGACCGACATGGTGGCCGGCTTGGGCCAGTAAATAAGTCTATTATATTACGCTTCTGTAACTGCCCTTCGTGTATGGTGTCCTGTCTCATAAGCGCTTGAGCATAGTACTCCGCAAGCACTCTTACCTCCCTGGCTAGACTCTCTGGGCTAGTGCGAGAATTCTGGAAAATCTCCTTATTGTGTGCCTCCCACAGCTTCCAGCAAGTTAAGCCAAAGAAAGTCGCCCACTCTCCACTAATGAAACTCCTAGGTGCACGTTGCTCCAGATTCTGTAAGAGCCACTCCTGGTATGCCGACTGATAGAAACCACCTAGCTGGTTAGCCGGAAGGACTCGCCGCCAGACTTCCTGTGAGAATTGGTAGTGCCTCAGTATGTGATCTATATCTTCAACTGCTGCTCCACACCTAACGCACATCGTCGAGTCTGTCAAATGGCGTCTTCGCCGTTCAAAGTTGGTGAGCAGCGCTGATCTGGCTGCTAGCCAGAGGAAAGTTTGGACTCTCTGGGCCCCAGTCCATTTCTTAATAACCTCCCATATACGACTTGGATTGGGAACATCCGTTTCACAGAGCAAATCATAGGCCGAAGAGACCGAGAAACGTCCATCCGAAGACCCATCCAAGAAGCAACATGCATCACCATCATCCAAAGCTGGGGCCTTGCAACCCGAGATGCGTAATCCACTTATATCTTGACATTAACTCACGCTAGTCCATAATTTGCTACTTAGCTTCCTAGTTATAGGAATGTTACCATTAACTTTAGGAATGTTTTTTTAACATTATTACTACCTGGTTATTTTTAAATTTTCAAGAATAGTTCTTGTTCATAAGGTCCTTTTTTCCCCCCTAGGGTGTCCTGATGATTATTTGGTCCTTGCTAATTATTTTTATTTCTAAGGAACTTTATTGGAGATATGAATTATGAACCCACTATTTATGCCTATTATAAATATTGGACTTCGTTTTATAAATTCCATGCAATGTTAACAAGCTTCAATTTTTTTTTTTTCCTGATTATGAGTTTTTCCTTTTGAAGTTTAAAGCGCAAAAAGTTCTTACCTCTCACAACAAATATCCAATCCACCTTATGGAGGTAAAATCATTTATCACATTAACTAACAGCTTATTGGTTGATTTTCTTAACCTCAACTACATATATAATTAATTGAATTAGGGATTGTGAATTCATAAAAGGAAAAAAAATATATACCACTTAAACTTTAAAATCTCAAATAAGTTATTTCATACTAAAATGAATTGTCAAATGTTATATATACTCTTGTAGACAATAAATTTGAGATTTTGAAGTTTAAGTGATATTTTTTTCCCTTTATAAAATTTAATCAAATTGTGAATTATATTTAATATAATGTTTTTGGAATAAAAGAAATTTCATAGATTCACATGACTATACAATATAGAACACTTGATTAACTTTTGAACAGAAATGAATGAATCACAGGGAAGGATGAAAGTGTAATTTTGATATAGTCTGTAAAGTTGAAGATTCGAACAAAAGAGTGAGTGGTATTTTATTTTTATTTTTTTTTGGTGGGGGGGGGGGGAGAGAATTTTAGGAAAGAGGTTGGGTTCACCGACGATCCAATGAGCTAGAATGCCTTCTTCCTAAGTGATACCGATGTTAAGTAAGGTAAGCCGTCTATCACCCACGTTAATTTAGCACCTAAGAGCTAGAATGCCTCCCCCAGGGCCTTGACTAACTTCAGGATCGAACCCCCCTTTGATGAGAGTATTCGACCCTTTTACCAATTGAGCTCAAAAACGAGGGGTGAGTGAGTGGGTCCCCCCCCCCCCCCCCCCCCCCCGGTAGAAAGTGAGTGGTATATAACAGAACTAAGGAAAGATTCTTGGAGCCACAAGTCAGAAATGACGACCTTCAGCTATAGGAATTGGACTGTAATTTTGTGGCCCACTTCTAATTTGGAACTAAACATGAACTCAACATGATAACTATTTTTAGTATAAAAAAAAAAATGATAACCATTTTGTCCATGTCCTTTTGTGGAATGCTCTTGTTTGAACGTTAGTATACATTTACTCATCACACCCTTAATTGGTTTCACAGTGTTTAGATTTCCTCAATAAGCCATCAATTTCGTCCATGTAGTCTTTTTTTTTTTTTTAATTTCTTTTGGCAGAAATGTGAAGGTCCCACGTGTAGATAGAACTGTTGAATGAAGAAAAATGGGGGGTTAGATTCCTTTTCTTCTTTATCCTGTGACAAAAGATGACAACGAAATCAGTTTTATATATATATATAGGGATAGGTTATTCTGCCTACTCCTATTTTACCTACCTCTGCCTACCCCTCTCAATGCCGTTAGATTATGATTCCATCCAATGGCGGAGATTTGAGGGATAAAATAAAAATTTTACCCCTTCTCTCTCCCACCCTCCCACCCCTCTCTCTCTCTCCCTACCCCCTCCAGTGTGTGAGACGGCTTCCCTCTCGTCATTTTCTTTTCAAATGTATACTAACCCCATTAAGAAAAATTCCGTTAAGAAGTACAAACATGGCCTTCACCGACAGGTTTGAGCCTCCATCTTAATACTCTCGAAGCTCCCTCTTCTTTTTTCGACGGATTTAATTACCACACCATCCCCATCGTCACCACCTAGCCACAGGTTTGATAGATGTGTGTGTATGTACGCATCATTAGGAGGGCATCCCTGTTATAATAATAGCAAAACGGAGCTATTTCGAGGCCAATATTTGTAGGCAATGAAACACGTATAGAACGTCGCTACAGTTACGGCTTTTCAATTTTTTGGTATTTTGGGGAACTACATAAATTGAAGGTGGGTTATCTGTATTAACATCATGTCCTGAAATCTGTGGACAGAATTGACATAAATAAGATAACGTCGACCACAACTTATCGCACGCAGAAGTGGTCTGTTCCTGACTTGAAATTTAAACCATTTCTAATCCTAATGTGTTGAACATTAGGGCATTGGTTATTTGTTTTGTTACTTTAATGCCTAAGGCTGGATATGGGATTGATCCAGCCCCTTTCTTTGAAATTGGTTATAAGTTTGCGAATGAAATTGGTTTGCTGAAAAAAAATCGACGTGAAAAGAAAATGACGTGAGGGAAGCCGTCACACACACCATCGGAGGAGTAGAGAGAGAGAGGGTGGAAGGGAGGGAGAAGGGGTAGAAGCCGTGCACGCACCAGTGGAGGGGTAGAGAGAGAGGGAGGGGAGGGAGGGTGGGAGAGAGAAAGGGTAACATTTTTATTTTATCCCTCAAATCTCCACCGTTGGATGGGATCATAATCTAACGGCATTGAAAGGGGTAGCCAGAGGTAGGTAAAATAGAAGTAGGCAGAATAAATAATACGTAAACTTTTTTAGCTTTGAATTATCTACATAATTTCTATCATTCTTAAAACTTGACATTCATTCTAAAAATTTTTGAAGCATTCATTTGTGTGTTACTTCACTAAAATAATACTCTTCAATCCTTAATGCAAGATCTAATTAAAGAGTTGATTCTGTTTTTGAATGTAAGATATTTTTTTCATATTTTTAATTTTTTCCCCCTAAGTTTATTGATACTACCTCAAATTGGAGAAGAGGGAATTATAGAAAATGATTAATGTGTTTTAGAAAAAAAAATGTCATATTTATTATAATTAACTAACTAACTTTTTTAATCTAATTAAATTAGTTAAATAGGTGATACATTAGACCAGAGGAGTATAATATGATAAAGGACTTATTTACAAATAACTTAAAATTATAAAAGAGTTTCTTGTCAAGTTTTAAACAAGAGAGCATAAGTCAAAGTTCAAAAAGAGCTTTATATAATTTAGTCTACTATTATGCATGAAAAAAAAAATAAAGCTTCAAAATAAAACAAAAACACAATTTCCAGACAATTCCTATTAAATTCTTCACTATAATAATGACATGCAAAACAAACAACTTTTAATGAAGACTCAGGCACGTCAGATGCAATCACAGATAATATACAAGTAAAGAACTTCAAAAAAAAGTTCATAGCACAGCAAAGCCCACTCACCGTTAATTAGGCGACGTAAATATCAGGGTACAGTGTTGAGCTAAGCAGAATAGACACGTCAACCTAAAGTAGACACCTAGCTAATTATCTGGTGGTTCAAATAACTTACACTGAATTGAAGTGTTCCTATCACGTATTCATCAAGAAGGGTGTAACTTTGTATATGGGTTACTGATATAACGGGTTGTGTCTGTGGTGGGTGTGGCAAACAATGTTGTAACTCAGCATGGCAATAAGTGGCTTCCATAATCCTTGGCCATATAAAAAGCTGTAGGAGAAAAGCCAAACCTCAAGAAGACCTTCTTTGCTCTATCTAAAAGTAAGGCAGTGATGTGACATCAACCTTGGCTTATAGCATTGATTGGTGCATTTACAACTTTAAATTTCCTTTTGGTAAAAGCTGTGTCGGTGAGTGTCATGAAAGATCAGACCTTAAATTTGCAGGGGAACTCGGTTACTGTAACGTATATGGTGAAGATAAACCCCTGGCATGTTGGCTCTCCATCTCAAGATGCATCAAGGATTTGTGTCTCTGATATCGGCTTCTCTTGCCGGCTAATGCTGCGAAAAAAGACATAAAACACATGCTCAACGAAAGCAAAGAATTTAAGGATCAAACATCCCATGAGAGAGATGCTTCAATCGTGTATCAAGACTTTTTGTGTATATTTTAACTAGACATTCCCGTATTCACTCAGACTGAATAGGCTAACCGATTAGGACCTAAAATTATTTAGAAAACTTGTGATTTATTACTCTTGACTTCAAGTATATGTGAACAGAATCTATAGATAATACCGCAAACTTGGACCAAGGAAAAATCATTTTTACCAGCACAAAGTATCCCTGTTGCAGCAAAATTTGAATATTTCCATTTTCCACAATGGGACAAGACTGTAACAAAAAACAGCGAAGCTTGCAGCCCCTAAAACGGTCAAGTGGCCACAACAAAAGGATTGACTTTAAATTGCTGCCACGTCTGAAAATTGTCTCAAGTTTGATGTAGGAAAAATGGAAATTATTGGTCATATTCAGATTGAGTACTATTCAGTAACTGAAGATTTTGAACCGACGAGCATATTGTTCCTTCACAAGTAAATGGATCGAACATGGCCCATTTACAGAAATCCAAAAAACTGCAACAGTGACATTACCAAGAATATTCCAATAGGTTTTTGATAAAATAATAATGGTGCGTTTAACCAAGGATATTCATCAGAAGGTACTGGACAAAATCATGGCCTTCAAAGATTCCCCAGGAGCCATATTTTGAAGTAATAATTTGACCAGTTTACATGGATGAGTTTCACAAACAAGCAAGAAAAGCATAAGTAGAGCGGGGGTCAAAAGTCTACCAAAGAAGTATGAAGAAAAATCTTACGTAGGATTGATCATCAAATGGAAATTCAAGTCAGAAATCATGTGTCTTGACTATAACAATGAGATTCTCATAAGCAAACTTTACAAGGATTTATACTGAAGTTGCATGATGCCACCTCCAACAAAAAAATTTACAGATTCGCTCATGTTGAAAATACATATATATTCTGCATAAAAAAGCCAAGCCTCTAGGTTCAAAGTTATTAATCCTCCTTATATGCAAAAAAGTATATTTAGTTCAAAGTAAACAGTAACATAAGGAAAAAAAACCACAGTTAATGATACTGCCAAATATATTTGAAACAATAAAAATGGCTTGCCAAAACCATAATGCAAATGAGGTCATACTTACACATTAATTCATGGGGAAGACCAAAATCATATTCGTTCCTTCTCCTCCTGACATAAATATATACCAGCACCAAGACCCCACAGAAAACAAAAAGGCATGACAAGCCTATTGCAACTTTTCCCCAAGTAGATAGTCTTCCATTCTTCCACAGTAGAGGACATGCTGGCAGAGACGGCACACCACACAAACCTTTGTTGCTAGAGAGACTGAACGAAAAAAATTTATCGTCCAAATTATTTATTGACTATTACAAAGGACTACAACTTTGACAGAAGAAAACTATCCCATGGTTGTACCAAAAAAAACAAATCTTATGTTGAAACACTATTTTTGCACCAATTAGAAGCCTAACAAAATACGTGAGTCTGAAAAACTTGCATTGGAAACCTGATTTATGTCATTTATGATAAAACTCCATGCCCAGTAAAACAAAAACCAATGGCAGAAGTCAAATTTTCTACATTGTCATTCAATCAAGAAAACTGAGCATCACTCAAGGCGGGACAGTTTTTATAAATAATCCGAATTTTACTTCAGTTTTCCAGATATATACAAATTGAATAAACTTTACATGAGAAAAGTAGGTGGGTATTAGAATCCACAATGGATACTGAGAAAAGGCAGAACGACTTTTTATGTAAGAACATGCATTATGATTTATGTGCCTCCTTCATCATTCAAAGCTGATAACGATAAAACAGTGAGCTTAGACGGGACTTTTGTGGCTCTACATGCACGTAATTTAAACAGAGACAGATAGAATGATCAGCCAAACAGGGATACCATCCACGAAAGATAAATTAACCAAAATTCCATTCTGAACAGTGTTATGCAAAAACTCAGGTTAAAGTAACATACTCAAAAGCTCCCCCATGCACACCAATTGAATAAAGTCCTTCTGGCACTTGTCCTTCCAGAAAGTTATCATTCAATAGGCTGTTAAAATAAAGTGGATTAGAAAAACAAACAACAGGGTCCAAGGCAATACGGTGATACAAGTTAACATATATACTCAATCTATCCATATAAGAAGGAGATACATGAGTCTCATCTTTAAATTCTGAACACTTTAAACCCAAGAAAACTGCTAATGTAACAGCTTCATGTCTGTGGTTTCAACGTTCAAGTGGCCTTTACAAAAGTAAGATATTAAGAATGCTTTCCTCCATGAAGATGTTTAAGAAGAGATTTGAATGAAGCAACAAAGGGAGTTTGTTGCTGCCAGGAGAGCAAAGTAGCATGCAATTTAAATAAATCATTATATAATTTAAATCTGCGTTGGGCATGGTTTAGCAGGTTTAGCAAACTAGTTACACCCTTGGAGCTTCAAAGGTGTGGAGTGGATTACTGTTTGATAATTATAGTCCTATGTGGGGAAATATATTGACTGTTTATGTAGATGATGCTGTGAATTTCGCAGATGATGGCCAAGGATTTTCCAACTTAAAATCACCTCAAAGCTAAGGCTTGGGCTTGTGGTAAGTTTTTTTCTTGGCGTTGATGCGACTAGGTCGAATTTATCTCATTAATCATCTATCTCTAGGAGATAGCTTCACTTTCAAGTTTTCATATTTTAAACATTATGAATAAAGGACGACACAAAGGCCGAAGAAAATTTCTCCCTTCAAGTCCTAATTTTTCGAATATTTTACCCATGACATTTTTGAGATTTTAATAAACTATCAACAAGTTTAAGAAAAGTGTATCCAAGCAAATTCCAGAACTAGATGCCAATCACTCTATGTTTATTGCCTTATGAAATAGAAAGAGAGAGTTAATAGATAACACAATGGATACTTTACACAAGCTGCAAACTTGAAGAGGCTAAACTGTCTGGTATGGAACCTGTTAACTCATTCTTGGACAAATCCCTGGTGCATACGTCATAAAGAAAATAAATTAGTATTGCATAATAACAAGGTCGTTTTTTTCAAATTTCTCCTTTACACAGATTAGATTGCTGTGCTATAATTTTTTTAAAAGGAACAAGTAACTCTGCTATCCATGTGGCATGAGTAGTGGCTGACAAACAATTCTGCAAGAAAGATATGTGGACTCTGAAAATATCAGAATTTTCAGAGTAATGGCAAACTCCTTAAAAGAGTAATAATTCTAGCTTCTAAGTAAATGATACTTCAGTGCATAATGATATAGAAAATTGATTGTCATTCACTGAAGAAAGAGCTCCACTAGGTTGAGTTTTATGAATTTTCATAAAATCCGAAACATAACAAAGCCTGGTAGAAAGACTTGGTAACAAATATAACATCAGTAATGCTTACACTCGTATCAGGGATTTTTGCCCAAATCCAGAAGGTATTGAACCCCACAGAGAATTAGAACTTAAGTTCCTGTAATTTTTAAGAGAGATTACTAGATGATTGAAAAGAACATAAATATGAGTTTATGCAGACAACATGTTCTTGAAAGCATACATATGACGAACAATGATCTTCTACAGAAGATTTAAGGTGGATCCAAAATTTTGACCAGCATGATTAAGAGAGAAATGTTTTATAGATAATGAATGCAGGTATATGATCATGGATGACAACGAGAGAGAAACAAAAATTAAATAAAGACATTATGAAGGACAAAAAATTAATGCAAGGATAACTATAAAACTTTTAGCTTCTAATGCACGTTATAATGCTATCAGGTATTACGTAGTGCCACTGGCTGGATGATTCGATCAACATAGTTGAGAAAATTTTAAATTTGAAGTTAAATAACATAGCCACCAAATGAGAGAACAAGGTTAACGGAAACTTGGAAGAATAAAAAAACAATCCATTTCAAAATAAACATTGTTGTTGTTCTAATTCAATGACACGGTAAGGAAAAAAGGAGAGTATAAAGAAAACTGATGGTTCTGACTGCTGTTTAAATCACCTAAACAGCAAAGGCGCTAGAAAGCTTTTAGCCCCCCAAAAAAAATCTGAACTTATCATATTTCTTACTGAAGAGTTATGTAATAGTTAGCCTCAACATATCTAAGTTGTATAGTAATTAGTGATAGATGTCTGGCATTAGTTTATATGAACTTTTAGCAGCTGATACTTACAGGCTTACCAAGTCTGACAAAAGACTAATCTGGTCACTTATGCACCCTTTCAAACCTTGACTACCAAGATCTCTGTAGTTAACATTGAAATAAAGATAAAATCAAAGTCATGTAAAAAGAATTATAAGTTAAAGGGAAAAAAACATGAAACCTCTGCCTATTCTTCCATTCTTTTTGTGGAACAATAATTTTTATAGGGTTAAGGGGCAATTTTGCCCCAAAAGTTTTCACTGAAAGACAATTTTGTCTCGAAAGTTTGCACCTTAACAAAAATAAAGTGAATGATATATGGACTCTTAGCTCGGCATATTTGGTCAACCAACAATCAAAATTAACTGAGATAATGGCCAGGGCAAAATTGCCCTTCAACCCATTTTTATATGCATGTCGGTAAATAGTAGTTTCACCCATGATCCTCTACCTAGCTTCTTCGCCCAAAAAATGTGTTTTATTCTAGTTGCAAATCATAATAGAATTCACAAATTAAAAGAAAATGTTTTTCCCCCCACAATCTTGCTTACTAAAGCCAAAATGCGTACAACCAGCTATATGACTGCTTTTATTCTACTACCACATGAATATTTGGTGAGTGGAAGAGTCATTATGGATGTACCATCAATCCTATTCCAAAATTCAATTTATAAATGTAAATTAAAACTTTAAAGAAGAGTAAGACATGCTTACATTTGACTTATCACGAGGGAAGCATGATTCTTATCCATGCGGCAGGTGACTCCCTCCCAAGCATCCCAATTAGTAGGAGCACAAGGATCACCATTCCAACCCATTCTATCAGGAACACGAAGTGACTCTTTCAATGCTTTCATGGCAATTGCTGCAAAAGGGTCCCTAGTTAATCACATTAACATTAGCATTGTATTGCTAACTTCCCTTTTCCTCCTCCCCCCCAGTTGACGTTCTATTGACTTCATAACAACTTACAAGCATGATTTCAGATGCCGAAGAAAATTCATATCTCTGAGTAAATGTAACCAAACCAATATATGGTAAATGCGCCAACAGTTCAGCAATATACCTTGTTCCGGCACGGTGGACGGGTCACTGGGAATCAAAGCATAATTTTCAAGCCCACTAATCAGAGGGGCGCCAACTGCAGCGACAAGCTTCACAGTCAACACACTGCTGCTCAAATTCCTTACTATATAGTGCCAAGTAAACGCAGCAAAGGTTCCCACCTGCTTGTATATGTCAATCCTAGTTACATTCTTGTCATTGATGAACACATCGAACACCCTATCCCCTGCTTTCTTCACACTCGAATCAATTTCCGCAAAATGCAACCACACCAAGTAATCCAACTTGGCGTCCACATTCAAATTGTACTCCAACACACCATCTTCTCCACCAACGGTCACCGCGGACTGGTATAACTTCATCGGGAAGTAATTGGGCTTCTGTTCAGTTCCTCTTATGGTGTTCCTCGTAGATAAAGCTCTTACACCGTCGCGATTCCGGTGACTCGATTCACCGAAATTTGATCGGAATTCGGAATCGGACTGCCACGACCTACCAAATAGATCAGTGTCATTGCTGAATCCGGGACCCCATTGCTCAGTCCCGCAAGATAACCTCCCATAATTGACGAGAACGTGCGTATTTCCTATGCTCGTCGAATCATAAGACATGGAATCAACTTGTTCGAGCTCGAGGGAAGAGATAACCGGAGGATCAGTGGCCAAACTGTAAAAGCAAACATCAGCCTCACCGTCTGTGACGTAAACAAACAGATCAGAATACGCACCCCCAAGAGCTACAGATTCAGGCCAGGGGGATCGCCAGCTGAAGACAACAGTGCCCTCGACGGCGACATCAAAAGAAGGAGCATGAGACTTGCCATCGTAGTTGTCATAAACAACAAATGCGCGAAGGAAGTAACGACCGGAGGGTAGAGTAGGGATAACGTAGCAGTTCTTCTTGCCGTGAGAGACAGGGAAGAAGCGAAGGGTCTTCTCGTAGGGGTAGTTGAATCGGAGTGGCTCGGATACGACGGAGGAGACGCCGCCAGTGAAGAAACGGTCGGAGAGCCAGGTGGTATTGAAGGGGTCACTGGAGTTGGTGGGGCTACCGCAATCAATGTGGTAAGACAAACCTGTGAAAAGGATTAGGGAAAAAGAAAGCATAATCAGTATGAAGACAAGCCAAGTGATTGAATGATTAATATAACGAAAATGAGAAGAGATTGAGAGGTTACCGTAAGGGTAAGGGGAAGAAAAGGAGGTGGAGATGGTGGTGGAGATGAAGACGAAGATGAAGGAGAAGACGAAGAAGGGAAGTGACATTTTCACGGTAGTGAGAAGTGAGTGAGAGCGAGAGTGATAACGTAAAAAGGAGGGAAAGTGGTCAATGGGTCAAATGGGAGCAGAAGGATGGTTTCATTAAAAAAACCGAAAAAACAAGAGAAAAGGAGAAAATGGACTGAAAATGTACTTATAAAATGCACCTTCACGAGGGACTAAAGAGGTACTGTTTCATCCGTGAAACTTTTTTAAAAAACAAAAAAAACAGTTAAATAAATTCAAAATTTGGAGATCTCAAATGAAGGATGCCTACTTTTGTCATTTGATCAAGTATATGTAAAATAGTTAACGAGGTGTAGTTGCCAAAAACAACATAACATATTAAATTACTTCCACACTTTTAATAATCCTCCTTTAGGTATTTGTTGGAGTAATTTTATATTTCCTAGTATAAAATGTTTTAAAAATGATTACTTATTAATTAAATTTGAATTAATTAGGGTTTAATGTTAAACAAAGGAATTTTTTATGCTCATATTTCGTTTTTCCAAAATATTAAATTGTATTTGATCTTTAAAATAGAGGGAGTATAACATATTGTGTGTATGTTGATCATTAATTTTTTTTTTTTAAAGATTCCTTGTTTGTTTTGGCCGCTGGAAATTTTAAAAGGTTTTTTCAATGAACTCCTGTAGTACTTAATATAAATATAATTAATTTTTTTAGGAAGATTAAGAAAGTTAATTAAATTACTTTAAAATATTTATATTTATTATTTTTAAAAAAGTATTTTGTCTAACTTATAAACTAATATATAATTTAAAGATACATAATATATGATATAATTAAATAATTTATTTAGTTTTTTTAATATCTCTAAAAAAAGGCAATCATGCCTTATATTTAAATAATAAAAAGAAATTTATTTAGAGTCAGTATATCTTAATTAATTGAACCATCATTTTCTTTTTGAATTGACAAACATGAAGAGGGGAAACTCAGTTCATAATAAATAGGATTAACTCCAAATCAAGCTTATACAATGTGTGATATTAAGGAATGAGTTTAATGAAGAGCTAAATTGGCCAACATATTTTAAGGAGGTACCTAGACTAGAGTAATCTAGTTAGTTGCATGAGACTTCATTTGTTTTTACCCATCGTACTTAAGTTCAACTGGTAAAGGGGTCGAACACTCTCACCAAAGAGAGATGGTTCAATCCTGGAGTTGGTCAAGGTACTGGGGGAGGCATCTTAGTTCCTAGGTGTCTAGGTTAACGCCGGCAGGTAATAGACGACTCGTTCTACCCAATATCAGTATCATCTAGGAGGAAGAGAGATTTTACCCTGCTCTTGGATCGTAGGTGAACCCAACCCCTTTTCTAAAATTTATTTATCAAAAAAAAAAAAGGACTTCATTTGTTTTTTTTTTTAAATGCAAAAGTTGGAATAATTAGGAGTATTAGGTATGGTGACTTTTCAAAATAAGTCAAATTTAGGAAATGTGCATGCATAGATATTTATATTTTTAACCACTTTTGTTCAACGTCAGTTAGCATCAAAGGATTTCAGGCCAACGAAATAATGGAGGGAATGTAACTACTACAACGACTAGAGTTGAAATCGAACCGAAATTAACTACCCTAGTTGAATTGGTTGGGAATAATGGACTAATTAATTACCAGCCCTTCCTCTACTGGTAATTAGTTACTTCTTCAAGTTAATTAAATACTCTATAGAGGTTTCACTTTTACATAGGGGCATTTTTTTCTTTTTGTTACAATTTACATAGAGAATTTAAGCAGACTGCACTGTAAGTTAAATGATTATTTGTTTTTTGACCGCGAGTTAAATGATTATTACTTATAGCTTGGCATTTTATAAATTGTACTCGTATATTATATGTTGATACTTAATACTCTCTCCCATCCTTTTTATAAGATCCCAATAATCAAATAATACCACTCTGATTCTATTTATAAGTCCCTTTTGACCAAAACACACATACCAAGAGAAGTTAGTTAGCTCAATGATTATGGAGTAAATTTTCAACTTTGCTCTCATTTATAAATTGATATCTTTCAATTTTTTTTCTTTTCTCTCTATTTTCATTAGGTATCTTTTAACTCTTTCTTCTCACTATATTTTCATTGGTATAATTAATATAGGTAAAATTGTCACAAACTCATTGATTACCTGAAAGAGGACTTATAAATATGATCAAATTTTTTGGTCAAAAAGAACTTATAAATAGGACCAGAGTGACACAAGTTAATAAAACAATTAAAATTAGTTAAAGTGTCAATATCATTTTTAGTCCCTTAAATTTGTCATCATTTTAGTTTTAATCTCTCAAATTTCAAATTATAAGTTTTAGTTCCTTGATAGGTAAAATGATCTAGATTTTTATTAACTTATAAAGACTAATATTTTAAATGAAATGAAACTTGAAGGACCAAAATTAAAATAAGGGCAAACTTAAGAAACTAAATATTGTATTAACCCTTAGTTAAAAGTAATAAATACTTTTTACAATAATTAATATAAGTGTCAGTTGACTTTTTTTTTAAAAAAAAAGGAGATCAAGAAAATAGAATAAGTTACATAAAAGTATTTATCTTTATCGTTTTTCTTCAAACTAATTTGTTTGGCTTATAAAGTGGATTGTATATAATCTAATGATGCACAACATATACTATTATTAAGTACTACCTCCGGTCCTAATTATAAGAGCTAGTTGACTTTCTTTGGAGAGATTAAGGAAACTAAATGAGCTACTTAATCATTTCATATGTTAAATATTATTGGATTATATATTAGTTTATTAGTCAAATTAATAAGTTTGAATAAAAAAATAAAAATACTTTAAAGTAATTTAACTAGCTTCCTTAATCCCTCCAAAAAAGTCAACTAGCTCTTATAATTAGGACTGAAGGGAGTAGTTTATTTAGCTTAATTAATATCTCTTAAAAAAATTCAACTGACTCTTATATTAAAGACCAAAGGTAGTGTGTAAAAATGAACTCTCTTTTTTCAAGTATGCCCCTAGTAAAATCTCAAATTTTCATTCATAAGACTTAGATAATCCTATGAAGGAAATATTTAGTTGTAAAAGGAAATTAGTGAATAATGCTTTAAATAAGAAAGATTATCTAACATAATTCAAAAAGTCAAAGTTTAATTAAGTCTAATAAAAATATAATTAAGCAATTATTATTATTCAATTATTTTAGAAAAGATAAAATAATAAAGTAAGTAGAGGTTAAATGAGAGTATTTAATTTTAATTTTAATTATGTCTGTAAAGATAAATAAATAATAAAATAAAAGAGGCTAAGCGGTATCACATAGACTAAATAAGGAGAAAAGAAAGTTCTTAGGGCCCTTTTGTAGTCTGGAATTAGTTTTGATGGAAACGAAGATTGATATGGAAATAAGGTTTGAAATGTCATGGAATTGAGAGATATTTTTTAATTAAAATGTGTATTATTTTATTTAAAAGACCCAATGCCCTTCACCCTTTTTCAATCCAAAGAACTAAGGACCCATAGTGTGTATTTAGGATAGCAGTGAAAAAAATGATTTATTTACAATTTGACTCGTGGACAAATAAGATTGAGTAAAAATCTAATTGTGAAATATGATTTATATTTGAATTGGTAGTAGTATAAATAACTTTTATGAAATTGAAACTTCTTTAGAATAACGATAACATAAGTGGATTTTGAGATAATTATAAGAGAAAAATTAAAACCAAAATTATAAAAAAGTGAAAAATGCTAACTTAGAAAATTTAACAATGCTAAAATGCATAATTTGATCAAACAATATTACATATGTAACTAGATCACAATTTTGGTCTCTAATTACGTCACGAATTTGATTCATTTAGATTGAAGGTGTTGTAGCATAATTAGTTGAGAAAGGTTCTTTATCTATACTAATATTATCTACACGAGCTATATGCCAAAGGAGTAATTTATTTTATTTTAACATTCAAAGTTGCTATAATGCTCTTCTTTCAATGATTACTAGTAGTCGTGGGTTCGTGCTTGATTTATTTAATTGCCACTTAGGGATATTATTCATTATCATATTGCCTTATTTTATTTTCCGCGGTTTAATTATATTTTTTAGTAGAGGCCATATATAGAGTTATTTATTCTGTTGGGATTTATTTATAGTATACCTTTTTTATGGGTTTTGATGAGACCTTATTGCAATTTATGTTTAATATTTGTTTTGTAGGCATAATTATAGTTATTTATAAATAATTACTTGTAGTGAAATTCACTGTTGTGGCCCTATTTTAAGCTCCTATCAAAAGCATAGGAGGGGGTGTAATTCTTTATATATATATATATATATATATATATATATATATATATAATGGTAGGGGAAGAGGGTAGAGTTCGAACTCTGAATATGAGGAGGGAAGTCAATTAATACTGACTCTCATGTCATTGCACTACTAAAGTGCTTGCTGGAAGGGGTATAATTCTGTGTGAGAGAGAGTGAGAAACAGAAAAGGTAGCATTGCCCGATTGGTAGTTAATGAGTGAATCTTTATGATTCTACCAAACTGCGACTTGGAGGTGAGGTACATTTATTAGGTGACAGTAGGTTGCTAGATGGAAACTAAATATAAATTCAGATTAATTTTGATTTTACTATAATCCATTTTTAAGCTAACATGCTACATGAACAACATCAACTACTTTTTTAATGTTAATCCCACAAGAACAACATCAACTACTTTTTTAATGTTAATTACGTAATGAGTTTGGAAGAAGATTTCTTCATTATCAACTTTTTCATTATCTCTCATAGGCTGATCCTGGTCGTTGAAATCTTGATTCAAGGGTCTAGAATTCATTTTAGATCCTTGAATTAAGATTTTAACGGTCAAGATTTGTTGATGATAAGGGATAGACAGAAAGATGATGATGAGAGGATCCAAACTCGATAAGTTTCGATATAAAACACTCACGTCATAATATAAACTTTCTAGTCCTTGATTATTTATAATGTGACAGAATATACTCCCTCCGGTCCTAATTATAAGGCATAGTTGACTTTTTTGGAAAAATTAAGGAAGCTAATTAAATTACTTTAGAGTATTTTTATTTTTATTTTTTTCTTCAAAGTAATTAGTTTGACTAATAAACTAATATATAATCTAAAGATATACAATATATAAAGTGATTAAGTAACTTATTTAGCTTCCTTAATCTCTCCAAACAAAGTCAACTATGCCTTATAATTAGGACCGGAGGGAGTATAAAAGAAGCCCAACTAACTTGAGGTTTTTGTTTGGTCAAAACACAACATTAGTCTCCAACTCATCAAAACTTCATCTAAATATGGTGAGTGGCACTGTCATTGGGGCATCTTGCCTTTAACCCGAAGCAACTCTAGTTGATACCACAACAACTATATATATGTTGTGATAAAATATACATATTGTTAATAAAAAAAAGGTTCAAGAAACCTCTTTATGCTCTGCCTCTATATTAAATCCCAACAAAATATATATAGCCGGTTCTTGTTTATAGCTACTTATCATAAACACATTCATATAAGATCCTGCCCAACGTCGCACATGGGAATGAAAAGGTTTTGTTACTCCTTAATTGAGGCTAAATTGATATTAAATATTTTCTCTGATCTTTAATATAAGATCCAATCAACATTTTTTAATAGAAATTAAAAAAGTTAAATAAATTACTTTAAAGTCTTTATGTATTTTCATCATCTTTCTCCTTATTAATCTGTCTAACTTATAAACAAATATGGAATATAATAATACACAACATATCCTAAATTAAGTAGTTTCTTTAATCTCTTACAAAAAAATCATTTGTGTCTTATATTAAGGACTGAAAGTAGTATCATATTATAATCAAATAATGTTAAGGAGGTTGCAAATTTATTCCTCAAAAAATAAAAAATAAAAAGAGAGTATTTAACCCAACACCATTATATCACAATGTGATTATTAATATTCATCAATTGAGATTTGAGACTCAATTTGTAAGAAAAACACCTGTAAAAATATAAAAGGGCCTTATTAGTTTGAATCACGCATGCCCAATAAAGACATAACAACTTGCTCCATAGCTAATTATACCCAAAAAAGCTTTTCACTAACAAGATATGTATTGGAAAGTTCACATCTTCATGATTCCCATATCTCTATAGTCTTTCACAGTTTGTTTAAATGCCCTTGTATTTGTAGTCATTCTTAATGAATGAAATCCCATTCCATTCAAAAACATGACAACTTGCCTCTATTAAACAAATCCTTCTTACAAAAAAGTAGGGGGAAAAAACCACAATAGATGCAGGGGGAGGGGGAAGAGCTTCGAACATTCTACAATTTGACGTGTTTATACCAGCATCGGACATTGCCAAACAGGCGATGATAACTTAAACTCTCTTAAGAACAAGCGATTTGAGACTTTTGCTAACATACACTTCCACATAAAATGCAATCATATTTCAATGCAACCCCATAAACACAACACAAATGAGGAGATCCAAATTTGAGGATGAAAATGGTGATTAGAGCTCTCAAAAACAACTTTTCAATTGTAATTATGGTGTACGAGATAAGTATATAAAAAGAGTTTTTTTTTCCCCATTTACATGAGTAAGTACTTTTGGAATCTGTTTTGGTGTAGAATACAGATGTCATAGCTAGGTGGGTTAGTACGTTGATATTGGATCAATAAGTTCGCTTCGGGCAGTGGTGGAACGCCTTTATGGCCAGTTGGGCCCTGACTGATCTTATAAAATTTGTTAAAATATATATGTATTTATTATATGATATTTTATTTGGCCACAAATTTGGTCCCAACTAATTTTTTATATTCTCTGTAAGGATAATGTTTGTTTCATTACTTATTAGGCTGTGAGAAGAAAGTAAAATTCTTATTTGAGATACCGAAAAGATTAGTATCATCTTATATATTGTTTTAATTTATAATTATATGTTATTATTTGTTTGTATTTTCCAAGTTATTTGATACTATTTAGTAAATATTCCATCTGGTCTTTATTTAAAGAAACAACTAACAATTCTCACAAGTCAATAAAACCGGTTAAAGTAATTAAATTTGTCCTAAAATTTAAGTAATTTTCAATACTATCCATATTAATTACACTAAACTCTAATATTATATTAATTATTACTCATTTTTTTCCTAAAAAAAGAATAATAATTAATTTTTATTAATTATTACTCTCTCTCACTACCTTTTTAATTATGGGTATACATGGAAAAAACATTTAATACTATTTGGAAACAAGCAAGTGTTTTATAAAAAGAACCAAATATACTTGTTAGTTGGTACCTTATAATAAAAATTAAAGAGAGTAGTTCAATATGTTTATTTTTTTGACCCGAGCTAATTTTTTTTTTTTTTTTTTTTTTCTGGATCCGCCACTGGCTCTGGGTATCTATGAGGTAAATAACTAAGAGAATGTGGGATCACTGTACACAAGGGAGGCTTATGCCTGAGGGATGATGTGTATGCACAGTAATGACAGTATGTAAATAGTTCAGAGTTTAGAATATGTGTACTTTAAGGCTTAACCTCTATATTTATAGAGCGTACCTTAGGTTGAGTCTCGTGGGCCCTGTGATTTGAGGCTCTAGTATCATAACTATCAGATCTAGATTTAGATCATCCTAGATTATAGATAAGATAGGATCCCTCTGTATTATAGGAAAATCCTGATGTACATTATACTTCTTATTGGACCATCCGTGTATTGAGCCTGATGTGGGTCCGTAATAGAATCCTCAAAGTCATCCCAAACAATCTATCATTGAAACTAGTGATGTACTTGAATTGGAAGAGAACAGAGTGCGTCTATATATATATATATATATAAACAAAGAATGTGTCTATATATATATATATATATATAAACAATGAAGTAGTCATCGTCGTTGTGTGCAAGGACGGACTTAGGGGGCTAGGGGTGGCCCCCGCCCCCCTTAAAATTACAGTATTCAACCCAAATTTCTTGAAAATTATACTTTAGCCTTGTAAAACTTTCATTTTTTTTTCACTTTAATCCTCATTGAATGTTTGATAAACGGACTAAAATGAAAACATTAAAATTATTATAGGGCTGAAGTACAATTTTATAAACACCTAGTTCTATTTTATAAATTTCGCCCCTCCTAATTTTAGTTCTCAGTTCCGTCCCTGGTTGTGTGTATGCATGTTCACGTGTTAGAGCGGAAAATAATGTGAACACGGGAATGACCTCCATCTGGCCCCCATACTCTGCAAGTTCTACCTAATTTTCATAGAAATCAGACCATGGAGCGTAACTGCGTAAGTACTTGTCGCCTTGTGCGTTAGTTGCGTCGCAGTTAATTCCCTTTGTTTGTTCAATTTGTTTTAACTTTATATGTTGTCTTGTTGTGTTGTCTTTTTTCAAAACTCCATGTACATGAGAACTTCGCAGTTAATTCCTTCACTCATTGATTCTTTTTGAGGGAACAACAATAATGTGGGTAGAGTAAGAATAATTTACAAATATGAAAATAATGTATTTCCTTTGGTCTTAATTATAAGAGGTAGTTGATTTTTTTGGAGAGATTAAGGAAGCTAATTAAATTACTTTAAAATATATATTTTTTTATTTTTTTCCAAACTTATTAGTTTGACCAATAAACTAATATATAATCTAAGAATATTTAACATATAAGATGATTAAATAACTTATTTAGCTTTCTTAACCTCTCCAAAGAAAGTTAATTAGCTCTTATAATTAGAACCGGATGTAGTATTATCTTTAGGAACCAGATCAATTCCTCAAATATATTTTATACAAAGAACCGGAGGAGTATTAATTACTCCATTCAATTTTAAATATAAGACTTATTTATCTAATTTAATTAAATTAAAGGAGTCTGTTAATATTATATGCATTTTTTTAAAACATTTATCTTCCTTAATTTCTTCATTTCTTTCCTATTTTATTATTGTTGAGGAATCACAAAAGTAAATTATAAAAAAAAATTGACAAATATAAAAAAAAATATGACGTATTTAAAACTAAAATCACTACTCAAATATTTCATATTATAAGGACTAGAGGGGGTTTTGATTAATATTAATAGGATAACTTAAGATGGGTTCCTGGAATATAATTTTGGAAAAATAACAATGAAGTCGCAAGTAGATAAAAAATATAAAAAAAGCTCCAACCCTAAATCCCCTCTCAAAAAAGCTTTTAGGGACTTTTTTTTTTAATATTAATTATGAAATTCCTCTTGCAAAAAAATCTTATTGTTAAAATAACTTTCCTGTTGTCAAAATGACTTTATTAGTTATTAAAATGTCCTTATGAAAATTTCGTTGTCAAAATGGCTTTTCACGTTATCAAAATAGTTTTTTTTATTGCTAAAAATTTTCCAGTTTTCTAAAATTCTACATGCTTGAAGAAAAACTCGAAAAATTGTTTATAACAGGAAAAACCATTTTGACAACAAAACAACCATTTTGCCAACGAAATTCTTATAGGGATATTTTAACAACTAATACAGCAATTTTGATATAAAAACTTTTTTATGAGAGGAATTTCATAATTAATATAAAGGATAAATGATTTTTTCAGTCACTTCACTGGAGATAGAGTTACCTCCACTGGCCCTAAAATTACGTCGTTTTAGATTAATGAGGGGTGCTTCTGTAATTTTGTTTATTTTTTAAATCATATTAATTTCATTGAAACACTCTCCATTAATTCACCTAAAATTACTAATATACACTTCATTAATTCAAAACGACGCAGTTTTGAGATTAGTGGATATAACTCTATCTTCAATAATTGAAGAAATACTTTTCCCTAACATAAAATTGTCCCTAAATTTTTTTGTGAGGAGATTTTTGAGATTAAGACTTTTTTAATATTTAACTTGATTGATATTTTCCCTATAATTTTCCATGACGATTCTGACCAAATAAACGCACATCAGATCACAGCCGTTCATTCTGAATCCCATACGTGATCACCCACGGGAGTCACCAATCATCATTAAACGACAGGGTTACCAGGTACAGGAATATTTACTTCCGATGTCTACGAGTACGAGATGAGCCGGCGCGCCACGATTCCCACGTCAACACTCGCTCCCAAGGTCTAACCTCGCCCCTTACTCATCATTCACGCGTCTTTCCAGCCTGGCAAAATCCCTCCATTTCGTTTTGCGGGCCCCACAACACCACACCCAATTCGAATTATTATTGAGAAATTCCAAAAGTACCCTTGACCTTTTAAGGCACCAAAATGCCTTACCATTTCTCTCTCTTATCTGTTAGCAAATTACTCAACCATGCTACCGACACTCCGTTGCCACACTGTGTTTGTTGTCTTCCTCGTCGCCGTCGCGGGTTTTCCGGCGTCAGATGGCACTGGCGTGCTTCCAGTGTTCAGTGAGGCACCAGCATTTCGAAATGGAAGGGAGTGTCCCAAGACGGCATGGTCGGACCTCGACGAACGAGCTCACAATCCGTCCGTCATACACATCGCGATGACTCTCGATGCCACTTATCTCCGTGGTTCCGTCGCAGGCGTTTTCTCCGTTCTGCAGCACTCGTCTTGCCCGGAGAATGTGGTGTTCCACTTCATCGCTACAACGCACCGGCGTTCGGAGCTTCGTCGGATCATCACTTCCACGTTCCCGTACCTCAATTTCCACCTGTACCACTTTGACTCGAACCTCGTCAAGGGGAAGATCTCCTACTCCATTCGCCGAGCTCTTGATCAGCCTCTCAACTACGCGAGAATGTATCTCGCCAATCTCCTACCAGCCGGAGTACGCCGAATAATCTACTTCGATTCGGATCTGATCGTGGTGGATGACGTTGCGAAGCTCTGGAACATCAATTTGGGGGCGCGTGTTCTTGGCGCGCCTGAGTATTGTCACGCCAATCTCACCAATTACTTCACCTCCAAGTTCTGGTCAAATCCGACCTATGCGGCGTCGTTTGGCGGACGGAAGCCATGCTACTTCAACACCGGCGTCATGGTGATCGATCTGTGGAAATGGAGGGAAGGAAAGTACACCGAAAAGCTTGAGAACTGGATGAGGATTCAGAAGCGGTACCGGATCTACGAGCTGGGCTCGCTGCCGCCGTTCTTATTGGTGTTCGCCGGCGAAGTGGAGAGGGTGGAGCACCGGTGGAACCAGCACGGGCTCGGAGGCGACAATCTGGAAGGTTTGTGCCGGGATCTTCATCCTGGACCGGTGAGCCTGCTTCACTGGAGCGGGAAGGGGAAGCCTTGGCTGAGGCTTGACTCGAAGAGGCCGTGCCCGTTGGATAGCTTGTGGGCTCCATACGATCTGTTTCGTCACTCTCGGTTGTTCTCTGACTTCTAGCGGACGACGGCGATGTTTCGCCACGCGCCGCCGTCGCCCGCCGATGAGTCCTTCGAGTCTTCAACCGTTCGTTGTTGTTCTCCCGTGATTTTTGAGTATGACCAGTGGATAGTGGTGGACACTGTGGACTGTGTGAGTGGGAGTGAAGCTGTGAAACAGAGAGAGTAAAAAGACGAAAGAGGACACAGAAATGCGAAGAAACTAGAAAGGTTACTTGAACAAAACGGCGACGTAAGGAGGTTGTTAGATCATGCATGGTAATGGTATGTACAGAAATAATAATTGACAGAAAGATAACCTGAAAAATAATTTTACAATATAATTGTTTAATTTGTTCTTGGTCATTTGGCAAAAATTATGTTGTATGATTATTTTAGTCTTATATACTTTTGCTGTATGAAAGAGTTTTGGTTTGCTGAGATATATTTTCAAGCAAGGAGATGAAAGTAGGTTGATAATATATTAATATGAGATGAATTTTGTTTTACTTTATATGAACAAACACTTTTGAAACACTCAAAGAGTAATCCCATACATTCATTGTATCATAAGAGTAAGGTCTACGGCCATGATCAGTGGAGAACTTGACTGTGTCAAAGTCAACTCGCCAAATAAAATATTTTTCGTCTTAATGGGAATGCTCTTTGTAGATAGTTATTACTTTTCGTGATTTTAATTATAAGATTTAGTTGATTTTTTTTAAAGAATTAAATAAGTTAATTAAATTATTTTAAAGTATTTTTATTTTTTCTTTAAACTAATTAGTATGACTAATAAACTAATACTATATAATCTAAAGGTACACAATAAATAAAATGATTAAATAATTTATTTAGTTTCCTTAATCATTCTAAAAAAAAATCAATTAGGTTTTAAGGATATTCAAGAAAGTTTTAAGGATCAAGAATTGGGAAGGACAATGGGTAGAAGATGCAGCAAAGATTCAAGATGAAGCCACCAGATGTTTTTTCTGAGATATATACTGCCCCTGGCGTTTTTGATGCAACATGTGCTCAACAAACATTAAATCATATTAATTTGCCTAAATTGTCGGAGATGCAGGTCAAATCTACTAGCATGCGACTTTCAATGGGTGTAATTGAACATTTTTAAATGAAAGCGGATAGTGCACCTGGACCAAAGATTTTCGGTTGATCAGTTTATGCAATGTCATGATCTCAAATATCCTTTGTAATTGGATTAAACGGATTCTGGATGCATTGATTACTCTGAATCAGACTGCATTTCTGAGAGGACGACTTATCACAGATAACATCATTCTTGCTTCAGAATGTATGACAAAGATTCATCAAAGCAAAAAGAGATGATGTGCGATCAAGTTGAATATAGAAAAGGCCTATAACAAGGTTTCTTGGTCTTTTTTGGAACTTGTTCTTCAGATGATGAATTTCCCTCAATGGCTGATTCAGCTTATTATGCAGTGTGTTTCAATGGTACCCTATCAAGTCTTGATCGATGGATCTCCTGGTGCTATTTTTGGGCCCTCACAAGGTTTGAGGCAAGGAGATCTGATTTCTCCTTATTATATGCAAATTTACTTTCTTGTATGATCCATCAAGCTGAAAATTATAGATGGTAGAGAGGTATTAGACTTTCCTACAACACGGAACCATTATCTCATTTTATGTTTGCTGATGATACTTTGCTCTTCTGCCAAGTCATGAGGAGAACTATCATATAGTTAAGGCTTTGCTTACAAGGTGCTCTCTTTTTTCGGCCAGCAAATTAATTATCAGAAATCTATGATGGTTTTTAGTCCTTTTGTTCCTTACAACCTTAAAAAGAAGTTATCTTAACTAATGGAAATTAAATTCCATTCTCAACTGGGAAAATATTTGGGCACATATCTTGATGATCTTAAGTCTGATAGAAGGAGGTTTTCTGAAGGTTAATGTAATGAAATAATAAAGAAAATATACTCTCAAATCAATGTGTTTATTCATATGTCCAATAAGGTATTTATACACAAAAGAGAAGACAAGAGAGTAGTGACTCATTATGATGATTGATTCCCTAATCACTCATAATTCCTATAATTCCTAATTATATGCGATACTAATTAATTATAATATATTTAAACTGATTTATTTCCTAACACTCCCCCTCAAGTTGAAGCATAGATGTTAATCATGCTCAACTTGTTACAAGAAAACATAATATAAATAAATCCAAACAAAATAATTTTCTTCTTCATGAGATCTTGAATCCATCAGCAAGTTCAGCCACATCCAGGAATAGTTCAACCAAATGTCACACTGAGGACATTCAAAAGAAACGATCCAAACACCTTCACCAAGAGTTTGAATAACAAAGACTACCAAATTAAAGTAGAAGCTGCAGCAAATGGTCTCACCAGGAACGATACTCCAAACGTCTCAACAGAGACAAACACTAAGGAAACACCTCACCAGAGGCAAAGAACAACCAGGTCACACAAGGACCCCCAAACTCCTCATAGAGGACGCAAAGCATGGCATTCAAGACAAAACAGCACTTCACGAACGTGCTAGAAAACGTAACAAACGAAGAACCCAGCCACTAAAGACAAGTGAACGTGCACGAGACAAGATGCCGACTGTACTGAAATAGTAGAAACCCAGTCTCACAACGCAACCTTCGAAGCAAAGATCCGGACTATACATACCGGAAATGAAGGCTCGACGTCGAAGAATGAAGCACGACCATAAAATGGTCATAACAACCGAACAACAACCATACAATGAGGTACACACTTTCTCTCTCCCCCTGTGAACAGTGACAACATGGTTCACTGTTCACGAAACAACAGACGGAACAGTACAAAAAATATAGCAAATCAACATAAACGGAAAAGAAGGAGCACCACCAAGAGATAACCAAAAAATGGACAGCAACTGAAAATGGCACGAACACACGCGCCAATGACAGCGGCCATCGAAAAACTCAAATTGGCCAAGAACTAACCAAGCTCTAATACCATGTTAACTTTGAGAGAAAAAATATAATTCTTATTTAATCTCTAAATCTGAAAGAGTACATATAAGCCTTTATATAGACAAACTTAGGGCTAAACCTAGAATCTCATAAAATCTAATCAAATCAAAGTAAATCAAACTAATTGAGATATAAGAGGAAATATCCTAAAATAGAAATATACCTATATCTAATTATAATAATCATAATAAATGCATAATATTCTCACACTCCCCCTCAAATTGGATCATGGATGTTAATCATGTCCAACTTGCTTATACAACTTTATACTACTAACACCCCCTTAAGCTTGTACTCCTTGAGTCTCAGAGGCCTATTTAGAGAGCAGCAGATACGAGCAGCAACTGCGATAAGTTTGACGGGCAGCAGCTACAACCAGTCGTTGGATGAGTTGAAGACGACGGGACCAGTCATCTGACAAGTTGAGGAGCATGATGACAAAGGAACTACCACCAACAACGATGACAGCGTCGAAGAGGAGATGAGTTGTTGATGAAGAACTGTGCTCACGAGTTGAGGATGACGGGACCAGTCGTCTAACGAGATGAGAAACACGATGACAGAGGAACTACCACCAACAGATGATGTTGATGAA
Organism: Acacia crassicarpa; assembly: GCA_034222035.1. NCBI lineage: Eukaryota > Viridiplantae > Streptophyta > Magnoliopsida > Fabales > Fabaceae > Acacia > Acacia crassicarpa. Next base: position 39,022,613 of record JAWXYG010000009.1, on the reverse strand, counting down.
GAATTGTGCCGGAAACGACGACGGGACCAGTCGTCGGACGAGATGAGAGGCACGATGACAGAGGAACTACCACCAACAATGATGTTGATGAAGAATTATGCCTCAAACGTTACTAGGGTTGAATAACCTAGCTTTACTTCATAGACAACGATGAACCCACCGTTACTAGAGTTGAATAACCTAACTTTACTTCATAGACAACGATGAACCCACCATTACTAGGGTTGAATAACCTAGCTTTACTTCATAATCAGAAAACGATGATGTCGCCGGAATCTAAAAATCTTGCCAGAAGTGAAAACCTCACAGAAAAGCAACCTCACGGATACAAACACTCTATCTGGCCACTGTCACTGTTCACGCGACAATACAGTTCACGCTACAGTGACAGCTGTAACACCTCATTTTCATCACCAAAAACTCGGTCAAAATATTAAAAATACCTCCAAAAGGTTTAACAATATCCAAATCATTAGATTACATTACCGTTTCAAATAAAGTTTAACCCTTAATCAAAATAAATTTCAGAAAAATTATTTCAGAGTTCAATACAAAGCGGAAGTCTTAGGTTCATGGCAAATAAAATAACATAACTATAGGAGTACAAAAGAGCCTTCATAGCTCACTCCATAGGTGCCTTCCCTTGCTCTCTACTAGGATATTCACCTGAAAAATGTTAATATGGGATGAGATTCCACGTCTCAGTAACTACTGAATATTTCTACCGTACACGAGCAAATAATATATGACAAAAAGATATGGGCTGATTTCAAATATATATGTAGATTCCATAATTTCTCATACAAAATAATTTATACTAATAGTCATCAATATAGAAGGTAATAAAACATATATATCTCAAAAGTTCTCTTCTCATGTCTTTACAGATTATTCATCATTATATCAAATTCTTGAACTGTTCAGAAATGCATTATGCAGTATGCACCCTCCCTTATATCACCTTCCAACCATATACCGCTGACTGGAGCCATAGGCTAACACATAGTCCAATAGAAACTCATTCATTTGACTGAATTGTTCCAAGCTCACCAAAACTTAAGATACACCCGGCCAAAGGTATAGAGCTTAAATCTGGACTATGGCTCCCCTCCTTTAAAATAACTAAGGAGGTGTCACATGTCCCACAACTCCAATGAAATCCCGGCCAGAGGAAAACATGGAAGATGGGGCCCTGAAACAAGTACCATCCACTGTGCACCGAGTGGTGGCATAAATCATTCTTATCATTCAAATCCCTCCTTACTCCACCCATCATAATACAACCGCCATGATGAATATGTTCACTCAAAATAATGCATTATTATACCATAAAGTTTTATACATCAATATGCGTATTTATGAATAGTAAATACTATGCGTATCTGTGAATAGTAAAATACTATGTGTATATGTGAATAGTAAAACACGGTATATATACATAAATAGTAAAAATGAATAGTAAATACTATGCGTATCTGTGAATAGTAAAATACTATGTGTATATGTGAATAGTAAAACACGGTATATATACATGAATAGTAAAAATGAAGAGTACATACGGTATGTATACGTGAATAGTATTATGAATAGTAAATACGGTATACGTGAATAGTAAAAATGAATAGTAAATACGGTATATGTGAATAGTAAAATGAATAGTAAATACGGTATACGTGAATAGTAAATACAGTATACGTGAATAGTAAATACAGTATACGTGAATAGTAACGTACGTATAAATAGTACCTCTGCAAATTTGCAAATCAAAGTTCCCACACCAGATCTTAAAACCATAAATATTTTCTAAATATTCTTGCCAAAATAGTAAACAAACCAATTAATAATCATACATAATTCACAAGTATAAGGAAGAATATTCAGAGTTACCTGTTACTTGCTAATACCCGAATCACCAACCAGCTATTATAACTCTCAAGCAAATATCTCTCTACTCTCTCTCTCTCTCTACCTCTCTCTAAGGCTCTTAGAAGTTGTGAAGAATGAAATGAAATGGAAGGTCTATTTATAGTTGGAAAATGGGTCTTTAAGTGTAATTTTCGTCTCTGGGTCATTTTACGTAATTTTTCCAAAAATATAAAATGGAAACTTTCCCGTGACTTCTTCAGCCGCCCCGTGAAAGTTTTAAAAATTTTTAATAATATAATATTATAATTTAAATAGTAAAATATTATTACGTGGGTCCCGCGTGAATTTTTTTCAAAACTCACGAGAAAGGTTGTCGCTCACGGGAAGTTTGCAGAGAATTATTTTGGCCGTGGGTCCCGCATGTTTTTTTTTTTTTTCCTTCCTTTCTTTTCTCTTTCCGATTCTTTCCTCCGTCACTTTTTATCTTTCTTCATTCATACTACTATATATAATATATTACTATATAATATGTTTATTATATTATTAAAATATATATTTAAATTCTAACCTTAAAAATTTACTCATACTAAATACCTAATAAATCAATTATCATAAATTAATCTATTATAGTTTCAGGTAAAAAAAATTCAGGATGTTACATTTCTCCCCTCCTTAAAAGAAAATTTTGTCCTCAAAATTTCGCTATAATAAGAATTCTAACCTATTTAAATAAATGAGGATAGGTTTGTCGCATGCTCTCCTCCGTTTCCCAAGTAGCATCTCCGGGAGCCATTCCTTTCCACTCGACCTTTACAAGTCTAATGGTCTTGTTTCTTAATTTCTTGTCCCTTGTATCAACAATCCGCTCCGGCTCGGCTTTATACGTCATGTTATCCTTGAGTTCTACCTCTTCTACTTCTATAATGTGGGAAGGATCCGGTTGGTATTTCTTCAGTTGCGATACATGAAAGACATTGTGAAGATTTGCAAGCTGTGGAGGTAAAGCAATTCTGTAAGCTACTGGTCCAATTTTCTCCAAAATCTCATAAGGACCCATAAAACGAGGTGAAAGCTTCTTTGCTCGTATTGCTCTACCAATGCCAGTCATTGGTGTGACTCTTAAGAATACATGTTCGCCCACCATGAACTCCAACGGTCGTCTTCTCTTGTCGGCATAACTCTTCTGTCGACTTTGAGCAGTGAGAAGTTTCTGTTGAATCACCTTAATCTTTTGAGTCGTCTCATCCACAAGTTCTGGACCTATTAAAATTCGCTCATTCAATTCTGTCCAGCAAATAGGAGATCTACATTTTCTTCCATACAAAGCCTCATAAGGTGCCATCTCAATGCTGGAGTGATAACTATTGTTATATGCAAACTCCGCAAGATGAAGATGATCGTCCCAACTTCCTTTTAGTTCGATTGCACAAGCCCGCAACATGTCTTCCAGAGTTTGAATAGTCCTCTCAGTCTGCCCGTCAGTTTGAGGATGATAAGCGGTACTATAACTCATCCGAGTTCCCATAGCATTCTGCAATGCTTTCCAAAATCGTGAAGTGAATCGTGGATCACGATCAGATACGATGCTATTCGGTATCCCATGCAATCTGACAATCTCCTTCATGTAGATCTTTGCTAGTCTCTCCAATGAGTATTCTGCTGCAATTGCTAGAAAATGAGCTGACTTAGTTAACCTATCGACAATTACCCAAATGGCATTATGTCCGGATGTCGTTAGAGGAAGCCCCATGATGAAATCCATAGAGATGCTGTCCCATTTCCACTCTGGGATATCCAAATTCTTTAATAATCCAGGAGGTTTCCGATGTTCGATCTTGACTTTCTGACAAGTCAAACAACAAGTGACAAAGTCAGTCACATCTTTCTTCATGCCCCGCCACCACCAATTCCGCTTGAGATCATGATACATCTTGGTTGCTCCGGGATGGATAGTGTATTTACTCCGATGTGCCTCTTCTAGTATGAGCTTTTTTATTTCTCCATCATTAGGTATGCACACTTTTCCTTTATACCTTAATATCCCATCTCTATCGATCCCAAATTTCGATTCTTTTCCTTCTTCAATATCTTCCCTCACGTTTAATAGATACTCATCTTCGAGCTGAGCGAATTTAATCTCTTTCCAAATTGTGCTTTCAATAGTTAATGCTTTCATGGTAGCGACCAAACCTGACATTACATCAATAGATGTACTTGGTATCTCCTCGAGCAATTTATGTTCTCTGATCATCATCTGGGCTACATGGATTGTCTTTCTACTTAAGGCATCTGCTACAACGTTCGCCTTTCCTGGATGATACTTCAATTCGAAGTCGTAGTCCTTGATAAACTCCATCCATCTCCTCTGTCGCATGTTGAGCTCCTTTTGGTCGAACAGGTACTTTAGACTTTTGTGGTCACTATAAACCTCGAACTTTGAACCGTAGAGGTGGTGCCTCCAAATCTTCAGAGAAAACACTACTGCTGCCAGTTCTAAGTCGTGAGTAGGATAATTCCCTTCATGTGGCCTTAACTGTCGAGAAGCATAAGCTACTACCCTACCATTTTGCATTAATACACACCCAAGACCTTTCTTGGAAGCATCTGTGTACAAAGTAAAGGTCTGAGCAGGATCTGGAATTATAAGTACTGGTGCCGTAGTCAACTTAGTCTTCAAATTTTGGAAAGCTGCTTCACACTTTTCGTCCCATACAAATGGTTGACCCTTCCTAGTTAACTTTGTCAAGGGCATAGCTATTTGCGAAAAGCCCTTGATAAATCTCCTATAATAGCCAGCTAGACCTAGAAAACTCCTGATCTCAGTCACGGACTTTGGTCGTTCCCATTGGAGTACTGCTTCAACTTTAGTATGGTCCACTGCAACACCTTCAGCCGATACGACATGGCCTAGGAATTTTACTTCCTTCAACCAAAATTCGCACTTAGACAGTTTCGCATAGAGCTTGTGCTCCTTCAACACTTGTAGCACGATTCTAAGGTGCTCTTTATGCTCTTCTTCATCCTTAGAGTAGATAAGGATGTCGTCAATGAAAACCACTACAAATTTATCTAGATATGGTCGGAAAATTCTATTCATGTAATCCATGAATACTGCTGGAGCATTTGTTAGCCCAAATGGCATAACAAGAAATTCATAATGGCCATATCTAGTTCTGAATGCAGTTTTTGAGACATCTTCAGCTTTGCCTCTCAGTTGGTGATAACCTGATCTGAGGTCGATCTTGGAGAATATGGATGCTCCCTTTAACTGATCAAGTAGATCGTCGATCCTGGGTAAAGGATATTTATTCTTTATAGTCACTTTATTCAACTGGCGATAGTCAATGCATAGTCTCAGGCTCCCATCTTTCTTCTTCACAAAGAGTACGGGCGATCCCCAAGGAGATACACTGGGTCTGATAAAACCCTTTTCTAACAATTCCTCGATCTGCCTCTTCAATTCTGCTAGTTCCGATGGAGACATTCGGTAAGGAGCTTTAGATATAGGTTCTGTTCCAGGTACGAGATCAATAGAAAATTCTACTTCTCTCTCTGGGGGTAAACCTGTCATTTCTTTCGGAAATACTTCCGGAAATTCTTTCACCACTTCAATGTTCTCTATCCCTTCCTCCACTTCTGTTTGAATGGAGAAAAACACCATGTACGCAAGACAACCATGATGAACAGGCTTTTCATCTTGTACTATAGACAACAATTGTGGTCTACTATGACTCATAGAGTCATCCGCAAGAGAGATAGTCTTCCTCTTGCAGTCAAGGATGATGTCATTAGCTGACAACCAATCCATTCCTATTATTACATCGATACCCTTCGTGGGTAAACAAACAAGGTCTATATTTGAGATCCTATTATCAATCTCAATCGTACAATTTAAGCAAGCCCTAGAAGTTTTTACTGAAGCTCCCGCCGGTGTAGAAATAATCATATAATAAGGCAATTCACTCACTCTTAAATTCAATCGAGGCACACAGTCGTATGATATAAAAGAGTGTGTGGCACCAGAATCAAATAAGGCTTCTACTTCAAGACCTTGGAGTTTGAGGATACCTTTAATCAGATTTGGTGAAGCACTTGCCTCCTGATGTGATAGTGCAAACACTTTCCCTGGCACTGCAGTTCTAGCATCCTTGGCTCCTCGAGGCTCCTCCTCACAAAATCTGGAAATGTGTCCTGGCTTTCCACAGTTGAAACACGTCACACATGGTCCTTGGTGTATCCTTCCACACTTGGCACACATCTGATTGTTGGCGGTGCTTGCAGCAGGAGCTGTGGATCCCCTATATGAACTCTGACCTCCACTGAAGTGACTCCTTTGAGGTCCTTTGAATTGACTCCTCGGTGGTCTGCTGAAATGACTTCTTTGAGGTCCAGTAAAATAACTCCTCGATGGTCCACCAAAGTGATTTCTGGATGGTTGGCTAAACCGCGTATTCACATTACTGAAGTTGTGACTCTGCTTCTTAGTAACTCCTCCCGTTGGTCTCATGAGGTGTGTAAATCTGGCCTGAAAACCCTTCATCTTCTCAGCTTCCTCTTCTCGTTTGTTCCTTGCTATCGCGCGCAGTTTGTCGCATATTTCTTCAAAATCCCTTGTTTCATCAAGGAACGGTGATAGGGCTGTTTTTAGGTCTGGTCTAGCTTTTTCAACCAATCGAGCACTCAACCATTTAGAGTTGTTCTGTGAATATCCGCAGAATTTAGACAACTCTAAAAAGCGAGTAATAAATTCGTCTTCATGTAATTCCCCTTGCCTGAATGTGAGGAATTCAGTTTCTTTCTCTATTCTGATTGAAGGGGAAAAGTAATAATTTTCGAACTTTTCCTTAAACTCTTCCCACGTCATCTCAGCATTCCCTTTTGTTTTGGTGCTTTCCCACCATTCTTCAGCTGCTTTCTGCAACAATTGTTCAGCAACCATCACCTTTTGTTGTGAGCTAATCTCGATAACTCTGAAAATCTTTTCTACACGCTTCAGCCACTCCAGTGCTGCAATCGGATCTAGCTTCCCCTCAAACATCGGTGGAGTAAACTTCCGAAATTTTTCCCAAACCTCAGTAATAGATAAGGGATGATACTGAGAATGAGAACCGCTACTACCTCCATCTTCAGTACGAGAATAACTTCCTCCCCTAGATTGATGGTCAGAAGGTGTGACTTCCAGAGCCTTCTCCTTTCCTTCCTTACCACCTTGGCCTCTTCCTTTTGCTAGTTCATCCTCGTGTCTATTCACTTTCTCTCTCATCTCCAAGATGACGTCTCGTAATTCTGCCAAAAGGGCATTGTTATCCTGAGGATGGGAACCATCTTGATGTGGAGGGAGACCTCTTTGGGATGAGGCAGGGGTTGAATTAGTTCTTCGAGTTCTTGCCATTATCTCCTCCTATGATTAATACTATAAGGACACTAAACGAATAAAAATAGCTAAATAAATTCTAAATCTAACAAAGGGAAGTGCTCATGTTATGATATTTAATTTGCCACGAACTTCTAAAATTTTTTTTTTTTTAAAGAAATCACTTTAGAAAATAAACAAAATTGCCATGGAACCTTTAGCTCTGATACCAAAAATGTAACACCTCATTTTCATCACCAAAAACTCGGTCAAAATATTAAAAATACCTCCAAAAGGTTTAACAATATCCAAATCATTAGATTACATTACCGTTTCAAATAAAGTTTAACCCTTAATCAAAATAAATTTCAGAAAAATTATTTCAGAGTTCAATACAAAGCGGAAGTCTTAGGTTCATGGCAAATAAAATAACATAACTATAGGAGTACAAAAGAGCCTTCATAGCTCACTCCATAGGTGCCTTCCCTTGCTCTCTACTAGGATATTCACCTGAAAAATGTTAATATGGGATGAGATTCCACGTCTCAGTAACTACTGAATATTTCTACCGTACACGAGCAAATAATATATGACAAAAAGATATGGGCTGATTTCAAATATATATGTAGATTCCATAATTTCTCATACAAAATAATTTATACTAATAGTCATCAATATAGAAGGTAATAAAACATATATATCTCAAAAGTTCTCTTCTCATGTCTTTACAGATTATTCATCATTATATCAAATTCTTGAACTGTTCAGAAATGCATTATGCAGTATGCACCCTCCCTTATATCACCTTCCAACCATATACCGCTGACTGGAGCCATAGGCTAACACATAGTCCAATAGAAACTCATTCATTTGACTGAATTGTTCCAAGCTCACCAAAACTTAAGATACACCCGGCCAAAGGTATAGAGCTTAAATCTGGACTATGGCTCCCCTCCTTTAAAATAACTAAGGAGGTGTCACATGTCCCACAACTCCAATGAAATCCCGGCCAGAGGAAAACATGGAAGATGGGGCCCTGAAACAAGTACCATCCACTGTGCACCGAGTGGTGGCATAAATCATTCTTATCATTCAAATCCCTCCTTACTCCACCCATCATAATACAACCGCCATGATGAATATGTTCACTCAAAATAATGCATTATTATACCATAAAGTTTTATACATCAATATGCGTATTTATGAATAGTAAATACTATGCGTATCTGTGAATAGTAAAATACTATGTGTATATGTGAATAGTAAAACACGGTATATATACATGAATAGTAAAAATGAATAGTAAATACTATGCGTATCTGTGAATAGTAAAATACTATGTGTATATGTGAATAGTAAAACACGGTATATATACATGAATAGTAAAAATGAAGAGTACATACGGTATGTATACGTGAATAGTATTATGAATAGTAAATACGGTATACGTGAATAGTAAAAATGAATAGTAAATACGGTATATGTGAATAGTAAAATGAATAGTAAATACGGTATACGTGAATAGTAAATACAGTATACGTGAATAGTAAATACAGTATACGTGAATAGTAACGTACGTATAAATAGTACCTCTGCAAATTTGCAAATCAAAGTTCCCACACCAGATCTTAAAACCATAAATATTTTCTAAATATTCTTGCCAAAATAGTAAACAAACCAATTAATAATCATACATAATTCACAAGTATAAGGAAGAATATTCAGAGTTACCTGTTACTTGCTAATACCCGAATCACCAACCAGCTATTATAACTCTCAAGCAAATATCTCTCTACTCTCTCTCTCTCTCTACCTCTCTCTAAGGCTCTTAGAAGTTGTGAAGAATGAAATGAAATGGAAGGTCTATTTATAGTTGGAAAATGGGTCTTTAAGTGTAATTTTCGTCTCTGGGTCATTTTACGTAATTTTTCCAAAAATATAAAATGGAAACTTTCCCGTGACTTCTTCAGCCGCCCCGTGAAAGTTTTAAAAATTTTTAATAATATAATATTATAATTTAAATAGTAAAATATTATTACGTGGGTCCCGCGTGAATTTTTTTCAAAACTCACGAGAAAGGTTGTCGCTCACGGGAAGTTTGCAGAGAATTATTTTGGCCGTGGGTCCCGCATGTTTTTTTTTTCTTTTTCCTTCCTTTCTTTTCTCTTTCCGATTCTTTCCTCCGTCACTTTTTATCTTTCTTCATTCATACTACTATATATAATATATTACTATATAATATGTTTATTATATTATTAAAATATATATTTAAATTCTAACCTTAAAAATTTACTCATACTAAATACCTAATAAATCAATTATCATAAATTAATCTATTATAGTTTCAGGTAAAAAAAATTCAGGATGTTACAACAGCAGCCACCGGAAAACTCAAATTGGCCAAGAACTAACCAAGCTCTGATACCATGTAATGAAATAATAAAGAAAATATACTCTCAAATCAATGTGTTTATTCATATGCCCAATAAGGTATTTATACACAAGAGAGAAGACAAGAGAGTAATGACTCATTATGATAATTGATTCCCTAATCACTCATAATTCCTATAATTCCTAATTATATGCAATACTAATTAATTATAATATATTTAAACTGATTTATTTCCTAACAGTTAATAAGCAATTAGCTGGTTGGAAAAGTCACCTCCTATCTCCCGTGGGCATATTAGTTTTGATTAACAATGCTTTAACATCCTTGTTGAGTTGTTGGTCTATCCTTTCTCCTGCATCAAATTTCCTCTGATCATATGGCATAAATTATCAATGAAAATGGCATAATTTTTCAGGGGATGGTCTTCTTCTTCTAATGGTGCCCACTACTTGAAAAAGGGTGAGCAATCGGTTTTTGGGTTCGGTTTTCGGTGAAAACCGAAAAACCGAAGTACATAGATTTTCACCACTGAACCAAAACCAAACATGTTGAAAAACTGAAACCGATTTAACCGACATATTTCAGTTCGGTTTCAAGGTTAATTCAATTTTTGGAGTAGTATGATTATTTTCCTTTCAGAGAGAGTTCAAAAACTTGGTAACAACTAACTAGTGATTTAAAAAAGTTCTGATACGGTGAAACATTCACAAGCAACCAAGAACACCACATCATAGTTCAATCTTAAATGCCAAAACTAAATCGAGAACACACATATATTAGAGAGAGTTCAGAAACTTGATGCATCATAATCAGACATTTCCTTTCAGAGAGTTTAAAAACTTGATAATCAGAGTTGCAGTCTTACAGATCGAAGACTAAGAACAGTTTTGCAGCTTTCTCCATTCAAAATCGTCCACTATTCCTCTTAGCCAAAGATTGTCGGCGGCTGCACTTGTTCTGCCAGCAGTGGTCGAGGATCTGCAAGATTGATGACTTCTCATTTTTAATATATTTGAGATATATTTTGATATATTTGAGAAGTCATTATTACTAATTTTAAGAGTTTTTATTGAGATTTAAAGAGATATCAATGTGGATGCATTATATATGGGATTGCAATTTAAGATAAAAGTTTTTGAGTTTAGGTAATAAATAATAATAATTAGAAGCTTTCAAAAAAAATAAAAATAAAAGTTTAGTTTCATTGTTATTATTATTATCATCATATAATTTCTTCTCTTTGGTTTTTCGTCATCGGGGAAGCATCAGGGGTACCATTTATTTCCAATTAATGGGTTTAGCAATGTTGGGGATTGAAAGGAATTGGCCCCACCAATTGAAAACCAATGAATCCCTAAAAGGCTTGTCTGGACGTGGGAAGGGAAAAGGAACAAAACTTGAAGATGATGATTTGAAGGCCCAAGGAGCACACCACGACACCACCGTTTTGGGCTGGAAATCATTTTGAAGCAATTGAATCAATTAAAACCCGAAGGAAGCCACGGATGGAAAACGGACCTAAAAAGAATCAAAACAGAGGCGACATTTGGGGGATATTTCGCGGCACAAGAGACGTGGAGGGTTCAGGGGAAATCAGAACAGAGATCAGCGCCGCAGGACAGAGACCTTCAACTTTCTTCTTCCTTCTCGCCGGCGGCTTCCCTCTCCACCACGGTCGCCGGCGAGCTTCGTCTTCACAGCCACAAGGGAGGAACAGATTCTAATCGAAGAACTAGAGTGGGAGGCGGTGACTTCTGCCATGGTTTTATTTTTCTTTCCTTATTGAACTCTGAATTGTTATTGGCTATTATGAACTGGATTTTTGTTAAAGCCATGGTTGGTTAATTTCTCTTTGCAACCTAGAGGAACTTTGAACTTATAAGTGTGGATTAGACTTGATTTTTATTATTTAGTTATAATTAATATTAATTTTGGTTACTTAATCTTGTTTAGTTTTATCTATTTAGTGACTAGCCATCATTGAATATGAATTTGAGAATTAGGATTTACTTTGAAGAATGAGATTTTAATTAAGCTCTGAAATTAAATAATATGGGATTAGATTACGATTTAATTTGTGATTAGGATAGACATATACCTAATTGCCCCATATAATTGTTGAAGAGTGTGTTTGAGTTTTATTGCCTCTTGAGTAATTATGTTAGACATAACAAAATATACTCAAGAGAGGGTTGTAAGTGGACCGACAGGCACTTATAGCTATTTATACTCGAGATTAACAAAATTAATATTAAGGCTAATTAAATTAGTGAAAACAAGGTTTATGAAGCCAATAAGGGATTAGTGACTCTGGGTTGCTCATTTGATTATTGTGGTGGTTTGCTTATTTTAATTTTAGTTTAATTCCTTTTTCTTAATTAAATTCAATTTGGTTACCTTAACTTAAATGAAAGTGTAAAATTAATGCTTAACCGAAGTTTGTGATATCAAGTCTTCGTGGGAACGATATCTTACTCACTCTTTATTACTTGATACGACCCATATACTTGTGGAGTTTATAGGCTACAAAGTTTTTATCCTATCAAAGATCGACGAGAGACAAGATTGACGGCCAAGACAACGGCGTAACGACACAGTCGACTCCCAGAGGTCCAGATCGACAAGCGCCATGAACGACGGCAGAAGCCCACGCTCTGTCAGTTGAAGAACAGCGAGAGCGACTTCAGACGGTGGCGACGGAGGCGACTTCATATGGCAGACAGGAGCGACTTCATACGGCACCGAGAGCTTGAGGGAGGAATGAGGAAAGAGGAATACAATGAAAAGAATAATTGGAATGGGTAAGGGTTTTCAGCTTTACGGGTTATTGCCTATTGGAATTGGTAGGTTGCCAAATAAAAAAAAAAAAAGAGTAATTGGGTTGGGTCTGGGGGTTGGCCAAGCTTGCATGTGTGATGTGGCCTGTGGCTGTGGGTTGAGTTAAAAAAAATTAAATAATAATAATAAAACTAATACGACGTCGTTTTAATTTATATCGGTTTTAACCGAAATAAAATCCCGACAACCGAACTGAAGACCGAATTAGGCCACTTTCATAAATCGAACCAAAACCGAAAAACCGAACCAAAAAAACTGAACACCGAAAAGTCAGTTCGGTTTTCAGTTTCGGTTTTGATTTGCTCACCCCTACTTGAAATGAGAGGAACTAACTTTACCAAAAGAAAATGGGGGCCTTCATATTTAGCAGTTGGAGCACTTCAACACAGCACTGCTAGCCAAACATATTAGGAGGATCATTTCTAATCAGTCTTCATTGATCAGTCGATATATGCTTCCTACATATTTGGACAGTGATGAATCTTATATTCTTAAACTTGCATATAACGGTCCCATTATGTGGAAGCAAATCCTCAAGACTCGCTCTATTGTTACTGATCACCTTGCCTGGCAGATTGGAGATAGATTTTTGGTTAAATTAAATAGTCGTCTTTGGTGACTTTTACCACAGTCTGGTTTAGCTTACTGCTTACCCTTCTGTAAGGGCCGCTGACCTTATATTTTGACCATATTATTTGGGATCATTTTTAGACACCCCAAAAGTACTTATTCATGCAAATCAAGAGGAATCTTCTATCACATATTTATATTGTTATTGTAAATCACAATTAAAAAGCTGCTTTTAAAGGTTTCAATCGCTATTCCAAACGGAGTTGGCTTACATCCTTTGTGCTGTTGGTCCGCTGCCATCTGTTGCTTGAAGCGGCATCGTTTTGGGCGCAAAAAGATGACTTGGTCCCTTTTTTGTCAAAAAAAAAAATTAAGGAACTACCAGTTAGTAGAAAAATAATTCAGGATACTAAATGATATAGAATTTTTTTTTTTCTTTTTAATGATCTTGAAAAATTATTTTAAGATTTTGAAAAAATATTTTAGAGTACTAGCTGGTAATAAAAGGCTACTTCAGGATAATAACTCATACTGAAAAAATAATTCATGATCTTAAAAAAATTATTTTATGATTTTAAAAAAATATTTCAAGTACTTACTGCTATTAAAAATATACTTTAGGATTTTTTTTAAGATTCTAAAATAATTTTTTTAAGATCATGAATTATTTTTTCAATATCAGTCAATATTTTTTTAGTACCAGCCAGTACCCTGAAATATTTTTTCAAGATCTTGAAATAATTTTTCAAGATCATAAAGAATTTTTTCTATATCATTCAGTATCATGAATTATTTTTTTACTACCTGGCAATACCTTGATTTTTTTTTAAAAAAAGGGACCAGGTTGCCTTTTTATGCCAAAAATGATGCCGCTTCAAGCAGCTGATGGTAGTGGACCAACAGTGCAAAGGATGTAAGCCAACTCCGTTTGAAATAGAGATTGAAACATTTAAAAGCAGCGTTTTAATTGTAATTTACAATATATAAAGTAAATATATGATAGGAGATTTATCTTGATTTGCACGAATAAATACTTTTGGGGTGTCTAAAAGTGATCCCAAACAATATGGGCGAAGTATAAGGTCAGCGACCCTTATAGAAGGGTAAGCTAAACCAGACTGCAGTAAAAGCCACCAGAGCCAACTATTTAATTTTACATCGTTTGATCATTTTAATAAAATATAAGGATGCTGTCTAAATGATCAAAAAACTAGAAAAAATAACCACGGTGAATCTCGGAGTCAATAATATGCATGCTTTAGGAAATATTACCTCCGGTTCTGATTATAAAATTGGGTTGATTTTTTTGAAAAGATTAAATAAATTAAATAATTACTTAAACATATCATATGTTGTGTATTTTTAAATTTCTATATTAGTTCATCAATCAAAATAATTAGTTTGGAGAAAAAATAGAAATAAAAATACTTTAATTAGCTTTTTTAATATATTCAAATAAGTTAATTTAATATTATAATTACGACCGAAAGGAGTATTATTTACCAATTATGTTTCCATTGAGAAACACAACATAAAACCTTGGGCTTACACGCACCTCAGAGGTTCAGAACACACAAAAAAAAAAAGGAAATTTCTAACCAAATTAGGCAATATATACCACTTGAGAGTTGTGACCCGAAATCTAGTCCTCAAGATTGAAAAAAAAAAAAAAAAGGAAATATAGTCCTCAAGGAAGCACTGGGGCAAAAACAAAACAGATATGTAAGAGCAAATGTGAAGGGATTTGCTTTCTCATCACCATGTCCTCGATTTGAGGCATGAAAATGGTGAAAATGGGGTTGAGAGCTCTTCTCCCACGATCGTGAACCCGACGTGAGGCGAAATCTAGACTAGTCGAAACTAAAGGTTTCAGTCAATTGGATGAGATTTAAAAAAAAAACACTAAGTATGTAAGTTTGGATAAGAGATCATATGCAGTCACAAGAAGCCCAGTCCAAATCTATTTGTTTACTTGAAACGCGTGGTGGAAATTAATCCTCAATCCAATTCTAAAAATGTTCCAAATCCTCTCCATCCACAAGAATACCTGAAATAACCGCAAAAAAAAAACGCGCGAATATTAACAAAAAAATAAAATAAAATAGAATCGATCTTGTGGTCTAGAGTAGAAGCAGAATGAAGTGTGATACTCCTTGCTCTTCTCTCACACCACAAACCAAGCTGTAAGCCTTTCTTGCACTGAAACTGAAATGGCCACTGTCGCTGCAGCTCGAGGAATTGGTGTCGGAGCGACGAAGCTTCACCAAAGACCCAATCATCTTCACTCCAACCACAGCAATAAATCTCTCTTTTTAGGTCACAAACTTCGAAACAAACACTCCGTTACAGAATCTCCCTGCAGTGGAAGAATCACAACATTCTCGAACCCTCAATCGTTCGTGGTCTGTGCTTTGGGAGGCGAATGGCTCGATTCGATTCACAACCTATTTGTGGGTGTCGGCGTTGGGCTTCCTTGCACGGTTATGGAGTGTGGCGATATAATCTACCGAAGCACTCTTCCCAAGTCGAATGGCCTGACGATTACAGCTCCTGGAGTGGTTTTGGCTCTCGGTGCTGTGTCCTACCTCTGGGCTACGCCTGGTGTGGCCCCTGGTTTCTTTGATATGTTCGTTCTCGCCTTTGTTGAAAGATTGTTCAGACCTACTTATAGAAAGGTCAGTGAGTTGACGATGAGTTTACTGTTGAAGATACCGTTTCATGATTCTTCTCGGTGAGCCTTATGTTGTTATCGGAGAACTTGAAGGCACATTTCAGGAATTTTATCTGAATTTGGATGGAGTATTGTTTCTGGAGTTAATTTTAATATTCTAGGTCGGTCTTAGACTTTTCAATGGGAGCAATATTGTTCCTCTAACTTATTTGTTACAGGAATTGAGTTCTTCTAATTCTAATGCTAATTTAAACAGTACTATTAATTTTAAATATGTGACCCTAATTGTTATTATGAATCACTGCTGTAAAATATCAGTAAACAACCTACAAAGAGAAACAGGGTTATCATATATGTGGAGGGCAATAATGAACTAACCATTTTATTAGATTAGAAGTAAATGACAGTGACAGAGAGTTTAAAATGATAATCGATCATTGAAATAGTCCTTTTAAATTTTGCCTCTTTTCTTATCTAGCTGTTAGGTCTCACTCTATTGATCAGCTGTATGACTATAATTATATCTTGGCCAAAGCAAATACACACTTCTTTATTGAAGAAAACTCTCACTTATTCTTGACTGACTTTAAAGAAGACGCCAACTTTACAACTCATGTCTTTCATGGTGTCTGGTACTCATTCTGGTGTACTTTCAAGAAGACGCAAAATATATTTCAAGTATAGGAGTTTCTTGTCTTCATCTCTGGCGTCTATAATCATCCCCCTACTGATAAAGTTTCTGGTTTGGGTGTTGGTTTGAATCTAATTGCATCTCCTAGTTATAATTATGATTTTTACTCAGTTTTGACTGGTTTTCTTTAGTTTTGAACTGTTTATTATAATTGGGCCAATTTTTAAAAGTAGAAAACGCACTCATTCTTCATTGCAAAGGATTCTTATGAGACAAAAGGGTATTTTAATACTTTTAAATAAAAACATTTTTGCACATTCATTTTAGAGGAATAAATATTGCAATGAGAAGCAAAGATTGATTACACTACCTTTACCTCCAGTTCTATATAAGATCCAGTTCATTTGCTAAATATAGAAGTGGTCTCCAGTTAATTTGTCTTACAAATGATTAGAGGTATAATGTTGATCTAACTGAAGTTGATGACACTGTTTCAACAAAAAACATTAGAAGGACAATTGCTGATTTGTAATGTTGACTAAGCTGCTTTCTTGAGTAAATTAGAAAGAGTGGAATACACTTAAGGCTGACATTTATATGAAATTGAATTGTTTTATTGTGACAGGATGACTTCGTCCTGGGGAAGAAGTTAGGTGAGGGATCCTTTGGTGTAGTTTATAGGGTTTCATTGGCGAAGAAGCCCTCTTCAAAGGTATTCACTGTCCTGGTAGAAATTTTTGAAACAAATGCTACATATTGACTTAATTGACCACTCACTTGTTAAGTGGTTAAGGTTTATCTTGCAATAATTATATCACCATGAGCTCATTCCTTCAAAGTTTTCCTTATTTTTCATTTTCAATTTCTTAGACTGGTCTAGTTATAGAATGTAGACTGATGTATTTTAGTTCTCACTGGAAGGAAGGTGACTTGGTCTTGAAGAAGGCTACTGAATATGGTGCAGTAGAAATTTGGATGAATGAGAGGGTTCGGAGAGCTTGTGCAAACAGCTGTGCTGATTACGTTTACGGTTTTCTTGAGGTGCTGCTCTTATAAGACTGCTACTTCTACCATAGAATTAAGGGTATTATTGTTGTATCATTTATGAACAGATCAAAGATATTCTCACTCACATTCTTTTAGCACTTTACTTTCATTCTTGTGACCAGAACTTTTCTGACAATTTTTGCAGAGTTCTGGGAAGAAGAGTGGTGGATACTGGCTTATATGGAAATTTGAAGGGGATGCCACCCTAGCAGATCTAATGCAGAGTAAAGAGTTCCCATATAATGTTGGTAGTCTCTCTTATCAAATAACTGCACTTGATTAATCAGATACCAAAATTTATAGAACGAGTCATCTAAGGAATAAAAAAAAATGTATTTCTTGTCTGCTCAAAACACTATGGGAAGGGATCCATTCATTTTCAGTCTTTCATCAATGAAAAACCATTATGTCTTGAATTCCCCAATATCAGCCCTAGTGATTGCCACTGATGAATTTCAGGTTGAAACAATGATTCTGGGCGAGGTCCAGGACTTGCCTAAGGGATTGGAAAGAGAAAATAGAATAATTCAAACAATTATGAGGCAGATCTTGTTTGCATTGGACGGTCTTCATTCAACTGGAATTGTGCATAGGGATATTAAGCCCCAGAATATTATTTTCTCTGAAGGTAAATACTAAGATATTTTTAATATTTCAAGTATATATTATAGTGAATTCCTTACAGACATTTCGGCACCACCTTTAAGAGAATTAGAGCTCAAATTCTTGGAGTACATGCAAAGCTTTGTACAATCAAAAGACCCTAATCTGGTGAAGTTCTAACTTTCTTTAAACCATGGGATCAGAATCTCGTACATTCAAGATTATCGATCTTGGAGCTGCAGCAGATTTGCGAGTTGGCATCAACTATATTCCTAATGAGTTTCTTTTGGATCCAAGGTATCTTGTTTGGCATAAGTGATACGGGTAGCCAATTGATATTAAACTTATTCCGCTGATGTGTATTTTTTAGACAGCTTACACCATGTCCTACCATAGGCAATTCATGATGTGTATGACCCTTAACTTTCAGATATGCTGCCCCAGAGCAGTACATCATGAGCACACAAACTCCCTCTGCACCTTCAGCACCAGTTGCAACTGCACTTTCCCCAGTCCTATGGCAGGTCAAAACATATATTATGAACCATCCATACTTAACTATTATTTGAAATCTTTTCTTACTTATAATATTCCTCTTTTTTTTTCCCTTTAACAGCTGAATCTACCGGATAGATTTGATATCTATAGTGCTGGCCTAATATTTCTTCAAATGGTGAGTGCCAATAACTGATCAGTACATTTTTTTTTATTGTCATTAAAACTTAATCTGTGAATTTCTATGAAAAATTTGAAGGTAAGCCTTGGTTACAAAAAAAGACAGGTATATCAAACCAATCATGAATAAATAACATGTCTGACAAACTTCTCTGAGATTTCTTTTATAGGGTTATATGTTTATTCATGATTGCCTTTGTTTGCTTATAATTCACAAACTGGGTCTATCCTACCTAAGAATTTCTTCGAACTCATCAACAGATTTCATATGATATTTTGCAAAACGAATAGGCCATCTCAATCATGAGAAGACTGCAAAATAGTAGTTTCTCGTGTTGGATTGTTTTTTACAATTTTTTGTAGAATTGTATGATGTATTTTGGAACCAGAGTCTATGACAACTGGTTTATCTTATGTACTATGTGATCAAGCATTGAATCTGGAGTTTTGGGGAGCTTAGAAGTCATGCGTTTTCTTTTTACAGGCAATCCCTGGATTACGCTCTGATAATTGCCTCATACAATTTAAACGTCAGTTGAAGAGGTTTGACTATGACTTGGTTGCCTGGAGAAAAAGTGTAGAAACCCGGTGTGGTCCTGAACTAAGGAGAGGCTTTGACCTTCTGGATTTAGATGGTGGAGTAGGATGGGAACTTCTGACATCAATGGTCCGCTACAAAGCAAGGCAACGACTCAGTGCAAAAGCGGCATTAGCCCATCCGTACTTTGACAGGGAAGGCTTGTTGGCACTATCTTTCATGCAAAATCTAAGACTGCAGCTCTTACGAGCAACCCAGCAGGATTATGGAGAAGCAGCCAATTGGATTATTCAGCTCATGGCAAAATCTGGAACCTCAGAAGTTGGAGGATTTACTGAGGCTCAGCTCCTGGAACTAAGAGTATGTATCTTGACTAATAAACCATGATTTGGGTCCCTGAGAGATTCTTGTTCTATCACTTTAGTCCTTAAATGATAATTACCATAATTTAACATACAATATGGTCCTGACTACACTGTTGTGGATTAAATTGATAGTATTTAATGAGACTTTGTCAGGGCCATATTTCTTTATCTTCAACTGTTGGAGTTGGTAATTATTTTCTACGTGCAAAATTGATGAAACTTGCATCTCTAATTGAGAAATTAAATGTTCTGCTACAGTCATTATCATATAAACTGATTTCTCGTTTTCATCTTGTAGAAAATTGAACCAAAGAAGAAGAATAGTGCGCAAAGAAATGCTCTGGCATCAGCTCTCAAACTTCAGAGGAAAATCATTAAAACATTGAATGAGAGTATGGATGAGCTTAGCCAACGCAGGAAAAGCCTTTGGTGGAGCAGATGGATCCCCAGGGAAGAATGAATACTGTAAATACCTATAATAATCCACTATTTGTTGAAATTTTTTGTCTATAACTTGTATATTAAATATGGTGATTATCTTCATATAAAATAGATCAGTGTTAATTAATATGAAAGGAGAAATAGAGGGAGGGAGGTGACTGATTAGAATCTGTTGAAAACATGTCAGGAATCTTGACCACTCGTGTAAATTCTGAAAATAGTAATGTAGTTGTTTGGCAAACTTACATTTTGATCCAACCATTATTATATTTTGTAAAGGTGTTGAATGAGAAGAAACTTGATAGAATGCATATTTTATATCTAAAAAATCTCGCTTTCCTTGATATTCCTTCTAGCTTGTAGTATTCCCAGTTTCCCACTTCCTAGAATAAATGAAAACCCTTTGTTCCCTCAGACTTGAGAGAGCATGAAAAGGCCTTGGCCTGATTGCGGGACAGCTTTCTCCCATGTTTTTTTTTGGGGCAAGTGAAGGACTGTAATTTGTTAATCTTATGGCCATGGATTATCATTTTACTTGAAATTTCATAATAAAGCAAACAAGCAACAATTGGTTCTAAACACTAACAAATCAGAGGTAAGAAAAAATATAATTTGAAAGATTAACCAATGAAGTGAGAGTTGCTTGTTGCATGGAAAAGCTTCAAGATTTGAGATGTTATTTCATATTTCCATGAACTACTTGGCTCTCATGTATAGCAGATAGGCCAATAACATCTTCATCGTGCTTCACAAGCCTGGGGCGCAGTGAAAGGTGATATTATTGATAAGATGCAAGGGAGAGAAAGTACCGTATAACTTAAGTTCACGCTTCGTAACTAGTAAATGAGTTTCAAAATATATTCAATTTGTTACACCTCCACCGGCCTCGCCCTTCTGGGTGGTGGGTTAGAGGGATCCTTTTTATTATATTACCTTACCTTTGATTATTAATTCATTTAGCATGCATTAGAGTACGCGAGACAAAGCGCAGGATCGGTTTGGACAAACTACTGTACTGATAAAAGTATCAACAACAGAAAATATGAGTCCCCGGAGGGTTAAGAGTACAGTGATCCAAAAGTAAAACCGTAAGTATAAAATACAGTCATCCAAAAAGCGCGATACAAAAGATGGTAGGGCATCCCCCACTCTTCACCGCAACACCGGGTCCTACCTTTTCACAGAAGGTCTTTACTCATCTGTACGTTCCTCTGCAGCTGTGGAAGTGTCTGGAGTCCGTGATTCGGGCCCCAGAGTAACCGTCAGTACTCAAATACTAAATGTGTCAAGAGTATGTATGCTACCATGCAAACAGGAATATATTAACATGCCAAATACATACCATATATGCATCCAGATCATATCACAGTAAACCACATACCATAATTCAAGAACCCGTACAGCTGCCTTACCAAGGCAAGCCTCGGACTCACTGGCCTCACAACCCGTAGAGCCACCCTTTTCTAGGCTAGCCCCGGACTGATAACTCAACCCGTACAGCCATCAACCAAAATTGGCCCCGGATTGAATGTCCCTAGCGCTAGAAATCATACAATGCTGTATGCATATTTGGCACAAGCATATACAAGGAAAAACACACATGGCAATTACAAACATACAACAAAACACATAGAGATATTTGGGTAAAGCAATTACTACCTGTTGTGATGATTATTGTCCTTAATACTTTAGTAGGCCTGCAGACTTTCCAATGACTCCCTTAACCTATAAATCATCCAAATACCTTTATTTAGTGTCACAAAAATACTTCTCCATTTTGTTTCTTATAGGAACCGTGCCCACCCTACATTTAACCTTTTACTTTGCACACCATGAAGCCATTAATTCTACTAGACTTCAACTCTTTCCCAAAGAAAATATGCTAACCGAAAAAAACAATATAAGGCAAGGGAGTGAGGCCATGATTGTAATTCAATTAATACCATTTACTAGATAAGGTTTGTTCAAAATTGTCTTCCAAAAACCATGTTTCTATTATAGCATTCGAAACTTCCCTTCATTCGGTGACAATTTATAAAAGCATAATAAAATATTATCCATCTTTCATCTCTCATTCGGTGGCCAAACAGCGAGGAAAAACAAATGATAAAACAGCTTCCCTTCTTCAATCGGTGCCAAGCAGCTAGGAAATGTGACAAAATAGCTTTCCTACTTCATACCTAATCATTCATACCAAATTCCTAAGCTTCAATTTACAATTCACCATTAGCTTCTAATTGTTTTCCTCAACCCAAAATCAAATGTCCAGAATTTCATATGCCTTTGTAAACATCACACGGGTTGAACAAAACATTAGATACTTACCACTTGATCTATTTTGTTGAAGCAACAAGTCTATTCGGTTCACACTTCTTCTTCCAATTCGATGAGTCTTGGTCACTCACGTGTCTCTCTTTGTTTTTTTTTTTTCCCTTTCGGTGTGTTGTCCGAATTAGCCAAGAATGAATAGATCATATGAATTTAGCAATTGGCATGTCGGTTGGCTTAGGGATTTAATATTCAGACTTCGACTTTTCTTATAATTACTGGCTGCCATTTGGTTAAAATCCAAAGATCTTGTTGGCCGAAGCTTAAGGGATTAAAGGTTCTGGTTTAATCTAATTGGTTAAACAATTCTTCATGTGTCGGTTTGAAAGGTACGGAGCAGCTGGATCTTTTTTTTTTCATGAGAGCTGATTCGGTTTTCTTCTTCTGAAACATATAAAATACCCACCTTAATAATTATTCTTTAATTAATTTCCCTGTCCAAGATTCCCTAATAAATTTCATGTCACCTTCTTCGCGTTCCCCTTTGAATCAAATTTAATTCACAAGACCTCATAAAAATAAAATCCATTTAAGCAAATAAAATCCACATTGAGGCATATGAAAAGTAAGGATGTTACACAATTCAGTGGCTGTTATTTATAAGTCGTCACTTGTTACTCAAACAGTTTTGTTTAAAATATAAGTCACTTATAATGTACTCTCTTCAATTCTAAATATGAGAGAAATTTGATTTTTATTGGAAAAATTAAGGAAACTAAATAAGTTATTCAATCATATTATATATTGTATATCCTTAGATTATATACTACTCCCTCTGGTCCTTATTATAAGGTAGCAACTAACTTTTTTCAAAAACCAATAAAAATAGTTAAAGTTAATAAAGTTGTTCTAGGATCTAAGTAATTTCTAATATTACCATTATTAATTGCCGTAAATTCTAATATAGTATTAATTATTACTCTCACCAACTACCTTTATTAATTAGGGGTAGGCATGGAAACAAATAATTAATGCTTATTGAGAATCAGTAAGTAATTTATAAAAAAGGACCAAATAAACTTACTAGTTGGTGTCTTAAAATAAGGACCAAAGGAAGTAGTTTATTAGTCAAACTAATTAGTTTGGAGAAAAAGTACAAATACTCTAAAATAATTTAATTAGTTTGATTAGAGAGTATTAAATAAGGTTTTGTCAACCCTATTGACTATATTTATATCATGAGTAGTTTTTTTTTTTGGCTCAAGAATATTATGAGTAGTTCATTCTTCAAACTGAAGAAGAAACGTTCAATTAAAATCAAACACCTTTTAGTAGAGCTTTAAATATTGTTTCAGGGCTCCATGACAGTTCAATGTGAAACTGACAAACGTACAAGACTAAGGTTAAACATAGTATAACTTTTTTTTTAGTCAATAACAGCACAAGTTTCCAGTCAAGAAAAAACAATGTAAAATCTGATTTACTGATCGATTCTCCCACAAGGACTTTTTAATTTTTTTAAAAAAATAAATAAATAAATTGGAACTCATATCCTCTCAAAACGGGTAATTTTGTTCCCTAATAAAGAAACATCTATAGGTAAACAAGGCTTTTAAAAGCTAGAGTACTAATAAAAATTAAAGAAGGATTCAATTTGACTGGAAATGTTGCTTTGAATCGCGAGAACCTCACGTGTAACTCTGACCCTCCTTGTTTAGTACAACCAAACCAATTTTTTTTCACATAAAGTTTCAAACTTTGTACAAAGAATATAGATTCTGATTTCCAGAAATGCTTAGATTTTGGACCACCTTGATTATAGTGCGTTTCAGACCTTAATTTTATCACCCTTGACTATAGCCTAGTTAAATGACAAGCCTTGAATGTAATTCTTGGAGTGTTTGATATCAGAGCTTAAAGTTTAAAGAACAAAATACTTTTGTCTGAAAATGGTTCACGGTGGTTCTCTACAAAGTACTCCTACTAGTACTAGTGCAGCATGAAACGGCAATTACTGACGAAAGGAATACAAATTACTGATGAATTATCGATGCTTTAATCAATGATTTCATTACCAATAGTAGTAATAATAAATACTAGGTTTTTTAATACTCTTTCCGATCCTAAATATAGGAGTTAGATTACTAATTTGTAGATATTAAGGTGCAGATTTGCCAACTAACCATTACCCGATGAACGTCTGGCACAAATAACAATTGAGAGGACTAAAATTACCAATCAATTATTAAAAAGTGAAAAAAAAACACACACACACAATTTGGTGTAGATTCGCTAACGAACTATTACCCCGTCACTGTCTTGGTGTTTTCGTCTTCCATTAACTGTTACGGTGTCGGCGACGTCAGCGTCTCCAAAGCTTCCATTGTTGCTGGGTGTTCCACTCACCGTCTTGAACTCATCCAGCAGTCTACAGATTTCGACCGGCACGCACTTTGCACTTTGGTTCCATCCCTCCGATACCACAAGCAGCAAACGACGCTGCCACAATGCCTGCTCCCATGAGTCCCATCTTTGTTGGTGTTTGCCTTATCCAACAATAAGGCTTAACCACTTTTTTCTCCAGTGTCTCCACCACCGTTCTACGCCAGTACCTCATATTTTAATAGTTAATTGTAGTAGTTGTTTTTTTTAATAGTTATTTGGTGTTTTTTTCCCCACTTTTTAATTGTTGATTGACAATTTTGGTCCTCTCAATTGTTATTTGTGCCAGACGTTCCTCGAGCAATAATTGGTTGGCAAATCTGCACCTTAACCCTTAAATAAATTTGCTAAGTTAATTATTTATAACATATATATATATATATATATGTTTTTTCAAAATACTTGTCAACCATTCGCATTGGAAAGTATCCACATTGATGAAAACTTTTTTAAGCGTATAACATCAAAGGAGGGACAAGGTTTAATAATTAAGGTGGGGTTTAGGCAGGTCCATGAAATTGTGTTGTTTTGGTTCCTGTGTCATTATCATTAATCACTAACAGCTGCAATAATTTCCGGACTTTTGTTGCTTCTGGATAAACACGAGTTAGCAATACTAAGTTTGATGTTGATCCATATGCATGTGTGTGGCCCCTGTGTACGTGTGTGTGTGCTTTGTTGTATTAAGAGTCAAGGAGCAATAATTATTCATTTGTGCGTTATGATCAATTCTTATGTAGGATTCAACTCAACCAACCCTAGAGAGATGTACTTTCTCATTATTGAATATATTCTCACACCGGTTTTATTTATAAGAGCTCAATAATTAAATTACGTGGTTTAAAAAAGTAGTTAAAATTAGTTGTAAATAATAAATATGTCTAGAATAAATTTTGTTTTCTAAGTATGCCCTTATTTACAAGGGGCAAGTAAAAGAGAGAGGTAAAGTAAATGTAAGTATAATAAACCTTACAATTAATGAAATACATATAATTAGTTAGTAATAAAAATGAAAAAAAAAACATTAAATGTTCATATAACCCTTGTCGAACTCTTACAAAAAGAACTAAAATAAGTCAAATTTTAGGTTTTTTAAAAAAGGGACATGAGATGAAGTAAGATATAAATACAATTTATGAAGATTAAGAAAATTGTTTAAGTTGGTTTTTTGCAATTATTACGTAAAAATGTGTTACTTCCTCTAAAATACCCTTCTTTTAATGAGAATATAAAAATGAGAGACAAAATGACAGGAAAAATTTATGAAATTAATCAGAGTAATGTGGGAAAAAAAATATCCAAGAGAGAAAAAAAGCTTGAGATAATATGTTTAGGATACAAACAAATCTATCAACAATGTCATTGAGGACCTAAGGGAGTAATCATTATTATTATTTTTTTCCATTGGTCAACAAATGTGGACGCTTTGGTAAATAATATCAGTCACTTGGTAGGTCATTAATTAAAAAAAATTAGATGGGTTATTGGTAAAAACAATTTAAAATATTACTCATTTTACAATTTATAAGGGGAAGATTTGAAGTTTAATATGGTGTTTCTCCGTATTCTTAAATATTGGCAAAGTTTTTTTAAAAAAATTTATTTTCAGACAAAGTTAACAAGTTAACCACCTCTCTCTGATATTGATAAAGTAATTAGAAACTTAGAGGTGACTTATAATATATTCTTGAAGAAGTGTATGTTATGATTTTCCTCTAATTTATAAGCCTTTTTGTCCAAATTCTTGAATTTAACTTTTATTTTCGAGTTGTGATACTATGAAAGTTCTACTGTAAATAGGAGATCATGAGTACTTGTGCCTTATAACCTCGAGCCATTAGTCTCTTTGCCTATTTAATTATTAAAAAAAAAAAAAAAAGAAGGCATAGTGGGGTCCATTAGGCCCTTTCATGCTCCATGCCTTCCTCTTTACTCTTTCTATAAATTAGAAGCTAAGCCTGCTTTCATTTCTGAAACTAACCAATTAAGCTCTCCATATTACCACATATATATTCTCAAGAAAAAAAAAAAAAAAAACACATGACGAAGACCAGAGCAAGTCACTCCTCCAACTCCAAGAGAAGTCTCACAAACAAAGGACTTGGAGGAGCCCTTAGAGAGCACAGATCTCGCCTTTACATTATCAGAAGATGCATCATCATGCTCCTCTGCTTCCATGATTAATCTGTCTCCCTCCAATGGATTCAATCCACTTTCTGGGTTCTCACTTCTACATCTTCTTCAACAACTTCAAAGAAGATGTTTGTTCATCTCTGTTCTCTAGCGTAAATAACATCCCTAGCAATTCTGTTCGAGGCACTGATATGCATTAAATTTGAATTTTCTTTCTATCTTTTTTTCTGGTTACTCATTCTGGGGGAGTGGTGTAAATAGTTGAGGCAAAAACATTAGATGAAGAGTGAAATTAATCCATTTTTGTGTGGTTTTCTCCCTTCATTTTCTTCGTTCTGTTTATTTGCTTGAAATGATTAGTAGGTCAAAGTTTGTTTTCCTTTTATTTGTATCTATGAGCTAACTCTGTAAGTGTTTGAAAAGTGATGCATATATGCAAGTTTTAGTATGAATTTTCATGAAAAGTAAGAATCTCTCCATAGATGGAACAAGAGGAAGAAGATATTACAGAGCCTTGTGTGTGTGTGTGTTTTTTTTTTCTTCTTTCCTTTTTGTTTTTTCATATTAGTATCATAATAGACCTTATTTGGAGAAAGTGACCGCATTTTGTGCTTAATAGTACCGTGGAGAGTATTGTCTATAACCATAATATGCATGTCCCTGGTAAAAGAAATGCTGTCTTTAATCTTTAATTGAATAATTTGTAAACATTTAAATAAATTACTTAATTGTATCAATTATATCATAAGTAATCAATCTATGTAGCAACTATTTTTAACCACGATTGAAATTTGAAACTGGGAGTGAATTTGAAACCAATAGGCCTTGGACTCCACTTGCATTGGGCGTTACTTCTCTACTTTACTTGTATCCTCTGCTCCCGTCTTTTCTCTTAGAATGGTACCGTTTTGGTGCAAAATCACAATGTTCTTTTCTTTTTCTTTCTTTCTTTTTTTTTTTTTGAAAAATAGCATTCACCACCCTGTGGTCAGAGCTAATACTCTGAAATATTTTTTAAGATCCTAAAATTATTTTAGGAGATTATGAAGTATTTTTTCAGTACTACTCCCTCTGGTCCTTATTATAAGACACCAACTAACAATTGTATTTGGTCATTTTTATAAGGCATTTGCTTGTTTATAAAGCATATCAATTATTATTATTTTCTCCATGTATGCTCATAATTAATAAGGGTAGTAGGTGAGAGTAATAATTAATATGATATTATAGTTTATTGTATTTAGTAGGGTAATATTGAAAATTATTTAAATTGTAGGACAACTTTATTGACTATAACTGTTTTTATTGGTATGTGAGAATTGTTAGTTGATGCTTTATAATAAGGACCAGAGGGAGTAGTCAGTATCCTAAAGTATCTTTTTAATACCAGTCAGTATTCTGAAGTATTTTTTTTAGTAATGGTCAGTATCTTGAAATATTTTTTCATGATCATGAACTATTTTGTTTTAGTATGAATCAGTATCCTAAAGTATCTTTTTTAGTACCAGTCAATATCCTGAAATATCTTTTTAGTATTAGTCAATACTTTGAAATATTTTTTTCAAGATCCTAAAACTATTTTAGGGTACTCACTGGCACTAAAATGATATTTTAGGATACTGACTGGTATTGAAAAATATTTTATGATGTTGAAAAAATATTTTATGGTACTAAATGTTATTAAAAAAAAAAATACTTTAGAATACTGATTGGTACTAAAAAAAATACTTCAGAATTTTTTTTTTTTAATAAAAAAAATTGAACAATGCTATTTTGCACAAAAACGACACCCTTTTGAAAGAAAATGAGGACAACGGATCTTAAGAGAATTGGAGAAAAGCCGGGTCTATTTACATTAGGTGGTTTGCTTCCGTTACAAGTTTATGTAGCTAAAAAAGAACGAGTGTTTGCAAGATTTTTTTTCTTTGTTTGAATCAAAGTTAAGGTCCATTAAAGTCACTACTAAAGTTATGTACCCTTTTGTTATTACTAAAGTCACTATCACTTTTTTACCATTGGATCAGAATCTCGATAGAAGAGAGAAACAATAAAAATAGATGAGATTTTAATCCGACATCAAAAATATAGTAGTGACTTTGGTAATGACAAAAAATGATAGTAACAATATCTAATCCCTTATAATAAATAGACAGGGTTTTAGATAGTAACTTCTTATCTTCTTCCACCAACTCCCTATAATATAAAGGTTCTAGTTGATGAAAGGTCCACTGATATATGTAGGCCCATCAATTATTTGAAGCGAAGTTTTTTCATGATAACACCTTCTTATAATTTGACTCATTTTTCTTACTCCCTTCTGGTTCCCCTAGAAATTTATTTTCTGTTTTACTGATAGTAACAGTGCTTTTAACAAAGCAACTAGGATCAAGGAAAAAGAGAAAAAGAAAATATCACACACACTTTTAAGGGAGATGGCAATCAAGTGTAGCATGATTACAAATGACTTACAGTTTAGAATAAAATGATGGCGAAAAAAGCATTCAAGAGACCTCAGATTTCAATGGCATTCCCTTTATTTTTGTGAGGTGTGAGAGTTTTTTTTTTTGGATAAAAAAATAGTTTTAGTTAATTAGATTTAAGGGGTTTGTTAGAATCCAGTCATGTCTCTCAAATAAAAAAAAATATTTATAGAGATATTTACTAGAACGGTTTAAACAGGATTGAGTTTGGTGCCACCCCAATCCGATGAGTAATTTAGGAATATTAAGGTCAGACTTAACCTAACTTGAATCATCTTTCAAAAACATTTTTAAAATATGAAAAAAAATTATTCATCATAAAAAAATATAAGTGACATAATTTAAAATACTTTTATCATAAAACTAATATTAGGATCAAAAGTAGTATTTTTAAAATAACACATAATTTAAAAATTATTCTTTTTCTACATAATATTAAGTCAAAAATTGATTTAAAATTTTGAAAGAGATTAAAAAATGAAATCAAAAAAATATTTATGAGGTCATGATGGCACAGATGATAATAACACTTTTTTTTAGTTGACATGTTTGAATTTCTTAAAACAATTATAAAAGTGAAAATATAAATAATAAAATTTATTTTTTTTAATCGAAAAATGATACAATTTCTTACAAATTGTCTTATTCATAAGTCATTTTCAAATTCTATATAATTTTGAGAAAATCTATATAAGAGCCCTTTTTATTAAAATAATATCAAAAAAGGTTCTGAAAAAAGTCAAATGTCAAAAAGAGACTTTAGGCCTCTTCTGACATTCAATTCTGTGATGAAAGGACAAAAAAACCATCTGGAATGCTGAAAAAGGAGAGAAGGGCTCTCGTATCTCTCTCTTTCTCAACTCTCGTATCTCTCTCTCTCTCTCAACTGTGGACTGTTGTCTCTCGGCATAAACCACTGTTGTCGTCGCCGTAGCAATCGCAATCGCCGTCGCCGTGTGACTTCTAGTCCTTCGGTGCGTCGCTGGCTCGCTGCCGCTTTCTTCCGGTAAGGCCTCTTTCTTCCTTCGTGCTTGCGCGTCCCTCGTATTTCTTTCGTACTTTTAATGTTGTGAGAGATCCCTGCTTCAATTCCTCATCCAGATTCCATTCCCTCCAATTTCCCTGCTAGTTGCTGCCCACTTACCTGGAAATTCCGTTACATGGCTGATTTTGTGTCTTCTCCTTTCATGAAAATTCAGATTCAGAGGGATGGCACTGTGTTAACTAGTATAATTTGGAGAGAATAATTAGGAGAAAGAAGAAGAAGAATATCATTGTATTATTCACAATGGAGAGCATAATGCTCTTAAAAAGTAATTGTGATACACATTGGTCATCTTAGCTAGGCTTAGGATCCCCTTTATATAGACTAGGGCCCTAACTAACTCTCTAACTAACTCTAACTAATTGATTAACTAATCATTTAATCCCTTAACCAACTCTAACTAATTCATTAACTAATCATTTAATCCCTTATAATCTAACACGCCCCCTCAAGTTGAACACTATTTATTTTCTTAAATGTGCTCAACTTGAACAATATAAGAATAAGGGATTAGGTGAATCAAATTGAATAGTTTTACAGTCAACAAAAAATAATACAAGAATTTCATCAATTCACAATTTCTTCTCCTATGACACTTCTGACTGATTCACTTCTTCTTCTGACAATACTCTAGTCTCCTTGACTTTTCAAGATCATTGTAGAGAATAATGTGAACATGCGGCATTAAATCCAAGCTTGAAAAACTTAAACCTTCAATCTCTATTGCCATAGTTTCATCAAATCCTTTTGAAGAACATCAGATCAATTGGACCAACTTCACATCCACCTTAATCCATATTTTCACTTCATTTTATTCCCAAACTCTTCTCAAACCAGTAATTTTCTCATTAACAAAACTAACCTTGTCGCCCCCTGTCTTGATTTGGAGTAATAAATCTTCTCCACAAATAAGAAAGTACAAGAGGGTACCAATAATTCTAACAACATCAATCAATATTGCCATTGAAACCAAAAGCCTGAACTCATGTTCTTGGAAAATTGAGCCATGTTGTACACACTTCTAAAACGCAAATAGGGACTAAACTCGGTGATATAGAAGTTGAAGCAAAACCATGATGACTTAGCAAAATCCTTTGCCACCGCACGGCAAAGTGAACGGATCACCACCGCATTGATTCGAAGCTCTAATCACCTTGCTAGCCAATTATGAGTTTTCAAGAAACAACAAGAACTCAAAAACAACTTGAACATAAAAAAATAATGGCATCCAACAGCACCATCGCAATTTCCCATCAAGCAATCTTCTCAATTCAGAAATCACAGTGGTGAAGATGAGAGAACTTGAGATCTCAAATTGCCTATTTACCTCACAGGTTCAGTAAAGGTCTTAGATCAATTTCTGGACGAATCTTGAACTGGAGAAGGACGACTTCGTCTTTCATCTCTCGTTCTCGGTGATTCAGAGTTCAGGCGAGTGGAGTTGACACAGTTGCGGATGAGCAGTTCATAAGGGCGAAAAAAATCTAAAATCGCCTTTCGTGCGTCCGACTCCAGTTCTTGGTGCTCGGTCAGAACGCAGGGGCATTTCTTGGTTCTTGCTTCTCGGTCAGAGCGCCTAGATCGCCTTTTGTGCATCTTCGGACTCCGATTCTTGGTTCACGGCGGAGTACATGGTGGAGCTCGGTGCTCGCCGGAGATCACAAGGGCAAAGCCTTTCGTGCGTCTTCCATTTATTCTTACCAGAGATCGCAGAGGCGAAGCCTTTCGTGCGTCTCACGTGCGTGAGTCATCCAATTTTTCCCTCTTGGCCGGCGTCGATCTCTCCCTTCTTTAAAGGAGTCTTTTTCCCTCTTCGCCGGCGTCAATCTCTCCCCTCTTTGGGGGTGTTGCGCCGTCAACGTGGGGATGCTCTCTAGGGTGTCGCGCCATCAACATGGGGACTCTCTCTTGGATCCTCTTCACCGTCGAATCCTGAGTCTACTCAATTAGGAGGAGGCCTGTCTTTGCTCTCTACTCTACTCAATTAGGAGGAGGCCTGTCTGTGCTCTCTACTCTACCAATTAGGAGGAGGCTTGTCTTTGCTCTCTACTCTACTAAATTCTTGAATATTCCTCCCGAATGTTATTGCTGTTCTTGGTTCTTGATGCAGCAGAGACCTTGTCGTGCTTGGCAGAGAAAGAACGGTCAAAGGGTCTTCTTCAGAAGTCGTGGGGTCCACCACCTAGCAATTGGATCTTGTTTAATTGGCTTTCTCTCTCCCACGGTTGCCTTCTTGAAAAATCAACCTCGTGGATCTTGAAAATCAACCTGTGCGTGGGCAGCTTCTCATTCGGCTGGATCTTGATTATTCTCCAACGCTTAAGCCAGTCTTTATCTTGGGCCTTCAAAAGATTGGATGAGGTTCTTTCCCCTCAAAACCTAGGCTCATGATACCATGTTAACTAGTATAATTTGGAGAGAATAATTAGGAGAAAGAAGAAGAAGAATATCATTGTATTATTCACAATGGAGAGCATAATGCTCTTAAAAAGTAATTGTAATACACATTGGTTATCTTAGCTAGGCTTAGGATCCCCTTTATATAGACTAGGGCCCTAACTAACTCTCTAACTAACTCTAACTAATTGATTAACTAATCATTTAATCCCTTAACCAACTCTAACTAATTCATTAACTAATCATTTAATCCCTTATAATCTAACACACTGTGTGCACCCTCCTTCCTTTCGTCTTTCTTTCTCTTTCTCTAGCTTGCTTCCTGATTTTGTTTCTATTTCTACTATTTTGTCTCAGTTTATGTGTTTTTCTAATGGTCTGAGTTATGACTATGATCATTTATTAAAATACCTGATCATTTATTAATATATTGGTTATCCCTTTTTGCTGTTAGTCTGATGGTCAGTCATTGGTTTGCTAAAACAAGATTAGTTTCAATAGGTGCATGTTGGAATCAGCTGAAACATGATGCTCAAATTGGTTGCGACTATTGAAACTGCATTTGGTTGAACTTTGTTGCATGCATTGCATTGGGACCCCGTTTTGAACTGTATATTACTCTTTTCAGTTCTCTGTAATTTCTTTTGATTTTCTGCTGTTAGAAAGAGATCTTGATTATATGATAGTTGATTCGCCATACCTTGAGATTAATTACTTATATTCTTAATATGATTCAATGATAACTTTGTTATTGGTGTAGTAACTTAACAGTACATTAATGCAATCGATATTCTAGATCCATCATTGGTGAGCAGTGAGCACAGATCTTACTGTCACTCTTATGCGGCTTTTAAGCCTTGTGTGGCTGTGTCAACGTCAACGTGCTATATATTCTTCTTATTATTGTAGCTTTTGGCTCCGTTTTTGGAATGTGGTGGTCATGGATGATCATAGGATTGCCATACACAGCATTTCACATTAAATTTTACATATCCGTGCTCTGGCTTTGTGGAATTTGCTTGTGAAAGACATTGGTGCTTTTACCATGTTGTCATTCCTTCCAACTATATTATAGAATTTTTACCCCCTTTATGGCTTTTTCAGATTATGCTCTCTTTGTAACATCCCAATTTTCTAAAGTGTTTTCGAAATACTTCAATCAGAATTTGAAAAGATTTAATCAGAGTAGAGCATCGGAATAGGAGTGAAACGAGTAACTGATAAAACATTCATTTAAGGTGCATCAGTCTTCTGTTACAGTCATCCAAGAGTCGAATATTCAGAAAAAAACAGAAATAAAGATTTTAAAAGAAAACTCCTTTTCTGCCTCTTCACGCCACCTGCTTACCCTTCTCCTTGGATTGTCCTCCTGAGGATCCTGGGGCTAAAGCAAGAGCTGAGGTTCAAATTACCATTGAACCTCAGGTAACGGTTAACCTCATGCTTATGTATCAAATATGAATGACAGATATCCATGGCAAAAACAGTAATAATCACATACAATACATTCATAATCAAATAATAACATAACACAGCCACTGCAATATGCATGTTATTATAGTCTGCACTATTCACCAGTGCCACGGTGTACACCCGTGTCCTCAGCGCTAGGAAAACATAACGGCATTATCAAGACTATAACCCGTATTAAGTTGTATGTGTATGATCAATTTTCAAAATAGAGCTTCAGACTATCTATCACATATAAGCATACAATAAGCATTAGAGTTAGTGTTACAGTACGCGTCCGTACCTTCGTTGATGATGTTTTGGTACGTTTGACTAAAACGGTACTTCTAACGGAAAACAGCGGTACAAGTTCACAGATACCCTATAGGAACAATATCACATTTATCAGTGGCCATCAACTTTGCAATACTTGTGGAATTCTACGCTGAAGATTTACTATTCATGTGAATAGTATTCACTATTCATGTGAATAGTACCAGTAAAAATATTTTTACCGTGACGGTAAATAATTTTTACTGTTTGGTAAATAGTATTTACTGTATTGGTAAATAACATTACTGCCCAAGAATAATTCTTTTCTGATGTGACAGATCAGACTAAGCTGCAGCCACAGAGCATACTGAGAAAAAACTCTATCTGGCATTTCTACTATAATTACCAAAAGAAACTACCAAATCTTAAGACTAGAGACCAAAGAACTTACCCTTGAAGTTCTTACTCCTTCTCTTCAGCTCCGAGAACTTTACTCTAAATTCTCCCTCTAAACTCTAAGAATTCTCTCTCTTCTATTAAACTCGACCGTTGTGATCTGAGTTTGGTGTGAAGAAAATGAAGAAGTGAGGCCTCTATTTATAGTGTTGGAAAATGGGTCCTTAAGTGTAATTTCTTGTTTTTGGGTCATTTTTCGTAATTTCCAAAAATATTAAAAAAATATTAAAAAGGTTCACGGGTGTTCCTCTTTTTTTTTTTTTTTTTTTAATAATGCAAATAGTATTTTTTACTGATAAAATTTCTGTTCGGTGTTCTGACCGCGTGATCTTTTGCAAATTTCTCAAAAATTCGGAAGCACAGCCCTGAAGCTCTATTCTTCCTCTTTAAAAATATCTGGGTCAACTGAATTTTTGACCTCATTCAGGGTATTTCGTAATCTGTCAAAGATTTTAAGTTGGACACTGCCGGTAACAGAAATTACTTCGGGTGACACCATCTTCGAGACAAAAATTCACTGATTCATAATATGTGCAGTTGTTTACTACTTAATTCAAGGATTTTGAGTAATGATTTATTTTCTAAAGGTTCTACTATCTGTCCTGATTCAAAATATCGGTTTCGACCTATCTCAATAATCATTCCGCCGATTTCGGAAATGACTTCGGAAATAACCCACTCTGAGATAAAAATTCACTTGTTTATAATATGTCCTTACCTAAGAAACCTAGTTCACGGATTATTGGAAATAATTCTATTTCTATTATTTCCCAAAATATAAGATATTATATTACAATAATATTATATTATTGAGTGGGTCCCGCGTCAAATTATTTTCACACTCACGGGTTTTCTGTCGACAGAGGGAAATTATTTGGCCGTGGGTCCCACGTGAATAGTATATACCTAATTAAATACGTATTTATAAATAGTAAATACGTATTTATGAATAGTAAATACGTATATATGAATAGTAAATACTATTCACGCCAAACCAAATACCAATTCAAAATTCACCAATATATCATATTTAAGAAAAAAAACAAATTTTGGGGTATTATATTTCTCCCCCCGTTAATTAAAATTTCGTCCCCGAAATTTTACTCTACACTAACTAAACTTTGAGCCATAAACTTCGGATATTTTTCTTTCATATCTTCTTCTGTTTCCCAAGTTGCCTCAGCAGGAGATAAGCCTCTCCATACTACTTTCACGAACGGAATACTTCTTTGTCGAAGCCGCTTCTCCTGGTAATCAACAATTTGCTCTGGCTCGACCTCAAAAGTGTTATC
The DNA here is from genome assembly GCA_034222035.1 of Acacia crassicarpa. NCBI lineage: Eukaryota > Viridiplantae > Streptophyta > Magnoliopsida > Fabales > Fabaceae > Acacia > Acacia crassicarpa. The sequence goes on along the minus strand of JAWXYG010000009.1, from coordinate 38,986,388 downwards.
ATGTCGCACTTCGACATCTTCATATTGGATAATATGATCGTGGTCAGGTTGATACTTCTTCAATTGAGAAACATGGAAGACGTCGTGGAGTTTACTCAGATTCGGGGGCAAAGCTAATTGATATGCGACTGGTCCACGTTTTGCCAAGATTTCGAATGGCCCAATGTAACGAGGACTTAGCTTTCGCCGTTTAAGCGTTCTTCCAACACCAGTTACCGGGGATACCTTGAGAAACACATGGTCTCCAACCTCGAATTCTAGTGGTCTTCTCCTCTTATCAGCGTAACTCTTCTGTCTGCTTTGTGCTGTTAGGAGTCTCTGTTTGATCAATGCAATTTGCTTGGAAGTCTTATCAACTAAATCTGTCCCGATGAATTCTCGCTCCGACAATTCTGTCCAGCATATAGGTGATCGACACTTCCGCCCGTACAATGCCTCAAACGGAGCCATCTGTATGCTTGAATGGTAACTATTGTTGTAAGCGAATTCGGCCAGCGGTAAATGTTTATCCCAATGGCCTTTGAAATCCAATACACACGCTCTAAGCATATCTTCTAGCGTCTGTATTGTCCTTTCAGATTGACCATCGGTCTGTGGGTGATAAGCCGTACTAGGTCTTAGCTTAGTTCCCATCTCTGCATGCAAAGCCTCCCAGAATCGGGACGTAAATCGCGGGTCCCGATCAGAGACAATACTCTTAGGTACACCATGAAGTCTTACGATCTCTTTGATATAAATCTCCGCCAAACGTTCTGGTGAGTAGTTAATACTTATGGGGAGAAAGTGTGCTGACTTAGTCAATCGGTCAACAATTACCCAAATCGCGTCGTGTTGTCTGATCTTAGGTAACCCTACCACTAGATCCATGGTAATGTTCTCCCATTTCCATTCTGGAATTTCCAAACCTTGAAGAAGACCAGGGGGTCGTTGGTGTTCAGTTTTAACTCTTTGACAGGTCAAACATTTTCCCACGTATTCAGTTACATCTTTCTTCAATCTGGGCCACCAAAACTCGGATTTCAAGTTCCGGTACATTTTGACCATTCCCGGATGTAGAGTATATCTGCTCTTATGAGCCTCGTCTAGTATCTTCTGTCGTAATTCACCATCCTTCGGAATGTAGATCCGCTTCTTGTATCTGACCAAGCCACTTGGCGATAGGTCACGGTCTTGGGTCTCTCCTCGTGAGATCATCTCCCGTGCTGCTATAGCCCACTCATCGTGCTTTTGAGCTTCCTCAACCGCATCTCTCAGATCATATTCCCCTTGACTAACAAGGAGACTTTCAAGATAGATGTCATCGGATGTGCAGTGGTTCATGCAAACCTGATTGGTCAGGTTTAGGTCTCTGAACTCCTCAAGTAGTTTCCGCTCTTGTATCATCATGTACGCAGTGAGTACCGTTTTTCTACTGAGTGCATCAGCTACAACGTTTGCTTTACCCGGATGATACTTGATCTCCAAGTCGTAATCTTTTAGCAAATCCATCCAGCGACGTTGTCTCATGTTGAGTTCCTTTTGATCAAAAAGGTATTTCAGACTCTTGTGGTCGCAGTATAACTCTACGGTTGCACCATAGAGATAATGCCTCCATATTTTTAAAGCAAACACGATAGCTGCAAGTTCTAAATCATGCGTAGGATAGTTCAACTCGTGAGGCTTTAACAGACGAGAGGCATAAGCTACTACCCTGCCCTGTTGCATCAGGACGCATCCCAATCCTTGTCCACTGGCATCACTATATACTGTATAAGTCTCATCTGGATCTGGGATGATCAGTACTGGTGCTGTAGTCAACCTCTCCCTCAGTATTTGAAAACTCGACTCACAGTCCTCGTCCCACACAAAAGGTTGGTTTTTCCTTGTGAGCTTTGTCAATGGTAAGGCAAGACGCGAGAAATTCTGTATGAATCTGCGGTAGTATCCCGCTAGACCCAGGAAGCTACGTATCTCTGTCACTGTTTCTGGTCTCTTCCAGTCCAGAACCGCTTCTACCTTGCTAGGATCAACGGCAACTCCGTCGCGAGTTATGACATGGCCCAGAAATCTTACTTCTGGCAGCCAAAATTCACATTTGCTAAACTTAGCAAAAAGTCGCTTGTCACGTAGTATACCTAATACGATTCGCAGATGTTCCTCGTGCTCCTCTCTGCTTTTTGAATAGATCAGTATATCATCGATGAATACTACTACAAACTTGTCTAGATGCTGGCGAAAAATCCGATTCATGTAATCCATGAATACAGCAGGTGCATTAGTTAATCCGAAAGGCATCACAAGAAATTCGTAATGCCCATATCTGGTTCTAAAAGCTGTTTTTGGAATATCACTGGCTTTTACTCGAAGCTGGTGGTATCCTGAGCGCAAATCGATCTTTGAAAATACACAGGAACCAGATAGTTGGTCGAGTAGATCATCGATTCGGGGAAGTGGGTATTTATTCTTGATAGTTACTTTGTTCAACTCACGGTAGTCGATACAAAGTCGTAGGCTTCCATCTTTCTTTTTAACAAACAATACGGGGGCTCCCCAAGGTGACACGCTGGGTCGAATAAACCCTTTCTCCAGCAGTTCTTCAAGTTGCTTCTTCAACTCCTGCATCTCGTTCGGCGCCATTCGGTATGGTGCTTTTGATATTGATCCCGTTCCAGGCATCAATTCAATAGCGAACTCAACTTCTCTTTCAGGAGGTAACTCAGTGAGATCCTCTGGAAACACATCAGGGAACTCGTTGACAACCGGAATGTCTTTGAGTGAGAGTTCAGCTTCCGCCTTTACAGAGAAAAATACCATGTATGCTTGGCAACCATGCATTATGCATTTTTCTGCTTCCGAAACAGAGATATAACTCAGACTCCCATCAACCTTGCTTCGGTTGTGCGGGGGTGCAAAGGATATCTGTTTACTTCCGCAATCAATTATCGCATTGTTAGCCGTCAGCCAATCAAGACCGAGAATAACATCGATGCCACTAAGCGGTAGTCGGATAAGATCTATGTTTGAATCTCGTCCATTTACGCTCGCAATACAATTAAGGCATGCATCAGAAGCTAAGGATTTCGCACCAAGTGGTGTGGCTACTAGTAGATCATATGGTAGTCTATAAGCATGCATTCCTAGCCGCTTTGCACAATCATATGAAATAAACGAGTGGCTAGCACCAGAATCATACAATGCTTGGAGTAAATTCCCATTAAGAGAAATAGTACCTTTGATCATTTCCGGAGATTTTCTGGCTTCTTCATTCGTTAAAGCAAAAACTCGACCTGGGTTTTGCGGCCTCGCCTCCAGTGCTTTTTGTGGACAGTTTGTGCTAAGGTGCCCCGGCTGCTGGCACTTGTAGCACACAATCTTTCCTTCGCAGTTAGTTCCTTGATGATACCTTCCGCATTTTGGACATGCTCTGGATGTCTGTACCCTTGGGAAGTTCTGCTGCCCAGGTTGGAATGGCCTCTTGTTTCCTTCACGGAAATTACTCCAATTGGTCTTCCGTTTCTGCGATGAGTTTCCACGGGTAAAACCGCCACGACTGGGGCCACTACTATGAAAGACTCTAGTCTTCCTGAGCTCCTTCAAATTTCTTTCGATCAATCGACAAGCTTCCACCGCTTGAATCAATTGTGAGAATTGCTGCGACACAAGCTTCTCCCTTATTTCATACTTCAAGCCATAAATCAGTATGTTTGCCATACTGCCTTCATCTTCACATTGCTTAAAGAGGGTTGAATATCGAGACAAATTGGTGAAACGTGCATAGTAGTCATCAAAAGATTCATCTTGCCCTTGTCGAATGTGCAGAAATTCAGATTCCTTAATCATCTGAACAGAGGGTGGAAAATATTGCTCGTTGAATTTTTCTAGGAATTTCTCCCACGTAATGGGACAGTGACGTGCTCGCAGTGTTGCCGCAATGCTCTTCCACCAACGATCTGCATCTCCTTGCAGCTTATAGATTGCCAGTTGAGCTTTTCTATCTTCCGGACATTCCATGACTTCGAATATCTTGTCCAGCTGCATCAACCAGTCTTCTGCTGAATCAAGCTTGCCTCGGAAAGTTGGGGGTTTCATTTTACAGAATTGTGTCACCCAATATTGGGTATTCTCGACCACTCTATTCGGTTGCTGTAGCTCAGCCATCGCTCTCTCCTGTTGGGGAGGTATTTGGAATCGATTGGTTCCCTCAACTTCATTGTCACGTTCTTCGTCGTGTTCGTTGTTGTTTTCATTCTCCTCATTGATTTGTTCTTCCTCTACTTGTCCCCCTTCGGCTTGTCTCTCAAGCCGTTCTGCAAGAAGCGCATCAATGAGTGCCCTTTGCTCTTGTAACATTCTTCTCATCTCCTGCATCTCATCCCGCTCTGGTTGCTGTGGTTGTTCCGGACCTGGCAGGGGTATTACTTGCGTTTGTCTACCTCTGCCTCGACCTCTACCTCGGCCTCTGCCTCGTCCTCTAGGGACTCCGGATCCTCTCGAGTTTGCCATACTTAAATCTTTTATTTATGAAACCATACGTTAGAGAAATAATAATTAGCATACAAATAGGCTTAGCACATATTCAAACATAATTATATATTTTTATAATCAACCATCATTCACAGTAATTGCTCTATTTTACAATTTATCTCCTTAGGGTCTTTTAAAGGTGTACTACAACAGCGTCTACTACTATTACTATGCGTCACTAGCACTTCCATTGCTTCCTTGGACTGATTCTGGTTTTTGTCTCCCTCCTGGTTCACATGCTACGATGTACCCAGCTTTGGATCAGCAGTAGGTGGATGTAGACCTTCTCAATAGGTCCTGCATCGAGAAGTTCATTCGTTTTGTGAATCCAGAAATTGGTTCGAGGAAAATGATGAAGAGTGGATCGGATCCAGTCTTCGGGAGGATAGGGGCTGTTGAAGGGCATGAACATATCGTAAAGCTCCCTAACACGGGTCAAAAAGCGTAAGTACTGCTCTTGAGCGGTTGCCACATTCCAGCCTGCTCGAACAAAGTCATCATACAAAATCTCCGTCAAGTCGCGGTTGCCATTCAGCACATACCGTAGGTTTTCATCGTCAGCGTTTTCTAAAATAGCTACATTATCTGCGTGCTCTTCTTCTAAGTCAGCTACATTAATGTAGTCAAAATTGTCCCCAACAGAGGAATGATGTGAATCTGCTGGGGAACCTGGTGTAGGTATGGCTGGAACAGAATTAGAACCATCAGAGTTTTCTGGGCTTGGATAGTATTCGGGCTCTGGGTCATGTAAGTGTTCAACAGGGTAATGTGGATTGTATGGCAACTCCAAATCATTAGCAGGAACAGAACGTATTGGCACAATTTGAGGTGCAGATGCGGGCGGGGAATAAACCGGGTCAGGGTTCAATCTTCGGGCCACCATCAGAGGGTTTACAGTTTTTCGAGCAACACGTCTCACACGTCCGTAACGGTAAACGAAAGGGGCTCTTTGATAACTAAGTGGGGATCTAGCCATTTCCTGAAACACGTACACCAAAGTTATATCAGTACTCTTTTCGAAATATGTTCCAAAACTACGGCTTAGAGCCTAACTCAATTAATCAACCGATTGGCCAGGTAAGTGTCTATCATGGGGGTCTCACCAACTCTATGGCGACTGCTTGACCGAACCATATAGACTAGCCTTGCCTTCGGCACCAATGGTTTCTTATAACTGAGCCAGGTTCTAGCCGGAAAATATTTTTTTAAAAAAAAACTCCGAACCTAACTCCGTTACTCAAATACACCGGCCTAGCCAGACTTTTTCGAGTAACTTAGTTAACTTCAGAACCGTCTGCTCTGATACCAAAAATGTAACATCCCAATTTTCTAAAGTGTTTTCGAAATACTTCAATCAGAATTTGAAAAGATTTAATCAGAGTAGAGCATCGGAATAGGAGTGAAACGAGTAACTGATAAAACATTCATTTAAGGTGCATCAGTCTTCTGTTACAGTCATCCAAGAGTCGAATATTCAGAAAAAAACAGAAATAAAGATTTTAAAAGAAAACTCCTTTTCTGCCTCTTCACGCCACCTGCTTACCCTTCTCCTTGGATTGTCCTCCTGAGGATCCTGGGGCTAAAGCAAGAGCTGAGGTTCAAATTACCATTGAACCTCAGGTAACGGTTAACCTCATGCTTATGTATCAAATATGAATGACAGATATCCATGGCAAAAACAGTAATAATCACATACAATACATTCATAATCAAATAATAACATAACACAGCCACTGCAATATGCATGTTATTATAGTCTGCACTATTCACCAGTGCCACGGTGTACACCCGTGTCCTCAGCGCTAGGAAAACATAACGGCATTATCAAGACTATAACCCGTATTAAGTTGTATGTGTATGATCAATTTTCAAAATAGAGCTTCAGACTATCTATCACATATAAGCATACAATAAGCATTAGAGTTAGTGTTACAGTACGCGTCCGTACCTTCGTTGATGATGTTTTGGTACGTTTGACTAAAACGGTACTTCTAACGGAAAACAGCGGTACAAGTTCACAGATACCCTATAGGAACAATATCACATTTATCAGTGGCCATCAACTTTGCAATACTTGTGGAATTCTACGCTGAAGATTTACTATTCATGTGAATAGTATTCACTATTCATGTGAATAGTACCAGTAAAAATATTTTTACCGTGACGGTAAATAATTTTTACTGTTTGGTAAATAGTATTTACTGTATTGGTAAATAACATTACTGCCCAAGAATAATTCTTTTCTGATGTGACAGATCAGACTAAGCTGCAGCCACAGAGCATACTGAGAAAAAACTCTATCTGGCATTTCTACTATAATTACCAAAAGAAACTACCAAATCTTAAGACTAGAGACCAAAGAACTTACCCTTGAAGTTCTTACTCCTTCTCTTCAGCTCCGAGAACTTTACTCTAAATTCTCCCTCTAAACTCTAAGAATTCTCTCTCTTCTATTAAACTCGACCGTTGTGATCTGAGTTTGGTGTGAAGAAAATGAAGAAGTGAGGCCTCTATTTATAGTGTTGGAAAATGGGTCCTTAAGTGTAATTTCTTGTTTTTGGGTCATTTTTCGTAATTTCCAAAAATATTAAAAAAATATTAAAAAGGTTCACGGGTGTTCCTCTTTTTTTTTTTTTTTTTTTAATAATGCAAATAGTATTTTTTACTGATAAAATTTCTGTTCGGTGTTCTGACCGCGTGATCTTTTGCAAATTTCTCAAAAATTCGGAAGCACAGCCCTGAAGCTCTATTCTTCCTCTTTAAAAATATCTGGGTCAACTGAATTTTTGACCTCATTCAGGGTATTTCGTAATCTGTCAAAGATTTTAAGTTGGACACTGCCGGTAACAGAAATTACTTCGGGTGACACCATCTTCGAGACAAAAATTCACTGATTCATAATATGTGCAGTTGTTTACTACTTAATTCAAGGATTTTGAGTAATGATTTATTTTCTAAAGGTTCTACTATCTGTCCTGATTCAAAATATCGGTTTCGACCTATCTCAATAATCATTCCGCCGATTTCGGAAATGACTTCGGAAATAACCCACTCTGAGATAAAAATTCACTTGTTTATAATATGTCCTTACCTAAGAAACCTAGTTCACGGATTATTGGAAATAATTCTATTTCTATTATTTCCCAAAATATAAGATATTATATTACAATAATATTATATTATTGAGTGGGTCCCGCGTCAAATTATTTTCACACTCACGGGTTTTCTGTCGACAGAGGGAAATTATTTGGCCGTGGGTCCCACGTGAATAGTATATACCTAATTAAATACGTATTTATAAATAGTAAATACGTATTTATGAATAGTAAATACGTATATATGAATAGTAAATACTATTCACGCCAAACCAAATACCAATTCAAAATTCACCAATATATCATATTTAAGAAAAAAAACAAATTTTGGGGTATTATACTCTTGGTTGTCTGCACCGTGAAATCTCACAAACAACGGCATGATAGTGATTGTCAAGTTAATGTATTGCAGTTATATTACGCTGTCCATTTCATTAATGCACTCTTACAATTTCATTTTGCTGTTGATCCTTAGAATTTTTCTTGCACTTCCTGCTCATGGAATCTTATTCTCTATGGGAATGCAGCTGATAGTGAACAAGCCTTTTTTTTTTTTTTTCCAACTTAAAAAATAATTTTGGTATGTTTTTCTTCCATGTTTCAGGTGGTAAAATGTGTGCATTTGACTGAGGCATACCATTTCCACGATATGATTGACATGCTTGTTAAATGTGGATACAAGAAGGAATCACATTGTTTGGATATGGTTATGATTTCCGGCAAAGCAATCGGTAATTACTCTAGCAACTTAAATTGTTACCCACTAACCAACATTTGTGATAACTTTATATGACTGGAAATTCTTGATGCCTCTTTGCCATTTACAAACTTCTCAACCTTTAAACCTTGTTTTTGGCGGAATCGGCAAGTTAATGGAAGGGCTGAGTCAAGTTGGAAACTGGAAGAAAAGTTTATATAATTTCACATTCAATGGGTGGAATACTGATATTGTGTTTCATGTTGCTCCACAGTGATGTGAGCAACATTATCTCTAGGGCAAATGACACTTAAGGATCCTCTAAGAACATTAATTACAAGTAAGGACTATACGTTTTGGTCCTTAACTGTTTTTAACGTTTTTATAGCATCATTATATGTCATTTTCCCTTACCTATACGAACATTGACCACTTAGGACCTTTGAACTATTTGTACTAATATATGAAAGAATGGTTGGGAAAAAAATTCTATGCTATTAAATACTTGCTACCTTGGCAACTATTTTCAAAATATGTGCAAAAATGGATTTGTGTTGCTTGTCCTTTCCAAGGTAATTACTTTGCTGTGAGTGTTTCTGCATTTATTTCTCTGACCTCTCGTTTGAATAATGCTCCTAACCTAATTTTCAATACGCAAGTTATGAGGAGGGGGATGATAAGAAGGGCACTCTTATGGCAACCTGTGACAAATCTATGATTAAATGTGCAGTAAATTGGACTGTAAGATCTGTGCACACCAATTATTTCTCTCCCTGTGAACAATAGAAGACACTCTGGTCTGGTGCATCTTTGGAAATCACATAACAATAGAAACATAAAAAATATTCCACTTTTTTGTTTCCAACCCACTTTTCACGGACGCAACTTCTCCAGAAAAGTGGGCTTACATCCAAAAAAATATTCCACTTTTTGTTGTTATTATTTGAAAATCATAAATATAAATTATGAAGAATATAATTCATTATCATATATTCTAAACAATACAATTAGTCAATTACATATGTTTATAAAAAAGCCATATTATTTTTGTATTAAAGGGATAGACACCAATGGTTTAAGATTACAAGTTGAATTAAATCCATACCCTCCCATATTGATAAATTCACAAGCAATTAGGTATAGAGAGCATGGGTTAAAGTCTTAATTTTTGTTATTTGTCTTTCATGTTGCTTCATGGGGTCAAAGTAAAAAGTGTTTGAATTATTATTTGAAAAGTCAGTTGAAATTGAAAATAACTGAAAATGGTATGAATAATAAAATTTGGAATTCTAAATAATAATAATAAAAAAAAATCTTAAACTGAAAATAAATGAATGAAAGGAAAAATGGTAGGTGCTTTTCTTTTTCCAATTTTTTCCTTCAATTATTATATAACCCCCAAGTCCTCCTCTTGTGAACAAAAAACCCCAAATTAAGACCGAGCACTTTCCGGTTAAGTTAGTGGTGGAAGAAGTAATTTATTTTCAATATAATCTTTGCAGAAATAAGATAAAATAAAAGTCACATTGTAGATGCAATTTTTGTTTGGATTGACTGTGGTAGAAATGATTTTTTTTCCCCAAATTGAAATATGTTTGAACTTTTATTTAAAAACTAGTTAAGATGGAAAATGATTGAAAAAGGGTATGAATCTTTAAAAAAATGTTTAAATTTAAATTTGAAAAAAAAGTTAAGTGGTTTGTGTTGAAAATAAAGTAAGAATATTTGTTGAGATGCTACATTAAGTGGATTATTATTAAGGAAAAAGACAAGAAACAAAATTTTGAAATTGTAAAATTCTAAATCAGGAATTTTCTAAAAAAAGAGTTCTGAATTACTTATCAAGTTTCATTATTCCTTTCAACTCTTGGTAATAAACCTGATTTGAGATTTTGCAATTCTAATTTTCTTTTTCCTATCTCTTTTCTAATAATTTAATAGCCCCCCAAAAAATACAATTTCTAATTATCCCGTGATCAATTTTGTATATGAATTGTATACTCACAAATTCATATAAATGACAGTACATATAAAATTCTGACCAAATAATCCTTATTGTAATTTACTCTCTGCCGCAAAGAAAAGTTCGCAGAATCCTAAACTCAAGACCGTATCATTTTTATCAAGTCGTCCCTGCCATGCCAAAGAAATAACGTGTTGAATGTTGGAAGAAGATCTTCTCATAAGTATTTTTTCTCCTCATCCCTCCCCATCACATCTGGATTGTTAATTGGAGAAAAATTAAAGTAGTATTATGATATTTTAGATTAATTGGACGGATGTGATTTAGAGATAATGAGGGATAAAGAGAAAATGATGATGAGAGAAACCTGATCCCCGCCTTCATCTCGTCCTCTATCTCTCTGTAAAAGTTTTCCTTAGTCTGCTTTCAGGGAAAAAAAGAAAAGAACAATTTTTTCCTCACCCTTGGATTCCATGGCTGATGGAAGCTCTGTTTTTTCCTTTCACGTTCTTAGAAATATAAATATAATATAAGATGGGATTAAACGATTAGTTAGAGAGTTAGTTACGACCCTAGTCTATAAAGAGGTCTTAGCTAATATGATTTATAAACGTTGGGCATAGAGCCTCACCATTATTCTTTCTAAGAGGATTATGCTCTATTGATAATGGGTTTAATGTTTCTGCTTGTGCTACAGAAACATTTTTTTTGCCACGCTCACATAAAAGTATACGAGTCCCATTGTAAAGAGAAGAAAGAAGAAAGAGAAAATATTAGTGGAATCCATTATTTTTATATGAGCATTGCAGAAAAAATGTTTGTGCAGCAAAAAGCAGAAATATTAAAGCCATTGATAATAATATATCATACTTCATCTTCTTTATTCTTATTATCTTCTCTAATTTATGTAGTACTAGTTAACATGTTCATGAGCAAGGTTAATTTTTGTTTCAGGATCCAATCTGCACACAAACCTTCCTTGGACAGGTAGAGGGCTTCTTTGAACCATAAACCTCTATGCGTTCCCAGCCCAGATTCAAGAAACATCACACACATAGCCCAAAGATTGAGGGCCCAGATCCAAGACTCCAACCCGGTAGATTTGGCAGTTCTTCAAGATTCGACGGAGCTCCAGCTACCATCGACCCTTTCGTCCTCCCACAGGATCCACCAACACAACCATCATTTGGTTCGACGGAGATCCATCACCAGGAGATTTTGGGCGGGTTTCGCCGGTAAACCGTGACTGTTCTCGGTGTGATCCTCAGATCTTGCCGGAGGTTCGATCCTTTCTTTCTTGTGTTCCGTCGGTGTCTTTGAGGTTGCAGGTCATGGCGGTCAATCTCGACTGTTCTCGGGTCGCGATCTGAGGTTTGTGTCACCGCCGTTCTTCGTAGCGTCGATGGATCTTTCTTTTCTTGGGAACGACCACGATGGGTCCCTAATTTGATTGGTGGTGTTTTAATGCTTGTTACGGCTTCTGGTCAAGATTCTTTGCTCCGTTCATTCCTCAATTCCAGCTTTGTCTTGAAAGGTGGATCCAGCTTTGTGTTCATTCCTCAATTCCAGTGGTGTTTTAGGTCCGTCTTTCAAGATTTGGGTGTTCATTGTGCTTGAAAATTGTTCTGCTTTGGGTCCAGAAGCGTTTTGGACTTTTGGGTCCGTCATTCCTGTTTCCTCCGTCGTTTTGCTTTCTGGTTGTGTTCATTCTGCTTGAGAACAGTTAATGGTCAATAAATAGGAGTATATCATAATGGCCGATATCTTTAAATGGGCCTAAGTGATGTGCCTATGTTCGAGCCCTATCCCACACGCTGCATAAGCCTTCATTTTGGGCTCATACTATCAATTCGGGTCGGGCCGGTGGGACACGGACGTCTCGAGCGACTGAGAGAGCCTGGATGCAAAACCAGGTCGGAAGCAATTCACAGACGTCGCTGCCATCGAAGGTGGAGCACCCGCCAACATAGACATTGCTCTACAAATCATTCAGAGGTTTGAAATTGGAACAAGATAACAACGTAATAGTAGCCGGAGCCTCCATGAGCAGCAGTAAAGCAAGGAATTTTCGCCGCCGTGCCGGAGACGACGACGACGATGTCGAGGCCACTGGCGGTGATACGGTCTCGACGACCAACACAGTCAAACCCCTGTCGAAACCTTCGTCCACCTCTGGCGCCAAGCCTAAGAAGCCACAAGCCCCCAAGCTTCTTAGCTTTGCCGACGACGAAGATCATGAAACCCCATCGCGTTCGAAACGGTCCGTTCCGGACAAGTCCTCTTCTCGTATTGCCAAGTCGTCTTCCTCATCTCACAAGATTACCTCCCTGAAAGACCGTATTGCTCATTCCTCGCCCGCCACAGCTTCTGTTCCCTCTAACGTTCAGCCCCAAGCTGGAACCTACACCAAGGAAGCACTCCGTGAGCTCCAGAAGAACACACGAACTTTGGCTAGCAGTTCTCGTCCTTCTTCGGATTCTAAACCCTCCTCTGAACCTGTTATTGTGTTAAAAGGCCTTGTGAAACCCGCGGAACCAGTGAAAGAAGTACTGAAATCTGATTCTGAGGACGAACAAGATGAGCTTAAGGAGAAAGAGGCTGACTTCTTTCGCGGTGTTAAAGATGATGCGCAGGACAAATTGGCTTCAATAGGGCTTACAAATGGCAAGAAATCATCTGGGTCGCTGTTTCCCGATGAAGAGACCATAAAAGCTATTCGGGCGAAAAGGGAACGGCTGAGGCAAGCTCGACCAGCAGCGCCAGATTATATCTCGTTGGATGGTGGAAGCAACCATGGTGCCGCGGAGGGGCTAAGCGACGAAGAACCAGAGTTCCAGGGTCGAATTGCTATGCTTGGGCAGAAAAAGGAAGGGGGAAAGAAGGGCGTCTTTGAGGATGTGGATGAGAGAGCGATGAGTATGCGTTTAAAAGATATTGGAGAGTTTGATGATAATGATGATGATGAGGAGGAGAAGTTGTGGGAAGAAGAGCAATTTAGAAAAGGATTGGGAAAAAGAATGGATGAAGGGTCTAATGCTAGAGTAGGCAGCAGCGATGTTCCTGTCTCTCAGGGTGCCCAGCAGCAAAAATTTACTCCTTCAGTTGCTACCGCGTATAGTGCAACTTCAAGTGCCTCCATAAGTCCTAGCATAGGAGGAGCAATTGGTACATCACCGGTATTGGATGTGATGTCCTTTTCTCAACAAGCTGAGATTGCGAAGAAAGCTATGCAAGACAATGTTAGGAGGCTTAAGGTATGAGCGGCTTTTATCATTGTCAAACTGGCAGAAATATTTAGTTTTATGGGGTGCAGGTTTTCAGTCTGAAAATGTGATTATACATTGCCTTAAACTTATCATTATGATTGCTAGTTATTTCTTTTGTGAACAGCATGCATCTAAACTAAAGTGTAAACATGGATCATGGAACATCTTTCTAGGAATAATGTGAGAAATTTATTATGCTTTGGAGCTATTATTGTGCTCTTAGAATCTGAATAAGAAGAAAAAGAGGAAGTGTTAAACCTCATGCTTGCAAGTTTTAGGGACAATTGAAGTGTTATGTATGTGAAGTGCTCTCAAATTTCAATTATAATTGGTCGATTGTGTCCACAGTAACTTGTATGCTATTACTATCATATCTCTCCACTCATACTTTTTTTTGGCCATGTTGTTTGGAATTTGGATCATGAAAAAAGTGCCTTTGGATACGAGACTTGTACATCTAACATGATTTTTCTATTGGATTGATATACCATAAATATTTTCGTAATTTTTTTAAAAAAACTTGACAGGAATCTCATGGTAGAACAGTGACGTCATTGAATAAAGCTGATGAAAATCTGTCTTCCTCACTTTTGAATATCACTGCTCTTGAAAACTCTTTGGCAGCAGCAGATGAGAAGTACAGGTTTATGCAAAAGCTTCGAAGCTATGTTGCAAATATATGTGACTTTTTACAGGTGATCTTCTTGATTGCTTCATCTTCCTGATTTGATCTTGAACACGTGTGAATAACTTTAGGCCCCGTTTGGTATGATGGCATGGTGTATTGAGGAATTTTGTTTTTCTCCTCAGAAGGCAATGATTTAGTGTAATGATGAGGATGGATAGTTTACGTAAGCCAAAGCCAAAATAAAACTATCTATTCATACTTACCTTACCTTGTAGGCTTGTTAATCATGTTTGAAAAACAGCTTTTATTGTCAATCCAAAGAAGCATTTAACAGTCAGAGGATATTGGTGTTCCTCCACCTAGTTTATTTATCTTGCCAAATTCTGATATATTTCTTGTTGTCATCTATTAAACACGGAATATAGACAGAACAAGTCATCATCATTACTGCTAAATCTTTTGATTATTCTAACTGGATGAGAGGGTTTCTGATTAGTTGGTTATTTTGTCTTGCTTTCACTTGGTGCTCACATTTACTTTGACCCAAACAGAAAACCAGCAAGTTTGATTGTATAATTGTATGTGCATTTTAAATTTTGGTAAATTAAAAAAAGAAAAAAAAGGAAGAGAGAAGGACGATTGACTATAGGCAGCAAAACTTGATGTGATGAAGCAAGTTTGATCTCTTTAACTACGCATTCGTAAGTTCAGATGTTTTCCTCATATTTATTGGTTTACTAAGCTGCTAGATTTGGTAAAAGTTCATTTAGAGCCAAAACATGAAAAATGGTGGAAGGATAAATCACATGTTGCGCAAAAATAATTTGGAAAGCTTTTGTCTGGCAGAAAGTTGAAGACTATGTATATAGTTAGTCATGATCTCATCACTATTCTATTACCAGAAGACCTTGATTAGTGACATTAAGTTTATGAAAAATGTATTGTCAACATCTTCTCCAGTCTGGTTGCCTTCTTTTACATTGGTTTGTCCTTGATCTTGACAAGTAATTACACCGTTCTTTGGTTCAGGATGAAAAAATATGGATTCTTTTAGTTTTTGTTTTATGTTGCCTTGATTATCTATAATAATTTTATCTAAATCAAATTTTTGTATAGGATCTTGGAAAAATTGTTCCCGTCTATAAAATTTGGAAATTCAAGTGCATACTTGTCTCTTTTACTGAAGCTACTCTGTGGGATATCATTTATCAATTTGTTGCTAAGATAATCCTGTTACTTTCAGCACAAAGCTCCTTACATTGAGGAACTTGAAGAGCAGATGAAGGGTCTTCATGGAGATCGGGCTTCAGCTATCTTTGAAAGAAGAAACACCAACAATGATGATGAAATGAAGGAAGTAGAAGCTGCCGTGAAAGCTGCAGTTTCGGTTTTCAACAGGAGAGGTAGCAATACTGAAGTGATTGCTGCTGCTGCTGCAAGTGCAGCTCAGGCTGCATCTACTGCTGCTAGAGAGCAAAGAGACCTACCAGTGAAATTAGATGAATTTGGTAGAGATTTAAATCTCGAGAAACGGATGAAAATGAAAGCAAAGGAAGAGGAACGCCAACGTAGGAGACTTGGAGCACTTAAATCTAATAAACAGGCACATATGGGGACTGATTACATGGAAATGGATAATCCAAAGATAGAGGGAGAATCTAGCACTGATGAGAGTGATAGTGAAAGCCAAGCTTATCAATCACAACGTGATTTGCTGCTGCAGACTGCTGATCAAATTTTCAGTGATGCAGCTGAGGAATATGGCCAGCTCTCTTTGGTTAAAAAAAGATTTGAAGAATGGAAAAAGGAGTATTCATCAAGCTATCGTGATGCTTATATGTCATTGAGTCTTCCATCTATCTTCTCTCCATATGTGAGGTTGGAACTCCTTAAGTGGGACCCACTTCGAAAGGGATCTGATTTTCAAGAGATGAAATGGTAAAAAATTTATTGAATTTGTTACTGATCTACTTGAGATACTATTGTAACAGATAAATGCATATATAACAGGGTGTCTCTTATCTTGCACTGGTTTATATAATGTTTTTTCCTCTCTTCTCATGTTTAGGTATAAATTATTGTTCACCTATGGTTTGCCCAAAGATGATAAAGATCTGGTGCATGATGATGATGATGCTGACCTTGAACTTGTCCCTAGTTTAGTGGAGAAGGTTGCTCTTCCTATTCTTCAGTATGAAATTGCCCATTGTTGGGATATGCTTAGTCAACAGGAAACAGTTAATGCAATTACCACTACAAAGTTGATTGTACAACATGTTTCTCATGAGAGTGAAGCTCTTGCTGATCTACTAGTTTCAATTCGCACAAGATTGGCTGATGCTGTTGCTAATATTACGGTATGACTTGAATGTGCAAGTTTCAATTTACTTTATGAGCACTCTTATTCTAAGGCCCAGTTGCATGAATATTTGCATGTCCTTCTATTAAATAAGTGCATGACTGTATTTTGTGTAGGTGTGCATGAGGATGAATTTTCTAACAAAATTGCCTTGTAGCTGCTAGGGGTTTTTTTTTTAATTTATATTTTTTTATATTTTAAAAGCATGTGATTAATGAAATTTTCATCTTTTGTACTCTTGTAGGTCCCAACATGGGGCCCGCTGATACTAGCTGCTGTTCCAGATGCTGCCCGAGTTGCAGCATATCGATTTGGTGTGTCTGTTCGACTACTAAGAAATATTTGCCTTTGGAAGGATGTTTTTGCAATGCCAGTATTAGAGAAGCTAGCTCTTGATGAGCTTTTGTTTGGAAAAGTTTTACCTCACTTTCGAAGTATAGCAGAAAATGTTCATGATGCAATAACGAGAACAGAACGGATTATTGATTCCCTATCTGGAGTGTGGGCTGGCCCAAGTGTTGTAGATAAAAGGTATGGTGACTGGGTTTTTTCTCCTCTGGCATTATAATAATTAGCTTTATCTATTGTAGAACTAATTTGTGCTAATTCTTGAGTCTTTTGAACCGCATCAGTACTAATTTGGTTACTAGTACTAGCTGAGTATTAATTGAGTACTGGTCCATGAAATAGCCAAGAAAACAGTTGTGATTTATCACCTTACCCGTTTGCTACGGAAGAGAGTCAGCTAATTATGTATATGTAATAAAAAACGTTCCTTTAATCATTTAAACTCATGGACGGGGATTTTATCACCAAAGAGTGATATAAGCAGGTATCAGATCCCTGTAGTTCGAGCCTAATGAGTTTTGCTTTTATGTTGCTGTGTTCAAGTGGCACATGAACACTTGCTTGTTTGTTTATTTGTGAGCATTCACTTGAACAGGCTACCAAGAACCTGACATAGACTGAAGGTTCTCTATCTCGAACATTCATGAGTTCCAAATCTTGCTGTGCCTTTTTAATTAATAACTTTTGCTGTGCGCCTATAGTTTCCTTCGCTTTTCAAATTTGTCTCTATCGTTTGGAAGATTATAATTAGGTCCTTATAGATCTTGCATGAGCAATTAAGTGGGGTCATCCTTTCATCTCATTAGCTGCTCTTTAGGAAGGGGTCCCCATCCCCCTTCAGTAACCTTTTGAAACTTTAAGGACTTGGAAGACGTGTCCAATCTTATAACATGCACGTGTACTGTGTAGTGTTACGTGGTTTTCAGCTGGTAATCTCATGTTTTCATTGCCCTTTGTGTTGATGTGTAGGCGCAAGTTGCAGCCACTGGTTGATTACGTGCTGTCACTGGGAAGGATTTTGGAGAGAAGAAATGTTGGTGGTGTGGTGGAGGGCGACACAAGTCAACTTGCTCGGCGTTTGAAGAAAATACTCGTTGACATTAACGAATATGATTATGCTAGGAACATAGCCAGAACCTTCCATCTCAAGGAGGCATTGTGAGCTAAGAGGGCTTTTCTCATGTCAATTTACTCAAAATATCACAACTGAAGTGGGCCTTCATGACATCCATTTGACGTCTGTACCAAAGATTCATGTGGGGGCTATGCGTTACAATTGCTTATGAACCATGATTATTATAGAGGCATCTCTCTCCCACTAGGGTCAAAAAGGCACGAATAAGAACCTGCTGGGGCATATGTACTTCTTCAACAGTTTTCTTAGTGGTCTGTCTTTCGTAAATTATGGCATAGTACCAGGTACCAGCAACTATAAAGTGCATATATTTTCTCTTCTTTTCTGGCTGTCAAGACTGAAGAGGGAGGAATTCCTTGGTTCTTGCCTTCAGTTGTTTTGCCATTGGTTCTGGTTTTTCTTGGGGAGAGGATGTTCAAGAGAACAGAAACATTGTAAAAATTTTGCCGTTCGTTTGTAATTCATATTCTTAGTGGGGTATCTTCATCAGTTATGTCTCTAATCCAATGTTCAAATTTTTGGGATATTCATTGTATCTTTACTGACAGGTTTTCCACCTATATGACTATAAATTACCCTTTTTTTTTTCATTAGTCATGTGAGAACTTGATTACTCAAATGAATTTATTGTATCTTTAATTTAAGTGTTGCCAAGTCAATGCCAGTTATAAAAACATTGGTAGGCCATCCTCTCTTGCATGAGCTTGAGGTTGAAATGCTTTGAAGACTCTGCAATGCATTACGCAACATGGCAAATTAGGGCTTATTCTAAATTGTATTACCTTCGGTTTTAAATATAAGACATGGTTTATAATGTAATTTATATTACAAATTATCTCTTATATTTAGGACCAGAGGGGTAGTAACTTCTGAGATTAGGGTTTATTTGGATTGGTGGTGGTGGTAGAAATAAATTTTTTCAATTTAACTTTTGAAAACTTAAGGTAGAAGTTAGATAGTATATTGTGATTTATATTTGAATTGACAGTGTTAAAACTGATTTTTTTTTTATAAATAAAATTTTATTTGGATGATAATTTGAAAAGTTTGGATAGAAATTTACTGAAAATGATATGAATCATATTAAATAATACAAATATATTATATGTATATGTTATGATAGTTTAAGAGAAAAGTTCAAATTATATAAGATACAATTATTATTGGAACAAAATTGAAAACACCGAAATACTAAATTAAATATATTTAATGGATGAAAGTAAAAAAAAAAAAGAGAGGCACCTATACATTCAAGGGAAAATTCTACTAAAATACTAATTGAATTTGTAAAAACCTCAGAAGTTCTCCGAATTTGTAAAAAGATTCAGAGGTGACATGGACTTTTAGGGTTATGCAAATTCATGGAAAATGACTACAATGCCTTTCTACTTCTCTCTTTCCCCTTTCTCTCCTCTCTCTCCCTGTCTGAAATCAGATCCGCCGATCTGCCGACTGCGCCGCCGTCAACGCCGCACCCACCGCCACCTACGCCGCACCCATTGACGGTGAAAAAGAAAAAAAAAACGAAACACACGAACGAGAGAATGAGAACAAACGAACACGAACGAACAGTAAATTTTTTTTGGTCGATCCGGAAGAAATTAGAAGAAGAAGACATGAGTGAAGGAAGGAAGGAAAAAGAAAAGGAAGGAAGGAAGGAGGAAGAAGGAAGAAGACACTGAAAGTAAATTTTGTAAATGAAAGTAAATTTTGTAAATGGTTGAAAAGTGTAAAGTTGTAAATTGTGTTATGAGATTTGTAAATGACGTTATGAGATTTGTAAATCGCGTTACGAATTTTGTAAATAGTTTTTTGATTCAGGGTTCAAAAGTGTGAACCTAAAAAAATTGTAAATTGCGTTATGAGATTTGTAAATGGCGTTATAAGATTTGTAAATCACGTTATGAATTTTGTAAATGGTTTTTTGATTCAGGGTTGAAGAGTGTGAACCTAAAAAAAAGTTGTAAATTGCATTATGAGATTTGTAAATGGCGTTATGAGTTTTGTAAATCGCGTTATGAGTTTTGTAAATGGTTGGTTTGCATTTTCAGTGCACTCGAGTGTTCACTTGAGTGCACTTCAGTGCAATGCGAACCAACCATTTACAAAACTCATAACGCGGTTTACAAAACTCATAACGCAATGTACAAATCTCATAACGCAATTTACAACTTTTTTTTTTTAGGTTCACACTTTTCAACTTTGAATAAAAAAAAAGTTGTAAATTGCGTTATGAGATTTGTAAATTGCGTTATGAGATTTGTAAATCGCGTTATGAGTTTTGTAAATCGCGTTATGAGTTTTGTAAATGGGTTGTTCGCACTGCACTCGAGTGCACTCATTTCAGTGTGAACCAACCATTTATAAAATTCATAACGCGATTTACAAAACTCATAATGCAATTTACAAATCTCATAACACAATTTACAACTTTTTTTTTTAGGTTCACACTTTTCAACCCAGAATCAAAAAACCATTTACAAAATTCATAACGCGATTTACAAATCTCATAACGCCATTTACAAATCTCATAACGCAATTTACAACTTTTTTTTAGGTTTACACTTTTGAACCCTGAATCAAAAAACCATTTACAAAATTCATAACGCGATTTACAAATCTCATAACGCAATTTACAACTTCCACACTTTTCAACCCATTTAAAAAATTTACTTTCAGTGTCTTCTTCCTCCTTCCTTTCTTTTCTTCTTCCTTCCTTTCTTTTCTTCTTCCTTCCTTCCTTTTCTTCTTCCTTCCTTCCTTCACTCATGTCTTCTTCTTCTAATTTCTTCCGGATCGACCAAAAAATCATTCGTGTTCGTTTGTTCTCGTTCTCTCGTTTGTGTGTTTCGTTTTTTTTTTCTTTTTCACCGTTGGTGGGTGCGGCGTAGGTGGCGGTGGGTGTGGTGTGGGCGTCGACGTCCATGGTGGAGGTAGACAGCGGCACAGTCGGCAGATCGACGGATCTAGGGAGAGAGAGGAGAGAGAGAGGAAAGAGAGAAGTAGAAGGGCATTGTAGTCATTTTCCATGAATTTGCATAACCCTAAAAGGTCCATGTCACCTTTGAGTCTTTTTACAAATTCAGAGGACTTCTGGGGGTTTTACAAATTCAGTTGGTATTTTAGTGGAATTTTTCCTATATTCAACTCCCTCACCATCTTTTTTTTTTCTTTTTTTTTTTTAAAATTTTTTTTACTAAAGACAACTCTAGGAAAAAATAATATTGAATGGGATAGATATTGATAAAAAAAAGTGTACCCATTGTGTTAGAGAACAAGATTCTTTCATTGGCTAACTTTCTTCTTATCTCTCATCATCCAATTCAAATCATTGATTTGATTTAATGAGGTTGTTGATAAGGCATTATATTTAATGTATGGTTTAAATTTAATGCCAATGAGGGACAATATAAAAATGTCAATGAAATGATCTAGACCCTTGCGTTAGCTAATCCACCGTGACGCTGGAAGCAAGAAAAAGAAAAAGACTTTAATAGTGCCATAGTTTTTGAGGTTTTGAGGTACCCAAAACTTAAAAATAGCTTTTTCCTCTAAGGACGTTTGTTTTGTCCTTCTCACAATATCCCAAACATGCTATATAAGTTTACATAAATTTAGTAGATCAAATTTCTTCAGGATACATATATAAATATATTAATGGTTTTACTAGGGGAGTTTACTTTTAACATAATTATTAAGTGTTACTTATAATGGATGAATTAATTATTATTTTTTTTTCAAAAAAATTTATGTGCTTTTTAGTTCATTTTGTTAGCAACATTATTGTTTATATTTCGTTTTGTTTATGTATAATTTTTTAGGATTACTATTGTATATATTTCTTCATATACACTTTTTTTATTACATTATTCATTATTATTTATTTCATAATTTTTTTCCCTTTATTTGAGGGTTGTTGCGGAAGATTCTTAATAATTATCAATAATTTTTTTTCTAATTCATCAAATTATGATGGAATTTAAATCCTTCGCAATTGCGATGGAATTTTATTCTGTCACAATTTGCGACGAATTTTTTTCCATCGTAAATTTCATTTTTGACGAAGATTTTTGCAAAGGATTTTTTTTTTTTGCAAAACCTGTTTGCGATAGATTTTCATTGTTTAGTGACGGATTTTGTCCGACACTAAATCCTCTATTTTATTTTATTTATTTTTTATTTTTGTAGTGACTATGACATTATGATGCTTGTCATTGGACATGAACAAGAAAAAAAGGATTCCTTTTAGAGTTAATCACTTTCGAAAGATGCATAATTTAATATTTTTAAAAATTAATCTTTTGTAGCACTTCTTTAGAGTAGTGCCACAGTAGATGACCATTATAACGTAATTATTTTTTAAAAATATTCACCTATTGTAGCACTTTTTCAGAAAAATGGCTACTAAAGTATTATTTTTTAAAAAATGTTTGCAAAATTAAATGAATAGCAGCTTTATATATAAATTTCTCCAACCACCATATTTAACAAACTTGTAACAGCCAATCTATACCAAACTTGCAGTACAATAAACTTTCAATATGAATACCAATTTAACAAACTAATTATATCACTACTTCTCAATGAAGTCAATCTACTCCTGTTCAATTAATTATAAAATAAACATCTGATAACCATGATTACACTGAGGTAATAAACAAAGTACTTAATTAATTGCTTCGTATGCATGCTTACACGACTCTTTTTATTGACTTCATTCACTTGGTTGTCATAATTTTGGACAATACGCATCAACAAAATACTACACAATAATTGACACAACATAGGTCTGGTTCGAGCCTTCCAAGTTGATTATTGGTAAAGATTTGAGTTATCTTCCACACGAACTAATTCATGATTGTTAGTTGGGAAGAATATTAATTCACCATGTGTGCTGCCATTAAGCTACTGTGCGCGCGGAGAATCCTGTTGAGCTTCAAATTCGTAATATTCATAGCAGGCAACTTTGGAAAAGAAATCAAGATTGTATCTTTTTCCTTGTCTAATTCTAAACATTTCTTTAAACTTGAATTTCAGATCTCTCACGCATAAAAAATTGACCAAATAATTCATGATGCGTACAAGTTTGCCATTTGAGTGCTCCCCCTCAGAGATGTTAATGGGAACTCATGTTCATGTAATACACTAGTATCAGTGTTACTTGTACAACACTCCGCTTTATTAGAATCCATATTATGTGCTTAGAATTATGTACTTATACCTCTAATTAGATGTATGAGCATTTTTTTAAATTTTTTTATATATTGTATTTATTTAGGTTTAAATTATATGCTATTTTCTAAGATGTTTTTTGCACCTAGTATTTTAAATTAATTAATTTTCATAATATTAGTGTTACAGACAAATGCAGAACTGAAAATTAATTAATTTGAGATATTGGGTGCAAAAAAAAACATATAATTTAAATCTAAATAAATACAATATACCAAAAAAATTTTTTTTTAAAAAATATGCTCATACCTCTAATTAGAGGTATAAAAACCTAAGACATATAATTCTAAACACATAATGTGGACTCCGCTTTACTGTGCCATTAACACATCTCTTCAACTTCCAACGTCATCCTCTCTTCATTATCATTATCCACTTCTCTTCTTAATGGTGCCGCCATGCTGCTTTCTCCTGTGTTTCACTGGTCACAAGAAGTCAAGAATCGAATGATCACGCCATTGACAATAGCTAGTCACCATGACAACAATCATTGGTATGATAATATCAATTATGCTATCTCTGCCAATGGCATTATCATTATATTCACTGAACAACATTTTAAGTGGCTTACATCGATCTTCTTTGAGTTTGGAAAATGCTGAAAAGAAACAATATGTTAAATATGTCATGCTAGATAACTACACAATTTAATCATGAATTCTCTCATGACAAATAAAAATAGGGGATTATAAAGAAAATAAGTCAATCCATTTAGAAGAGTACTGGATTTAAGGCAAAAAACAAAAATATAACGAGTCCATACAGTAGGAAATAGGGTTGCCAAATCTTAAGGGCGAATGAGTGGTAATATGTTGATGAAAATTGCACAACTAACAATGCAATATTTTAAAATAGGAAACTTAGGTCGTGTTACTTATATTCATAAAGATAAATTATCTAATTACATTTGATATCTTTCTATTGTTAATCATTAAAATGCACATATGGACTTGTACATTCTTCACTTGTGAGCATTTGTAAATTTTTTTATAACCTCTTATAAAATAAATTTGGATTTGTAAATTCTCATTTGAACACTTATTATTTTGCTATAAGCAACTATGATTATCAAAGTGGTTGAATTCTCATAAGAGGTTGTTCGTACTAATATGATTATATAAAAGTGGTTGAATTCTCATAAGATGTTGAACTAGGTAAATATAATAAATTTCATATTTTAAATTCTTCACTTGTGAGCATTTGTCAATTATGCGACCGAACATTTCAAAGTGGTTGAACTTAGTAAATAGAAGTAAATATGATTTAAAACTAAAATATATACACCATCTCACTATCTTTATTAAATATGAGAATGTATATAAATCCAATTGCTTTTCAGTTAGGGATTTGTGCATCTTTTGTAATAAATTCACTAATATATATATATATTATTTACAATTTTATGATCTCAAAAAATTCATATATAATTCTACATATTCTTAAAAAATTATAAATTAAGACTCTATGGAAAGCTTGATATGTTTATTTTCTAATGTAAAAAAATCATAAAAATTGTTATCATTTAATCCTAAAAAGTTTTGAAATTCCAAAACTATTCAAAAAGTATAGAGATATAATTTCCAATCATTGTCTTTATAAGTCTCAAACATTCAAATTCCATCTCTTGATACCTCAATCTCATCAATAATTAAATCTTACTTAACTCTAAACCACTATATTAAAACTTGGGATGTTACAATTGTGAACTTGAATATTGCAATTAGCAACTATCTCATTTTGGCATCGTTCAAGTTCACTTCCTCACTAGTTTTGCACTGGGTTAGCTCCAAGTTTGGCTCTAACCTAACCTATTACCCCGACTGGTTCAGTAGTCAGTTTGAGTTTAATAACCTTGCTCATAGCTCATTTTCACATAAAAAAAGATATTAAACTAATAAAAAATTGGAAAAATTCCAAATAAATACCATTTAAATTTTCAAAACCCTCAGAAGTTCGTCAAATTTGTAAAGAGATTGAGAAGTACCAAGGACCTATAAGGGATATGCAAATTTGAGTCAAATTACCCTTTCACCCTTAGGGATAATAAAGTGATCGGTCCACTAGATCTCTTGATGAACAATGAAGCTATTACTTTGCCAATAAACTGCATGATGAAAAGACATGATTCAGTTTATTATTCACTTACATATAATTTTGACAAAATTATACCTCTTCCATGGTAAATATATATACGTTATTTTTAACTATATGATAGAAAAGGAGTAAAAAATATTAATATCATATCAATTATCTTAATTAAAGATCAAAGGAATACATGAGAAAATACGTAATACAACACAACGGGAATCTCTCAAGATAACTTGATCAAGAAATTCTTGTAAAATATACTCTCTATTTGATTTTAAATGTATGACATAGTTGAGAGATTTATTTTAATCCTAAATATAAGACGTTAATCTATTTTATCTTATGAAATTATAATTTTATTTTTAAAATTATCTTTATTGATTGTATATATTAAATGAGGTTTTCATAAATAGGGATAATAATTAAATGAGGTATTTTAGAGGAACCAAAACATATTTGTTACAAATAAATAAAAAAATAACTTATATTACTAGTTCTTTTAATACATTTAAATTAATTATCTAACTCCTATAGTTAGCATGATAAGGAATAAATAACCAATATTAAAGACCAAAACCAAGCAGTTTAATGAATTTATATAACTAGTTTTTAAATACATTTAAATTAGTATCCAACTCCTGTATTAAGTCGGGAATAAATAGCTAATATTAAAGACCAGAAATTAAACTAGAAATAATGTCTAATTTTGATTATTTTAGTACCTTCAACTTCAATCAATCCACCTTGTTGTAAGTTTGTTCTTTAGTTGTTCGGTGTTGAGTATCTTATATTAAAAATGCAGGACCTGGTGCCTTGTATTCTGGTGATATTTGACAAAGAACAGATTGTGGTTTGGAGGGGAGCCGATTACATACCCTCTGAGCATGGATACTCATTGACACATCGAGAATTGTTTAATGATTCTGATGATAACTTAGCTAGCCTCTGGATAAGACTTGCAAGAAACAATCCCAACACACAAGCCAAAGAAAACTTGTTGAAAACGTTAACCAATAAATTCTAAATCTTTTTTCATAGATTAGGTTCAATGACAACGATTCTCTCTCTTCTAAATGACACTTTTTTCAAAGTTAACTTTACTTAAAATCAGGGGAGGTCATAAATCTAAAAATTAATGTGTTTCAATCAAGGTTTTGAAACCTACTAGTCGGGGTACTAGGTGAAACGTCAGTGGGTTAGATTAGAGCTAAACTGGGATTAAACCGATGAAAAATAGAAGATTTTAGGGTTATTAGTATGAAATTCTAAAGATTTTTTTTTTTAAAAAAATATATTTGTTTACAAAAAAAGTGATCTAGTTTGACCCCTAGACCGGATTAGTTTATTGACCGGTTCGTTGGTTTCCTGTACGGTCTGGGTTTGAGAACAATGGTTTCAATACATGGATGAAATCAATCATGAAGGGGTGTCCTGTTTATCTTGATAGCTGCCTTAATCTTAACTAAAAGAGATAAAGTAATTTCCGCATCCACTTAGAAGGAATTATATATCATACCTACTTATCTTTTGAGTAAGTTAAGTCAACGTTAGAAACGATATAGGTGGGAAAATATTGTCACCAAAGCCACGGATACAATGAACCAATATTAATACATTGTTTGTACGATGGAGACGTTGGGGATGGATTTGCAATAAAAGATTTTTATGAGTATCTTATATTAAAAATTAGTTACAGAATATAGATATTGAAAAATATATATAACTTATATTCCTAAAACACCCTTATCTATGGAGAGAGTGTGGGGGAGAGAATGAGTGGGAAAAATATATGAGTTCGACATATAATTAATTGAGGGTGAAATTGAAAAAAATACATTAAATGATAAGACAAAAGCAAACTATATCTTATATAAAAAAATCAGAAGTGCTCAAAGAGCTTATATTTTGAACTAAAGAAAGTTACAATTATTACACCCTTCCATCAATACATCATACATCAGAGCATTATAGTGCAGCATAGTGGCAAAACGGTTTGCGCGTAGTATACTGATAATATATTATAAATCTTGGGTATAAATTTTAAAACATAATGACATAAATTTTACACAAATATCCCTCGAATAATCTTGAATCGGTCTGGCACTTCAATTTGCTGACATTCATTGCTTTGTCGTGGGAGCCTTATCCATTATACTGTATAATTCACAGGTAGCAGTAGAGGCTGAAATCCCGAAGGATCCCAGAGTAAAAAATTAATCTCAAGTACAATGTATAAACAGTGCATGATAGTCAACCGCAATCATGAAAATAAACAGTATGTCATTCAGTGTATGCGCAGTTACAAAATGCACACAGCGTTGACTGTGGAATAGCACATAGCAAGGCACACAGCCAATCTCGGAACAAGTAGTCATATATGCGCATAGCGATGACTGTAAAGCACACAACAAGTTCCAGATCCACAACAAATCCCGAAATTAGCAGTCATATACAACCTTTGTTGGCGGTAATTTTCAGTTTATTTCTTTTCTTTTTTGGTACAAAATTTTCAGTTCCTATATATGATAGGCATGACTGGTTATATTTTTGGGCTCATCTAATAAAGTGGGTTTGGTGTGTTGTTGGGTAGAAGAGGCCCAAACAAAAAAAAAAAAATTGGACGGACGGATGGATATCCGACACATCTCAGAGGGTAGGCAGCCAAGCATCTGATCATCACCTAACCACTTTCTAGAAAATAACAAAATTGCCAATGTCACCCCCATGCCGTGGGATCCTTACATTATAATTATTTCACTTTTCTTTCATATCCAATCAACAACTGTCCTCTTTTCAATATTTCTCTTCATTCAATGAAATATAATTAGGTCCAACTCCTTTTCAGTTGGAGGTTGAGAATCTTTTGTAACAAACTCACTCAGATTTTTTTTCCCCTTCCGCGCGCTCATCATGCATTTTAAAGAAATTTACATCTTCACGCGCATTTTTTTAAAAAAAAAAATCTTAAAAAAGGTGTTTAATATCATTTGTGTTATTAAACCCGGACCACTTTGGTTTGTTTTTTATTATACGCTTTTAATTGAGTGTATCGTTTGAGTCTTTAGTATATGTTACTCATAGTCATTGTTATTAAAGTGGACCAGACCAGATAGTTTAAACAGAAGACCGATGAATCAGTCATCTAACTAGTGCAGTCTAGCTGATTTGATTGGTCCAGTGTTTATTTAGAATTTCATGATCTCAAAAAATTCATAGATAATTTTACATATTTTTAAAAAATTATAAATCAAGACTATATTGAAAGCTTGAGATATTTACTTTCTAATGTTAAAAAAAAAATCATAAAAAATATTATCATTTAATCCTAAAAAATTCTCAAATTTCAAAACTATTCAAAAAGCAAGTCTAGAGATATACACTAGTACAAAAAAACCTTTTAAAATCGGACAAAAAACGCCTTGTAAGACCGAATTTGGAACCGGTCTCGAAAGGCGGTCTTAAAAATATGTTACTTTTAAAACCGGATGAACAACCGGTCTTAAAAAAAATTGTTTCTAGACTGAACTTTTGAAATATCCGGTCTTAAAAGTGTTTCAGAATAATAATAAAAAAAACCCCAAATAAAACAATTGGTTCCAAATCACCAGATCTGACAACATTTTGAATATCCCTCCATCATCAGCGATGAAGAACCAAGAGAAGATTGGAAGCAACAATAACAAGAAAAACAAAAAAGATGATTATAAAGTCCAGAAATAAGACAAAATAACAAGAAACAGAAATCATTTACCATGGAAATCGAATTTGAATCAATATAAAATCAGAAGTGAAATTGAAGTCTAGATCTACACAAAAATCACAAGCTTAAAGCAACCAAATCTGAGCAGGATCCTCTTGTCGGTGCTAGCAAAGCTTCAAGCAACCAAAATCGAAGTTCAGATCTGAGCAGGAGTGTTCAAGGTAGGAATAAACAGACTTAAGCTAGAAGAGATCTGGGTTTGATTTTAAGTTGGATCTGTGCAAAGGCGATGTGGGAGGAGCCATAGATCAAAGAGAAAGGAGCTTCCGTCGTCCAAAATCCTCAAAGTAGTACGCTTTCACCGTTGTTGAGGATTGGAGTCGATACTATCGCAAAAACCCTCGAAGCATCTCACCGCTAATGTTGCTAAGGATTTGATCGTGTGGCTCTTGGGATGACTTATGAAGATTACAAGTGGGTTAGAGGAAGAGGATGACATTCTTGCTGAATATTAATTTGGCCCATGAGGCTCTTGGGACACTTATTGAATCTATAACTAAGTAAATGTTATATTACCAAGAAGACAAAGCAGACTCACGGACTTAACAGGTTTAGCAAATTTAGCTTCTTTTTTTTTTTTTCTTTTTTTTCACTTTTAAGGCTGGTTTTTTTTGAAATAACCTATACTTTTAAGACCGGTTTTTTGAAATAATTGGTCTTAAAAGTATACTTTTAAGACCGATTTTTTGAAACAACGGGTCTTAAAAGTATTCTATATATTTACGAAATTGTTACTGGTCATACTTTTTTTTTTCACTTTTAAGACCGGTTTTTTTTTTAAAAAAATAACTAGTCTTAAAAGTATATTTTTAAGACCGGTTTTTTGAAACAACCGGTCTTAAAAGTGTTCTATATATTTATAAAATTGTCACCGGTCATTTTTTTTCCCCCACAAAACAACCGGTCTTAAAAGTATACTTTTAAAACCGGATCCTTTATAAACCACTCTTAAAACATTCAGGCTCTGTTTGGTTTGGGGGTAGGGGAGGGGAGGGAAAATGGAGAGAAAAGAGGAGAAAAGTTATTTGTGGTGGGGCCCACAAGAGTTTTTATTTCCTTTAAACATTTTCTCCATTTTCCCTCCCCTCTCCTACTCCCAAACCAAACAGAACCTCAAAGTCCATCTCTTGATAGCTCAATCTCATCAATAACTAAATGTTACATAACTCTAAACCGCTATATTAAAACTTATGATGTTACAATTAGAACTTGAGTATTGCAAATAGTAACAATCCCATTTTGGCACTATGAAATATGGATTAGGTGTTCTCATAGGGTGTTAGATAATTATTTTTTGAAAAAAAAAAAAAGTAATGCAAACAAGGATTGTTCACATATATTTCATCATGGCCCTTGTCATCGATTTTCTTTCTATCTTCTTTCCAAATGCACGCTACGTATTTATCTTTTGTGAATATAGGAGACTCAAACTGAAATTTTGTAGGTCTATATACGAGTCATCTTTAATTAATTATCATATATAAAAAGATTAGTTAAAATTAATTAATTAACGTTCTTAAAATCATCCTATTTTTCTACAAGCATCGCTAATTACATACAATGCATTTTAATCTAATTTTGCTCATTTCCTTGTTTCCTTTCTCCCCATCATAATTACTCAACATTATCCGTATATATTAGGGTGTAAACTACTCACACACATTACAATATACAGGGAAAATCGATTTAAAAAAAATCTTATTTAGAAATTGTATCAGTCAGAAATTTTGATATGCTTTTATATAAAAAAAGTATTAGCACTTTGATGGATTTCGCGCACAAAAAGTACATATCGATATATTAATTCAGGTTCGTCCAACCAATAAAATTTTTAAATAAAAAATTTTCACCAATTTTGCCAGTTACCTATATATATTGTAAAGAGAATTGACTTTGCTTTAAGGAAAAAAGTTATGTACGCTTGCTAATTGCTAGAGAAGGAAGATGTTCCAGTTCTTCAACTCTCATGAGGGATCACTTTTGGATTGTTTCAATGGGAAGACACACGCCTCTTTGAATAATTAGTTGTCTTCAAATTAAAATTTAAAAAAAAAATCAACATGTCGTTTTTTTAATTATTAAATTATTTCCTACATTATAAGCCAAACAAATATATCATGTCATCTATCAAAAGGAGAGAGACAGACACAATAAAGTGATCGGTCCACTAGATCTCTTGATGAACAATGAAGCTATCACTTTGCCAAACTGCCTGATGAAAAGACATGCATGATTCAGTTTATTATTCACTTACATATAATTTTGACAAGATTATACGTCATTTTCAACTATATGACAAAAAAGGAGTGAAAGATATTAATATCATATTAATTATCTAAATTAAAGATGAAAGGAACACATGAGAAAATACGTAATGCAACGGGAATCTCTCAAGATATATAACTTATATCTGGGATCAAGAAATTCTTGTAAAATATATTCTCTATTCGATTTTAAATATAGGACATAATTGAGAGATTTGTTTTAATCCTAAATATAATACCTTAATCTATTTTGTCTTATGAAATTATAAATTTTCAAAAGTATCTTTATTAATTGTATAGATTAAATGAGGTTTTCATAAATGGGGATGATAATTAAATGAGGTATTTTAGAGGAACCAAAACATATTTGTTACAAATAAATAAAAAATTAACTTATATTACTAGTTCTTTTAATAAATATAAATTAATTATCTAACTCGTATATTTAGTATGATAAAGAATAAATAACCATTATTAAAGACCAAAACCAAACATTTTAATGAATTTATATAACTAGTTTTTTAATATATTTAAATTAGTATCCAACTCCTGTATTTAGTAGGGAATAAACATCTAATATCAAAGACCAGAAATTAAACTAGAAATAATGTCTAATTTTGATTATTTTAGTACCTTCAACTTCAATCAATCCTCCGAGCAAAAAAAAAAAAAAAACTTCAATCAATCCACCTTGTTGTAAGGAGGCGGTGTTTTTTTTTTTTTTTAATACATAAATTTTAGGAAAGAGGTTGGGCTCACCCACAGTCCAAGGGTAAGGCGCTTGAAGCCCAGTCTACAGGGGATACTGGTTAGAGAGTATACATGCCTTCACCTCTACCAGCGTTACCACTGCTTCCTAGACCCCTAGAATGCCTCCCCCAGTGCCTTAACCAATGTAGGGATTGAACCCCCTCCCTAAAGGTGAGGAAGACTGACCCCACGCCAGTTGAACCCAAGGACGAGGGGTTGTAAGGAGGCTGTGTTGAAAAATGATATTTTTTTACTCCCTCCGGTCCTAATTATAAGACAATATTTGAGAGTTGGTTTTGGTCCTAATTATAAGACAACATTTTAATTTTTGTCAATTTCTTCCTAAAATACCCCTATTTTATCTCTCAAGTGTATTTAGTTTTTAGTGAGTATATATATGTAGATACGTAGACTCTTCCAATCAATAAAACTTTTAAATTGTTGGATTTAAATTTATTTATTGATTAACTAACATTAATTTATCAATATGTATATACAGACATACACACATAGTGACACAGATGTGTGTGTGCCTACAAACGAATATATATAGATATGCATACACACATATAATGTGTATGTGTTTATACATATATGTATATCTATGTATATATGTGTTTGTATATATATTTATATCTTTTTGTGTGTGTATATACATAAAAATTTATGTGTGTATGTGTGTTTATATGGATGTGTCTATATATATATATGTGTGTGTGTGTGTCTATATATTTGTGTGTGCGTGTGCATATTTATACATATATGTATATCTGTGTATATACATACATACATACATATATATATATATATATATATATTTTGTGTGTTTGTCAACATATGTGTGTGTACATATATATATATATATATAAAACTTTGCGTGTGTGTGTTTATATGTGTGTGTAGATATATGTGTACACAGACACAAACACACACATATATGTGTGTGTACATATATACATAGACACACTCACACACATATATGTATATAGAAAGAACATTACTTCAATTAGAAGGCATGTAGAAAAAAAAATCTAGGTCAGAGAGATATGCGATAGGAGTTATTAATTCACTTTTATTTATGTTATTTTAAATTTATATAAGGGCATTTTAGGAAAATGAGTAAATTTAACTAATTTAACTTCTCTTCTTAATATCTCCAAAATTGGAGTTATTAATTCACTTTTATTTATGTCATTTTAAATTTATATAAGGGCATTTTAGGAAAATGAGTAATTTTAACTAATTTAATTTCTCTTCTTAATCTCTCCAAAATTAGTTAAATATATCCTATAATTAGGATTGGAGGGAGTATTTTGTAACTGTTCTGTCCTAAGAACACAGAAAGATTGGACTTGACTAGGTTGTCAAGCCTAGAGCCTACGTACCCTTTGAAGGGATCAAAGTCCACGTAGTTCGTAGTATATGTAAAGGCGTGAAGCCAAGGGGGTGGTGTGTGTGCTCTGTGTGACAGGAAGTAAAGAGAGCATAGATTAGAACGTGTGCACCTGTTTATGGTTTCCTTGTATTTATAGAGGAGTCTGGTGGGAGTATCCCTGGTTTAATGAGCGATATCTGGGGCTGAGAGATCAGGGGCTGATATCTCGGGCTCCTGATTGGGGGAGATCCTCCATTAATAAGATCCTATATTGGTGGGATCCCATATCACTTCCCGTTATAGCGTAGATTCTGTTCCAGGCGTGGTTGGACCGTGGTCCGGACTTGGGCCTTTTGGGCCGGTCCGTAACAGTTGCCCCCCAGCTCGGTTGTTCAGGCTTCTGGATGGCCGAGGTGCATATTGCCCCCAGTCCTCGATAAGGCCGAGGCCTTCTTCGTTGGCTGGGCCGGCTTGTGGTTGCCACGTCCTTCAGCCAGGTCCAGATCAGTGGTTGGCTCATCATGCTTTTTCCCCGACGTCCTGCCTAGAATACCAGGCTCGTTTTGTCAAGACAGGTATTTGTCCCGCCCCGGTCCCAAGTGTCAGGTGGTGACCTCAAATTCGAGCCTTTTGCCTTTTGGAATTTTCTGAACGCTACGGGTCTCCCCCCGTGAGTGTCATTATTGCGGTTTTACAGCTGTCAGGTCCTTAGTGGGTGCGACCTGCAACCGCCGCGTCTTTTCGCTTTTCGAGGCTTGTGCGCATTTATTGCGTTGGCGTCATGCTGCGCCAATCCCGCCACGCCTGTATGGGAATGGATTGTCGTGTCCCTGTCGTTTCATGACAAGGTTCAAATAGCTTTCTTTCCTTTCTTTTCTTTACTTTCCCCGCTACTCCTCTTCTTTTCAGACACTTTTCTCTGGTTTCCTTCTACGCTTTTTCCAGTCGAGACTTTGCCATTCTTCATTTCTGGAGTTTCAGTCCCTTCATTTTATCCAAACAGGTATTCCGCTGATTCCCTTGCGTTTTTGTTCGGTACTTTCTTGCATTTTACCGTTTATTTCTGAAATTGTCGCCTGTGTTATCGTTCTTCTATATCTCTAGGTTTTTCTGGGTTTCTCTAGTGTCAACATACCCAAAATTCGTCCCAATACTCCCTTAAATACTAGCCCTTAGTACCTTAGGCTTCTGATTATGGCGAGGAACGAAAATGTTCCTAGACCAAGGGCGTCGTTAACGCCGGAGGAGGAAATGTTCCACCGTGCGCGTCTTCCACGGGCCACTTACTGGGTTCTTGGGGGTGAGCCACCCGCTTCGGGGGTTTTGGCTCCTCTGCGCCGAGGTGGCGTCGTTCGTCCGGGGCGGGCTAGGGCTCGCCCGGCTTCGGCTAGGGTTTCGGTCTCACTTCCTCGCCGTCCTTTCCACCTGCTAGCTCGCGCCCTTCCTCTCGAGTCGCCCGGTGGGGCCGGGGTAGGCTCCTCATCCGGTTCCGGACCTTCGGTGCTGATGGCTCAACCCCTCAACTTCTATGAGGGCCCTTCTGCTGTTCGCCAGACATCCGCCCTGGAAGGGTATCTCGGCCCTTGCTGGGATTGCCTGGCGGAGGCCTCTGCGTTGATGGCTTGCGCTAGAGATGCCAAAGCTTTTTCCATACTTGGTTCTTGCCGGCATTGGTCCACCCCGGCTGTCCCTTCTAGCGCCCCCGTTCGTCCGAGTCAACAGTCTTTTCCGCCTGCTACTGTATCTGAGCCAGGTATTTCCGTTCTTCGCTGATATTAGCTTTATTTATTTTTGTATAGGTTTAATGGCTCCCAAATCTCGGACTTCTAAGCCACGTTCTGAGCCAGAGGGTTCGGGCTCTTCTAGTTCGCCGGAGGCCTTGCTCAGCAGTTCGGTTGGGTCTCACTCGAGACGTTGACGATCTGGTCTCTTATGTTCGAGGCCGATGTTGCCCGGCTACAGCTGCCCGAGTTGGAGGGTTGTGTGTACACTCCTGCGGGGGCGGAAGAGCCAGTCTGCTCTGCCCGCGAAGAGGGGACGTCTTCCTTCTTTTATTTCTGCCGGGACATGTACACCCGGATTCAAGTTCGTTTTCCATTTACGGACTTCCAGATCTCAGCCCTGACCTACCTTAGCCTCGCGCCATCACAACTTCATCCGAACGGATGGGCCTATTTAGTGGCCTTCGAGAAGTTGTGTGGCTCATTCCCGATTCTCATCCCTTACACCGCCAACCTCTTCTTTTACTACTTCAGCCCTTTCACCCCCGGCTTGCCCAGGGAGGGCGATAAGCTCAAGGGGCTGGTTTCGCTTCGGAATGCGTCAGATAGGAAGCTCATGGGGGCCTTCTCGGACTCCTTCAAACGCTTCAAGAACGTCTTTTTTAAGGTGGCGGCCAAGCCCGGCCAACAGCCCTGGTTTTTAAATGGGGCTGAGGGTCCAAGTGTGGGGGGGGGGAGGTTCCCCCTTTATTGGGACAAGAGGCATTATGACAAGTTGCCGACGTCTTACCTGGTGGACGATGACAACCTCCTGCCCGAGACCGTCCCTTCTATTCTTAGGCTGGCCGCCTTTGTGAAGGAGTACGGGGCCCAGACCGCGGCCTTCTTTATTTCGAGGCCGGGTTTAGAGCCGTTGCCCCCTACTTGTAGGTCCTTGAATTTGAGGGAACTATGCCGGTCGGTGGGCTATGTCCAAGCCCTGATCCTCGTTCGGGAGCAATATGCTCTGGTCGAGGTCGAGTGTCTCAGGCTAAGGAAGGCCGAGGCTGTGCTGAAATCTAAGGCTTCGTCCGCCGAGGAGCTGGGAAAAGAGCTGGCCGAAGCTAGGGCGAGGGCTAGGTCTGCCGAGGAGGAGCTCGTTTCGGCATGGGCGGAGCGGGATGAGGTCAGGGCCGAGCAGGACGCTGCTAAGGCCACGACAGTGAAGTCAGATCGGGAGCTCCAGCTTTCTCAGGAATCCACCGAGAAGCTGGCTGAAGAGTGTAGCCGAGCCCAAAAAGGGATGTTGGAGGGGGTGGCTGCCATCAAGGTCCTTCAGCAGCAGCGGGCCTCTCTGGCCGATGACAAAGAGGCGCTTGAGAAGGCCTTTTCTGCGGAGAAGGTGGCTCGTCAGGAGGTCTCTGATGCCTTGCTGCAGACTGCCGAAGAGTGCTTTAAGCAGGCTTTGGCCCAGGTCTGGTACTTCAACCCCGGCGTAGAGCTAAATGTTGACGGGTACGACTATCGTTCCTTTGTTCAGGACGGGAAGCTGATCCCTTACGAGTCGCCTGCTGCTGAGGATGTCGCTGACGCCGAGGCTGAGAACCCCGAGGCTGAAGATCCCGAGGCCGACCCCTCCAGCTAGTCTTAGCTTTTTGTTTTTCTATTTTGATCTTGGGGCGTTGGTGCCCTTGTAATTTGTTAGAATGATTTTGGCCTTGGTCCGTTGTGTACAGAATGATTTCAATCTTTACCATCCTTTTGCCCATGTTTGACAATGAATGATTTAAATTTTTATCATCCCTTTGCCTTAGCTCTTTTGGGGTTCTAAACTTGGTTAGATACCTTAGGCAACGGATGGTTTGCTTTTTGTTGTCGTCCTTTTGCCTCGGTCTTGGGTGTGTATCGGCTGCATGTGTACAGGCCGTTCAGACAACTTAGACAGTGAATGAGTCTGTCATCCTTCCGTCTATGTTTTCAACGTTCGTCGGCTGCATAGGTGCAGGCCGTTTGGATGCTCTAGATAATGAATGATTTACACTTCTATCATCCTTTTGCCTATGCTTAATTGTTATTCGGCTGTATGGGTACGCGCCGTTTTTACTCTACCACACTTAGCATGTGGGAGGTTGGGGCAGGGTTGTCTTGTTTCAACCTCGTCAAGTGTAACTAACCTCACTGCCTCGGCCCGACTTTTTGATAATCGGACTCCGACTTTCACTTAGTTGGATTAAATTTTACCGGCGTAAGGGCTGGACTATCACATGTCCCACCAAGGCTTCGTTCGCCTTGGGTCGGACATTTTGACCTGATCAGGGTCGGCATGGTAGTCTGCTGACTTAGCCGGGCGAGCGTTGACACGACAATTTCACGAAGGGCCATGCATGGCGTCTTCGCCGAGCTCTAACCAATGCCTGTCGGAGTACAATGGCCGGTTTTCGTACATCTAGATGTTTTAGTTTTTTCGGCCGGGTACACGACCTCGGGGCCTTTTGCTGGTGCCGGGCTTAAGGGCCTCGGCTTTCGGCTTCTTGGCCGGGCTTCTTTGCCTCAGCCTTGTCGTTTTTGGCCGAGCCTCATAGCTTGGCTTCATGCTTAAGCGAATTTTGTGCACATTCATAAATCTTCTCAATGGGATCCTTTATTGATGAAAAATAGCCCTAAGGGGCGTTGCAAAGAAAGAACATTAGAAAACAATATACCTTGAACTTTGACTTAAATGAAAATAAAATAAAGACAAACGAGGCAAGATCTAGCTATAGTAGATCTTCAGCTTGTCGGCGTTCCATGTCCTTTTGATCGGCTTCCGCGCCAAGGTCTCGAGGATGTATGCCCCTCCGTCGAGCTTTTCTTTAATCCGGTAGGGGCCTTCCCAGTTTGCCGCCAGCTTACCGTCCTTGGCATTCTTGTTGCCTATGTCGGCCCGTCGGAGTACCAGGTTCCCTCGGTTAAATGACCGGGGTCTGACCTTTCTGTTGTACTTAGCCGCGAGTAACTGCTTGGCGCTAATTCTCGGCAGTGCACCGTGACTCAGATTTCGTCTATGAGGTCCAAATCGGTCTTCAAGGCGTCGTCGTTCGACTCCTGCCCTTCTTGTCTGGCTCTGACCTTTCTCCAGGATGGCTGTTCGATTTCAACTGGGATCATTGCCTCGCATTCATAGGTTAGCCTGTAGGGGGTTTCCTGGGTCGAAGACTGCATGCTTGTCCGGTATCCCCAAAGAACGCTGTGGAGCTGCTCGGCCCAGTTGGTGTCGGCTTGCAACATCCGCCTCTTGAGTCAGTCCAGGACGACTTTGTTGGCGGCTTCGGCCTGGCCATTCGACTGCGGGTGTTCTACAGACGAGAAGTGCTGCTTGATGTCCAGGTTGGACATTAGCGCTTGGAATCGATGGTCCGTGAATTGGGTGCCATTGTCCGTGACGACCTCGGCTGGTATCCCGAAGCGGGAGACGATGTTGTGTCGGAAAAAATTTATCACTCTGGCCGAGGTTATTGTGGCGAGTGGCTCTGCTTCGATCCACTTGGTGAAGTAGTCTACTGCGACTATGAGCCATCTGCATTGCCCCTGCGCCGGTCGGAATGGTTCAAGGATGTCTATGCCCCATTTGTAAAAGGGCCAGGGGGCTGGCATCCCTTTCAATTCTGAGGGGGGCGGCCATATGATCCTGGCGTGTTTCTGGCAACTGTCGCACGTCTTGGCTTTTTCCATGGCGTCGTGCTTCATAGTAGGCCAATAATAGCCGGCGCACAGTGCCTTTCCAGTGAGGGCCTTGCCTCCCATGTGGTGGCCGTTGCTGCCTTCATGTAGCTCAGCCAGCACGTATTTTGCCTCGGATTTACCGAGGCATCGCATCATCGGGCAGTGGAGTCCTTTTCTGTATAGCTGATCATCAACCATTACGTAGAGAGCGGCTTCTCTGATCAGCTTCTTGGCCTCGGTCGAGTCGGTAGGGACAATTCCCTTTCCGAGGTAGTCTTCTATCGGCTTTCTCCAGTCAATCTCGGCCGAGATGGCCATGACACAACTCGGCTCGGTGAGATTCTGCTGGATCACCGTCCTGTGATTGTCCGGCCCGTTTGTGCTTGCCAGCTTTGAGAGGATGTCGGCTCGGGAGTTCTCCTCTCTTGGGATATGGGAGACGATCACTTCTTCGAACTCGGCCATGAGCTCTTTGGCACGGTTTAGGTACTTAGCTATAAGAGGGCCTTTTGCTTGATAGCTGCCGTCAATCTGCGCGGCGACTAGCTGCGAGTCGGTTAAAACCTTTACTCGGTGTGCGCCATTCTCTTTTGCCTGGAGAAGTCCGGCCAGCAGAGCCTCGTACTCGGCTTGGTTATTGGAGGTCGGGAATTTTAGTTGGAGAGAGTGTTGGGTAGCGACTCCTTGTGGGCTCTCCACGATAACTCCCGCACCGCTGCCCTTAGCGTTGGAGGATCCGTCCACGTAGACTTTCCAGGTTCCGTCATTCGTTACTGCCAGGGTGAGTTCCCTTATGAAGTTCGCCAGTGCCTGGGACTTGATCACCTGCCGGGCTTCAAAAGTGATGTCAAACTCAAACAGTTCTATGGCCCAGTTGGTCATTCTTCCAGCCAGGTCGGGCTTATGGAGGATCTGTCGGATAGGCTGGCTGGTACGTACCACTATCCGATGTCCTTGGAAGTAAGGTCGAAGCCTTCTGGCCGCGGTGAGCAGGGCAAAGGCCACCTTCTTGAGTTTCTGGTACCGTAGTTCGGAACTTTGCAGGGCTTTGCTTATGAAGTATATCGGCATCTGCCCGGTCTTAGTCTCTTTTACTAGGGCGACGCTGACGGCTTCGTTACCTATTGACAAGTAAAGAAATAGGGTCTCTCCTGGATCCGGCTTAGTCAGCACCGGTGGGGTTGCCAGACACCGTTTAATTTCCATGAAGGCGGCATCGCATTCGGGATTCCAATCGCCTTGGGTTTCCTTCTTTAATAGCCTGAAGAGAGGTAGGGCTTTCTTGGCCGACTTCGGGAGAAACCTTGTCAGGACGGCGAGTCGACCGGTCAGCTGCTGTACTTCCTTCTTGGCCCTCGGGGGTGCATGTCTAGCACGGCCTTGCATTTGTCCGGGTTGGCTTCGATCCCTCGGTTGGTCAACATGAAGCCTAAGAACTTTCCAGCCGGAACTCCAAAAGCACATTTGGCCGGGTTCAACCTGATTCGATGTCTTTTTAGTTTTTCAAACGTTTATTCAAGGTCCCGGATGTGGTCTGCTGGAAGCTTTGACTTAACGATCATGTCGTCAATGTAGACTTCTATGTTGCGGCCGATCTGGTCTTCGAAAACCCGGTTCATCATCCTTTGATAGGTGGCTCCGGCATTCTTCAGTCCGAATGGCATGACGTTGTAGCAGTAGTTTGCCTTATCCGTCATGAAAGTGGTCCTCTCTTGGTCGTCCGGATGCATTACAATCTGATTGTACCCAGAGTAGGCGTCCATGAAGGAGAGGAGTTGGTACCCGACCGAGTTATCCACGAGCTTGTCGATATTGGGCATCGGGTAGGAGTCCTTTGGGCACGCCTTGTTGAGGTTGGTGTAGTCGACACATACTCTCCATTTGCCGCTGGGTTTGAGGACCATGACTATGTTGGAGAGCCAGGTGGTGTACTGCACCTCTCGGATAAATCCGGCCGCTAAGAGTTCCTCGACATGGCACTCGAGGGCCTTCTGTCTGTTGTCCGCAATGTTCCTCTTCTTTTGCGCCACTGGTCTTGACCCCGGCCATATACCGAGTTTGTGGCAACAGAAATGGGGGTCGATGTCGGGTATTTCGGCCGAGGTCCAGGCGAAGACGTCTTGGTTCTGTCTGAGGAAACAGATCGTATGAGCTTATAGGTCGTCCCTCATGTCTCGGCCGATCTTGGTGGTCTTGGACGGGTCCGCTCCTAACATTACCTCCTCCAGTTCTCCCTCCGGCTCGGGCCTGGGATTTTCCTGTTCCCGGAGGTCGAGCTCCACCATGTTGATCGGTTGCCGCGAGCGTCTGTTGGAGTCGGCTTCGGCTACTTGCTCATTGGATCCGAGCCGAGGTGGAGATAAGGGTCCTCCTTCCTCGACCCGGAGAGCTTCGAAGTAGCACTGCCTTGACTCTTTTTGGTCTTCGGATACCACCACTATCTAGTTCTTGTCATTGACCATCTTCAGTTTCTGGTGTTTGGTGGACACCAGTATGTCCCAGTTGTGGATCGTCGGCCTGCCCAGGATGATGTTGTAGGGGGACCGGAATTCAGCAACTATGAATCTTACGCGTTCAGATTTGAAGGCATCTTTGGTCTCGAGGGTTAACCTGAGGTCGATATAGCCTTTTGGAAAGGACTGTTCGCCATTAAATCCAATCAAGGTGGTTTTGCATGGCTTGAGATCCTCCGGGTCAAGGTGCATCCACTTATAGGCGTCCCAGCTTATGATATCGGCCGAGCTCCCTGCATCAACAAAGATCCTCTTAACTTGGAAAATAACCAAGGTACCAGTGATTACCAGTCCATCCAGATGGCCGGGTATGACGTCTTTCAGTTCTTCGTTGGTGAAGGTCAGGGTAGGCGGCCTCGGTTTCTTGGGGTCCTCCTTAAACTTGGGGAGGTCTCGGACGGTCAGTACCTCGCGGAGATATTTCTTTCGCTGGCTTCAGTGTCTCCGCCACCTCCGAATCCTCCGCTGACGACGTTGCATTGAAAATCCACGTCGGGAAACTCATCGTCAGAGGCGGTCTTCTGCTTCTTCCCCTGCTTTCGGGTCTCCTTGGGCGGACTTCTAGTGTGGCCGCGGTTAGTGCCCTTGCCGCCCGTCCTTCCCTGAGTCTTGATGACATACTGACGTAGCTTTCCTTCTCTCACGAACTTTTCAATAGCATCGCGGAGGTCGTAGCACTCGTCGGTGGTATGTCCGTGGTAGTCGTGGAATGTGCAGAACTTGGAACGATCCCTGTTGGAGCGGCCCTTAATCGGCCTAGGCTTGTCGAACCGCCTCATCTCGGCCTGGGCTACCTCCTTCCATACCTGGGACCGAGGGACATTCAAGGGGGTGTAGCTATCGTACTTGGCCTTC
Organism: Acacia crassicarpa; assembly: GCA_034222035.1. Taxonomy (NCBI): domain Eukaryota; kingdom Viridiplantae; phylum Streptophyta; class Magnoliopsida; order Fabales; family Fabaceae; genus Acacia; species Acacia crassicarpa. The sequence goes on along the minus strand of JAWXYG010000009.1, from coordinate 38,944,155 downwards.
TGGTCGGCTCGGTCAGGTTTGGATCGGCTCTCGCTGGTTCTCCTTCTTGTCTCGGACCTCGGCCTTCTTGACCGGTCTTCGTCTCTGGGCGGAGTGTTCCTCGCCTGTTCGGATTCGTCCGCGTTGGCCGCCTCCATTTGCTCTACTTCCAAGTACTTCTTCGCCTGGGTGTAGAATTCGGTTAATGTGTACACTGGGTTCTTACATAAGTTTCGGGCCAGTCGTGATGATGGGTCTAGCCCTTTGACCAGGCAGTGTACGTGGACCTCTTCGGGCAGCGACCGCACTTGCATGGCTAAGTTGCGGAACCGATCCAGGTACTTCTGTAGGACCTTGCCTTTCTTCTGTCGCACTTTGCTCAGCGTGAATTCAGTCTTTGGCCGCTTTTTGCTGGTGGCGAAATGCATCTCGAACTTGCGTCTGAGGTCTTCGAAGCTCCGGATGGAGTTGTCCGGGAGAGAGCTCAGCCATCTGTGCGCTGGTCCGGTCAGAGTAGCCGCAAAGAGACGCTGGATAACCGGGCCTCTAATTTGTCGGACCCACATGAGCTTTTCGAACACGTCAAGGTGGTTGCATGGATCTTGGGTTCCGTCGTACTTCAGAAGGTCGGCCAGATCGAAATGCTTTGGGTAACGGGCCGTCGCCGCCTCCCTCGAGAATGGGGATCTGCCGGAGTCTGACAGATATGTCACTCGGTATTCCCGGGGGTATCCGTGGCGAGGTGATCTGCGAGCTCGGGGAGTTCTGTCCTCTACGCAGTGTTCTTCTCGGTCTCGGCCCTCGCTGGCAGCCCGATCAGTGTGGTTAAGACCGTCACCGTGGTTTCCGACGTTCTCTGAGGGCTGTTGTCGGCCTTGCTCCATATTCGTCCTCCGCTCCAACTCGCCGTTGTTGCGGCGTGGGTTCCTCGACTCTGAGCTGCTCGAGGAACTGCTGTCATCCACGGGGGCCCTCCTTCCTCTCCTATGATTCCTTCGGCGGTTTCCCTGTCGGCGATCGTTCTCGAGCGCATCCTGAATCATTCGGCCAAAGGCTTCAAAGTCAGCCTGTCTCTGTAGGTCGTCTCGTTTCTCCTTGTTTTCCAGCCTCTGGAGGAATGACTCCTGCGTCCTTCGAAGGATGTGGACGTCGGCTTCGACTTCCTGGACGTCTCGCGCAGGGGGTTCTGTGCGCGTTTCTTGCAGTGGCTGCTCTTCTGCGGAAGGGGAGGTTGTCGTGTCAGTGACATGCCCTTCTGGGGTGTTTTCTCGCCGCGGTTGCTCCGGGGGCTGATCTGGTGGAGGCCGGCTTGGCTGGGGGTCTCCGCCCACCGACGGGGGATTTCTGCTGTGGCTTCTGGTGTTTGCCATCAGTGGTCATGGGGATTGAAGTTTACGGTGCCCCACGGTGGGCGCCAATGTTCTGTCCTAAGAACACAAAAAGATTGGACTTGACTAGGTTGTCAAGCCTAGAGCCTACGTACCCTTTGAAGGGATCAAAGTCCACGTAGTTCGTAGTATACGTAAAGGCGTGAAGCCAAGGGGGTGGTGTGTGTGCTCTGTGTGACAAGAAGTAAAGAGAGCATAGATTAGAACGTGTGCACCTGTTTAGGGTTTCCTTGTATTTATAGAGGAGTCCGGTGCGAGTATCCCTGGTTTAATGAGCGATATCTGGGGCTGAGAGATCAGGGGCTGATATCTCAGGCTCCTGATTGGGGGAGATCCTCCATTAATAAGATCCTATATTGGTGGGATCCCATATCACTGCCCGTTATAGCGTAGATTCTGTTCCAGGCGTGGTTGGGCCGTGGTCCGAACTTGGGCCTTTTGGGTCGGTCCGTAACAGTAACTTTAATGTATATTACACGAGCGCACGCACAGTTGTACAATAAATTGAAAAAAAGAAGAAAAAAGGCTCAAAGAACTTAAAGATTATTTACCAACAACTTCCTCACATCAGTTACATTCAAAACCAACGTCCTCATATAAGTGGGATTCAAACCTACAATCTTATGGTTATAAACCAAAGCCCCTTACCAACTAGGCTAACATTTATTTAGGTTATTTTCTCATTCCTATCATGGCTCATTATACGTCATTTTATTTCCCCCCTTTTTTAATAAAAAATTTTGGGGAAAATCCTGTTCAGGGCCGATATTACCAAAAAAAAAACTAAAAAAGGCTTAAAGATTCTGAAAATTTGAAAAAAGGCTCAAGATTCTAAAATTCCAGAAAAAGGCCCAAGGTGAGTTGTTAATGGGGCTGATATAGTTGTTAGCAGGGTACTGAAAGTTGTTAATTGGGCTGATTTAGTTGTTAAAAATTTTAGAATATATTTTTAACAACTAAATCAGCCCAGTTAACAACTATATCAGTACCCCGATAACAACTATATCAGCCCCATCACACAACTACGTTGGGCCTTTTCTGGAATTTCAAAATCTTTGGCCTTTTTTCGAATTTTCAGAATCTTTTAGCCTTTTTTAGCTTTTTTTTTTGTAAAAAAGGCCCTGAACAGGATTTTCCCAAAATTTTATGCGTCATTTTCTCATAACTGATGGTTGATCTATTTTAGTGAGATTTTTCTTCCCGTCCTATAGAAATTAACAAATACATTTAACTAATGATGTGCCTTGTATGGGAAGTTTCGAACTATGCCTTTTTCTTCTAACGCTTTCTTTCACGTCACTTATAATTTTGGATATCAAAGAGGCCAGTTTTGTCCATATTTTTACTTCTACTCTTAAATCTTTTATGTATGGTGATTGGTTATTCTTGTATTTAGCTTATTTTGTTGTATTTGATTTGGCTTTGTTTGTAATCCATTTTCAATTTATTTTCATGTATTGCACCGGTTTACAGTAATAATATAAATAGCTTTTGACAAAAAAAAAAAAAAACTATGCCTTGTTTAATTCACACATATGGTAATTTGACTTCTCTTGTTTTCCCTTCTCATCTACTTCCTCTCCATTACATATCTCATCTCTAAAATTGAAATTTGAGCGGTCGATATTTAATATTTTATAAAATTATTAATAAAATGTCAAATTATTAAAAAAATAAATAAATAATTTCAAAATATTAAAATTTATTTATGGCAGTTTAAAACCATAATAAATGTTATTTAACAAATAATTTTGTAGAACATTAAAGTTAGACCACTTAAATTTTAATCTAATATAATAGTTGAAATAGATAGTAGAGAGGACGTGGATGGAGAGGATACAGAAAAGAAGCTAAATCTAGTAGTTGGGGAAAATTACACCATGGGGATACAAATTTATAGAAATTTGTGCCCCATACGTCCTTTTAAGTTTTACCCCATGCATTGCTAGAATTTTGGATCTAATCCCATGAATTATGAATAAGAAGAAGGTTGGAGAAGAAGAGGAAAAAAGAAGAAGGAATGTGTGTGTAGATAGAAGTATCATATTAGACAAATGAAGAGAAATTAGAGGGTATATAAGTCTTAACTTTGCTAATCTAAATTAGGCCCTTGGGCCAACTCATTTTTGTGGAGGGGTGAGGATTTAGGTGGCCCTTGATTTACCGCTTACTTGTGCCGCTCGCCCAGTCTGGTTCGGGTGTGTATGAAATAAAAAATATTTTTTTATTAAATTATTTTTAAAATTTTCAATTAGTTTCTGAACTTTTATTAATTCCTTTTTTGCCCCTCTGTGTTTCTCCCAACCAGCGGCTGTAAGCGGACCATAATATCACATCGCTTAGACCTAATCGTTCTGGACATTCGCTTCGTTCTGGTGCGTCGTACTATTGAGGGTTGCCGTTCGCTTCTGTTCATTTTGTTCTGGTGCATCTGTTTGTACAATGCACCAGTTTGCTGCAAAAGTCAAGTCCATCCGATCAATTACCGTTGTCTATAAATACAGCGTGCTAGTAATAGAATCAATATCACAAATCAATCTCAAACACTCCTCTTTGCATACTGCATTTTGCAAATATATTCTGTGCGATTTTGAAAACAAACTCATTGTGTTTGTTTAGGCTTTCGATTGAGAGTGTCATTAGTCTGAAGATGAAAAATCTGAACTATTCTAGGAGACAATTGCTCATCAACCTTAGGCATCAATCTAGAGGGAGTAAAATTGTCTTAAGGAAACAACTACGTTAGGCCCACAATTCTTCAAAGTTTATTACCATATTCGGCAGTCTTGTGAGCTTGTTTATGGTTTTTATCATTTATACATAACTATTGTATATTTACAATATATGCAATATTGGTTTTACAGATTCTTATTATTTACAGTATATGCAATCTTAATAGTACAAATTCTTGTTATTGTTCAATTTCTACCTGTTTAGTATATTTTCAACAATATTTGAATGTGAAGAAAAGTTGAGAAGAAAGAAAACATGAGGAGAAAATATGGGAGGCTTGGAATTTTTTCGTGTTGGATGAGGGAAGAAAAAAGTAGGGAAAATGAGCGGTGAGAGCACCACCTCCCCTGTATTTTGATAATGTTTGTTTTTTTATAGTTTCATTATAAATAATGAGGTGAGGTATGATAAATTTGGATTTATGGATATTATTTTCATGACAACATTTACCTACTTTCTTTCTTCCATATTTTCTCTCTACTTCATTCAGACAGACGGGGAGATAACATTATTTCTCAAATTTTCTTTACCCCGTAGGTTTTCCTTCCTCCCAACTTTTCTCTCCGGAGCATTGATGTTTTGAAGTTCAAAACATTTACTTTTACTAAAACAAATTATGAAGAACAGCAATTAACCTAATATTTGCAAAAGTGGCGTGCAAAAACCATTGAAGTTAGCAATGAATTTAAATTTGGAAGACAAATTGCATTTGAATGAAATCAACAACTACCCAGAAAAATTAGTTGAGACAATAGAACGTATTGTGTATCCATTAATTTATCTAGCAATGATATTGGCTATTGTCACGACAAGTTAGCCAAAAATAGAAAGAGCATTTTTTGCTATGAAGTTGGTGAAAAATTAGCTATGCATTTGAATGGGAGATGTATAGATGAATGTTTGTTTAAAGTCTTATATTGAAATGATGCATTCAACACTATTAACAATAAACTAAATTTTCAACAATTTCAAAACATGAAATTACATAGCGATAATCGATAACTTATAGTAAAGTATGTAATTACTAATTAATTTTTTATTATTAAATTATTAATTTTATAGATAACCATAAATACTTTTATACCCCGGGGAAAAAAGTTACCAAATAAAAAATGATATATAATGATGAAAAAACACAACCCAGTGACTTCTGAGAATGAGAGAAACATTAAAAATATCTTATATTTAAGATTGAAGTAAGTGCTTGCTATTGTTCTAAACAGAAGACACTTTTAACTAATTCACATATATCAATTAAAAAACATTAAATTGTCATAACATTCAAATGATTTCTAATATTATTCTCATTAATTATACTAATTAAATTCTAATATCATATTAATTTCAACTATATCACTATCCTTATTAAATATGAATATATGTGAGAAACAATGTAATACTCTTTAAAACTAACAATAACGTTATATGTAAGGGGCATCTGATGACATGAACTAGTTTCAGTGCTCATCATTATTACAAGCATTGAGAGCTATTTACTGTAGCGAAATATATACAGTTCAAATAAAATTTCAACGGTCTAAATTTAAGATTTTTAATTAATATTCTTAAATAAATTTTTTTTTGAAAAAACTCACGGGTAAGAGATAATCTTTATTTTAATTTTGTACATGTTTAAATATAATATATATATATATAAAGTAAAAGTGAAAATAATCAATCTAAACCATCCAAATTAGATCTAAAAAATATACAAGGATGGAGAACTCTCATTACCCATCATTGCGATGAGCAGTAAACAAATTCCCCAATTGCACATCAAGTTAATTATTTTTATTCATTGGTTATTCATTTCTTGATGATAACCAATCTTCAATATCAATGAACTTTTAGGTATTTTTTGTAGAACCAAAATTTTACAATAACGCTTTTTGCAAGGGTCACGGACAACGTCAAAGCTTACTTTGGGCTAGATAAAATGGAGAATACAATATGATTGCAGTGGCAGAATCATGAAATTTTTTTAGCCTGGACTAAAAACTAAATATATTGAACTATTTACTAAATAATATGACATAACATTGAAAATAGAAATAAATAATAATCGACAATTATAAATCAAAATAAGATATAATATTATACTAATATTTTTAGTAGGTATCCCAAACAAGAATTTTACTTTCCTCTCACAGTCTAATGAGTAATAAATTAAACATAGTCCTAAAGATATCAAACATACAAACATAATAATTATATGTATAATGAAATTTAATAAAATTATTTAAATATAATAAAAAAATGCATACCTAAAATTGTAAATGACGCTAATTTAAATTGACAAAATATTCAAAGATAGAATCAGTAGTAAATGTTTTAGCAATCTCCCTTTCAATATACACAATCAAATTATTTACAAGAAAGTCATCTTCCATCTTGTTTCGAAGCCTTATCTTTATAATTTTCATTGCTGAGAATGCACATTCACTACTTGCTAATGAAACTGGTAGTGTTAAAATAAGACGAATTAAGGCCCGTTTGGATGAGCTTTTTTTTGGATAAAAAGGCACTTTTTTAATACCAAAAAAATGCTTTTTTAATTAATCTATGTGTTTAGATAATTTTTTTTTTAAAAAAAGCAAAAGTCACAAAAAAAAAATCTAAAATGCTGCTTTTTTTAAAAGCTCCAATTTGGAGCTTAAAAAAAACACTTTTTTTAAAAGCCCATCCAAACGGACCCTTAGTCTATCAAATAACTAATATGAATGTGTCTTTCTTGTCTTAGCCAAACCTTGACACAATTTAGAAACCGAAGACAAATTTTGTAGCTTTGGATGTTTTGGAATGTCTTTAGAGAAATGCTTCAATCGACAATTCAAATTAATTCTCTCTTGCTCAGAAAAATCAAGAGGGTAATACTTCTCTGCAAGAGTACAAATATCATCAACATTAAAAGCTCTATAACCATCCTTCGGATCTAATGAAGAGCTAAGTGACAAAAGTTCCATTGTTTGCTCATTAAACCTTCTATTTAACTCTTACAATTGAAAGTCAATGGTTGAATTGAAGATATCAAAATGATAATGATGCTCAATAGTTATTTGATCATATTTTCGACAACCATGACCTTCAATATATTGAGCATCAAAATTTGAAACATCTATTTCATGAAATCTGGAGAAATTAACAACACTTTGAAGCATTTTTTTACAACCACCATATATCTCTTAATTCTTGAATAAGTTCTTTTATACTTGAAACTAACTACATAGCATTCAAAATATCTTGAGACTTTTGTTGTTATGCCTGACAAAGAACTTCAGTGATACCTATGATCTCCTTCATCAAATGTAAATTAAATATAGATTCAAAAGAAGTTATTATCTTATAAGCTGCAGTAGCATCTTTTCTTTGAGAGTAATTTGAGCCTTCACTACAATTTTTTTCAAGCATTGAACAAGATTCATTATACCCTCGGTGTAAAATTCTCCTTGACATGTGTGTTCTTACCTCTTAATGTTTTGAATTTATCCATGGTAGAGTGATAGCGTGTTAGTGTATGACTGAAGTGGTCGCTGCTACATTGTCTTTTTTATTCTTTATTCATTTTGTATATCTCGAATTCCATAACTGAATTAAAACGTGATAACTGCTTTTCTTCCTATTGCTTGCACGAAAAATTAAATAAGTGCGTTGGGCGGAAATAAGCTCGCTTTTCCAGTCAGGTCCTGTGCGATTGTACATTTTTGGTGTATATAGTTAATTAACTAGTTTCATGCCTATTTAAATGTGTGCTATTTTGTCTTTAAGTCGTTCTAAGAATTTCCTTTTGTTTTCATTGTTTGCGGAGCTCATCATGGTAAGAAAAAGGAGAACTGAACCACCTGGTGGGGCTGAAAGCTGCTGAAAGCTCTGGGACTCATGAGAGTGAGGGCATTAGTCGAGGACCTCAGTACCACGGTGAAAGAAGTGCTCCACCCCCACAGCAGGCAACGGGACAGGGAGGATCCCAAGGAGGTAGGGGTTGGGGTCCTCAAGGAGGACGGGAAGGTTATGGTAGGGATGCCCCAACAGCATTATGGTGCTCTCCTTGAATAAACGGTGCTAGATAAATAAGAAAAATTGCTCATTGGACATAAACAATATGAAGGAATAATGGGATCACTTGCACATCTTGAAGAAATTTCACTATTTGTGAATTGAAATCTAATTTGAAGTTATGATTGATTGTGCACTGATTTTTGTTGAATTTAGAGGGGTAAAGTATACTTTATTCATCTGTAAATTAAAGAAAGTACATATAGGCCTTTATATAATCAAACTTAGAACTAACCCTAGAATATAATCTAAGGGTTAAAGGCTTAATTTGCCATGGAAGTTTTGTTAAAAGAGCGCCCAGCACCCGGAAGTTTTTTTGGTACCAAATTTGTCCTGGAAGTATGAAAAAGGTAGCAAATTCGCCCCGGAAGTATGAAAAAGGTAACAAATTTGCCCCTCCATTAATTTTGACTGAGTGTATACGTGGCATGCCATTTCATCAACCTAATAAGAGTCAAGTATCATTGTTGCCCTATAAGTTTTCACTAAGAGTAATTTTTCCCCAGAAATTTTCACTAAAGAGTAATTTTACCCCGGAAGTTTACAAAACGTATCAATTTTACCCTTCTTTCCCACATATTAAATCTGACTATTAAATCAGTCAAAGACCACATATGTCATGCCTTGAAAAGGTCAAACTTGGAGTTAGAGAAGGAGATCCTTGAGATGTTGAACTCAAGGTGGCCAAAATTTGTGAAGCCGAATTGCTCACAGGAAGCATCACTTATAATCTAAGCAAATGATCAATTTATACAAACGTAAATAGTATCACTATTGATTTGTTTTACTGAACCAATTTTTGAAACAATTCATTTCTCGTTTTGCGTTTCATTTGCTTGGATCATACGTGATGTTTCTTCTGGGTTTTGTGACTGACCTTTTAATCCTAGTGAGCAGTTCGGCTTCACAAATTTTGGCCGCCTTGAGCTCAACATCTCAAGGATCTCCTTCTCTGACTCCAAGTTCGACTTTTTCAAGGCATGACATGTGTGGTCTTTGACTGATTTAATAGTCATATTTAATATTGGGAGAAAGAAGGGCAAAATTACTACTTTTGTAAACTTCCGGGGCAAAATTGTTCCTTAGTGAAAACTTCTGAGGCAAAATTGCTCTCAATGAAAACTTCCAGGGCAAAAATGATACTTAACTCTTATTCGGGTTGATGAGGTGGCATGCCACGTGTCATGAGGTAGCATGCCACGTGTACACTCAGTCAAACTTAACGGTCAAAATTAACGGATGGGCAAATTTGCTACCTTTTTCATACTTCTGGGGCAAATTTGATACCGAAAAAACTTTCGGGTGTTCGGCGCTCCCTTAGCAAAACTTCCATAGCAAATTAGGCCTTTAACCCTATAATCTAATCTAATTAATCAAAATAAACCACATCAAAATAATTAAGATATAATATCCTAAGATATAATATATCCATATTTAATCCTAAGATATAATAAATATCAAACCTAATATAAAATAATGATTAATCTAAATAATTCAAAATATTTTGACACTCCCTCTTATACTGGAGAATATATGTCGACCACTTCCAACTTTCCTCGAAATCCTTCAACCTTTGACTTCCTTTGCATCTCGTCTCTTTCTACTACGCTCGGATCAATAGTGGTAGTGACAGAGCAAATTTTGCCCCTGTAAGTTTTTTTATAAGCAATTTTGCCCCTAGAAGTTTACAAAGAAAAGCAACAATTCAACGGTCAATATCAATGGATTGACAAAATTGCTATGTTTTTAAGCTTTCGGGGTAAAAATAAGACCAGAAACACTTTCAGGTGACCAGTGCTCCTTAGGCGAAACTTCCATGGTAAAAATGATATTTAACCCCAAGATGAAGTTACGGCGCGTACTTTAACTTTGGCATATCATAAATGTTAAATTTATATGACCTCCCTTCCTTATCTTATTGGACAAATAAGGAGTGAAATTGGAGCTTCATGAAGACATTTTATCACATGTCAAATTATCATAATTTCAAAGTCTTCCCTTTTTGTACATTTGCAAAAACCCAAGGGCTTACATAAGAAGCTTAAAGCTTAATCTAAGGGCTTAGGTAAGAAGTTTGAAGCTTACTCGATTGACTACTTATTTGCATATGTTCATACCATGTTTAATAATTCCCTTCTTTCTTTCTCTATTTGGCTGAACATGGGGGCTTAGATGGAATTTTATTGTTTACATTTTCTTGACGACCATTTAAGTGTATGATCATTTATCCTAAAAAAAAAAAGTGTATGATCACATGGTCATTAAAAGTCCAACTTGTTAGCCAAGCTGTTCATGTGGCATAAGAAGAGGCAAGGAAAGGTATACGATGACTTCTTGATATTAATTAGACTAATGCGCATTTGAAATTCTCCAATAAAATTTCTGTTTGATCCCCTTCTCTCTCTTGGCTGCTCTTGGCTGAACATGGGCTTGTTTAGGAGGTTTTTTCGTCACTCTTCTTGACTTTTGGCACATGCACATGCATGTGTCTAATTAAATATCCAATAAGTGTGACATGTGGAACATATTTATGCAAAAAGAGATATGAAGTTAAATAATGAATTTACAAATATTACAAAAATTATTTAAGTTAATAATTTGTAATAAACGGGTGCTTGTTTTCTTAAATACCCCCTTTAATCATTTGGATTGAAAAGCGAAAACTACCCATTGATGCTATTTAGTATTTTCAATTAAATAAAATAATGTCGGGAAAAATTATGAACTTGTGAGAGATAAAAATTTGTAACCCTCCAAATTCTAAATCACATTTTACTTATTATTTAATTACCCTTCCATGGTAATAAAGAATTAATAAAACCTAAAGTATAAAGATTGTCATGGTAAAATATTTAAAAGCCAATTAAAAAAGTATTTATCAAACCAATGGACTCTCTACTATAATAGAAAAGAAGAAACCGATCAAAGATCCACTATAATAGAAAAAAGGAAAATTATAATAAAGGACCTAAGAAATATAATATTTATTAAGAATGACAAAAAAATGGTAATTATTTTAAAAGACAAAAAATTAAAACATTAAAATAGAAAGACTAAATTACCGTTTGTCAGAAATTATTTTGAGACATGTCTCCCATCTCTTCTTAAATTCGTCTTCTCCTTGCAGTACCGCTCACTTTTCTTATCCAACTTCCAATCTGATTGTGAACCGTTCACACCTGAAAATGCTAAACTGAAGTAAAACTGTTTAGGACAAATGTGATGCTATATATGAAACAGAAGTCATCCACGGATTAAACTTGTAAAGGGTATCAAATGCTAGTACCAACAGAGGGCGGCAACTGCTATAGAGTTAGGTGTCAATTATATATTGAGTATACTAGTGATGATCTGCTATGGAATTGTGGTTTTTATCTTAGTATATATGTCTTACTCAAAGAATGAAATTGATTGTCCTTTTGCTTTCTATCAAAATTTTAGAGTAAGAAGTGAATACTTTTGATTCTAAATCTGCTGCGTCATCAACTTAGGAACCAATGTCTGCAAACAAGAATCCAAAATTCACATTGGCCACTTCATCAACATCAATACTTCTTTTCATTCTCGACCCCAGGAATTGATAAAAGTTTGCTTTTCATTCTGGAATCCTGGAGTGTCCATGTTAAATCACATTATCTTTCATGCCATGAACTGTTACTCATTGTTTATCTTGGTTTTCCTTGTAACAGGTAACTAAGGAGAAAACATGTCAGTTCCTGATTCTTGAGAATCTAAACGTTGTTTTTGGAAGTCGGCTAGAAAAATTTTACACCAACAAGTTTGCTTGTCCCCCTCTCTATTTTTTCAATATTTTCTTCCACAATTCTATTTTCTACGACCTCTTGCTACTTCCCTGAACGATTTCACAATTAGATTGATAGTTGGATAAGAAGAGTTAGTGGTCCTATGAGGAGGAGAAGAAGAAGAGATGGGAGACAAGTCTTAAAATAATTTCTGATTAATGGTAATTTAGTTTTTTGTTTTAATATTTTAATTTTTGATCCTTCAAAATAATTATCATTTTTATAGTCCTTCTTAATAAATATTATTTTTTTAGGTCCTTTATTATAATTTTCCTTAAAAAAAAAGTTAAACTTGTCATCTGAAAAGCTAAAAATAATAAAAAAGAACAATATTGTATATAAAATGTCTATCATGATACTACTCAATCCTTAATATAAAACTCACTTTATTAAAACAAAAATTAAACTATAAAATGGATATTATATTAAATATCAAAGGGAGAATATTAGAAAACAACTACTTTCTTTAAATTATTTAATCTTTAACAACACTTTAGGAAGGCTAATCACGGTAAAAAAAAAAATTAACAAAACTTAATAAAAGAAGGCATACCTTGATTAACAGAAAACAACAAATATAATTTGATGAAACATTTTCAAGAAATCAAACCACTCAGCTAGATCTTACGTTTAGAAGGGGAGATAGGGAGTAATTAATAATAAACAATTCATTTAATTAAAGAAAAAGAGTGTACGTTAAATAATTGAGATGACTAGTCTCCAAGAGGATTTATGGATAAATGTAATAAAATTAGGAACTGTGAACTATTCTAACGACCAAGGAAAAACCGGCCCCCGGGGGGGGGGGGATGACATTAAAATTTCAATTAAGGAAAATAATATTAGAAAAAATTTAAAATTTGTTAATGATAACTCCTTCATTTGTTAACTTTTCTGATATTATTTTCTTTAATTTAATTGGGACTTTAGTGTTATTTTTTCAAAAACAAAAAGACAATGCTTACCTGCCTTTTTAGAGTCACACGAGGTTCTATCTATCGGTCAAACATGATGGTTCACGACATTCCCAAACTAAACTTCAAATATACGAAACACTCATTTTTATAGACCCATACCACACCCATTTAGTTAATTAAATTTTTTTTTTTTTTATTAAAGATCATTTGGTTGAAAGGTAGCTGCATTTTGACGTTTCCACACACCCGCACACACAACACACAACACAACAACACAAGAACACGCAACCTTTTGATTTGTTTTTGGGTTTCCCTCTCTGTTTCTTCTTCTATAACATGTGTCTGCCCTATATAAACCCTCGCCTATCACCTCACATTCTCATGCACTACTCTCAGTGACCCTCTTCTTATTATTATTCGGTGGTTTGTTTCTTTTCAGAGTGTGTGTACTGAAACCTTATTCTTTGACCATTTTTTTAATTTGCCAAGGCTCTTTCTCACCTGAAGTTCCTCTAAGACCTCGCTAATAGCCTATCGTTGTTGTCATCATGACTGTGTCCCCCGCCATCGTCCCCGTCGTTGCCAAGAAGGACCGAGTCCTCATCGTCGGTGCCACAGGCTTCATCGGTCATTTTGTGGCGGAGGCAAGCCTTGCTGCCGGCTACGCTACCTATTTGCTGGTCCGCCCGGGACACATCAGCCAGTCCAAGTCCGCCTCCATGAAGGGCCTCCAAGAGAAAGGCGCCGTCGCCATTTATGTAAGTACATATTCTTGACTTTCTCACTATCTCATAGTAAATACACCATGCATTTCACTTCTAGTACTTTGTCAAGTTCTAGAAACAGTTTGTTTTGAAGCTGAAGGCTGATGTATCTTTGTTCGGTTCACGTGTTTATATATATATATATAGGGGGTGATAAATGAGCAGGAATTAATAGAGAAGATTCTAAGAGATTACGAGATAGACATTGTGATATCAGCTGTGGGAGCCAGAAACTTGCTGGACCAACTCGTCCTGGTGGAAGCCATGAAGTCTGTTAAAACCATCAAGGTTAGTTACGTTACATCTTAATTTCCTCCTCATTAATTAGACCGTCACGCCGTTACTAACTATTCATAAACCATAAATATATAACACCCCAAGGAGTATAATTTACCTAAGTGTCTGTACATGTAAACATATAACTAATTATAGTGATGTTAGGTAAATTAGTACGTACATATTATTCTGAGTTTATTAATATTTTTTGCATTAATTGGCTTGTCCTTTAGTTAGTGATATATATAATTAATTACTAGTATTAATTATATTCCTAAGAATAATACATGGCATATGGGCCACCAAACAGGCGAGTACAAGAACTTTAGAGAGCTGGAAGATTAGATATGGGTGATTAATTAGTTCTCAGTTTATCACTGTGGTCTTAATTTGGACGTGTGTGTGTGTGTGTCTGTGCAGCTGTTTCTTGGAATTTTTTATACAAGCTAGAGGGAAAGAAATAAATAGATCTGTGCAATATAATAATTAATAAATATATTTTTAATTTGACAAACTATTTCTTGCTTTTTTTTTTTTACATCAAAGGATGAATATTGTTTTCTTGAGTTTTGTGAATGTCGTGAAATAATTAAAGATTGCCTTCATCTTACGCTAATTAACACATACGTACTTTGTGATTATTCAAACAATTATAAAATTATTTTTTAAGTCTGAAAAGTCTGCTTTAAAAAAGAGATAATAAAGACAAATTATAAAACTTGCTTGTGTTAGGCGCAAGATTATTAAAACCGGACCAATCACTGAAACAATCGGGGTACTGGTTTAAGGGTCAATGTGTTATACTGGAGTTAAACTCAGGGCCAAACTGATGAGAAAATGAAGATTTTAGGGTTATTAATATGAAAGTATAAAGAAAATTTAAAAAATTTGTTTTTTTAAATAAATATATATAAACTGGGTTAATTTCCGAACCAGCCCGATTTATTAACCGATTCGCCAATTTCCGGGCTAAACTTGTTAGTACAGTCTTGGTTCTATAACACTTTCTTTTAAAATATATTTTTGAGTAAATTTTTTAGTGGTGATTGAAACTCCCCATAAGTTGGGAGAGACCCCATATTTTTCTGCCATATGACCCAGAGATCTAAAGATGTTGGATGAGGCCCCATCTTTTACTATTTTCAGCCAGAAAACAAAGCTTGAATTTTATTGAGAAAATGCCACAAAAATACAACTTGAAATTCAAAATGATAAATAAATGGAATCCATTACAGTTTTTTATTAATCCCACTATTGTTTTTGTTAACAGAATTTTAAAATTCAAATTCTCTTATTCTTCCAATTTTATTTTTCCAAATCTTAAGAATTGAATGATAAAAAATAGCTGACAACTAATTCCCTAGGTATTGATATCCATCTATTAATTAAAATACCAACTTAGAGTGGGTTTTATGGGGTGGCATTAATTGCAAGATTTCATTAAAATTTAGGATTCTATTTTTTTTTTTTTAATATGAGGATTCCATTCTTAACTTGGCTGGAAATTAGTAATTTTGAAATTAGTAGTATTATATACTCAAAGTTAAACTCAAAGATATATAACATTAATTATCAAACTTGACACCAAATTATAGATAAAGTAGATATTGAGTCAGTGTGCATTATACTCCCTCAATCATGTCCTAGCTAATTATAGAGCCAAATTCACTTTTTTGCAGGCCTATATTTAAAACCAAAGCTTTAAAAACTTTTTATTGAAAGAAATTATTATAAATTTGAAAGATAAATTGAATCAGATCTGAATCTATGCTTTAAATGATAAAAATAAATAAGAGTCTCATGTATAAGTTCCATGTGGTACGAAAGAACTTAAAATATAATGTTAGCACCTAGTACAATAAATCAAAAATTTAATATGATGTTTTTTGTTACTCAACTAAGAATCACATGTGAGAAAAATTAAAATATATTATGGATGTTTCGTTATCCATCCAAAGAAGTGAATCTTAGGTTTTTATTTTCTCTTGGAATATGTTAAAGTTGCCCCCATTCATACTTTGCATGTGACTATGTGAGTACCATGTCCTTTCATTATTGTGCGTGTAGTACTATGTAATTCATTAAAATATATAGTAATAATAAACGTAAGTTTTGTACACGTGTCAGAGGTTTATGCCCTCTGAATTCGGGCACGATGTGGACCGGGCAGACCCGGTGGAGCCAGGTTTGGGGATGTACAAACAGAAGCGTCTGGTGAGGCGCGTGGTGGAGAAGGCTGGGGTCCCCTACACTTACATCTGCTGCAACTCCATTGCTTCTTGGCCTTACTATGATAACTGCCACCCTTCCCAGAGTCCTCCACCCTTGGATCAATTGCATATCTACGGTGATGGCACCGTCAAAGGTTAGCTTAGCTTTGATTTTGAAATATATACATAATTATTATCAAAATATTTTTTTTTGGTCAGAATAATTATTATCAAAATAAAGTAAATGGATTTGGAAGCAAGGAGCACATACGGGTCCAGTTGGTAAAAAAGGCAAGCCGATTAAATAAAAACAGTCAATTTTTTTTATGTTCGGCCTTTAACCATCAGGATCAGAGCCGACTTTATAAGGTTGAAGCTATTTTAACAATCTCTTACTTTTTTTTAAATCTTTTTTAAAGAAATAAAATTAGAACAATGAAAATTCTAATTTAATAGATAAGTGTTGTCAAAATCAAAGTGTAAACGATACATTTCATACAACAAACAAATATAGTCACTAAATCATAATCAAAGGTAAATAATTATCTGCATATCACAATTAAAATAATTAATTAGACGACTTAAAAAAATTAAAAATACTTATTATAAATATGTTTTGAATAATGTAAGTAATCACCAAAATTACTAACACAAAATATGAACAAAACAATCACAGTAAAGTAAGTCAAAAAATACAAAATTAGTAAAAATACTTATGAAATAAGAAACATCCTTTATAAGTTTTTAATTTTCAAGATTCTTAATACAAGATGTTCTCATGAAACTTAATTCTAAAAAAGATAATAACAACTAAATATTTGCAACATGATTAACAAAATACAAAAAAATTAATAATATCATTATCATATAAATAATTTTTTTAAAAAAAAAAAACATTCAAGACTCTTTTAGTCTTACTTTTACTTTTGAGGTAAAGAACCTAGGAACTAGTTTACCTGTTTTGCTCATTTGTACGGACGAGCTCCCAGTCATCTGATGGCTCAGATTTTTTATTTTTATTTTTTCGTTTTTATTTTTTTTTCTACATAAAAAAATCATTTTTTGAAAAAATGTTAGTTGAAAGATTAACTTTATTTTAGGTTCTTTACCTATTAAAATTATTTTTTATTAAAAATAAAATAAAATATGGGCCATCAGATCTAAAAGATCTGACGGCTTCGAAGGAGTAGGTAAACTGGTTTCAAAGAACTTAAAGTTTGACTCTTGTAAATTCAAGGTCAATATGGGCAGACCCCACCGTTTTTTCAACTCTACATATACAGGTTGTCTAAGTCTACGGTGTCGTATTAGGCAACGAACATGATCTGCAAATCCAAGAGATGAGACATGTGATCCTGAGAACAATAAATTATCCACGGCAGAAGACTACCCTACAAGATGGACTTACCATTGTCCTATGAGAGGAGAGGGGCGTGCCTCCACAAGGGCATGGGTCCCATACCTATATTCTTTATTGCCTGGGGGTACCACGCTAGCTGTAGCTGGGGGTTTTAATATGGGGAAATTATTATAAAGTTCTAACAAATGTTAAGACGTGTTTTTGACCAAACACCCCCGGGCCCCCCCAAAAAAAAAGGTTAAGACGCTGTGTCCTACTGACAAAAAAGTTAAGATGAATCGTTTAGATTGAAACTCATTATTTTATTTGCTGCCTATTTAACGTGAAATTAATTATCACATCCCTTGCTTTGGACATGTTATCGATATGTGGGGATGGATTTATTAGTTACATAATCGGGGTTTTGAAATCTAGATCAAACTGATCAGTTTGGCTTGAAAACCAACATGTAAATTGGTCTGGGTATCAACCCGGTTCACTATTTTTTTAAAAAAATAATCTTTAAAAAAAAATTATATTAATAATCTTGAAATTTCAATTTCACACTGTTTTGTCCTGTGTTAGTTTTGGCTTAACTATTACTGTTGCTTAACTTGGTACCTGGAACGATTTAGTTTAAGTACTTTGCGCATAAAGAGTTAACAACCACACATATATTGCATCGAACGTACAAAAGCCATGAATAAACTCATACGTTATACCCCACATATACATTACATGATTATGTACAATTGATAAAATTGATTTGCAGCGTACTTTGTTGGTGGGGCTGACATTGGGAAGTTTACGATGATGGCTGCAAGTGATGTCAGAACCCTAAACAAGAGCCTCCATTTCCAACCACCCACCAACCTCTACAACATGAACCAGCTCGCTTCCACGTGGGAATCCAAAATTGGTCGCTCCATTCCCAGACTCGTCATCACCGAAGATCACCTCCTTTCTGTTGCTGCTGGTTTCGTCTCTTATATATTACCCTCCATTAATTCTTCATAAACATATATATATATATATATGGACACCACACATGCATACCTAACTGAGTTCGTTGTGTGTGTGTGTGTGTTGCAGAGAAAGTTGAACCTAGGAGCGTTGTGGCGTCGTTTACACACGATATCTTCATCAAAGGGTGTCAGATTTTTAAGCCAGATGGACCAGGTGATGTGGAGATAGGAACACTGTATCCTGAAGAGAAAATAAGGAGCTTGGAGGATTGCTTTGAGGATTTTGTTCTGATGATCCCGCCGGAGCCTACGTCGGAGACCAAGAAGACGACCGAGCTTATTAGAGAAAGCGGTAATAACAACAGTATTATTACTGAGAATGGTGTTTCCGGTAACAGCAACGATACTGCTTCCGCCGCCACAAACTCAGCCGTGGCAAAGACGGCCGCGCCCATCTCGGCCATGTGTTGAATTAGTCGTAATGATCATGAGTTCATATAATATTTACCAGTACTTGCTTCTTCTTTTTTTTAAAAAAAAAAATTATTTTTGCCCTTATTGGGAATTCAACATGCGACATGGTAATCTGGTTTAGTGATATGGTAGTGGTACATGTTGCTAGCACTGTTTGAACAAGAATAAACCCATATCAGTAATTAATGTATTTTAAGAGGTTATTTTCTTTTCGCCCCTACAATTCCTCTTCGATCATGTGTATCAATTGATGCTGTAATAATTTATATTAAATTGGTATATGGCTAGTCCCATCCCACTCTTATTGATTCTTGACACGCACCCTTTTCTTTTTCTTATTAGAAAGAATCAATGTCAATATAATATGTAGATAATGTAACGGTTGAATGAAACCACTGCATAAATATAAGGATTTTTTTTTCCTTCTTATAATATTTATACTAATTATCTTTTTTTCGTCTTTAGAAATTTAAGGATTTTTCCCCAACATTTTCAATATTCCTTTTATAATCAAATTACATCTAGTAGATAACATAATAAGTCCTTATTACCTACATATTTTCAATATAAATCATATACAATATTTATACTTATCTAACTTAATTTAGTCATTCTTCTCAAATATTAACTACGACTATCATTTAAATTTTTACTTAAATAATAAAATATTCAACATAATATTGTAACAATGGACTCAAATTATAGTCTTGCTCTCTCTTTTTTACAATATTTTGTAGCAGTTTTATAACCTCTCCAAATTTAAATTTATAGATCAAAATTTTGGTGCAACTTTTAAATTTTTATCTAATATTAGTAGCAGTTTTATAACTGCTACAATTTTTTTAAATTTCTGGATGTTTTTAGTAGCGGTTTCAGAACAACTACAATGTTAGTGCCAAATTTTCAATTCTCATTTCTTGCAACGCCAAATTTTACTAAAATTTTGCTCTTATATTTATAGCGGTTTTAAAATCGCTACAAGAAGATAATGTGTCATATATATAATGGCTATAAACTTACAGTTTTTTTATAGTGTAACTAATTACATTACTTCATAATTAATTAACCAAACTCTTGTAAGTGATAATTTTGTTTTACAAATAAATAATGATTTTAATGTTTTACAAATAAATAATGATTTTCACATTACATTTCTTAATGTTGTCAACAAAATCTGTCTCTCGCGCACACTCACATCACAAGCACATGCACACCAACCGCACCGATCGACAAGTCAACAGCTGTACCGATCGACAAGTCTTTTTTTTTTTTTTTGGCACAAAGTTTTTGACTTTGTAATTTGTTATTCGCCTTTTCGGTCCCACTTTCGTTTGTCATTTTCATACATTTATTAATTATTATTATTATAAATTAACATTTATTGTATTGTAATGCATCCTACCTCTTGTCTTCTAATACACACCCCACTTTCCAGGCAAATGGTACACCCCACATCCCAGAAAGTGGCAAACTCTTCCAATTCATAACGCCTTTTCATATACAATAATGTCAGTCACTTGGAGAGTATAATGTTTATTTGTTAATTTTAGTCATGTAATTAACGCTTAAATATAACTTATTATTTTTCTCTCTCCTTAAAAAATCTTATTTAACAGAGATAAAGTTGGGAAAAAAATTAATTCAAAATGTTTAATGAGTTAATTATCATTTCTTGCCTTCTTAGTAGTTTTGATAAATTAGTTATAGTTTGTGGATTGGGTAGAGTATAATTATTGTATCATTTCCTTTGAGTTTAAATATAAGAGGTAGTTTTTTTTTTGTCGAAATATAAGAGGTAGTTGAGTGGTTTGCTATCGTTCTAATTATAAAATCTCAAGATACTTTATCACCTAAGTTTATATTTTTTTTTTTTTAATCAAACACCGATTGATTGTACATATTAAAAGGGGCTAATGTCAATGAGAGTGTTAATTGAACGACGTATTTTAAGAAAATCAATATACATGTATCACAAATAACTAACTTAACTAATTTTTTAATATATATAAATTAATTATATGAAAACGGATCCGTTTAGATCGGTTATTTTATTATTGATTTCTTCATTATCCACCTGGAAAGTTTCTAACAGCCCAGGAAAAAGACTTAAATACACACTCATATATGCGGAGAGGACCAAATTAAGACTAAAACACTGACACACGGTCTCATATGTGCAGAGAGAGAACCAAATTAAAGATGAGGATTGAAAAACTTACTCTCACTGGTCTTTATTATAAGGTAATAACTAGCAAGTGTATTTGATTCTTTTTATAAAGCACTTATTTATTTCCAAGGAACATTAATTATTATTTTTTTTACATATATGCCTCTAATTAATAAGGGTAGTAGGTGAGAGTAATATTAATATAATATTAAAGTTTAGTGCAATTAGTAAGGGTAATATTGAAACTTACTTAAATTATAAGACAACTTTCTTCACTTTAACGGTTTTTATGTTAATTGGTGCATTATAATAAGGACGAGAGGAAGTATTATCCATATAATTAATTTTTGGGAATGCGCTTCAATTCCCTGCCTATCCTTTGGATAGGTAAGGGGCGCTCTCCCATCTAAACCGTTCAGATTTAATTCTTTTAATTTGATGATTTTTAAATAAAAAGCTATTTTTTGAAAAATTATTAGTTAAAAAATTATCTTTATTTTTTATTTTCTACCCATTAAAATAAATTTTCTTAAAAAAAGAGGAAGTAAAATCCAGAGATCTGTACGAGTGGGAAGAGCACCCCTACCTAAAAGGATAGGCAAGGAAACACATTCCTTAATTTTTGGGGGATCTCACATTTACGATCAACATTAACTCCTAAAACATATTATTCATGATTCATGGATAATACAACTATGAAGTTCTCCTTAATTGGTGAGATCTTTGATGGGGTACTGGTAGTTATAAAGCGTGCTCTTCTGTACAGTGAAGACCGGTAGAACTGGTACAACTGTTTTTGTAAGAAGTTGTGTCGATCAAATCTTATTAATGGTCCAACTCTCTGTCGGTGTTTTTTTTTTTAGAGGATCATCGAGATCGAGTGCTCTCACTCAGAGAAAGATTCGCTTGATGGGGGTATGGTTCATGTGTTATAAACATCTGTTCATTTCTTGTCTGTGACCAAACCTAACTTACTAGGTGGCTTCACGATTTCGGTAGCATTCAATTTTCACCTACCCATCAAATGTTTGATGGTAACTTTTCTTATCAGTATATTATTATTTTAAGGCTGCGGTTGAGTAGGTTGACGTTGAACTTTCAAAAACAAATAGTTGAATAAATAAAACATTCAAAGACAAGTTCGTTTCTGAAAGGATTCTTACATTCATCTTATGTATTAATTATTGTATGCCTTAGAATTGTCTGTTTTTGAGAATTAGTTAGTTGAAGATGAAGTTCGGGACCACATCGTATTGGAGAATTGTTTCAAAATCAACTAAGTTCGATCGGGACCACACCAGATCAACTTGAAGAGGCCTCCTAATCCTTCAAACAAGAGACTCACCTTCCAAGAACAGGAAAATGTCGCTATATCCAGGGAGACACTTGCTGCTGCCTCTGGTGGGTCCCAAATAATGAATATGAGGAAATTTAACCCCAAAAAAAAAAAACCTAAGTGATAAGAAAGGCTTTTGCCAAGCAAAAGTGATTGAGCCCATACCCATCCTCAGTTCTCATCCTCTAACGCCCTCTGAACTATGGAATAATAATGCTATAGCCCATACACCAACCTCCCCTACATCCTTCAATAACATCAATGGTTGTCACCAACCAGCCATCGGTTCGCCATGAGTCTTTTATCCTAGAACTCTCAGGGTTAAGGGTTCCCCTAACAATAAGTACCTAAAGCAAATATGTAATAAACAAAGGGTCAAGGTGCAGATTTGACAACCAACTATTAACCGAGGAGCATCTGGCACAAATAACTATTGAGAGAACCAAAATTGCCAATCAACAATTAAAAAGTGAAAAAAAATACAATTTGGAGCAGATTCGCCAACAAACTATTACCCTATCACTGTCTTGGTGTCTCCATTTTCCATTGACTGTCACAGTCTCGGTGACGTTAACATTTCCAAAGCTTCTATTGTTGTTGGGTGTTCCACTCACCCTATTGAACTCATTCAGTAGTCCACAGCGTTTGACTGGCACACACCTTACACATTGGTTCCATCCCTGCAGCAACCATTGCTGCCACAATACCTGCTCCCATGAGTCTCATCTCTATTGGTGTTTTCCTTTTCCAACAAGAAGGCTTAACTGCTCTTTTCTCCAACGTTTCCGCCACCGTCCTATACCAGTGCCTCATATTTTAACTTAATTGTGATAGTTGTTTTTTTTAAAAAAATAGTTATTTGGTGTTTTTTTTTTCACTTTTAATAGTTATTTGGTGTTTTTTTTTTTCACTTTTTAATTGTTAATTGGCAATTTTGGTCTCCTCAATAGTTATTTGTACCAGACGCTTCTCGGGTAATAGTTGGTTAGCAAATCTACACTTTCACCCATAAACAAAAACCCCCCTCACTGTCTTCCTTTTAGAGACAAAGAAGAGACGCAGCTATGTTAGCAAGACCAGGAAGCATAGTGGATTTGATGAAGAATGGATTATTGATCCTACAGGACAAAGTGGTGGTCTCGTGTTATTCTGGGATCGAGATACTACTATGAACATCCTCTCCTCTTCCACCAATGCCATCCACACATCAATCTTTAACCTGGCTACAGATTTTCCCCAATATATATCCTTCGTCTATGGCCCCCCAAATGAAAATGACTGGCTCCTTGTTTATGAGAAAACTATTAAGTTTGCAATTTGCAAGGCTGAGAGCTAGATCTGTTTGGGAGATTTTAATGATATCACTTCTCATCAAGAAAAGCAAGGCGGTAATCCTAGAACTATAAAGAAAATTCTCAACTTTCAAAAATTCATTGCTGATTGCTTACTTATTGACTTGGGATACAATGGGCTGGCACTACTATAAAAATTGAATATTACTACCTTAAAAGACATCCTTATTAGGAATTAGGAAGTAAAAAATAAAGGCAGTGGCATTCTTATAATTATATGCAAGGAAGTTGAGCCTTGAGCGTCCTGAAATCTAGTTTAGGACTCGTAAAATTTCTTTTTGTCGTCCTAACAATTTTTCAGGACGACTAACATCTTCCCGCCATAGGAAATATGAGAATTTTTTTGGCGCCATGAGATATGAGAATTTAATTTTTTTTACAATGGGCGACCTGAATTAAAATTTAGGTCGACGCCAATTTGTAAATTGAATTCAGGTCGCCACAAATGAATAATTGTGGCGAGTTGAATTTTCTAGTCACCACAATTATTCAATTGTGGCGCGCCACAATTGAATGTAATTCAGGTCGCCACTTGAAGAATTTGGGCGACCTGAATTAAATTCAGGTCGCTAATTTTGAAATTTTAGCACCCTGAATATTAATTCAAGTCGCCAAAATTTATACCCGTGACTTTATCTTTCTTTTTTGTTTGAAATATTAATATATTATCCCTGCGTGAACCCGTGACTCTGCTTTTTTTTTTTTTTTTTTTGAAATATTATCCCTCAACCCGTGACCTTCACTCATTGTCATTCTCATCGCTCAGCCTTCACAACTCTTTCATCTCTTCTCCCTCAACTTCATCGCCTCCTCTCATCATTTTTGTTTTCACTGTCGTAGCTCGTCGATTTGTACGAGTTTTCTGGGTGGGTCACTATCAGATTTGAAGGTGGTGAGATCTGAAGAAACTGAAGGTACTATCAGATCATATCTTCTTCATCACCGGATCCCCTTCTTTAGATCTGAAAGCGACAAGACCTAGTTGGGTCACGCTGAAGGCGACAAAATCTGTTCTTTTTTTTTTTTCAATTTTATTGTGATTTGTCTTTCATGTTCTTCTGATTGTGATTGTTAGATCTGAAATTTTAGATGTTAGTCCTATTCTTAATTTATGTTAATCCTATTTTGGATCTGTTTTTTCTTTTGATTTGTATTCATCTACTTATTTTTGATCTGTCGTGCTTCAAGAGTGCATATGTTGTACTTGCATCTTTTTGTGTTTTTTCTTGTCCTTGCTGGTTCTTTTGGAAGTATTTCTGGAATTTGAATGTTGATTTGTTGATCTACTCTTCTTCCGCGGCCACCTCGAACCGGGGTTTTTTTTAAAAAAAAATGCAATGTCCTGAATTTAGTTCAGGACACCTTACATGAGGCGTCCTAAATTTTATTCAAGATGCCAAAAATCACAAAAATTACTACCCTTCGAGACGTCCCTCTGAAAAGAGACGTTAATTTGGTCTTATTTAGATCGTTTTTTTAGGTTTTTTGTAGTGGTGTGGATCGTGGTTCACATGGTGCAACCACAGACAAGGTGAGGCTACTATCTGAGAAAGAATTGACCGGGTTATAGGAAATGATACATTTTGTCATAATTTTCCATTTGCTCAAGTATTCCATATTGATCCTATGGGCTCTAATCACCACCTCCCCTTGTTTGCTAACTTTAACTATGTCTCTTTTAATAAAATTAATTTAGGTTTAAGGATTATTGGACTATTCATAATGATTACAAGCAGGTGGTTCATGAAAGCTGGAAAGCAGGTGCTGTTCAACATAAAAATGCCATCAATCAATTTGCTTTTTAATTAAATAAATGCAAGAAATATCCAATAAATTGGAGCAAAACTAATTTCCCTAACAGGAAAAAAATGATTGAACTTTTGAAATCCAATCTCTCTAATGTTCAACAGGGCTACCAAACTAAGGAAAGTAAGCGGGAAGAAGCGACCAACCTAAGGTGTATTAAGGACCTGATGGACCAAGAGGAAAATTTCTAGTGGCAGTGGTCACCATAGCCTGGCTCACGACAGGAGACAAAAATTCAAAATTCTTCCACCTTACCACTGTAATTAGAAGGATAAGGAATTCAATCTTAAGCATAAAGGATGAAAATGGAATGTGGACCGGGGATAAAAATACTATAAATCATCTGTTCATTGATTATTTTACTAATCTCTTCTCTCCTTCAGGATCGAGATAATTCTCAAACGTACTTGACTCAATCAAAGCTACAATTGATGAGACTACAAATGAGGCCCTTCTCAAATTCCCGAAACATGGGAGGAGATCCGAGTAGCAGTATTCGAATTAGGAGGCTCCAAGACCCGAGGTCTGGATGGTTTCCCGGGTAAATTCTACAAATTTTCTTGGGAGGAGGTGGGTGATACAATTGTTAACATGGTTAAAGCTTTCCTTGAGCAAAGCCTTCCCCTTGCTGATATTAATGTAACAAACATAGCTGGATAAGCATGAGTCAGTATCTCACTTTCGACCTATTGGCCTCTGTAATTTTTCTTGTAAAATCATTTCAAAAGTGTTGGCCAATAGGATGAAATGCTATCTAGATAAATGTGTAAACCCCAACCAGGGTGCCTTTGTGCAGGGTCACTTAATTCAGGATAATATTATTATAACCCATAAAGTTTTCCATTATTTAAGGAGAAGAAAAACAGGAAATAAATTTGAATTTGCCTTAAAAATAGATATGAGTAAGGCTTATAACAGGGTTGAGTGGGATTTTTTGTGACGTGCTCCTAAACTTTGGCTTCTCCCTGAAATGTGTTGATCTTGTTATGAATTGTGTGGAAACGGTACACCTTAACCTTTGTATTGCAGGTGAAAAAATTGCTTTCATTAGCCCAGGTAGAGGACTCCGTCAAGGGGACCCATTATCTCCTTATTCATTTATTTTGTCTCTCGAAGCCCTTTCGTGGCTGATTAATAACGCTATTTTTTAGGGAAGGCTTCTAGAGATTAAATTAAATACCTCATGCCCAATAATCTCCCATAATTTCCTCACAAATAATGCCTTGTTTTTTATGCATGCAGATATGCGTATGGGAAAATTCCACTAAAATACCAAATGAATTTGCAAAACCCCCAGAAGTCCGTCGAATTTGCAAAAAGACTTAGAGGTGATAAGAACCTTTGGGGGATATGCAAATTCGAGCGAAATAACCATTTTACCCTTAGTTGTAAATACTTTTTTAAAAAAATTAAATGCCCATTCACAAACTCTGATGTTAACTATATATGTTGGCTGCTCTGGTATATATGGAAGGAAAGGAATGAGGTATTATTTAATGCAGTGTCTCCAGAACCTGGTGAAGTAATCAAGAGAGCATCCAAGTCCATGATCGACTTCTGCACAGCACACTCCCCGTCATCAACGGAGACTACTTCAGTGATGACGCCGAAATCAGATGTTAAACGGGAACCACTGCCAGCGCCCTTGCTCAAAATCAACGTTGACGGAGCTTTTCATGAGTCTGTGAAGCGAGCTACCATCGGCATCATCTGTCGAGATCATTGGGGAGATATGAAATGGGCTTTTGTTGATAAAGTAAAATCAATCTTAGCCTTTATGACAAAAGCGCTTGCTATGAAACGGGCTCTAATGATTGCACAAGACTTGGGAAATAAGAACCTCATCATCTTTGAAACTGACCACCAACCCCTTGTGCATTGTATGGGAAAAGGTGAACCATATCTCAGTGAATAGCAATCTCGAGGTATTCTTGTAGATATCCTGGGGTTACTCAAGTCGGAGCCAGCTTTTTGATCCGTTTCACTCCTCGACATGGGAACAAAGCAGCACACTCCTTAGCTGCTCCTACTGATAAGGAGGTGTGCTCCATTGGGTGGGTATCCATACCCTTACCTCCTTTGTGTTCAGTGCTGGATGAAGAGTCAAAGCCCATAAGGAGATCACTGCACCGGGCGTCCTCTAGATCCAAACCTGATGATCCTCGTTGATCGCCATGTTTACTGTCATCTGTTTGTTTTTTTGTTTTTATGCTGCCTCGTTTTCATTTCCAGTGTTTTCCCAGTATGTCCTGTAGTGGTCTTTCATTTGATTCTCATCTTACGTCCTTTGTAGTAATTATCGTGTCTTTTGGCTCTCCCATGCGGTTGCCATATCATTGTCAATGGCGGATCTTTGATGAGGCCCGGGGGGCCACGGTCCCCCCCCAAAGAAAAATTAATCGTGTAAATTGAATGTGGGAATGTGAAATCTTTTGGTTTAAGCCAGTGACGGATCTTTGATGATGGCCACCCCAAAAAAAATTAGTCATGCAAATTAAATGTGGGAATGTGAGATCTTTTGGTTTAAGCTACAAAATATGGAAATTGTTCAACCAATTAATTAAATTTAATGGACAATGAGAAATTAAATGTGATTGATTGATTAATTATTCTAATTATGTCAAAAATTCATCAGCATCACTCATCATTTTTAGCGTAAAGTTCAACATAAGCAAGCTGGATTCAACATGAAAGCTGGATAATCATATTCCTTTGGCCCCCAATTTTTTTTAAACATTTCCCCCTTTTTTTTTCTTTCCCTCCCACAGTCCCGCTCACAGACGTTAGACATTAGGGCACGCTTCTATCATTCTCCCAATCTCCTTGATAACTCAATAACAAGAACAAGAGCGAGGAACGCCCCTATTATTCTCCCATTCTCCCTTAATAACTATTTGTGATTTTTCGCCTCTCACTCGCTACAAGTGAATTCTGCCATCTTATTTCTTTGCTCTAATTCAACTCCATATTTACCTTGTCTGGTCTTAATTCTTTTCTAATATAAGAAATTTTTTAATCGGTAAGTCTTGTCGAAATCGTCGAGTATGATAAATTATTTTCTTGTTTCTTTCTTTATTTCCTTCTTTGTTTTCATTCTTTGATTTTGTTTGCTGTCAGTAAGAAATGTTTGTAATAGATATATTTGTTATCTTCACAACTCAAACTGGATTTATCACTCCCCTGTATTTATCGATCTATACCGAATATTACGATCTTGGGATAAATATTTGGTCCCCAAATATTTATCCCAAGATCCGCCACTGATCATCGTTGTATTGTACTCTCATGATTAATGAATATCTTAAAACTGTTCAAAAAAAAAAAAAGATTGATGTTTGTATGTTTTATTGTTTTGGGGAAAATTCCTTTAAGATCCCAAGGGACCAAAAAAATGTCAAAAAATCCTGCAAAAAATTCGGATATAAAAAAAGTCTTATTAACAACTCATTCTATAGGTGATTAACAACTCCATCTGTGGCTTTTAACAATTCTTTGAAGCTTTTTGACATCAAAATTTTCTATAGGACTTTTTTGACATTTTCTTAATCTTTTGAGACCTTAAAGGTATTTTCCCTTTTTTTTTTTTTTTTTGGTGTGTTTACATTCTAGTTCCTTACTGCTTTCATGGTTAAACCTCTAGTTGAAATAGAGAACTTATAACCTTTGGATCTTAATCAAGCAAGGGTCGTGTACAACACAATGCTGCCCATACACTCCCCTAGTTAGTGAATTAGATTTAATCCTAAATATATGACTTCAATCCATTTTATTTATGAAATTTATAACTTTTCTTCAAAATATCCTGGTTAACTTCACATTTTAAATGAGTTTCCATCTAGGAGTAATTATGGTTAAAAATAGTATTTTAGAAAAACCCAACCTATATTATAAATAACTAATTCACCTAATTTTTTAATACATACAAATTAATTACCTAGCTCATATGTTAAACAGATGAGATTATACTACTTAACTTTATGCAATGTAAGTACCTGCACTAATTTTCCATTAAAAGCAAATTTTCCTACTTGTTCTTTTACATGGATTCTTGGGAATTATAAATCAAGCTGATGACTGATTTGGTGAGGAGGATGATTTACATGTTGAGTTCTAGTTCACCTATCCCTTTTTTATCAATTCAAGTTAAACCTAATTTAAGAAGATACTCAAGCACAACAAATTTTAGTAGAAAGATGTTGAAAGTTTACTTATTTTTAAATTGAGATTTATCTATATAATCATGTATTATTTTCAAAACAAGCTAACGAATTCATGAACAAATACAGTTGCCAATTCTTGCTCCAAGTTCTTTCCTCTAAAAGTCAGTTGGAATTAAAGTCACTTTTGTCAACATTAATCCAAACAAGTCCTTGACTTAATACGAAGGACAGGCTACGTCAGCTTCATGGGTGAACCAGAAATGCCTTTAACAAATGCATACAAACCACACAAGATTGTATGAACGGGCGACATCGAAAGGGCTCTAAATGGCTTACAATCATTAACTTTTCAACTGTATTAAAAATCAAGATGACACAGTACCACTTAGCAATGAGAATGGTGAAGTTTTTCCAAACCATGTATGAAAGCGACTGCAACAAATAAGATACACTTTACTTTACAGAAGAGGAAGACTTCTAACTCTGGGAAACTATACACAGCTGTTGATAATGAACAAACCTATGATTATCTCTGTGCTTGCATCATCAAAAAACAAAAGCAAGACTGTATTGTGAGACAGCGACATGGCTTCAATTAGTGTGTGGGTATTGAATCTATACATCATACACAGGCATTCTTTCTTCAATGGGGACACGGCAGATAGGGCACCTCTTGCACTTTTCACCACATGTGCTGTTATACACACATTAAAATTGTCAAAAATAGGACAAGAAAGTGGTCCAAAATTATGAGAATATATAACACTCATTCCGTTCTTTTTTATAAGAAACAACCACCACCACCTATGGCTTGTTTCTATTTATAATAGACATTTAGAGGCTGTCTCAAATTTGTCTATTTCCCATTTTACCCCCATTTAATTACTCATATCATCATATATTTGATTCTCACACATTCTCTCTCTTCCACTTAAATGAGGATATTTTTGGCAAAAATAGTTACATTTTTTACATCTTTATTGTCTCTAACCAACTTTTTTGTCAACATGATTCAGTTAACTTATCACTTATATAAAGGAACGGAGGGAGTATATAAGTATCAGCAGGCTGAGCAAAGAGCCCATGAAAACTAGTCAGATTGGGCATTCCAAGGATGGGATATACAGACAGATCCATTTTTATGAGCTTTTATTAGCTACTGTACAACCAGATTTATGTGCTTAGAGTTCTTTAGCCAATACTGATTGTATTAAACGGCTAGTAATAGAATATAGAGGCATTAGCAGGGCTTTAGGGTTCTTACCTGCAAAGAATGTGGTGCCTGCATGGAAGCAGGACCACATTAATCCGATCTTCGAAGCAAACTCTACACAGGATCCTTTCCTGAAAAATTCATCAATCCCTAGTTAATAGTCAACATTATATATTTTTGTAAGGTCATCAGGAATTAGACTCGAATTTAGAGAGAATTAAAAGTGATCCCTATTCACAGATTTTTAGATCCCCTTTTCACAAACTTGCGTATGGTTTTTTACAGCTTACCCAGATTGAATGTATATTCATACACACGCTTTTATCAAATGAAGAGAGAGAGAGAGATGAGATTGTAACAAATTCAATCAAATAGCGGTTGAGTTACACATTGCGAATCACTTATTACCACATTACAGACAACAAAATTGACCCAATTTAATCATATGAAAGTTTTAAAATGCTAGGACCTGATTAGTTTGAACTTTGAACTTTAAATTCCTTAAATGGGAATGAAGAAAATGGTTATTGAGAAAAAAAACTAATAACATAGCATATGCACCTGATTAACAAATTAAATGTGGGAGAATCAATCAAGGTTGAGAACATTACGTTTTGGAGTCTTTCATATTCCTGCTGGCTATATTTTGTAATCTCTGACTGCTCACCTAGTGCAGCTTGTAGATTCCAGATCTGGGAGTTTTAAGAATTGAGTTACTTACATGTAAGACTAAGGTTCATATTAAATAGACAGGCTTAAGTAATAAACACCAAAATGGAAACAACAATTATGCAAGGTATAATGCAATACCTCCTCGACAAGTTCTGCTTTAGGCATTTTCTTCACAGTATCAGGGGAGAAAGTTCTATACCTAAATAGTAAAACAAATAACATTCACATACAGTGAAGGTAATTTGGATCCATAATCCATGTTAAGTGGAATATGTTCACCACAATTATTTTACATATTGAAAGAACATAACAAAAAGGACAAAAAAAAAACTAATTTTAGAAGGGGAAAATGGTGCTCTGTTCAAGACGTCCAAAACAAGGATGTGAATGTGATGATTAAGTTTCCAGATTAGGTTTTTAAGCAAAGGGAAAATAATAGTCCAGAAACTGAATTTCTGCCAAACGTGCTTTAAAAGAAAAACTGACCCTGGACCTCCATCACAATAAAGTCTGGCTTGTTCCTCTCGACTTCCTTCGTCTATTGACCACCAGCCCATCAGCCTGTTAATGCAGAAAATGCAAGCAATGAAATATATCTGTTGCAATTAAATAATACCGTCAGCTTTTATTTGCTCAGCGAAAAAATTACCAAAGATGAATTTTGGTTTCATAGCAAACAGGAACAAACTAATACCTTGAGCCATGGTGCAAGAATCCAAAACAATCGCGGGCTTTTAGTGCCATATCCGAGTATCTTACAGGAACATCTCCACTATAAAATAAGAGAACTAATTTCTCCACTAGTCTATAAGCCGCGAATAAAACCCCAGCTCCTTGCAACAGAAAAAGGGGAGAGAAGACAACAGCACATGACATAGTTTTGGCACCAGGTGGCGTTCCCTGTAAAAGCACGAGGGAAACAATCTCAAGAAATTTGGCCAACTTGCACTTTCTGAAAACATTAATAGGCCCTTGATCAAGATATATTATACCTCTAAATGCATAAATAGCAGAATTTGAAAAGCTATGAAGGGTATTTTCATGATATGCCCACCAATGTCCTGCAGACTGCATAGGCCACTTTGCTGCCTCTCTTCATCTGCAGAAACCACCAAACCTCTATCCCAGTCCAGGTATCTTATAGTAAATGATGATGTCAGTGATGATGAGCTGGGATCTGCTGTGTCCATGTGACATTTTCCATGAATTGTTGGATTATACCACTTTGTACAAACAAGAAAGGCAAAGCACTCAGCAATGCTGCAAAAGGACACAGAGATTCCATGAAGGTCAAAGACACAAATCAACAACCAGTATCAACCGGTATATCAGATATGGAAATATGGTTATACCCAAAGTTAATAAATAAGTCCCACCAGCCTAGAGCAGCAACATCACCTGCAGGTGATTGAAAGGAAATTAGCAAGAATATGATAGATGTGCATTCAACTACTCATCAGATAATGATCAATATGAAGAATCTGATTACAGTAACACAACTCAGCAAGTAATCTTAACACCATAAAAAACAGATAGATAGTGCAGCTAAATTAATTTATTTACTAGTTTTTGACAGTTTCCAATGTCAAAGGGAGCACTCTCATGCAAAGACCAATCTTATAGTTAGTCTCTAAAGCTCTGAGCTAATTAGCACCCATGTAACTTCTTTAAGAGACAATTATCCCCCTCTTTCAGCCAAGCCAGTGTAGCCAAAAAATGAAAGTAAGGAGTAAGGCAGGCTCTCTGAGTGAAGTTGGTTTTGGCAGTCAACCCAACTCGGGTTGAGCTGATCAAAGCTTTCTGAACAAGGCTAGCTGGTGTCTTGATGTCAGTGAAAGGAAGAATGCTGCCTCATGGGACCAGCACTTTTTACTCTTTGTACACGTCTCTTGGTTTTAAGGGCTAAGCTCTGTCTGTCCATACCTTCAGTGCTATGTTTGGGTACTTAAGGTTTGGCAATGTTGCTATTTATACAGGGTTTTACCCAAATGGAAACTTGAACATTGAAAACTTCAACTCCCAAAAAGAGCCACATCAAACTGTCACTATTATGGGAATGAAAATTTTATGTCCCCCCTCCAAAACAAAACAAAATCCTAAAGGGTAAAGAAAAAATTGATTACCAAGCATTAACCTGAAGCTCCAAGGCATCAGAAGAATAAACAAAAATACCACAGTAAGGGGAGCTAACAACTAACAAATATTCTAGGGATGATCATAACTTACCACATATCTTAAGAAGAGTGAATACTGTAGCAGCAATAAAGAAGACCATGGATATCGCAACCCAGAAGTGCTAGAAAACAGGGATACACACTTTAGAATCAAGATTTTGTGAAAATAAAACAAAAACAGATCACATCACAGTATTAAGTAAAACATTAAGGCTCCCTTTTATGCCAATGAAGAATGGGTATAAAAGAACTTTATCAATGGGTAAGAACAATCCTTGCAGGAAAACTGAATGAAATGTCTAGAACCAAAGTTTTGAAAAGATTTTTTATTTTTTTTTTAAACATGCTTAATAATAAAGGATTAGTAATAAACAATACTCTTTATTTAAATGTTAATTGAAGGCTTATTTTCTCGATTCTAGCAAGATCCTTTTGACTTACTACAACACGAGATTCTGAACAATAAATGTCAAGCCTCATCTAATCAAAGATAATTACGTGGATTTTATCAATTTCCTATTCACTGTTCTTCATCACTTGTCGCTCTATAACTAGAGAATACTTAAAATTTATAAAGGAATTTGGGCGGAAATGTTAATTATGTCATAACCACTTATCCTGATCCTTCATTTACAACCATGGAAGCATCGAAATTTAGAACCAACCAAAGAATTTCGAACATAGAACCAGCAAATAATTTAACCCAATAATGAATAATAAAATACTTACAGGAAGGGTTTCCCATATTGCTTCATCACTCATATTTTCATCATCTCCAGGCATTAAAGCCCTACACATTCTACGTAAAGTGAATAAAATCAGAGCAATCACGTTTTTGATTTCCTACTTCTTTATAACAGAAGAAGCTGGAAATAAATAGGAGACCCATTCAACAAGTCTGCCAGTGTTCAGAACTAAAACGCTAGCTAAAAGGGAAATTACAGGTCTGACCTTTTTCCAAAAACAAACCACACGTTTCACATAAAATACTTGCTTAACTATGTGGTAAATGAGATATCACATTTGAATTTCGAGGTAAAAAAGGAGAAGATTAGAATCCAATTTCAACACCCCCCTTCAAGTGGACTGCGGCTATGAGCTAAAATTGTATCCAAGTCTATGGTCATTTCTTATAATTTTAGTTCTTTGCTGTCTTATTCTTCATTTTCCCTTGCTACGGAGTCACCATAGTTTCTTACCATCTTGATCTTCCTCACCTTACTTTCCTGTGAGTCTTAGATTTTGGTTCTCATCATTACCACTAAAGTAGCTAACAGCCGATGCATTTGGTCATTCAAGCCTTGTAGGCAGTGACATCATTAAGAAAAATGGCACAAAGTCATTGTTTTCTTGTTATTACTTCTGAGTTACACATGCAGAGGTAATAAATAGGAACCTTGACCTTTCAGCACTCACTAGAATCTCAAGAAACAGGTAAATAAAAGACAGTAAATGACTTTAATCGTGGTACAAAATCAAGGGATCAAATAAAGACAGACCATTTTTAGTTGAATCTCTTAAAATAAGTGAAAAACTCACAGGTCTTGTGAGATATTCAAGCCAAACTGCTTAGACATAAATTTACCACTAAGCAGGAACATGAATCCAGTGAAATGGATATAATGGCAACTTTCAACAACACCCAATTCCACTGGACAGAACCTCATTTCATTTATCAATAAATTTACACTTATCAATTATCAAATGATTGCCAAATTGGTGAGTTACATATATAAATCGTCCGATAAAACTGAATGACTGTCATAATTTTCTAGTCAGCTCTTTCACAGCAGTCCCCACAACCATCAAACGAAGAGGCCAAACAATTGGTCGAATGATATATGCAAGCTACCCATAATCTGCGAGTGCAACTTTCTAATAATACATATATTGATGGAATGATGGAATTAGATAATTACCTGACGTTATCAATCAAAATTGCCACTTCAAAAGCCAATAGGGGTAAGAAGACAATCTTTAAATTTACCACTGCATCATTGAAATGCACAATAATTTAATACATCCGAAAAATAACAAACTCTTGCAAGAAATCCATGAATGACGGTTGAGAAGAAAATTTGCCTACCATCACTGATCTCAAGATGTATACAAAGAAGTAGCTCAAAGGCAACAAGTAAGGGTGTTTCTACAACAGCATGACATGGAGCCCACTGCCAACAAATAAATAATTTCTTCAGTAAAAAGCACCTAACAAAGAACCAATTTCCAATCCTCTCAAAATTTATAAAGATACTATCTTTCAAAAACTGTCTTACATGGCGATCATGGGGCATTGAAGGAGCAGGCAAGGAAAACCTTCCTCGTGATACAACAGAATGGAAAAGCCATAGAGGTGAAAATACAGTCCTGGCAGATGGAAACGAAAAAGCAAAACATCACTAAAGATTGACAGGTTATCTCATCATTTAATCAAGTCCACCTCATAAAATTTCAAGACTAAAACAGAAAAATGCACCTCACTTGGACAGAATGTTAATTTATACACAAAATGTATGGTATATGTAATATAGCAAACATACTCAAGAATACTAACTTGACTATACTTTTGTTTGCTTATATGATTACATGATATGGTGCCACTGCTCGTCTGGAAGACCAATAACAACAACGAAATGCCACCAAACCAAACAATCATCCATTTTGCTGAGTTAAACCATTGAATCAAATGTACTGCACCATCATAATCTCAATCGTCACCAACAAGACCGGTTATTTCATATTAAAAAACATCGATCATATGAACTTGCTAATGACTCATCTATATTTTTATAAAGAAAAGTGCCAACCAGAAACCTTAGGATTTATTTGGGAAAAATGATTGTAGGGTGATGGGTTGGAGTGAGGTATAGGAAAATTCAAATCATTTTCTGGATTGTTTAAGAGAAATGAAGTGGATAGATTAGGATGCGTTGTCAAACTCGCTCTACTCACCCCACACCCCAATTTGGCAATTTCTCAACGCCTCAACCAAATTGAGAGTTTGGGGTGGTTATCTTCCTTTTATCTTTTCAATTGCTCTTTTACCCATTTATCATCTAAATATTCTTCACTTACCTTTTCTTCTATAAGGTAATGTACAGAAAATTTAGACCTGAATCCCACCTGGCTCCATTAATAATATAGTAACTTCAAAATAGTGGAGAACGCTCCCTCTTCCACTAAACTTCCGAGGAATTGAATGGGAACGCTCCCTCTTCCCTTTACACTATGTCCTGCCCTTTCCATTAATGAACACTCTAATCCATTCCATTATCTTTAAAACTCATTATTAAAAACATCTAACAGATATAATTAGTGGTCTCTGGTTCTCAAAGAAAAAAATCTTTTGCAGAAGTGAAACACTTGGCGAGGTGGATTTGTGCAAGAGAACGAGGCATTACACAGAATTCCGCAATTTGCATTAAAGAATTGATCAATCAATACCAACCAACAACAATATCAATATAAAATTAGAACTTATAGCCACTGTTCATAACAGTGTATTTCATTGCCAAACACTCTCTAATGCACAAGAGCTCATCTATTTACATCATATTTACAAAAATATCAGTAAATAAATTAGATCTAATTCCTAAATTGAATAGCCAAAATCTGTCTTCACTTGCCTTGAAATTGTCAATTTTAAACATTGGACCACCGAATAGTTTAAAACAATACAATTTGTTAATCCACTACATTCTCAGACTGAAAGAAACCATCATGAACTATATTAACAGAAAATCATAAAATTACAACATTTTTCACGCAAACCTAATTGTAATCTTCTCAATTAATGAGAAAGGAACCAGCAAAGTCAGAAATCACACCATCCACAGAAAAGTAATCCCAATGGGAGAAATTAGACGAAAAATATCCTTTCAACATCACTCCCACATAAAAAGTATATCAATTTAATGCTTTTTCAATGTTTTTCACTTCATATTCTGCGCAACCGAACGGAAATTGAAAGATACAGAGCAAAGCAGGGAGGGAGAAAAAACAAAAACTCACCACCATGAGTAATTAACGACATGGTCAAGCTTCAGAACGAGCAGCAGAGTGAAGGAGAAGAGTAAACCATGAGCTGCAAAGGCTAGCAGAGACTTGGCGACCCTCCTCCAACTCATCAATCTCCTCCTAACCAGCATGTTCGGGAACCAAAAAAGCAAAGCCCAAGAAAAGACAGATAGATTCAGCAAGACAAAGTAACACGCCCACCACTATAAATGTCTCACTTCACCGGCTCATCCCCTCCAAAGAAAATTTTGGAGACGAATAGAGTCAAAAGGATTGAAGAGGAGGGACATTCCTCGAAATTGCAAAGAGAATCCGCAGGTTAGAGAGGGAGAGAGCAGACTGGGCTGTTGTTTGAAAGAGAGAGAGAGAGAGAGGTCTCTGGTTCACCTTTCCGACTTTTCACGCCAAGGCAATGCCTTACTTTTTTCTTTATTCTGAATTGAGCCCCTAAAATATTTTCATCGGACAGAATTGCCCGTCCCTTTCTTGTTGTTGTTTTTTTTTTAATAAATAAATACCACGATACTTTCAAGGTAATGCATTTTGAAAGTCAATTTTTTATTGACAGAAAGTCAAGTTCTCCATTCATAAACTATCAATCTCCTTGGAGAAAAACATTTGTCGGGAAATAAATTTTTCATTTTTAAAAAAACATAATATATTCTATATTCTTCAAATTTTTAGTTGATTTTTAAAAATTGTAATCACCAAATATTTTTTTTAGCAAAATTAAAAATATGCCTTCAAAATACTCTCTTTTTTTTAATCAAAGGAATATACATTAACGACCTAAGGTTACAGACGGATCAAATCCGTAACCTTCCACTTAAAAAGCAGCTCTAATTCTAATACCAACAAAAAAAAAATTCATTTTGATGTTCATTAGTTTTATCACATAAATTAATTATTTACATATCTTAATCTAAGCCGAATTGTTGGAATTGGTAGGTATAAAAGAATGAAAGAAAAATCCCAATTAAATTCAGTTAAAATACTAAAACTTAATAGGTTTGCAATTTTAACAATTAAATTTCAGTTATTATAATTATTTCTTTATTGGCAGAGAAGAAAAATGAAGAAATCATTTTTGTTTGACTACAACTGAGAAGGGTAAATTTGTCCTCTCACACAAGAAATAGATGTCGGCTCATCGATCCACCAACTAAACGGATTTTGATTCCCCTTTGGATATTTCTATTTATTTCATTTATTGATATTTTTTGTCCTTTTCTTTGATGTGGAAACGAAACCTGTAAGATCATTTCAATTATCATTCTTCATTCGTTATAATACAAAATTATGTTTATTTCTTTATTACGCGAAGAAGCAGGTAAAATGAATTATTAAATAATTTAACCTCATCAAAATGTATGATACTCTGAAATTATCTAAGTATTTTTTTTTTTCCTGGGTTGCCCACCTGATTCATTAGGACTTTGGTCTGACTAATCTAGATCTAACCCACGTCCCGCACCTGACTTTAGTGGGAGAGTCTCCTAACGAGGGTTTTTTACATCCACAAGGTTTGAATCCGTGAGCTTTACTTAGACGACACAAGTCGCTTACCACTTATGTCAACCCCATTGGTTTATCTACGTAGTTAAAACTCGATATGAAAATAAATCTAGATATTCTGGCCCAAAAAAAAAATCTGGATATGTTTTCTATCGAAAGAATCGATGAAATCATGAAATATTCTATTGGACACGTCCTCAATTTTTTTCCCCTTTTTTAGGAAAATGACATTAAGATATTATATATTAAATTTTGTCTTGATTTAATTTAATTTAAGAGAACGCCAAAATGATCATTTACTTTCCTTTAAATTACAATTGACCTATTAGTTCTACCAAAAAATAATTAAATTACAATTAGGTGGCTCAATGTTCAGTGAATATTGCATTTTATGTATATTTTATGTTATATATAATGACAATATCAATAAGGATCTTAATTTATTAATGATTATTGATACATGGTTTGTTGCGTCTACAAATGACAAATAAATAAATAAATTATGGGTAAAAGATTTCTCCTGTCACTGGAGATAGAGTTATCTCCAGTAACCCTAAAACTACGTCGTTTTGAATTAATAAAGGGTGTATTTGTAATTTCAGGTGAATTAATGAAAAGTGCAAATACAGAAACACCCTTCATTAATTCACTTGAAATTACAAACACACCCTTCATTAGTTCAAAACGACGTAGTTTTAGGATCACTGGAGATAACTCTATCTCCAGTGACAGGAGAAATATTTTTCCCATAAATTATTGTTTGGATTTAGGAGGACTTTGATACACATGGTCCAATTTGGCTTGAAATGGGTTGGCGTCTCAGAACTAAGTAAATAATAAATAGTTTTATAAAATTTTTTTAAAAAATAGCTATAAATATTATGATTTTAATTTTATCTAATATGTTAGATGTCAAATATTGACTACTCTGCTCAATGTCATATTTTTAAGTATGTATCCGACTATTGATCATCAATCATCATCATAATTCTTACAAATTTGTAATACCCGCTTGCTTTATAAGAAAATGGTTCGATTTGGATTCATTAATGAGTTAAAGATTAATTTGGCTAACGAACTATTTCTTCAGTAGCGTCCAGCACAAATAACTTTTAAGTAAACCAAAAATATCAAAAAAATAAAAATAAAAATGTACTCAGCATAAAAATAGAGTAAAACTTTTTTATGCTAGCTGTTCCTGAAGTGAAACTTTTTTATGCTAAGCACTCTTGAAATAAAAGTTTTTTGTGCTGACTACACATTTTTTAAAAAAATTCGGTATTTTTGATGCACTTAAAAGTTATTTGTGTTGGATAAGGTAATAGTTCGTTGGCCAAATTACTCCTCAACTCTTCATTAATTAATAAATATAATTTATTATTGATTATTTCATATTTTAATTTTCTATATTTTTTTTCATATTTTACTGGTTAAGTAATAAAATTTCCCTTCTGCGCGCCATATATCCCTTAATTTTAGGAGATGTAATTTATTTTTTTTTATCTTTGACTATATTATTTTATTTATATAATTTTTCTTTGGAGAGGAGAAATGTTTACAAAATATTCTTTAAATTTTACTATCATTAAATTATATTCCTTTCACGTATTGGAGAGAAAACCTTTATTTGGCCCCTAAAAAAAGTCTGAAAATCTGAATATCCTAAAACTTTAACTCACTAATTGCGAGCAAATAATTAGCTGCCTCCACTTAAACTATAATTTTTAATTATTGGCAATAACACTTTTTTTTTTTTGCCAAAACAAACGTACACTATCACTATTATTTCTTAATTACGACCTCAAATTTGATGTTTATGATGGTTATTGTAAAAGGTATTTCCATGAAATTAGGTAATTATCTTTCATGATTTTACGACAGTAAATATAATTTTTTGCTTTATTTTTATCTATTCTTTTAATAATTTCCTTATGATTACAATGCCAGGGTCCCACATAGGTTGTATATAAAAAATTAAAAACACAATGAACTTTTTTTTTTGGCCAAAAAAAAAAAAAAGAGTCACCCTTCATCCACTTGAGGAATATGACAGTACGAAAAAGACAATCAAAAGGAAAGTGAAAAGAAGATAAGAAGAAAGAAAGAAAGAACAAACGACATCGTATTCCATGATTTTCAATCGGGAACGATCATTTAAAGTAATTATTTATTCTTTAAAATGAATGGGTATTTCTCAAAGGTGGCACTTTCTTAATTTTTTTTAGTATGAAATTATGAATTCAAACCCTTTGTAAACATGATTGGTGCAAGTGTTCCTTCCATTTACCAGAGGGTGGCAA
Organism: Acacia crassicarpa; assembly: GCA_034222035.1. NCBI lineage: Eukaryota > Viridiplantae > Streptophyta > Magnoliopsida > Fabales > Fabaceae > Acacia > Acacia crassicarpa. The sequence goes on along the minus strand of JAWXYG010000009.1, from coordinate 38,902,542 downwards.
GAAAATATGTGAATATTTTTTTTAAGCCTATAAATTTAATCTTTCTCTTGAAACATCATACATCATTGAGAGTAAACGGAAAAGATAACTATCTAGTTCAATTAAGAATAACTTCTAAATAATTTTTTTTTAAATGACAGAAACATGCTATTTGAATTATACAAATCCCAAAATGTTTATTAAATTAATGAAATGATAAATATGTAATCTTGTAGAAATCAAGGATTTTGAAGCTTAAGTATAAATAATGCAACTTGGACATAAACAGTGACAACATGGAGAGCTCAAGTTATCAATCTCTATAATTAAGTTATTAATTCATATACTTAAGTTGTTAACGCTAAAACTTCAAAATATCATATTCCTACTAGATTATATAGTTGTCATTTTGATAATTTAATAGACATTTTGGAGTTTTTGTAATTCAAATGTTATTCATTCTGGTTTTTACCCTATTTTTTAAGATTGTTCCTATTAAAGTTTGAAGCAATTTTTTCATTATTATTTCTTTTCTTAGAGATAAAATTTATTGTTTTAAATATCGGTAAACTTAGAATTTTATTATTTTCATATGAATTTAATAGCTTGATCATTTCCTTTTTGTTTTGATGAGGTGATTGGGAGTGTCTTATAATAAGAAACAGATCTTGAAGCATGCTCGTCCGATTTCATTTATACTAGTAACTTACTACTTTCGGTTCTAATTATAGGAACACTTTTGTACTGCAAAAGTGTTCCTATAATTAAGGCGGAAGGGAGTATAAGACAAAGAGTATTATTTTATCTTTCACATAAGTCACCTCACTGAATTTATGATATGATTAATGAAAAAGTTAGGCCCCAATTTTATTGTTCTGTGGAGTGTAACTGTAGACTGTTATTTTTATTGAAAATTTATTAAAATTTAACATTTTCAGCATATTAGAAGTGTTATTACCGGATGATATAAGTATGTGTGGGATCACTTTTAAGGGTTTTAAAAGTGTTTATTCACGTAAATCGAGATAAAATTCATCTCACATACTTATTTTGTATACTTTAAATCATGATTGACAAACTAATTTTTAAGGTTCCAAATACTATTCTAAACAAGCACGGACATGTGATAGCTAAGAGCTGCCATGTATTTATTTAACACAATGCATGCCCGACCATACACATATGTAGACTAAATCCTAAGCATTGGCAAAAAAAACTAAATCTTAGTATTAAATGTAGATACATGTATGTACATTTATGTGCCCAGAAACATCCATATATAATACATTTGAGATTTGAGATTGTCCTTCTACGTTTGAATTGACATTTAAAAAATATACTTTTGCGATAAAACTCATTTCACAAAACTTACCTCATATACCGTAAGGCTAATCCAAACAAGCACACCTACAGGTCGGTCCAATTATGTGGTCTGCCCTATTTCTACAAGTGTTTTTGAGTTGAGTATGTTATTACCATTTGTGTTTAGTTTTTTTTTAAAAAAAAATTATTAAGTGATTTTAATTTATAAATTGTTTGAAGTTAATAAATTTAAAGTGAATAGTAAAATTCATTATGTGGCTATACAATAATATTGTCTATCATATCATATCATAGCTACTTATAGTACCCCATGCATACGTGTTTGGATTAGTTGTGGATCATTGATTTTGCGTTGAACAAGATCAACATATAGAACGAGTTTTATTTTCTATAGCCCAAATGCGGAGCTCATCAAATGATTTTTTTAATTGATATCTTGCCTTTTTTTAGTGGCGGAGCTAGAAATTACAATTAAGGGGTGAATATTATATAATAGAACCCAAATTTTTATGAATTATATTTCAGCCCCAAAAAGGTTTCAATATCTTCATTTTAGCCCCTTTCTGAAACAAATAATAAGGACTAAAATGAAAATAATGAAATTTGTATAGAACTAAAATGTAATTTTCTAAAAATTTGGGTACTTTATGTAATTTTAGGGGGCCACCCCTACCTCCGTCCCTGCCTTTTTTCCAATTAAAAAGACTTTAAAAATGAAGTATACTAAAGAAGCAGGGATAGGGTGGTAGAATTTGGCCAAAAAAAGAAGGGGTCGTAGGATAAGGTAGTTACTTGTTTGACTTTAATTGAGACATGTGAGGGTGAGTTAAAACAGGATATGGCTAAAACTTCATAATGCCCATAATTTAATTTATAATTTGGTCCCTAACCACCAACCACATATTTTTGAATGCTCCAATCACATTGGCAAAAAACTAAATCCTAGCATTAAATGTAGATGCGTGTATGTATCTTTATGTGGCCAGATATATCTATATATAGGGCCCATTTAGATAGGCTTTTAAAAAAAAATTAAAAAAGCACTTTTTTAATGAAAAAAATGCTCTATTTATTAATTTAGGTGTTTAGATGATTTTTTTTTTTAAAAAAAGCAAAAGTCACCAAAAAAATAAAAAAACCAAAACGCTGCTTTTTCTAAAAGCTCAAATTTGGAGCTTAAAAAAAAGGTTCTAAAAAAACATTTTTTTTAAAAAAGCCCATCCAAACGGACCCATAATACATTTGAGAATTGAGATTGTCCTTCTACGTTTGAGTTAGCGCTTAAAAAACACGTTTTTGTAAATCGACATAAAACTTCTTTTACAAACTTATCTTGTATATCGTAAATTACGTTTGAAAAGTAGCTTCTACGGTTAATCCAAACATCCACAATGACCTGCCTCATTTATACAAGTGTTTCTGAATTGAGTATGTTATCTGACCGTTTGTGTTTAGGTTTTTTAATTATTAAGTGATTTTAATTTTTATTTGTTTGAAGTCAATAAATTTAAGATTAAGGTGTAAAAATATACATATAGGTTTTTAAAAAGTATGTTCAACACCAACTGCATTTTTTTCAGGTGTAAAAGTAAATATGTAAGTTACCAAAATGGAGCAAAAATCATCTATTTCGTTATTTTAGTCACAATCAGGAAAAAAATAAAAAAAATAAAGTATACACTAAAGAAACAGAGATAAGGTATGGGTAGAATTTGGTCAAAAAAGCTATGGGTCGTAGCATAAGGTTGTTACTTGTTTGACTTTAATCGCGACATGTCAGGATGAGTTATCACAGGATATGCCTAAAACTTTATAACGCCCATGATTTTATTTAAGGTCTGGTTCCTAACCACCAAGCACTTATTTTATTTAAATTTTTTTGACCTTTTTAAGGAATATTAAAAAAAAGGAGGTTGTTAGAGCTTCGTTTGTTTGTGGATTGGAATAGAATTCAAAAAAGAAAAAGAAAAGGAAAGGAAAGAGTAAATTTTAGGGAAAATTAAAATAAAGGACCACAAAAATTATAATTACTTAGAAGGATCAAATATCATAATATGAATTTTAAACTATTAAATTGCTCATAACTAAAGTTTTTAAATTACCCCTTGTATTCTTAATTAAAAAATAACTAAAATCAAAATTAGAGCCACTAAGTTATTTTATCATATTAATTACATTTGTTAAAAGAGTTTGCATCAAGGACTAATTTCAATGTAAATGATTTAAATGGTAATTTAGAAAAAAAACATATGTCTTTAACAAATAACTAAGTTTTTAAAATTTATTTAAATTAATTAAATACATCTTATATTAAAAACACAGGTAATATGAACTTTCCCACTTCTCCTTTATTTATTGTCTTGGGAAGATGATAACAGTGTCCTTAAATGGACATGCTTAATTTCTCTGTCGTTGCTGACTAGTGAATTTTGTTTAATTTGCTTTTACCAAAAGTGATTAAATAGTTTTTTAACCCCACTTTTTTTTCCCTTCCTTTCTAAGCACAAATACCCTCATAATAGAAAAAAATTCGAACATTGACTTATCTTGATATTTCTATATATGATATAACAGCCTAGATACTCGTATCGGAGATCACGCAGGGTCTGGTATCTCCTACCTAATAGTAGTGTTCTAAAATCTAAAATATCTTCCTCTCTTTTCTCCTCCTTCTCTCCTCCTCTCTGCACTTCATCTTCTTCATCGCATGCTCCCTTGCCGGCGGCTTGTGCCTTGCACACAAGCCGCCGGCGAACACCGCCTTTGTGCCACAGATGAGTCCGAATGGTTGTTGTGAGTCCATATTTTTGATCTACGGTCTGATAATTGAATATTATTACACTTATTTATATCTCTTGGTGAATAAATTTAGGATTGTTTAGTTAATAAATAATGGATTTTATTACTTAATCGAGCTTTGAGCTTTTAATTGGATTTAATTTATTTTTATAATTAAATTCCAGATTTACAGTGATTTAGTATTTTCGCCATAACTTTTGATCTAGATATCCGATTAGCTTGATTCTTCTTTCCTTTTTTAGATGATTCAGAGAGCTACAATTGTTATGAAGACTCGGAAGGCTGATTCGGACAAGAAGATGGACGAAATCGGAGCTAAAGACAGACGCATTTTTCTGGATTTTTATTTTGCTCGAATTTTGTAATAAAAGACCAATTTTTAGAGGTTTCCTTTTTTATAGGGATTTCCTATTGATTAGGGGTTTCCTATTTATTAGAGGTTTCCTATTTTTTAGAGATTTTCTATTTATTAGAGGTTTCCTATTTTTAGTCATCTTTCCTATATAAGGAAAATTAGATGGTGGCTACAAACATATTCTCAATTACCCTTGATGGGTTTTTTAGATTAAATTAGAAGCTTTTATTTTCTTTGAGTTGTTCTTCTTCATCTTTTCTTCTACGTTTTTTCTAGCCATACTTGGCTAAGCTTCTTTGATTGACCCAACGTTGAGGATTCCATAGTTCGTCCAGAGAACTTGTGCTTTATCGGTGATTTAACTCGTTTCTATTTTCATCTTATCGGATCCGATTTTTGAAAATAGTTCGAATATTAGATTTAATATTCGGTTTGGTTCATCCCAAGGATTGAGTTCGAACTAGGTTTTAAGTTTTGCTGTGCGATTGCACAGTGGGATGCCGCTGTTCAGACATATTCTAGGCGATCGTCTAGTCGAGGGATTTTCTGGATGAATGCAGAGATCTCGGTTCGTCCAGAGCCAAACGTGGGTTATTTATATTTCGTTCAATGATGGAAGTCTCTGGAATCTGAATGTTGGGTTGATCGATTTTAATCTGTTTCTTCTCGTTTTCTTATATTCTATTTTATCTTTGCTTCATTTAAATTGCATTTTTATTTTAGTTTATTAATTTAAAAATCCAAAACCCAATCCCCCCTTGTTTTCGTTGCATTTGCATGACATTTAGATTACTTAGGATTCAATAAAAAGCTCCTCGAAAAGAGAGAACGATCCTAGGTTTGCCTATACGCAATCCTTGGTTAATTGTTGATTGTGGACCCCAAGGCTAATGATAAAAGGTCTTCATCAAATGGCGCCGTTGCCGGGGAGCTAAGTAATTGGCTCCCTAGGTGATTTAATTGTCAAATTCACTTTTGACAAGGGGTTTCTCTTGTAAAGCTTGTTAGATTTGCATTTTTTATTTTTTATTGCATATAATTTAGGATTTTTTTGCATTTAGGTAGCTTGCATATAATTTATTGCATTGTCTTGATTTGATAGCTTTTGTGTGGTGTGTTTGTATCAAATTCGATATGATTTTGGGCTTATTTGTTTGAATTCACCATGTCTCCAAGTTAATTCATAGCATACTTGCATCTTTAATCATTTTCCAAAAAAAAAAAAAACTTCTTTTCTTTTTCACTTGCATTTGTATTTTATTATATTCCTTTTCTTAGTTTTTATAGTTTAGAGTTAGATAGTTTTCTTGTAATTCCTTGGGAATTAATTATATTGAAATTTCATGGCTTGGTTTTATGGCAATCATAATCTACCTTTCAATTCTCACTCTTTTGTAGGCAATCAAGAATGTTATGGTCCTTTCTACCACCCATTACATGAACCATACCACCAACCTCCATTTCAACAATATCATCAACCGTCTCACTTACCATATCATCCTTCATTCCAGCCTATTTCAGGACCATGCCATCCATCTCATGAATTCCAATACCCATTTGACTCACCTTATGAACCTCATTCTCACCCATGTCTACCCAACCAAGATCCTTCTTGTTGTGAAGTCATTGGAGATCACCAAAATCAAATGGCTTGGGTTGTCAATAAGGAGTGGTCACATATGGACAACCTTCATCAACAAATGGACTCTATGCTTAGAATTATGGAACAACAAACGAAATCATCTGAGAGATCAGCAAAGGAAATTGAGCAGCAAGCACAAGTGTTGAAAATGAATTTTCGTTCTATCATGGGCACACATGCACAAGAAGTGAAGCAAGTATAAAAGCACATTGAAGAGTCCTCTCTTTCATTTGGTAATGATCCTATCCTTATAGAAGTAGACTCTCCTACTACTTCGACTAATGAAGCAATTCCTGATTTGAGTGATAATGAGGTGGACGAGGAAATCATTGTTGAATCCCCTCAATTATTTGGAAATATAATTGCTCAACCAATTGGCTTTAGTAGTAGTGATTTGATTGTACTTGTTGATGAGTGTGATCCTATTTCTTCATGTGATGCTTTGACTGATGAAAATGCTTCTCTTCATAGTACTAGTGATGATTGCAATGAATTGAATGACATATTTTCATGTTGTTGTGAAGAATATCAAATATGTGTAGATTGTTATCATGAAAAATGTCATTTACTTGTTGAGCTTCAAAAGAAAGCATTTAGTGAAGTGGTTGATTTCGCCATTGATCAAAATGCACCCTCTTGTACTATTGATGATAGTAAGCATGACAATTTTGAAAAGATTGAATCACGCATGAATGCCAATGTTGTGGATGATGTTCTTCCTGAATGGTGTCCTGCTTATCCTGATTTTTCATCTGAGAATGATTCTGCCATCTGTGCTTGTGCTGGCAATGAATGGTGCTCTGTTTGCATTAACTTGGTTGATGCTGCATTATTTGGTGATTCTGACTTGCTTAGTGATTCTGCATTGATTGTGTATTCTGTTGTTGACGTGAGTGAGAACAATCATAGCCTGGAATGTCAAATGCACGAAATTCCTATTGGATTACCTCCTTGTAGTCTTGTTGGTGATGAAGATTCTGAGATTTTGATTGATAAGATTCTGCATACTGGTGAATCTTTCCAACAAGTACTTTCTTGTGATCTGCCACCTGATTTAGAAAAACAAGATAATTGTTTTGATTCTTTACACATTCCAAGTGGTGATGATTTAAAAAAATCTCTTCATTCTTCCACTCTTTTCCCTTCCATCTCTTGTGATTGCAATGATGATATAGTGTACTCCAACATTAAGTTGGGTTCCACACCTTCCATTTTGCAAACACAAGAGAATGTTCACGATATGATTGGTTGCTTGACTCCTACTGATGGGAGTATTATTGATTTCCTTGGATGTGATAGTTACTTGGAGTGTTTGGAACTTAACATGTCTTTCATTCACTCAAAATCTCTCCATGTCTCTATTTTTCGATGGGATACTGCTATTTGCCTGTCTTATTTGCAGGCACATTCTTGGAAAGGTTGCCGATGGAACCAACATCCACCGTACATTCTTGAACCTCTTCCAATAGATCCTGAGCCACCTCCACCAAGGAAATTCAATGCGGGAGAAGATGTTTCAAGGGAAAAATTCATGATTCTCATCAAAAATGAGAACTTCTCCTTCAAGCGACTCAAGATACTCTAACAAAGGTTGTCTCTTTCCTTACTTATTTTCTTCCTAATTAATATGATTACTTGGGCTTAATTGTGGTATGACGAAGATAAGTGTGGGGGAGGGACACAATTCAGTAGAAAAGTAGAAATAATGTAGTTTAGTAGGTATTAAAAAAAAAGTTTTTATGAATAACACGCTCTCTTTCTATGATTGCTCTACCTCTTGTGAACCTTGACATCTTGGTTTTGATGGATCCTTCTTCTTGAGGCTGAATTTCTGGACTCTTGGATTATATTTCTTGGTAGTTAATTTTGGAATGCTGGTTGCATGATTTGGTATTAACCTTTGTGAGATTTTGGACCAGCATGAATGGAATTCATCTTTTACCATTCTTTCTTTCATGTGTGCATTTGCTCATGATTTGTGTTCTCTAGAACTTGCTCCTTTTCTTTTTGAAGCTAATTTTTCACTTACGTGCATAAGTATGATGGAAGCTTGTTTTCTTTCTTTCATTTTCTCACTTTGGCCAAATAGCCTTTCCCTTATATTATATTTCCTTTGCTAGTCCCTTTGTGCCTTTTTGACTCATTCTTTTCTAAGCTACATTACAAGCCTAAGTGTAAAACCATTTTATCCCGCACCTTGGAAATTTATTGAGCATTGGTTTCACCTTAGTTTTGTGCTTAAGTGTGGGGGTTGCCCAGGTGTGCAACATTTTAAGTGTGGGGGGAGTATTTGATTGTGTATCATTCATCATTTGGCATTGATTTTGGTCATTGTTATTCTTTAAAAAAAAAAAGAAGCAAAAAGGAAAAAAAAAAATACAAAAGAAAGAGAGGGGGAAAAAAAAGAAAAGAAAAGAAAGAAAGAAAGTGAGAGGAAGCAATGTAAAGAAGGAGAAATAAAAAGGAATGTTATTGAGGTGATTTGCTATTATTAACTGATATTCTTTGAATTTTTTGGGTGCTTAGCCTATCATATCCATACTTATTCACACCTATACCCTAGCCTCATTACAGCCTTCAATAACAAGCTCTCTTGATTTTTGCATGCATGTGTCATAAGTGGTGGAGAAGTAGAAATTGAGCAAGCTTATGGTAGGGCAATTTTCTTGAGTAGAATTTGAGCGATACACTTATTTATCCTATACACTTGAGAGATTGATTGAGGGCATCCTTGAGAGACTATTTTGTGTGATTAGCATCATTGATTGAGATTGCCAGGATTTGTAATTTGAGATCAAAGAAATTTAGTCTTGATTGGTTGATCTTGAGAAGCTTTGTGACCTTTGTGCAATTTTTGAAGTTTGGCAATTGTTAGAAAGAAGAAGTTTTTCTTTTCTTTTATGTTATTTTTCTTTTAATTTTGCCCAGGAGTACAAAAGGATAAGTGTGGGGGAATTTGATAATTGAATATTATTACACTTATTTGTATCTCTTAGTGAATAAATTTAGGATTGTTTAGTTAATAAATAATGGATTTTATTACTTAATCGAGCTTTGAGCTTTTAATTGGATTTAATTTATTTTTATAATTAAATTCCAGATTTACAATGATTTAGTATTTTCGCCATAACTTTTGATCTAGATATCCGATTAGCTTGATTCTTCTTTCCTTTTTTAGATGATTCAGAGAGCTACAATTGTTATGAAGACTCGGAAGGCTGATTCGGACAAGAAGATGGACGAAATCGGAGCTAAAGACAAACACATTTTTCTGGATTTTTATTTTGCTCGAATTTTGTAATAAAAGACCAATTTTTAGAGGTTTCCTTTTTTATAGGGATTTCCTATTGATTAGGGGTTTCATATTTATTAGAGGTTTCCTATTTTTTTAGAGATTTTCTATTTATTAGAGGTTTCCTATTTTTAGTCATCTTTCCTATATAAGGAAAATTAGATGGTGGCTACAAACATATTATCAATTACCCTTGATGGGTTTTTTAAATTAAATTAGAAGCTTTTATTTTCTTTGAGTTGTTCTTCATGTTCTTCTTCATCTTTTCTTCTACGTTTTTCCTAGCCATGCTTGGCTAAGCTTCTTTGATTGACCCAACATTGAGGATTCCATAGTTCGTCCAGAGAACTTGTGCTTTATTGGTGATTTAACTCGTTTCTATTTTCATCTTATCGGATCCGATTTTTGAAAATAGTTCGAATATTAGATTTAATATTCGGTTTGGTTCATCCCAAGGATTGACTTCGAACTAGGTTTTAAGTTTTGCTGTGTGATTGCACAGTGGGATGCCGCTGTTCGGACATATTCTAGGCGATCGTCTAGTCGAGGGATTTTCTGGATGAATGCAGAGATCTTGGTTCGTCCAGAGCCAAACGTGGGTTATTTATATTTCGTTCAATGATGGAAGTCTCTGGAATCTGAATGTTGGGTTGATCGATTTTAATCTGTTTCTTCTCGTTTTCTTATATTCTATTTTATCTTTGCTTCATTTAAATTGCATTTTTATTTTAGTTTATTAATTTAAAAATCCAAAACCCAATCCCCCCTTGTTTTCATTGCATTTGCATGACATTTAGATTACTTAGGATTCAATAAAAAGCTCCTCGAAAAGAGAGAACGATCCTAGGTTTGCCTATACGCAATCCTTGGTTAATTGTTGATTGTGGACCCCAAGGCTAATGATAAAAGGTCTTCATCACGGTCCAGGTGTTTTGGAGTTCAGATCCTTGATTTATGGTCCTCTCCCTCAGTGTTCTGTCAGACGTGGCCTTCTCTCGTCCTTGTGGTGAGCCCTTTCCTCTCCTCTCCAGATCTGATCTGTAGAGGTGAGATTTATCTGTTTTTTTATTACTTTTCTGTGATACTAGGTATTCTGGTGGTGTTTTTGTCTCATGAAATAAGTAAATCCGTAAGATCTGCGTTTAAATTCTCTTGGTTGGATGGCTGTATGAACGTTATAAGATCCGATTCTCCTTTGATAGTTCGGATTTGCGTTCCTGGGGTAGATCTAAAGAGGCGTTGCTTGTTGTGTGGTCAAGATCACTAGATCTGATTTAACAGAGGAGCAGAAGTTTTCTTCTGGGCATCATGGGTCTTCTTACATTTGAGGTTGGGTTTTTTGTGTTCTTAACCCCAATATGGGGTACCTGTACAGTTACTGTCGTTGCATCTAATGCTTATAAGGAGGTGAACCCGTTTGAGTGGGTTTTACAACCATCACCTTCTTCATTGTCACTTCTAACCCCAGATATATATTGAGAAGGCTGCTTCGTCTAGAATTCTACTTCTACTTCTAAATATTTTATGTACGGTGATTTGGCTGTTTTTGTTATTGTTTTTGTCTTGAATGTATTTTGTTGTACTAGATCTGACTTTACTTGTATCCAGATATTGTATCTGTTTATAGTAGTATTAATATAATTATCTTTCCAATTTAAAAAAAAAAACTGTTGATATTTCTTAACCATACTAACTCATTTGATTGTATATATCCAAAAAAAAAAAACTCATTTTTTGATACAGGAAAAAAAAAAAAAAACTCATTTGATTGTGAGATCGTCTTCCTAATAGCAGGAATTCGGGGAGGTTTTGAGAGCTACATGGGCTGCTCTAAAATGGGCTTACTAAACTGAATCTCACATCATGCACAATAGCATTGACGAAAACCCACAGCCTATTTTGCTTCTTTTAATTGGGCTTTAGCCCTCGTTTGTACTACAGCCCAACATCTTGGCCCAAAAAGAGAAACATAGTCAAATGTAATGTAGGTATACTTTCTGATGCCAAAAAAAAAAAAAATTGTACCTACGCCACATAAATTTAATTTTTACTAAGAAAAATCTTTCACTGCACACCAGGGAAAAAAGTGACAATAATTACCTGCACTTCCATAAAATATGTATTTTTAACTAGAAAAAAAAATTGTGTTAAAATGTTATTATGGTCTAGTAATATCACGAGTATTATAATTTTATTATTTTTTTTATCTTAAATATAAAACATAGTTAATTTTTTAGAGATATTAAGGAACTTAAATAAGTCACTTAATTATATTATATGTTGTGTATTCTTAAATCATATATCAGTTTATAAGTTAAACAAAATAATTTGGAAAAAAAATGAAAAAAAATATAAATATTTTAAAGTAATTTAATTAACTCCTTTAAAAAAATCACTATTATACCGTTAATTCTTGAGAAATGAGCGCATATATGATTAAATTTTCTCCCGAGGTCGTTTTCTTTTGGATTCAATTTTCTCCTACGTAGCTTATGATATCATATTTTTAGTGATTTATTGACAACTAATCATAATTAAGCAAGTCCATTGGGTATAACAAGAGTACGATAGATTGTATATTTGGGCAAAGTGCTACATAATCTTATCTGTGGTGAATCAACCACTCTCATGTTATTTTCCTAGTGCATCTAACACTCATGATATTATTTTTCAGTTATATCCATCACCCTAATTTTATTTATAGTTTATAATTACTGAGACACTATAAATAATATTATGATGGGAGAAAGTACCAAAAAAAATAAACTCATGGTATTGGATACTACTTCACACTATATATTTTGACCTACTTATTATGAACAAGTAATGATCTTTTTTTTTTTTTAAAAAAAAAATATGAGTTAAGGCGCTTAACTAATTAACTTTCAACTTTTTTATAAAGCGTAACAATAATAATAAACTATTTTTTGAAACAAAAGTAACCAAAACATTACAGAAAAGGAAAAAAGTGGCCATGATGTTAATAATCTCAAACGTCCATTACTTTAAGCTTTAATTTTAAATGAAATATTAAGATGCTAAAATAGCCATTAACTTATATTAAAAGTACAGAAGTAACTTTTTTTTTAAAAAAAATACAAAAGTAACTAAAAGATAACTTTTTGAACAATAAATCAAAAGTGGCCTTACAAGTTTTTTATTAATTTTTCTTACTCATTTTTCTTTGTTAAAATTTTATAATCCCACTTCTTTAATTTTTCTTAATCCAACACATAAAAATTTTCCCTCGATCCCTCCTCTTTAAATATCTCGTATCAAATAGCCCTGAGAAGATTAAAAGGGAGGAGATTTGAGTGGGAAGCTAAGAGGCAATGGAAGATCGTATATGTATATAATAGAGTTGGGAAAATCCGCATTACCAATGGCCATCTCATATTTAAAAATTCACTTGGACTATAGCTTACACAAGTAATAGAAAAACCTTATGATTACTCAACATCTATACCTTTCATTAAAAAGCTCACACTAACGAATCTTTGAGACTATTAATGTCATGGTCAGTTTTGCCCTTTTTTTTTAGGGTTTTATACTTCTCCTGTCATAGAAGAAGAATAATCTCCTGCCACTTAAAAACACGACATCGTTTCATTACTCAACCTTTTTTTTTTTTTTTTGGCTTTCTTCATATTTGGATGGCAGCGACAGTATTTCCTTCTGTTATGATCGTATTTGGATGGCGGCGAGAGTACTCAACGCTGTGGAACAGAGGGATATGGTTCAATCAGAAGGAGGCTTGTGAAGATACCTAGAAGAGTTGATTCGTTCGATGTTGACGCTATAATGATTGCTGGTAGTTTCAGCCACCGCTCCAAGGTAATTTTTCGATCACGCTGTCCTTTCTTTCGAAGCTTTGGCTTAGCAGTCTGGTGATGCCCACTTTTTCTATATTTGTTTGTTGAATTCGTTTTTCTGATATTTCACTTGAGAAATAATGAGATGTCTTAATTGCTAATTCTTTACTCGTTCTAATGAAATAAGGAATAAGAGAACGAACTTACCTACTACAGGGGCGTTTTAAAGGGAAAGAGGAAAAAGAATAGGATTTCATTGCTAGGACTTGAACCCAAAACGTTAGGATATGTTGGGGAACACTTAAAGATGATACTGTGTTAAATAATGAATCTGCAGCATGTGAATATGAAAAACTTGCATATTTGTACTTCCTTCAAGCCAATTGCAGTTATGTGTGTGGAATTAGCAAAAGATTGAAGTACTATGATGATAAAATAGTCGGCGTTGAACATTTGAAACTGATTTGCTACTTTTGACTGACAATCAATGATGTTGATTTAGACATGTTCCATAGACTAGATTACATATAAAGCCATCTCAATCTTTTCAACCTCTAGTACTTATGTGAATCAGGATCCTGCCCTTTGGTCCACTATTGTAATGGCAAATATCAAGATGATTTCTGTAAGAAACAGAAACACAAACAGGTCAAAAGCTAGAATTCCACAAACATAAAGTAAAAAACTCACAAAGCAATCTGATAATTACTGAAGTTACTTGTTTGGCAAGATGCATGTCTCATACCTATAATCAGGTTTTGTTGGCTTATTCTTAAACGGTGTATTAGCTAGTGCCATTCCCTCCATCAATGCAACCGGAGTAAGATTCATCCTATCTGTAACATCTCCAACTGCCCAAATGGATGGAACTGATGTTTGAGAGTATTCATCAACCTGGGTGGCAGGGAAGTTTGGTAGAGAACAGTTAGAATATAGAGCTAAAAGTTATTTGAACAACCAAAGAGAAGTTTAAACTACCTCCATTGCTCCATTTTTAGCTGTTTTCACACCAACAGATTTCAGCCCTAAGTTCGGCAGTGAAGTTTCAGTTCAGAAATATACTCACCAGCTAGCAAAATAAAATTATAATGAAGAGATTCTGCTAATTCCAAAATATTGATTAATTTATTGGGATAAAATTCATTAATTTATAGTTTTTTATTGTTTTTAAACGTCAAAGAAGAAGTATAATATAAGAATTAGTTAAAATAAGTTGACTTGTTCAGAGTTCATAACTAGTATGGATATAGATATTGATTATTGTAAACCAAATTATTTATTAATATTGATATATTGGATTCATGCCGTGTGTATTTTTAAAAATATAAAAAAACTGTAATAAGTGTTTAATGAAAAAAAAGGAAGAAATAAATGTGGGCTAAATCTTATTATTATTTTCATGACTAAACAAAACGTCAGGAATTCATTTAAATAATTGGAAGAAACATGTTTTTTTTTTTTCAACAGGTATAATTCAATCTCAAGCTATCAGAGAAGGAGAAAATTGACAGGGCAAAGGTTTTGCTTCCTCTCAAACACAAAGGAATGAAATATATATGTATTTGTTCCTTTTCTCCATGATGGATCACTCTCAAATTATAACTATTGAAGACATTGACATGAGTAAAAGTTTAGTACGTGTAGAAGATATTGTTGATTTGGAAAAAAAAATACGACTGAATTTAGAGAAGATGATCTTAGTGAAATCGTGGCAAGCAAAGATGGTGAATGTGGGGAAGATAATGCACATGAAATTGTGGGAGGTGTTGATACTGAATTAAGCAAGACCTCTATTTTAACAAGAGTTTTTGAGACATCAGAAGAAGCTTGTGCTTTTTATAATGCTTACGCAAAAGTTAAGGGGTTCGGAATACGTAAGCAATACCATAGCAAGAGTACAATTACAAAACAACCATATAGGTGGAATTATGTGTGCTCGAAGCAAGGTGTTAAGAGACTAGATGATAAAAGAATTGATGTTGACAATGTCAAAAGGCAAAGGGATACAAGGACTAATTGTTTGGCAATGTTACAAGTAAAGTTGGTGGATGGCCTATGGAAAGTGGAGAAGTTCAATGATACACACAATCATCCATTGATTAACACTCCAACAAAGGTGAAGAAGTTTCTTTCTCAGAATGAACTGAGACGCTCTGATTTGACAAAATCTGTTGTTTCTAAGCTTTATCAAGAGGGTTTAACATTTTCGAAAATCTCAAAGGTTATGAGCGCTATGGACAAAGAGTTTGATCTTACTCCAGTTCAAATCAATAGTATTATATCCAGCCAGCGAAAGAATAATGTGGGGAGAGAATGTCAGGGCATCATCAAACACTTTCAAAGGAAGTCCATGGTTGATGAAGCATTTTATTTTGATATGGATTTAGCAGAAGATGGAACATTAAGAAGCGTATTCTGGGCAAATAGTAGGTCAAGAGCTGCATATGCTCATTTTGGTGAATTCCTTGTCTTTGATGTGACTTATAAAACAAACAAGTTCAAGTTTCCTTTTGCTCCTTTTGTGGGGGTTAATCACCATGGACAGACAATTTTATTTGCTGCTACTTTGTTAGAAGATGAAATGGAGGCAACATTTAAATGGTTGTTTGAACAATTTCGGACATGTATGTTTGACAAGTCTCCTGTTGCTATTATCACTGATCAAGATAAAGCTATGGGAAAAGCAATTGCCAAGATATTTCTAGGAGCACGACATTGTTTTTGTGCTTGGCATATAAAGAAACATGTTATGGAGCATAGTCAAGCACTACGCACACAATTTGAAAATAGTTTTGATGTTGACTTCTGTGCGTGGTACAAAAGTCGAAACATTGATGAGTTTGAAGGCAAATGGGAAGTATTGAGGACTAAATATGATATTAAAACAAATAGTTGGTTGGCTAACATGTATGCTTCACGTCATCATTGGGCAAAGGCATACTTGAAAGATACATTTTTTGCAGGAATGACCACAAGTGGCCGAAGTGAGAGCATCAATGCATTTTTTTTATAGATATGTCAACTCTAACACAATGTTAAATGATTTTTGCATCCAGTATGACAAAGCAATTAAATCTAGGAGGGATACGGAGGAAGATGAGGATTTCAAAACTAGAAATACAAAAGCAGTTTTGGAGACTAATCATCCTATTGAAGCAATAGCTGGAGAACGGTACACAATAAAATTATTTCAAATTTTCAAAAAGGAGTGGAAGGCTGCCATACTTGATTACTTTCATGAAAAAGTTGCAACAAAGGAAAACCTTATTACGTACCGGGTGGGGTCTCCTGAAGTTGATAAAGAATGGTGGACAATTGTTGAGTACCATTTGACAGAAAGCTCCACAGCTCAATGTTCTTGTGCAAAGTTTGAGACTATGGGGATTTTGTGTAAACATATTCTACACATTATGAAGAAGAAACAAATAATGACCCTTCCCGAAAAATATATCTTGTCTAGATGGACCATGAATGTAAGCTATAAGGCTGAAAGTCTTGTATCCATTCATGGTGAAACAAATCCTAATGAAATTAGTGAATTGTCTTTGTGGTCGATTCATTCAAAGTGCACTATGGCTATTTCTGAAGCAAGAGATTCTATTTGTGAGATTAAAAGGTTTGATGCTATGGTTGCTGAATTTTTGCAACAACAATTGGAAAGAAAAAGAAAGAGAGGTGAAGATGAACTAATTACCCAAATGATTCCACAAGCTTCACTCATTAATGATGTGCATGACCCCACTCAACCAATCAAAACTAAAGGGCGTCCAAAGGTTGTTTCACGAATAAAATCAAGCATAGAGTTGTCGACAAAACAACAAAAAAATTGCAGTTATTTTCAAGGGAAGGGTCATAATAAAACAGGTTATCAGATGCTAAAGGTACTCGTTTCTAAATTTTCTATTTATGTTTGTGATTTCCTTTTTAAACTTGATGAAAATTTTGTAAAGTTTCATTTGTAAATGGAAGTTGCAAGAGAGAAGCAAAAAGAATAGTAGCGATTGCAATTATTTTCATGGTTTTATTTTGGTAAGAACTTATTTTTGATGAGCCATTTTCATGATTATATTTTTAGGTATAACATTTCAATGTATGTTTGTACTTAAATACTTAATACCTTTTTACTTATTTTTCAGGAAATATTTTGGGGCACTTATGGTTTCATTTGTATATGGACAAGTTAATACCAGAATTTTGCAATCTTTTTGTAGGGCAATGTTGGTAGGCGAGGAATACTAAGCCAAAAGTACTATGGATTTCAAATGTATATGGTTAAGTTTTTGGTGTATATACAATCATTTTGATATGGGTTTTTTGGGTGACTTTCATTAGATTTGATAATCAAATGTAAAGTCAACTTGCTGATTTTTGATTTGTACAAAAAGAACTTAAATACATACAACAAGTGTAATATATTAAAGTTAGAAATGAATGAAGTTGCTCAAATTGTAATTGCTCAAACTGAAATTGCTATCACCCATGCCCAAAATGAGTAATAGCTAATACAATTACAAAAGTCATTATACATATCAAGTAACAATTAGCTTCATTTACTTGTTTAGCCCAAAAAAAGCAGTAAATAATTACAAGTTTCCAATTCATCTATGAAAACTTTGGTTGATGATCCAAAATTGGCAATCCCCATTCGTCGTTGCTCTATAATCAAGTAAAACCAAGATGCAATTCTTCTCATGATCAAGCCATACATTATTCATAGAGAGAGTATGTAGAAAGCAAAGTCCCTATCATGTTACAGAAAGGCATTAGTATCTTTGTCATCAACAGCAGGCACCGCAACCTTTTCAGAACTTGATCACCTGAAAGAGAAAGGCCAAAGCTTGCAGTTCCCACTGGGGCAAGGTTTTTGTGCTGATGAGACACCTGTATTATTTTCACAACTTGGTTAACTAGTATAACATGCCTCTCAGTTCACATATTTTTTAACTTTCAGAAAAAATGATGACAAAATAGGAGGAGCTGCATCCCATCAACTGTTATGATGGCCAATGTTGAAAACAAGCCTATTATCCCTTCCTATTCAGGATCTAGAAAAGGAAATCTATCAATGTCCAATTTTTCATGATCAAACGCTTTATAAGTAGCATTAGCTAGCATTCCTTCATATAATAAATGCTTGCAAATAGATATATGCGTAAAGCACAGTATAGCAACTACCTACAGCAATTGCTTAAACAGTACTTAAAAACCACAAGGGGGAAACTGTGCCAACTTGATCTGCTTTCTTAGAATACAAGCCTAGTTGTTAACCATAAAACTGTAAGAGATAATGTAACACCCCATTTCATATGCAACTATTGTATTAGGTTAGTAAATGAAGCATATGAATTCTCATCAAGGTTATTTATCTATTTATTTGTTTTCCCTTCAGCATAAATAATTAATTAAAGGGTAAAGGAAGTGGAATGTAGTTGGAAATTGATCAATAAACATTTTCCTAAGGACTTTGGACTAGTGAGCGTAATGGGGAAAAGAAAAGAAAATAAAATGGAGAAATGCCATCATTTCAAAGTCCAAGGAGTTGTAAGAGATATGGACATTTGGGATCAGATTTTTTCTCTATTTTCTTTCCATTTTCGTGCAGCTGAAGGAGAGATGAAGAAAGAGAAAAAAAATGATAATTTATGAGGGAAGAAATGACACTTTAAGAAGCCATTTAAATACCTAAGGCATAGAGTTAATGATGGCTAACCAAAGGGGAAATGACACAAGCAATAAATGAGGATTTTGGGGCAGATTTTTGGTGGAAAATCTGCACAAATTTTGCTCTCCCCACTCAGCCCCAATTTTGAAATTAAGAGAAGGGTAAGGAAAAAATAAAGATTTCCAAAGAAAACTCTTCAAACTTGAGGAGAAAATGAGGGCATGGAGGTAAATTACCATTGCACAAGAATTGAGCATTTTAAATAGGCCATCACCCCCATTTTGTGTTGCATTTTTTGTTGAAGAGAGAGGGAAGAGTGAGATCAAGTGGTTCCATGCAAGAAGAGCTAAAGGAAGCTCAAGAAGAAGAAGGAAGTTGGAGCTAAGGTAAGTGCTTTAACTTTGGAACCTTAAACCAATCTCTTCTACCTCTTCTAATGAGATTAAGACATTAAAAATAATCTCTTCCTTAATCTTTTGAAGAGTAGTTCGAAGTTGGAGAAGTGAGACTCAAAGAGCAAGTGGGTCAAGGTGTTGGAAAGCCATCAAGTAAACCATCTTAAACCATTTTACTATTGCTTTTGGTTGTTGAAGTAAGAAATACCTATCTATTTGAACATGCATGTACATTTGGTTGCATGCATGTACATTTGGGTTGCATGCATGTACATTTGATGGTGAAGATGATAAAAAGAAAGAACAAAGATTTAGAGTTAAGGTTCATAATGGTAGATTAAACATGGTATATGAAAGATATGAAGCAAAATGTGAAGTTAGAATGAAGCATGATATTTGGGTGATTAAAGAGTAATTTTCGTGCAGATGGGTTTCTATGTGGTTATGAGTTGATTTTGGTGTTTTTGATGGCTTAAAAGTATTTAAAATAAGATTTTGTATGAGGTTGAACTTGGATCATAATTTTTTGGAAGAACAAGTGAAGTTTAGAAATGTTGGGGTTGCTGATTTAAGGATTTTCTGTGAAGTCACCTCTGTTCAACTCGATTTTTGACCAAGTAAATGGATTTGAAAGACTATGAAATTTTGCAGGGAGAAAGTAGACATCTCAAGGATTATTTTGGTATATAATTTGTAATTAAATGAGTTCTGGATTGGGAGAAATTAATTTTTTAAAAATGACCTCTGTTCCTGGATTTTATTTCAAACAGCAGAAGTATTTTGGGCTACAAGTGGATTTTCGAATATGGTTGCCCCAAAATAATATTTTTGATTGAAATTAGACTTATTAAGGGCTAAATGGGCTTTGGGATCAACCTAAAAGGAGTTTTCTAGAATTAAATATGAATTTTCAAAGTTAGGCCTTTATTTCTGGAATTTTAGAATTTTGGACGAAAATAAGGAAAAATTAAGCCCATATTAAATTCCTTAATAAGGAAAGGGATTTAATAAATATGGACATATTAATTGGGCTTATTTTAAATTACTTAATGGAATTTTTATTGAGGTGGACTCAATTATAATCATATCTATATTTTATTATAATTTTAGGACTATTTGGAAAATTGTGCACCGGAAGGAAAAATTTATTGTTTATAAAGGCGATCAGCCAACAGGTAGTAACCTTAATCTCCATATTTCTTGTGTTACCTTGTATGTCTATTTTTCCATGATTGTGGACCCGTGTCTCCTGAAAAGGGACATGTGTTTATGTACATTCAGTGCGATCTGGGTTTAGAGCCCGACTACTGTGATTTTTCCTAGCGCTGTGGATCCGGGGCTTTCCTTGTTGAGCGGTCTTGCGTTTATTAGGACTTGGTCCTTCCGCAGTAAATGCTGCATCTGTGTGGTATGCTTTTACATTACTGCGCGTGTTTATTGAATGCTGCATGATTTGTATATTTTTCCTGGTTATGGTAACTTACATGCACTGCATACACATGATATATGAGATTAACGGTTACTCTGGGATTTGATTATGAATCCCAGATTTTTGCAAGGATAACGGAAGTGCTTTTAGGACAGTACCGGGGTGTGAAGGTAGGCAGGCGGAGCAGAATTAAGTGTTGGTGACTGCTAGTATTAGATATTTACTTTTGATACTCGGGATGACTGTATGGTTATTATTTTGGCCTGTCGGACAATATTTGGGATAACTGTATACTAATCTCACCGAGGAAAATCTTTACTTTCTGCACTTTATTTTATCAGTATGTTTTGTCCAAATCAGTATGTGTTCTGCTGCTTATACTCTGATACATGACACAATTAACCTGGGAATGGATTTTCAAATAGGGAAGAAATTAATGTAATAAATTATCAAGGATTCTAAAAAAATGGTTTTTAAGTAAAGGACCACACTACCCGCCACCTGAAAGGGCGAGGCCGGTAGGGTGTTACAGATAAGTTGCTTCAAAGCATTCTAGCAAATTCTTAAAAACCAGTATGTTTGCTTTTATCTAGAAAAAATACAATTATTTGGTACACTCTGCAAGAACTATTTGTGCATAATATGTGAAAATTTTGGTTGCTTCAAGTAAAATAAAAAGCATAAAATATTACCAAGGCGAGGATCTATATTTTTACTTTTAACATCCCCCAAATTATTGTTGTCCTTGAGACCTGATTCCTCAGGTAATAATTGGTCATCTGGTTTTAGAATCATCTTTCCCAAATGAAGGCTGCTTCAAGATATTGCATGCTGAGTCCTGTGAATGAATTGAAGGATGACATAGATCATGCTGGTCCTCAGCATTACTAAGAGAATGCAAACTACCGGACAAGGATTTTTTCTGCTGCATGTCTTCGTCTCCACAGTAGAAAAAATTGGGGGAAAGGTACAATCAAACTTACCAATAAACATTATCTAGTATTACAGGAAGGCTATAACATATATTGGAGGTATAAGTTACAGAAAAGCTATCCATCGTGTGTATAACATATATTGGTCTTACCCTGCAACAAAATCAGCTCCATCCAGTCGAACGAGTTCTGAACACTGTATAGCTTTCCTTATCCTAAAGCTCCCAGCAACCTGTCAGCCACAAACTCCCTATTGGTTGGGGAATCAACCTAAGCACTAATAATCAATTCGTTGACCTCTCACTGCAAAACCAATTCTTTCCAAGCTTCTGTTACAACTCCCTATCGGTCGGGCAGATAAACGAATTCAACAAACAAGTACAGAAAAATAGGCATCACCAGAATGCTAAGCCAAAGCTTCGAAAGAAAGGACAGCGTGATCGAAAAATTACCTTGGAGCGGTGGCTGAAACTACCAGCAATCATTATAGCTTCAACATCGAACGAATCAACTCTCCTAGGTATCTTCACAAGCCTCCTTCTGATTGAACCATATCCCTCTGTTCCACAGCGTTGAGTACTCTCACCGCCATCCAAATACGATCATAACAGAAGGAAATACTGTCGCTGCCATCCAAATATGAAGAAAGCCAAAAAAGAAAAAAGGGTTGAGTAATGAAACGATGTCGTGTTTTTAAGTGGCAGGAGATTATTCTTCTCCTGTGACAGGAGAAGTATAAAACCCTTTTTATTATGTTTATAACTACTTTCATTATACTGTAGAAACTAGCTTAGTTTATAATTACTGTTACACTTTTCAGAAAGGTTAAAGGTTATTTAATCACCTCAATCCTCCGTCTATCAAACAAATCCGCCGTAATCAAATTTATTGTCCATATAAACTAATCATGTCTATAGATAGATTTTTTTTTTTTTTTGGGGTCAAAATGTCTATAGATAGATTGAAGTAAAGGAGGCAGCAACAAATGACCAAAAAAAACCGCGTATACTTTTTTTTTTTGATACAGCCAGTGGGGGAGGGGGAGGCAGGGCTCGAACCCTGGACAACGGGGAAAGCCAGCTCCTAAGTGTATATGTACTACTCTGGTCCTATTTATAAGTCCGCTTTGACAAAAAAACTTGGTCCTTTTTATAAGTCTATTTTAACCAAATAAATGAAATTGTGACAATTTTGCCCATAGTAATGATGATGAGAGAGAGTAGCTAGCCATGTTGGAAAGAGAAAAGGATGAGAGAGATTTGACAATAAATTTTAAAAGGTACCCATTCATAAATGAGGGTAAAGTTGGAAATTTGTTCCATAATCATTGAGATACTTATCCCTCCTTTGTATGTGAGATTTGGTCAAACTAGACTTATAAATAGGATCAGAGTGATATATAATTTGTTTATGTGTGTCTCTCTCCTTCTCTCCCTCTCCCTCTCCCTCTATATATATATTCCGTGCATGGTCACCTATGATCTCGTGAGCCTGAGGAAGAAGCAGAGTCTCTCATCATTTTGTCTCTGTTGGCGTTGAAATATTTATTAATGTGTGTACTGAAAAAAACAAGAAGGAAGCTAGCTAGATGCTTCATCATGCATAATAATGCAGGGTATGCCTATGAACTTGGATTACCGTTCGTACGACCAACTCAGAGAGAGAGAGAGGCATAGAAGTGTTCATTAGAGAACAAAAAGGATATAGATCAGATCATCTGTGTTGGTAGCTAGCCCCAGCTGATAACTGTTTTGGGGAAACATATGGGGTTCGGTTTTATGTACAGAGCCATTAATACTTCATTTTCTATGTTGGGACTTTATCTAAGGTTTCTATTCTCACGAAAAAGATCCCTTTCCTCTTTCTCTCTCTCTGTGAAAAACACGACTGTATCAGAGAAAATATTTGTTTTGTCTCACAAGATTTCTATGATGGCTTTTACCATCTTGTTACTCTACTTTCGTATATATGTGCGCGCTCGCATATATAGTTTCTTATTCTTCATAATACTATCATAGTACGTTCAATTCAAAAGAGGTTTTTATTATAGTCTGCTTAAAAATTCCGCCAATGAACCAACAAAGTTAAGGTTTCATTTGCTCTAAAACCTATTTACACTTTGTTTTATTAGATGAAGAAAGGTAGTTGAGTTAATTAATAAGACATGTTTTATTTAAAACGATATAAGCATCTTCCTTAATTTCTTCAATTCCTCTCTTATTTGATTATTATTGTGGAACATCAATCAGAGTAAATTAAAAAAATTGATAAATATAATAAATATGTTTTACATTTATAACCAAAATCAACTTCCCAATATAATTAATATAATTAAGCAGTTGATGGAGTATTTTCAATGTTATAAAGGTTACTTTAAATATAATGATTCAGAGTTTAGTCAGTTTACTTCAACGCTGCTCATGGTGTCAGTAACATTATTATTACATGCACACTGGTATATATACATGTATTTGCTACGCTCATAGCAAAAAGAAGGCAAATTAAAGTTAGTGTCAGGGTGAACAATATAGGTCCCCCCAGAATAAGACTATACATGGGTTTTTTTTTTTTTTTTGGGGGGGGGGGGGGGGATCAAAGACTGAACATGTTATTAAGTTTCTATTTCTCTGAAGATTGCCCCTCAAAAAATAAATTACACTGCATGCATGCATATAGATAATAATATGAAATATTATGGACCCCCCTTTCTCGCTGAACTCAAGCAATAACACTGATCATATGACAGAAACCACATTAGTACTAATGACCTCACTGGATGACGACGATGACGATTTTAAGAAGAAAGAACAAACTAGAAGTACGAGACATGTTATATTATTATATATATAACGATATTTTCCATCACACTATGAAAACCAGAAACCACACTCCAAGTAAAATATATCTATATATATATCAGCCATAATATATAAGAGGCAAATCAAATATAAATAAAGATGGTAATTAAATCATAAAGACCTGTTTTGTTCAAGGATATTGATATTATTATTAGTTCTTTGCCTCTTAACATTCCCATTTTCATCACCACCTCCACCATTCTTGTCCATCACTGCCTTCAAAGCCTCTTGTATGGAGCTTATACAATGCTGTTGATCGCCACCGCCCGACTCGTCTTCTTCGCCGGTGACGAACAAGACGTTCTTAACTCGTCCGCCGAGCGTGGTGATCTCCGCCTTGACAGTTCTCAACCCTAGGACCTTCAGCGTCTTGATGAGGTCCGGCAAGAGATCGGACCTGTCTTCGCAGCAAATCGAGGCTCTGATCACGAACCGGCCGTCCTCATCGGAAGCGTCGTCCACCGTCAACTCGTCGGTTTCCGTAGGCACAGGGGTTGTTTCTGCTATTATTGAAGTTTGACGCTTTAGCTCCTTCACATGCTGGATTACTTCGGCTAATAACGAAGCTTTATCTGTCTATATATTTACAACAAACAAACAGACAAAGTAGGAGAAAATTCAGTATACTTACTTTCTTGGAGAAAAAGTTCTCAGGACTTTGGACTTAGTATAGAATACAAACGCACATTATTTCTAGCAGTTAATTAGTAGTATTAGGGGCTAGTTAGAAGATTATGGACCAAAAGTATCTCATATAAATTAACTGGTTTTCTAAACTACAGCCAATAATGAAGTAATGTAGTTCCAATTCGTGAAAAAGGCATACATATAAATCTCTACAAGAAAATTTCGTAACATAAATATGTAAATGTCTATCAAATTAAGGTTGAAAGCAAGCTGCACTATTCACAGACATTACAATTTCTTAAAGATTTGTTAGGTATACATGAGACATATAGATTTTACCTATTCATTCGTATCCCATGAGACAAGACTGTTTTACACGGATCAAACACAATAATAATGATAAATACGACTTCCATTTTTTGGTTTCATTTAAGTTTGAATATTGTGGGTCATCAAGTGTGATCAGTTAAATCAACTGGGGCTGGGATGTTTTGAGCTTATTATAGCTCCTGAATAATTGGCAATGATGATACTAAAGAAAGGCAGAATTACTATCTAATCCTACATAAGCAACCTAATAACAGAAAAATCTCACACAATAAGTAAGCAACATGTATGCATTGTAAAGGAAATAACATACTATGACATTTTTAGGGTTTATTTGAAATGATAATTGAAGCCTTTAATAACACTACTTTCAATCGTTATTTATAGTATAGTAAGCATGCAAAAGAGTTTGTCTCCATTTTTGCTACTATGCTTATGATAAGTAGCTCCAAACTATAACTAAGTTACTTATGTGAGAGATACGGGAAGGAATTTAAAGAGGCATATACAAATCTATATATGTATAGGTATCCGTAAATGTAGGGTGAGGTATTATAGTAGTGAGAGGACTGACAAGGATGCATGCTAGTTTGTCTCTCTTGCCTTTATTTCTTTCATTCTCGAACTGAGTATGACTGATCAATACACACACACATTATTATTATTATTCCCGGCAAGAAATTGCATTCTGCGGCTTTTCAACTGCCTCTCCTCCTTGGTTTCTCTTTTACCTTACCAACAAACCGACACTAACGCCTATTTCTCTTTTCCTCCTGTTCCTCATTGCTTTTATCTCCTCGGAACTACCACACAATGACTCAGAAAAAAAGAAACACAACAAAGAACCATAGTACCACACACAAACACATATGGGTATACAATGAAGGGACAGCAAAGAAACTAGAAAAGCCAAAAATAGGCAACAAAAGGAAAGATAGTGTACAATGACACTGTTTTTCTCTTGCTCCCTCATTCTCTTAAAGTAAATAGATTCGCAGATCACACAAAACGCTAAAGAAAGAAAAAGAGAGAACTTTCTTTCAAGTTCAATAAAACTTGACGGTTAACGTTCTCCAAAAAAAAAAAAAGGTTTGAATAATTGACAATGTTTTTTTTTTTTGGATAACACGAAGGGTTCCCCTCCCAGGATTGGATCTCCTAAATGTGAGAAATTTAGTAATAATACGTAAAGGTTTAATTTGTTTATACTTACTTTGGTTGTGTTGGGCAATAAACTTCGAAGCTTGGCGAGGTGGTTGTTGATTCTCTCTCGGCGTCTTCTCTCGGCTTCGCTGTGGCTCTTTGAAGCCGCGAGGGCCTTAGCGTCCATGATTTCTTGAGCCGTGATCTTGCCCACCAGCTCGGCTTGGAGGCCGAAGGGGGCTACTGAACCGGATTGTCCCGCGACCGGTCCGACCCCGAGGGTGTCAGAGATGATCCGGAGATGGTGTTGGTCGGAATTGGAAGGACCGTCGTAAGCGAATTGCAGAGAAGGATTAACCATCCGGTTGAAGAGGCCGGCGTAGAGAGAAGAGGAAGGTGGAGGGGCTAAAAACTGGTGGTGGTGGTGGTCGGTGTCTCGGACCGGGTTGAAGGAGTGAACCGGAGGGAGAGACCATGGCGGCTGTGATGGCGGCGGAGGATGAAAGATTGGAGAAACCTCAGGGAACACCAGTCCTCTTTCGCTGTCGTTATTATTATTATTAGAAGAATTACCTCCCAAAACGCCGGCGTTTTGCTGCTGCTGCATCATTTGGTGAAGAAGAAGCTGTTCTTGATAGCTTTGAATGTTATTGATGGCTTGAGAAGATGATGAACACTGTCCTTGATCTTCCTCTATTTTCATCCTTTTCATATATATAAGATAACACAGCAAAACACAAACTAATCAAAAAAGTAGAATATATATATACAAACACACACACACACACTTGTAATAAAGGGATTGAAAATAAAGAGGAGAGGAGAGAAAAGTAAGACACCAACCTCGTTGCTTTGATAAGTATTAACAAGGGATGTGTTGTTCTTGTTCTCTCATGCTGGGTATATATGTGTGTGTGTGTGATATGATATGGGTTTAATTTGTTTTCTTTGTTTTTGTGAATTTGGCTGAAATCTGAAAAGGGCAAAGAGGGGAGGCTTTGATGTGTGTGTTAGACTGAAAACTGAATCATCACTTTGCTTGGGAAGGTATATTGCTGTTGTGCTGCAATGCATAGAGGGTGAGATAATGGCCCTTTTTATCTTTTATTTTTTAATTTAATTATTTTGTGCTTTTTGTTGGTATCTTTTTGGAATTCTTATTTGTTTGTTCTATTTCTAATTATATTATATTGCACTACATACCCTCCTGTATGTGTACAGAGAGAGATAGAGAAGAGAGAGAGTGCGAAGGGAGTTTTGAGTGCTCAAGGCATGTTGTCCCTTTCCTTTCTTCTCACGGCATGTACATTCAAATTTGGATTTGAACACCATTATTGATGATTAAGTATGAGACCAAAGTGTTACAACAACAATAAATCAAAATAACAAGGCACATCTTTTTTAATTTCTAACATATCTGTATATATATATACATGCTTTTAAAGTTGAGTGAAACGTACGTATTATTTTAACTTTTAAGTACAAATAAGTGAAATGTACGTATTATTTTAACTTTAAAGTACAAATTATTTTCAGTTTTGTCTATGTAGAAGCATCCATGGAATAACAGATGTAATCAGTGATTAAGAACAAAGGAAACAGATAGAAGAGAAGAAGAAGAGAATAGAGAGATCAAAGAGAGAAGACAAGACAACAAGAGACACATAATAGAGATTGTCGAGAGACCAAAGAAGCAAAAAGCCTGAGACTGAGAAGAGAGTACCATCATGATAAAAGGCGTCCCTAGGCCTTTTCTTTCTTTCTTTCTTTCTTTTTTTATTGAGTTTGTATCAATGGAGAGAGCCTTACTGTGTGCAGGGTAAATATTTGGGAGGGCTTTATTAATTAGTGCAAAAGGGAATGGCCTTTTAAAGTGGGGGGTAATTTAGTTGCGTTTAGAGAGAGAGAGAGACCCCACCCCACGAGGCAAAGAGAGAGAGGGCATGTTGAATGTAAGTAAGTATATGTCCACGCCACCTTTCTACTTCTCCAAGACCATGTCATCATTGTGTCTTGGAAGACACTCCTTCTCTCTCTCACTCTCTCAGCAGTCTATTGGTTTCACCTTTTAATCAACACTATAAAATCCAATCATCGGTTTGATTCTTGGTATAGGCCAGACGGCTGTAAGGGACCGAAGTTTCAAAATAATGAGATTGTTTGAGTTAGCCAAGGGAGGAGTGACTTGTTTTTTTATCTAACCTTTATGGAAGTAAGATAGAAAAAAAAATAAAATTATAAATGTGATTTATGTTTGGATTGACAAAGGTAAAAGTGGTATGGAAACGTATTTGGATTAATAATTAAGAAGTTATGATGAAAAATGACTAAAAAATGCATAAATCTTATTGAATACAACATATCAAGGGAAAAGATAAAAAAAAAAAGTGTTGATTATGGAACAAGTGTCATTTTTAATCTTATTGAATACAACATATGATTTATTTGACGAAAAGAAATTATTAAAATAGATTATAAATAAAAAAAGAAATAGAAGAATTATAATAAAAGGGAAAAGATAAATAAATAAATAAATACAATGGGCTGAAAAATAAAAATAAAAGGCATAGGAAAAAGAAAGATTGAAAATTGGAAAAAATAATAAAAATGTAATGAAAAAAATAAATATTAAAAAAAATTAAAAATTCAGGCTTTTTAACAGGCTTCAGGATATGCCTTTATACAAGCCACAACTCAAGCTTAAAAAATGCCTGTAATAGACAACAAGTCAGTCAGGGCCAATTTGCTACAAAACATGTTTGACAGGCCACAGGTCAGGCTGCTCAGATTTAAGGATAAAGTCTATAGCTTGTTTCCTCCCTTATTTTTGATGATTAACTCAAATAATACTATGTTGCAGTATGTAATAATTGACTTGTAGTAGAAAAGTATGATATTAAATATAAGTCACTTGCAATATAATTAATGACCATTTTTTAATTTTATCGCTATTGGATTTATATTGGAAAAAGGAGAAAGAGAAGAGACATGTAAGAATTGTTTGTAAATGTAGCTAGAGAGAGAAAAAAAAAACTTTAACAAGGGTAGATGTGAAAAAATTGACCAATTTAATGCATTTAATGATAAGCAAGACATGATAAAAATGACTTAGACATGGGTACAAAGTGGTGTATAGCCAATGGCTTTACAGCTTGGAGGTGTAAAATTAAGTTACATATGTAAGAGCTAGGTCAAGGATTCCATCCTAGTTATAATTTTATGCTGTTAAAGTCTGCCCCTTTAATTAAAAATAAAACTTAGGATATACAAAATCTCTAATTAATAATCTATTAAGATGTTGGTTAGGGTGATAACTGATAAGCATAGTCTCACCTTATAAGGGGCAAAAAAAATAATTAAGTTTAAATATTAAAAAACGTACTCATTGAGAGAGGTTAAAACCATTTACACTCTCGTCTTAAAAGGAATTATATACTTGGCCAAATCAATAAAAAAAATATCTAATTGATGAGCCTTAGAGAAGTAAATCATATAGTTTGTATAGGAACATAAAATTAATCAGTAATAAAATATTTTATGAATATAATACTGTGATACAATGTTGGGTATTGCATTGTACGCATATATAGTTGTTATCAAACTACTATAAGGTTCCGTAGGATAAGCTCACCCCTTAAAATTCAAAGAACAGCATTTTTATTTTATAAACTAAATAATAAACCTCACCTTTAATAACTATCAAGTTAGTTATAGGATACACACACGTGTTACATGTATGATATATGTGTATGAGGGGCATTCTGATAATAAATTTCGCATTTTTCACGTTTAAGATCAAATTTGTATTTTTTTTAATTAATATGTATGTATTTAGTTGTTAAGGGTAAGTGGGCTTGATTTTGATATATTAAAAAAAAAAAAAAAATCTCATGTGAGATAGAGTTCGACTTATTAAGGGGTGTATAAATTAAATAAATTTAAAATGACCTCTTCTAAACTTATCTTTAAAATTTTGGGTTAAGATGTAACATCGAGTCTATCTATATGCCTCTCCACTGGTTATTCTTCGCAGCTGGACTCCTCTCTTTTCCAAATCTAACAATGGGTTTGTACTCTAATACAATGCGTTAGTACTGTAATACATGTCTGAGCAAAAAAAAAGTACTGTAATACATGATTTTTTTTTTCCAAGTTCAATATCAATATCATATGATTGACTTTCATTTTTAAGTTTTATCAACAAAATTCGAAAGTGAGTTCATATATATAGTAATAAAATTAATACTTATATTAATATGGAATGTTATAATACGATATATATTTAAATATATATGTTAATTGATACTCATGTATGTTGAGTAGTTTTATCTTATACGTACTCCCCCTTATCCTTATTATAAGACCTAATTAGCTAATTTGAGAATATTAAAGATATTAGTTAAAGGAAATATCAAAAAGGTTAATTAGCTTATCTTTTTTAATTTCCTCACTCCTTCTCCTACTTAATTATTTTAAAGAAAATATCAAAAAGGTTAATTTGTGAAAAAATGGATAGAAATATAAAATAGGTTTTATATTTAGGTCCAACACCAACTCTCTAATTAAATCCTACATAAAAGACTGGAGCAAGGGCGGAATTAGGGGGGAGGCTAGGGGTGGTCCCCCCTAAAATTGCAGAATTTTGCCCAAAAAATTAGGAAACTATGCTTTAGCCTCAGAAAATTTAAATATTTTCACTTTAGCCCTTATCAACAAGTCTCATAGAGGGATTAGATTGAAAATATTGAAATATTTATGAGGCTAAAGCATAATTTCCTAAAATTTTGGGTCCAATTCTATAATTTTCTCCCCATAATTTCAAATGTTAACTTCACTAAATTCTATTATGTAATTTTCACCCCCTAATTTCAAATCCTGGTTCCCCCCTGGACTGGAGGGAGTAGTTTTTAGGAAAAAAGTTACCCTGCCTTCTCATGCACGAAGTTTAATGAAGTATACAGCTTTTGAGTGTGATTTAGATGCTAACATGTTAGAATGTGTGAATATCATGGTTTGTGAAACCGGAACGGACCGGCCGGTTCAGACTGGAAACCGGTCCGGTTTAGGGTAAAATCGGACTGACCCGGTGAACTCGGTCTGACCCAGTGAACTCGGTCTGACCCGGTAAACCTGGGGTAATCCAGACGGGTCACTGGGTCAGACCGTTTTTTAAAAATAATAATAATAAAAATTATTTCTCCCTCAAATCTTTTTTTATTTATTTAAGAATGCAATTTGATTCTTATCAAATTTAAAACAACGTATGTATGATTTCCGACTCTTCCCACTGGCAAACTCAACTTTCTCAAACTTCTCGGTGCTCTCTGCTCCTCGACCGCATTTTGTGGTTTCTCTTTTTTCGGTTGGCTCTGCTTAGTGGATGTCAAATGTAAGTTGTAAAGAAAATTGTTAAGAATATTTGAATATGTTACAAGTATTGGAGTATATGATTATTTTGTCACTGATCCAAAGTAGTGAAATGATATATAGTATGTCAAATTTAGGTTGGTGTGATGAGAAATTAATTGTTTTCCAAATTTTTATACCTCACCGGTCTAAGCCCAGGTTGACTTCGGTCTGACTCCGATCTGACTCACTAACCCTTAACCCAGTACCCAACCGGTTCAATGACCAGTCTGGGTTTCAGAACCTTGGTGTATATATATAACCAACACATGACAAACTAGTAAATATATAAACATCATATTTTTAGTCTGATATCTTGATTTTCTCAACAACAAAAATGTGACCATTATAATACTCCTCATGTCCTAAAAATAAGATTTAGTTTCGGGTAAATTTTGGTCCTAAATATAATGTAAGAAATTTTTTCAATTTATTTATTATATTTATCATTTTTTGTCCAAATTATTTTGCGTAACTTATAACATAATATATAATCCAATGCTATATAAAAGTATTTTGAGAGATCAAGTCACATATTATAATTATATAATTTATTTAGCTTTCTTAATATCCTCAAATTAGATAAATAGGTCTTACATTAAAGGAAAAAAAATGTAACACTCTTGATTTATGACTAACTTTTATCTCTCTTTTTTATTTATTATAAAGTGAGATTTTGAAGAGTAATTATGAGAAAGAATCATAAATAATTTGTTACTTTTTTTTTTTAAAAAAAAACGTTTTATATTTTGCAACATGATCTTTTTTTTGAAACTTTCTTTTGAATTAGAAATGGAGGGAGTATAACAATATGCTTATGTATGCTTGCCTCTTACGTAGTGCACATATATAAGTAATTTAATTAAGCCAACGATGCATTGATCGATCTTTGCCTTGGAAGTGGATGTGATCCAATATATTAATTTATTGATTAATGTGGAAGGAAGAAAATAAAAGCTTTGAAGTGGAACATTTGCAATAGCACCAACAAATTAATGAGTATAGTGTGACTAGGAAAGACATGTTGCGCTGTAATGGAGAGTTGTTCGTTTCTTTTTATATTACATGCGAATATTGGATTATTATCCTTCCTTAATAACCATTATTAGCTATAATAATAATTTTATACATTAACATGGATTAACTTATTGTCACCATTTATGTCGGCAATTAACTATATATATATATATATATATATATATATATATACATATACATACATGTCTCTTTTTTTTATAAACTATGTATATGTTCTTTCTCTTCGTATCCCAAAAAAAAAAAAAAAGTTCTTTCTCTAAACAAGATATTTAAATTTATTAAATAAAGAATGCATGTAGCCAGGGGCGGAGCCAAGATTTCAAATTAGGAGGGGCGAAAATTACATAATAGAGTCTAGTGGAGTTAGTATTTAAAATTAGGGGGCAAAAATTACAGAATTGGACCCAAAATTTTAGAAAATTATGCTTTAGCCTCATAAATATTTCAATATTTTCATTTCAGTCCCTCTATGAGACTTTTTAATAATGGACTTAAGTGAAACTTTTGAAACTTTTATGGGCTAAATCACAATTTCTTAAATTTTTGGGTCAAGTGCTGTAATTTTAGGGGGGCGGGGGCCACCCCTAAACCCCCTCTGATTCCGCCCCTGCATGTAGCCTATGCTACACACTATTCACTTTTAATTAACACAATAAACCTTGTAGGAATTAGATCTTGAATGTGAGTTTTATCACAAAATGATAAAGAAGGTTATTATATTATTGTAAATCCCTTGAAATTAAGTTGCTTCTTTATGTTTAATATTGCGGGCCTCAAATAAATTAAAGTGAACTATCTAATTGTAACTTATAAAAAAAATATTATTTTTCATAGATTTTTATATTTTATATTCATATATCATTGATATTGATAATGATATAGAAGGATATGAAGTTTTTTTTGTCATCCTTCACTAAGCTGAAATACTCATGCATCATACTCATAGAGGATTGAACTCACAATCTTTTACTTAAATCAAAACTTAAGAAAGTATTTGGTATCAGTTAAGCTAAATAGCTTCAACTAATTAAAGAGATAAGTTATAAACATATACGTGGAAGAATTGGAGTGACATCTACCGAAAATAAAATGGTAGAAGATCATTTCAAGAGATTTAGACACTTTCAAGAAATTGGATGCGCTGGTGAGAGGATTGATCAAGCAGGTTGAAAAATAATATAAAAAGATTGAAAATTAAAGAACATTCAACAAAGTTATTGAGTGAGATCTTTCAACAAACAATCTATTTAAGTATTTATGATAGAACACAATGGTGGGCCAATCGATCTATCTAGTCAACCTCATTTAGCGGATTATATAAAGCTTTTATTTTATTTTTTTCTGCTGGTGTAGCAACAGTACTGTGAACATTACTTAACTTTGGACTATAAGTTTTAAAAGCAAACTTACTAATTAATCGTACGGAAGAAATCTTGGTGGAGCCTTTCATATTTGGACATATTGTCTTGTGAAAAAGTAGTTAGTGTTAATTACAATATATGATATTGTTGGCCACGTTTTGTAATATATGAATTTGTCTTTTTTTTCCCCCTCAATGACGACATAAATAACTCAAGAGTTGTATTATAATCTTTATATATGTCTCAAACTTCATTATCGTTTGAATAAGCCAAAGGATAACATAAACAGTTCAAAAAGAATAATTGGGAGAGGAAAAAAACGAATTGTGAGTTTGGGACATGGTTGGTAAGATATTGTCCACAGAGAATTTGAAAACACATCATGAAAGGGCCACTCAACAACACCACAAAGAATTAGGCCTCGTTTGACATGACAGAAGAGGATTTTTTTCAAAACGAGTACAGTCCAAGTGAAAATGAAAATGGAAATAGAAAGTATCCTAGGTGAGTTTCAAATTAAATGTATTTGACATGTCCATGCACGGAAGCTAAACAAAAGTTGTAATAAAGGGTTAAGTTTCAATTTTATTTCAAAAGTTTTTGTGTAAGAATTTTGGGTATATAGAAGTTTTTTTGAATCAGTATGGCCTTAAAATGTTAGCAAATGAACAAAGTTGCCTTAACCATTAAAAAACTAATGTTGATTATTTAAAAAACTAATGTTTTGACACTAAAGATTTTTAATGGCTAGGAGATCTATTTTTAACACTTCTAGGGTGATATTGAAAAAAAGAAATTATGGATATTACAACTCCTATGAGAAAATTTTTGGAGCAAAATTGGACATCAACCCTTTAATAAATATTTCTCTTAGTCCCCAATATATGAGTTACTTAACTAATTTGAATGGGTGAAATAAATTGTTAAATTTGATAAAATACAATATGATCTCTTTAAAATATTCCTTTATAATATTAAATGATATAAAGTATAATTATTTTCAAAGTGGGTTTGATCGACTTCTAACATACCAAACACCCTTTTTTTAACAATTTCAACGCTTGAAATGCTTTTCACAATTGGCATAGTTTTTTTAGGGAAAATTACACATAGGTTCCAAAGAACAGAGATATTTACATTTAGGTCCCTTGAATTTATGAAATTACACACAAGTCTCTACGGATTTCTGTGTAATTATTTGTGGAAGCAAAATTACCTTTTTGTCCAAAGGAGAAATAGCCTCTGGACCTCAGAATTAAAAAAATCCAGGTTTTTAAAAGTTGTTGTTAAAATAAGAATTTGCTGTTGTAAATATAGAATTTCTTGTTGCAAATGACATCTGGACCTCAGAATTGAAAAAATCCAGGTTTTCAAAAGTTGTTGTTAAAATAGGAATTTGCTGTTGTAAATATAGAATTTCTTGTTGCAAATGGCATCTGAACATCAGAATTGAAAAAATCCAGGTTTTCAAAAGTTGTTGTTAAAATAAGAATTTGCTGTTGCAAATATAGAATTTCTTGTTGCAAATGGCCTCTGGACCTCAGAATTGAAAAAATCCAGGCTTTCAAAAATTGTTGTTAAAATAGGAATTGGCTGTTGTAAATATAGAATTTCTTGTTGCAAATGGCCTCTGGACCTCAGAATTGAAAAAATCCAGGTTTTCAAAAGTTGTTGTTAAAATAAGAATTGGCTATTGTAAATATTGAATTTCTTGTTGCAAATGGCCTCTGGACCTTAGAATTGAAAAAATCCAGGCTTTCAAAACTTGTTGTTAAAATAGGAATTTGCTGTTGTAAATATAGAATTTCTTTTTGTAAACCTGGATTTTTTCAATTCTGAGGTACAGAGGCGTTTTCTCCTTTGGGCAAAAAAGTAATTTTGCTTCCAAAAATAATTACATAGAAGTCCCTAGGGACTTCTGTGTAATTTCATGAATTTAAGGGACCTAAATGTAAATATCTCTGTTCCTTGGGACCTGTGTGTAATTTTCTCGTTTTTCTAACTCTTACTATACACAAACAAACATGTCCTTACTCAAACAACTGTTTGGCTTATCTTGTGCCACAATCACAAGCTCTGATTGCTATTGCTAGTGAGGGCTCATTATAGGGTTGATTATGGATCATACTGGACCGAGTTTAGCCTCAACCTGAGGTTTGGTTTGGCCTCAACCAGTTCACGCTTCTTCCCTTTCTCTCTCTTCCCTTACTCTCATCTCTTGGTTTCTTTTAGCCCTCGATGCCTCATTGGACGTAGTTGTCGGAGGCGATGGTCAACGAAGTGAGAGTTTCCGAATGAATCTCTGAACTTCACCAAAGTGAGGGTAGCCATGGAGAGAGAAGCTCGAAGTTGTCTACAAATCCGCCATCAAAGCCCTTAAATTCAGCTCAAAAATCACCTAAACACCGAACCAGAAACATCAACGAGCACAAATCTCTAAGCTCTCTGTTCTTGAGCACAAATCATAAGTAGTCGGTAGAGCCAAAAAAAAAAAATCAGACGCAAAGCAAACACAAGGACGAGAGGGAGACAGTATCGGTGAAGAGAGGAGGAGAGGCGCCTGGATCTTTTAAGAGCTGAAGACGACAGAGGACTAAGGTTGATAGTTGAGACTACTATGAGTGTGAGTGGCTAAGTGCGGAGACTGAGACATCAGAGTGGGCGAGTGGCGAACCTAAGTAGAGTGGGTATACGGTCGCTTACTCACTTACAGGGTACAAGCTATAACTATACAATATACAGGATATAAAAAAAAAATTATCAGGCCAGACTGGTCTAGACCAAGGGATCTGAGCCCTTGGCCTGATGTCCAAGTAGAACAATGTCTGGTCTCTCAAAGAATCTCTAACCTTTTTTGTTTTGTTGTTGTTGTCTGACCTGGTTGAGCTCCCTAGACAACCGGTTTTTTGCTCATCCCACCTCATTATATTGGTTGGTTCAAAATAAGTTATATAATTAAATTTTGAGTCTCTATTTTAATTATGTTTTGTTTTTAATTTTCATAGTTTACTTTCTTGATTTCTCATCTCTTTTATAGGCTCCATTTGAAATGCTAATTCTTTCACTTTGAAAAATACTTAGAAGGACCATGAACTAGCCTAAGCAATATCAATTTAATTGAGAAGGACTTAACACTATTAAATCCATTAGATGACTAGGAAAAATACACGCTGACCTAAAAGTAATATTAAATTAGTTTTTTAAAAAGTTTCGGTCTGATTAAAAAACAGAAAAAGGAATCTTGCTTTCCTTTAAACCACAAAGCAAAAGTAAGAATGAGAAGGGAGTCTGATAAGCATCAAGGCATTGGATCTCAACAAAATTAACTCAGTTTGGGACAATTTATAATCTTTCGGAGTATTTTTCAAAATAAGGGGCTAACATTTTATGTAGAGCAAATAGAAGGAATGAAATATTATAAAAATAAACTATAGGGCTAAAAACAAAACATGATTAAAGTATAACTTGGAGTGATATATTTTTCCTTTAATTTTACAGCCCGCATGCATATGAGAGAATTTTGATTTTAGGTTGAAGACACATGGGTTTTTATATCTCAATAATACTATTTCTTTCCAATATTTAGTTTAATTCTTCATGTTATAAGATTTTTTATGTCCGTTACATATATATGAGAGGGTTATTTGTTGATTTTAGATTTTCTACCTTTTTCAATTTAGTTATATGTAATCATATTTTAAATTTTACTAGTACAGTATTATTTATGGAAAAACATTGAAATGGCTCTACAATTAATTTTTTGGTGATATTTCATGGGACAGAAAGAAAATCTTATCCTATATCAGTGTTATATCAATACAAAAAAATTATGAAAATTTGAATAATTAGAATAAACTTTTTAAATTAAATAATTTTCAAAAAATCTCTATATTTTGGGATAACTTAATTAATAGTGAAATATTAAAGTTTCTAATATATGTGTGTGGGTGCAAATATATATAGGGGTATATATATTGAATAATGATTACAGAGTACAGAATACAGAAAGAGACCTGCGAAGAGACGGGTTGATGGGGCAATAAGCCGTACTGAGAATCATGGCCGCTCTATCTCTCACGCGTCTCTCTCTCTCGCGGAACACTCTCGGCTCCTGTTCATTTTTAGGGTTTCTTGCTCGCCGGCGGCGTCTTTGTCGCCGGCGAGCCTCCTCTTTCACCATAACCGCAGTATGGAAGCAGATTGGGGCTTGAGGAGCTTGGAACGTGTGGGTTTTAGTTCGGAACAGGGACATAGTTCGGTGTCCTCGTGTCTTCACCGGCGTTGGTTCTCCTCTGGTCTCCGTCCTCACCACCACTCCAGCTACAGCGGCGTCCTTTTGTTTTCCTTGTGCGGTGACGGTGGTCCTCTTCCCCACCCTTTCCAGATCTGTCTTGTTGGGGTGGGATCTTGTGTGTAGGCTTCTTCCTCGCAGGCATTATCCGGCGTCCAGGCGGCGGTTTCCAACGGCAAAGGGGAAGGTCCATTTTATTTTTGTTTTTGGTTTTTAATGGTAGTGCCTTTTGTTGTGATTCAGAGTCCTCTTCCCCACCCTTTCCAGATCTGTCTTGTTGGGGTGGGATCTTGTGTTTGGGCTTCTTCCTTGCCGGCGTTTCCCGGCATCCAAGCAGCAGTTTCCGGCGGCAATGGGGAAGGTCCTTTTTATTTTTGTTTTTGGTTTTTAATGGTAGTGCCTTTTATTGTGATTCAGATTCGTGATTTTGGGGTTAGGGTTGTGTTGATGGTCTTGGTTGCTATATTTTCTATTTCTCAGTTGGCCATTGTTAGGATGGTTAGATGGTGGCGAATCCAAATCACTAGTGTTAATCTTAGTTTGTTCGGTAGGTGTTTGCCAGATTTACTTGATTGGAGGAGTAGAAGTATTTTGAAGGACTTCGTTTGTTTCCTTTCTGAGGTTGGGTTTTTTCTGATTCTTGCCCCATTTAGGGGTAATTGTGTAGCTGATTTAATTGCAGCTTATCCTTATAAGAAGGTGTGCCCTGTAGGGTGGGTTTTACAACCAACACCTTCTTCTTAATTTGTCACTTCTAACCTTGGTTGTTCAGGAAGCCGGTGCAGTCTTTGAAGCTATCTTTATTCCTACCTCTTCAGTGATTTTAGGTTTTAGTTTCTCTTTCATTTGGTTTGTACTGGTTTATGTGTTTGTGTTCCCGTTGTTCTTGTTCTGGTTTATCTATTCCAGTTGTAATTGTTCTAGTTCTTTGTATTTTCAGTTGTAATTGTTATGCTTTGATGTATCTTTTTGATTTGAGTATTAATATAAGTACGTCTCGACCAAAAAAAAAATAATGATTACAGAGTAGTGTAATGATTCGGGAGTGATACATTAGAAAAAGAAGAAGCAAGAGACAGCCAATACTTAAAAGGCAAGGAAGTTTGAACTCTTCACATGCAGGCAAAGTCTGCAAACATAATTAATTACTAAGACTGTTTGATCCATAAAACAATTATTGAACCCAAGTTCACATCTCAATTTCATTGGCTATATATATATATATATATATATAGTGTCACATGCTACATTATATTACTCGTACTATGCATATTGCTGGTAATATATTTTCTGTTTCTGCATGCATGTCTGGGAATCTCCAAAGAAGATATTTCGCCTTTTTAAAACATTTTCAGAATAAATCGTCGATTTTTGTTTTGGCCACTCTATTCTTCTTACCGTCTTATTAAAGTGTTCTCTCTCTCTCTCTCTCTCATATTCCTCTCTTAGTTAGTACTTAATTTAACATCTATCCATCTAATTTAAGTAGATTGATGAAACTAAATATATAAATCACTTAATTACTAAGACTGTTTATAAATTAGACAAATTAGTTAAAAAATAAAAAATAAAAAAATATGAGAGATAACATAAAAAATGTTTCATATTTAGGATCAAAATGCACTCCTAAGTTAGGTCCTACGTTTTAGACCAAGGGAGTATATAAGAAATTATTTTACTTATGATCTTTTAGAAGTAAAGTAGCATCAAACACCCTAATATTATTTTTCAGTAGCATTCCTCATCTTAATATTATTAATTTTACTAATGCATATAGCATCCCTAATGTTATTCTTCCGTTACATCCAACACTATAATCTTACTTATGGTTTATGGTATTGGATGCACTATAAATAAGATCAGAATGCTGGAAGCACACTAGAAAAATAACATCAATGTGTTGGTTTCCCAAAATATCCTTTTTAATTGTTACCTCCGTTGATAAAAACCCCTTTTAGTTATATGAAACCTATAAGGATAGTTTAAAAAATTTTAGAAATTTGGAAGGCAAATTAAATTAATTTCTTTCATTTAGGTTATAAGCAAACCCTTCAATAAGCTCTTGTATTTAAAATCGGAGTAGCTAGCTAGATCCAATATATACACTTGTTCTTCTTAATATAATAATTAATTTTACTTTGGGTAAAGGAGAAGGAAAGCAACAATTAATTGAAAGTACAGATCGAAGTTCATTACATGTCTCCTTTAGACACCCCTTTGCTTGTGAACACTTTATAGAGTACGGAGTGTAATATGTTTTTCAAAATACTAATAAGTTCAGTCATTATATGCACTGTTGTTATATTAATTAATGTTGTGCACATGGAGTCACATTTGTGTTGTGTTGTGTGTGTGTGTGTGTGAATTATGTTCTGTTGTTTTGTGGTGAAGGAAGAACGTGGAGGGTTACAGAAAAAGGGCTAAAAGGGTTGTTTTCTTGGGAGCTTTGTGGTCACACGCATGTCTTCTTTGGTCCCCCATTCATTCCTTTTCAGCCTTTCATTCTCATCCTTTTTAAAAAAATTTTTTAAAAAAATGGCGAACTCTCTTTTTACTATTATTTCCTTTTTTTGGATGCTTTATGAAAAAGGAGTTTTGGTTTACAGGATAGTTTTCTTCTTATAGCATAAAAGAATGAGATATATGATACTATATATGATATTTTTAGTGTTATTTAATAGTAATTTATTCTTATTCAAGGAAATTAATTAATGGAGTTTTTCACATACAAAATCATATTTTTCATTCTATTTTGAGCCGTTTGTTTCATTTATTTCCTATGTAAAATCACTTTTTTGGTGTTGTTGAAAAATGTCTATTCTGTAACATGTAATGATATTGGTTTAGGTTTCTAAAAATAATCAAAGTATGAGAAAAAACCATAAGAATATATTTCAAATAGCTTCTAAAAATAATATGATGTGGTAGATAAGAGACAATATCATAACATTATGGAGATACGTGGATAGAGATCCACAAAGATATTAATAAATCTAAAAATGACTAAATAATATTAATAAATTTTATTATTCTAACTAAATACAAAACAATTTCTGTGTTTTTATAAAAACAAATTAAAAATAAATTACTCTTGTTCTGTCCTAAGAACACAGAGATTGGACTTGACTAGGTTGTCAAGCCTAGAGCCTACGTACCCTTTGAAGGGATCAAAGTCCACGTAGTTCGCAATAAACTTGGAGGCGTGAAGCCAGGGGAGTGGGGTGTGTGCTCTGTGTAACAGAAGGTAAATAGAGCATGAGATAGAACGTGTGCACCTATTTAGGGTTTCCCTGTATTTATAGAGGAGTCTGGTGCGAGTATCTCCGTATTAATGAGCGATATTCGGGATTGAGAGATCAGGGGCTGATTTGTTGGGATCATGAGGAGATTCTTGGTTAATGAGATCCTCCATCAGTGAGATCTCCTATCCTTGCCCGTTATAGCGTGGATTCTGCCTTAGGCATGGTTGGGCCGAGGTCCGGACATGGGCCTATTGGGCCGGTCTGTAACAACTCTTAATGAAATCTCTAAACTATAACTTAGTTTTAAAATTAAACATGCACTCCTTTAGTTTGCTAAATAAATTGCTAGTGTTTTTTTTTTTTTTTTGAAGATGTTGGTGTCTTGAAATTCTCATTTGCTTATTCCGTGTAAATTTATAATTATAATTTTCGCAATTCAAAAAATTGAACGAGCTATATAGATAATTTCAAGACCATAGTTAATGAGGTGAAAAAAATACCATATTGATGAATTTCAAACTCAAAATAATAATTTGATTATCTTGAAAGATCAAATAGATGAAATTATATATTTAAAGTAGAGGTAATTCAAATAAAAATTTACTGAAATAATTTAATTTCAAATCTTTCAATAGGATTGAATTCAAGAGATGGATATATATACATCTACATAGAACTATTACTGTTACTACTATCTAATATCTATCTATTGATATATATTACTTGTGGAGAGTCTATGAATAATGACATCAGTCCCACCCTATCATGACGTGTGAGCTCATCATCTCACTTTCATAACTCTCTTTCAAATATGAAGTGCTATGGCTTCTATCTCTAAACTTTTTCATTTTGCTCCTTACAATATTCACAACCTACTTATGGAAATTAATTAACCTCTGCCTTTTTGTTTAGTTTTTGTTTTTGTTATTCAACTAATGAGTGCTCTTTGAATATATGTCATTTCATGCCTTCCTCTCACCACAAGCTTCTTCATTCTTCTTCTTCTTCCCTACCTTCTTTATTTTTCTTCTCTCATCATAAACCCTCTTTAACCAAAATTATCTCCCCCGTAATCTTCATTCTCTACTATATATATATATATATAAAAGAAATTTTATGCATTAATGATTTTTTTTCCTAAGCAAAAGTATCTTAAATGTAGGAGTTGATTTGTAGGGTTTGTCACATGGTCATAAATTTAATATATATCAATTTTTTAATTTTTCTTTCCATATTTAGTATTTTCATTTTTCTAACTACCCTTATAGTTAGGTCCCTTGTACGATGAAGCTATGTTGAGAGGGGTATTTTAGAAGAGAAAAAAAATCAACACACATTGTTTTTTAAATAGCTAACTTACCTATTTTTTATATGAATTAATTAACTAACTCCTACATTTAGAAGTATATAAAATGAAATTAATTAAACATGATTTTTTTTTTGGACATTACAAACATGTAAGAAATGAGTTGCCCTAGCTAGTCACTAATTATTGTGTTCAGAATTCAGACTCTATGAGTCTATGTACGTAGTCAATCATTGGAATTCAACACAAAGTGGCATTTTGCATTATATATAAAACCTTCTATGTATATAAAAGGATATAAATGTAGAGTATTATTATACTACCCGATTTTAAATATAAAACATAGTTTGTAGTGCAGCGGATGAGTATTTTTTTAGTAGATGTAGAATGTTAGTGTTTTCTGATAAACTTTACCAACTTTAGTTGCTAAGGACAAAAAGACTGGATCACAAACATTCCCCAGTTGATCATGAAAATAACAAAAATGCATACAGTAAGGTATTATTCTCTGCGTATTCTTTTGTATTTCATATCGAAAGGACGAAGATAGAAATGGTACCAAGGATAGATTGAAGTTGTTGACCTGTATATGTGTGTGTGTGTATCCAATAGATATTATGGGATGTGGGTTTGTTGCACCAAATATTCTTGACATATGTGTGATTGATCAACCAGAAAGACTTTGATCCTGAGGATGTACGTACAAGGTTAAAGAAACTAAATATATTAAATGATTAATAAATTGTATATATATAATTATTTTTATTTAACAGATTATCTATTTTAATTT
The DNA here is from genome assembly GCA_034222035.1 of Acacia crassicarpa. Classification (NCBI taxonomy): domain Eukaryota; kingdom Viridiplantae; phylum Streptophyta; class Magnoliopsida; order Fabales; family Fabaceae; genus Acacia; species Acacia crassicarpa. The sequence goes on along the minus strand of JAWXYG010000009.1, from coordinate 38,858,533 downwards.
ATTTAGTTCTTTGGAAATGTATCAACCTTCTGTGAACATATAAATTATGCAGTCATTGATTTCATTGAATTGTAAATATTATTATGATTTGGAATATTTAACTTTGCATTGAGCCTGATCGATGTTTTGTTATATTTATTTATTTAATAACGGACTTTTCAAGGACCAGAATTATCTGAATATTTTTTACCTGTATGGTGAAACTCATGAGATTTACATTCCTAAAAGTCTTAAATTTGTTGTTGGTTTAAAAAAAAGAGGGGGGAAAACGTAATTCTTCTCCCCACTACTGAGTTTTTGATGAGGTTGCTTCCACCTAAGAATGAGATCAGCCTGATGTAATTAATTCTATAAATCAGAACACAGAAAGGTTCAATGTATCTTATAATTAATAATATACAAATTCCAATGTTAAAACACCATTTTTGTCCCACTTCTCTTCTCTAATGCATGCATCCCTTGGCTCAGATAACAGAAAACCAGTCAGCATCCTTTTTCCTGCCGACAGGAAAAAAAATCTCAAGGCATGATTATGACAATTTGTCTGCTGATAGAGCGTATTAGCGTCATATATACGATCCATGTATATAACCGATTCCACCTAATGATTCAATAAGGCTTGTTATTGTTGTTGTTAGCCATACATCACAGTAAATAAGGTAATAATGAAGTTTTGATTAAGCTGAAGCTTTTTCTTTCAGAGCTGAAGTTGATATTATTGCTGCAGAATGTCTACCAGTTTGAGTAGTTTGGTTTCTCTTATAGTGTTACCTTGAAGCAACAACAAAATCTAGTTTGAGTGCTTAGCTTGTTATTAATATTAATATTATGTTAATACATTAAATATTTGATAATCTAAATTTAGTGTTTGTAATGTTCAATCGTTATTCTTCAATGGTAAAAAATCTTTATTTAAAAAAAGGGGGAAAATAGCACCTAAGTCCTAAAAACAAGGAAAATACAACAAAATGATCCTGTGAATTCTCAAATTTGCGGTGAAATCCAATGGAATTTTTTTGCAATATTTTTTATATGTGAAAAGACACAAATACCCCCATTGAATAAATAGAGGGAGGGAACAAAATTAAATGAAAAATAACACAGTGGTTCGGAGAAAACGCTGAGATACAGAAATGTAGTTGATAACGGAAGCTTAAAGGGAAGGTACAGAATTGATGCCAATACTTCTATTATCTTCATTAGTCCATTTCATTGATGTTTTTAATGGACCATGTGAACAGGTTTTGAGTTTTAGCGTAAAAAATGAAAAAGTTGCCATCTTTTTTTTTTTAAAAAAAATATTGAACTGGTGTGGGTATGTAGGTATTAAAGTGATAGCCTCTATTGTCCTCCTCTATATTTGTAAACTATTAAGACAACTATAATTAAATGCAACATATATGATGTGGGTGTGGTTTAAATGTGTTTGGGTAGGGTTTAGTATGCTTTGTTTCTGCATTGCAAGGGCTAAGGAATGAAGATGAGGGTAAAAGTTTTGTCTTGACAATAGTTGGTGTGCGAAGGGAAAATGTGTTGTTAATTGGTGTAGGGATAGTTGTTAATATATGTGATGAACTTGTTAATGACAATTATAGGTCACATTTAAATATTTTAGTTGTGGTTTAATGGTGTTTGTGAAGGGTTTCAAATGTTTTCTATATTTTGGGTATTGTGTGCTCTTTTTACTCATTAAAAGTGGGAAATAATCAAGATGGGGGGTGAAAGTTGTGTAGTTGGAAGTGCTAATGTATGGTGTTATGATGTGTTATTAATAGATGTAGCGGTAGTTGTTAATATATGTTGTGAACTTATTAATGACAATGGTATTGTGTAGGTGGCCGGATAGTGATGATGGCTAGCACATTTGGGAAGAATCTACTATGTTTCTTCATATAGAGGGAAGGTTTGTAGTTAGTGTAGCTGGTGATATAACATATGTTGGGGGAAGGCCAAGGAAAAGAAGAATTAAATCTCAGTTTCAAAACAAACGAGCTTATCATTGTGGGAGGTGCAATGAGGGTAGCCACAGCCAAGATTTACAAAAATCCTAATCTAAACTGATAAGTGATGGTGGCTTCGATCTTTTGATTTTGAAAAATGCATCTCATACTATTTTGTTGTCATGTCATTAGACAAAAATCAATACTATATGATTTTTTGTGAATGGTGTATGAATTTGTAATTGGCACATTGTAGATGTATTTGCAAATGTAAATGAAGGTTGGATATAATGGGGAGTTCCATCTAAATTTCATTTATGAACATTCATATTCTGATGTAAATTAACTTGTCAATGTATGGATATGAAGTTGTCAATGAATGCTCATAGACTTGTTATTGGATGCCCAAAGACTTGTCAGTACAATTCCCTGTACTTATTAAGATGTGTGTGTGTGAGATCAAGTTATGAACAACTTTAAAATTCATCATTTATGTGGACATATTTATACAATTACTATGTTATTGAAACTTAATATTTATTAGGAGGACATATAATTGCGAATTACCAATGAACCCCCATGGACTTTTCAATGGAAGCCATAGGAGTTGTCAATGCAAGCACCTGCACTTGTCAAATCCTGCACATTGACTTGTTAACCGACAATCAAGGACTTTTCAACGCATTCCCAATGACTTGTCAATAAAGGCATATGAACTTGCAATGGACGTCCAAGGGTTTGTCAACGCATGCCCATGGACTGTTCAATAGAATCACTTGGACTTGTCATCACATGCATATGGATTTGTTAATAGATGTCCAAGGACTTGTCAACGCATGCCCTTACTCTTATCAACGCATTTGTTTACATGTGCTTACCTAACATGCCAAAGTGTAATAGGGCGCGTGAATTGTGCATAATCTTACGGGAATACTAATATGAAGCCAATATAATCAATCTTGATGTAATAATTAAAAAAAACATGTCATCAATACAATCACTCTATATACAAATGTGCTTGCAAAAAAACATGTGTGGTTAAGACAATCAGTTTATACTTGATTTGACTGCACAACTAATGCTAAATACAATCCAACTTATCAACCTATTTGGTTTTCTTCCTTTGTTGGTTCTCTTGAACCAAAGACATAAATTTGTTTCAATGCACGTTATTTGGATGAGGGACAAGCCACCACAAGAACCCAACCTTAATTTCATTAAGTTCTTCCATTGAATCATAAGGTATGGTGTAATCGTCATCATATTGCCTAGTTCCATCCCACATCTGTAACTGGGATAGTACATGCACCCCATAACAGTCTCTACAAATATATTTGTAATGAAATTAATAACCAAATCAGCCAATTGACGATTAAATAAATTAAACCAAAACCAGTTGTATAATTTTAAATCCAGAGTAGTATATTTTATCATGCAAAAGTATCTAATATTTTTACTCAATTCATGTTAGATCTCTAAGCTAGATGTCCAAAATTTGATTATAATTACATGAGATAAATCATCAGTTGTATAATTTGTATTTCTTATCCTCAAAGACAAATTGAGATGCTCTATATTCAGTTCATATACTTGCATTCCACTATCACCAATTCTTTTTCAATATTGTCTTCTTACAATCATTGGTTAAACAACCCTCTTCCAGACTCCCAATAAACAAACAACATTGAGTTTGGATCCATTTAACATGAAAGAAAAAGGTAGGGACTACAAGATGTTTCCATTCTATAGGCACACTCACAAATTATAGGCATAAGGCAGTCAATATCAGTGAATGAGTAACTTATAGGCAAAAGGCAATCAACATCAGCTAAACTCTCTCATTCTCACAAATTCAGAGACTCTCACAAACATATGAACAATCAAACAGTGAACATAGCAAACATATCATGGCCACAACGAAGTTGTGGCTTCTGCTCATCTGGACACCGCCAAAGTCATAGGTTAGGGCTTTCTTTGGATAGAGCAAATTGAACGAGCAAATAAGGAATCAGGTGGAAGATCAAATGAATACCGGCTACGCCTCGTGACTGTGACTAGAAATGAAGCATGTTGGCAATGATCACCAAACACGACGGCAAAGAGAGTTCCAAAGTGTGGCGATGAGATATTTACACAGTAGTTGGGGCTAACATTGGCAAGAACTCGTGATTGTCACCGAAAATGGAATGCACCACCAATAGGCCGAAGTGGGTCAACAATTTCTACCGATGAGGTCTTCATAGAGTAGTAGCAAAGTGGGTCGGCGAAGTGTAGTGATGAGATATCTAGATAGTACTTTCTGCTAACACTAGTAACGACTCGCTATTTTCACTAGAAATGAAATGTACCGCCAACAAGCCAATTTCTCCTGATGAGGTCTTCACATAGTAGTTGTGAAGTAGGTTGACGGAGTGTGGCGATCAGATGTCCACATAGTACTTTTGGCTAACGCTAGCAACGACTCGAGATTGTCACCAGAAATGAAGTGTGCCGCCAACAAGTTGAAGTGGACCGATAATTTCTACTGATGAGTTCTTCAAAGAGTAGTGGCGAAGTGGGTCGATGGAGTGTGGCGATAAAATATCCACATAGTACTTTCAGCTAACATCAGCAGCGACTCGTGTTTGTCACCGAAAATGAAGTGCGACGCCACCTATACTCAAACCCAACAATGACAACTACGCCAAAGTCGCCCGACGAATTTCTTGCTATTAGCTCTTTACAGAGTGGGACTATCAAGGAGGGCGAGAGAAAATGGCGGGTTCAAATTTTCTACCTTTCATTAAGGGCATTTCTATCTTTTCATATATGAAAAATATTGCAAAAAGATTCCACGAGACTTCACCGCAAATTTTAAATTTCATGAGATCATTTTGTCATATTTTCCCTTATTCAGAACCTAGGTGCAATTTTCCCAAAAAAAAAATATAACTGAAAGATCATTTTTAATATGCATAATTAATGTTTTAAAAGATATAAGATAATGAGAAAATAAATTTTTTTTGGGGGGGGGGGGGGGAATCACATAGTTGATGAAACATTAATAAATACCACTCTGATCTTATTTATAAGTCTTTTTTAACTAAATCACACATATCAAAGAATGTTAGTTAGTTGAATGATTATGAGGTAAATTTTCAACTTTGCCCTCATTTATGAATGAGTATCTTTTAACTTTTTCTTCTATCTATTTTTATTGGTACAATTAATATGAGAAAAATTATCACAATCTCATTTATTACTTAAAAATGACTTATAAATAGGACCAAATTTTTTTAATCAAAATGAGTTATAAATAATATGTATAATTTTTTTGTATGACCAAAATGCCAATTCGTAAAATATAAACGTGTTAAGGTTGACTACACAACCCAAAGTTGTGCGCATTAATTTCACATTTGAATTTTTTTTGCTCTGAATTTCACATTTGAATTGACCACTCAAACTAGTTAGCTATCATATTCTTCTTCTCTTTTGATTTATTTATTTTCCAACAATACTGTACGTATTTCAAAGCTGTATCGCACAATAATAATGATACTGTGGTTTGCATGAGACTGTTTTGATTTTTTAAAAAAAAAAAAAAAATTAGTGTGTGTGTGTCCGAACTGTACATAAGTACATTGAACCCTAGGAAACAAATATTAGTGCGATCGAAATGTAAAAATATAACAAAGAAAACAATGTCAACCATGAAATATAAAATTTATAATAACAAATTGTCAAATTCATGAGGACAAATACTTGATAAGGACAAGTCGATTGGGTCAAAAGATAATTGCTTAGACATTTCAAATGAAATGCAAAGAACTAAGAAACATTATTATAGACGGACAAAAATAGAAGACATATGGCAGAACCTTTTTTCGTAGAGAGACAAAGTTAACTAAATTTTAGAATTTTAAATGAAGTGTCTGTTTGGCCTAGCTTATTTTCAGCTTATTTTATGCTTATAAGTAAAAGTTAGGCCAAACAGAATTTAAAATAAGCTCTTATATTATAAGAGCTTATTTTACAATGAAGAAAAAACCTCTTAAAAAAAAGCTGGTGAGAGGAGCTTATTTTAAGCTCTTTTTTTTAAGCCCTATTTTTTTAAGGGAAAATTTCAGATAAATACCTTTTGAATTTACAAAACCCCTAGAAGTCCGTTGAATTTGTAAAAAGACTGAGAAGTACAAAGGACCTATGATATGCAAATTTGGTTCAAATTACTTTTTTGCCCTTAATTTTAAATGAATAAAAAAAAACCCACCCCCCACCGCCGGCCAACCACCACGGCCAGCCGCCGGCCGACCGCCACCACTACCGCCACCGGCCAACCACCACCAACGCCGACCGGCCGGCCACCCACCGCCACCACCACTGCCGGCCACCACCGCCCGCCGGCCGACCACCATCACCGCCACCGGCAGGCCACCACCGCCGGCCAACCACCACGGCCGGCCACCACCACCGTCGCCGCACCACCCACCACCGCCGGCCAACCGCCACAGTCGGCCACTACCGCCACGGCCGGCCACCACCACCGTCGCCGCACCACCCACCACCGCCGGCCAACCGCCACAGTCGGCCACTACCGCCACGGCCGGCCACCACCGCCCGCCGGCCGACCGCCACCACCGCCGGCCAACCGCCACGGCCGGACACCACCACCGCCGGCCGGTCACCACCACCGTCGGCCCACCACCACCACCTTGGCCACCACGGTATATTTTATAATATACCTTTTAAGTTAATTTTTATTAGAAAAAGTGCTTGTGACAAAAATTTTGCCAAACAGCTTATTTTTAATTTTAATTTTTAAGTAACTTTTAAGCTGAAAAATTTATATAAGCACCAAACAGCTTTTAGCTTTTTTAAAAAAGCTCTTTTTTTTAGCTTTTGCTTAAAAGTAGCTTAAAAGCTAAAAATAAGCTAGGCCAAACGGACTCGAAATAAAGTGTGGGGCAATAAATTCCGAACATATATATTATATATAACTATTTATTTATTTCTATGAGGGTGAAGCAACAGTATGTAAATAAAAATTAAGTTATTAAAAAAGTTCAGTTTTAAGATCATATATCTTAAACATGCATGCATGTCTGAATTTAAAACTCAAATGATTTTGAAGTGAGCTGTTGTGCTTGTTTTATTAATAATCTGTGTTTTCTCTCACAATATTTTTTGGGCTCTGTAGCCTTTTCCATATATACATTTTAATTTTTCTATATTTTTTTTTTACAAATTTTAAATATTAAAAGATGTGCAGGATCTTTATAGAACTTTTAATCTGATCATGTATATGACTAAATTTTTTCCTTTTACTTGTTATCAATTTTATGCATTGCGCCGAGGGATAAATATCTAGTTACAAAATGAGCGAAGAAAGTGGAATTTTTTCCAAATTCAAAATTTTTATTTATCAACTAAAAATATTAACCAGGGAAATTGATGGAAAATCTCTCGTTTTGCAAAATTTATTATCCAAAACTACTTGAAATTTGTTAATGGACTCAGCTACAACCTAGCTATTTTCAACGGGTGTAACTATTTTTAACTGTGTGCAACCTATATGTATAAAGCGGAAGCCGTTTACATATAACTAAAGATATGCTGCACATAGAGAAGAGTTGCACTCATTTAAGGACATGTTTCCTTAAATATCTTTGGGTTATAAATTTTACAATGGCAGATTTTTTTTGCAATTTTCATATTAAAAAACAAATAATAAAGTTAAGCTTTCCTTTCTTAATTACAAAATCCAGCTTGATCCAAATCTAGACGTGTTCTGGCTTTTTATACAGTCACATATCTGGCCATGAACTCCATATATCGTATCTAATTGAGGTACTTCTTTCAGTTCTAAATATAAGACAGAGTTAACTTTTTCTAGAAAAATTAAGGAAGCTAAATAATTTATTTAATCATATCATATGTTATGTATCCTTAGATTATATATATATTAGTTTATAAGCTAGGTAAAATAATTAAGAGAAAAAATGGCAAATATAAATATTTTAATTTAATTTAATTATCTTTATTAATCTCTCTAAAAAAGTCAACTATGTATATATTTAGGATCGGAAGAAGTATTTTTTTTATACTAATTTTATCTTATTTTCACTTTAATTAAACTTAACCCTAATCTTAGCCCATCCTTAGTGCTTAGTGTTACATAGGGAGTTTAAAAAAAGATGGGAATTAAAATAATTTTAAACTGAGAGTACTGAAAATGCACAACTACATCATTCTAAAGAATCAAATTTAAGCATATGCAGTTTGAAGATTAAAATAATAATAATAATAATAAATCTAAAGTATGCATTTATTTGGTTCTAGTCGATGGGTTTGGAAGTGTCTTTCTTTAGATTCAATTAGTTTATATATGCTTTTTAAGTGGGAAGAGAATCAATAAAAGTATAGTCCAAATTGAAATAACACATATAGACACACCCACACACACTCCCTTTGTTTCTTTTTTTAAGATAGAAATTTTTTTTTTCATTTTAAATTCTTCATTTTACCCTTACTTAATTATAAAAATGACTCATAGCATGATTGTAATTAATTATCATGTTTAGCTAAAGTAATCAATATAACACATTATCTCTCTTCCACATAAATAAATAAGGACGTTTTGAGAAAACAAAGTTCATTTTTTACTTATTTATTACACCTGACTAATTTTAACTGCCTCTTCGAACAATATTTGATTGATCTTATCTTATAAAAAGGAATGGAGGGAGTATATATTAAAGTAGGGAGTAAAAAGCCTAAACACAAGGAGAAACCATAATGCACTTTGAAGTTTCAATTCACCTCAAAGGGAATGAATATTGGGTTATTAATTATTAAAGTGGGCAATACAATTTGGCCACTATCCAACTTTTTTCTCCCACTCAATTTGTCTCTTTCAATACGGCAAGTACTAATAAAATATATATGCTTCTTATCTTATCTTCACAAATTTCTCTTCTTAAATTAAACGTAAGCAAATTATATTTCTTAATAATAAAAATTATTTTCAACCATAAATAGTATGGCTCATTTTTCAACCATAAAGTGAGTGAGATTTTAACTAAAAAAAATAAAACAAAAAGAAAATGTTGGTCATGGTAAAACCATATTTTGCTTTTTGTTTGGAAGATAATTAAGATGATGCTTGATTAAGCAAAATAAGGGTGGGAAAAACAAAAAAGCGAAGATAAAAATAAGAAGGAACAAGCAAAGAAGGGTGAATTGAGACTTTATTTGGGCCTTCATTGTAGCACATGGGCTTAAACGAAATTGGAGCTATATGGGCCTTAATAATTTGGAGCAGTAGAACGGATCAACTTTGCACTGTGATTGAAGTCGGATCAACGGAACGAAATTCAAAAACCAAAACTTTTGTTGGATTACCATAAAGCCCGACTTTGTTCATGAGCCCAAATTACAAAAAGTAAATTAAGTCAATGAGGATTGAAATCCTAGACTCACTCGCATCAAAGGGAGAAGATTCGATTTTGGAGTTGGTCAAAGCGCTGGAGGAGGCATCCTAACTCCTAGGTACCTAAGTAAACGCCTGAGGATAATAGACGGCTCGCCCTACCCAACATTGGTATGACCTAGGAGGAAGAGAGATTTCACCCTACCATTGGATCGTGGGTAAACTCAACCCCTTTTCTAAAATTTTCTATATATAACAAAAAAAAAAATCCTAGACTCGCAGTATATCATAGTATTTGCTCCGAACCTAAATAATATTTATTTAATTTGATTAAATTTTAATATAAAATTTTTTTTGATTAAATTAAGAAAGTTAGTTAAATTAAATAATATATAATAAGTATTTTGTGAAACATTCTAATCATCTTAATCATCTTCTGTAGTTCATCTATTCTCTCTCTTCTTTGATTAAGAATGATGGAGTATCAATAAAGGTAAATTAGGAAAACATTGATAAATATGAAAATTATTTTTGATATTTAGGACTAAGATCAACTCTATGAATATGTCTTATATTAATGACGGAAAGAATATTAAAATCTGGTCAACTCGACTGGTCAAATAGATTGGGGAGTGATTGAGAGACCCATGAAGATTGAGGAGTGATTTCTGAAATCAAAAGCATGATGCAATGTGTTTGGTAGGTGAAAATCCAGAGTATAAGTTGACATACTAATGTCATGGCAGATGCTTTTGCAAAAAGGGCTCTGAACAAAGCCATTGGACTAAAATTCCTTACTCTAGAGTCACTGACAAAGATTTTAGTCTCTGCGGCTAGTTACTAGCTTTTATTGTATTTAGATTTGTTTTAAAGACCCCTTGTCTTTGGGTTCAACTAGCGTAGAGGTCGGACTTCTTCACTTTAAGGGAGGGGGTTCGATCCCTACGTTGATCAAGACGTTGGGGGAGACATCTTAAGGGTCTAGGAAACAGTGGTAACGATGGTAGAGGTGGAGGCATATGTACTTTCGGACCAGTATCTCCTGTGGATTGGGCTCCAAACGCCCTGCTTTTGGACTGTGGGTGAGCCCAACTCCACATTTTGTTAAGCAAATTTGCGTGAGAAATCTATGTGTCATTTTACTTCATCTTTTTTCATAGTTAGATTCAAAACTTTTGAGGAAAATTTGTACCTTAACAAAAATTACGTGAATGATATGGATACTGTTAGCTCAACATATTTAGTCAACTAACAATAAAAATTAACTGACATAAGGGTTAGAACAAAATTACTCTACTTTAGAAACTTCTAAAATAAAAATACCTCTCAAAAAGTTTTAAGGTAAAATTGCTCTTTGGTGGAAATTCCAAAGGCAAAAGCAGCTCTTAATACTTGTTTTTATTTCCCGGGTAAAAAAAAGGGGACCAAAAAAAAAAAAAAAAGTCACAGACAGCCGTAGTTGTGGCGAGGTAGAGAGAGCATGTGAAGCAGAAGCTTTTGGTTCCATCTCGACAGCTGTATGATCTGCAACTACAGTAAACCATCCCCTCTCTGTCTCTGATTCCATTTATGAGGGCTCCTTCCATTTTTAAAGTATATATTGCATCCAGAGACCCCACTTTTACATATATTCCATTAAAGGCCCCACCTTTCTCTTATCATTTCTTCCCAATATTGTCCCATATGTACTTAGGGTTTGTTTGGATTGAGGGGAGGAAGTGTAATGTTTTGGGTTAAATTAACCCAAAATATTACACTCCCGGCCCTTCTCTCCCCTCAATCCAAACAAATCCTAAGGGAAGATGCACTATTCTACTAATCAAAAACAAAATTTAGGGAAAGAAAACAAAGATGGACTTTATTTTGGGGTGGAAAAAAAAAAAAAGGTCCTAATAGTAAACAAATTAAATCATTAAATCGATTAGGATTGTGGTTGGTAATTGGTCCGTCAACCCAATCATAATTAAATTAAATAGTTTAATAAAGTGGTTAAAATTTATTTAAAAAATAATAATTATTTTTTAAGTGTGCCTTTATTTATAAAGGATAAGTAAGAGAGAAAAATATAGTTAAATATAAATATCATTAACATTTTAATTAATGCAATGTATATAACTAATTATGGACAAAAATGAAAAAAAAACATTAAATGTGCATACAATTATTATCAAGCTCTAATAAAAAGAGTCGGAGGAAGTACTTTATAATTTAAAATATATAAAGCATTTATATACAATTCTAACAAATACAATATTTAAAAAATAGGCATCAATCTACAAGTAAATATTATATTCATGTGTAAACTCATAATCCCACAAAACAAAGTAATTAAATCACATATCCAATGGAAAGCTCAAGCTCAAGCTCAACAATGGGAGAGGGGGAAAACATGAAAGATAGTTGTTTTAATCCATCATCAAGATTTTCTTTAGGACTGAATAATAACTGAAACAGTTCTAGATTATTAAAACAAGAGAAGATCTAATAGTAATAAATACGAAGGACATTAAATACATTATTATTAACTAAACAAGTTTTTTCATGTCATTATTACTGTCAAATTGGCTAACCTGGATGGGTTTCTAATTTGGATTGGAATTAATTAATGTGGACGCCACTAAGAAATAATGAGAGAGTTGAGAATTTGGGTGTATGTGCATGTGAATGAAAACACACGAGATAAAGAAATTAAAGCAGCAGGAAAATCTATATGGGGGCCTTTTTAGAGAAAAAATCCTAAAAAGGGCTACAAGATTCTAAAAATTTAAAAAAAAAGGCCTAAGGATATTTTCTGTTATAAATTCTTTAAAATTTAACAACTAAATCAACCAAATTAACAACAAAATTAATACCCGCTAACAATTAAATCAGTCGCATTAACAAGATTTTAACAACTAAATCAGTCACATTAACAACAATATCAGATCCGGTTAACAATTATATCAGTCCCATTAATAACTCACGTAGATTCTGAAAATCCTAGAAAAGGTCCTAGGGCTTGTTTTGGGATTTTCAGAATTTTGGAGTTTTTTTTTGAGATTTTTTTTAAGGGTCCTTAAATGTATTTTTCTATTAATTTATTTTGCATTATTTGTACGTACTTGTTGGGAAGCAGTAATCGTTTTCTAATATATATGTCACTTGCAAATCTCGTGAATCAAATTATATAATATAATGACACCTTCCCTCTTTTCGGCTCTTAATTTAATGTTTACAACTCAAAAGATCATCACCATTACTTGAAACTTCCTCCTTGGTCCGGTTTCTCTCACCTTCCCCCTCTCTCATTTTCTCTCATTTTTCGATCTGGACTGTCCAAAACTTAATCTAACGGTCCAGATTTAAATTTTCTTTTTTACTTTTACCTTTTTCGAAAAAGACAAAAAACAAAAATTTTGTTTTTTTTATCTGGACCGTTAGATAAAGTTTTGGACGGTCCAGATCGAAAGGTGAGAGAAAATGAGAGAGGGGGAAGGTGAGAGAATCTGCTTCCCTTCCTCCTTCTCCTTCTTCAATTAATCATTTGGTTTTTAATTTTGATTCAATTGTAAACCTTTAATTTGATGCGGCTAAACCCCTATAATTTTTCATCTCACCTCACAGTATAGAACTAAATAAAATTACAGAAAATGACATAAATATTTTAAAAATTACAATTCAGTCCTTCGCTTTTTGATTTCCCTTCTCTATCTCAATATCAATTTTACCCATCGAGCCACTCATCTCTGCCTCCTCACCATCGTTGTAGCCTTTTTGTAATTTTCAGAACTATATGGGCCCTTTTCTGTAATTTTCTTTAGTTTTTCATTGCCAACTGTGATGAAATTTAGCTGAATCATCATCTATGTCAGCCTTAAAAATATAAAAAAAGTCAAACTAATAATTGATGAGTATTTTTGCTTTATTTTTGTAACCATGTAGTCACTTTTGCATTCAAGATTACTTGGTATCGTGTACACTTTTGAAAAAATCACATATATATTTTTACATCTTAACTCTTTTTTTTTTTTTGGGTTGGGTTAGGCTGTAGGAATGGAAGGAAAATCTTCCAAGTATAAATAGATAAATTTGTTTTGTATTTTTCTTTTTCTTAAAAAAAGAAAAGAAAAGAAAACTTTTAGTTCCTTAGGTTTTGGATTTAGAGCTAAGTAGAGACAAGAGAGCATTGATGGGACAAGAGGATGATGCTTCCCTTATCACATTAGATATTCCTCGAATATTATGCTTCAATTATTTATGCACCAATACTTTCCTTCCTTGTCAATTTTAGGAATGTTCACCAACATACATTTGTTTGGCTTTGGATTATTTTTAGAAAACAGTTTTTATACTTTATCCCTTATATTAAGAAACACTCATCACAAAAAATGTCCCTTATAAAAATTTTTTAAAAAAAAATTTGACGAGAGAATATATAAATCTCACGAGATACATTTTGAGAACTTTTTTTTTCCTCCTTTATAATAAAGGAGAAAGTATTTCTCCAGTCACTGGAGATATAGTTATCTCAAATGAGCCCACAACTATATCATTTTAGATTAATAAAGTGTGTATTTGTAATTTTAGGTGAATTAATGAAGGGTGTTTCGGTAAAATTCATATGATAAAAAATAAATAAAATTACAGAAATACCCTTCATTAATCCAAAACGACATAGTTTTGGTCTTACTGGAGATAACTTTATCTTCAGTGACTAAAGAAATCTTTTACCCTAGAACAAATTATTGGTAATGAAGTGAAAATTTTGAAGTTACACGAATGCTTGCTTGTCATTCAAAAACTTTGTGAAAGAGCCGTTATGTGCAACATACTAATATACTATAGGTTATGTTAAATCGTTCCATGATACACTGTACTTAAAGGCGGCCACATAATCAATTTTTTGCAGTCATTTGATCATCCGTTCATGAAACATCATCTGCACTAACATTAACGCTGTCCCAATCCCTTTATCTTTTTAGCTGCAAATTAAAATTACCAAAAAAAAAAAAAACGGAATAATCAGATAAAAATAGAGGGAAAAAAAAACTCAATTCCTTTTTTTTTTAATCACTGAAGAACTTCACACTCACAATAATGCAAGATATACCAAAAGTGTTCAAAAATAAGAATATATGAAGGGATAGCAGAAATTATTTCATTTGCAGGAAAAAAAAAAAAGGTTGACCCGTGAAATTGAGATCGACCCGTTTTGAGACATCATCACATCAAGGCGACGCACAGCCACGGCGCGAGAATCCGAGTCGCGATCTGTCCTTATCGAAATCCAACAAGAATCCTTGTTGCATTAGATTCCCTATCACAGAAAACCCGGATCCGGTTTTAACGGGCTGCATTGCCAAGCACATGACCCGGTCCGCCACCTCCAGGAAGTAGTTCCTCGGCGGCGGCGACAGCACCGACTTCCCCTCTAGCCTGAAGCTCAGCTTCGGCAACATCGGCCTCCGCACGCCGGAGACGTTCACGCAGAGATCGAAGCTCAACTTCGGCTTCATCGCTACTATCGGAAGCTTGAGCTTCTGTCGGAACGCCGCTAAAACATGGCGGTAAGCAGGCTCGGCCAGGAAGCTTAGGGTTGTGCCTGAGTCGATGACAGTCCCGCCGTTGCCGAGTTCGTCGATGGACCAAACGGAAGGGTTGATCGGTAACTTCGCGCCGTTAACGGAGACGCTTTTAATGCCAATGTAGTAAAACGACGGAGACAGGGGATTGGTAAGTAATGGTGTGTAGTTCATTCCAGAAGATTTCGAAACGGCACCGTTTTGATCGCCACTGCCGATGGTGAGGTAGCTTGTCGGAGGCGGTGATATGGTGTAGTCGAGTAGACAGTAAGAGAACTTGTTCCCGAACCGATGCCCTAATTGTGAAGCGAAGGAGATAGAGCCTCTTCCCAAACCCATAACCCCTTGAGCTCCATTGAAGCTCGCACCAGTAACACTCGGGCCGGAAACCCGAAAACCGCACCCAAACGCGAGATCTCGGAGCTTCGCTTCTTTCCCGGAGCTGGTGGTCAATGTCGCCGTTTCCTTCGAGAAGAAACCGCTCGTCGTCGACCCGTCAGCGTAAGAGTACTCATATCGACACGGGCTGTGTAATACAGTATGGTTGCAAGGAAAGCTGGGTTTCAGGCTGGGAACAAGCCGGCAGGCCGGGTCGTAGCAATGGTGAGGCGAGAATGTGGAAGAATGACGAGTAAGGAACGCCGATCCCGGACGGTAGTCGGAGCAGTTTCTGCAGGCGGAGCATTTCACCCAAACAAGATCGCTTCCGGTATCGGCGACGAGGAGGAGGCTCTGCGGCGGGGACCCGATTCGGAGACTTACGAAGTATTGTCCGGAGCCGGTGGAGGCACCGGAGATGAGTGGAGACTTGACGCTGCGTCGATGGCCGCCGTGGAGGGCGGAGAACAGGACGGAAAGGCGGTGGCTGTCAGAGGAGAGAAGTTGAGCTGGGGAGGAGAAAGAGTTCTTGTGGAGAAGAGGAAGCTTGAGGTAATCTTGTGAGGTGCTAAGAGAGTTGCAGAAATGGAAGATGGCGAAGAAGAAGAACATACAGAGAGTGAGGGAGGAGGGGAACGCCATTGCTGGAGGCAGAGTGAGAATGGGAGGGAGAGGGAGAGTGAGAGTGAGAGACAGAAGAACGCGTTTTGGGGTTGGGAATGCCGTATACTATACGTATATGAATACGGCTTAATTGTGTTGTTTGGATGAGTTTTATACGATTAGGAGTACAGCTGGTATGGTTTGACCATTTGACTGTAGCAATTGACTGGTTTTGCCATTTTTGAGGCTTGTTGGTTTGTGAGGGACAAGAGTATCGTTGCCTGTCGTGGGCCTTGCCTAATGCAAATAGTTAGGCTCTATAGGTTATAATTCAACCAATCATAGCGTGCCAGGTCATATGTCCAGCTGTAATCCTTAAATATATTATATTTAAGTTGGCAAAATAAAAAAGGCAAATTACATATAGGTCCCAAGAAACAGAGATATTTATATCTAAGTCCCTTGAATTCATGAAATTACACAGAAGTCTCTGTGTAATTATTTGTGGAAGCAAAATTATTTTTTTGCCCAAAAGAGAAATAGCCTCTGGACCTCATAATTAAAAAATCCAGGTTTTCAAAAGTTGTTGTTAAAATAGGAATTTGCTGTTGTAAATATAGAATTTCTTATTGGAAATGGCTCCTAGACCTCAGAATTGAAAAAATACAGATTTTCAAAAGTTGTTGTTAAAATAGGAATTTTTTGTTGTAAATATAGAATTTCTTGTTGCAAATGGCCTCTGGACCTCAAAATTGAAAAAATCCAGGTTTTCAAAAGTTATTGTTAAAATAGGAATTTGCTGTTGTAAATATATAATTTCTTGTTATAAATGGCCTCTGGACCTCAGAATTGAAAAAAATCCAGGTTTTCAAAAATTGTTGTTAAAATAGGAATTGGTTATTGTAAATATAAAATTTCTTGTTGCAAATGGCTTCTGGACCTCAGAATTGAAAAAATCCAGGCTTTCAAAACTTGTTATTAAAATAGGAATTTGCTGTTGTAAATATAGAATTTCTTGTTACAAATCTGGATTTTTTCAATTCTGAGGTCCAGAGGCATTTTCTTCTTTGAGCAAAAAAGTAATTTTGCTTCCACAAATAATTACACAGAAGTCCCCAGGGACTTCTGTATAATTTCATGAATTCAAGGAACCTAAATGTAAATATCTCTGTTCTTTGGGACCTGTATGTAATTCTCCCGAATAAAAATTATATTTTAATTTGCCCAATGAAATTTTTATATACCGTGAATTTTTTAAAGAATTTTTATTGGCAAAAAAAAGTCTAATATTTCCTCCGGTCCTAATTATAAGAGCTAGTTGACTTTTTTGGAGGGATTAAAGAAGTTAATTAAATTACTTTAAAGTATTTTTATTTTTATTTTTCTTCAAACTAATTAACTTGACTAATAAACTAATATATAATCTAAAGATACACAACAAATGAAATGATTAAGTAACTTATTTAGTTTTCTTAATCTCTCCTAAGAAAATCAACTAGCTCTTATAATTAGGAACGGAGGTAATATATTTTTCTGTCTGATAACAAACAGAAAAGAGTGAGATCTAAATCTTGTTAAAAAAAATCATTTTTTAATAGAAAGGAGGAGGCCAGGAGGGAGAAGCATGTGAGTGGAGAAAACAGGAATTATGATTGTCGCAGTGGACCAATCCCATTGTTTTCCTGATCTATTTGCACTCTTCTAAATACATGTACTTTTATAAAATATAAAGAATCATATCATTTATAATTTATAAATGGCGTTATATATGTAACACTTTAATTTGTACAAATACAGGAATAAAATGTAATGTTATTTATTATCCATATTTATCTAACTATAATATAGAATTTATGTATCTTACTTGTAAATGATGTACAATAATGCAACTTTTTTTCCCCCAACATATGTACAATGCAATTTATATGATAGCTTTTTTTTTTTTTTTTTTTGTATACACATAGTAGAAGAGGGGGGTAGGGTTTGAACCCTGGATATAGGGAAGGGGAGCCAAGCTCTCATACCACTACGCTATTAAGGCGCTGGCTTATATGATACCATTTTTTTAAAAATATATATATCATTCGATAAGATTCGAGCATTGTTGGTCCAATTAGGATATTTTATCCATTAGCATATGATCCTTATATATATATATTGCTTACATTTTGTAAAATATTTTCTATTAAATACTTGGGGTCTTTTTTTATAAAAGTTTGAAATTTGCGTTGTTTTTGTTCTTTTTGTAAAGTTTTGTTTGGGATTGTTTCAACATTTAATGTGTTTTTACCATTTTAACTCCTAATTAATTATATTATCTCTCATTACCATTTTCATATACTATATTGTTATTTATACTTTCTATCATTACTACTATATTTCTCTTTTTTTACTTTCTCTCTTATAAATAAAGACATACTTAAAAGGAATCTTTTTCTTAAATATTTATTATTTTTAATCAATTTTAACTGTTTTTTTAAATCGTATAATTAGATTATTAGACTCTTATAAAAAGCACCGGAAGGAATACTAAAAATTACCCAAGACATGTCTCATATAGTCATATTCTTTGAGACTAAAGGGAGTAACTATTCCAACAAAATTTCAAAACAAAAATTAAAAATTGCTTTCGAAAAATTTAAAATAAAGATTTCAGATGAATCCAGGTGGATGATGCTTCCATGCAACTCCACTTTGAATTTGCATGGAATAAAGCATCTTCTTTGTTTTGTGTGCATGCCAAAGTACTAAACGAATAATTTAATAAATGAAAGAGTGGTGGCTCTGAGATCTTTGTCATTAGATGCTGTGGTTCACATGTGAGGGGATTAAGGTTGAGATTCTATTAATTAATATCTGAATAATCATTCAAAAGTTTTTCTCCTTTAAAGGCTCATGAGTAAGCTCTGTTCTTAATTTCTTTGTCATTGTCTTCTGCTTAATTAACTGAACATTCATTCAACATTAATAAGGTGATTAGAATAATGAGCCATCACCATTCAACTTGTTTTATATTCCCTCCAGTTATTAATATAGAATATATTTGAAAAGTAGTTGATATATGAGAAAATCCCTTATAAAGACGGTTGAATTATCCAAATTCTAATTTGGGTTACTAAACTTAACAAATTATTAATTAGGTTATGTGACATAATTAGGAATTTAGAATTTGGGCTAAATTACTTCTATATCCTTTAGTTATTAAGAATTTGGATACATGTGCTTCTCTCGCTCTCTTCATAAATTTGCTATCGAGATTACTATTTCCCTAGATTATTGTTAAGAATTAAGATGTATTATCCTGAGGATGTTGTCTTGAAAATCCCTGAAATTCCATGGCAGCTTTTGGTACAGCTAGTGGTTGCGTTTCTTCTCTTCGCTCTTTTCTTGTGGTTCATTGTCTTCTCTTTGGATTCCTCCAACGATGCCTCGATCGCTGCAGCCACCACGGGCCCCTCCACCCTTGAAAAAACAACAAGAAACAAGAACAGTAAAGACTAGCTAAATAAAACAATTATTCTTCCATGAAACCTAGCATAGAAATTAAGAATTTAGCATTTAATATCCTTTTTGAACCTACATAAGAAATGATATCAAACTGATTCAATACCTTCTCATTTGTTCAAACTTTTGAAACTGCATCCTTAGATTCAAACAACTTTACATCAAAAGTCAACATTGAAATTTGAAGGGAAAGCATTGAAATTTTTGTTGTCATCGTCCTGCTCTTTTTTAGAATCAGACTCTAGTGTAAGATGGACTTCACCCAGAGAATTAGGATAGAAATTAGAGCCAAAATTCAAGTCATCATCAGACCGATGAGATTCTAGTGCAACATATTGATCATTAGGATTACCTGAACCTCTATCATCAATTTTGAGTATATTCTCGCCAATTGTATCTACGATAGCCAAATCTGGAGCTTCATAAATACCAAATCCAGAGCATATGTAAATGAACATTCCTTGAAATCTGAACAATGTCATACAAAATGAGATAATTATGTTAAAGTGACCTACCAAATTACGATTTGATCCTGATTCCAACACTTGAATATGATTTTGCATTGCAGAACTAGGATTGAACTCAAATCCTAGGTTCCTTTCGTTAACTTTGTAGGAAATCCTACCGGATGAGTCTAACATGTCACCGACTCCAAGTGCAGCATTTTTGAAAGTGAATGCATATTCATCTGCACCGGTTGTTTCAAGGTCGTGGTCGCACAAAAGCTCCAACAAGATCCTCCAAGGGAAGCCAAAGGACACTGGAGTAGGGGATCTGGATGGCTATGGGCCAATGTACATGTACGACAGACTTTTGAGACTTTTGGCTTTTCTTTTTCTCTTTTCTCTTTTCTCTACATGATGGGTTAAGGGTATTATTGGAAAATAATCGACATTTAAATATTCTAAATTGGGTCAATGACCCAATTTAATATTTGTTAAGTTTGCCAACCTAATATAAGATTTTTTTTCTATTTCAACCGTCTTTATATAGAATTTTCCCTTAATATATCTTGTCCTAAATATAAGATATATTTTTTTATATTTGTTTAAATTTTTTTCTAATTTATTTCTATTGATGCTTGCTCAATAATAATTGAAAATGAGAAAAAAGTAAAGAATTGCGAAGGTGACTATAGTATTTTAAAAAGTATTAACTTAATTAAAAACAATAAAAAGTATATATAGTCATTGGAGAAGCACAAGCACTAGTTCAGCTTCCTTCTTCCTCTTAAGATCTTTTTCTTGGTGTTCAGGACAAAGAAATGGATCTGCAAGCTTGACCCTCTCTCTGTTAAAGAGGGTTTAAAATAAAATCGATTAAGTATTTGTATTTGCATTTTTTTAAAAAGGAAGGAAATATAAGCTATGTTACTATTGTTGGATATAATTAGTTTTGATGATGTCTTATATAGATGTCATCTTAAGAGTAAAAAGATTGCATACTACATTTATCTTCTATATTGACTAATTACTATATTTAATGTAAATTAATTCAAGTTGGATTATACAGATTAATCAAGAAGGAGAGAATGCCAAAGAAGCAAGAAGTTATCACAGTATTTTAGGAATGATCAAGAGAAGAGAAAAAAGAAAGTGTTCAATTATGGGGAATAACCAAGAAGGAAATAAAAGATTATACAAAGAAGAATCTACAAAGAAGCAAGAAGTTATCAAAGGATTTTGTGGATAATCAAGAAGAAGAGGAGAGATTGAAGAAAGAAGAACTTGCTGAATGGAATATCATTATTAAAGTTCTTATATCGATACTAGAAGTATCCAAGATCATATGGAAGTTGGAATAACTCAATTCGGAGTTAAAGTCAGCAAAAATCAACTTCAGGATGAGAAAACTCGAGTTCACAACTCAAAACTCGAGTTTCCTACTTTGCTACATGATGAGGGCCTTTTTGTCTTTAGCCTTGGGGTCTAAAATAAAAAATAACCAAGGATTGCGTATAGGCAAACCGAGAATCGTTCTCTCTCTCTCGGAGCCTTTTATTGAATCCTAAGTAATCTAAATGTCATGCAAATGCAATTAAAAACAAGGGGGAAAATAGGTTTTGGATTTTCAAATTAGCAAACTAAAATAGGAGTGCAATTTAATTAAATGCTAACTATTGTTTTAGGTCTTTTTAATAAAATGGAATGGAGTATGAAATGTATGAATGGTTGCCCTTGAAAATGGAATAGCGACTATCATAGTTCAATTAAATGTAAGAGTAAATTTTCACTAAGTCTAGATGAAAAATCCCAAGATACCACTTGAGTCCAATATTCTCAATTAATAGTAGCTCCTACTAACGTAGCTAACCACTACCTCTTAAGATATTGTTTAAAACCATTTACTGTGTGATTAGGATTAAATTAATATAGCTTGCTTCCTCTTGACAAGAATGCGATACCACGCTACTCAATTAATTCAATTCAATCATATTATCTAACAATACCACGTAGAAAGCACAATTTCACTAAATCAATAAGGAAATACAAATTTATAAATCCAACAAACCACAAAATTCAATTCAATCACATAGATTTAATCTACAAAGTTTTTCAAACAGATAAACTAAGTCTCAAAGATACAAAATAATATCCTAAAACTAGGAAATTAAAATGCAATCAGAGAAAATAGATTGAAATAAAATAAACTCCCCTAGTTGCTTTGGAACTCAAGCCACTTGATCTACCTCCAAGAAGCAAAAGGAATCAGCCAAGCATAGCCACCAAAGAACCACACGCAATCTGGTACAAGGGATTAAAAGTTCAGGCACAATTAGTCACCAGATTAGCAGCTTCCTTTTATGATTAAATCAAGGTCGTGAGGGAAGAAAATGAAGGAGATGACGCAAATGGTGAAAGAAGATTGAATGATGAAGGTCCAGGTTATGGCGTGGCCGTGGGTGATGGAGGGACGGTAATGGAGGTCCAGGTCTGTGTCATGATGAAGACTAGAGGTGGTGAGATGGAAGAGGGTCGCCAGCGACGATGGAGGTAATGGTGGAGGTCGCCGGCGACTGGGAGGTGACGAGATGGGAGAAAGGGAAGGAAAGTCAAGGTTCTGAGTTGATGGTTCAGCGATGGCGTGCGTGTGTGAGTACATATCCCCAAAGCTCGTGGCGCTCCTCCGGTTCTTTAATTCTGTCGGATCCTCTTTTGTGTCTCGGGTCCTGTGGTTGAATGAAGAATTCAAACAATCAAACCTAATCTCCAATAAATAGGTCCTAGTTGAGTTAGAGAGAGCTACCAATCGTAGGATTCTTAAGTACCACCGATGATGGGAGGTAAACAAACGCGCTAGATAATTTAACCTAAATGCATAGACTCGACTGAGCCTGTAGGCCATACATCTAGTCTAGCAAAACCATCATCTTAAGTGTCACACACTTTGAATGACACTGTTATCCGACCAAATAGTAGGTCTTAGCTAAGCTAGAGAGCACTACCATGTCGAAGGGTCCTAAGCACCACTAATGATGGGTGTAACGTTCCAATTTTCTAAAGCGTTTTCGAAATAGTTCGATCAGAGTTTGGAAAAAATTTAATCAGAGTAGAGCATCGGAATAGTTTTAAAAATGAGTAACTGATAAACATTCATTGAAGGTGTATCTGTATGCTATTACAGTCATCCGAATAGTTGAATGTTCAAAAATACGGAAATATAAAAATCAAAAAGAAATTCTTCGTCCGATTCTTCACGCGGCCTGCTTACCCTTGTCCTCGGTCCTGCCTCCTCCGGATCCTGAGGCTATGGTAAGAGCTGAGGTTCAATTACCATTGAACCTCAGGTAACGGTTAACCTCAAGCTTATGTATCAAATATGTATGACAGATATTCATGACAATACAGCAATAATCACATATGAAAGATAATAACAGAACACAGCCACTGCATATGCATGTTATTATAGTATGCACTATTCACCAGTGCCACGGTGTACATCCGTGTCCTCAGCACTAGGAAAACACAACGAAGTTATCAAGACTATAACCCGTATCAAGCTGTATGTATGCACAATTTTCAAAACAGAGTCTACAACTTTTCAAAATCAGAGTCTCAGACTATCCAGCACATATGAGTATACAATAAGCATCAGAGTTAGTGTTACAGTACGTGTCCGTACCTGAGTCGGTGATCTCGGTACGTTATCGATTGGTCTGCGTTTTTTCGGACAGCCTATAATAGTAATATCGCCTTATTAATTTATAAATAATATCCTAAAAGATATTTTGGCCACTAATGACTATTTTACCCTTGGTACATTTATTTTTCATTTTATTTCCTCAAAATTCGTTAAAGGACGCTGGGATACATTTGGCAGAATTTCGCCTAACTTTGAAAAATCATAACTAATTCTAGAAAAATCGAAACGAAGATCCGTAAAATTTCCCGGACTCCTTAAGATATCTATTTTTTAGAAAAAATATCAGATTTTTCCCAGAATTCAAGAATAGTTCCCAGATTTCAAATGTTCAGACGCTGCCCAGAATTTCCAGGAATTTTCGCAGCATAAACTTTGAGAATTTCTTTCTCACTGTACAGAGCTCACTTCAACATGTTCTTTGCATTTTTGAAAAACCCTATATGTCTACTTTGACCATGAATTTTACCAGAATTTTTCAACAATATTTTCAACATGAAATATAAGCATTTCTGTTACTAGCTCAGAAATCGTCTAACCGACAAATTTTCGCCAGAACTTCGTTACTTCAGTGTTTTTCTTCTGGAAATTTTGCTAAACCACTTTCTTCACTAATTTTTTGAAATAAATCTATTTTTAACCATAAAAACATGGAAATAAAACTACTCTAGAATTTTTAAGATTAAAACTACTTCTATCTATGAATTAAAAAAACCAAAACTCAAGAACTTGCTTACCTATTGCTTGAACTCCTTCAAGCTTTCCCACTTTCTTTCACTCCTCACTTATATGCAGATGTTGCTTTTCTTTTGGTGTGAGGAATTGTGAATGACCCATGCCCCTATTTATAGTGAAAAGGTTGGACAATTTAGTAATTAATTGCAACTTCTCTCTTGCTAATTTTTGACCATTGGATCTAGTTTAAAAATTAAAACTCTCATCCTCACCTTTAATTCCTCTCATCCGACCCCCCTCCCTCTCTCTTTCTTCATCATTTTTTCCCCTTCTTCAAGAAGCTAAAGAACTTGCAACTCAAGTAATGAATAGTGCTCCTTCCCTAGCAAGTTTTTGACCACAATTTTAACATGTGCATGGTCAATTCTCCTTGCCCTTCAAGACACTAAAAACCGTCCCCCCCCCCCTCTTCTGAATTTTTTTTTTAAAATTTTACTTTGGGCTTTATTGTATTGTTTGGACAATGGTTGGGCTACAAAAATTGGTCCAATAATGATTTATTGTGACAAAAAGCCCTTAATTAAATCCCTCTTGTTTACTATTTGATTTAGCTTAATTAGGTTTAGTTTGTACTTATTTAATTGATTCTAATTCAATTATGATTTTTCCCAACTCCATTTGTTGCAACTATTGATCCCTTGTTAAGCTTTAATATTGAATTTAGCCAAAATATTCCAAATTGCTTGTTAATATTTGCCACTAGCTTAATTATGAATGTTAATTCAATTAAGATTAATTTTTGGTGCCCAATAATTATTTTTAGTATCCCCTAATTACTTTAAGCCTCTTTATACTCTTTTATGACTTATTTTAGACAATATAAGAATTAAATGTCAATATATTTTTAAGTGTAGATTTAATTGTTCTCTAGTTGTTAGAAATTTTATCTAATTAATTTAGGTATTTTATGGCATTTTATGACATTTTATGCCCCCAATTTAAATTTAGGGAGTTAGATTTGCCTTACTAAGTCCTAAAGAAAATTTACCCAAGAAATAAAATAAATACACTACAAATTTGGAAACAACATATTCTCCTATTTTTAATAGGTCCTAATTGCCAAAATATCATTTTTAGGAGAAATACAAATTTTGGGGTATTATAATGGGAGGTAAACTCGTTACATAATTTTGTGAGGGTTCTATTCAGTCTCATCATAAATTACTAACTAATAAATTAACTAACATTTAGTCAATTTCTAAGCTAGAATTGATTTTATCTTGCATGCATAAATTAGACATACATATAAAACAACTATCACATTGTTTAATTTTAAACGTTTTGTATTTATTATGCATGCTTGTTATGTGGTGATCGCGTTTACTATTATCATGTATACTAGTCGTACTAATTCTATGCATAATAATAATAATAATAATAACAATAACAATTCATGTATTTTGTGGATGATCATGGTACCTTCTGATTATTGATCCAAAACATCTCCATGTCTTGGATTATCAAATCTTCAAATCTGCTCCATTCTTTCATCATGGTTGAATGATCTCATGGTAAACTCTTCTTGTACTTGTCCACGATCTAAAATTTTAGATTCTTATTCCTATTACAATTTTTCTATGCAATATTTAAATTGTAACAAAACAATCCCATTTACCAAAAATAAGAAAATAAAATAACATTTAAATCAAGACAAAACAATTCCATTTACCAAAAGAAATAAAATAAAATTTAAATCATTCATTCGAAGCATCATGACCATCTCTTTTCTTGTACCTACAAAAGGTTAAAAAAACACATGTATATATTTTTTTCAAATCCTAATTTATTATTGAATCGAATTCAATAATATTACTCCTTATGTTTTCTGTAACGAGCCCGGCTTTGATACCACTTGATGGTGCCTAATACATGACTTTCATACAAAGTTTCATGAGGTCGAAAAATTTTTTTTGTTTAATCGTTGCGGAAACCCATAACTCCTTATGGTTTTCATGAATTATTAACCTTAACTCATTACACTAATTAGTTAATAATTATTAATCTGTAACTCTTTACGGTACTCATGAGAATTCATAACAATTTATAATATTCATGAGTTTTAGGATTACTCGTTAAAAAAACTATTGGGGTTTAGGATAATTTGATAAAATGATTATTGGAGATTAGATTTACCTAAGATCACTAGAAGACTTCAAGGTTCTTGATGTCCTCTAACGTTGATCTACACAGCTATCCCCCGATTGCAATAAGAACGCCTTCTCTTGAAACCTCTCACTCCTTGAATGCTTGCTAGGCGAAGACAATGTTGAGTTTTGGTTTCCTTGGGTTTTGATCTTTTCAAGAAGATTATGGTTTCTTAGGATTAGATTACAGATAGGACAAATAAGGTTGGAACCTTACCCTTTAATGAATGGTGTCTTTTCCACTCTAAACCTTTAGTAAAGACATAAATTTAGAGAGTATAAGGATGATCAAAAAACATCCAACCCTCTCCCTTTTATAGCCTTGGTGGCCAAAAATTCCCAGCCCTAATTGCCTTAGGAATTTTCAGTTTATGCACTAAGAAATGGGTTTTAGGTAATAAGTCCACTATTTGTCAACCAAATCACATTAAATTCACATCTTGATTGATTGATTGAATTTAATATGATGCATCATATTCATATCTTGATTGATGGATTGAATTTAAGATGATGGATCGCATTTATTTATTTATTTATTTCTTCAAAAAAACATCCATAAAAAGGGCACTCAAAAAATGAGTACTTTATAAGAGTCTAACCCTAATTTAAGTGCTCATAAGAATGACACAATCCAAACTTAAATTGGAAAATTCAAATCATAATAAATTAAATTCATATCTTAATTGAATAGTAATTTAAGATTATGAATCACATTCATCTCTTAAACTAAAATTCAAAATCATTTTAAATCAATCCAAACTTATTATCTCTCTTATCTTTATCCAATCATTATTGGATCTTTATATATATATACACGATAATTCAGAATTATCTTTTATAACCTATCCTCTTGAATTTAAATTTCAAACTTAAATTCAAAATTCAAATTCCAAATTCAACTTGACCTAAGACCCCGTTGGGTCTTCCAACACATTTGGGCCCTTTTTGTGAAGAAACTGATTTCCCACTGGGGATACCATATATGATGTCATTTTCTCTTCTTTGGGTTTAGTGTCCTTTTTTTTTTTTGAAACGTAAAAGTTTTGGAGGGGTTCGGCATCAGTCCCCCACCAAAGCCAGGGCACGGCCCCGGGCTCTATAAGCACTTACTGGGGACTTACGAGATCGCCTACTAAAGGAGTCCCAGCAACGGCAGAGGGGATCGAACCCACGACCCAAGGGCCTAGTCCTGGATCCCTTACCATCTATACCAACTCTCATTGGCATAGATGGTTTGGAGTCCTACTCCAACCCAATTACACATTTACTCTTCATAAAGCCCACTAATAATTATTGGTCTAAGTTTGCTAAATTTAAACAATCAGGAATAACCTTTTGTGTGTGACCCATTAGGCCCAATTAGTCACTGATATAAATAAACTTGGACCAATTAAAAACCCTTTAACGGGCCCAATTTATTTAATGACCTTATAAGACACTAGCAATGTTCTGCGGCCCCAGAACTAATTGAATTGATCAAGTAATCTACTTTAGATATTTGGATACCATGCAGGCATCATCCCTCACATTGTCATTCACATTTAGTCGAGAGCAAAGATAGAGTATCATCTCTCTTAATTGACTAAATGTAGGTATTTTACAGAACTATGAATCTTCTTATATTAACTCTATAACAGATCATGACTCTTCATGATCACTTATTGTGCGCACAGTCTCTCGAGTTAATTAAAAGCTATCCAAGCTCTACCGGTCTTATGAATGACTAATCCTTTGTAGGGGACTGTGAGTCCTCTCAGCATATCTATCTATACTCATGTATTCGAGTTACACCTAAGAGTACACAGTTTTCCCCATTTTCAGGTGGATAGAGTTGTACAGTCAAAGTATAACTTTAGGACATAGTGTTCGATGACATCCTTAAGTCCAGGACGATCCGTACTACCAAATGATGAGAGACTTTACATATCCAATAATATTCTCTATAATAAATCTTTGTGGAGTCTTCCGGTGGGTCTGTTTGGTACTATCTGTTCTCTAACAGATTTACCCATGACATCAGCTAACGTATCTCCATGCCTGTATTCCATGAGGTCACTACCTTGTATCTCTATACAAGTAGATGATGTCATACTAGTCTTATTGAGATCATCAATGCCCTTTCTTAGTGATTCGAGACTAGGAACACATTTTAGGTAATAGATATACAATGTTCTCAAGTACTGATAGGGCAAAAGTTTATAGCCTATAACTCCGTAAGTATACAGGCCATACAAAGTAATAAAATGATAAGAAAAGTATCATTCTCATGAGGACTTAGTATCACAACTTTAGTTAAGCATTAATTTCATAATTTCGTTTAAGTTGAGCAAAACGAATTGAATTTAATTAAGATAAAGGAAAAGAAAATCAAAACTAAAATAAAAATAAGAAAACTACCACAATAATCAAATGAGCAACCCAGAATCACTAATCCCTTATTAGCTTCATAAACATTGTTTTCACTA
Organism: Acacia crassicarpa; assembly: GCA_034222035.1. Classification (NCBI taxonomy): domain Eukaryota; kingdom Viridiplantae; phylum Streptophyta; class Magnoliopsida; order Fabales; family Fabaceae; genus Acacia; species Acacia crassicarpa. Next base: position 38,829,652 of record JAWXYG010000009.1, on the reverse strand, counting down.
ATTTAATTAGCTTTAATATCAATTTTGTTAATCTCGAGTATAAATAGCTATAAGTGTCTGTCGGTCCACTTACAACCCTCTCTTGAGTATAATTTGTTATGTCTAACATAGTTACTCAAGAGGCAATAAAACTCGAACACATTCTTCAACAATTATTATGTATATGTCTATCCTAATCGCAAATTAAATCGTAATCTAATCCCATATTACTTACTCTCAGAGCCTAATTAAAATCCTATTCATCAAGGTAAATCTTAATGTTCAAAATCATATTCAATGATGACCAATCACTAAATAGATAAAACTAATCAGGATTAAGTAGCCAAAATTAATATCAAATTTAACTAAATAATGAAAACAAAATCCAATTCACCCACAAGTTTATAGGTCCTCTAGGTTGCAAAACCAATAACCACACATGGCTTTGATAAAATCCATAACAAAAAGATAAGAATTCAGGTTCAAAGAAGAAGAAAAGAGAGGAAAGAAAATTTCTTCGTCACCTCCACAGTCCTTCCATGGAGATGAAGAAGAGAACTGAAACGCTCAGCCTCTACTCTTCTGCTTCTTCGTTCCTTCTTGTTTTGCGTCTCCTGATCCTCTCTTCTGATGATCCCTTTGTAAGTGTTCATGAGAATTTTCAATTTAAATAGCTAAACCAGTTTGATTATAGGTTAACGAAGAATGATTTCTAGCATTAGTTCATGAGAATTTTCAATTTAAATAGCTAAACCAGTTTGATTATAGGTTAACGAAGAATGATTTCTAGCATTAGTTGTTATAATATTATGTTTGTTGATTCATTTGTGTGCCCTATGCAATAGCACATTTTGTTTTTTCAATGATTTTTCAAAGAAAATAAATAAAAACTACATTAATTTAGGGTATTTTTCTTTAAAAATTTGTATTTTTTTTTTAAAAAAATTTCACCGTTTTATTATCATTAGATATCAAAACATAGTTCATTTTAGATAAATACTTACATATTTTAAGAGTACAACCTTATTCAAACTCTGTTCAATCAAAACATAACAACTGGATTAATTCTAGTTGGCTGATGACTCACTTGGAAAGAAAAAATCAAATTTCTTTTTTGTTTTTAAGGAAAATATTAGTTGACCATTTTGTTTTTGTTTTTTCAAAATAAAATGTTTTTTCTTATAAAATTTGAAATTTTTTCCATCAACCATGATTAAAATGATTCACTTTTGCTAATTAATGGCTACATAACAATTCACAATAATGTAATTAGCTTTTCCTGACCAGAGCAAGGCATAGGTAACGAATAAAGCTTAAGATCTCAATAAGCAACCTTCATCACTAAGCATGTAGTTCAATTGTTTCTGCACCCTCAGCATCAGTTTTCTTCTGGGCCCCGCAGACATACTCAGTGTTCTTTGGATGACAATCTCATGCTCACAGCATGCAGACTTCATGGTAAAGCTCCATGCCTGAAGGAACCAAGAAACATTACTTTTAAAATTGTTCAATGAGACATTAGTTAGATTGACTGGCGAATTTTTTTACAGGATACAATGAATATTCTTGAGTATGGATTGTGCTCTTAATATTTACGTAAGACAACAATGACTTTTACGAAATAATAATTTAACTCTATCTTTGTACGCACTTAAAAACAAAGACAATGAATTTAATCTCTTGTCACTTAATACATCAGAATGATTGGTAGTGCTGGGTATTTATAGACTATGAAGCTGCTTGAAGCAATACCTCTTCAATTATAAGTCATAAGAATTTGTTAAATTCATAAATCTCATATGCTGATTTATGAACTTACATATAAAGAGTTATATCTTTATATTATGTAGGGTTTTCTTATAACCATAGTACAACTTTTCACCAAGTGGTGATTGCCACATCTTTGGTTATAATCTTTCACATGTGTCACTAGAAACTGAAGAGACATATATATAACTTTGATGACTTTTAATGTTATAGCTCTTACACAACTCTTCATATATATAAATCCCTTAATTTAATGAATATGACTTCACAAAAAACACATCTTCATTTCAAAATCTTCTAGCATAGGATCTTGTATCTTTTCATCAATGTTTAAAGTTTAAAGCAGTAATGTGAAGATAATAACACAACTTTGCCACTAAAGCCATAGGAAACTGTCAGATGCTTATGCAAACATTCCTTGGTAGAATAGTAATTCCCTTAGTAATCATAGAATCGCACCGTCCACACCATATACTATATATAAGGGCCTTGTTTGGTATACAGATTGGGTAAGAAAGAAAAGGAAAATTAGTAAGTTTCTCCATTTTGTACGCATTTTGGAAAAATCTTCTTGGGAATCCTAGCCACCAATTTTCCCTCATATGTGGAAAGATTAGATCCCACAAAAATTGGTGGGATCTCAGATTCTCATATCATTGTTCACATTTTTTGAAAAATTTACTCTTTAAATTTGAAGTTGGTGGGAAATTTTCTTACACAGGTTTGAACTTGATGGTGGATTTTTTTTTAAAAAAAATTATTTTTCTTTTTATTTTGAATTAATTACTTTTAAATGTAAAATAGACATTTCCTAATTCTTTACCAACTACTCCTCCTTCATTTTTTTTCTACCAAACAACTCATCTTTCAAAATCTTCCCTTCTCTTCTTTTCCCTCTTCAAATTTCCCTCATACCAAATGAGGCCCTAAGACATTTCAAACCTGAAAGAAGCATAATTCAAAATTACGGAAAAACTGTGTCAACATAGGATCCCAGGAAAACCAATGAGAAAAAAGACCATTCAAGGATCAACAAATGTTAAAGCAATCACAAAGATTGCCAAAGCAATTCATTCATGTGGATGAGCAGATTCCAACATATAACAAATCTCCAAAAATATGGATCCATTTTCAATCGTAATTCATCATCAACCGATCACTAGAATATATATATACTCTCGAGTCTTTTATAAATTTAGGGAATAATTCCCTTCCTAAACCATGCAACTATGAAATCAAAATCCAGCAGAAAATATATATATGGCATTATCAAGGACAGACATCATGTTCATCATCAACAACTTTGCATTGAAGACCATAGAGAGCAAGAATGGTGATATTTAAGCTGCTAGATACAGTTACTGCAATTCATTACCTTATAATAATCAAGATGCCCTTCTCTAATTTTCTTGCTCTCTTTCCTCTAGGTTCAGAGAACCCTGAAAAAGAAAAACAGGTGTGAGTATGAGCCTCCTGTACGTCTCCTGATATTATACAGTTCTGTTGTGGACAAAAGCAAAACAAAGCCTCTAATCAGACATACATTACTTGGGTCCCATTCTGGAGGGTACTGAAAGTTGTCTGCTCTAGCTGCTGCAAGTGAAAACTGTCGTAGAAATTAAATCAAAATAATGTGAGATTACTCATTAGTGTACTTAGTATTTACTATTGACAAATCATCTATCAACAAACAATACCATGCAGGTGGCAAGCCTTTATGGTGTCCATTCTTTTGTTAGGGTTAAACAGGGATTGATAATAGAAACGGAAATTTTCATGCTCAGAAATCCATATTATCCTTATTGCTTTTTTTTAAACCATTCCTATCATAATCTATAACACTTTAAAAAAAGTAAAGTTGTGACAAAAGGCCAGCCAGAGGGGGGGGGGGGGGGGGAGTAAGTTGGGCGAGCGAACCAAAGTGGCCAGCGGGGTGGAGGATTCTGGTGGGGTCAGGAGGGGAAATCAGAGAGCTGAGTTGGAAGAATTTTTCCACGTGGAGTTGAGTTAATTGGAAGCAAGTTTTTTCATATCAAAACTGAGTTACTGTAGCAATGATAATAATATAAAAAGTGAAAAGGTATGGGAGAAAGTCATAATAAACAAAAAATTCAGAACCAAAAAGTTTCATTTTCCCAAAAAATAGGGAGGGTGGGACAATCTAGATGATGTTACTTATCTCATATCGCACCAATCCCCAAGTTTCTCTACTCATCCAAAGGATGAGTAGGAAGGAGCTCGGCCACGTTCAGATGAAATCTAGATGGTCCATATCTTTTTTTAAAAAAATTATTATTTGGTGAGTTTTAAATAAAAAAATCATTTTTTTAAAAAAATAGTAGTTGAAAGATTTTCCTTATTTTAGATTCTCTACCCATTAAAATATTTTTTAAAAAAAAACTAAAAAAAAATAAAATCTGAACAAAGACCTAAGTCTTTGTTGAGAATTCCATGTCTCCAACTAAAAATAAAAATAAAAATTTTATTTAATTATACCTAGCTCTCGAAAAAAATCTACTGCAATTTACGTTGTAAACAAAGACCTAAGTTGCAAATCAAGGACTAATAGTTAATTATTTTTTCAGTTGAGAATTCCATGTCTCCCACTGTTTTAATTGTTATTCACAGCATATATCTTGGAAGACAATTTTTTGAAAACTTCACCATCATTAAACCGAAATTCTGAGACCCGACTGTCATTCTCCTCTCTTATTGTTACAATCAATATCCATACGTGGATTCACATTAATTGGTTTCTTTTGGGACTTAATTGAAATCCAACACATAAAAAGAAGGGGGGGGACTAACGGAGGTTAGCACAAGTGGTAAACGACTAATATTACTTAGGCAAGGTCTCAGGTTCGAGTCTTGTAAATGCAAAAAAACTCCGTTAGAAGACTTTCCCATCATAGCTAGGTGCGCGACACGAATCGGATCCAGATTAGTCGGAGCGAAGCTCTAGTAAATCGAGTGGGCAACCAAAAAAAAAAGAAGAAAAAAAATATTTTTTTGGTACTCCACAACATTTAAAGGTACCAAATGGTTGATTCATCCCCACTGAAACACTTTAACTCTTGCAACACCTGCAAAAATTCAACCAGGGGGGAGAGGAAAACTAGCTATCTATCTACACATATTCCTGTATGCTTACAATGTAAACTGAATAATCATAAAAAACGTAATCAAGCGGCATCCATTCATAAGCTCAATCAATCTAACGTCTCACACTCATTGAAGCTCCCTTTCGCCTGCTTGTTGAGGTGGTGCTCTGTGACCATGATGATGGCTTGAATCCCCCACTAAGTAGGTTAGATGCTGCGGCTGCTGAAATTTTCCTTCTTTTAGATTCTAGCTCCATTCTTCTCTTATTGGGCATGGAGGAGCCAGATGCTCCGGAAAATATGGTTTCAGCATTGATTAAAGCTCGCTTGTCCCTTCTATTTTTGTCAAACTTGCTAGAAAACTTCACTTTTGCTGCCGCGGCAGCATCTTGTTCTGTAGATGGAAGCAGTCTCATTCCGAGGCCTCTTCTCCGAGAAGCAGCCTCCTCTTCAGCTACTCTTTTCTTTTGACTCTGAGAAAAGAGAAAGGCAAGACAAGTCAATACTGAACAATGGCATCATTATAAGAAATAAAATTTGGAATGATCAGAAAGGAAAAGGAAATTAGGGGAAAAAAACTGAACAACTAAGATTACATACTCTAAGTTGCGCCCGGAGACTCTTGTTGAGAGAGTAGTCATCTGAATGTCTGGAATCGGATAGTCGCTGCAGACGCACAAGTACTGGTTCGGCTTCCTTCTTTTTCTTCAGATCTTTTTCCTGGTGTTCAAGACGATAAAATGGATCTGCAAGCTTGCCTCTTTCTGTAAAAGAGTTTAAAATAAAAGTAGTTAAATAGCATTCACATTTGTTATAAGAACTGGGATCTCAGTGCAGGGAGAAAAGCCATTAGAACCCCGAGTCTAATTGCACTCTTTCCCTCTTGCAACATGTTTATAAATTTCAAGCCAACTAGAGCAAGGTATAGGTAATGAATAAAGATTAAAATCTCTAAGCATAATTTCCTTCCCATTACAAACCTTCATCAGCAGGAAATTCAAGTGTTTCTGCATCCTCCACATCAAAATCCTCCGTTTTCTTCTGGGCCCCGCTGATAATGACATACTCACAGTTCTTTGGATCAGTTTGGATGACAATCTCATGCCTACAGCATGCAGACTTCATGGTAAAGCTCCATATCTGAAGGAACCAAGAAACAGTAGTTTTAAAATGATCAACAGGAAATGGGTTGAGCAAGAAAATTAATTGAAGCTTTAAAAGAACATGATGCGCCCAGTGTGTGCATGTGTGTGTGAGAGAGAGAGAGAGAGTTATGCTTATCATATGCAACATACCTTCGTAGAATAGTAATTTCCAACTTGCTTTTTCTCTGCATTGAACCGAACTCCCTTTGCAATCATAGAATTGCATCCTCCACACCATATATTAAAAGGCATTTCAAACCTGAAAGAGGCATAATCCAAAATTAAGGAAAATTTGAGTCAACAGCGTATCCCAGTAAAACCAAATTAAGCTTTGATGGGGAAAAAGCCATTCAAGGACCAGCTTCTGTATCTTATTTATGCATCAACAAGTGTTGAAGTAATAGAGAAGTTTAATAATGTGGATGAACAGGTTCCAACATATAATAAAAAATATTGATCCATTTTCAATCATAATTCATAATCAACCGATCACTAGAATATACTCACAATTCCTTTTGTAATTTAGTGAATAACTTTCTTTCTAAACAATGCAACTATGAAATTCAATTATCCAGAAGAAACTAAATGGTATTCTGGTGTAAGTATATCCATTATCAAGGACAGACATCAATGACTAAGATGTTTATCAACTGCATTGTTTCATCTTCCAGCCTCGAGAACTTGTTAAGACCACTCTGTAAATAAGAATAATAGACAGCAAGAATGGCAATATCGTAGCTGCTAGATACAGTTACTGCAATTCATTACCTTATAATCAATATGCCCTGATCTAATTTTCTTGCTCTCTCCCTCAAGGCATGCTGACCATGAAACTTGTTCAGAGAACCCTGAAAAGGAAAAACAGGTGTAAGCCTCCTGATATGATACTATTCTGGACGAAAGCAAAACAAGTCCTATAAGTAAACATACCTGACTTGGGTCCCATTCTGGAGGGTAGTAAAAGTTGTCAGCTCTAGCAGCCGCAAGTGAAGACTGTAGAAATCAAAACAATGTGAGTTTAGTGTATATACTATGGACAAATCATCTCTCAATTAACAATGCCAATAAAGCATGCAGGTAGCAAGCCTTTATAGTCTCTATTCTTTTGTTAGGGATTAAACAGGGATTGATAATAGAACGGAAATTTTCATGCTCATAAATCCATAAACAATCATCTGCACTTCATATCAAACAGAAGGTAAAATTTCAAAGCTTCTCTTAAAAAGAATTCCGTCCAAAAATAGTTGAAACAGCTTTCAGAGCTCATTACATAGATTTCAACTGAAACTTCCTTACATACTCAATGTCATTGCAAACGGAAAATAAATCATAATCCAGCCTTTTCATTATTGATCCCTTTTGCTTTTTGTAAAACCATTATTATCTTAATCTATAATAATGGCATAACTCCACCAGTAGCACACATGATTTACAAAATAACAAGATTCACAGATGTAAAAAGATTCACAAGACAGTTAACGATTATCAATTACAGAACCCCACACCACAACACATGCCCGACGGGGTGGGGTGGGGGGGACTGAAACCCCCTTCCAATCTAAGGAAATTAAATTCATAACGAGTTCTTCCATTTCCTCAAACTGCTATTTTCGCCGCACCAAAATAAATCAAATAAGTTAAAATTCCAAAGCTACAACGAATATAAACCCTCTAATCAGCAAAAGAAGGCACGCAGATTAAACCAAAACCCTAATCCGCATGGAACGAACTAAAAAAATACGTACCATTTTTACTTATTCTTCTTCGAACTCGATGAATTCCTCAAAGATGCTGTCGTTCGAGAAAGGCCTCAAGATTCAGAAAGATTGATCGGAATAAATCAAATCACCGTCGGTACGAAGCCACCGCGATTCCCTTTGGTTCCGCAAAACGTGTCTTATGTTTCTGTCTGATATTTAACGTGTTCCATTTATTGTTCTTATATTTTAGATTTTAGATTTGATACTAAAGAAATCAATTGAAATATTTCAAACAAAAAAATAAGTCGGAGCAAATTCTAGAGCTAATAAAATGGGTTGGGCTTAATAAGCCAATCCATTTAACTCACATGTTGGGCCCAAAAAAAGTTCTTGACCCGCTTTGCCTAGCCTCTTCTTTTTTTTCTCCTTTTTTTTTTCTTGGTCAAAGATTTTGCCTACCTTATCACGTAAAGAAACTTAGACTCAAAAGTATTTTACTATTATAGGTCAGCTTAACCTCTCTCCTAAAATTTTCTTAGAAAAAAAAAGTATTTTACTAATGTCGGGGAGATTTTTTTGAAAAGTAAAAGTATTGATCAATTTTTTTTCATAACTAACACACTCATTATATCTTCCACAGAGAGAGGTTGAAATATCAAAACAGGCTTGTAAAGAAGGAAAGGTTTGTGAAAAGTTTATATTTAAAAATTGTATTGACATTAGGACTTAAATTTAAGTATTGATACTTTTTATGTATAAAAATATATTAGGTCTTGCTAATAAATTAAACTTTTAAATTAAACGTTGACTTTTCACTTATCAGTTATTTATTCTATATAAAATATAACAACGTAAGACAAGTTATAGGTGCATGCGAGTCTTCAATAGCTAGCTGGCCTCAGCTAGCTATTTAGCAATGGATTGTAATTAATACCGGTCTAGGATTACTATTTTCATGAAGTTAATAAAAGTCAGGTACGTTATTTATTTATTTGTTTTTTCCGGAAAGATACCTATATTAAAACTGCAAACAGGTACCATATCTAGATAAAAGTAAAGCCAGATCCAATACAATAAAATACATCCAAGACAAAGACAAAAACAGTCAAATCACCATACATAAAAAATTTAGAAGAAGAAGTAGAATCATGGACAAAGCAGCCTCCTCAATATCCAGGATTAGAAGTGATAAGGAAGAAGGTGATGGTTGTAAAACCCACCCAAAAGGGCACACCTCCTTATAAGCATAAGTTGCGATAAGAGCAGTTGTACAAGTACCTCATATTGGGGTTAAGAACACAAAAAACCCAACCTCAGACGGAAAAAGACCCATGATGTCCAGAAGAAAACTTCTGCTTCTCTGTTCAATCAGATTCAGTGACCTTGACCGCATACCAAGCAATGCCTCTTTAGATCTATCTCCAAAAACGTAGATCCGAACTACCAAGTGATAATCAGATCTAATAACGTTCAAACAGTCATCCAACCAAGAGGATTTGAATGTAAATCTTACAAATATGCTTATTTCCTAAAACAAAAACACCACCACAAAACCCAATACCACAGAAAAGAAGCAAAAAAATAGATAAATCTCACCTCCACATATCAGATCTGGAGGAGGAAAGGAAAGGACTTACCATAAGGACGAGAGAAAGCCACATTTGACAGAACTCTGAGGGAGAATACCATAGATCAAAGATCTGGATCCAAAACATCAAGACCGCAGATTAAAGATATGGATTTGTAACAACCACTCGAAGTCGTCTGTGGCACTAAAGCGGTGGTCGCCGTCGGATTGTTTGTAAGGTACAAGCCGCTGGCGAGGGAGCATAAGATGAGAGAGGGGAAGTGCAGAGAGAAGAGAGGTTGGAGAAAATAGGGAAGAGAAAAGTTGTATCCTCAGGTACGTTATTTATGAGAACCTATAATTCATATTGAAGATAAAAATAAATGAGTTTGAGTTTACAATTGTTAGACATTGGAATTAAAAAATACATGAAATGTATTATTGTGTGTGTGTGTGTATATATATTTCCTATTTTAACATTATGCATGTGGTTCAAAACTTATTCATAACTGACGTAAATATGCACCACAATTTTTGGTCAGACTACAATATGTTTGATACTTTGCCCCATATTTTTTTTTAACCTTTTGACGTATAATTAAGTGATTTTTTTGGGAATAATGGTAATATAAGATATATATGTATAAAAAAATGTATGTACTAAATTGTGCCAATCAAAATCATGTTAGTGAGATGTGTGTAATTGTGAAACGAATGGAAACCAAGTATATTTAGATTAAAGTATATTTTTAATCTTTTAAATTTACATGAGGCATACTTTTGATCCCTTTACTTTGTAAAATATACTTTTAGTCTTAAAATTTTAACATCGTTAATGTTGCTAACAGAAAAAGCTGACGAAGCGAACTCAAGTGATGACTAATAGCATTTAATTACACAAATTTTATATATTTTTCAATTTACCCTTATTTTAAATTTAAGTTTAATAGCATTTAATTACACGATCATCATTTAAATTTACATAATTATCACTTGAGTTTGCATTTTCTGTTATCAAAATTAACGGTGTTAGAATTATAGGATTAAAAGTATACTTGATAAAGTTAAGGAATCAAAAGTATACCTCATATAAACTTAAAAGACTAAAAGTATACTTTAACCTTAAATTTATGTAATCCTTGATTAAATCATTTCTCACTCTCCAGCCCAATAATTGTTTATGTTTTGAAACCCCCACGCCTTGCTTTTGCAATACGTTTTTGTTTGGAATCATTTCCAGATGCCTCAAAACTGTTTTTTTTTAAAAAATATAAATTGAGATAAATTTCCTCTAATATATTTATCTTATATATTATAAATTACGATTAAAAAACTAATTTTAAAGGCTGAAATCACTATTTCACACAAACACAAAATGATGAGAGAATGGGTACGATACGAGAGTGAAGTAATAGCGCGAAGTAGAAGTTCAAAGGGCTTAAAGGGTGAATCCAACTTACACGCAAGACCTATATCATTGTGTTTTGCATGGGTTGTTTTGTTTATTCTAAATTTTCTTTATGTTTTATTCTTTAAAGAAATTTAACAATTATTTTTTTAGATAAATAAAAAAAATCCATTTATAGAGAGTATTTGTAGAATTTAACTATAAATCCTTATGTTTTACTCTCTCCTCTCCTAAATATATACTCCCTCTGGTCTTAAATATAAAATAAAATTAATTTTTTTTGGAAAGACTAAAAAAGCTAAGTAAGTTATTTTAAAGTATTTGTATTTGTATTCTTTCCCCCTCCAAACTAATTAGTTTCACTAATAAACTCATCTATAATATAAAGATACATAACATATAATATGATTAGGTTACTTATTTAGCTTTCTTAATCCCTTAAAAAAAATCAACTCTATCTTAAGTATATTTAGGACCAGAGGGAGTAACATATTTGAAAAGTTAGTTGTAGCCATTAATATAATACATATTTTTTTATATTTATCAATCTTTTTTTAATTTAACCTTATTAATACTCTTTCAACAATAATCAAGGAAGATAGGGAAATAAGAAATATTAGAGAAAATAGCTAGAGTATGTTAGAAAGCATACATATTAACTAACTTCATTAATCTAATCAAATTAGGTAAATATATTTTACATTAAAGGTACGATAGTGTAACTATAAAATCATAATGATAAAACTCCTTCTTTAACTTGAACGCATGTTTTTCATTATTTAGATGACAACCCCACTCTCATTGTGGTTAGTTCTTAATCCACCAAGGTATTTTCCAATACTTTATATTACATTTGTTATATTTCGTATATTAACTAAAGTGCGCACCTATGTATTTATATAATCAGTTGACTTATAAACATTATGATTTCCAACATTTCATAATATTTATAAAGTTATACTTAATATACATTTCAAAATCCAAAATCATGGGCCTCTAATCAAGTTGATATTGTGTGCCTCTCTGAGTTCATAATTTTTTTTCAATATCTATTTCCAAGGAAGTGTCCTTGGGAAATGGTCTTCAACCCTATATATACATATATGATTCCCCATACATGCTAGCTTTTTCTCTCTCTATTATCACCAACCTTTTGCCTTGTTTCTTTTCTTATTAATAGCAGCATGGCTTCCAAATTCTCTCACTTAAATATTCTTCTCCTACTTTTATGGCTAACCTTACTCTTATTAACCTTCCATAGTCACTACTTCTTCAACACCAACCATGAACAAATCACAGAAGTCACCACTTTGCCCTCTCTTCATCATCATCACTCTTTGATATTCAGGCGAAGAGGCAAAAGAAAGACTCTGGCCATCAACTTTGACTTCTTTCCAATTCTCAAGAACCACCACCGCCACCACCTGTCAGAGACTGATCCGGCGGGAACAGAGATCGATCCGCGTTATGATGACGAAAAGCGTTTGGTACCGACAGGTCCAGACCGATCACACCATCCTTGAGCCTTGAGAGATGATGATGAGCAGTGAAGAAAGGAAGAAAAGGAGAATATAATAATTGGTGGAAGTTAATTATGAAATAAATCTTATAACATAGTGCTCTTGATTTCTCTTTTTCTTATTTTATAGGTTTTTTGCTTATGAGACTCTAAAAATTATATTTTATGTACTCTCTCTAACCTTTATTATAAAGCACCAACCAACAAGTGTATTTGGTCATTTTTATAAGACACTTACTTATTTCCGAAGAACATTAAATTTTTTTTCATGTATATCCATAATTAATAATGGTAGTAAGTCAGAGTAATAATTAATATGATATTAGAGTTTAATGCAATTAATATGGATAATATTGAAAATTACTTAAATTTTAGGACAAATTTAATGACTTTAAATGCTTTTCTTAGTTTATAGAATTGTTAGTTTGTGTCTTATAATAATGACCAGAAGGAATACCTAGCTAGCTAGTTATCATGTGTGTATGATGATATTTTAGCAACCATAAGTCAACTAATAAATTTCGAGATGGTGAAAAAAATTACTCACTTCAGTCTTTAATATAAAATATATTTACCTAATTTGAATAAATTAAGAAAATTAGTTTAATTTAGTTAGTCAATATGACATGTATTTTCTAAAAGACTCTAACCATTTTTCCTAATTCCCTCTTTCACTCTCTTCCTTGATTATTGTTAGGGGCCATTAATATGGATAACTTTAGAAAAAGATTGACAAATATAAAAAATTATGTATTTATAATCAGCAACTCCTTAAATATGTATGTTTTATATTAAGGACAAGTTAAATTTCATAGAAACATATACATATAATCATTTTTATATTTAAATTCTGATAGTGATCCTCTTTTTTTTTGGGATAATGATAGTTTTCTTTTTGTCAGAATTTGGATAATGATAATGATAATGATCCTTTTGATTCTTTGATTATGTAAGGTTGCACAAATAGCAAATTTGCTAGGGCTAATACAACTGTGGTTAATTGTCTGTTTTAGGATTTAAATTTGTGAGTACGTTAAGTGTTATCTCTCAATTCCGGTTGAAAGTTACTTACACAACTTTGGACCGGAGACAATATATGCATTAATCAAGCACTAATACAAACTTTGGACCGGAGACAATATATGCATTAATCAAGCACTAATACAACTGTGGTTACTCCTCTTGTTCTTTATAAGGCCGTAATAAAAGTTTTTCTATAAGGCCGTGATAGAAGTTTTTTTAAATTATATTTATAAGTTAGATCATTAAATTCTTTCACTAATAGATAATTTTGCTATTTACTTATTATTATGTAGACTTTGTATTCTTAGAATAAAGTATTCTACATTAAATATGGGTAAAGTTAGAAAGTTATTAAGTTTAAGGCAAAGTTAATATGATGTATTAAGGTTTTCTTGGCTTTAGGTAAAATATGTTGAAAGGGCACTTGCAAATGGGTTAAGAGGAGTAATCTTTCAAATCTATTATATATAAGTTAATCACTTTAACAATTCAATTGAAACTAAGAAATTACAGTTAATTTATTAAATTTATCTTAAATATTTTTAACAAGATCAATTTTACCCATTTTAAACTTCATTAGCATATAGAGAGAAAAATATTCAGGGAAATACTTTTACGTACAATGGTAAAATTGATAAATAAGCCTTACCGTATATTTGGATAAATTGAAAAGTGAGGAGAAAATAAAATGGAGGAAATACTGTGAAACAAAACCTCCCAAGATAGTAAAAAAATTACCATTTTAGAAGTTTTTCCTCTTGATATCTTTTCCTCCCTAATTTGCTTTCCATCTAAACAAAGAGTTAATTACTATTCAAGTAGGCCTTTTCATCCTTGTTATAAGGCACCAACTAACAATTCTCATGTTTTATCTCATTAGGTAGGGCTAATTATATGGATCTCATGAAGTCACTGTACTTATTAGAAACTAGATTTTTGAATAGATTATTAACCAAAAGATTTTATTTTATAATTTCATTAAGTGTTTTCTTTGGTCTTTCTTTACCTCTTTTCAGATAATGAGGCCTTTCTAGCATCATTCGGCCTACCCAACCTCTCTAATGGGTTTCACCAATGTCTTCGCCCTCTTTGGCAAAAATCCTCATGTGCCTCCTCTTCTTTTAAATAAGTGAGACACACATGTGCTTTAAATTTGACAAGGGTTAAGATGCAAAAATGCACATGTGCTTTATCTCGAGGAGCATCCAATACTAAATGTTTTTTTTTTAGGTGTAAAAATATACATGTGGTTGCAAATTAAGTGCAAAAATCGTTTGACCGTTAAGTTTGACTTTGTGGCTTTCAAATGTACAAAAATACAAATGTGGTTTGGTAAAAAAAGCATCAAACATTAAGTATTTTTTTAAAAGGAAAAAAAAATTTGGTTCAATTTGTTAGATCAAAAAATTAAAATTATTTTAAATTAAATATATTATTTATAATATCAAATTTCAAATGCATAAATACTTATTTATTAATTATTACTTAGAAAATTCAATAAGGATGTTTTTTAAAAAAATATGGAAATAAAAAATTTGGCTTTCCAGAAATTATGCCTAGTGAAATAATAATTTTCGTTTAATTGAAATAAAATTATTAAATTAAAAAGAAACTTGGTGTTGGGTGCTCTTTTTACCACCAAATCACATGTGTATTTTTATACATTTGAAAGCCACAAAGTCAAACTTTACGGTCAAAGTCAAGTTTAACAGTCAAACGATATTTTTGCACCTAATTTATAACCATGTGTGTATTTTTATATGTAAAAAATAATAATTGGTGTTGGACGCTCCTCGAAATAAAGTACATGTCTATTTTTGCAACTTAACCCATTTGACAATTCTGAGAGCCTACCCTCTATCACAAAAAATAATAGGGAACTTTCCTCTCTCTCTCTTTTTTTTTTTCATTCTCTCATTATTGTTCTTCTTTCCTATTTTATTTCCTTTCCTTTTTCTTTTTTCTTTGCATAAAATAGGAAATAGATCAAATTTGGACATATCTCCACATAAGAAAGGAGCTCAAAACATAAAAAACATATCCATCAATTTTACCATCATATACACTTATGGGATGACTTATCCTCTCAATAAGTATATATGAAGAGAAAATGGAGACAATTAAAGTTAAAATTTCAACAATATCATGAGAGCTATGTAGAATGTATAATGGCAGGCTTAAGTAGTGCACTATTGGTAAAACCATTAGTAAAAGATCAGATAGCCTTTTCCATAAGTCAACGAATCACTTCTGCGAATGCATGTAGCTCGCCGTGTCTCGTCTCTATATGTGTTTGTAATCTTATGTTTGCTCATCATTAACCTATCAAGTATACTATTCCGATACTTATTATAAGACACGTCTTTTTTTATTTTTTATACAATACTTCCTCCAATCTTAGTTATAAGATCTAGTTGACTTTTTTTAGAGAAATTAAGGAAGTTAATTAAATTACTTTAAAGTATTTTTATTTTTATTTTTTCTTCTAAATTAATTAGTTTGACTAATAAACTAATATATAATTTAAGAATACACAACATATGAAATAATTAAGTAACTTCTTTAGTTTCCTTAATTTCCCAAAAAAAAGTTAATTAGGTCTTATAATTAGGATCGGAGTTAGTACATCTTATTATAAGGAATGAATATAATGATCCTTATTTATAAGTCATTAAACAGGACATTAATTACAACTTTTTCTTGAAAATTGTCCTTATTCATAAATAACAAACTATGCAATTTATTTTTCAAGCTCTAGTTTAAATTATGTAATATTTGACTATAAAAATATGGGGGGAAAAAATGCTAGCTTGTTTGGAATCATGTTTAGGGTAGTCAAAAAAATCTATTCACATAAATTAAGTTAAAACTCTTCTCACATACCATAAATCACGATTAAAAAGTTACTTTTAAATGTTCTAATCGCTATTCACATAAATTGAGACAAATGCTCTAATGCAAAGTCCCTTTATCTAAGAGTGGTGGTGGGTTGGGTCACTCACACGCCCAGTTTAGCTCCTTCCCAACTGAAACAACAACAAAAAAGATGGTGTGATGCAAAATATCCATACCAAATAAAAAAATCCCATCTTTTTGTAGCCAAAATTCGATTTGACCAAAGGCACAAAAATGAAAGAAATTAGGGTTAAGTTTCATTTTTATCCCTGAAGTACACGCCCAGGAGCAATTTTACCCCTTAAGTTTCCGGAGGAGCAATGTTGCCCTTGAAGTATGAAAAGGGAGCAATGTTGCCCTTCCGTTAGGTCAACTAACGGTCAACGTTCGTTGACCGTTAGTTGACCGTTAGGGTTTTTAACGGAGGAGCAACATTGCTTCGTTTTGATACTTCAGGGGCAACATTGCTCCTCCGGAAACTTAAAGGGCAAAATTGCTCCTAGACGCGTACTTCAGAGACAAAATTAGTACTTAATCTTTTTTTTTTTAATGTCATTAGTTATTTTACAAAGATGATATTTCGGGTTAATAGTTAAAGTAAATGGAAATGAGACACAAATTCCAAAGAGAGTGAGAAAGATAAATATTGTCTATACAGAGTATGTTATGTTAGGATCCGGCTGAGGTCCTCTTCGGCCTCCCATCCACTGCCGTTCTCTTTTTTAATACTGCGTCGTTTTGACGTAAAATATACCTGATCCCTCTTTTTTGTTTAATATTAAGGATACAAAAAAGAGATTTCAGGATACTGACGGGTACTGAAAAAATATTGATAGGTACTTCATGATCTTGAAAAATTATTTTAGGATGTTGAAAAAATATTTCAGGATATTGACAGGTACTAAAAAGATATTTCAGCACTACTAGAAAGAATGAGAATAGTGACGAAATTTGCGACGGAATTTAATCCGTCGCAAATTTCATCATTTTGCGACGGAATACGAATTCCGTCGCAAATTTGCGACGGAATTAGTATTCCGTCGCAAATTTGCAACGGAACTCTTATTTCGTCGCAAAATGGCAGCCAAGAAGGCCGCCATTTTCATTACCCATGCGACGGACTAGGATTCCATCGCAAAAAATTGCGACGGAATACTAATTCCGTCGCAAAACGGCGGCCTAAAAGGGCCGCCGTTCGCTCCGTTTTGCGACGGAAAAGCTTTTCCGTCGCAAATAAATGCTTTTTGCGACGGAAAAGCTTTTCCGTCGCAAAAAGTTGTTGCCTTTTTGCGACGGAATTGGGTTTCCGTCGCAAAAAGCAAATTTGCGACGGAAATGCTTTTCCGTCGCAATTTACGTTTTAACCCCCCCCCCCCCCCCCCGCGACAGCTCGTTCCAGCTTCTTCTTCTTCTTCATAATTCTCCCACAGCTCCGCCGCCCCTGCAATCATCCCCCAAGCTCCGCCGCCCCTGCAATCATCCCCCAAGCTCCGCCGCCCCCTCATCCCTCCACCCAGCTCCCCAGCCCGCAGCTCCCCCCTCCCCTCTCCCCCAGCTCCCCAACCCCTAACCCCAAGCTCCGCCCCAACTTTCCTTTCCCCAAGCTCCCGCCGGCCTTCCCCTCACCCCCAGCTCCGCCGGCAGCTCCCCCCACCCCTAGCTCCCGCGGCTCCCCTTTCCCCCTTCGCCCCCAGCTCGGTCCGGCAGGGCAGGCGTGGGTTTTTTTTTTTAAATTTTCGGCCATCTTTTTTTTTTCTATTTGATATTTGACATTATTAAGCACAGTTAGCTTATCTTCCATTTTGTGTATTTTTGTGTTCCAGTCAGTGATTTTCTGGGAGTATCTCCACCTCCTCTTCCCTTACTAGTTACCGTCTGCACCTCTATTCCAAGTAAGCTTCCTCTCTTATTTCTTTTGATTGCACTACCGTTTTTTTAATATTTATTATTTTCTTGAGTATTATTTTTATTTGTAATAAAATGATATGAAAAGTATTATTGGTTCTCCTGAGTGAAATTTCTACATGACATATCTTTTTTAATATTTTGTGTTATTCCTTTACTGTTGATTAAATTATTTATCATTGGTTATGAATGTTGATTTGTGAGTATGTGTAAGAATATTAATGTTGCATTATTTTTTTATAGTCTCTTTTGTATGATGAAAAAATTGTGTGTTAAAATTATGATATTATTCATTACTGGTTATTATTGTACATAGTAGATATATGTATGTTGGCAGAAGATTATCAATTACATGAGTTTATTTATTTATTTTTTAATTGCAACTTTGGCTGAATTTATTAATTACATGAAGATCTTGATGTTCAATGTGTTTATTAATTTGGATTAAACTTATAGTTTTTCGTTCTCTTTTATAGGGATATATGATTTTCTTTTTTTTTTTTTAGTCAGAGAATATTTTTTCTTGTTTCATATAGAATGATCTTTTTTGTTATCATTTTTAATTTCACTTATATTTTATTCTAAGTACATTAAATATACCACATGACCTCTTATATTCCACACTTAGAAGCAAATTTTCTCCTATAGTTTCCTACATATCTGATAATTATATATAGATTGTTAAACTATTGTTCATCAATAAAGGGAAATTTTTTTTCTAAAAATTGGTTTCTAAAAACTTATAGGACCATTCATTTTCTAAACTCTATATATACAATATATATTGTGTTTTTATTAATTTATTTTACTTGTAATTTAAGTATTTAACACAATAAGTTTGTAAACCAATTGTAAGAAATGAGTAGTGACTTAGTTGACATATAAAATATTTGATTAATGGTAGAAGCTGTTTTTCCAACGTGATTTATAGTATACGAGGTAAATTTATGATTAGAGTTTTGCCTCGACTTGCATGCATGAATGTATTTTTTTTCCACCGTCAATTCAAACAAACCTATGAATGTAGGCATACCGGTGTGTACGCATGTATCCATAATGATATGTTAGTGTCGAATGATGTCACCACTTACGTCATACTACGAAATTGCCAGGGTGTAATTCACAAATTCAACTACTCCATTGGATGTATTCATGGCCCCGTCTATTTTTTTTTTTTTACAAAAAAAGATTTTGTTTTTAAAATTAAGAGGTTTAGAACCTTTTGCCGGCTTCCACTTCGTTTGTATCATGTCAATTAGTATTAGATAGTTAGGAAACATTTGAGATTTAGTTATTATTTTCTTGCATTATTAATAATTTTGATGGGGATGATATACTTAAAATAACAAGTCTAAGCTAGTCATTGTAAATTTGATGGTCCAAATCTATAAGTAGCTAGGATTGGATGATGCTTAATTAATTTATAATGCAACAAAGGAAGGAGCCAAAGAGGATGGTGAAATATTTTCCCCTCGGTTATGTTTAATTTGGAATTGTAAAAAGCAAAATGACAAATTATCAATTTTCTTTTTTGGGGTAAAAGAGAGGCATCAGCCATTGTATATTATTAGAATCAACTAGAAGGGAATTATCTCCCATACAATAATATTTCAAAAGCATAGATTTGAGTCCGTCACTTAAAAAAGCATTAGATAGGAGCCCCTCTTTAGCTTATTACCAAAATACCCTAAGGGGATTGAGATCTTAAATTTGAAAAACAAAATATTTGATACTACGTATAAGATAACTACGTTCATAAAGAGGGTCTATCTTCTTGGATTGAAACCTATTCGAGACAAAACTCACTACAGTATAAAAGTGACTACTATAATTAAACTTGCCATATTTTACACTTATCATAATATCTATAGGCAGTAAAAGACAATCCCTTTTAGGCTAATACTATAAAACAATAATAGCCACTATACTATATATATATAAGCTAAGGAATAAACAAACACATATGAAACAGAACAATTGTAAATCCTAATGGTAAAAATTATTCGCTTAAGAATTGAAAATAGCAATAAAAATTATTAGTAAAAATGAAAATTGAAAAAAAAGGATAAATTTCAAATCCAATTATAAATATTACTAAAAAGTATACATGGAAAAAAAATACCAATTGTACTTTAAAATTTCAAATCAATGATTTTCTTATTAAAATAATTTGTAAATTGATAAATTTTATACTAAATACTTATTCTGTTGAATTGACCACTTTTATATATTTGTGACATGTTGAGATGTTAATTAAGTTAGTAACTGAACTAGCTAGGAAATATGGATGGCAACCATGATAGAAGTTGGATGTACAATCGCCTAACTGAGAAAAGAGAACTAACTCTAGCATTCTTGGCGGGTTTGCAAGAGTTCATCAATTTTGCTCTGGCACATTCAAATAATTCAAGTAGGGAGATCAGATGTCCGTGTGTCAAATGTAGGTGTATAAGATTTGAAGATTTTGAGGAGGTCAAAATCCATTTGTGTAGAAGGGGATTCATAAAGGATTATGAGTGTTGGGAATATCATGGCGAAGTCCGACCGACACCGACACCTAGTGGTTATTACGGGGACAGTAGTCATCGAGACAACCTTAATCAATATGAGCAGTTGGTTATGGACGCTGCGGGACCGTCGATTGGCTGATATTTCGATCCTGTTACTCATGCTGAACCGTCATAAATGGGAGAGGAGACCGATACACATTCTCAACCATCATACATGGGAGAGGATCCTCATCCGGAAGCCAATAGGTTCTATAAAATGCTTCAAGAAGTGCAACGTCCGTTATGGGAAGGTTGTGAACACTTTGAAAATAGTGAATATTCATCGCTATCGACTACCCTAGCAACACTAAGCTTGAAGACTGATCACCATATGAGTGAGAGGAATTACAACGAAATGATGCAGATCATAAGCAAGGTTGTTCCCAACGACAGTAATTTGCCGAAGGATTTTTACCAAGCGGAAAAAAAGGTGAAAGAGCTTGGGCTTGGATGTAAAAAAATTCATTGCTGCCCTAGGGGATGCATGTTGTATTACAAGGACGATGCTGAGCTGACCAATTGTAGATTCTGTGGCCATGACAGATATAAAGTTGTGAGGAAAGGAAGGAAAATGACCCGTCAAATGTTAAGCAAGATGCACTACTTTCCTCTGGTGCCCAGACTTCAGAGATTGTATGCTTCAGAACAAACAGCTGCTCACATGAGATGGCATCGGGAGCATCACAGGGATGAAAATTTTGTGACGCATCCTTCGGATGCCGAAGCTTGGCGTAAATTTGACGAGGCGAATCCTTTCTTTGCTATGGATCCCCGTAATGTCCGTCTTGGTCTATGTTCGGATGGGTTCGCTCCTTTTGATAAAACGGGCAGGAATTATTCCTGTTGGCCTGTCATTGTGACACCGTACAACCTCCCACCTTCTATGTGCATGAGAAGAGAGTTTTTGTTCCTGAACGCGTTAATCCCTGGGCCATCCAACCCAAAAAAGAAGATAGATGTGTACCTCAGGCCTTTGATAGACGAGTTGAAGATGTTGTGGAGTGAAGGGGTTCTTACGTATGATATCTCATTGAGTCAGAATTTCACAATGCGTGCTGCCTTAATGTGGACGATAAATGATTTCCCTGCATATGGGATGTTGAGTGGGTGGCAAACGTCGGGAAAGCTTGCATGCCCGGTATGTCTTGAACAGAATACGGGTTATAGCTTGCAACACAGTCACAAGGTCTGTTGGTTTGACAGGCACCGGCGATTCCTACCTCCCGATCATCCGTACAGGACAAATAGAAAAGACTTCACGCGGAATGTTGTCGAACGAGCAGATCAACCTCTTCGTTTAAGTGGCCAAGAAATATGGGATAGGGTCAAGTACATTCCAAGTATCGAAGAGGGGGCTGCTTCTAGCGAACCTGAGGGATATGGTGTTGATCATCATTGGAACAAACGCAGCATCTTCTGGGAACTACCATACTGGAAAGATCAACTGTTAAGACACAACCTCGATGTCATGCATATTGAGCGGAATGTGTTTGACAATATTTTGTACACCGTGATGGACACCAAGGGCAAGACGAAGGACACAGTCAATGCAAGACTGGACATACAAGAGATTTGCAGAAGGCCTGCTTTACATTTGGTGCAGGATGCCAGGGGACGGATTTCCAAACCTAAAGCACCATACACATTAAACAAACAGCAGAATTCAGAATTGTTGCAATGGGTAAAAGAATTGAAACTCCCGGACGGTTATGCGTCAAACCTGAAAAGATGTGTCAACATGCACGAGGGGAAGTTCTTCGGGATGAAGAGTCATGATTGTCATGTTTTCTTCCAGAGATTGTTGCCTTGGGCCTTCAAAGCACTACCGAAGGAAGTATGGTCTATTCTAACAGACTTTTCTGTGTTCTTTAGAGAAATTTGTGCTTCAGAGCTTAATGTTGAAAAGTTACGGATCCTGGAGGCGAGTATGCCCATAACGCTATGCAAGTTAGAGACGGTGTTTCCTCCTACCTTTTTTGACTCAATGGAACATTTGCCCGTTCACTTGGCTTACGAAGCAATGGTAGGAGGCCCGCAACAATATAGATGGATGTATCCGTTTGAGAGGTAATATATATGTCTTTCGATCTGTTATTAATTAAAAAACATGGTACTTTAGTTTATAAATACCCTATGATATTCTATTGTAGGTTTTTACGCACACTTAAGCAGAAGATCAAAAATCCAACCCACGTTGAAGGATCTATCGTTGAAGCATATCTAGTCGAAGAGGCCGCTAAATTTTCGTCATACTATCATCCCCCTGAAATGATGTCAAGATGGAGAAGGGTACCTCGCAACGATGCCGGTGATACAAGGGATCAAAAATCAATATTTAATTATCCAGGGCGAGTCGTGGGAAAACATTGGAAATCAACTCTTGACGGAAGAGATAAGCAAGTAGCGGAGTGGTACATTCTAAACAACTGTGAAGAAGTCGCCGAGTACTTAAAGTAAAATTTTTGTTTTTTCATTTTACTATTACGATAAGTATTAAAGTATCAACTTCATATATATATATATCTTTTTGCAGTTACTTTTCTAATTGGGTCCGATCGGAAAATCCTTCAATGTCGGTGTCCCAGGTTGATCAATTCACGAACTCTGAGTTTCCAAAATGGTTTCGAACCTATTTCGCGAAACATCGAGAAGATCCCAATGAAGTTGCGTGGAGTTTATCTTATGGAGCTCCAATTAGTGTTACTCAATGCAGCAAATATATAATCAATGGGTATCGGTTTTCAACTGTTGACACAGATGCAGGTACACAATGTTGCAATTACGGTGTATGTTGTCGAGGTGACCAAGTTGACGGGGTGGAGACTGTCTACTACGGGAAGTTACGTGACATAATTCAATTGAAATATCCGTGAGACAATGTGGTGACCCTTTTTAAGTGTGAGTGGTTGGATAACAGTCCGCGTGGGACAAAAATGGACAAGCATGGAAATATTGAGATCCACTGGACAAGGAGATATGCGGTTGGTTATGACCCATTCATCCTTGCTCAACAGGCAGAACAAGTTTACTATACATTATATCCCACATCCCGCTAAGGGTGGAGGGGGGTTATTAAAACCAAAGCACGAAATATCATACCGAAGTCGAAAGAGTCGGATTCAAATGACGGTATGGCTGAACCGTTCCAAGCTGATGTGGAACATCTACTGCCCATAAACATCGAAGACAACGAAATACCAAGCAATCTCTTTGATTCAGCTGCGGATTTAGAATTGATTCCTATACAAATTGATGGTGAGGAATCAGACGATGAGGCAGAATTGATTTACTCTGACAGTGAATCTGAGTTCGACGACTATGAGACTTCAGAGGAAGACGAGCAAGCAGAAGTCGATGAACAGGAATCGTCCGGTTGAGATTTGTTAGTTCTTTGTTTTTGACGATCTGTTATACTACATACTTTGTTACTTCACTACTGTAATCAACCCTAAATATCTTTGTAGTTTTTTTTTTAATTCTTTGACCTAATGTCTATAAGTGTTCAAAGATGGAGCATCAAGGAGGATCTTCAGGTAGTGGGCGTGGTGGTGGTCGATCCCGGCCCCGTCCTATCAGAGGGGGTAGGCCGTCGTCATCTGCCCCTTCTGTAGGCAGAGGGCGGGGCGGATTTGCAGAGGTGCCACCGTTTAACATGGCATCGTCACCGTCGGGCTATTTGGCATCTTCACCGTCGCTGTATACGTCGTCATCGCCTTCTACCCCCACTGATCCGCAACAAATGGGACAACAGGTTTACTAGCCTAATTCTGATTGATTTACATATGTTTAGTTTCATGAAACCATCTATGTACAAACATCTTTAATATTTCACATTCCTTGCTTAGCACACCCCCTCGCCTCAAAGCCACGTCGGGGAAGAAGGTAGTTCCTCCAATACACCGATCTGGGGCACAACAGATCCTGAGACAGGGATGCTTTGGATCTGTCCTGACAACGAGTAGTAAGTCATGCTAAGTTACCAGTAATGTTACTAATCCCTTCTATAATTGGTTTGTATGCTAATAATATTTGCATGATGTCCTCTGTCTTTAGCTTTGTGCCTCATGATCCGGTGATGGCTTTCATCTCGGACCAATTATTCCGTAACTACAATCAAGCTTGGACCAGCTAGACAGCGATTCCTACGGAAAATCGAGATGCTTGGTTCGATGAGTTTATGGTAAGTTATTTTTTTATGATTATTAATTAAGTACTTTTACAAATTATCGCACTAATTGTTCGTTGTTGATTTTCAGAGGAAGCATATGTCGTTGCCTGAACATCGTGAAGCTCTGAGGAAATCTTATAACGCCAGGGCAGCCCGGTGGTTGTCTCAAAGGCTTTATAACTTGAGAGAGGGAAGAGGCAGGAGAAATTGGCTTCCACAGGACACTGCAAACGAATTACTTGACAATTGGGCCACCAATGAAAAGTTTCAAGAGAAGCGTGCGAAAAATAAGCAAAATAGGGCCAAAATGGAAGGCCCGTCATATATTGGCGGCTCTATTTTGATGACTGAGTGGAGACAGAAACTTGTGAGTACACGTTATTTTATATTTAGGTATTCAATATTTTGTACTTTGAAGTAATTAAATATGATCATCATTTGCGTTTGCAGGCAGAGACTGGGGTTCCTCCAGAGTCGGTAGGTTGGGCTGCCTTTGAGCGGACCCATTCCCGGCAGTCTGAAGGAAGTGATGAGGGGGAATGGATTAACTCAAGGGCTCACACAGTAGCGGTTAGACATTTATTGCATTTATTACTTGTTTTATGCACCACAATATTTATTTCATTTTACATGTCTTATTTGTTATGTATTTTTGTCTTTGTAGGAAAATTATACGAAGCTGTCGCAGGAGAGAGACTCACAGCGTGAGACTGACCCCTCATCCTCTGTGTCCGATAATGATAGTCTGTTCTTTGAGGCTGTAGGTGGATTTGACAAGAAAGGGAGAGTCTTTGGATATGGTGCCGCTGCTAGCCGACTAAAGCCAACAAAGCGCTCCTCATCCGGCATTGAAGATGTTTCTGCAGGTAAACGTATTTGATATTGATAATTTCCATTCTCTTGTCCATTCAAATGAAGTCCAAATAATAAATGTACTTGATATTGTTTTTGCAGATGAGATGAAGAAGATGAAGGCTTTGACAGCACAGATGACTCAGGAACAGGAGCGGATGCTTGAAGAGCAAGAGAAGATGAGGCAGATGATGATTCAGGAACGAGAGATGATGGAGGAGCGGATGGCTAAGGAACGAGAGATGATGCAGGAGCAGATGAGGCGGATGCAAGAGGAGATGATGAGGCAGATGCAGCTTCAACTCAATTCCCTAATGAACAAGGGTTCGGGGTCGGCTCCTGGTAATGATGACCATGCTGGTGATGATGATGATGATCACAATGCTGCTGTTTAGACTACTGTTTAGAATTTGCCCTTTGTTACATTGTTAGACTACTTTTTAGTATTTGGTATTTGTTAGATTACTCTTAATGTGCGCTCCTTATGATTATTATTATATCCATGAATCACTATTTTTTGTAATCAATTTTTTAAAATTAAAAAGCAAAAATTTAAAAATAATTATTAGTTTTGCTAAGAAATTGTTTCTGTAACAAACGATCAAATATGGGGAAATTTACAAAATTTCAAGTTTGCTACGGAAAAATAAAAAAAATAAAAATAAATAAATAAAGGAAAAAATTAAAAATTAAAAAAAAATTTAAAAAAAAAAAGAATTTGCTACGGAAATAAATTCCGTAGCAAATTTGCTACGGAAAATTTTCCGTAGCAAATTTGAATTTTGCTATGGAAATAAATTCCGTAGCAAATTTGCTACGGAATTTATTTCCGTAGCAATTTTGCGACGGAAGAGAAATTCCGTCGCAAATTGCGACGGATTTTCCTTATCCGTCGCAAATTGCTACGAAGGATTTTGCTACGGAAAAATTCCGTAGCAAAATCCGTAGCAAAATGATTTTGCTACGGAAAAATCATATTTTTCCGTAGCAAAATGATTTTGCTACGGATTTTTCCGTAGCAAGATTTTGCTACGGATTTTGCTACGGAATTTTTCCGTAGCAAAATCCAAAATTTTTTGCAGTGCAGGATACTGACGGGGATACTAACTAGTACTAAAAAAATACTTCTTAATCTTGAAAAATTATTTTAGAATGTTGAAAAAATATTTCATAATCTTGAAAAATTATTTTAGAACATTGAAAAAATATTTCAGGGTACTGACAGATACTAAAAAGATATTTCAGGATACTGACTGGTACTAAAAAAAATACTTCGTGATCTTGAAAAATTATTTTATGAAAGGTTAAATACCAATTTTGCCCTTTAAGTTTCCGGAGGAGCAATGTTGCCCTTGAAGTATGAAAACGGAACAATGTTGCCCCTCCGTTAGGTCAACTAACGGTCAATGACCGTTGACCGTTAGTTGACCTAATGGAGGGGCAACATTGCTCTGTTTTCATACTTCAGGGGCAATATTGCTCCTCCAGAAACTTAAAGAGCAAAATTGTTCTTGGGTACGTACTTTAGGGGCAAAAATAGTATTTAACCTAAGAAATTAAACAACGGAATATATAAATGCGCATGTGCGAAGAAAACAAGTTGCTGTTATGTGGTGCATAATGAATGAAAGCATGATTATACGTCATTATGGAAATCTTGATCATAGATTTTAATGAATAGTTAAGTAATTAATACACAAATGACACACCTGCATGGAATAATTGGAATTGGATTGGGCATGAAAATGAACAATATTTCCTTAGCCCAGTGTTTGGATGGAGAGAAGATTATAGAAAAAAGAATACTATGAAGAAAAACTCCAAAAATATAGTAATTTTTCTTTTACTATTTTGGGAAATTATTTTCCCTTCGGAATCGGTTTCGGTATCTATCCAATGGATAAACACCATTTGTTCGTCCCATCTAGATTGTCCATATTTGAATTTTTTTATGCCTTTTATTTTCTTAAAAAAATAATGGGTAAAAAAACTAAAATAAAAATAATCTTTTAACTAATATTTTTTTTAAAGAAACGATTTTTATTAAAAAAATCACGTGTTTTAAAAAATAAAATATGAATCATCCAGATCACATCTGAATAGTCTAGATGGACTGAGAAAATAGTGTCTATCCTTTGAATAGAAACCAAAACTAGTTCCAAAACATAGCCTAAGTGTTCTCTTCATTTGAGTGGTGCTTTCTGATGTTCACAAGGCACTAAGTATTGGCATTATGCACGCCATTATCCCCACCTTGTAGCGCATGTAATCAACACACACATATATGAAATAAGCTACATGGACAACAGTAAGAAGTCGCCTTAGTGGCAATAACACTCATCATGTTTGGATGAGCTCTCAAGTTCAACACGGAAAATGCAATGCAGTCACTAGTCCTTTATCTAAAGGACTATTTGACTGATTTAGAAAGATTAAGAAAACTAAATAAATTACTTAATTATAGCAAATGCTATATGATCTCATTGAAATAGTTATGTATATCATTAGATTTTATATTATGTTATAAGTAAATTAGTTTGGAGGGAAATGATTAACATAAATATTTTAAAGTAATTTATTTAGCTTCCTTAGTTCTCAAATAACTCAACGGCTGCACGGGATCTTATAATGAGGACTGGATATTATATCAACTGTCATGTGTTTCTTTGGTAATCACCATGTTATAGGGTACCTATGAAAAGGGATTCCCATAAAAGTGTGCAATCCAAATTATCATGCTTTGTATGCTTTTAGATGAGACCTGAATCCTAAAGTATCCTGGAGCATATGGGCAAGAGGTAAGACTCGAGAAGCTCGGACTGTCCACTGGATTCTGACCTCATCTAATGATCTCTTCTATGGGCATGGTTTCAGTATGATAATTTTCAATTTATCGAACTTTCTAGGTTTTTCTAGTTGTCGATAGGTCTTTGATCTGGAATTTTTAGAGATGAAAGATTTTGTGCAATTCTTTTGAGGGTAATTACAGCTTCTGTTTGTATTGGAGACCATTGTGGAGGAATTTTTTTTTTAAAACATTTTTACACCGGTAATAGAGCCTTGATTTACCATTATATCATGTTCCCGTGACACTAACCAAACAAACCCTAGGTTGGTACAAGTCTTTTATGGTGTGTTTGGTTTGAAGGGAGAGGATGGGAGACTAATCTTAGAGGCTAATAGTAGTCTCTAAGATGGGAGACTAATTGTAGAGGCTAATATTAGTCTCAAAGATTAGTCTCCTATCCCTTCCCCTCTCCTTCCCTCAAACCAAAAACATCCCTAGTCTTATGCATTACACCGAGCCTAAAATAAATCATGCCTTATTTTAGACTCCATGGAATGCATAAGACTGCCATTTACTTATGGAAGCCTATTTAGACAAACCATTTTTTGCGATGGAGCGTTTTCCGTCGCAAACCATTTTTACGACGGAATTTGGTGTTTTGCGATGGAATTTTTCCATCGCAAAACAGTGATTTTTTTGTACTGCATGTTTTTCATTATTAGATGACAACCCCACTCTCATTGTGGTTAGTTCTTAATCCACCAACGTATTTTCCAATACTTTATACTACATTTGTTATATTTCGTATATTAACTAAAGTGCGCACCTATGTATTTATATAATCAGTTGACTTATAAATATTATGATTTCCAACATTTTAAAATATTTAGAAAGTTA
Source organism: Acacia crassicarpa (assembly GCA_034222035.1). NCBI lineage: Eukaryota > Viridiplantae > Streptophyta > Magnoliopsida > Fabales > Fabaceae > Acacia > Acacia crassicarpa. Next base: position 38,800,389 of record JAWXYG010000009.1, on the reverse strand, counting down.
CACTTAATATAAATTTCAAAATCTAAAATCATGGGCCTCTAATCAAGTTGATATTGTGCGCCTCTCTGAGTTCAAAAATAAATAAATAAATAAAAAATCAATCTTTATTTCCAATGAAGTGTCTTTGGGAAATGGTCTTCAACCCTATACCACTCTGGTCCTATTTATAAGTCCCTTTTAACCAAATCACACATACCAAGGAGAGGTAGGTAGCTCAATAATTATGGGGTAAAATTTCAACTTTACCCTCATTTATGATTGGGTACCTTTCAACTTTTTTTTCTCTCTCTATTTTTATTGGTACAAATATGGGCAAAATTGTCACAAGTTCATTTCTTTAGTCAAAAGGGACTTATAAATAGGACCAAATTTTTTTGGTCAAAAGGGACTTATAAATAGGACCAGAGTGGTATATACATACACGATTCCCCTTGCATGCTAGCTTTTTTCTCTCTCTATTATCACCAACCTTTTACCTTGTTTCTTTTCTTAATACCAGCATGGCTTTCAAATTCTCTCACTTAAATATTCTTCTCCTACTTTTATGGCTAACCTTACTCTTATTACTCTTGCATAGTCACTACTTCTTCAACACAACCCAGAAACAAATGACAGAAGTTTCCAATTTGCCCTCTCTTCATCATCATCATCACTCTTTGATATTCAGGCGAAGAGGCAGAAAGACTCTGGCCATCAAATTTGCCTTCTCTCCAATTCTCAAGAACCACCACCACCACCACCGGTTAGAGACTGATACGGTGGGAACAGAGATCGATCCGCGTTATGGTGTCGAAAAGCGCAAGGTCCCGACAGGTCCAAACCCATTACACCATTGATGGATATGGATGCTTGAGAGATGATGATGAGCAGTGAAGAAAGGAAGAAAAGGAGAATAATGGTTAGTGGAAGTTAATTATGAAATAAATCTTACAACCTAATGCTCTTGATTTCTCTTTTTCTTCTTTTATAGGTTTTTTGCTTATTCCTATATATGAGACCATAAAAATCATATTTTTATCTACCTAGCTAGCTAGTTACCGTGTGTATATGATATTTTAGCAACCATAAGTCAACTAATAAATTTCGAGATGGTGAAAACTGAAAACAAATGATCTTTAATATAAAACCGTATTTATCTAATTTGAATAGATTAAGAAAATTAGTTTAATTAGTTAATATGACATGTATTTTCTAAAATACCTTAATCATCTTTCTTAGTTTCTTCATTCACTCTCCTCCTTAATTATTGTTGAGGAAGCATTAATATAGGGAAATTTGGAAATGATTATAAATATGAAAACTATATCTTATGTTTAGAGTCAACAACTTCTTAAATATGTCTTATATTAAAAACCAGGAATAACAAATTCTCATAGCAGTTGAAAGCGAATAAGTTAAATCTCATAGGAGTATATACATGTAATCATTTTTATATTTAAATTTCGATAGGGATCCTCTCTTTTATGGATACTGATAGTTGTCTTTTTCCCAGAATTTGGATAATGATAATGATCCTTTTGATTCTTTTCATATGAACATTGCACAGATAACAAATTTGTTAGGACTGATACAACTGTTGTTAATTAATTGTCTATTTTAGGATTTAAATGTCATCCTTTTTACAATATGTTTTATATAATTTATTTTCGACCTGAAATAAGTACATAGATTTTTAAAATTATAAAATTATTTGTATATGATCAGCAATTCAAAAAAAAAAAATTTATTTACCCCTTCCAATCGAAAGTATAGGGCAAGTTCCAGAATAATAATAATAATAATAATAATTGGTTCTTAATATAAGTTGCAAGGAAAGTTATTAATTGCCATTTTCTAATTTTGATCATTATTTATTGGTTGTATTTATTAGACAACAAGAAAGAGGATGGACGTGAGACAAGGTTGAACAGAGGCAAAGTGTTTTTTCCTCCAATTTTATGACAAATTTTGATGAGTTAAGTGTTATTTCTCAATTCCGGTTGAAGGTTACTTATATTAATTTTGGACCGGAGACAATATATGTATTAATCAAGCACATGATATACTCCTCTAGTTCTTTATAAGGCCGCGAGAGAAGTTTTTATTTCTTATATATATAAATCACATCATTAAAACTTTCACATGAATGTATAATTGAGAAAATCCTTTTAAGGTTTCAAGGGACTAAGAAAATGTTAAAAAAAGTTCCATAGAAAATTTTGATATAAAAAAGGTCCTAAAGAGTTGTTAAAACCCACAAATAGAGTTATTAATTACCTATTGAAGGAGTTGTTAATAAGACTTTTTTTACATTAGAATTTTTTGTGGGCTTTTTTGACATTTTTTTAGTCCCTTGGAATCTTAAAAGGATTTTCCTTATATAATTTTACCATTCATTTACTATTCTATTATGTAGACTTTAATTTGTACTGTTAGAATAAAGTACATTAAATACGGATAAAGTTATTAATTTTAAGGCAAAATTAATAAGATAGATGTAAGGTTTTCTTGGCTTTGGTGGGACTCCGAAAGAGATTATTGATCTGGGGATTAAATGGCAAGTCCGTAATGGACATGTGGTTAGGTTCTTTTCGGATCAATGGTCGATGAAGGGTGTGAGGATTGAGGATTTTTGCACTAGACAGTTGTCTTTGGAGGAATCCCAGTCTTTTAATTTCTCAATTAGAAGTGCTTATTCCTTAATTGAGAAAAACCCACCTCACCTGTGTTCGGATATTTATAAGCAAATTTGGAAATGATGCGGAGTAGAGAGAATCAAAGTTTTATGGAGGTTGGTTTTAAATAAACTACCAACTAATGAATGGAGAAGCCATTGGTCGAGCTCATCACCATTGTGTGGGTTTTGTCATGTTGAAACAGAAAATCTAATGCATATTGTTCGTGATTGTCCCTATGCCAGACAGATCTGGATGTCTCTTCTATCCCCAAGGTATGTCTCTTCTTTCTTTTCAGCAAGACTTCGTGATTGGGTAGCTATGAACCTAAAAGGGAACTTTGGTAAGGGTGTGAATTGTAACTGGTGTATTCTATTTGGGGTTGCCATTTGGTTGCTGTGGGGCTGCAGAAATTCCTTTACTTTTGATCCCAATTTTGAGAAGCTTGTTTGTCCTGCTTTGGTTATCCTTAACTACTGGAGGAAATTCTCTATTTTGAAGGACTTTGATCATGACTGTCATGAACCAAACTGTGGTATTGTCTCTAATAGGGCTTGGGAACATCTACAAACAGAATGGATCAAATTGAATGTGGATGGGGCTCTGTCTTTTAATTTCTTCAATAGCTAGTTGTGGGGGTGTTTTTCAGGACTACCAAGGACTTTGGCTTGTTGGGTTTTAAAGAAGCTTGGGATTTGTGATGCTTCCATGGTGGAGGAATGGGCTATTTTCGAAGGGATCAAGTTGGCTTGGGATCTAGGATACAAGAAGGTCCTGCTAAAATCAGATGCTAGAAATATGGTCAACTTTTTAGTTAGCGGTAATCTCCAAAATGCGAGTCTATTGGTTTCCAGTATAGGTGTGTATTTGAGTAGAGATTGGTCAATCTCTATCCGATACATACCTAGAGAAAATAACAAAATTGCATATGCTATGGCAAAAATGGGTCTGAGCAAGTCGTCTATCTTAGGAGAATGTCCGGTCTACTTAAGGGCGTGGTTAAACCAAGATTGCCAGGGAAATGTTTCCCTTGTTGTTTAATTTTGTTTGTAATTTTTTGTCCTATGGCTTTTTAGCCTTCTCCTTTATGTATGTATGTATGCATACATGCATACACACATAGATATACAAATTGCCCTATGCGTTGTCTGGTGGTTACGAGGGAAATAGGTTAGCCCATCAATACCATTGGGTAGCCCAATCCAGAAATTCCAACAATAAAAAGCTAGATAACAATAGGAGCCCATCTGTTTAACAAAAATCAATTTAAACATTAAAAAAAAAAAAACAGATCGTCTATACTTTTACAAGATCGTTTTACATATTTATTTTGAATAATCACACTTTATTTATCCACTATTATTGTTTAAAAAGGCTTCCATAAGTAAATGGCAGTCTTATGCATTCCATGGAGTCTAAAATAAGGCATGGTTTATTTTAGACTCTGTGTAATGCAAATTTACATTAGGTACTTTTCCTTCTAATTAGAGGGATTAGCACCTTTTTTTTAATTTTTTTAAAACTTTTTTACATATTCTATTTCTTTAGATTAGATTATATGTTAAATTCTGAAATTTTTTTGACACCCAATATCTCAAATTAATTAATTTATAAGATATTGGGGTTACAGGAAAATATTTCTGAATACAGAACTGAAAATTAATTAATTTGAAATAGTAGGTGCAAAAAAAAATTTAGAATCCAGCATATAATCTAATCTAAATAAATAGAATATATAAAATATTTTAAAAAAATTTAAAAAAATGTCTAATCCCTCTAATTAAAAAGAAAAGCACCTAAGAAGTATCTAAGAGAAAAATACCTAACGCCTATTACCAGTGTATGCAATGTTTGGTTAGTTTTAATTTTATTAAAGCATGGTAATTTGGAGTGCATAGTTTTATGGGAATCCCTTTTCATAAGTCCCCTATAAAATGGTGATTACCAAAAGAAACACATGACAAGTTGATATTACATCCAGTTTTTAATATAAAATCTTGGCCGTTGACTTATTTAGGAATTAAGAAAGCTAAGTATATTACTTTAAAATATTTATATTTATCATTTTCTCCTAAACTAATTTACCTAATAACATAATATAAAATCTAATGATATACATAATTATTTCAATGAGATCATATATCAAATGCTATAATTAAGTAATTTATTTAATTTCCTTAATCTTTCTGAATTAGTCAAATTTTCCTTCATATAAAGGAATGGTGGTAATATTAAATTAAATTGCATTGCATTTTTAGTGTTAAACTTAAGAGCTCATCCAAGCATGACGAGTGATATTTTTCACTATCTTCTTCCTACTGTTCATGTAGCTTATTTCATTTATGTGTTTGTTGATTACATGCGTCACAGGTTAGAGATAATGGCGTGCACAATACCAATAAAATAATGCCTTGTGAACATCAGAAAGAACCACTCCAAATGAAGAGAACACTTAGGCTATGTTTGGATGGGGAGAAAACCAAGAGAAAATATGAGGTTGGAAATACTAGGAAAGAAAGCTTTCAAAAATGGTAAAAAAAATATATATATTATTTTTGGGGGTTTTGCCTCTTAATATTCTCTCTCCCATAATTTTCTCTCCATCCAACTATAGGGTTAAGGAAATCTTGTTCATTGTTGTCAAACTCGCGAGTTGACTCTCTGAATTTACCGTTTTTACGTTTCTAACTTACAAAAACGAGTCGAATTAGTGGTAAACTCGGTTAAACTCACATGTTTATACGCTGAATTTACAGTTTTTACATTTCTAACTTACAAAACCGTATTAACTTACTCTTAAACTCGTATTAACTTTTTTAATTTGATCATACTCAGCAACTTTATATAGAAATTTCTTTATTAAATATGATAAATGATTAATGTTAATGGATTTAATTTCAAATATTTGGATTTAAAATATATTTAAATTAAATTGTTGTTATTTTTATATTTTAATTATTAATTATACACTAGTAATACCTATTTAATAACAAAAGCAAATTCTTACAAGTTTACGATTCGAGTTCACAATACGAATTCACGCCACTATCACCAGTTTGCTTAAGTTCGTTAGTTTGACAACCTTGATCTTGTTCATCTTTAGGCTCAATCCAATTCCAATTATTCTGTGCAGGTGTGTCATTTGTGTATTAATCACTTAACTATTCATTGTATCAAGATTTCCATAATGATTTATAATCATGCTTTCATTGACCACGCATCCCATACACAGCAACTTGTTTTCTTTACACACGCGCATTTGTATATTCCATTGTTTAATTTCTTTCATTTTTGTGCCCTTTGGTCACATCAAATTTTGGCTAAAAACGAATGGGATTATTTCTTATGGGGATCACTTTGCCGTTAGAGTAATACATTACGTCGTCTTTCAAATATGGGGGGAAAAAAAGCGTGTCAGTAAGGTTATCAATATAATAAATTCGCCAAAAAAAAAAATATTGGATAGCATTTCTTTCCATATTTTTATAATAAAATATTACATAATTTAAACAAGAGATTGAAAAATAAATTGCATAGTCTGTTATTTATGAATAAGAACAAAAAAATTTAAAAAAAGTTTTCATTAATGTCCTATTTAATGACTTATAATAAGGATCATTATATTCTTTTTTGATTGGAAAGATATTTATATTAATACTACTACAAATAGGTATAATATTTGGATACAAGTAAATCCAGATCCAGTACAACAAAATACATCCAAGACAAAAACAACAACAAAAACAGCCAAATCACCATATATAAAATATTTAGAAGTAGAAGTAGAATTCTATATGAAGCAGCCTCTTTAATATCTGGGGTTAGAAATGACAACGAAGGTGATAATTGTAAAACCCACCCAAACGGGCATACCTCCTTATAAACATTAGCTGCAATGAGAGCAGTTGTATAGGTACCCCATATTGGGGTTAAAAACACAAAAAGCCCAACCTCAGATGTAAGAATACCAATGATGCCCAGAAGAAAACTTCTGCTCCTCTGTTGAATCAGATCTGGTGATCTTGACCACACAACAAGCAACGCCTCTTTAGATCTACCCCCAAGAACACAAATCCAAACTACCAAGGGAAAATCGGATCTTATAACGTTCATACAACCATCCAACCAAGAGGATTTGAATGCAGATCTTACCGATCTACTTATTTCATGAAACAAAAACACTACCAAAAATCCCAGTATCACAGAAAAGTAATAAAAAAACAGATAAATCTCACCTCCACAGATCAGATCTAGAGAGGAGAGAAAAGGGCTCACCACAAGGACGAAAAAAGGCCACGTCTGACAGAACTCTGAGGGAGAGGACCATAGATCAAGGATATGGACTCCAAAACACCTGGACCGCAGATCAAAGATATAGACTCACAACAACCACTCGGACTTATCTGTGGCACAAAGGCAATGGTCGCCGGCGGCTTGTGTGTAAGGCATAAGCTGCCGGCGAGGGAGTATGTGATGAAGAAGATAAAGTGCAGAGAGGAGGAGAGAATAAGGATCATTATATTCATTCCTTGTGGTAAGATGTATTGTATAAACTTGTGCAAAAAAAAAAAAGTGTATTGTTAAAAAAAAAATTAAAAAAAAACTATGGAATAGTATCGGAATAGTATGCTTTATAGGTTAATGATGAGCACACATTAAGATTACACACACATATAGAGACGAGTCGCAGAAGTGATTCGTTGACTTATGGAAAAGCCTATCTTTTACTAATGGTTTTACCAATAATTAATGCACTACTTAAGCCTGCCATAATACATTCTACTTTGCTCTCATGATATTGTTGAAATTTTAACTTTAATTGTCTCCATTTTCTCTTCATATATACTTACTGGGAGGACAAGTCATCCTATAAGTAGTAAAATTTAGATATTTGAGATCAATTATACAAAATGACGGTAAAATTGATTGAAATGTTTGTTGGGTTTTGAGCTCCTTTCTTATGTGGAGAAATGTCCAAATTTTATATATTTCTTATTTTATGTAATCTAAAAGAAAAGAGAAAAACGAAAGGAAATAAAATAGGAAAGAAGAAAAACAACGAGAGAATGAAAAAAAATGAAAGTTTTCTATTATTCTTTGTACATGAGAGAGAATAGGCTCTTAGAATTGTCAAGTTTAAAGCACATATATATGTGTCTCACTTATTTAAAAGAAGAGGGGGCATATTAGGTTTTTTGCTAAAGAGCGTGAAGAATGATGAGACCCATTAGAGAGGTTGGCTAGGTCGAATGATGCTAGAGAGGCCTACTTATCTAAAACGAGGTAGAGAAAGACTAAAACGAACACTTGATAAGGTTATAAAATGAGATTTTTTTTATATTAATAATCTATTAAAAATTTTGAATTCCAATAGAGTACAATGGTATGACGTGATTCATGTAGCTAGCCCCATATAATGAGATAAAATATTGTTGTTGTTTAGTATTCCAAATTAAAAAGGTACTCAGTTATTTTCTTTCCTCTTTTTACCTTGCTCTCTCGCATCTACCCTTTTCCATTCTTATTTTATACCAAACAAGACCCAATACAAGGTTGAAAATACAGAAATACGGACAACAAATTAATAAACTTATGAATCATGAATAAATAATATAATCAGTAATATTAATCATTAAACATAATTATTCAAAATTACTTTAAATTAATTTTAATTTGTCTTTAAATGGTTTGTATATGAGTCTCATATTATTTATAATCTAGATATATCATGCATTTTATATGTTGGTTGTGTGGTCTGATATTTTTTTTAAAATATAATTGTAATAGAATTTAAATATTGGGGTAGAATTCAAATTATGAGTTTAAATGATGGGTAAAGGATTTCTCCTGTCACTGGAGATAGAGTTATCTCTAGTGACCCCAAAACTACGTCGTTTTGGATTAATGAATGGTGTTTCTGTAATTTTGTTTCTTTTTTAATCATATACATTTTACCAAAACACCCTTCATTAATTCACCTGAAATTACTAACAAACCCTTCATTAATTCAAAACGACGTAGTTTTGGGGTCACTGAAGATAACTCTATCTCCAATGACAGGAGAAATCTTTTTCCCTTAAATGATTGGCACATGCTACTAAAAATAAAATGTAGTAATTTTAGTTCCTAGGAAAGGAGAGTATTTAATTTCACAAGTTAAGCTTATAAATATTGAATTTCTTAATATCGGTTAATATTAGAATAAATTCAGAAGACCTATCTTTATTTAATTTATTTACATGGAACCGATAAATAATTCCCCCTTCCTATAGTTGTGTATGCAAATTTTTATAAACTTTATAAATACATATAGATAAAAATGGATAGCATATTCACATACTTATGCTTATTACAAATTAACTGAACATCCTCCATTTTGCCTCACAATTAAAAATGATAAGTATGGGGGAATAAATAAAGATACATAATTTATAAAAACACCTAACCTTTATCAATCATAAATAATATTATATCTCAAATTCCATCTAATCCATATATTTTCTCATCTTGATTTTTGTCTATATTTCAAGAAGATTTATATATATATATATACACACACATCTCATTTTCATCTTGCCACCTTAACTAGTCTTTAAAGTGGGGGGTTTGCAGGTGTTTTAATTTGTACTTAACAAATAAAATTTTTCTTACATGTTTACTTCATGTATATAACATAAAATTACTTAAAATAAATTATCCCAAATAAATATTTACTTTCTATTTTTGGCCATAAAAGAACGAAAGTTGGACTATAGTCTAGCAATGCCACATTTCTTTTTTTGCATTACCTATGATTCTAAATATAAAATTTAATTGACTTTATTAGAGAAATTATTAAGGAAACTAATTAAATTACTTTAAAGCATTTATATTTTTTTTTTCTTTAAACTATTTTGTCTGACTTATAAATTAATAATAATCTAATGATACACAATATATGATATGATTAAGTAACTATTTAGCTTTCTTAATTCTCCTGAAAAAGTCAACATGGTCTTATATTTATGAGGGAGTTTTTTTTTTCTTTTCTTTTTTAATTAATAATAGGAGACCCATTGACTTTATTGATTTGTAGTCTTCATAGAACTTAATTAATATGCTTTTAGTTAAAGGATACCAGCCATAATACAAATGGGTTTCTCTCATTATTTTCTTTTTCATTTTTTCTCATAATTTCATATTCACCATTAGATTAAAACAATAAATGATTCAGATTCAATCTTTTATAAAATTATTCTTATAAACATAAATAAATAAATAAATTTAAACTCTTAAAATTTGATCTATCCTATTCATAACTACAATTTAGAAAAATAAAACAATTTTAATTTATAAAATATTAAATCTAAATCATCTATTTTATGATCTAAGGGTGGATATGAGATTATAAAAAAAATAATGAGAAAGAGAAAAATAAGCTATCATCTTCTGCCATAATATTATCATAGTCATCCATCCAAATTTGTGCTATATATGTCGTCTCAGTTTCCTCTTGTTTCTTTAACATCACTCACCAAAAGTCACGTTCATGAGCATATCCTATCCAAAAAACTAAGAGAAGGAAAACGTCAAAAACTTGTATTTCTTTCGCATGAATCTCATCAATATGTTATATTTAATGGCAGTCATAAAAACTAAATGCACTGAAACCCTCAATATATATATTTATATATAGACGCAAACGCACTCCCTCCAGTACAACTATAAGTATCTTCTAAAAAAGAATTTGTCAATATAAATTACTTGAATAGTAATTAACACTTTGTTTAGATGGAAAAAAATTATGCAGGAAAAGATATCAGGAGGGAAAACTTCTAAAATGTGAATTTTTTTTAATTATCTTGGGAAGTTTGTTTTCTAGTATTTCCTCCCTCATATTTTCTCCTTAATTTTCAATCTATCAAAACATAGGGTAAGGCTTATTAATCAATTTTACCATTGTAATTAATGCTTAAATATGGCCCTAAGTATTTCTCTCTATATTTGCAAACAAAATTTAATATGGGTAAAGCTGATTTTTTAAAAAAATTAAGATAAATTTAATAAGTTAACGGTAATTTATTGATTCTAAGTGAATTAGTTAAAGTAATTAACTTATATTATAGATATGAAAGAGTACTCCTCTTATCCTATTTTGTAAGTATGCTTTCAACAGAGAGTCATCCTCTCTAAACATATACCTCCTATGCAAAATATCAGCCCATACACCACCAGACCCCACAACAAGCTTCCATGCAAGTTTAGAACTACAGGCATGGTTTAATGATCTTAATCTCTAAAAACCAAGACCCCCATATTCTCTGGGTCTAGTGATTAAATCCCATCCCACAGGATGAAATTGCTTATGGGAACTTTCGTGTCCCCAAATAAAATTAAGCTGAAATCTCCAGGTAAATACTAGGTAAACTTGTTACTTTCATCAGGTATAACGGAATAGTACTTAAGACTAATTTTGCTAAAGTAATTCTCCCAGCAATGGATAGAAAGCTAGCCTTCCATGCCAAGAGTTTAAATTGGACCCTCTCAATAATATAATGAAATGTCTCTTTCCTCTTACGATTTCTACTCAATGGAAAGCCAAGATGCTTACCAATGTCACATGAGATCTGCATTCTTGTTGCATCTTTGATGATCCTTTTTGTAAGAGACGGCACTCTTGGAGAGAAAAAGATTGAAGACTTGGCTCTCTTCACATTTCCCTTGGATGCTTTAGTAAATATATCCAGGCATTGCAACATACAAAATGATTGTGCCTCCGAAGCAACTCCAAAGAGCAATAAATCATCCTTAAACATTAAGTGAGACACTCGTGGCCCAGTATTAGTCAGAGAAATGGCACTCCAGCTACCATCTTCCACTTTATCATATATTAAATGAGACAACTTACCCATGCAAAGGACAAATAGAAGCGGAGAAATTAGATCTCCTTGCCTAAGTCCCCTCTTTGGAAAAAAGAATTCAGTTTGGAAATCATTCCAAATAATGTTGAAAGAAATGGTAGAGACACAAGACATGATTAGATTAATAGAAACATCTTCAAAACCCACCTCCGAGAGAGTCTGTTTCAGGAAGGACCATTTAATCCTATCATAAGCTTTCTCGAGATCGATCTTCATAGCCATCAATCCCCACCTACTACGGTTCTTGCTCATAATATGGACAACTTCTTGCCCAATCACAATATTATCCTGAATATGCCTACCCTTGATAAAGCTCACTTAAAAAGGCGAAATTAAATCACCCATCACCTTTCTCAACTGATGGTTAATCAGTTTGGTGACGTACTTATAATGGGTCGTATACAGAGAAATAGGTCTAAAATGACTGACCATATTTGGATTCTCTCTCTTAGGGATCAAGAAGATAAGAGTCATATTCGCCTTCGATAAAGATGTACAGAATGTAACGCCTCGAATTCAACACCAAAAAACTTGGCCAAAATATTTGGAATACCTCAGATTTAGGATATTGAACATCCAAATACATATTTACAATATATCAGAGTTTCTAAAATGCCGAAGTCTTATGGTCATGGCAAATAAAAATAACATAGCATGAGCTTTTCATATGTGCCTTCCCTGGTTTCCTTACTAAATTATTCACCTGGAAAAAAAAAATAAACATAATAACCGTAAGATCCAAAGATCCCCGTAATCATTGGTTATTCAAAAATATACATGCAAACCAAGATCAAGAACATATTGTTCAAACTCACAATAATTTAAATATATTCATTTACATACAATCGTTCACAAAATAGTTCTCGACTCGGTTACCAAAACTCCCTCCTAAAAAGGGTTTCAAAACATCATAATTTATTTTCCAACATTTTATAAGAGATCTCACATATACAATTTGCCAAACAAATATAGATACATAGATTATCCTTATTACCCTGATCACCTCTTATAACCGTTGACTAGAGCCATCTAACACGTAACACATTCTCCAACAAAATATATCCATTACTCATAACTTCAACATGGCTCTCCTCCTTGTAAAATCACAACCAATGAGGTGTCAAACTTAACCCGGTTAAAAGAAAAGTGATACAAAGGGAATAAGGGATCCAAGAATATCCAATCTCATCAAAACAACATTATTAGATTTCAAATCAAGCCTTCCATTGGCATAACAAATCTCAAAACAGTTAATAAATATAAATACATATATACATCTGACAAGTATATAAAAGAATAATCAAGGTTACCTCAATTCCACGCTTATTTTTATCAATACTTCAATACTCCCAATTTACTAACACCAAATAATTTAACCTCAAATTATACCATCATTCCCCACACCTCCTCTCTCTTTCTCTCTCTTATCTTCTCTCCCCTCACTCTTCTCTGAAGCTGAAACAAGTGTGCGTGGGTGTGTATATATAATTGTGGAAAATGGGTCTTTAAGTGTAATTTTCACCTCTGGGCACTTTCTTGTAATTTTTCCCTGACCAAATATTCAAAACCTCCCGTGAATTTCGTTGCGGTGTCTACCTTTGAAAATGGAGTTGAAAATATAAAAGGTGTGGGTCAAACATGCTATATTATATAATATATAATATGTAATATATAATAATATAATAATAATAATAGTAAGCAAAATCAAACAGACGATGCGAGGGAAGAAAAATAAAAGTGTGAACCCCATGTTAATATTATATAATATATATATTTTAAAAAAATCATTTAATTTATAATATGGACAACTACTACTAAATTTATACCTCTAGATCTCCTTTAAACTTCAGTATACTTAATAAATCATATCTTAAAAATAGTTAATTACTATTAGAAAAATTAGGATGTTACACAAACCGTTGAAAACAGTTTTAACAAAAGCACAAATAGAGGGGCCAATCTTGTCCCAGTACCTCTTGTAAAAGATTGGAGGAAAGCCATCGACACCTGGGGCCTTTGAAATTTCCCATAGAGAACATAACCCTCCTTCTTTCATCATCCGAAGGGCTTCTATATAGCTCAAATATATTAGCTTGAGACAAACGAGGGAATTGCATAGTTGTTGCCATATTAAAATCAACCTCTTCCTCCGGACAATACAACAACAAAAAGTGGCTCAGATGCAGATTCTGTAAACCATCCTTGTCCTCAATCCACAAACCCGCTTTAGTTTTTAGAAATACAACTTTGTTCTGCCTTCTCCTCATTTTAGTTTTCAAGTGGTAATATCTAGTATTTCTATCCCCTTTAGACACCCATTCAGACCTAGACTTTTGAAATCACTTAATCTCCTCAAGCTTCAACACTCTAATCTTCATTTAACTTCAATTCAAGATTGCACAAATACAGATAGTGAGGATAAGACCTTGAACATTGGATACCTCTCAACCTTTTCAAGATGTCATGCTTTTGTTTTTCAACCAAACCAAAGACATCCCAATTCCATACATCGACTAAGTCTCTAACGCGACCAAGGGGTAGATTTATATCCTCATCAGTTAACCAACTATCATCTAAGAAACTCTTAAAATGTTCATGTTCGAGCCACATGGCTTCAAATCTAAAAGGGCGGTTCCCAATCATAACTTCACTCTCAGACCCCAAACACAAGGAAATAGGATTGTGATATGAGAAGCAGGTATGAGTCAATACTTGGACTTTAGCATCCGAGAAGCTTAAGAGGAAAGCGGAATTTGTCAAGGCCCTATGAGGGCAATTTGCCATAGACTCTAAATCCGGGAGAGATTGACAATCACACCCCTATTCTTTCTTCCGAAGCCATGATTTCATTAAAGTCACTAACAACGACCCAAGGATTAGACGCCGACCTCGTTAAGCCCTTCAATTCTTGCCAGAGAAGCTGTTTAAGGCTCGATGATGATACTAAGTATACCGCCATAAGCATAACTAGAGGGGAACCAATGAACAAGCATCAAAGGTCGATAAATTGATTATTTTTAAGGAGGACCGATACTAAAACACGATCCTTTCTCCAAGCCGTGAATAAACCCCCCGATCTACTGACACTTGGCACATACTCCCAATCTTCAAATCCAAATTTTGCCAGCATCGAAAAGGTTTATCATTCTCAGATTTAGTTTCCAAGACCAAGAGCAATAAAACACTTGGATTGACTCGCCTAATTAGAGATTTTATTTGTTGAAAGAAAGACCTATTACAAAGCCCTCTACATTCCAATAAATCGCAAAACCCATAAGAGACAACAGATAATATGGGCTTAAGACCGAACAGGCCCAATTAACACACACTCTGCAATTGAGACTCAGGGACCACAGTCCCCTTAATGCTTTCACTTGGGCTACCTTCATCCATATCATCCTCTGGATCTAAAGGGCTTGGCCCAGCCTAGAATTTTCCATCCAGATTATAAAGCTTCCCTTCATCTCCTAGATCACTAGGAGCCCCAAAAACAAACAAATCCGACTTAGGCAAACGGTCCTCATTAGACTTCACATCCATCGCATCCCTAACAACCAAACCCAAGGAATCACCAGCTTTGACATCCTACGCATTCTCCTGCAAATACGTTAACCTCAGCGCTTCCTTGCTTTTGTCTTCCTTCCACGCAATATCCCTCGATCTTTTCTCTCTCCCCAACCCTTCATACTCCAAGTAATAGTTTGAACCATACAAAGAGAACCCAGCC
The DNA here is from genome assembly GCA_034222035.1 of Acacia crassicarpa. Lineage (NCBI taxonomy): Eukaryota > Viridiplantae > Streptophyta > Magnoliopsida > Fabales > Fabaceae > Acacia > Acacia crassicarpa. Next base: position 38,785,108 of record JAWXYG010000009.1, on the reverse strand, counting down.
ATCAACTATTTCCCTAAGTCCACAAGGACACACATACGAGCATAGTGTCCTCAAAGATGCCTAAATGTATTCATATCAATCTTGATCGTATGCCCAATTCTGTTGCCAATCCAAGTTAAGGCTTCCCTGTCATAATACTCCAGGAACACATTGGGCAAACGAACCCACACAGCAACTTTGTTAATGGACTCCCTCTACGGCTGAAATTGAGGTTCCCAAGGTCTAACAGTGGGGTAATGATCGAAAATCATCCAGGGGCCTCCGGTCAATGCATTAAGATAATCTTCTTTATTTGTAAATTTAATGAGGTTCAACACACGTCTCTTCGCCCAGAGCTTCTGTATTATCGACAATAGCAATTTGTAACCAATGTTTCTCCCCAATAGTTTCTCAATAATCGCTTTATTCCAAGCCTTATATAACCTCCTTTTCATCTTCTCAGAGAACTTGAACGTAGGAAAATTCCTGCAAGGGTCTTCCCTAATATCACAGAGTGGCTCACTATCCTCATTATCCGAATCCGCGAGGTTATTATCTGAGAAGGAGTCATCGGAAATATCACTAGTGGGAACCACGTTACCATCACTCTTACCATTCTCATTGATACCTTGCAATTTTTCAGCAAAAGACTGACCAGAGGACCAATGCTCCTGACCCTTCATTCCTACCTTCGGCCACTCTTCATTGTTAAGATTGATATCTTTGTTTTTTATTTTCTTCGAACTCTGGTGAAGGAGGTCATCCTCCTCACGAGATAAAGGAACCTGAGCAGACGCTTTCGCATGGAGTGCACCATCGCCATTGAATCTCTGTCGCGGAAAACTTTTGTCTCAAGACAACGGTCAAATGGTTGTCAAGGCTGAGGGAAGACAAATGTCTGATTGGGGCAATTTGTATATGTAGAATAATTTGTCTCTTTTTCATGGTTAAAGTCGAAGCCAAAATGTGGTTGGCAGGAAAAAAGAAGAAGAAGAAGAAAAACAAATAAAAGAAAGTTTGTGATTCAATGGACTTATGACTATACTGTTGTGTTTGGATTAGCTTTTATAAAATAATTTTTTTAAAAAAAAAAAGATTAAAAAAAAACTTAATAATTTTGAAGAATAGATTTCAGAGTATAGCTTCTGAAAAGCGGGGAGAAAATAGTTTTCATATTGTTTGGCTCTTGCACCCAATTTCTATCTAGACAAAACTTATATTATTTTTTTCCAATAAAAATCATATCAATTTCCTTAGATTTATTTATTTCAATTCCCCAATTGAATCTTACCACAAATATTTTTTAATAACAAAAATTCATATGAATAAAATTTCAAAATTCTATTGCCCTATTATTAATAATAAAAATTGTACATATGGCAAGATTTGATTGAAAAATTGAACCTAATAAATATAAACAAGTAGATTTAAGTTTTATCCTTTTATTAAAACTCTTATATTTTGGAAATGCGATGTTTTTTTGGGGATTCAAATGGAAATGCGACATTGAATTTGCCTTTTATGTGTGAAAGTATAATATTTAGATGAAATTCTTTATATTCATTATATCAAAGTTTCCAATTATAAATGATTGTGTGTCCTATTTTTTTAAAAAAATTATTATCGTTTAAAATATATGGTGCTTGCATCAATTAGGATTTAGGATAATTGTTTTTAATATTTTGAAACTATGAGCACCAAATCAATAGCAATTAAAATATAAGGGCTAAATTAGGTGAAATTTCAAAAAATAAAATTAGTCAATTATTTAAATCAAAGCACCCTTTAAATGTGTGTTTGGATTATTAGTTTTTAGAAAATAATTTTTTTAATTTTATGAGATAAATATATAAAAGGAGTTCCCCTACGAAAAATGTTTCTACCAAACACTAAGTAAAGCCGTATTGAAATCAGTTCAAAAATAGAAAAAAAATGCGTCTTCAATGATTCAACTACTCCCTGCAAGAATTTGGAGCCGTCGATAATGCACCGTCTTTGTTCGTTCTTCAATTGGGGAAACTTGTAAGAATTTGCAGCACAATTCATGGCTTCTTCACCCTGTAGTTCGCTGCTACTTGGAGTCCCCATACCCATTGCACATTACCAGTCTCCTTCGCGGCTAAGAGTTCCATCTCTGGCTATGGCCGCTTCTTCGGACCCTATCACCACTTCCAGTTCATCTGAAGAATCAACAAAATTGATCACGTTTCTTGGAAAAGGTGGCTCTGGCAAGACCACCGCTGCTGTTTTTGCCGCTCAGGTTCGATTTATATGTATAATGAGTTTGAGCTGCAATTTTGAGAATGATTCTGATTTGTAGTTAACACTAGTGCGATTTCAGATTGACCTTTACTGCAGCTATTAGTTTATCGAGAAACTTGGAATTACTAGAGAATGTAGTTGAGTTTAGGAAGGTTTCCGAACCTAGAATGCAGAAGTCGTCCTTTGGTCAGTTTCTAATGTGAATTTTGGGCGAGGGAAACTAATAATCTGCTGTTGGAAATTTCTAAACTATAGTTATTCTTGTTGCCCATGCCATGCCCTGTAATTCTGAGGACGAGCGGATAGATATCGGGGGTTTAAGCGTAGTCATAGTAAATGTCAGTTGTTAGCGATATTGTGGGGAATATTATCGAGGTGGAATACTTGCGATGCTGTAACGTTGATGCTTTTTCTGATTTATTTGATAAAAGGAAGAGTCCTTTCGGAACCATTTATGATTTTCGATTAAGCTGGAATTTTGCTTTTTAAGTTTGGCTTTGAAGCTTCCAATGACTTCACACTGCTGTGATAATCCACTGGTTCTTATGTATAGATTGCCTCACTGCCTGTCCATCGCCAAATAACCTTTCTTTAGTACGTTTAAACCCATGAACGGGAGATATTTTTTAGTGCATACAAAATATGAAAGAACACAGTATCTAAGATAGTTTTCCATGATTATCTTCCTTTTGCTCTCCTCTTTCTGTATCCATTGGAGACCTCAGAACTAAAAATGCTGTTGTAATGAAATTCAAACTCTTCTGTGTTAGCAAAGGAAATGTAGCTAATCTCCCTCTTCCTGTTTTCATGTGTTTTCAGCATTATGCAATGGCTGGACTAAATACATGCTTAGTTATACATAGCCAAGACACCACCGCTGACTATCTCCTCAACTGTAAGATTGGAAATTCCCAAGTGGAATGCGACAAGAACCTTTCAGCTGTTAGGTTGAAAACAACCAAGGTATATCTTTCGCTCCTCTTCCTTCCTTTTCATATGTCATCTTGTTAATTTTTTGGATTTAACGACTTTAGACTCTGGTGTTGCTTTATTAGCGCAGATGCTCCTTGAACCTCTAAATCGTTTGAAGCAAGCTGATGCCAAGCTTAATTTGTCACAAGGCTCCCTCGAAGGGGTAGGTATGTAATTTGCTTTCTACTAAAATTATGTCTATATATTTGATGAACATAATTTTCATTTATTAAACTTTTTCTGTGGAACCATCTTCTGCTCCTTTCTATGTATCATACTAGGTTGTTGGAGAAGAGCTTGGTGTCCTGCCTGCGATGGACTCAATTTTTTCAGCATTTTCACTTGAGAGGCTTGTTGGATTCTTGGGGATTACAGAACCAAAGAACCAACCTAAAAAATTTGATATCGTAATATATGATGGTATCAGCAGCGAGGAAACCCTGCGTATTATAGGCGCAACCAGCAAAGCAAGGTTTGGAAATCCCACACCCCCCCCCCCCCCCCCCCCCCCGGCCCAAAAAAAAAAAGTGTGCACACAAAACACATGCAGCCTCTGCTCACTACCTTTGGTTTGGACGTTGTGAGGTTGCAGATTGTACTTGAAATACTTGCGCCACTTGGCTGAGAAAACTGACCTTGGGAGATTGGCTGCTCCTTCACTTCTGAGACTTGTGGACGAGGCCATGAGCATTAGTGGCAACAGACCCTATTTTGATGGGACAATGAGTGCAGAAATATGGGAGTCTCTAGATGAACTGCTGGTGGTAAGTCATAAGAGTAAATGTTATCTAATTCACTTTTTTCACCATAATGCAAACACCGGTATTGATTATGCCATGTCCAGCGAGGATCGTTCGCCTTCTTAAACCCACAGAGATTTGGTTGCTTCCTTGTGATGGATCCAAACAATCCAACCTCTGATAGTTCTGCATTACGATATTGGGGTTGTACAATCCAAGCTGGTGGACAGGTTTCTGGTGCTTTTGGTGTCACCTCTCAGCAGCTGAATGCAGAATCAATGGATAGAGTGAAGAAAATTTTTTCACCCTTGCCTTCTGCTTTCATTTCAAGCATGGCTATGAGGAATAGCCCAATAGCATGGAACAGAATTCTAGAGGACAGTGTCAATGAAGACGCTAGGCATCTTCTTACATCATTTGCAAGCCAATGCAGCAATATTACGCTGCCTGTTAAATTTGATTCAAAGAGAAAATTAGTGACTCTCTTCATGCCTGGTTTTGACAAATCAGAGATCAAGCTATACCAAGTATGTGATATTTTTAAAATCCTTTTTTGATAATTATTACCACTCTCTTCATGCCAGGTTTTAATTTATTTATTTATTTTTTTAAAAAAAGTTTGGTAATTGCGTGTAGAAGGAGGATGATAAAGAATGATGGGAAAGTAGAACCTCTAAATTCAGTTTTTTTATACCAGTTGATGCATGGTAGAAGCATCAAAACCACAGTGGCTAATATATTGATTCTTTTCTAGACATTTCGTACGCACCATCCCCCTATTTATGATTTTAGAGGTACACATCTAATTTCTAAAATACCCCTCCCAGTTTTCCTATTACTCCTACGGCTAATTCCCAAATTACCCTTAATTCCCATATGCCAGAGGATGATAGAGAATGATAGGAGAGTAAAACCTCAAAATAAGTTTCTAATGATCCCAGTCGAGACTTGGTGGAAACATTAAAACTATGTCAAAATATTGATTCCTTTCCGAACATTTCATATGCATAATCCCCCTATGTATAATAATAGACGTACACTATGATAAAAAAAAGTATTCCTTCCGGTCCTAAATATAAGACAAAGTTGACTTTTTTTTTTATAGGAAATTAAGAAAACTAAATAAGTTACTTAATCATGTCATTTGTTATGTATTTTTAGATTATATATTTGTTTATTGGTTAGACTAATTAGTTTGGAGAAAAAAATAAAAATACAAACACACTAAAGTAATTTAACTAACTTCCTTAATCTCTCCAAAAAAGTCAACTCTGTCTTATATTTAAGACCGAGGGACTAGTAATAATAGACATACACATCTAATGCCTAAAATACCCATTCTTGTTACTCCATTGCTAGTTTCCAAATTACCCTTGATTCCCATTTTTTATGCTTCTTGTTACTCCTATTGCTAGTTTCCAAATTACCCTTAATTCCCATTTATCAAAGGATAGTTAAAAATGGTACGAGAGTAAAGCCATTCATTCATAAGGGCTTTTATATACTTCTTCGTGGGTAAATGAGGAATGCTTTCTGAACTATGGACATCCCTTCAGAAGAATAAATGCTCCGAATTCAAATGTATGGGATATTTTTAGTTTCAAAGTTGTCATAGTGATATTGTGATTCTCCTCCTGATATAAAAATCTCTTCATTACATAGTTGATGTGACAAATAGTCGTGCTGCTAAATTGCTAATTGCTGATTGCATAGGCTTTATGCATGCAGTATAGAGGAGGGTCCGAACTATTGGTCGAGGCAGGTGATCAAAGACGCGCCATTCCTCTGCCACCAAAAATTCAAGGAAAGGTTGGTGGAGCCAAATTCATTGACAGAAATCTTGTAGTTACTTTACTGTAACCCAAAGTGATCCTTCTTTTGCTTTCTCACCCATGAGAAGATGCTTCATGTTTGGTGATGATTAAGTGATTATGCCAAGGAATAAGAGCCCACTGATACTGAATCTGATTGAATAAAACACACATGTTTTTCCATGACTGGAATAAATGACACGGTATGACTTCTGATTGTTCAACCGAAGAGTTTATTCTTTTTTGGTCTTCAAATTCAAATTTCTGTTGGTAAAATCAGTGAAAAATCTCTATTCAAAAATTTTATTGACTAGGAGGACTTGGTATGTATAGTACTCTACAGGTTTTGGTATATAAAAAGTATTAGTATTCAAATTCAAGTACTTGTGGCCAATAATTTTCAAACATAGACTTTTTCCTGATTTTTCCCATTTTTGTTTTGTTAATTATTTAAAAATAAAATAATTTAATAATTTTAGCTTAATTAATTACGGCAAGTTGTCTCATGCCAATGTCAGTGAGCAACTCAGCATTATTGTCCAAGCAAGTAACATATAGGCAGATGATCAGTCCCTTAGCTTGACAATTGTCTTTTTTTTTTTTTTTTTGATACAAATTGTCATATATTAATATAACTAAATAAAGACATAAAGTTAGTGACAATGACTAATAAAACGAAATTGAACAAATGAGGATTGGTCATATTGCATGCTTTTCATTGGTCCCTGACAACGATATATTTACTTTCATGATGTTATTATTTTATTTTTTTAAAAAAAAATTGCCGTCTAAATTTATTAAATTAATAACTCATCATAGTCTGGGTAATTGTCTACTGACCTATGGTACCAGTTAAACAAACTCGTAGCTTCTTCAAAAGTCAAAATTCCAAATAAATGCATTTGCTGGCAAAGATTTATATCTTTAATCTATTCGGAAAGTAAATATACAATTTTTACAGCTCAACATCTTTCTTTTTTTTTTTTTGATACATAGGCGATAGGGGATAGGGGGATCAAACCCAGTACAAGGAGGTGGGGAGACTACTCCCAATACCACTACACTACGAGTAGTACCGGTAGCTCAACATCATTTGATTATATGTGAGTCTGTTGATGAACTTAATGGTAAAAATACAAAGAATTGGGCCAAAAGTTCAATACTTTAATAGTTATTTGTTTCCAGAATATTTTAATAGTTATGAATAGGTATGGAAATAGGCCAGGTCAAGTCAACTTTGGCTAAACAGGTCTGAGCCTGTAATGGGGTTAAAAGGTCTGAGCCTGAATGCAGGTTTTTTTTTTTTTTTTAGGCTCAGGCCTGAGCCTTCACAAGGCCTGACTAGGCCTGAAGCCTTTTTAAAGGCCTACTTACAATGTAGTCCTTTAAAAAGGCCTCATATTGCAGGCCTTTAAGGCCATAAGTATGCTTCATGCAATTTGAGCTTACCAAAATCTACATAAATATAAGAATAAAAAATAAATATTTGTTATTATATGATTTAAATATAAATATATTTATTTAATATGTAAACAGGCCAGACCTGAAGACTTACAAGCCAGTCCTTAACAAAATAGGTCTGGCCTCTTTACACATATAGGCCTTGGCCTGGCCTTTTTCACAAACAGACCAGGCCTGACCAAGTGATGAGCACAAATAATACCATATTTTTCCTATATTTCATGACTGAATTGGATGGTAAAGATGAGCTTAACTATGATTTAACCAAGTAAAAAGGCATGTATTCATGATAAAGGGATTGAGAGATGGAAATCATCAGTATGTGTTAATAACAGCGTAATTCGCGATGCTTTTTAAGAAAAACTGTGTAGCAAAGTTGATGCGATGCTATAGCATTCTGATAGCAGACCGAAGAGCAATACAAGGCACACAATGCTATAGCAAAGTAGAGGATGCAATACTATGCGGCATATATTCTGACTTTTTTTATCTAGATGATTTTAGGAATTAAAGAAAATGGCGATATTGACAGATGGATTGCTGACGTAACGGAATAGAAGATGCAGAGGATCAAAACTGAAAGATTTGAAAGAATCCCGCAGAATTTGCAGAGGCAATCTAATCAAAAGATACTGAAAATCCCGACCGAATAGGAAAGTCTCAACTCGCTGCAACTTGCGCCGCACGAAAGCCCGATTATAAAAGGCAGCCGAGTGAACCCTAAAGAAGTCGGAGAGCCCTAGACAGAATTCTATCTTCGGCAAACTCTCGAGAAGAGTGAGAAAGATCATAGAGCACGCTATTTCCAAGACAACCCAGCATCCTTCCCTTCAGTACGACGAAGAGAAGACGACATGGAGCAGTGACGTGACAAGACTTCATCCACGCTTCAGAACTCCGTTCAAGCTTTCTGTTTTCTTTTAGTTTATTTCGTATTTCAATCATGAGTTCTTCTGTTAATGTTTGTTTTGCGTCTTCCTTGTTAGTCATGAACTGATTTTCATATGGCTGGACGAGGATGAATCTTTAAATGTCAAATGAACCCAGTTGCATGTTTTTAATTCAATAAATTTAGTTTGCGTATCGGTGTTTCAATTACTAGTCAGTTAACGGAAGTTAAGGGCTAGATCAATGGCTTCACTTACTGGCAAGGAGTGGAGTTAGACCTCCGAGAAACAGATGCTTGCTAGGCGGCTCGTGCACGGCATGACCTATATTGTAGACTTCAGGAATGGGTCTACCTCTCATAACCATAACACCCTGTGCATAGCAAAGATCTACACTAAAAAGTTACCATAGGAATATAAAAGAAGTATAGGTAGTATCCTACGTATCGGACGCGGAAGCTTCGGTAGACTATGGAGGTGGGTTAACCAAATAGCCTTGTGAGTAACAGCTATGCTGTAACAATTGCGGAAGCTGTACAGTATAGATGCCGTAGCATTGTGTAGGACAACTGGGGGATTGACGCACTTAAAGGTGACTCTGAGTCCAGCCTAACCTATTACTGATATCTTCTCTCGCTTATTGTTATTTTGCTTATTTTTGCTAATAGCATAATTACCACAACCTCTCAAGCCGATTTTATCTACTTTCTGTTTCACGACTATCATAGCAATCAAGCATCATTCCTTGGTATCTCAGTCTCTGTGGGACGATACTCTACTTTCACTTTATTACTTGTTCGACTAGTTCACTTGCCATAAGGGAATTTGACCAACACCAGACCCTAAACAGACCAGGCTGCCTGATAGGGGCTTGGCTTATTTCCACCCCTAGTTATGAAGTTACATCTAGGATGGAATTTACAAGGATAATCGGTAGGTTAATTATTTTTTTAATGAAAATCGATAAAAGAATTATTGATTATATATGCCATTTTTCTGGGCTTGTCCCTCAGTTTTTGTGAATGCCGAATGATTTGTCGATTATGTGACATTTACCAGTTCAAAAGGCATCCAAAGTCCCCACGTGAACTAAAGATACTTTCACTATCTGCCATAAACAAAGAAATTAATTAATTAATTAATTAAAGATGACATTCGCAATGACGCAAATGAACAAGAATGATCTTTACAAGCAAGATATTCTCGAATGTAAGTTTAATAATATAATAGAATCTGAAAGAAAAGTTTTTTTAAAAAAAAAGTACATTTACTAAATGTTTGAATTAGTTAATTAATTAATTTCCCCCCTTATAAATCGTACCCTATCAAAGAGAAATGTATTGAGTAGCGCTGGGAATTAAGGCTGGTCTAGTCCTACACCTACAGTACCGGCCTTTGAAGGGCTAGAGCCCAACAAAGCCTAGAGTGAGAAAAACATATGTTTTTAAAGTTTAGCTCGAGAGTACTAGAGCCAGGGCTGACCCTACAGAATCTGGAAGTTACTATTTCAAATTTTAACTATTTTTTCTTCGGTTTTTTCCAAAGAAATATAATTAGGAAATTACAACAATTAAAATTTCTAATCTATCAAATAAATGTTATCAACATTAATATTCAAACAACACGAATCATCCAACAAATAAACACATTTACTAATTCGTAATAAAAAAACAAACTATTGTCCATAAATAACTCACATAAAACATAAAAAAACATATTACTAAGCAACATTAGATAACTTACATAAAAAATAAGAAGCGCACCGCTATTATTGTCAATTGTCTCATTCTTCGCCACTATCATAAATTTTATAGATGTTTGATTGTGTTTCACTTTGAGTAGGAGGCTCTACTTCGTGAGTAAAAATAATATCATGAATTTTTTCTCCAACGTCATGAACACATCCATAATCTTTATCTGTAACAAATAATAAACCAAATCATAAAATCAAAGTATAATTATTATGTATCTACGTATATTTATACTTAAATGGATAAATAATTGTATAACTAATACAAAATACATATAAATTAGTAAAATATATATGTGTGTGTGTATATATTTTGAAAAAAAAAACTACAGTTAAAAGGATTTAACAGGCTGGCCCGATTAAGCCCGAGGACCTATAAAACCAGAACTTAAACGGGTTCGGCTCGATTTCCCGACTTCAATGTTGAGAGATACAATAAGATAAATGTTCATAGCCTCCCAAGATGAATCATTCAATATTTGATACTCCCTTTGGTCCTTTGCATTATAAAAGTGTTCCTATAATTAGGACTAGATGTAGTATTATGTTTACTACAGATATGTCTCTTTCAAAGATTCACTCTATGTTTAATACTCTCTTTAGTCCTTATATTTAAGAAGTCGGTTTTGTTTTTAAACATAAGACATATTTTTTATATTTGTCAATATTTTCCTAATTTATCTTTTGATGTTGCCTCAAAAATAATCAAGGAGCAAAGGGAATAAAAGAATCAAGAAAGATAATTAAGGTGTTTTAGAAAATACATGTCATATTAACTAAACTAATTTCTTAATTTAACCAAATTAGGGTAATTTACTCGAGGGAGAATATTTTTTATATTTGACACTTCTCATGCAGTCAAGTTTTTCTCCCAAAAGACAACAAATCGATCTTGTGAACCCAAAATATAACAAATGTCAACCCTATATAATACCACCACACACACACATATATATATATTAACTCTATGGCTACATGATGTCATTAGGTGTTTATCCAAGTAGCTTTAAAGCTTAACAGGTTTCGTTAATTTGATTATATCTAAGTCTATACTCTTCTGATAACTTTTTCCATTGCCTTCCATATGTAATGTTTTACTTTGACTGATTTATATATATATATATGAGCCTTTGGTAGCTAAACCCAGCCAAAAATAAGAGAGAGAGAGAGATGGAGGGTTGTTGGAGAGAATATTTTAAGGTGGGGATGTGCGAGGGAGAGAAGGTGGTGGACGGAGAAACCATGCCTGTGGTGTTACAACCGGCGGCGGAGGAGGAAAACAAGAGCGACATGAAAACGTTGGTGACGGCGGTGAAGAAGAACAGAGAATGGTTGGAGGAGATGATAGAGAAGAAGAGTGCCGTTCTGCTTCGAGGCTTCCAAGTGAACAACGCTGAGGACTTCAATGAAATCATCGAGACCTTTGGTTGGGAAGATATTCGCTACGTGGGACCCGCTCCTCGTACCCATGTTTACAAAAAAGTCTGGACTGCTAATGAAGGTCCCCTCTCTCAGTTCGTCTACTTTCACCATGAAATGGTTCTGGTATGCATGTCTCTCCTATTTCTTTCTTTTGAGATTGGGTTCTCTCTGTAAACATTAATGGTGTGATTGAGTATGTGTACGTGAGGTTGCAGATGAAGGAATATCCGAAGAAAGTGATACTGTTCTGTGAGGTGGCGCCGCCGGAAGGAGGAGAGACGTCATTTGTGCCGAGCTTCAGAGTGACAGAGAGGATGGTGGAGGAGTTTCCGGAAGAGGTGGAAGGGATGGAGAAGAAGGCTCTCTCTTACTCTTTCACTGCTCTCAGTAAGAATGACACTTCCTCCATGAGAGGCCGTGGCTGGGAGGATGCTTTTGCCACTTCTGATCCCAAAATCGCTGAGATCAGGTACCTCTCTACCATCTTTTACAACTAACACTTCATTAGTATTTATATTATATTGAGTTAAATTAGTTATTTGTAATAAATATGAGTTAATTTCCTTATATTATCATGTTTAATCATATGTACTGGAAATACCCTTGATAGGAAATCACTTTTGAAAAGAAAATAAATTTAAGAGAAAAAGTGGGCTAAAATATATCTTATATTTGAGGCCAAAGTAAAGTCTGCCTAGCTTCTATATTTAAAATCGGATGAAGTACTTCAATAACACAAGGCAGAATGACTTTTAAGTCTCAACCAACAGAAATAGTATCAGAAAAGTTCATATTGAGAACAGGAAGATTAACAAGTGAATCAGTTACCATTAACAACTTATGAGGCTTGCCAATGTATTATTTCTCTTGGTTAAGACCTAGATGTCGTTTTCCCATAATACAATGACAAGTATTACAAAGTGTTTGGGTAACACCAAAACCACGGTTTCAGAAGCCCTTTTCTGCAAGCCGAGCCAACACTTCTCTCATATGTTTTCCTCGTAAATTGTAAAAGCTATTCTCTAAAAACTAATCCAAATACAAATAAATGTGTTAAATCAATTGGGGGGGGGGGGGAAAAAAGAGAGGTGGTTCTATTTTCATTTAGAGTGTTAGATCTTTGAAAAAATTATAAAAAATTGAAAACAATCTCATTTTTCGCTCATAAGATATCAAAATATCACTCACTCATTTTATGTAAAATCTAATAATTAAAAGAGACATAAAAAATATTTGGAAAGGGGGATTTTTTGAGGGGCAGCACCCACCCGAGAGAGATATAATCTTTATATAGAATAGAGCCTTAGCTTACTGATGGGATTAGTTAATCAGAATTAATTTGTTAGCCATGTTAGGATTTTATATAAGGAGGGACCTCGTTCTAGATCAAGTGTGTAGGATGCGGAGTCTCCACTATAGAAGGAAATTAACAAAGATACTCACCTCTTAGATTTAGGGCAAATCACCTTTAAAAGAGTTTATCAGTTGTATTGCAAAACTGGTTCGTTAGTTGATGAATTTCTCATTTGATTAGTTCAACACTTGCATTGAAGGAATGAGACTCAACTTGATCACTAACCCATATGCCATCAGAAGATATATGTGTACGTGGAAAATATATATACATACACACATAAGGAACTTCGAACATGAATTTTTGGAAACTTTGTGCAGAGCCAGAGCACTAGGGATGGAGTTAGAGTGGTTGTCCAACGGAGGAGTGAAGACGATAATAGGGCCGAGGCCATTAACGAAGGTGTTCGAAGGAAGGAAAGGAAGAAGAATGTGGTTTAACACGGTGGTGGGGATGTATGGCAAGGAGCATAGCTCGGCGACAATGGCGGATGGGAGTGAGATTGCAGAGAAAGTGGTGACGAGATGTGAAGAGATCATTGAAGAAGAAAGCATACAGTTCAAATGGCAAAAAGGAGACGTTCTCTTCTTTGATAACTTGGCTCTCCTCCATGGAAGAAGACCTTCTCTTCCTCCCAGAAGAGTCCTAGTTGCCACTTGCAAGTAGAAGTACAAGTAGAACTCTCAAATACTTTTGGTTTTATTATATATTATTAACATGTTTGCATGTTGCCATTTTACATACAAAAGTTTTAATGTTTTGGACGCCATTGAATAGTAATTCTTGCTTAATTAGTAGCTGGTTAATAGTATATTAAAATAAAAAGCTCGTTTACGACGTACGATATAAAACTCAAATCACTTAAAATAAACTAATCTAAAAGCTCACTACTACAAAAAAAAGCCTTTTACTCCCTTAAAAAGCGTCATTTTTTTAAAAAAAATGAAGTAAAAAATAAAAGTGGTGACATTTTTATAATTATATATGAAAAAAGTTAACTTTTAGCGTCTAAATTCAAAACTTAAATGCTAAAAGGTAAAATTTTCACATGCATGCTATTCTCTTGCGCTCCCTTGAAAAAAATTTTAGATTTAAAACTTACTCTCTCTCTCTCTCTCTCTCTCCCTCTTCCCCCACCACACATGCTACACTCTCCATCCGTGCTCGCTCGATATCGCTTGTCTGTGTCAAAGCTCCAAGCGCACTAGTGATCTCGTGCTCCCTCTATCCGACACTACTACAAAATACTTAAAAAACGACCTAAATAAGACCCAATTAACGTCTCTTTTCAGAGAGACGTCTGAGAGAGTGTCGTTGTTTTTATCATATTTGGCGACCTAAATTATATTCAGGTTGCCTCATAAGAGGCGACCTTAATTGTATTCAGGCCACCTCATGTAGCACCAAAATTTTAAAAAAATAATAAAAAAAAACCTAGACAGATGACAGTGATTGATGGCAATCTAAAACCAAAAATAATGCGATAATAACAATCAGAGATGTAGATGAAAAACGCAATAATACAAATCACAGTACAGATCGATGGCAATCTAGAACCAAAAATACATATCTAACTCTCACACTAATAGATCTAAAATTAGACTAACAGAAACAACAATCTGGAACAAAAAATATAGATCTAACATATCTAAAATCAGAGCAATAGATCCAACATTTCAGATCTATTAATCAGAAGAAAAACAAAATCCAGATCCCATTCCATTCCATTCGGACGAACCTGAAGATAGAGGGCGTCACTGTACAGATCGACGGCTCAATCGAGATGCTGGTCTGACACGACGGTTCCGAGGAGGGAAGGAAGGAATCCGAGACCTGAGCTGGGATGGTGAGCGGTGGTTCATTCCGTGCTTGATTCAAGCTAGGACGACGAGTGAGCGATGGCGAGTGAGCGGTGGAGAGCTAGGAAGCGAGCAAGCGAAAGTGAGCGACGGCGAACTACAGTGACGGTGATCTATGGGCAACGGTAAGCTGCGATGACGGCATGGAAGAGGGACGATGAAGAGGCGTGAAGTCAACGGTGGGAGGATGAAGAAACACGATGGTAGAATGAGAGAATGAGACTGAGGGGCTGGGGCTGTGATTGGAATTTAATTGACACTCAAATAAAATAAAATAAAAAATAGATGGGCGTTTAATAAAATCACGCTGGTTTGGCGTCTTGAATATATATTCAGGACGCCAAATATTTTCCTTTAGAGTCCTGAATTATTATTTAGGTCGCCTAAAATCTTTTAAAAATGCGTCAAATTGCGCGAAATAATTAATTTTAGGTGACCTAAAACAAGTTTAGGACGACAAAAAGTTTCTTTTGGAGTCCTGAATTATTATTTAGGTCGTCTAAAATCTTAAGGCGCCAAAAAATTTCCAAAAATGCACCAAATTGCGCCAAATAATTAATTTTAGGCGACCTAAAACAAGTTTAGGACGACAAAAAGTTTCTTTTAGAGTCCTGAATTATTATTTAGGTCGCCTAAAATCTTAAGGTGCCAAGAAATTTCTAAAAATGCGTCAAATTGCGCTAAATAATTAATTTTAGGCGACCTAAAACAAGTTTAGGACCACAAAAAGTTTCTTTTTAAGTCCTAAATTATTATTTAGGTCGCCTAAAATCTTACGGCGCCAAAAAATTTCTAAAAATGCGCCAAATTGCGCCAAATAATTAATTTTAGGAGCCCTAAAACAAGATTAGGACGCCAGAAATAAATTTGAGGCGTCTTAAATAATATTTTAGGATGCCTAAGGCTAAAAAATAAGCAAATAATTACGAGAATGCCATCACGTTTACTTTTTACTTCCTTTTTTTTTAATTAAGGACGTTTTTTAGTTGCAAGAATGATCTTATGTAGTGGAGTAGAAAAGAATTTCCTAACAATGCTAAACTCATTGAGAAGTTGAAATTGCAGCTTGCTACTATTTCTGTAACACCTCATTTTCATCACCAAAAACTCGGTCAAAATATTGAAAATACCTTCAAAAGAGTTCAACAATATCCAAATCCTTTTACAATGTTACCATTTCGAATAAAACCCGTAATACATAATCAGAATAAATTTCAGGGAATATTTCAGAGTTCAATACAAAACGGAAGTCTTAGGTTCATGGCAAATAAAATAACATAACATAATCTATTGGAGATCAAAAGAGCTTCCAGAGCTCACTCCATAGGTGCCTTCCCTTGCTCTCTACTAGAATAATCACCTGAAAAATGTTAATATGGGATGAGATTCCACGTCTCAGTAACTACTGAATATTTCTACCGTACACGAGCAAATAATATATGACAAAAAGATATGGGCTGATTTCAAATATATATATAGATTCCATAATTTCTCATACAAAATAATCTATACTAGTAGTCATCAATATAGAAGGTAATAAAACATATATATCTCAAAAGTTCTCTTCTCATGTCTTTACAGATTATTCATCATTATATCAAATTCTTGAACTGTTCAGAAATGCATTATGCAGTATGCACCCTCCCTTATATCACCTTCCAACCATATACCGCTGACTAGAGCCATAGGCTAACACATAGTCCAATAGAAACTCATTCATTTGACTGAATTGTTCCAAGCTCACCAAAACTTAAGATACACCCGGCCAAAGGTATAGAGCTTAAATCTGGACTATGGCTCCCCTCCTTTAAAATAACAACTAAGGAGGTGTCACATGTCCCACATCTCCAATGAAATCCCGGCCAGAGGAAAGCATGGAAGATGGGGCCCTGAAAAGTACCATCCACTGTGCACCGAGTGGTGGCATAAACAATTCTTATCATTCAATTCCCTCCTTACTCCACCCATCACATTACAACCGCCATGATGAATGTATTTACTCAAAAATAATGCATTATTATACCATTATATACATTGATATGCGTATTTATGAATAGTAAAATACTATGCGTATCTGTGAATAGTAAAATACGGTCTATACATGAATAGTAAAATGAGTAGTAAATACGGTATACGTGAATAGTAACATGAATAGTAAATACAGTATACGTGAATAGTAACATGAATAGTAAATACGGTATACGTGAATAGTAACATGAATAGTAAATACGGTATACGTGAATAGTAACATGAATAGTAAATACGGTATACGTGAATAGTAACATGAATAGTAAATACGGTATACGTGAATAGTAAAAATGAATAGTAAATACAGTATACGTGAATAGTAAAATGAATAGTAAATACGGTATATGTGAATAGTAACGTACGTATAAATAGTACCTCTACAGATTTGCAAGTCAAAGTTCCCACACCAGATCTTAAAACCATAAATATTTTCTAAATATTCTTGCCAAAATAGTAAACAAACAAATTTATAATCATACATAATTCACAAGTATAAGGAAGAATATTCAGAGTTACCTGTTACTTGCTAATACCCGAATCACCAACCAGCTATTATAACTCTCAAGCAAATATCTCTCTACTCTCTCTCTCTCTCTCTCTCTCTGCCTTTCTCTATGGCTCTTAGAAGTTGTGAAGAATGAAATGAAATGGAAGGTCTATTTATAGTTGGAAAATGGGTCTTTAAGTGTAATTTTCGTCTTTGGGTCATTTTACGTAATTTTCCTAAAAATTAAAAAGAAAACTTTCTCGTGACTCTCTCAGCCGCCCCGTGAACGTTTTATAAAAATTTTAATAATATAATATAATATTATTTAAATAATAAATTATTATTGAGTGGGTCCCGCGGCCATTTTTTCAAAGTTCACGAGAAAGTTTGCAGAGAATTATTTTTGGCCGTGGGTCCCGCATGTTTTTTTTTTTTTTCTTTTTCCTTCCTTTCTTTTCTCTTTCCGATTCTTTCCTCCGTCACTTTTTATCTTTCTTCATTCATACTACTATATATAATATATTACTATATAATATGTTTATTATATTATTAAAATATATATTTAAATTCTAACCTTAAAAATTTACTCATACTAAATACCTAATAAATCAATTATCATAAATTAATCTATTATAGTTTCAGGTAAAAAAAATTCAGGATGTTACAATTTCCAATGGGCTTCTACTAATATTAAGATGGCAATTGAGCGTCTGTTGGATCTAGAAGAGAAATTTTGGCTGCAAAGGTCTAGAGTGAATTTATGGCTTATAGTTGGTGACAAAAATTCATGTTTTTTCCACTTATCAACAATTAAGAGAAGGCAGAGAAATAATATTCTAGAGATTAAGGATGAATCGGGTAACTGGTTATTGGAGGCTTCTTAATAATGCATTGGCTACGAATGCAGCTCTCTCCATGAGGAGACGTTCACAGTTAGCCTCCATCCTATTTGTGATATGGCTGAGGAAAATATTGAGCATTTATTCTTTCATTGCCCATGGAGTCGGTATGTATGGTTCGTTCAGTAGCAGCTTGGGAGTTGATTTGACCTTGATAGTGTGACTAATTTCAATGCATGGTGGATACCATTGATAGGTATGATAAATCCCTTACACCCTATGATGTCGAAAGTGATTTGCTAGACACTATGGTTTATTTGGAAACATCGAAATGAGTTTGTTTTAATCATCTTCAACCAAATCCCTTGGCTGTTTTGGAATTAGCCAAAAAGAACAATGTTGATTTCTGGGGTCAGCTAAATATTTTGCAGCATCTAGGACAACCGAATAGGCCCATTTCCACTGATGTTCACTGGGCTCCACCTGTATCTAGGTGTTTGAAGATTAATATGGATGGTGCTTACTCAATGGTAGGACCCCTGCAGCAATTGGGGAAGTGTGTCGAGACTGCTTTGGCTCTTTTAAGTGGGGTTATATGGATAAGATAAAGTCTATATCTGCCTTTATGACTTAGGCTCTTATTCTCAAACGGGCCCTACTATTAGCCATGGATTTAGGCCTTGATAAAGTGGTCTTTGAGACCGACTGTCTTCCTCTGCTTTCTTGTGTTGATGCTACATCTCCTGATTTATTTGAATGGCAAAGTAGGAGTATTATTCATGATATTATATGCCTATTCTCTGACAAGGTTGGGTTCTCTCTTTCTTTTATCCCAAGACGAGGTAATTGACTTGCTGAGTTACTAGTAGCAAATGCTTATAAGGGAAAGTGCCCGATTGGGTAGGTTTTTCAACCAACACCCTCTTTGTTGACTCTTCTAACCTTGAATGTTTTAGAGGTTAATATTATTGTGGATGATGCTTTTCCTTCAAATTCTATTTATGAGGGGGATTAATTGTTTATCTATGTCAGACTTTTGCTTCCTCTGTTGGGTGGCTTTGCTTTTCTGTTATTCTTCTTAGCTCGTTTTTAGTCGGTTGTCTTTCCTTCTGTATTGGTTTAAGTTGTGATGTTTCGACTTTATGGTAATACAAATTATGTTCTTGAGCAAAAAAAGAATGGTTGAAACTTAGTGTGCAAAAATATTACATCAAATGCACCAGTTAAGACTTAAATGACAGTACAAATTAACATAAATATAATTTAAAAATGGAAAAAAAATTATATAATCTAAAAATATCCGAACAAATATGAGAGAAATGAAATTAAACGTGATCATCTAGATGAAGATTCGAAATTAATATATTTTTGTCATTCATAATATTTTTTATGTTGCCTGATTGTACGTCAATACATAAATAAAAAAACAATTTCTAGTACATAATTTTTGTAGAGTGATCTTCATATGTCTTGATGTATTTAAGCTCCTCTCGTTCCTTTAGTTTTGTTCACATGCATCTCTCTTCCCCTTCTTCCTCCTTGCCTCCTCTGTCTGCCACAAGCTGTCAAGTCAAAGGGTGACTAGGACCTATGTTCCAGAAGCTTAATAGCAATAAACAGAGAATAAAGATATACGTCTGGGTTATCGAAAGCTAAAACGGAAGATCATGCAAGATGAGAGAGTCTATAGTGGGAGAACGGGCAAATAGTTTCCTAATGAAACAGTCCCATCTCGCCAGTTCTCCCACTATAGACTCTCTCATCCTGCATGATCTTCAGTTCAAGCTTTTGATAACCCACCACTCTTTATTCACTGTTCATTGCAATTAAGTTTCTGGAACATAGGTCCTAGTCAACTTCTAACCTGGCAGCCTGTGGGAGTCAAAGGAGGCAAAGGAGGAAGAAGGGGAAGATAAATGAATGTGAACAAAACTAAAGGAACGAGAGGAGCTTAAATACATCAAAAAGGATGAAGATTAATTAATTACATTTATTGAGGTGACCTCAGAATTCATTCATCAAAACGAATGAAGATTAATTAATTACATTTATTGAAGTGGCCTCAAAATTTGAGGAGGCGCATATTTGGAAAGTTTACTTGGGAGCAAAAGAGACTCTTAAAACATTGAATACAGAGTATAAGACACGACGCCACAACGGTATCTGAAAATAGCTTAATTATACAAGATCATATTGTCCAAGACCTTCAGGTTACCACCTTCAGCCAACCAGGTTCTTCAGCAGCTGCAAGCAAGATCATATTGTCTGAAACCTCGATCAGTTTTTCAACCCTCTGCACAAATATTTTGTACATTAGTCTTATTGAACATAAACTTTTTGTACATTATACATCAAGGGGGTCGTTCAACCTTTTGGACAAAAGTTGGTATCATTTTATGCATATTTATGGGCCCGTTTGGCATAGCAGTGGTAGAAAAAAAAAAGCCACTTCTACCAACCCGCTTTATCGTTCTCTCGCTTCTCCATCCTCATTCCCGATCGAGAATTCCACGGTTTACTCCTTCTTCCTCAATTCTTCTTAGATCTGTTCCTTGCATTTCATTTCTTGATGGATCCGTTATTTATTTGAATTGCCCGGTTTGATTTTCATTTTAAAATGGTTATTTTCCAAGTATTTTTGTGTTTTTTTGTTGTTGGAGAGTGGGATGTGAAATGGTTTGTCTTCTATTGTAGTTTTTGATTAATCAATCTGTGATTTGATTGTAGTCTCTGGGTGCTAGATTCTTCTTAGTCAGTTTGTTTACTTGCTTATGTTCTGTTGTCATTTTGTTTAGCATTTTCGATATTTCTGGTCAATGAGATGGATCTGTCACTGTTTCATGGAGAGTTGTTCTTGAGGACCAGGCAGAGATGGAGAGTAAAGATATCAAAATTAATTGAAAGCCTCAGAGTTAGCTTGCTTTTCATATGAAGTTGGTGACGGAAAAGAGTGCCAAGCGAAAATTAATTGAAGAGGAGAGGAGATGAGAGATTTTGAAAAACACCAGAAGAGACAAGCAAGACATTGCGTGGGGGGCCAACAGTCCTAGCTTTTTCCAGCGAAGCTACTGTGAAGGAATCAGAAGCTTGGAGAAGCCTTAGCCAAGAACTGGCTTCAGAGTTTAGACGTTGAATTCCATCATCAAATATTGAAGCTTTCCCAAAAGCTCAAAAATCAACTTTTCACTACACTGGGCTTTTTTCACTCCTATTGAGCTTTTTTCTTGTTTTGATGTCATCCCAAACAGGCCAATAGTCTTATTCCTCTAAAAATTGTTTTTGCTTTGGTAGTGCCATTATTTTTAACTTATAAGGCCTTTCTTCCAAATCTGAAAATGGTAAATTATGTTTGGCTAACCTAATTGAATAATGCAAATGCAGAACCAGGAAAGTTCCATGCAAAGTGTCGTATTTAGGGTTATTATAAACTTATGCCCCTCAATGAATTTGTGGATGCAAATAGTGGATACGTTTTGAATGATAAGTGTATTGTTGAAGTTGAATAATTCTTAGTTTTGAAGGCATTACAAGTCGCCCAACGTATCCTTCCTTTACTAAATGATTAAGTGTATTGTTAAGGTTGAATAATTCTCAATGACATTTCTGACTAAGCAATCATTAGGGCATATACAAATATTTTGTACACTAAAGTAGGGGGAAAAACCCCGCTTACAGTAATTGCAACACCTACAAAGAATATTGACCAAGCAAAAAAATTCACACTCAGGGTTTTGCCATTTAATGTGGATGTAAGACAAAAATATGAACTTTCAATCAGGGTTTTCACTTTTGACAATGAATTGAAAAGGAGTAAGCGTCAGTGTTTAGATGAATGCAAAGAAACAGGATCAAAAGATTGAAACATCCATGCATGCAAAGCGAAGGAAAGAGAATTATAGAAGAGGGCTAAGGGGATAGCAAATGTAAACGATATTTTTCACAACTTTATACGACAGTTATTTATAAAACAGTTGTCTATATATATTCAAAAAAAATTTGATGTATTTCAAATTGAAACAGTTGTTTAATTTTCCACGACTGTTTGTAATCTGATCTGCAGTTTTTTGAAATAGTCGTTAGATAGTGGCACAAAATTTCAAAAATGCCACTACCTTTTTTTTTATGTCGTTTTCATATAAACAGTCTCTGTCCTTGATTATTGAGAAAAAAAAAATACGTCATCTCTTGCGACATTCTTCATTTGCTGCTATTCTTGCTCTCTTCATCCGTTTTTTTTTTTTCTTCACAACTGAATTCACTTGAGAGCATCATTGATATGTCAACAATTTCATTTGCTGTTCATCATGCTACATATACAGCATTAGTAAGTTAACTGCATTTCCTATCTGAGACTTCATGACAGCAATGTTTGTAAGGTGCAATGGGGTTAGCAATGGTGAAAAAATGAATATCTCATTCACATGCAAATATACTCAGATACAAAGGTTTCAACCTAAGAACTAAGACAAATCAAAGGAAGTATTGAATCTAGAGAGCAGAGAGTATGCATACTGAAATTAGAAATTTAAGCTCGAAAATCCTCTAGATTTCTCCTAACAACAACTAAACCATATGCATTATCAAGCCTAACACTACAATTTCCCAAGCTTACACTTGTGTTCCTTAAGAAAACTCTATTCAAGCAATTGCTTTGCTTAAATGGCTAATTCTACTCCAAAACACGACCTTCAAAAATAAAACGTTGTGGTATTACACGTTTGGATGATAGATAATTAGAAAACAGTTGTAGAAATACAAAAATATATAATTATACGTTGATGTGGTTCGAACCCGAGACCAAGGTATATGAGCCAAAACATTTTCCACGACCTTCGGTAATTGACAGTTGTGGTGGTACAAATTTAAACAACTGTTCTTTATAATACAGTCGTCTTTTGAGATGGCCTTAAAAAATAAACAGTCATGGTATTACAAATTGGAACAACAGCTAAATAGAAAACCATCGTAGAAATACAAAAAATATAAAATTACGTTGGTGTGTTTCAAACTCAAGACCTAGGTATAATAACCAAAACATTTTCCACGGCCTTCAAAAATTGACAGTTGTGGTGTTACAAATTTGAACGATGGTTCTTTATAAATAAGTCGTCTTTTGAAACAGCCTTCAAAAACAGCAGTCGTGGTATTAGACATTTCCCCAACGGTGTTTTATCATGGGTCGTGGTATTACAAAATATAACAGTTTCCACTACAGTTTTAAAGGAATTAGTCGTTGTGGATATTGTTTGGGTTGAACTTAAATGACTTTTTGTGTAAAATAGTCGTTGAATATTGACACAAAATTTCAAAAATGACACTACCTCCTTTTTTTTTATGTCTTTTTTCATTTAAACTGTCGTTAGATAGAGTCGTTAAATCTACTTTTTGTAGTAATGATTATATCACTATTTTGCAATAAATACAAAAACAAAAGGTCCTTCTACGCTTATGTTATTGTTTTATTTTCTTGAAAAAAAAAGGCCGTCTAAATTTATTAAATTAACTCATCATATAATATCGTACCTATATTCTGGTTAATTTTCTTCCGACCTTCCAGTTAAACAAACCTAATAGTAAAAACACAAAGAATTGCGCCAAAAGTTCAATATTTTAATAGTTATATTTTTACCTGAATATTGTAATAGTTATGAAGTTATATCTAGGATGGAATTTAGAAGGATAATCGGCAGGTTAATTATTTTTTATTGAAAATGAGGAAAATAATTATTGATTATATATGCTATTTTTCTGGGCTTGTCCCTCAGTTTTTGTCAATACCTAATGTCGTGTAGATTATGTGACATTTAGCAGTTCAAAAGGCATCCAAAGTCCCCATTTGAAATAAAGATACTTTCCCTATCTGCCACAAATAAACAAACAAACAAATAAATAAAAGATCACACTCGCAATGACGCAAATATGAACAAGAATGACCATTACATGCAAGATATTTTTTAATATAATTGAATAATATATATTTAAAAAAGTACATTTACTAAATCTTTTAATTAGTTAATTAATTTTCCCCCTTATAAATCGTACCCTTTCAAAGAGAAATGTGTTGAGTGATACAACAAGATACATGTCCGCAGCCTCTCAAAGATGAATCATTCAATATTTGATGCTACGTTTACTACATGTGTCTCTTTCCAAATGATTTTTTTAAAAGATTCACTCTATGTTTAATACTCTCT
Organism: Acacia crassicarpa; assembly: GCA_034222035.1. Taxonomy (NCBI): domain Eukaryota; kingdom Viridiplantae; phylum Streptophyta; class Magnoliopsida; order Fabales; family Fabaceae; genus Acacia; species Acacia crassicarpa. The sequence goes on along the minus strand of JAWXYG010000009.1, from coordinate 38,761,063 downwards.
CTTGTCCTTAATTAAAAAATATATTTAAGAACTCGGTTTTGTGAACTCAAAATATAACAAATGTTAACCCTACATAATACCTGGCTACATGATGTCATTAGGTGTTTGTTCCTAAATATAAGATATTTTTTTATATTTGTTAATCTTTTCCTAATTTAAATGTTGATGTTACCTCAACAATAATCAAGGAGTAGAGGAAATGAAAGAATTAAGGAAGATAATTAAGGTGATTTAGAAAATATATGTCTATTATTTGAATTAACTTTTTTAATCTAATCAAATTAGGCTACATAGTATTAGTATACGAAGGGAGAATATTTTTTATATTTGACACTTCTCATGCAGTCAAGTTTTCCCCCAAAAGACAGCAAATCGATCCGATCTTGTGAACCCAAAATATAACAAATGTTATTCAAGTAGCTTTAAAGCTTAACAGGTTTGGTTAACTTAGGATTATATCCAAGTCTATACTCTTTTGATAACTTTTTCTGTTGCCTTTCATATGTAATGTTTTACTTTGACTGAATTTTTTCAAAACAATACATACATACATACATACAAAACTTGCGTTCCAAACCTACTTGATAACTGGTCAAAACTTGCGTTTTGACCAAGGACCTAACTGCAAATATTGGAAATTTTGAAGAAGGGGCTTAAATGTGAATTTTCAAAATATTTTGGGGCAGAACTGAGATTTTAATATGTAATATGATGACAGAGTTTTTTTTTTTTTTTTCTTGCCACTAAGTTTAAACTTAATTATTTCCTTAAGTGTTTGAACTTAAATTTGTGATGATTTTAATGTATTAGTATGTTTTAGTTTTATATATTTTGGATTTTATTGTTTTTGTAGTATGTAGTAAACTCTTACATTTACGATTTTACGTTTTTGCTCATTCTTACCATTTCTACGTAGGCTCTACGTTTTAACAACATTGTTGTCCTTAAGATATTAAATTGCCACTCATTTTGTGTAGAATCAAATAATCAAAAGAAAATATAAGAAAATATTTGGGAAGGGGGATTTTTTTTAGGGGCGGCACCGACCCCTATGAGAGATATAACCTTTATATTAGTTAATCACAATTAGTTTGTTAGCCATTTTAGGATTTTATATAAAGAGGGTCCTCGTTATAGATCAAGTGTTTAGGATGTAGAAGGAAGATAACAAAGATCCTTACCTCTTAGATTTAGGGCAAATCACCTTTAGAAGAGTTTATCAGTTGTATTGTAAAACTCGTTTGTTTTTTGGTTAATGAATTTCTTATTTGATTAGTTTAACACCTGCATTGAAGGAATGAGAAATAACTAATAACGAACTCTACTTGATCACTGACCCATATGCCAACAGAAGATATATGTGTACCTGGAAAATATATATCCATACGCACATAAGGAACTTTGAACATGAATTTTTGGAAACTTTGTGCAGAGCGAGAGCATTGGGGATGGAGTTAGAGTGGTTGTCCAACGGAGGAGTGAAGACGATAATAGGGCCGAGGCCATTAACGAAGGTGTTTGAAGGGAGGAAAGGAAGAAGAATGTGGTTTAACACGGTGGTGGGGATGTACGGCAAGGACCATAGCTCGGCGACCACAGCGGATGGCAGTGAGATTGCAGAGAAAGTGGTGAAGAGATGTGAAGAGATCATTGAAGAAGAAAGCATACAGTTCAAATGGCAAAAAGGAGACGTTCTCTTCTTTGATAACTTGGCTCTCCTCCATGGAAGAAGACCTTCTCTTCCTCCCAGAAGAGTCCTAGTTGCCACTTGCAAGTAGCTAGAAGTACAAGTAGAACAACTCTCACATCGTTCTGGTTTTATCAAATATTATTAACATGTTTGCATGTTGCCATTTCAATAGAAAAGTTTTACTGTTTTGGACGCCATTGAATGGTAATTCTTGCTTACATAGTAGCTGGTTCATAGTATATTAAAAAACGGCATAAAACTCAAATCACTTAAAATAAACTAATCCAATCACTCACTAAACTTGGTTTGAAATGAAAATATAAAGGATGAACATTGTGATTGTAAGTATTTTAACAAATAAATAATTGAATTAAAATAACGGGTCTTAAAAAAATATAAATTCTACTTATCTCCATCCCTCCCTTTCTTGCCAAGTTGGACTTAAATTTTGCTTCACCTATGTTCCATAGAGAAAATTTCCCGGATCCTAGAAATGCTGGTTCCTGCAAGTAATAGATTTACATTATAGATGGTATTTTTGGAGGCTATGGTATTGCATATAAGGTTTAGCAAACGAAGTTTGATTAAACTTTAAATTCTCGAATGTTTGGTAACATGGCACATAAAATAATATTAGTCAAGATATATTATTTAATGCTTATGTTTATGTTTGGTATTGTAATGTTTAAAAGTAAATATGATCAAACCAACCTTTTGGTAAGAAAATACAATTTACCTTAAAATAACTTGTAAATTTTGAAATATTATATCACTATTTTGCAATAAAAACAAAAAGAAAAGGTCCTTCTATGCGTATAGAACAATTAAAAGCGGCTTTCTTTCGAAAACTAACATATCAAATACTCCATAGAATTATACATTGATAATATGCCCCATTCAACAAATATGACACTAAGAATTAAACTGCCAATGTCATTTACAAGTGCCGAGTATGAAAATGAGCATATCTGAAATAGACAACTGGACTCCTTTCCTTTTTCTTTTTTCGGTCCAAGACAACTAGACTCGTTAAAAACGAAAATCAAACTGCTCTAGACTCTAAACTTCCCAAAAAAAAAAAAAACTCATTACACAAAACTCTCACTAGATGGAGTCTAAAGAAGAATAGAATGTAGCCTTACCCCCACAATCGAAGATGCTGTTTCCAAGATTTGAATCTATAACATCGAGATCATATGGCAATAATCTTATCGTTGTGTCAAGGCTCACTCCCTAAACTTTACCTTCTAAATAAGCTAAAATAAGATGGTGTAGCAGTACCCTACCACAAAAGCGGGGTGCATTCGGCTATGGACAACAGGAGAAGCTATCATAACAAAATGTCACCTTTATAGCGAAGACAAACTATAACAGAGAAAATACAAATATTGTGACTTGAGAATATTTTAGCCAGGGGCTTGGCTCACATTCCTTATGATGGTTTAAACTTGAATCGTAACTGCCAACTAAGAGCGACTAGGCATGCCACGTCCTCTTCCCCTTCCCATATAGCCATAACCCCTTCCATAATAACCACCTCGGTAACGACCACCACCACCTCCTCGCCAAGGACCACGCCCTCCTCGACCACCACGGTACCTTGCAAAATCACCAAATGTCTGCACCACAAATCAGTAAAAATGCATTTGAAAATTAGTCCTCCACCACCCCAACAAAAAAAAAAAAAACAAAACAAAAAACTCCCTCTAGAAAGAATCAGAGCAGAACCAACACAGAAATTACCTCAGTATCAATCTTGTTTTGTTCGTGATATCTTGTCCTTCTTCCGTTTTGAGAATTGTGATCAAGCACACTGCTTGAGAGTGAGTCAAAGAAATCATCCTTCTGATAAACAGGCTGCAGAAACCACAAACAACAGGATCAAGCTTTGCAATGACAAGAATGTAATTACTGATACTGAATAACTGACAACCTCAAATTGCACACAAGTTGTAAAATTCATACCTTGATCTCAATTTTTGGTACTTCACCATAGTCTTCATCATGAATGCCATCTTCATCGCTGACATTCTCCTCACCATCCTTTTCTTTTGAGTGAGACTTGTTGCTTTTACCAAGATGACCCCATACTTCATCCTTGTTAAATTTCTCATTCATTGCTATGAAATCAAAATCTTCGGTGAATTCTGTGACCGGACGTGAACCCTGCAAAAATTCAAACTTTTAGCTTCAACACTATAGTCAAAGATTTACCTAATCAGACATCATCTCCAAAAAATTTTAAGATCCATCAGACATTTTTAATGCTCCGCCTAAACTGTTCTGCCTCAGCATCAACAAGCATAAAAATCATATATCGTATGCACTTCAACCTCAGCAGCAAAGACTTCAAAGTCAGAGCAGCATTTCGAAGAATTAGATAGATTATAGATTCTTAAGCGAAACAGTCAAACCTATTAATCAAAAAGGGAATTTTCAAGTTCTGTGATGGCCCAAATCTTCCAACTAGTTTTCAGGTTTGGAATAAATAATTATGTCAGAAACCCCTACTTAATCTCAAAAGAAATAGGAAACAGAGTAGTACCCCCATGGCTCTTCCTCTTCCACGTCCTCCTCTGTAACCATAACCATGATATGTCTGAATGGGAGCTCCACTTGGCTAGAGTGCAACCAGATATAAAAAATATCAGAAAGGAGATTGATGCAATGACAGAAAGAAAATCTAATCCGATGTGATGAAAAATCTCATAGAAGAGAATCTCGTAATACATGCAAGAATGAGATAGGGATAAGTTAATTTCAAGCACATAAAACCAAAAACAGAGGTTCCTCAATTATTAAGTATGCCAAATAGTGCATTTACTACCACCAACCATCACACCTGAACAAACTTTAGACTTTAAATCATTTGAAAACACAGAGCAGAACTTACACAAATTCATGATCTCAACAATCACTAGCTCAGAGCATAAGCAGCCACAGATGATGAAAATATACCCAAGTTACAAGAATTCCTATCATAATATACAAACATACAAGGATATGCAAAACCAATCTATGAATGTGTTTATGTGAAGTCCATGCATAGAGAGAGAAAATACCTTGTGACTGGCCCGTGAAGTTGTTGGCAGTGGCAGTATTGGGGGTTTTGTTTCAGCAGAAGCTGGCACATACAGCTCTTGCGATGCTGTTGATGACACCTGAACCACTTCAACATCCTTATGGGGTGTTTGTGCAGGTTGAGATGAAGAAACTAATGTTGGCCCACTCTGCAACAATTGACCTGGAGTTACCAAAGGGACAGGTGTTTCTGTACGGGTGGTATTTGGCAACCCAACAACTGCAGGTGCGAATTGAGATGCAGTTTGATATGGCAAACTTGAAGAAACTGCACTGGATTTGTTGGAGATTGGTGGCACTGTAGCATTTATATCTGCACTGGATGTCGCCATAGGAGCCAGTGATGGTAAGTTAGCAGCTAATGTGGTTGCTGGAAGCAGTACAGTTGGCACATTGTTTGGTACTGATGCTGGCAATGTTTCAGAAGCAATTGAAGCAGAAGGTGCAGGAGGTAAAGTTGATGGAAGATTGAATGGCGGTAAGGAAGTAGATGTTACAGTAGGAGAACTAGAACTGGCAGGTAGTAATGATGGTTGGAGTTCTGGCATATTTGCGGTAAGGAAGTTAGGATACTGCATTGGCTGCTGCATAGATGAAGGCAACGATAAACCAGGTGGTGGTCGAAGTAAAGATTGCTGGTGTAAATGAGGAAGCCCATTTGGTGCACCATAATATCCTTGCCAATACATTGGCATAGCAAGCCCGCCACCATTTGCACTTGGGGGCGGTGGTGAAGGACCCCATGACGCTATGTTCCCATCAGGTTGATACAAAGGCAGTGGCCCTTGGAAATTTGACCCAGGCAGTCCAAGTTGTGGGGTATGAGAACTAAGATCGGTCAAAGACCCACTTGCAGCTGAAGGAAAGCTTGTAGATGTAGTAGCAGGACGGGGGTATTGAGACTGCAAGGCAATTCCATACACTTTTGAAGGTGATAAAAATTATTTGAAGGCAATCAACTTAAATTGGCACATCGTGCATGTAAAAATTCTCTAATCAACCTGGATAATAGCTGGATCATTGTTTATTGGTGGAGAAGGCTGGATAGGTGGAGAGGGAGAGGATTTAACCTGTAAATCCTGCAAAAAGATAGCACAGCCGATATTTCAACTGATCTAATTCATAAATACACACTGACAAGTCATTAAAAGTCTGCATCATATGAAAATTACAAGGCAAAAGGAAATCTGGATCAGCCTTATAATGCTTCTTTCTCCACTACCAACATATATGATACTGAATGTTTTCTTGTAATTATCTCAATCAATTAAACCTTCAACACACGACAGTGATGACAACAATGAATACTGGAGACTAAAAACAAGAAGACCCGGTATGGTTATGATTTGAACACAAAACTGGGACCAAGTTATTTTTCAAAGGAAACAAATCTATTTTCCCAAGATAGCTTTTTAAGTATTCAACAAGATCAGGACAACCTAGCAAATTAGTTGTCCTTGCGAGCTTAAAATCACAACTATGGAAAAAAGGTGCTTGGCTATGATCCACAATTCCACAAATCATACCTTGATGTCACTCCCACGGAACAATATATACTCATAAACCTTGTCAACAGGAGGAATTTGTGGCCCATCCTTTTTTCTTCCTTCAGTTCCAAAAGATCGCACTGCCCCACAAAAAAAAAAAAAAAAAAGGCATCGTTACCACCATGCTAGTCACAAACAAAAGCATATTAAGGAACCTGAGAGCAAACGATTATTGAGACAAGTTATTAGAATTCAAAGCTGCGATCACGTTATTTGACAGAAGAGAATCATGCACATATTGCAAATTTGAGAGATAACAAGGTAAGCATACCAACAGTGCCAGTCCACCTAAGTAAAAATCTCAAATAAAGATGTAAGCAAGAAAATAACAATTGGGTGTGTGTGTTTCCCTTTTTCTTTTTCATTTATTATTATTATTTTTTTTGGGGGGAGGGGGGGTGGCACTTATATTTACTACAAGACTTCTGCTCTAGGGTCAGACCAATCACCAAACCCTCCCCAAGGGCATCTGTACATGGACTGCAAAAGGAAAATATCAAAACTTTCATCTCATAAATGCTGTAAAGATTCGCAACACTACACCACTAAAGGATTCTTACTATACCTTTTTTTGGAAGAATGACAATAAATTCTAAAACAATTTCTAGTACACAAAAAAAGGCTTAAATACTATCTGCACTAGTGTCAGTCCAAACCCTCCCTAGGGCATCTAAACAAGGTTTCTGTAATTTTGAGCAGTAGAAGCTATGATTTATAATCAGAGGGAGTCAATTACATATATAGGGAAGAATAGGGGAATAAACACAATTACATATGATCTAATCACATCCCTCTATCTCTCCTAAAATCAAGATACAATAATAATAGGATGACAACAGCGTTGGTGTTAAAGAGCACTAAGTTTAATCACTAAGTAATTCGGTTAAATCCTAGGCTTTGAGCCTTGGTTGTAGAGTCGGCCCACTTTCCTACACTTCCCCTCAAGCTGGCGAATATACGTTATCATTCCCAACTTGCATATAAATCCTTCAAACTTTTCTTGATTTCTTGGTTTAGGGACTTTGTCATCACATCCGCCATTTGTTTGCCTAAAGAACGTAACCCATAAGTCCTAGGATCGAAACCTAGCTCAGATGCCATGTAATTTTGAGCAGTAGAAACTCTGATTTTTATTCACCGAGAGTCAATTCCATGCATAGGGAAGATTAGGGGAATAAACACAATTAAATATGATCTAATCATATCCCTTCTATCTACCCTAAAATCACAATACAGTAAGAATAGAATTGCATTAAATCTGGGTGGCAACAGTAATACTGGGCACTAGGCTTAATCACTAAGTAATTAGGTTAAATCCTAGGTTTCGGCCTTATTTGTAGAGTCAAGTCTACTTCCCTACAGTTTTCAAATAAGATATAGTGATACCGACATTCTATTAGTAGTAGTACAAAGAATATTGTCACCGCTTGAAAATTCTCAGGGATTATTTCATCGATCATAGAATATTCGCTTGATGTGGGATAAGGCTTGTTGCTGTTGTTGTTGTAGAATATTGGCTTGAAACAAAGGGAGGAAGACAAATGTAAAAATTCATGGATGAGGCTGGCATTGACTCACATGTAAGACTCCAAAGTTAGAAGGAAAACAAGTAAATAAAAACTACTTAACCCTAATGGCTACATTGCTACGAGAGGACAAAAAGGGAAGAAAATAATTTATACTTAAGGAGGAAGACCGTCGCCGCAAATTTGGGAATATTGAGAGATTTGATTTGTATTAAATAATACTAAATCTGGAACATAATCCAGATTTGATTATTTACAAGCAATTTATTTACTACTAACTACTTATCATGAAGGATGGAACACAAGGGAATAAAATGTCACATGGTAGTCAATGGCATGTTGGGCAATGTAGCAAAGGAGGTTCCCGGAGCTAAGGCATATAATGCACAGAAAATTGCCACCACATTGAAGTGATATGAACACACATAAAATATACTACAAAATAACAATAATAATGCAAATCAAAAGTTCAAGTCGTAAAAGTGCCAAGCTTGATGATTAAGAGTTCAGGAAAACAAAAAAAAGGTTTATATCCAACAAATTGACGGTCGCTAACCTAAATGAAGTGTGCTAGAAAAAGTGAAGCCCTTTCTAAGTATGCATGGGTGAATAACAGAAGGAATCAGCCCTCGTTTTGATGCATTGTACTTAAATAAGGAAACAAAGCCCTGGAAGCATTTATTTCTTAACTTGTTCCCTCCAAAATAAACACAATAAGAGGGATATGGAAAAATTTGATATTTTCGATGAAATAAGAACATCCAATTCTTCCCCCAAAAAAAAAGAAAAGCAAACAACAAGAAGAAAGAAAGAAATCTTCAACCATTATAAAATTAATCGGAACCAGCTAAAAATAGTTCACCAGCAACCTTATCCCACTAGATGAGGTTGGCTAATAGATCATATGACGACATAGTGTTCTATCAACAACCAAAAATAGTCAAATTAGTCAAATTCTATACAAGAGTTTCCCCTCACCATCCCATTCTGTCTGTTCTCAGATTTTAACTTGCAAGTTCATATTTTTTTCCCAGTGATAAATTATCCAAACAAATGAAAAACGATTACAATTATCTTCCACACTATTCAGTTTTTAATAATTGTGATTCTTTGATTTCTTTCCATTCCAACAAGGGAGGGAACAAATGAACTTGAAGAAAACTTGTCGTTAATAACCATGGAGAAATCATATGTCATGCTGAAAAAAGCACAACTCAAAAACCTTTGACCCCGACAGATATACGATAAAGCTTTCCAATAGTTTCAAAACACTGATAAGCAGTACAGCAAAAAGTCACAAGCTACAAGATTAATCGCGTTCATGGTACATATGTCCACCCTGCTACGTCCAGCCTCACTGTCACTAGACCCTTCGGCCTTTGTCCTTTCTCCATAGCAGACAACAAACAATATGAAATTCAAGCCACCTCCTATAACACTGTAATTCACAGCCCTTTGAAATAACTCAGTTCAAAAAGGCCGAAATAATTATGGTGATGATGATGTACAAATCTTAAGTCATAATCAACGACCGGGCTAAAAGATCTAAAGTAGAATGAACCCCAATTCAGTGGAAAACATAAAAAAGCCAGATGAAATTACTGAGCTGAGAACAAAGCAGTACCATTCCTGAGTCCGATACTGGACTCCTCGGTATTGATATTGTACAGAATCCCTTCATATCTGATCTCACTCTTAGAGGTCAAGCTAATCAAGCTGCCAATGTAGGAATCGGCCGCGGAGCTCGATCGAGAAGCGCTTTCTGAAGCCATAATCTACGCCAATCAAAAACTATCAATGGCAGACGAACACACAAGCATTTAGGGTTTGGGTTTTGGGGGCAAAGTGCAAACAAGTTGAATCTGTTTTTCCCCTTGAAGGTCTAATATATACGGAAGTTTTTACCACAAGTATTATCTTGAATGAACCAAAAAGCAATTTGTAAATTTATTTTGCTCCAACAAAAATAAAAAAGAAACAAATTAAGAGAGGCCAAAAAAATTTAGGGATCAAAAAAGCTATTAAACTCACGAATTTAACTAAACTCATAATGATAAAATAAAATTATGTCGTAAACTCGTAAGAGTTTACTTTCATTATTAAATAGGTATTGATAGTGTATAATTAATAATTAAAATATAAAAAAAATGACAACAATTTGATTTAAATATATTTTAAATCCAAATAATTAAAACTAAATCCATCAATTTATAAAATTTACTATATTTAACAAATAAATTTATATAAACTCACATATAAAGCCGTTGAATATAATCAAATAAAAAAGTTAACACAAGTTTAAAGGTAAGTTAACATAGTTTTATAAGTTTGAAATGTAAAAACGATAAACTCAATATATAAACTCGTAAGTTTAATCGAGTTTACAACGATCACGAGTTTATCAGTGACTTGACTCGATTTATTAAGTTAAAAATCTAAAAACAGTAAACTCGAGCATTAATTTGCGAGTTTGACAATAATGGTTGGAGATAAATAATTCAATATTAATAATTGTAATTGTGTTGTAATTATATAGATTAATTGTTGCAATATACATTGATTAATAGGTTGGATTTGAATTATTAGACAAGATTTATTGTATTTTATATGAAGTTGGGAAATCACTCATCCTATTTATTATTGGTTACTGCAATATATAATATAAAGTATATGTTATCAATTATAGTTTAGTATAAAATCATACCATATCATCATATACCATATTAATTTCAATATTTAATAATTACAGGAATATCGTAATTACTAATTGGCAATGAGAAATTCTTCTTCATAGAATTTTGTAAGTACAACTTAATAATGTAATATGATGCATCAAGATTTATAAATAACTTCTTATATTAGAAACAAAATTTGTGTGCTTCCCTATTTTAAAAGATTGTAAATTTGGAGTCCTTTCATTTTAATTTCCATAAAAACAAACAAACAAAAAAGTAACTCACAAGTCACACCTGATTTCTAGAATAAAGAATCACTCCAATGAAAAAGCAACTCGCTCCGCTCAAAGAATTGAAATTGAGACTCGAGCTTTGTGTTTTCACTCTTCACCCCAAAAAAACATTTGCATTTTGACCAAAAACGGACTTGTATTTTAAAAGTTGATGTTGGTCCTAAATAGAAGATGTATTTTATTATCATTTTGGTCTTATTTATAAGTCTCTTTTGATCTCGTCTCACCTATCAAGGAGAAGTAGGTATCTCTATAATTATAGAGTAAATTTTCAACTTTATCCTCATTTTATAAAGGGGTATTTTTCAACTCTTTCTTCTCTCTCTATCTTTATGAGTATAATTGATATGGGCAAAATTGTCATAATCTCATTTATTTGGTCAAAAGGGACCTATAAATAGAACCAAATTTTTTTGTCAAAAGGAACTTATAAATAGAATCAGAGTGGTATTTGTTAATATTTTCTTGATTTACATTTATTGATGTTCCCTCAGCAATAATAAAGGAAAGGACTAATGAGGGAATTTAAAAAAAAAGGGTTAAGAAGCAAATTTACCAAAAAAAAACTATTGGTCCAGGAGCACCCAACACAATAAACTCTTATCTGGACCTTAAATGCAAACAAATTTTTGAAAATGTTAAATAAGCACAATAATGTTAGCTCATGGGTAACGTCTGTTTGTTGCTGGAAGGAATATGTCAAAGATGCCGCCACCTCACCCTTGCTTTTTCTCAATTTCGGTCAGAGGTACCCCGCATTCTCTTATTCTTTTGGGGACTTGTTAACAAAGCCACCGTCATTCCCTTTAATAATTATTAATCCTCATTCTCTTTCGTTCTTCAATAAGTCGGATTGCATTTATTGAACCCCTTCCATGTCTGTTCAATTTCAAAAAACACAACAATTGGAATTGGGATTAATGGCATGTTGGTAATAATTGGGAAGTTAATGTCCTAGGGTTATCTCCATGTAATAACCGACTTTGATCACCTAATTATGTCTTTATTAATTCCTCATTTCATTTACTAAGTCGGTGAATATCTCCATCCACACCGAAAAGAGGAGCCGGAAACGAAGAAGGAAACGGTTGAAGCAAGAGGAAGAAGACAACTAAAAATCTTGTGGTTTACTACCTAAATTCTTGAGGTAAGCTTCTTATTCACCTCTCTAACTTCATATGGTCAATGTTGTAATCGGCAAGACTCTGAGTGCCAATGAGGTTTTTCTCGACGGCGTTATTGATGAAGAAAACTGATTTCTGAGATTCTCTCTTCATGAGACCTTCATTAATCAAGTCACGGAAGAATACAGAGATAAGCTTATCAAAGTTGACGGAATGTGAAGCCGACACGATGAATTGCTCGGAATGAGTCATGGACGAAGAAGAGTGTTCGTAATTAATGAACAAACTGATGTGTGTGAAAGAAACTACAAGTAAGACAAATATCAGGAAACGATACAGCAGCAACAGACGGACGTTACCCATGAGCTAACGTCATTGTGCCGATTTAACATTTTCAAAAGTTTGTTTGCATTTAAGGTCCATATAAGAGTTTATTGTGTTAGGTGCTCCTAGACCAATACTTTATTGGTAAATTTGCTCCTTAACCGTTAAAAAAATGATTAGGATGTTTTAAAAAACATACTCCCTCTGGTCCTTATTATAAAGTACCAATTAACAAGTTTATTTAATCCTTTTTATAAGGTCACACTTGCTGATTCCCAATGAACATTAATTATTTTTTTTCATATTTGCCCATAATTAATAAGGGTAGTTGGTGAAAGTAACAATTTATATGATATTAGAGTTTAGGGCAATTAGTAGGGGTAATATTGAAAATTACTTAGATCCAAGGACAACTTTATTGATTTTAACTATTTTTATTAGTATGTGAGAAAAATTAGTTGTTGCGTTATAATAAGGACAAGAGGGAGTATGTCATATTAACTACTCCCTTTGGTCCTTATTATAAAACACCAAGTAACAATTCTCACAAGCCAAGAAAAACAGTTAAAAGTCAATAAAGTTGTCATAAGTAACTTCCAATATTACTTCTACTAATTGCACTAAATTCTAATATCATATTAATTATTACTTTCACCCACTACCTTTATTAATTAGGGACATACATGGGAAAAGATAATTAATGCTCCTTTCGAACAAGCAAGTATCTTATAAAAAGGAATAAATATACTTATTAGTTGATGCCTTATAATAAGGATAAAAAGAAGTAATTCAAAGTGTCTATTTATTTTAAGGATTTGGAGATAAGTGCCTGTCTTGGGAAAAAAACAATTTTGAGCTTGAAAACCATGGTTTCATAAAAGAGTAGCAAAAAGTTTCCACTTTTATCTTTCTTCCGTATTCCCCCATTTTCTGTTTTCTCTCTTTCTGCTTGAGTTCTATATATTTGCCTTGCCTTTGTTCAAGACTTTCCTGATTCTTGTGAACATATCCCAGCTGATGATGGTACATCTTTAAGATCAAAATTTGCTTACATGAAGACGAAAACTATGGCACATGCATGCAGCAGAAATAGGATGAGATAACTTTTATTAGTGGCAGAACTCTTTGATGGCCCCGATTGATCTTATAAAATTTGTGAAAATATATATGTATTTATAATATGATATTTTATTTGACCACAAATTTGACCCCAACTAATTTTTTATCTTCTCTGTAAAGATAATGTATGTTTCATTACTCATTGAGCTGTGAAAAGAAAGTAAAATTCTTGTTTGAGATACCGAAAAAGTTAGTATCATCTTACATATTGTTTTGATTTATAATTATCAGTTATTATTTATTTGTATTTTCAAGGTTATTTGATACTATTTAGTAAATACTCCCTCTAGTCCTTATTTAAGGAACCAACTAATAATTCTCACACGTCAATAAAAATAGTTAAAGTCATTAAATTTCTCCTAAATTTTAAGTAATTTTGAATATTATCCCTATTAATTATACTAAATTCTAATATTATATTAATTATTACTCTTTTTTTTGCTCAAAAAAGAGTAATAATTAATTTTTATTAATTATTACTCTCACTCACTACCTTTTTAATTATGTGTATACATAAAAATATTAAATGCTATTTAGAAACAAGCAAGTGCCTTATAAAAAAGACTAAATATACTTGTTAGTTGGTGACTTATAACAAGAACTAAAGGAAGTAGTTCAATATGTTTATTTTTTGGCCCGGGCTAAAAAAATTTTCTGGTTCCGCCACTAACTTTTATACTGAGAGGGGAACCAAATATGGTGCCTATCCAAGGGATAGGCACCATTTCCCTAGCTGATCTGGACCGTCCAGATCAGATCTGGATGGTCCAGATCTGATATTTTTTACTTTTTATTTTTTTAAAATAAAAATTTTTTTTGGGCAGAAGATTTAAAATAAAGATAATATGTTAACTAACACTTTTTAAAAAAATTATTTTTTATTTAGGAAATATTTTTAAAAAAATATCAAATCTGGACCGTCCAGATCTGATATGGACGGTCCAGATCAGCTAGGGAGGTGGTGCCTATCCCTCGGATAGACACCATATCCGGTTCCTTCTGAGAGGCGTGTCCAATATGCATATATAGAAAGCACAAATCGAATGTCACTGTGGGGAGTTTAATTTAGTCACATTTAAAAATGATTTAAGCCTCTCCAATTTATTAATACATATATTTTTAAGCTATTTTATCATTATTAAAATTGACTAATGTTATAATTTTTAATTTTGTTGTTAAATTTATTTAAATTTTGTCATTTTATTATGAAATTTAATGTTAAATATCTTTGAAATGGAATTTATATTTTATATGCAATTATTACATTATCTAATGTCTTTTTTTTTTTTTGGTGATTTGCATATGGAAAAAAGGGATTCTCATAATAATTATCCAAATATTCTCATTTTATCAAAATCACTTTCTTCTTAAATCTATTTTGCTTAGAATCTATTCTTTTATAATCACTTTAATTTTATCACTTTTTTCTCAAAATGTAATTCAAACAGGCTCTAAGTATGTGAAAGGAGTTTTGTCTCAGTTTGTGAAAAAGTGCTTAAAAAACATTTTTCAATGCTTCTCAAACCAATACTAATTTTTTTAATCTAATCAAATTAGATAGATATGTTATACATTAAAGACCAGAGGGATATAACTTTTTTCGATACAAATAAAACATATAACTTTACTCTCACTACCTTCTCATAAATTCAAAATTTACTTGTTCTTTCTTTTTATTTAAATGGTTACTTCAACCAAAAAAGGGGGTTTCTTAGGGTTAAGGGGGCAATTTTGCCCTAGAAGTGTCAAAAAAAAATGGAGTAATTTAGCTTTGACCATTATTTCAATTAATTTTAATCATTAATTAACTAAATATGTTAAGCTGGTAGTCCACATATCATTCATTGTTAATGTACAAATTTTCCCTATAAGTTTTAGACAAGTCTTGTATCTTAATGAATCTATAATAATTACAATTAAAATTATGTTAATTTCAAGGTTATTAAACCCGGATTGACTATTGAACCGATTGGGGTAGTAGGTCAAAGTCAAACCAGAGTTAATCCTAATGGCTAGACTTGTGAGGAAGGATGCTTGGAACAATGTATTCATGCAGATGGAAATAAAAATGTCCCTTTGCAATTGGTGACATGTCTAGAGTTCCCTCAGAGGACCCTTGTGCAGATGGAACTACTTATTTTTTGAGCTTTTGGGTGGGAGATGGTCTACTTCCACAATTTCTGCAACAGCCTTACCTATGTCCCTTGTCCAATAATTGATTGTAATTAGGAAGAAAGAGGGATGAAGAAATAGACATATGTATTATGTAACTTAGTTGTTAATAAACTTAATGATATTATTGTATTCACAAGATTTTAATTGTTAATAAAATTTTTTAGACTTGATTCTTGTGTACTAAATTGAGTTTATCAAAATGAATGTATATGTTGGTGATTATCGCATTTTGTAACACATGTGATTGACAAGTGTAGGAAAAATGGTGTGATGTCGATGTCCAGGTTTTTGACAATTTCATGGATTGCTTTTGCCAAATGAATGTCCAAAAATTAACATGTCCAAGTCCAAGTTTTTTATAAGTCCATCACAACATTTTAACAACTCTATCACAATGTTTTAATAACTTCATCCCTAGGTTTTACAATTCCTTCTTCACGTTTTGATAATTCCATTTGCACGTTTTAACAACTTCATCTCTAGGTTTTTGACAACTCCATCTACACCTTTTAATAAGTTCATCTCCAAGGTTAACAACTTAATCTACACATTTTAACAACCCCATCTCCAGAGTTTTGACATCCCCATTTGCACGTTTTAACAACCCCATCTCCAAGGTTTTGACAACTTATTCTTTGGTTATTAACAACTCATTTTGTTGGGTTTTGACAGCTCCTTCTGTTAGGTTTTGACAATTCCTTCTTTGGGTAGTGACAATTCCATCTTTGAGTTTTGACAACTCCTTTTGTTGGGTATTGACAACTCCATCTCTGAGTTTTGACAACTCCTTCGGTTGAGTTTTGACAACTCTTTCTTTAGGTTTTAACAATTCCTTTTGTTAAGTTTTGACAACACCTTCTTTGAGTATTGACAACTTTTCCTCTGGGTTTTAACAACTCTTTCTTTGGGTTTTAACAACTCCTTTTAATTGATAGGTGTGCCTAATACACCTCGAATATGCAAGATGAGTATTAAACCCTCAAAGCATTGAATATTTGTATTGCCACTTAAATTTATTCTTTTTGTTTTTCAACTACAGTTTAATAGGAAAGAACAATAAGTGAGATTGACGAAATGTTAATGGTATCTAATAATGAATATTGAAATCTGGTAATGGAAACTGCAGATTAATTTGAGAAACACATAATCAAAGAGCGAGGATGGTGAGAAGAAATGCAGAAAGAATGTCATGGAGGAGCGGTTCAGTAGTGGAGGAGCAATGGTGGTGTGGTGGAGGTTGCCGTCAAAGAAGGTTTGTGGGTGTAGGAGTGTCACTTGTGTGCCGAGGTCGCCCATGGAGGTTGGCCTTTGAAGAGAAAGATAATGATGAAGAAGGACAAAAAACTTCAGCCGATCAAGAAGGAGGTATTGTTTATCATTAATCAGAAGCACAGTGTGCCAAGGAGCTTCCCTTTTTGATTCCTTGGGGCAACACTGTAATTTCATCTTCCTAATTAATCACCATCAAGTCTTTTTTTTTTTCTCGGGAATCACCATCAAGTCCATTGAAACTTTTTTAAGAGGAAAATTTTCTTAAAAACTTGTTTGCAATTTTTTTATCCACCTTAAAGGGATTTTATTTTAAAAAAAATTCCATTTCCGAACAAACGAATAATTTGGCTGGAAAGAAAAAAAGCCAATTATTGTGTTTTTTTCACCTGAGCAATCTGATATTATTTTGTTAGAGTCAATTTTTGTTTTTGTTTTTTTGATTTTCCAGCGTTCAGTTTTGAACTTAGACTATCTCGAACTCCAAATTGGAAAAACCGTCCCTGTCCTCTCATTTTCTTCGGACTTGGAAGTTCAAGACGAGTTCTGTGTTCCCAAATGAGTGGCTTCTGAATTAAAAATGAAACTGAAAGGTCGGAATTTTATTTTCAACCGCTGATTGTTTGCCCAGTTTTGGCCTCCGGTGGCTCCGCGACGGAATATCTAGGGCTTCTGGAATCTTTCACCGGCGATTTTTGACCCCCACTAATGTTTACGCCACAGAGAAAGGGGCGGTCTACTACAGCGTCTTTCACACCCCAGAGAAGTGGGGTTGGGGCGAGTTCGAACCTCTTGAATTCGGCAAAAGGCAAGGCCGTCGCTTTTGCTGACGACCCACCACCGCCATTGGGTTCTTTGAGTGAGAATCAGGAGAAGGTGGTGGTGGGGTTTGACTCTATGGGGAATATTGAGGACTGGAAGAAATTTAAGGAGGCGGGATTTTTGGACGAAGCGGTGATGCGGAAGAAGGATCATGAAGCACTCATGGAGAAGGTCTCGAGACTTGAAAAAGAGGTAAGTTTGCGAATTTTGAACATTTGTAGGTGGTTTGTGACATGCCTTGATGCTTACTGTCAGTAGTCGCTGGGTTATCTTCTTCAATAATAATGAAGTCATACGTAAATTTTCATTATAAACAAATACTCTCGAGAATGAATACAAGCGATGTCGCCCATGTTTTACCTCATTGCGTTGGACAATTTTTAGGGTTAATTAAAACATGCTTTTGGAATTATTGTTTAGAGTGTTTCGTTACTGAAGAATTGATAAGTTCAAATATAATGATGGCTATCTTTGATTGCTTGATGCACAGAATCAGAGTTTATTTATTGTCATCAGCAGGATGCTTCTAGAATTAGTTGAACGCAGTTAGTTCTCAAGTCTTTGACTATGGATGTTATGTTTTTGTTGGCTTCCAATTTCACCTCTAGTAATATTTAATTTCATTAATACTTGGATATCTAAACTCATAAAAATCGCTTGGCATGCACATTTTGTCATGATCACATACTGAGACTGTATGGATTTAAATGGAGCAAAATAATACATATTTTAGAGACCAATTAAGCAAAATCTTTGGGTGCTTCATTGTAAAATGATTTCATGGTTGCTTGTTTTCTTGATGTCTTTTTCCCGATCATGATAATTTGAACACATGTTCTTTCCCATGAAGCACGAAGGGTTCTAAATTTGTGTACTCCAAAATTAGTAATATGTTGTCATGGAAACCATTTGCTATGTTTGTTTGACTGCTGATAAATTCTCCCTCCCTCCCCCCCCCCCCCCCCCCAAAAAAAAAAAATGCAGCTTTATGACTACCAGTACAGCATGGGCCTCCTGCTGTTAGAGAAGAAAGAATGGAGTTCAAAGTTTGATCAACTGAGGCAGGAATTAGTTGAAACTCAGGAGATTTTTAAACGAGAGCAGTCCTCACACTTAATTGCATTATCTGAAGCTGGAAAGCGAGAGGAAATTATAAGGAAAGCATTGAACTCGGAGAAGCAGTGTGTGACTGATGTCTGTAACTTTCTTCAATTATATTTCACTATCCGAAATTTGTATAGGCTTGAATATATTTGTCTTCTGCTATCCATAATGTTGTCTTTTGTCTCTAATTTAAGTCAGTTCTTGTATTTCTGCATGTCATCTTATGCAATACATAAATTAGCTTTAAGATGTGGTGTACTTTGCATAGTTATTTACAGTAAAGGAGATTACCAGGAATGTGCGAGGTGGTTGTTCCATTCCTGGTTGGATGTGTGGAAGTGTACTTTTTATAATTGGAAAAACCCGGCAAATAATTTTTTAAATGGTCTTTGAGAATGGCACCTGGTGTATTCTTTAATCCAAGCTTTCCAATCTCAACATTTACTGTGCTTTTACTTCTTATTGGTTGAATGTTAAGAATAGGAATTTGAACTTTCTCTCCTCTAGGTTAGGGTTGTTCATTTCTTTCAGAAATTCATTTGTCTCATGTTTTACTAGTTAGTTTCTTATCCAGTTTAACGACAGAGTCATAGGATATCTATACATGTTGCTTTTGTGAGCTGCTATCTACGGTTGTCTGTCTCTAAAATCTGTGTAGAATCTATATAGGTTGCAGTAAAAAAAGGAATCGATAGAAGTTTGTTCTCATTAATTATTATGTTGATCCTGTGGCAATGGATTAATTGCAGCTTGAAAGAGCTTTACGTGCAATGCGAGAAGAGCACAACCAAGTCCAGTGTTCCTCCCAGGCAAAGTTGACTGAAGCGAGTGCATTGGTTGATGGAATTGAAGGGAAGTCTTCATTTGTTGATAAGAAGTTGCATGATGCAGAAGCTAAGCTAGCTGAGGTCAATAGAAAAAGTGCTGAGTTAGAGATGAAATTGCGAGAAGTTGAGACTCGTGAAAATTTACTTTTGAAGGAGCGGCTGTCTGTAGTTACTGAGTATGTCCTACACTTACTATTTCGGGACACCATATTATATTATATTTCTTGAAGTATTTGAAACAATTCACTTACTAAGATTTTACCATTCATTATAGTCGAGAATCATTTGAGGCAACTTTCTACAAGCAAAGGGAAGATTTAAAAGAGTGGGAGAGGAACTTAAAGCAACGAGAAGAGATGCTGTGCAGGGGCAGGCAACACCTCAGTGAGAAGGAGGAGAAGGAAAATGAAATTGATAGGAACTTGAAACAGAAAAGGAGAGAACTAGAATTACTGGAAAAGAAGATTGATTCCTCTAACTTGTCATTGAAAGAGAAGGAAACTGAGATCAGTAGAGCGGCTCAAGATTTAGAAATAAAAGAGAAAGTTTGTCTCTTCCTTCCTTCATTAACTCCTCATTCTTTTTCAAATGTAACCACCTATTTTCTTATTTGTTCTTTCCGTAACTTAATTGCTGCTTATATTGTTTCAGGAAGCTGATTCGTTAAGGAGCATGCTCGAGGCTAAAGAAAAAAATTTACTTGATATTGAACATCAGCTAAGTGCTAGAGAACGAGTGAGTTCAGGCATCTACTACTCGTATGGTCTACATTTTGTTGTTGTTGATATATAGTCTGCATACAATAGAATGTCACACAAAGTTACTGCATAGATAAGCGGGGTGACCTGGTTCTTTGTTTTTACTTGAGCCATTTTTTACTAGGAATGAAATGGAAAGAGATATAAATACCCAGGTTGTCGCTTAAACTTTTGCGCATGTCAAGAGATTTTGGTCTTGCTGGACTGTAAGAGTGGTCTTGCACAGTGGGTGGTTTACCGGGGTAACAAGGTTGAACAAGATCTTTTGACGCCTGTGTATCAAGTCATATAGTAACCATTTTTTAAGAGAAAAAGAAGACATGCTTAAGACCATTGCTTCTTTTAATATTTGCCATCATGGTGTAAATTGTCACTCTAGCCCACAATTTAAATTGGAGCAGTGATATTAACCCTATTGTCCAGTTAATCTATGGGTTAAATTCATTTATCATTTTCCAGTCTTGCTTATCTGAATGCCATTAAGGTCAAAATGATACACAGTTTTTGTAGTTTGCTTGGAGAGTTATATTCTTTTCAACTAAAAAAATTCATTTCCTTTGCTTAGTTGAGGACATTTGGACCAAGTGAAATATAGAAAATTATTGTATAATGATTTATTGTGTCCCTTGGAATATAATATATCCTGTGTTAAGAGCAAATCCTACGAATACAGGCCTGTGCATATCCTTTTGTGTATTGTTTTGTGCTGATATAAGTTTGAAATCGTGCGACATTAATGGTAGTAAGAATGGCCTTAGACTTATGTACAAAAGTATGTGTTCTAGAAGAGATGCGTGGACACGTCTATCCCCCATATCTCTTTCTCTTCATATCTGAAGATTGTATATAGCTCTGTATTCAATTGAAGAAGCAAGCTTGCGTTCTCACGTAACTTGGTGCATCAACCTTCTCTCTTTGAATGTGCAGTTGTTTGTAAGTTGAATTACTTTTCTTTATTATACAATTTTTGTTGCTTGTTGACTTGTGGTTGTGGTTCTTGTAGGAGGGAATCCAGAAGCTCCTTGGGGAGCAAAAGGATTTGTTGGATTTGAAGTTGCGGGAGTTTGAACAGGAGATGGAACAAAAGAGGAAGTCCCTTGATGAGGAGTTCAACGACACAGTAGAATCCTTGGAGAAGAGGGAAGCTGAAGTCAACCATAGGGAAAACAAGGTTGGGAAGGAAGAGTTAGCTTTGGGTAAGAAGGCTGAAAGAATAAAGGAACAGGAAAAGGAATTTGAGGCCAAGTTGAAATCATTAAAGGAGAAAGAAAAGAGTATGAAAATTAAGGAGAAAGAACTGGAGATGGAAAAAAAACAATTACGTGCTGATATGGAGGCTATGGAGAATCTAAAAGTTGAGGTTGAAAAGGTAAGAGCTGAAATTTCTCAGCAGGAGCTGCAATTGATCAAGGAGAGAGAGGATTTAAAAATAACTCAGGGTGAGAGGGAAGAGCATTCCCGGTTGCAGTTGGAACTGAAACATGAGATTGAGAATACCAGATTGCAGGGGGAACATATTTTGAAGGAAACTGAAAGCTTAAAGCAAGAGAGAGAGAGGTTTGAGAAAGAATGGGAAGTATTGGATGAAAAAAGGGCTGAAATTAGTAGAGAGCGGAGCATAATTGATGCAGAGAAAGAAAAATTAAGAAAACTGCAACATACTGAAGAAGAAAGATTGAAAAGAGAGAAACAGGCTATGCAAGATCATATAAAGAGAGAGTTGGAGAAGCTTGAACTGGAGAAGGAATCATTTGCAGATACTATGAGGCATGATAAGCTAGTTTTTTCTGAAAAGACCAAAAATGATCATGCACAGATGCTTCAAGATTTTGAATCCCGGCGAAGGAATCTTGAGAATGAAATGCAGAAAAAGCAAGAGGAAATGGAGCTAGATTTGCAGAAGAGAGAAAGTTCTTTTCAGGAGGAAATGGAAAGGGAATGTAAAAATATTAATGTCTTGAAGGATTTGACTGAGAAAGAATGGGAAGAAGTTCGGTCTGAACGGCAAAGATTAGAGAGTGTAAGGAATGAGGTTGAGTTAAATAAGCAGCAGCTGGAGTCAGCCCATCGGGAAATGCATGAAGATTCTGAAATGCTTATGAACCTGAGCAGGAAGGTTAAGAAGGAGCGTGAGCACCTTATGGCTCAAAGGAATCTCTTTCTTGCTCTTGTTGAGAAGCTGAGAGGCTGTAAGGACTGTGGGGAAGTTGTTAAAGGTTTGGTTGTATCTGACCTTCAGCTACCTGAGTTTAAGGAGAGGGTGGCTATCCATTCACCAACTTCACCTGTGCTAGGTGGTAATCCTCTTAAGAATTCTGGGTGTAATAATGCTGCTTCTGACATGAAAAATTCTGAATCTGTAAAGTCTGTGTCTTGGCTCCGTCAGTGCGCTTCAAAGATTTTGAATTTGTCTCCGATCAGTAAAAGGGATGACATTAGAGCTTCTGGCATAGATGATTCATCTCCATTGTCAGATCCGAAAGTTAATACAGAAAAAGCAGAGGTCTCTGCATCTTTTTTGAATATAGAAGGCACTAGAGATATCCTTGGAGCTCATCACTCTTCAGACATTCAGCAGCTCCAATCTGCTGACTATATTAGAGGTGTAGATGACAGACATGATCCATCTTTAGATCATTATAGTTACGTAGATAGTCTGGCAGAAGAAGGTCCAGAGGATTCTCAGCAGTCAGTTCCAAAGAAAGGGAAAGGCAGGCCTCGTGGGAAAAGCAAAGCTGGAATTAACAGAACACGCTCTGTTAAGGCAGTAGTTGAAGAAGCGAAGGAGTTCCTAGGAAAAGCTTCAGAAGAAATGGATAATGCAAATATTGAGTCTCTTAATACTGATCATGCTAAAGGTGACAGTGTAGAAGAGTCCACTCAGACTGAGAAAGCTGTGGGTAAAACTAAAAGGAAGCGGCAGTATGGACAAACTTCTAGGACTATGCAGAGTGAGCAGGATGCTTATTCTGAAGGACAATCTGATAGTGTTCCAGCTGGTGGGCGCAGAAAGAAAAGGCAAATAGTTCCTCCCCCACAAGAAGTTACTGGAGGGAGGCGGTATAATCTCAGGCACCACAAAACGTAAGCTAGCTACTTAAATTTAGTTATGGCAGCTTCATTCAGGGCAAAAACTGTTCATTAAATTATAGACTGGTTATTTTCTTTGCGGATTGTCAGCGTGCAGCAAGTACTTCTTACCTAGCACTGCGCATTTCTTGATTTTCTGTTGGCAGGCCGACCACAACTCCATCAGCTCCATCAACTCGGACGTCTAAGGGAACAAAGACTGTTGAGCAAGAAACTAGTGGTGTTGAATCGAAGGAAGGACAAAACCCAAAAGTTGTCTCGGGTCCTTCATCAGTAGTTGCTGATGGCAATGCTCAAAGCGAACAGAGAGTGCAGGTTTTGACAGCAAACCGTGTAGAGTTCTCAGATGATAGGGTTGTAAGGGTAAAAACATGCCACGGCCTGTTTCTGATGATTGATTTGTTGCCGTTGATATTAAGAGATCTATGTTGTATTTTTTATTCATGTACTTGTTTCTCTTTGCTCAGTTCGAAGAACCAAGGGACATAGTCGGTGACAATGGTGATGAACCTGAACCCAAACCTGCCGAAGTTGAGTTGAGTGAAGAAGTGAACGGTACAGACGAGTATGGAGATGGGGATGGAAGCGCAATCCAAGAGGCTGAAGTTGAGGAATATGATGATGAAGGAGAAGATGAATTTGAAGAGGGTGAAGGAGATGAAGCAGAAGAGGAGGAGGATCATCCAGGTGAGGTATCAATTGGAAAGAAGATATTGAAGTTTTTTACATCTTGATGATGGAAGGAGCTTATTTTTTTCCCCACCCCTTCCAATAATCCAACAGTAGAAATAGCATCTGTTCCTTTGGAAATAGTGGTTTTAGGAATGTATTAGTCATATTTTTCACATTTCAAAGACTTGGCTTGCTGGCAGATGAGATAGTGATTAGTTTCTGGGTTCTTTTTTCTTTGTTGATTCTGAGTTCCCATTTGTTATCCACAATACAATGAACAGAATTATTAGTTAAATCACCAAATTGCCCTCAACGATTTTAGCTAGAGTTCGTGTAAAACCATTGCGCATGGCTAAGCTTTCTCTACATGAACATTATTCTACCTATGGTAGATAGTTGAAGCTTTGTGTACATGAAGATATATTGCACACGTGGAAGAAAACTTCCACGTGTGACTAAGCAAGTGGCCATGAAAGAAGAGTACTTTGCTTATGGCTGAAGCTTTTTTATACACGATTGAATACATAAGAAACAGTGGAACAAAACTAAGTTGTCTGCACACGATTAAATATATGCAAGTGACAATGGAAGAACCATGTCCTTGAAATTATTTTAGGTGCCTGAGTAATAAATTCTTTAAATTGGAGCTTGTCAGCAATTTTTCCTATTTACATTAGTTTGAAATATATATTTTTTAAAAAAAAAACAAAAAACAAAAGAAGGATACAAGGGAAGTAGGTCCAGAATGGGCTATGGGCCTAAGGCTAAGTGCCCTTTATTATGACTTGTTTCTCATCCTATTCCTCTGCAGGTGGTCCTCTTTTTGTGTACCACTTTTCTTTTCTTTTAGCTTCTGTCGCATGTTTCATTTCGTTCACCTACCTTTGCTTTTTTTCTTTTTCTTGTTTTTTCCCCCTTTTTAATATTTTTTTTAAAAAAATGAATAATTATTTGAGATGTCATGTTATTAATTAAATCTATCCTTACCTCCCAACTTCCACTTCACTCTTCATCTCCGTAATGTCTTGTCCCAATTCAATCCACACTGTTCTGTTCAGCATGTGGCCATGTATGATGTATCTATAAAACAATGTCGTTTTGGGATGTGTACTGGCATTTGTTTATTCTTTCAAAACCACGTTAATGGCTATTCAAATTGCCCCACTGTGTCTAATGTGTAACTTGATTGAGGAGTTCATCTTCATTCTAAAAGTAAGACATTTTTTTTATATTTATTTATATTTTTATAATTTACTTCTATTGATGTTTTCTTAATAACAATCAAATATCTTAGCAAAATAAATAAATAACAAGTAAATAAAATAGGAAAAATTAAAATAAAGGACCTAAAAAAATAATATTTATTAAGAAGGACCATAAAAAGTGGTAATTATTTTAAAGGACCAAAAATTAAAATATTAAAATAAAAGGACTAAATTACCCTTAATCAGATTTCCTATCTTCTCATTAACTAAATCTGAATGATTTTTTCTTCCTATCTTCTTATTAACTGAATATAGAATGATTTTTTCTTACATGAGAATCTAAAGTAATTAATATATAATAATAAATAGATATTAATTCAAATAATTCTTTTCCCATCGCATAATCACTCCAGATTATTATGCTAGAGAAAAGATAGAAAAGATGGAGCTTTTTATGGTTGTGGCAGAAGAAGCCTCGTGCGTTGTGCAACCGTCTGCAGTGTTAGACCTAAGATTTTTTGTGCTGAGGCAACCAAAAGTACTTGATATTCATTCAATATTACCAGTTGTTCCATTCCCAGATAAACAGAAAATAAAGTAAAAGGCTCTTAACTCAGCAAAACCCCATCAAAAGAAAAGAACGTGGTTAAAGAAACCAAATCCCTCTTTCCTTTCGCTATAACCATAAAAAGCTCCATCTTTCCTATCTTTTCTCTAACATAATAATCTTGAGTGATTCTACAATAGAAAAAGAATTATTTGAATTGATATCTATTTATTATTATCCATCAATTACTCTAGATTCTCATGTAAAAAAAAAAATCATTCCAGATTTAGTTAATGAAAATATAGGAAATCTGATTAAGGGTAATTTAGTCCTTTTATTTTAATATTTTAATTTTTGGTCCTTTAAAATAATTACTAGTTTTTATGGTCCTTCTTAATAAATATTATTTTTCTTAGGTCATTCATTATAATTTTTCCAATAAAATACATATTAAGGAAAATGATTAGAGTATTTTAGGAAAAACTATATTATATTGACTAACTTAACTAACTTCCTTAATATAATCAAATTAAGTAAATAAGGCTTGCATTAAAGACCGACGTATATGCTCACTAACACAATTAATATTAGATATTTGATCATATGTGATGATCATGTTCCTTAAAAAAACTACTTCCCCAAGTCCTCAATGTTCACTGCTAGAAAAAGGGTAATCAGCGACGGATTTTGCTACGGAATTTATTCCGTAGCAAAATCCATGAATTTTGCGACGGATTTAGAAGTCCGTCGCAAAATAGGAAAATTTGCGACGGAACATAATTTCCGTCGCAAACTTGCGACGGAAAATTATTTTCCGTCGCAAATAAATGTAAAATAAAGGTTTCAGGCAATGGAATTGCGACGGATAGACATTTCCGTCGCAAATATTGCGACGGAATTATCTTCCGTCGCAAACTGGCGGCCAAAATGGCCGCCAGTTTTTCCTTTTTGCGACGGAAGTATACTTCCGTCGCAAAAATGGGTGCTTTTTGCGACGGAAGGCAAATCCGTCGCAAATTTGCGACGGATTGGATTTCCGTCGCAAAAAGCTGGGTTAACCCTCAGCTCACCCCGTCATTATGTCTCATTTTCACCCCCAGCTTCGTTATAGACGACACCGCCCGCCCTCAGCTCCGCCGCTGGTCCGCCTCCCTCAGCTCGTTCGCGCCCTCATCTTCCCACCCCCAGCTCCGTCGTCCCCACACCCACAGCTCAGCTCTTCCTCGGCACCTCCCCACGCCCACAGCTCGTACTCGGCACCTCCCCACACCCCCAGCTCCGTCCGCCACCCACAGCTCCGGCCGCCTCAACCCACAGCTCAACCTATCTCTCCAGCGCCCTCAGCTCGGCCAAAAACGCGGTACCTTGTTTTTTTTTTAATTTTTTTTTTCACATTATTTAGACTGATTGGTTGGATTTTTTATTTTTTATTTTTACTTTTTTATTTTTTATTTTTTCCTCATCTCCACTGATTGCTAATTAAATAGGAGAATGACAATTAGGTTTTAAAAATGCTCTTTAATTTGAATGATGAGATACAAAATGTATATATGGATAGTAATAGGTTGGGATTTTTGTTTCAAATTATTGAATGGACCTATGAGATTTGCAATTAAAATTATCATATTTTCAAATTATTAGGAATTATATACAACTTTTTTTTCTTATAATCATATTCTCTTGCGTTTCTGGCACAAACAAAATTCTATAATTTAGATTGTATGGATCAACATTGAGGCATTGGTTGGTAATTTTACCTACTAAAAAATGATTTCGTATAAAAACTATTTTGTTCCATCATAAATGTATAGATAGATAATTAATCTGCATATTTAAAACAATTATATGGTCGAAGGGTGTGAGCTCAATCAGTAAATTATTAAACAAAAATGTATGAGAAGGGAATTTTTAAGGACAAAGGGCATAAACAAGCCAGAAGTCTTATTATTACTACACAATTTCCATTTAAAAATTACTGAAAAGTTTTTTTTGCCTCAACACAGAAGTCTTATTTCTATCATCACAAAGTCTTATAGTTTACAGTTAAAAGTTTTTGAATTAATTTCGTAGAACCTAAATATTGTTCTTCCATAATGCTTTGAACAGAATTGCATTTTTCAATACTGTACTTGAAGAGGTTGAATAGAGTAAAAAATAATATTTAATAATCATTTTTCCAGTGTCATGTTGGTGTTGGAGTTAAAAATCTCTCCCAAATGACTTGTGTTCAAACATGACATACTTTACTAAAAAAAAAAAAATCCTTAATAATCTTTAAATAAAATCATATATGTAAATCTTGTAACTGGAACAAAATAGGGAGAAGCATACAATAACGAGTGCTCACTTTCGATGCAATAAATGATAACACAATGATTAAAAAATAAATAAATGATAATACATTCATACTACTTAGAGACTCTTTAGTTATTATATTCTTTTCTTAAAACCTCATAATGATTTTTTTCTTTTTTAGAAAAATAAACTAAAAGAGTTATTCACTTAAAATTTCCTTAAGAATTAAGTAGAATATATTTTTAGCGGGTGTAAATTTTGAATTTGTGAGCTATTTGTAGCATATTTTCAACTATTTGTGAAATAAAAGATATGTTATATATATTGGAAAATGTTTGCACCCGATAAAAAAGAGTTACACATGTTTAAGAATTTGGATCTTGACATAATACATTTTTAAACAAATTCAAAGAGAGTTTATATATATATATATATAAACAAATTTAACATAATACCCTATGGTTGGACTGATTGAAAAGGTAGCTTGACACCAGGAAACAGGAATATTTAACATCTTATTTCATGCTTAAATGTGGTTTCTATCTTACAAGTTGAGACAAATTAAGCTCGAAGAAATAGCTTATAATTTTGCTGTTTTTTTCCTCTCCACAGTCGCTGTTGTCCATTTACCGGTGCTCTTCTCCGTCGTCCGGCTACTCTGCCCTTCCGGTAAGCTCCCTTTTGTTTCCTTTTTTACCACATTATTTATTATGGTAAATTAGTATAGATAGAAATTGAAAAAATTAGTCATACTTAATACTCGTGAATAAATATAGGTGTAAATTAATATGATTAATTTTGATTTTTCAAATCAATTTTGGGTACTAGTGCATTCGGTGAAGGCCACAGGGGAAATTGTTGTGGAAAATCCTGTATATGTTTGGTGATTGTAAATTTTGTGTAGTTTTGTTCATGAACATAACTGTTATTGCGGGCTTTAATTTACAATACTGGGTTCTTACGATATTTAATTTTTTGGAAAATCCTGTATATGTTTGGTGCTTGTAAATTATTAGTATTGTTCAATTAACTGTATGATATGTGTTTTACGGTTGTAATTAACACCAAATTAAGAATGTTTTCTTCAATACTTGTATCTTTTTTGTCTCTGTGTGTGTGTGCTCTTAGTATAGATTGAAATACTTTAATTAGCACAACCCCTTGCGTAAAAAATGAAAATTGGAAAAAAATTATTCCAAGCAATCTTGTCAATATCTTGCGGATTAAATGAAAAACAAATTAAGTCAAATATACATGGAACCAGTTTCCCAGTAAGCATTAGAGAGAGCTTATCAGGTCTTGACCTTTCAAATATGATTTGGATATAAAGATCTAATTTGATTTTTTTAAAATGATGATTTTTAGATAAAAATTCATTTTTTTGGCAAAAAAGAAAGTTAAAAAGTTATCTCTATTTTATGTTTTATACCCATTAAAATATTTTTTTTAAGAATATAGACGTTTTAAGAAAAATAATATTTAGATCGTTTAAATTAATTATAGACCATCCAAATTACCAAAAAAAAAAAGTCTTCTCATTTTTAGACCTCCATTCCTTATTACAAGGATCTAGTATAAAAATCAAGTGGTTCGAATATCCATTTTTGTTAATAAAGTCTCTTTAAGAGAGTACATGAGAGATAGCGAGTGAAATATTATTGAAGAGCGATAATAAGTAGAATATAATGAGGTAAAAATAGACCAAGACCAATTTAAAGTATACATGGAAAAAAAAAACCAATTGCACTTTAAAATTTCAAATCATTGGTTTTCTTATTAAAATAATCTGCAAATTGATAAATTTTATACTAAATACTTATTCTGTTGTAGGTCACAAAAATTATTAAAGATTTTGAATTTTACATGATATTTTATTTCTTTTTTAATAAAAAATGTACATGAATAACATTAGTGTCATGAATTTGTCCGGAATTTAGAAATCACAATTCTGATTTTGGTGTGATAAAAGTATTTGTGGCATGTGTTTGTTTTTTCATTTCCTTGATTAATTGACAATTGGTTTGCATAAGTGGCTAGTTGAATTGACCACTTTTATATATTTGTGGCATGTTGAGATGCTAATTAAGTTAGTAACTGAACTAGCTAGGAAATATGGAAGGCAACCATGATAGAAGTTGGATGTACAATCGCCTAACTGAGAGAAGAGAACTAACTCAAGCATTCTTGGCGGGTTTGCCCATGTTCATCAATTTTGCTCTGGCACATTCAACTAATTCAAGTAGGGAGATCAGGTGTCCGTGTGTCAAATGTAGGTGTATAAGATTTGAAGATTTTGAGGAGGTCAAAATCCATTTGTGTAGAAGGGGATTCATGAAGGATTATGAGTGTTGGGAATATCATGGCGAAGTCCGACAGACACCGACACCTAGTGGTTATTACGGGGACAGTAGTCATCGAGACAACCTTAATCAATATGAGCAGTTGGTTATGGACGCTGCTGGACCGTCGATCGGCCGATATTTCGATCCTGTTACTCATGCTGAGTCGTCATACATGGGAGAGGAGACCGATACACATGCTCAACCATCATACATGGGAGAGGATCCTCATCCGGAAGCCGATAGGTTCTATAAAATGCTTCAAGAAGCTCAACGTCCGTTATGGGAAGGTTGTGAACACTTTGAAAATAGTGAATATTCATCGCTATCGGCTACCCTAGCAACACTAAGCCTGAAGACTGATCACCATATGAGTGAGAGGAATTACAACGAAATGATGCAGATCATAAGCAAGGTTGTTCCCAACGACAGTAATTTGCCGAAGGATTTTTACCAAGCAAAAAAAAAGGTGAAAGAGCTTGGGCTTGGATGTGAAAAAATTCATTGCTGCCCTAGGGGATGTATGTTGTATTACAAGGATGATGCTGAGCTGACCAATTGTAGATTCTGTGGACATGACAGATATGAAGTTGTGAGGAAAGGAAGGAAAATTACCCGTCGAGTGTTAAGCAAGATGCACTACTTTCCTCTGGTGCCCAGACTTCAGAGATTGTATGCATCAGAACAAACAGCTGCTCACATGAGATGGCATCGGGAGCATCACAGGGATGAAAACTTTGTGACGCATCCTTCGGATGCTGAAGCTTGGCGTAAATTTGACGAGGCGAATCCTTTCTTTGCTATGGATCCCCGTAATGTCCGTCTTGGTCTATGTTCGGATGGGTTCGCTCCTTTTGATAAAACGGGCAGGAATTATTCCTGTTGGCCTGTCATTGTGACACCGTACAACCTCCCACCTTCTATGTGCATGAGAAGAGAGTTTTTGTTCCTGAACGCGTTAATCCCTGGGCCATCCAACCCAAAAAAGAAGATAGATGTGTACCTCAGGCCTTTGATAGACGAGTTGAAGATGTTGTGGAGTGAAGGGGTTCTTACGTATGATATATCATTGAGTCAGAATTTCACAATGCGTGCTGCCTTAATGTGGACGATAAGTGATTTCCCTGCATATGGGATGTTGAGTGACTGGCAAACATCGGGAAAGCTTGCATGCCCGGTATGTCTTGAACAGAATACGGGTTATAGCTTGCAACACAGTCACAAGGTCTGTTGGTTTGACAGGCACCGGCGATTCCTACTGTAACACCCCAACTTTTCTAAAGCATTTTCAAAATAATTTAACCAGAGTAGGGCAACGAAATGATTTTAAATACAGAGTAACTGATATTCAACCACTGTAGTGTACTGGTTTGCTGATACAAAGAGTTCGAAAGACTATACATATCTACAGGACTTTCTCCAGCTAGTCCTTCTGCCTGCTGCTTACCCTTGTTTCTGTTTCTGTTCACTCCGAAAATCCTGAAGCTACAGTAAGAGCTGAGGTTCAATACCCATTGAACCTCAGGTAACGGTTAACCTCATGCTTATGTATCAAATATGTATGACAGATATTCATGTCAAAACAGCAATAATCACATACATTATTCATATATTCACATAATAACATAACACAGCCACTGCAATATGCATGTTATTATAGTCTGCACTATTCACCAGTGCCACGGTGTACATCCGTGTCCTCAGCGCTAGGAAAACATAACGGCGTTATCAAGACTATAACCCGTATCAAGTTGTATGTGTATGATCAATTTTCAAAAAACAGAATTTCAGACTATCTATCACATATAAGCATACCATAAGCATCAGAGTTAAGGTTACAATACGCGTCCGTACCTTCCTTCCACGTGAATAGTAAATTACTATTCATGTATACGGCACTATTCATGTATACGGCACTATTCACGTATCCCCAAACTTCCTTTGAATCTGACTCCGGAATCCTCGGATATCCTATAATATCATTTTTATCAGTGACCATTAATTTTCAGCATTTGCGGAAACTATGTTGGATATTCACTATTCATGTGAATAGTACCAGTAAAAATATTTTTACCGTGCCGGTAAATATTTTTTACTGTGCCAGTAAATAATATTTACTGTCCAAGGATAATTCTTTTCTGATGTGACAGATCAGACTAAGCTGCAGCCACAGAGCATACTCAGAAGAAACTCTATAGGCATTTCAGGTACAAATTACCAAAACTTAAGAACTAAAGAACTTACCCTTGAAGTTCTTGCTCCTTCTCTTCAACTCCAAGAACTTTACTCTAAACTCTCTCTCTAACTCTAAGAAATCTCACTCTTCTCTTAAACTCAATCGTTGTACTCTGAGTTTGGTGTGAAGAAAATGAAGAAATGAAGCTTCTATTTATAGTGTTGGAAAATGGGTCCTTAAGCGTAATTTTTATCTCTGGGTCATTATACGTAATTTTCCCCTCACCAAATTTTCAAACATCACGGGTGACAGGGGAGAAAATTTTGTCAGTGGGTCCCACACCTTTAAATATTATATTATTTTTTACTAAAAGTTCCCTAATCGGTGTTCTGATCGCGTGATCTTTTGCAAAATCTCAAAAATCCGGAAGCACAGCCTAGAAGTTCTATTTTTCCTCTTTAGAAATATCTGAGTCAACTGAATTTTTGACCCTATTTAGGGTATTCCGTAACCCGCCGAAGATTTTAAGTCGGACACTGACAGTTACAGAAATTACTTCGGGTGACACCATCTTCTAGACAAAAATTCACTGATTCATAATATGTCCAGTTGTTTACTACTTAATTCAAGGAGTTTGAGTTATGATTTATTTCCTACAGATTCCACTATCTGTCCTGCTTCAAAATATCGGTTTCAACCTATCTCAATAATCATTCCGCCGATTACGGAAATGACTTTGGAGATAACCCACTCTGAGATAAAAATTCACTTATTTATAATATACCCTTACTTTAAAAACCTAATTCACGGTTTATTGGAAATAATTTTATTTCTATTGTTTTCCAAAGTATAAGATATTATATTATAATAATATTATTATTGAGTGGGTCCCGCGCGCAAAATTTTTCAAACTTCACGGGTGTTGGCAGAGGGAAATAATTTGACGTGGGTCCCGCTTGAATAGTAAATACGTATTTTCAAATAGTGAATACGTATTTAGGAATAGTAAATACCGTATTTTTAAATAGTAAATACCGTATTTTTAAATAGTAAATACTATTCATACCCCACAAAATACCGTATTAACCAATAGTAAATACGTATTTGTGAATAGTAATTACTATTCATGTACGTATTTGTGAATAGTAAATACTATTCATATTCAAAAATACTGATTTCAAATTTGTCATTTTCAAAAATAGGGCCTAGTAGTCCTCCAAAAATAGGCTAGTTTTCAAGTCTTAGGTCCAAAATTCAGGATGTTACAATTCTCCCCTCGTTCAATAAATTTCGTCCTCGAAATTTGACAATATAAAATCAAAAGGTTATCTAGACCTCTAGTCTATTCCTTCCTTATGCAAACTTAAATAGCACGCATCATACTATTCAGTGTCTCAATCTTGTACCCAGGTATAGTACTAAATTACAGGACTTGCTGGTCTATTCTCACAGTACTCGGTTACACAGGCCTCACTGCCTGATTTATTTAGCCTATCGGCTTAACACATATTGGCCTTCCGCATCTGCTCATCAATTTCATCTGAGTCTTTCTCATTCAAGTTCTCGAATTACCTTCACTTACTCAACACTATAGCTGACAGCTATTAATTGACTTAACTAGTTTAGTATTCCAGACCTTTCTAATAGTTGCTGTTCCTGTACCATAATTCCCAATTACACTGCTTTTCTTTTCAACACGATAGCGTCGACAATCATGTCATTGCTACCCAAAATTATTTTCTTGTCTCATTTTCAAATTTTCAAACATGAAAAGTTTTCCGTGGTTTCAGTACATTTCACAATCTGCACTATACCACAAAGTAATAGTGCTATAACATTTTTAAACTTAATCGCTGCCATCACAAATTCGTGAAAACATTTTTCACTGCCGGATCATTTTCAAAAACTTTTATTACCAGCACATATCTTTGAGGGAGCTAATTTATTTCACAAAATTTTACAATTGAGAGTACACACCATCATTTTAACCATTTGGTACAGTGAGCGCCTTACCCCAATCCTCAAATCCAGTCTCAACAGTACTATCAACAATGTGGGAGAACCTCCGCCCCTCTCTCAGGAGACCCAGTGTTCACACTGGCACATAAAGTAGCAACCCTA
Organism: Acacia crassicarpa; assembly: GCA_034222035.1. Taxonomy (NCBI): domain Eukaryota; kingdom Viridiplantae; phylum Streptophyta; class Magnoliopsida; order Fabales; family Fabaceae; genus Acacia; species Acacia crassicarpa. Next base: position 38,726,284 of record JAWXYG010000009.1, on the reverse strand, counting down.
TCTAGCGAAACTCAGTCCAGTCATAGACAGTCAGGTTTTACTAATCAAAACATACGCCCTAGGCGAAATGTTATGGATTGGGTGCGTTCACTGCTGGTGCGATTTCCATTTTCTCAAACCAAAATCCCTCCAAAACTTTTTGTTCAAAAAAGAACATTTATCAAAGGCTAGCGATTTCAAACATTTTAAAACATCTAGCAAGACCCAGCAAACTGTGTACATCTACAACAGCTTCTGTCCTTCCAGTTTTGTACTGACTTTACCACAACATAGTTAAAAACTCAGTTTCAAACTCTGGGTTCTATCAAAAACCCTTTTTTTTACAAGACAATATCATTTCAAAATAATCATCGCTGTGGTCTCAAATTCTGTTGAAAACATTTCATTTGAAAACTCAGCTTCAAAAAAAAATCCACATGTTCGAACAAATAAATTTCAAAATTTCTAATACAGCAGGTGTATTGGCAAGTTCAAAAATTAAATTTTAAAACCTTACTTAGGAATCAGACAACTAATATTAGAAGGTCATCACTAATTACACGTATTCGGACCTCTTTCCTTGGCTACTCAAACCATATGTATAATGCTTAGTTTGTTCTACTTAACTCATATGGCTATTCCAAACTTTGCCCGTTATCCTCGGGTTTCACAAACTTTTTGGGACACTTCTCGTATTTGTTGTCTAATAACCGTGGGCTTCTGCTAGCTTATAAACACAATATGTGCTATATAGCACTGGAGCGACTCATGGCAATATACTAGATTACTGAAACCTTCGCTCTAAGGAACCTACTCGATGTGAGATTCATTATAATGTACATACCTTGAGAACCGATGCACTTGGTATCTCTACTTTATGGTTCGTTGTCACGGCGGCTCCACTCTACGGTTCGTCGTCACGGTGGCTCTGCTCTACGGCACATTACTCGGCGCTTCACTCAGTCTTCTCAGACCAGTCAGCTTTTCCGGTTAGCATCCTTGTAGGTAAACCTCCTAGATCAGAACTCCCCGTAGGTATCCTTCTCCGATCAAACTTCCCATAAGTAGTGTCAGTGATCGTCTCTGATTCATTATAACGAGAACTCAGATATCTATCAGGTTCCTATCCTATAGTGGTTTCATAAACCGTTGTTTCTATGTCTGCCATCTTATCTAGGGTCATTCTATTTGTGGACTTTCACTTTCTATTTAGCTCCAAGCATAATTCTTCACTCAATTTTCCCTATCGGGTAGCCACTTACTTTATAGGGAATCTATTAGCCACTAACATCTCTATGGTTCTTGGTCCCACCTTGAGACCATAACCTGGTGGCTACTGAGGTTTCCAGCTTTCGTATGGTTCTGTTAAGGAACTATCTCTTAGGTATTTGGAACCTAGGCAAAACTCACTCATATTTTCTCAGGGTTCTTACTTTCACAGGGGTCATAGTTCTGAGATTTCTCTCGCCTAAGCAATATTAACTTCATAATGTCTATTGATTCTTGGTACTAATATTAATATACTTACTACTGGGTACCTACAACTCTCATAGGCACTAGTATGACATAACTGTCTCCCCAGAATTACTGGGTACTTTCCCTCTTCTGTCAATTGATCACCACCGTCAAGGACTTAATCAAAAGATCTTCGTCCCCGGAGCCACGCCCCTTTGCACGCATGGTGTCTGGCCTCTACAAGGTAGGGATTTTCTTCTCAGGGTACCTTAACAAGTTATTATTTTGACAAGGACATTAAATCGATAGGTTACTATCCAAGGGAAACCTAAACAGTAGGTTACTGTCTACCGGAAAACTTAAGTCGTACCGACTTCTCTGTACCACTTCCCTTGAACCTCTGAGTGGGGATTTAACTTAGATTCCGATTCCCATATCAAAAGTCTTAAAGTTTAACAACAGAAACCATATTCTGTGCCATCTACTCTATATCAAGGCCTCCCGAGCCTAACCCTTTTCCTTAGGATGTACGTCCTTTTTGTATCACAACACCAGTATTGTATCAGTACTTGTACTTTTTTTTTTCGAAACACTTTTAAAACAATGGCTTAGAGCCTAACTTAGTTAGTCAAACCGATTGGCCAGGTAGGCGTCTATCATGGGAGCCTCACCGTGCTAGGGTGACTGATTGGCTGATCCACATAGACTCGGCCCTACCTTCGGCACCAATGGTTTACTGTAACTGAGTTGGGTTCATACCAGATAAAACACTTTTGAAAGCTTAGAACCTAACTCCGCTACTCAGACAATCCGACTAGGCAGGTGTATTTGTGGAAGGCTCGACGAATTCAAGGAAACTGATTGCCAACCACAAAACCCCTTTCTAGATATCGGACTGTTTGGAGTAACTTAGTTAACTCTGTGCCAGGATGTATGCTCTGATACCAAAATGTAACACCCCAACTTTTCTAAAGCATTTTCAAAATAATTTAACCAGAGTAGGGCAACGAAATGATTTTAAATACAGAGTAACTGATATTCAACCACTGTAGTGTACTGGTTTGCTGATACAAAGAGTTCGAAAGACTATACATATCTACAGGACTTTCTCCAGCTAGTCCTTCTGCCTGCTGCTTACCCTTGTTTCTGTTTCTGTTCACTCCGAAAATCCTGAAGCTACAGTAAGAGCTGAGGTTCAATACCCATTGAACCTCAGGTAACGGTTAACCTCATGCTTATGTATCAAATATGTATGACAGATATTCATGTCAAAACAGCAATAATCACATACATTATTCATATATTCACATAATAACATAACACAGCCACTGCAATATGCATGTTATTATAGTCTGCACTATTCACCAGTGCCACGGTGTACATCCGTGTCCTCAGCGCTAGGAAAACATAACGGCGTTATCAAGACTATAACCCGTATCAAGTTGTATGTGTATGATCAATTTTCAAAAAACAGAATTTCAGACTATCTATCACATATAAGCATACCATAAGCATCAGAGTTAAGGTTACAATACGCGTCCGTACCTTCCTTCCACGTGAATAGTAAATTACTATTCATGTATACGGCACTATTCATGTATACGGCACTATTCACGTATCCCCAAACTTCCTTTGAATCTGACTCCGGAATCCTCGGATATCCTATAATATCATTTTTATCAGTGACCATTAATTTTCAGCATTTGCGGAAACTATGTTGGATATTCACTATTCATGTGAATAGTACCAGTAAAAATATTTTTACCGTGCCGGTAAATATTTTTTACTGTGCCAGTAAATAATATTTACTGTCCAAGGATAATTCTTTTCTGATGTGACAGATCAGACTAAGCTGCAGCCACAGAGCATACTCAGAAGAAACTCTATAGGCATTTCAGGTACAAATTACCAAAACTTAAGAACTAAAGAACTTACCCTTGAAGTTCTTGCTCCTTCTCTTCAACTCCAAGAACTTTACTCTAAACTCTCTCTCTAACTCTAAGAAATCTCACTCTTCTCTTAAACTCAATCGTTGTACTCTGAGTTTGGTGTGAAGAAAATGAAGAAATGAAGCTTCTATTTATAGTGTTGGAAAATGGGTCCTTAAGCGTAATTTTTATCTCTGGGTCATTATACGTAATTTTCCCCTCACCAAATTTTCAAACATCACGGGTGACAGGGGAGAAAATTTTGTCAGTGGGTCCCACACCTTTAAATATTATATTATTTTTTACTAAAAGTTCCCTAATCGGTGTTCTGATCGCGTGATCTTTTGCAAAATCTCAAAAATCCGGAAGCACAGCCTAGAAGTTCTATTTTTCCTCTTTAGAAATATCTGAGTCAACTGAATTTTTGACCCTATTTAGGGTATTCCGTAACCCGCCGAAGATTTTAAGTCGGACACTGACAGTTACAGAAATTACTTCGGGTGACACCATCTTCTAGACAAAAATTCACTGATTCATAATATGTCCAGTTGTTTACTACTTAATTCAAGGAGTTTGAGTTATGATTTATTTCCTACAGATTCCACTATCTGTCCTGCTTCAAAATATCGGTTTCAACCTATCTCAATAATCATTCCGCCGATTACGGAAATGACTTTGGAGATAACCCACTCTGAGATAAAAATTCACTTATTTATAATATACCCTTACTTTAAAAACCTAATTCACGGTTTATTGGAAATAATTTTATTTCTATTGTTTTCCAAAGTATAAGATATTATATTATAATAATATTATTATTGAGTGGGTCCCGCGCGCAAAATTTTTCAAACTTCACGGGTGTTGGCAGAGGGAAATAATTTGACGTGGGTCCCGCTTGAATAGTAAATACGTATTTTCAAATAGTGAATACGTATTTAGGAATAGTAAATACCGTATTTTTAAATAGTAAATACCGTATTTTTAAATAGTAAATACTATTCATACCCCACAAAATACCGTATTAACCAATAGTAAATACGTATTTGTGAATAGTAATTACTATTCATGTACGTATTTGTGAATAGTAAATACTATTCATATTCAAAAATACTGATTTCAAATTTGTCATTTTCAAAAATAGGGCCTAGTAGTCCTCCAAAAATAGGCTAGTTTTCAAGTCTTAGGTCCAAAATTCAGGATGTTACACCTACCCCCCAATCATCCGTACAGGACAAATAGAAAAGACTTCACGCGAAATGTTGTCGAACGAGCAGATCAACCTCTTCGTTTAAGTGGCCAAGAAATATGGGATAGGGTCAAGCATATTCCAAGTGTCGAAGAGGGGGCTGCTTCTAGCGAACCTGAGGGATATGGTGTTGATCATCATTGGAACAAACGCAGCATCTTCTGGGAACTACCATATTGGAAAGAACAACTGTTAAGACACAACCTCGATGTCATGCATATTGAGCGGAATGTGTTTGACAATATTCTGTACACCGTGATGGACACCAAGGGCAGGACGAAAGACACAGTCAATGCAAGACTAGACATACAAGAGATTTGCAGAAGGCCTGCTTTGCATTTGGTGCAGGATGGCAGGGGACGGATTTCCAAACCTAGAGCACCGTACACATTAAACAAACAACAGAATTTAGAATTGTTGCAATGGGTAAAAGATTTGAAACTCCCGGACGGTTATGCGTCAAACCTGAAAAGATGTGTCAACATGCACGAGGGGAAGTTCTTCGGGATGAAGAGTCATGATTGTCATGTTTTTTTCCAGAGATTGTTGCCTTGGGCCTTCAAAGCACTACCGAAGGAAATGTGGTCTATTCTAACGAACTTTTCCGTGTTCTTCAGAGAAATTTGTGCTTCAGAGCTTAATGTTGAAAAGTTACGGCTTCTGGAGGCGAGTATGCCTATAACGCTATGCAAGTTAGAGAAGGTGTTTCCTCCTTCCTTTTTTGACTCAATGGAACATTTGCCCGTTCACTTGGCTTACGAAGCAAGGGTAGGAGGCCCGCAACAATATAGATGGATGTATCCGTTTGAGAGGTAATATATATGTCTTTCGATCTGTTATTAATTGAAAAACATGGTACTTTAGTTTATAAATACCCTATGATATTCCATTGTAGGTTTTTACGCACACTTAAGCAGAAGATCAAAAATCCAACCCACGTTGAAGGATCTATCGCTGAAGCATATCTAGTCGAAGAGGCCGCTAAATTTTCGTCATACTATCATCCCCCTGAAATGATGTCAAGATGGAGAAGGGTACCTCGCAACGATGCCGGTGATACAAGGGATCAAAAATCAATATTTAATTATCCAGGGCGAGTCGTGGGAAAACATTGGAAATCAACTCTTGACGGAAGAGATAAGCAAGTAGCGGAGTGGTACATTCTAAACAACTGTGAAGAGGTCGCCCCGTACTTAAAGTAAGATTTTTGTTTTTCCGTTTTACTATTACGATAAGTATTAAAGTATTAACTTCATATATATATATATATATATATATTTTGCAGTTACTTTTCTAATTGGGTCCGATCGGAAAATCCTTCAATGTCGGTGTCCCAAGTTGATCAATTCACGAACTCTGAGTTTCCAAAATGGTTTCGAACCTATTTCGCGAAACATCGAGAAGATCCCAATGAAGTTGCGTGGAGTTTATCTTATGGAGCTCCAATTAGTGTTACTCAATGCAGCAGATATATAATCAATGGGTATCGGTTTTCAACTGTTGACACGGATGCAGGTACACAATGTTGCAATTACGGTGTATGTTGTCGAGGTGATCAAGTTGACGGGGTGGAGACTGTCTACTACGGGAAGTTACGTGACATAATTCAATTGAAATATCCGTGGGACAATGTGGTGACCCTTTTTAAGTGTGAGTGGTTTGATAACAGTCCGCGTGGGACAAAAATGGACGAGCATGGAAATATTGAGATCCACTGGACAAGGAGATATGCGGTTGGTTATGACCCATTCATCCTTGCTCAACAGGCGGAACAAGTTTACTATACACTATATCCCACATCCCGCCAAGGGTGGAGGGGGGTTATTAAAACCAAAGCACGAAATATCATACCGAAGTCGAAAGAGTCGGATTCAAATGACGGTATGGCTGAACCTTTCCAAGCTGATGTGGAACATCTACTGCCCATAAACATCGAAGACAACGAAATACCAAGCAATCTCTTTGATTCTGCTGCGGATTTAGAATTGATTCCTATACAAATTGACGATGAGGAATCAGACGATGAGGCAGAATTGATTTACTCTGACAGTGAATCTGAGTTCGACGACTATGAGACTTCAGAGGAAGACGGCCAAGCAGAAGTCGATGAACAGGAATCGTCCGGTTGAGATTTGTTAGTTCTTTGTTTTTGACGGTCTGTTATACTACATACTTTGTTACTTCACTACTGTAATCAACCCTAAATATATTTGTAGTTTTTTTTTTTGACCTAATGTCTATAAGTGTTCAGAGATGGAGCATCAAGGAGGATCTTCAGGTAGTGGACGTGGTGGTGGTCGATCCCGGCCCCGTCCTATCAGAGGTGGTAGGGCGTCGTCATCTGCCCATTCTGTAGGCAGAGAGCGGGGCGGTGCCCCAGAGGTGCCACCGTTTAATATGGCATCGTCACCGTCGGGTTATTTCGCATCTTCACCGTCGCTGTATACGTCGCCGTCGCCTCCTACCTCCACTGATCCGCAGCAAATGGGACAACAGGTTTACTAGCCTAATTCTGATTGATTTACATATGTTTAGTTTCATGAAACCATCTATGTACAAACATCTTTAATATTTCACATTTCTTGCTTAGTACACCCCGTCGCCTCAGAGCCACGTCGGGGAAGAAGGTAGTTCCTCCAATACACCGATCTGGGGCACAACAGATCCTGAGACAGGGCTGCTTTGGATCTGTCCTGACAACGAGTAGTAAGTCATGCCAAGTTACCAGTAATGTTACTAATCCCTTATCTAATTGGTTTTATGCTAATAATATTTGCATGATGTCCTCTGGCTTTAGCTTTGTGCCTCGTGATCCGGTGATGGATTTCATCTCGGACCAATTATTCCGTAACTACAATGAAGCTTGGACCAGCTGGACAGCGATTCCTACGGAAAATCGAAATGCTTGGTTCGATGAGTTTATGGTAAGTTATTTATTTATGGTTTTTAATTAAGTACTTTTATAAATTACCGCACTAATTGTTTGTTGTTGATTTTCAGAGGAAGCACATGTCGTTGCCTGAACATCGTGCAGCTCTGAGAAAGGCTTATAACGCCAGGGCAGCCCGGTGGTTGTCTCAAAAGCTTTATAACTTAAGACATGGTGGAAGAGGCAGGCGAGATTGGCTTCCACAGGACACTGCAAACCAATTATTTGACAATTGGGCCACCAATGAAAAGTTTCAGGAGAAGAGTGTGAAAAATAAGCAAAATAGGGCCAAAATGGAAGGCCCGTCATATGTTGGCGGCTCTATTCCGATGACTGAGTGGAAACGGAAACTTGTGAGTACACGTTATTTTCTATTTAGGTAATCAATATTTTGTACTTTGAAGTAATTAACTATGATCATCATTTGCGTTTGCAGGCAGAGACTGGGGTTCCTCCAGAGTCGGTAGGTTGGGCTGCCTTTGAGCGGACCCATTCCCGGCAGTCTGAAGGAAGTGATGAGAGGGAATGGATTAACTCAAGGGCGCACACAGTAGCGGTTAGACATTTATTGCATTTATTACTTGTTTTATGCACCACAATATTTATTTCATTTTATATGTCTTATTTGTTATGTATTTTTGTCTTTGTAGGAAAATTATACGAAGCTGTCGCAGGAGAGAGACTCACAGCGTGAGACTGACCCGTCATCCTCTGTGTGCGATAATGATAGTCTGTTCATTCAGGCTGCAGGTGGATTTGACAAGAAAGGGAGAGTCTTTGGATACGGTGCCGCTGCTAGCCGACTGAAGCCAACAAAGCGCTCCTCATCCGGCATTGAAGATGTTTCTGCAGGTAAACGTATTTGATATTGAAAATTTCCATTCTCTTGTCCATTCAAATGAAGTCCAAATAATAAATGTACTTGATATTGTTTTTGCAGATGAGATGAAGAAGATGAAGGCTTTGACAGCACAGATGACTCAGGAACAGGAGCGGATGCTTGAAGAGCAAGAGAAGATGAGGCAGATGATGATTCAGGAACGAGAGATGATGGAGGAGCTGATGGCTAAGGAACGAGAAATGATGGAGGAGCGGATGAGGCGGATGCAAGAGGAGATGATGAGGCAGATGCAGATTCAACTCAAGTCCCTAATGAACAAGGGTTCGGGGTCGGCTCTTGGTGATGATGACCATGCTGGTGATGATGATGATGATCACAATGCTCCTGTTTAGACTACTGTTTAGAATTTGCCCTTTGTAACATTGTTAGACTACTTTTTAGTATTTGGTATTTGTTAGATTACTCTTAATGTGCACTCCTTATAATTATTATTATATCCATGAATCACTACTTTTTGTACTCAATTTTTTAAAATTAAAAAAAAAATAACATTCAAAATAATTATTAGTTTTTCTAAGAAATTGTTTCTGTAGCAAACGATCAAATATGGGAAAATTTACAAAATTTCTAGTTTGCTATAAAAAAAAATAAAAAAATAAAAAAGGAAAAAAAATAAATTAAAAAATAAATTTAAAAAAAATTTAAAAAAAAAATTTGCTACGGAATAGAATTCCGTAGCAAATTTGCTACGGAATTCTATTCCGTAGCAAATTTGCTACGGAATAGAATTCCGTAGCAAATTTTGCTACGGAATTCTATTCCGTAGCAAAATTCAAATTTGCTACGGAATGAATTCCGTAGCAATTTGCTACGTAAAATTTTCCGTAGCAAATTTGCTACGGAATATTTTTCCGTAGCAAATTTGCTACGGAAAGGAAATTCCGTCGCAAATTGCGACGGATTTTCCTTATCCGTATTTTGCTACGGAATTTTTCCGTAGCAAATTCCGTAGCAAAATCATTTTGCTACGGAAAATCCATATTTTTCCGTAGCAAAATGATTTTGCTACGGAATTTGCTACGGAAAAATTCCGTAGCAAAATCTCAAAATTTTTGTAGTGGTTTAAGCTGAAGAACTCATTATAGGAATTAATGGCATTAGTTAATTTAGTCATTTGTTAAAAAAAAAATGTGTGAAGTATCATTTTAATCATTTGCATTAGAAATTACTTTATTGATGAAAACACTTAATTATACATACAATCATTAGGAATAACTTAGAGGAAAAATTTATAAATTTAAGAGATAAAGTTGATTGAGATTTTACATTTAATTTAGTGCTTGTTTGGGAAACTGCTTGTTTGGGAAACCCAGGAACAACACATTTTTTTAAGTATTTTTCCACAAATCAAATAAAACTCCTCTCACATACTTATTTCGTGAATAATAAAAACATTTTAAAAAGTTAAAATAAACAGGCACTAAGACTAAAGTAAATCCCCCATTTAATTCATATATTTAGAATCCGTGAGGGAAATAATTATTTTGATTAGCTTATTTTATTTTATCCTTTGAATGAATGTTAATTTTAATATTCTTAACAACTATGATCCCATTGGGTGTAAGGATATTGTAAAGTTTTGGTTTTTTTTTTTTTTGTTCTTTTATGAACAATTTCTTGTTGTAGGCCTGCATTAAGAAAACAACATGAGATGGCATCCAAATTTGGTGATCTAGGCAAATAAATAAATAAAATAAAATAAAAGGGAAGAGACCCTACAAGTCCTTGAAAGTATAAAAACTTGAAGGGTCTGAACTTCAAACCAAATCCAGTGAGGAGAGCCGTCAAAACGGGCCGGGCCCATTGGGCCGGCCCGTTTAAGCCCTGGCCTTGTAAGGGTCAGGCTTGGAAATTGGAGGAGTGAGGGGATGTTTGGCCTTGGAGGGCCAAGGGCTTATACGGGCCGACCCTGGAGGGCTACGGGCCGGCCCATCGAGCTCTTCAATTTTTTTATTTTTTATTTTTAAAAATTGAACACTTATTGAAGTTGGATCTTTCAATAATTTATATGTATTTGTTATTTGTTATAGAGTTATTTATCCATTTAAGTACATAATAACTATACTCTAATTTTATGATTTGATTTATTATTTGTTGTAGATAAAGATTATAGATGTGTTTATGAAGCCGGAAAAGAAATTTATGATATTCTTACTCATGAATCAGAGCTTACTACTCAAAGTGAATAATAATCAAATGTCGTTGAAATTAATGATAGTGGCGAAGATGACGACAATAATAGTCATTGTACTAATGTCACTTAGTAGTTAGTAGTATGCTTCTTATGTTTTATATGAGTTATTTGTGAACATAGTTTGCTTTTGATTATGAATTAGTGACTGTGTTTATTTGTTAGATGACTTATGTTGTAATTTACTAACTATATTTCTTTGAAAAAAAAACTAAGGAAAAATAATTAAAATTTGGAATAGTAATTTTTGGGCCCTGCGGGCCAGCCCTGGCCCTGATGTTCTCTAGCCGGGCTTTGAAAAACAAGTGTTTTTCTTACTCTGGACCCTGGAGAGCCGATCCTGTTAGGCCCTAGCCCTTCACGTTGACACCTCTACCAGTGAGTGAGTAAGCAATATGGTTTTACAGTTAGCTTTCCTTTTTCATTGCAACTGTGCTCTTTCTGTCCTTTCTTTTCCCTTTGGCTCTTCACAGGGCTGCTCTTCAAATCCCTATGGCCCTAATAGTATCCTACTATCTTACAGCTCTTTTTTTTTTTTTTGGTCAGAGTCTTACAGCTCTTTTCAATAATATGTCAAAAATAACTGACCTCCACAATATGATTCACATTTAATTTAGATTTAAAGGGCAAAAATACCCTTAAATTTTTTTTCTTGAAGTGTGTCTCACACTAAAAATTTTTTTAAGTGTAAAAAGACCCATGAATTTTTAAAAATGGGACAAAAATATCACCTTTGTTTACTTAATTTGGTATAGTGGGCCCCATATTATTTGTTTTGAAATGATTATTTTTTAAAAAAAAAAAAATCCTCACACCCCACCTCTTTAAAACCCATCAACACACACTCTCTCTCCAATAAATTTTCCTCTCATTTAAATGATGAGCAAAAAGAGCTCAATTTAATGGGTAAATAATCTAAAATAAAAATAAACTTTTAACTGATATTTTTCAAAAAATTGATTTTTATATTTAAAAATCACCAATTAAAAATAAATTAAATCTGGATCATCTAAATTTCATCTGAACCGGCCAAACTCTCCCAGATGAGCAGGAAACTTGTCTACCATTGCTTCGCTTTCTTTCTCTTTCTCTTCAACGGCTATAAGGTGTGTGTTTGTGTGTTTTTTTTTTTTTTTTCACCAAGTCAAACTTGGTGATCCAATTCATATGCTTGTAATATTTTTCTCTAGCTAGTCACAGAGTATAGGGTCGCAGAAGTGAGTTCTTGAGAGCTTTCTAGTTTGTAATAAATCACAAGTAAAAATTTCCTCTCTCTGGTTCTGGAAATTATTGTACCTCCATTAAACGACGCAATAATTAGGCTGTTATTGTCGGCAGCTGTGAAGCGATTTGCATATACTGAGAGAAGTCGCATTGTTCTACAGCTATTGTGGTATGCCTAACAATGCAAGTTTGAATCATCATGTGGCGGCAACCTATGAGTCCCCCGGTGTTAAGCTATGGTGGTATGCTCATAAACAATCAATCGTCAAGAACCAGTCCTTAGCTTCTCCATTTATACTGCCATGAATATTTTTGCTGCTTAACACTTTTATTTATTATTATAAGTATTTTATTACATTTTTATAAGCCATCTTGTTTTTTAAATTAAACTTACATTGTATTTTATTACATTTTTATAAGCCATCTTGTTTTTAAATTAAATGAGCAGGTACTATATCGGCAAGCAGGTACTACAACCAGCTTTCATTTATATGAAAGCTCTAATGACACTAAGATACAAGGCTATTGGTATTACGTACAGAGCATCTTCAACCATTTTACTAAAATCAAAGAGTTGTGGCAAAAAATATTGCATCAAGATTTGAATAAAGTCAGTTTAAAAAATGTAATTAATTTCCCCCTCAATGAGTCTTAACATTCATTAACAAATACTCTAATATATATAATTTTTAAAATATTTCAACTTCATTTCAAAATGTATTTATAAAATCTGGCCTATATATGCATATATTTTAGATAGAGTGGTGACAAATGAAAACTGTGATTTACCTTAAATAATTTAAGGAAAATGAAACCAATGTCCTAATTAAGAAAAATAATATTAAAAAAGGTTTATAACTTATCAACGATATTTCATTTACTTATTAATAACTACTTTTTCACTTATCATTAATAAGTTATAAGAGTTTTCTGATATTATTATTTTTCTTATTTATCCTCCATGCAACTCCATGCATTCTTTTGCATGAACAAGGACAATCTCTCTCTCTCCCTCACAATTTTCCGCTCTTTATGCTCAACGTCACATCTTCCCAACTAATCTCTTTCAACTTCAACCTTTCCTCTGCAACCATAATTCCCTTCAACTACCAAAACCCATTTCTCCATTCTCAATCCATAGCCTTCAAATTCTCTGACCTATAGCCCTAAACTAGTTTCACCATTTTGTTGCATTAGAGAATCACGATGCAAAGCAGAGCCGTATCCACACACATACAATACACATACAAAAAAAGCAAAGCAAGCAGCCTAGCTTTCACTTTCCATATCACAGACCCTCTCCATTGCTACTTACTGCTCTGATAATGTAATTTAAAGTCATTACTACAGATAATAATTTTATATTGACTTTTTGCCTCAATAATATAATTTAAAGTCATTACTACAAATAATAATTTCTTATTGACTTTTTGCCTCAATAACTGTGCTAAACTTTTGCAGCTTCTTGGGCTCCTTGTTGTGTGCTCCTTTGATCTCTCCCTCACTCTCTAGTCTCTCTGCCTATATAGTACTTCCTTAGCTTTTCCATTAAACACTAGGCAGATAATGGGGTCAGATTTCTTACTCTGCCTTTTCTTTTCTGTGCTTTCCCCTCACAACCTTGTTTTGAGCATAAATTTAGCATCTTCTTCTTCTTCCTGAGGAAACAAGAAACCCCTTTTGGCATTTGGCTTGGTTCCCTTCTTCTTCTTCTCATTTCTCTGTTCATTATCATCATCATCATCATGTTGAGCGTCAAAACTTTTGTTATTAGTCGTACCATTTTGGCTGTGTTCTTTCTCCTTGCGGGTTCAATTTGTTTTGGACAAGTGGAAGAAACTGATGTGTCTTTGGCTCCAATGGAGAAGAAAGAGCTTGAAGCAATTTACTCTACCATACAAGGCTTTGTTGGTAATTGGTGGAATGGCTCAGATCTCTATCCTGATCCCTGTGGCTGGACTCCTATTCAGGTACACACACACATCCCTCTTATACTGTGCTCAAGCTAAGAAGACCTTAGACATTTTGGATTCCTTTCTTCTTGAAGTATAGAGTCCAGTGTCGTTGATTGATTTCAGTTTTTGGATTCTTCTGCAAGCAAAAGGAACAAAAGAAAAATTAGAGAAGTGACTTGACTTAGTATGGTGTTACTTTTGCAGGGAAGTACTGAAATTGTTATTATCTGTCAAGTTCATGCAATGTCCAGTGATCATGTTCATAACCCAATATACACACATATACATATATATATATAGCCATGAAGTTTGAGTTTTTAACAATTCAATTTTTTCAAAAAAAATAAAAATCTGTGCTGAATTGTACTGCAGGGTGTCTCATGTGATCTGATAAATGGGTTCTGGTATGTTATTACCTTGAACATTGGACCTGTACATGACAATTCTCTTGCTTGTGCCTCAAACTTAGAATTCAGACCACAATTATTTGAGCTCAGGCACCTCAAAGTCTTGTCCTTCTTCAATTGCTTCCAATCACCAGACAAGTTCCCATTTTCCATCCCCAACGGAAACTGGGAGAAACTGACTTTCAGCTTAGAATCTCTTGAGTTTCGATTGAACCCGGGTCTTGTTGGAAGCATACCTTCCTCTCTTGGGGTCCTCAAGAATCTTCAATCACTAATACTCCTAGAAAATGGCCTGGCAGGTGAAATCCCACCACAAATTGGCAACCTCATCAAGCTAAAAAGATTAGTCCTTTCAGGGAATTCACTATCTGGGCACATTCCAGATGTTTTTTATGGCCTTAATGAGTTGTTGATCTTTGATCTAAGTGGAAACTCGCTATCTGGGTCTTTGCCTGTATCAATTGGAAGCTTACGTTCACTGTTGAAGCTTGATTTGAGCAGCAATTACCTAGAAGGCAATCTGACAAAAGAGATCGCTTTTCTCAAGAACTTGATCCTAATGGACCTCAGGAACAACAAATTCTCAGGTGGATTGTCACAATCTTTTCAAGATATGTGTTCATTAGAAGAGTTAGTCTTGTCAAATAATCCATTAGGTGGAACCATGAGGGTACTAAATTGGGAAAAAGTTCAGAACTTGGCAGTTATTGAGCTCTCAAATGTGGGATTAAGAGGGGAAATTCCTGATTCACTGTCGAAATTGAAGAGACTGAGGCATTTAGGTCTAAGTGACAACAACCTCACAGGAAATATCTCTCCAGAACTAGCAACACTTCCTTGTCTCAATGCACTGTACTTAAATGGCAATGATCTGACAGGAGAGCTTAAATTCTCTGGAGAGTTCTATGGAAAAATGGGAAGGCGTTTTGGGGCTTGGAACAACCCTAAACTTTGCTACCTAGTTGGAGTAATGCCACCAACAAGCCATGTTCCTTTTGGAGTTAAGCCATGCCAGCAACATCAACAAGGTCAAATTGTTTGAACCAAACATGAAAAATAGAAAAAAAATGTGAACGGATTTAGTTCCTGTTTCATCCTCCTGAAAGATAATGTAACTTGCTATTTTTCCTTGTTGTGAATACATAAAATGGTCAACTTTTCACATGTTATTATCAATAGTGCTCTTACTTTTCTATTATTGAGATTTAACTTTGGGTTAATATCTAACCTTATATATATATATATATAGTTTGACCAAATTTTGGTTTTTATTTTTAAATTTTAATTAGTTGGGTTTTATCCATATAATTTCATATGGATTTGATCTGAATTGAATTTATGTATAGGGAACAAAAATAAAGCTTATTAAAAATATATGGTTCATTTGTTAATTTAAGATGAAATCTTTATAAAATTATAGGAATCAAAAGTATCGATTTAAAATTTGAGGAATTAAAATTCAATTAAAATATAAAGACTTGTTAACCCTCTAGCGTGCTGTTACTAGTGGCCTTTTATGGGTTGAAATAATATAATACAATGACTGAGAAAGGCATAAAGCAGTTGAGTTTGGAGGCTATTATCTATGATAGGAACTAGGCTTCCATTAATTCCATTGCTTTATTGGGATTTTCAAGCTTCTATCGTACAGTTTTTTTCTGGAAGAGATTTGATGATGGATGATGGGTCTATTCGTGGATTCTGTAAAAACTTTGTCCTTTATTGGGATTAACCATAGTCCATATAGAACAATCCTTCTAAATAGAATAACCCTTTGAATGTTCCAATTTGTATTTCCTTTGCACTTTCTAACCAAAAGGTGGATCACCTTTTGGTAACAGCAACCGCACAGTAAGTTCATTCTGTAAGTTTGAAAGTAATTACCAGTTTACTAAGATAACACTTTTTTTTAAAAAAAAAAAAAAAACTTGAATAGTCATATAAAACATCAACAGTAGAATGGGTTCACAGAAACAAGCGGTGTGGGAGATGTGTGAAATAAATAAACGTGGTTTCTGAACATAGTATCAAGGGCTTTGTGAAGCTGTACGTCACAACAATATCTAGGAACAAAATCACATACAATGATTCAGATCCTAAAGTGTTCATCTTTAAAAATGAAACATTTCTTGAGAGCTATAGCTCTTGCCTCGTCAGTGGCGCCTTTGCCTCCGACGAGCCTCCTTTCAAGCCACAACCGTGACAGAAGTGTAGATCAGACCTCGATGAGTGAGGAGCAGGCGAGTTTTAGGTCGGAACGGAGAAATAGAGTGGCGACCTTCCTTCTTCTCCGGCGCCGGCTCTCCTTTGGTCTCCGTCCTTATCATTTTCCTTGCTCCAGCGTCCCTCTGTTTTCTGGGTGTAGCTGTGGTCCTCTTTCATCTCTGGTGGTGGGAGTTTTTGGCTCGACATTTCTCTTGTCAGTGGCCTCTAGTTCGTCGGTGGTCTCTTGCTCGCTGGTGGCCTCTGGCTCGTCAGTGGTCTCTTGCTTGTAGGTGGCCTTCAGCTTGACGGTGGTTTCTGGTTTAAGGGATGTCTCTTCTTTGTTTTTATTTTTATTGCTTTACGTTTGTGTTTCTCTTCTAATGTTGTGGGTTTGGGTATTTATGGTGGTATTTTATGTTGTTGATTGGATTTGTGATTTTGGGGGAAAAGATTTATCGATAGTTAATACTATTATGTGCTTTACCTATGAGAAGACCATTGGTAGGATCGTTCGATGGTGGCGAATTCATATCGCTAAGGTTAGCCAAAATTTATTTGGTGGGTGGTTGATATCACCAAGTTTGCTTCATTGGAGGAGTAAAAGTATTCTTCAAGACTTTACTTATCTTTTTTCTTCTGAGGTTGAGTGTTCTTTGTCCTGGACCCCAAGTAGGGATGATTATGTAGCTGATCTATTTGCAGCTTTTTCTTATAAGGAGGTGTGCCCGATCGGGTGGGTTTTGCAACCAGCACCTTCTTTCATGTCCTTTCTAACCTTGGATGTCCAAGAAACTTTAAAATTACTTTTATTCCTATTTATTTTATGGTGACTAGCTTTCCTTATATTTAGTTTAGTGTTGTTGTATTTATTAGTCTTCTTATTCTGGTTTGTTTTTCATTTAGTTTGTTGTTGCAGTATAATTGGTTGATGTAATTTTTATTATTAGTATTAATATATGTTTCTGTTGAAAAAAAAAAAAGAGTACTTTGTTCTCAGATTATGGCATGCACATGAATGAACCAGTGACTTTAAAAGCATCCCATTTATGAAGTTTGTTTTTTTCCTTGTTTGGGTTTTGGCCTGAAGCACAATACAGATTCTGGTTTTCTCGGAGGTTCAAAAAAAGTTTAAAGCAGATTGTAATATGGGAATTGATAAACAAGTGGGGAGCAAACGGAAAGCTAGGGAAAAAACCATTGGTGAGAGTTTTTGTGTTTGGTGAGAATTCCAAGGCATATTAATGACTTCGAAGAGAGAGGAGAGAAAGTGAAATGAGAGGGAAAGAGGATAGAGTGCAGGCTATAGATGTAGACGTAGGGCCTAAACGATTAGGGTACAGAGCTTTTAAAAGCTCCTTGACAACGAGCAGCCATAATATGAACATGGTATGAGGCCTCTCTATTATTTAGCTTGTTCTTGGGTGTCTGGTCATTACACTTATGTATCTCTCTTCAATTACTTACATAGAAGACAGTGTTTTATGCCAATTACTGGGGCCTGGATTGGACTGAGATGATGGGAATTGAGATCAGTGGTGTCTGTTTTGGTTGATGACGATGAGTTTTCCAACGTGATTTATGGTATAAAAAATAAGTTTGTAACAAAAATTTTGTCTAAACTTATATAGATATATATTTTTTTAAGTCTGACTCAAATAAGCTCATAGTTATTCTTATATCTTAATGATATGTTACCGTTGTAACTTCAATTATTAGTCTCACCATTATCTATCTCGCAAATGGAGAGAGGGAACTCATGGTACGTCGGAAGCTTCGTAGCCTGTGATTAGGTCACAATTTTGATTTAAGTCTACATAAGTCAAAAAAAGAAAAATTAATCATCAGGAAGAAAACAACAAAATATTATTTTAACTTTAAAATCCTAAATAAAAGATTTCCTTTTAAAATAAGGGAAAATGCATTTAAGGGTCATTTTTAGAGAAAAAATTCTTAAAAAGGCCCCAAGATTTTGAAAATCCCAAAAAATACCCAAGAGCCTTTTCTGGGATTTTTAAAATCTATGTGAGTTGTTAATGAGGCTAATATAGTTGTTAACCGGGACTGATATTGTTGTTAATGTGATTGATTTTGTTGTTAACGTGTATTGATTTTGTTGTTAATTTCGCTGATTTAGTTGTTAAATTTTAATGAATTTATACCAGAAAAGACCCTTGGGCCTTTTTTGGGATTTTTAAAATCTTGGGGCCCTTTTTAGGGTTTTTCCTTTAAAAAGGGCCCCATATGGATTTCCCTTAAAATAAGTTGTCAATATCTATACTCTTATAGTCAATATCTATACTCTTATAGTCAATAGCTATACTCTTGTAAGGAACAAAATTGATTTGGGATTTTGAATTTTAAGTCGTATTTTCTTGTTTTTCCCCTTAATCATTAAGTCCTTATAGTTTTATCTTAATTGTAACCAAATCCTTAAACTTTAGCTTGACACATCTCATTCTATATATCTTTAACTTGGTTGAAACTGGTCTCTAAACTTTGATTTTATACAACTCAGTACTGATAGCTTAACCATTTTAAACATTAGCCCTTAAGTTTAAAAATAATGTTTGTCCCTATAATTTTATTTTCTAAAATATAAGGACAGATTGACATTTTAAATGGTTAAAATTAAACGGACCAAATTGCACCGAGTCAAAGTTCAAAAACACAATTGCATAAGTTTTTTTTTTTTTTTAAATAACAAGGATGGTATAAAGCCTATAAGAAAGAAAAACAAAAATTACATATAAGGGGAAAATAATCTCAACACTCTTGGTGAACCCAAGAATCTAAATAAAGAAGGACAAGCTTCTAAAATAGAAGACTTAACAATACCCAATTTAGCTAAGGCGTCCGCCACTCAATTACAATCAAATTTGCATAAGTTAAAGTTTAAGAATTTAGCAAAAAAAACAAAACTACCAGACCAACTGATTAATTTCCCCCAAAAATAAATATGGTCAGAATGTGGGCCTTGAGTAAACTCAATTGGGCCCAATAAAACGCCCACAAAATTGATATGTGTCATTTTATGATATAAGGATTGTATAAAGGCCCATACAGGTAAGGCCCAGCCCACTTGGTCGTTTTCGTGATGTATTCAGTGCGGGTCTATCATATAAAAATCTGATTATATCAAAAAAATATAAAAATCTGATGAGTTTGATGAGAATTAAATATGAAAAACAATTACCAAATATATATATATATATATGAAAAACACGTACAGGTTGGTTTGATTGTACAGTTAAGTCCAAATTAGTGAGTTAGTTACGTA
The DNA here is from genome assembly GCA_034222035.1 of Acacia crassicarpa. Lineage (NCBI taxonomy): Eukaryota > Viridiplantae > Streptophyta > Magnoliopsida > Fabales > Fabaceae > Acacia > Acacia crassicarpa. The sequence goes on along the minus strand of JAWXYG010000009.1, from coordinate 38,706,587 downwards.
GTTGATGAGTAAGGAGGGTAAGTCTTCATGTCAATTTCATCATCTTGGCCTTACCAACGTATGTTTCAATCTTTATCATTAATCTCTTCTTATCATCTTCTCTATCCCTTTCTCATACACAATCTAGAATCTAGAGTGTTAGTTCAATTTAACAATTAAGAATATAATATTTCTTTTAAAGGTTTTTTTTTAATCAAGAATTTTGTAGTTTAATATCCTGGTTTTATTGGATTATGTATGATTTATACATAAGTATTCTATATACATGTGGATTAATGCTTTTTTGTTCAACTATTATTTTAATTATGATCAGCTTGATCCTAGTTTGGTCACAAATTAACCCCAAAATACATCTAATGACATTTGAATCATTGTCTCAACCAGTTTATTGCTAACTTTAATTTTCAATACTTCGCAACGTAGACAAAGAATTATGTAGGATTAAGCCAATTGCCAGCCAAATCATTAAGCCAACTAGGAACTAATCCCTCCGGTTCTAATTATAAGAGCTAGTTGACTTTTTTGAAGAGATTAAAGAAGTTAATTAAATTACTTTAGAGTATTTATATTTATATTTTTTTCTTTAAACTAATTAGTTTAATTAATAAACTAATATATAATTTAAAGATACACAACAAATAAAATGATTAAGTAACTTATGTAGCTTCTTTAATCTCTCTAAAGAAAGTCAACTAGCTCTTATAATTAGGACTGGAGGTAGTATGAAATGATTAAATAACTTATTTAGCTTCCTTAATCTCTCTAAAAAAAAGTCAACTAGGTCTTATAATTATTTTTTCTTATTTTATGTTATCATACATAATCTTCTACCCTTTTGAGGAAATTTTATTATTTTCAAAAAGGTTTAAGTTATAATTTTGAAAATTTTAACTTTGGAGTTCTAGGTGTTTGGAAGTTTTTTTTTTTTTTTTGGGAGATCAATATGGTCTTGAAAATGTTAAAAATAGAGCAAAGTTACACTGGTAATTAAAAAAACTAATGGCAAAGGCTGAAAACTAATGCTAGTCATAGATTCAAAAGCTGAATAGAATTAAGATAGATTTCACTATTAGAAGTGAAAAACCCAAACCTCATATGTTCTCTTATTTGTTAGACGCATTTATCTTGGACACAATTATATTCAATGCACAATTAGATATTAGACGTTGGTATCTTTTTCAAGATAAATTTGAAGTTTGATTCATTACTTTTTATTTTATTTTTTCGATACAAGGCGATAGGGGAGGGGGGATCGAACCCAAGACCGGGAGGGGGAAATTATTAAATTAATCCCAATACTACTGCACTACTAGTAATGCTGCTTTTTTTTTTTTTTTTTAAAAAAACAAAGTTTGATTCATTATATTATAAGATACTAGTCATTTCCGTTATATCTAATTCTTTGGTGCCTCTGTGCTCTTTTATTTTGGTCTGAGCAAAAAAAAAGTGTGCTCTTTTATTTTGGGATTTGATTTCTCTCAACCCAATTATTCGAGCCCATTTTGATTGCTTTCTTAGCATCTAGAATCATGGCTGAAGATTTCAACTGAAGAAGCATTTGATATTGGAGAGTAAGGAGAAGATCCATTATACCTAAATCTAATAAAAAAAAATACTTTGTTTTTAATTATTTGTGCGACTTTCTTCCTAATTAAATAATTGAATTGGATTATTAATTGAAAGATGTTGAACTCCAATAATAAAAGTCCTTGTCAAATGAGAACCTCCTTCCATAGGGCCCATCAGCGACACATCAACTGCCAAACTCCAAGGATGCCATCACACAAAATACAAAGTAATTAATAATAACAAAAATAAAATTTAAAATATATCAAAAAACTAAATAAGTCACAAATCGAAAAATTTATATGTGAGGCTCAATATAATACATAAAAATGTGTTTATTTTGTTTTTGTTTTTTTACAAAAAATATATGGAGTACAAGGTATAAGTTTTAATTATACTCTTTTCGGTCCTAATTATAAGACATATTTAACTGTTTCTGGGGAAATTAAAGAAAGGAGTTAAATTAGTTAATTTTACTCATTTTCCTAAACCGCCCTTATATAAATTTAAAATGATAAAAGTAAAAGTGAATTAATAACTCCTACTACATACCTCCCCCACCTAAATTTTTTCTTTCCACATACTTTCTAATTGAAATAATGGTGTGGTTATAAATACATATATGTGTGTGTGTATGCACACACACATATATATAGACACACACACAAACATATATATATATGTTTGTGTGTGTGTATTTACACACATATAAACACACATTTATACACTCACATATATATGTGTGTGTGTTTTTGTGAATATATATATCTACACACATATGTATGTATAAACACACACACATATATATGTTTGTGTGTGCATATCTACACATATATATAGAGAAACACACACAGTCACACACACACACACACATATATATATGTTTGTGTGTGTATATATCTACACACATATGCATACACACACATATATGTTTGTCTGTATATATATCTACGCACAGTTACACATACACACACACATGTTTGTGTGTATATATATCTACACACATATGCATATATACACACACACACATTTAAACACACACCCACACACACAAATATATATGCGCGTGTGCGAGCACACACACACAAACATATATATATATGTGTGTGTGGTTGTGTATGTATATATATACTCAACAATTTAAAAGTTTCATTGACTGGAAGAAATTATGCACCCATATAATATACTCACCAAAAAGCAAATGCATTTAAAAGAATAATATGGATATTTTAAGACGAAATTGACAAAAATTAAATTGTTGCCCTATAATTAGGATAAAAAACAACTCTCAAATATTATTTTATAATTAAGACCAGAGGGAATATTATATATATCGTGTTAAGTGTTTTTTAAGTCATGCAAAAGTCATAAGACAGTGACATGTGGAGCATTGAAGAAAAAATGTGGACACGTGAGCCACACATATTTTTATTTTCACCATTTCATTTTCATTCGCTCTCACTCAAATCTAATTAGGGACTGTTTGGATGATTTTTTTTTAAAAAAGTGTTTTTTTTAGTGCTTATTTTTTAAGCTCCAAATTGGAGCTTTTAAAAAAAGCAGCACTATTAGCTATTTTTTTTGTGACTTTCGCTTTTTTAAAAAAATATAATTTAAACACATAAATTAATTTAAAAAACATTTTTTTTGTATTTAAAAAGTTCTTTTTTAAAAAAAATAAAAAAAGCTCATCCAAATGGACCCTTAATCTCACATCGACACACGAGTTGAACAAATTTTAAATAGTGACATTATTTTTGTCAATTTTTTTTGTCCATCCGGTATTCAGAGTTTCGCCCTGACTAATCTGGATCCGACCCATGTCACGCAGTTGGCTATGGTGGGAAAGTCTCCCAACCAGGCTTTTCTGTATTCATAAGGCTCGAACTCGAGACCTTACTTAATAGCAAAGGCCGTTTATCACTTGTGCCAACCATTGATAGTTCTTGTAAAATAGGTGTTGTAATGTGTTTGTGGTATGGGACTTGGTTGTATTGAAAAAACGGCCCAATGGACTGGGAGATTTAGGATTGTATATAAGTAACTACTAGCAACTTAGTAGTACAGTGGTATGGGAGTCAGTATTAACTGGCATCTCTCCCCCATGTCCAAAGTTCGAATTCTACTCCCTCCCCTACCATGATGTATCCAAAAAAAAAAAAAAAAAAACTACAGTTGTATATGATTTCTGTTTTTCACATTAATGAAATCTCCTTGCATTTTGGGTTAAGTGTTGAGAAGAGGGATTGGAACTTATCAATTCTCTTATGTAAAAAAAAATACTCATGGGTTCAGCTAATAAATTTTTTTTATTTGTGTACAAAATAGTGTTAAAATATATTTTTAAATTAGTTATAAATGTCATGCAAATGGTAAATACTTGTAATTTGATTAATAATTTTGTGTTATACAAGTACGCTGACAATTAACAAACACTCTCCTTCGGAATTCATATATTAAATTTTTGGAATCCATTTTAGTGGGAGATTGCGGATAATGACAGGGTTAAACTTTCCTAATATAGCAAAAAAATGATATTATTTTTTGTGAGACGTGTAACGATTTTTATTTAATTTTTTATGATTACTATTTGTAAAAACTTAATGTGTATTTTTACACTATTTTATTAATTGAAGTAATAAATGCTATTTAAGTTGTTATTAGTGATTAATATTTTAGAACTTTGTTCTCGGTTGTAGGAAAAATGAAAGAAGAATTATTTAATTGTTTATTACTCGATAACAGTTTTAATATTCTAAATTTATATTCCCTAGTTTCCTCAATGCTTAATATAAGCCATTTTTAAGAAGAAATATATTATCTTAATATAAGTCGTCACCAGGTTAAATTTAATATTAATTAATTTTTTTTTAGATTGCCCTTATGAGAAGTGTGTTTTTGCCATTCATCGACATTTAAATATTCACTCTCCTTTACGCTACGTATGCTTTATTAGGAATTTGAATTTATTTATACTTGCAATAACCATTAATTTATTCTCACTTTTTTCTGGTATATATATGCAGCATTAATGATATTCTACTTTATTATATATGCCTCAGGAATTTGAATTGCGTAATGCTTCTTGCCAGTAATCGAATATATCCAATATTCCTATATAAAGGATAAGCATAAAAGTCGATTAGCTTTAGTATGACAAATAAAATGCATTAATTAGCGAATAATATCATATTATTTTTTTGGCCAAAAGAGCATAATATCATAATAGTTAGATATATATACATATACACACATATATCAGTGTCCATGAGTAAAAAAATTACGATCAGAATCCTGGTTTGTTTTAGACCCCAAAAAAAAAAACCAAGAAGAAGAAAGTATTTTTTATTTTATTAATGAAAGGGATAACTATCATTTTTGTTGCGGAAATTTTGACTAAGAAGCACTAAGTAGATGAAGTTTTTTTTTTGGAGCAAAATTACCCCGAAAGTTAACAAAATGTAGCAATTTTGCCCCTCCTTTAAGTTTTATTGATGTATACACGTGTCATATCACCTTATCAATCAAAATAGAGTTAAGTATCATTTTTGCCACTGGAAGTTTTCGCTAAGGAGTAATGGGTATCCGAATTTTTTTTAAAAGCAATTTTGCCACGGAAGTTCACAAAATTAGCAATTTTGTCCTTTTATCCCCCAATATTAAATTTGACTATTAAATTAGTCAAAAAACACACATGTCATGCCACTTTATCATCCATTGCCCTTAGCCCAATATAATTTCTTGCTGAAGAAATCATCAATATTGAGGGCATCACTTAGCCTAATATGGCGAACATAAAGAAATAACAACAGAAATATATCAATCTCGTCTTGTTGAAAAAATCATCAATATTGAGAGAATTAAAGGGATAAACAAACTTAATAAGATTAGATTGAACAATGTAGGAAATCTCATCTTGTTTGAGTTGCTAAAGGACGTAGAGCTAGGAATCGAGGGTCAGAGGAAGAAGCCTCCCTTGAAAAGGTTGAATTTAGAGTTAAAAAAGGAGATCCTTGAGACGTTGAGTTGAAGACGGCCGGAATTTGTAAAGCCAAATTGATCAAAGGGACTGAAAAGTCTGTCGCAAAACCCAGAGGAAGCATCACTTATGATCTAAACAAATGAAACACAAAACGAGAAATAAATTGTTCCTAAAATTGGTTCAGTAAAACAAATTAATAGTGATAGTATTTACTTTTGTATAGATTGATCTAGGTTACCCTCTCTTAAAATTGTTGGAATCGCTACGTTTTGTAAATTTCCAGGACAAAATTGCTCTTAAAAAAAATTCCAAATACCCACTGCTCATCATCTAAAACTTACAGGGTAAAAATGGTACTTAACCTTATTTTGACTGATGATGTGGCAAGCATTGGTGCCACGTGTGCATCTCAGTTAAACTTAACGGTTAAAATTAATGGAAGGGCAAAATTGCCACGTTTTGTTAGTTTCCGAGGAAATGTTGCTCCAAAAAAAACTTTCATCTACCTCGTGCTCCTCAGCAAAACTTCTGAAGCAAAAATGATATTTATCTCATAATGAAATTGTTGTTTTAAAGAAGTTTGGCTAAAGTATACTTTTAGTCCTTTAAGTTTATATAAGATATACTTTTGGTCCCTTAACTTTATAAAGTATACTTTTAGCCCTCCAATTCTAATATCGTTAGTTTTGTTAACGGAAAATGCAAACTTAAGTGATAACGGTGTAAACTTAAGCGATGACTGTGTAATTAAATGTTATCAAACTTAAATTTAAAATATGAATAAATTGAAGAATATATAAAATTTATTTAATTAAATGTTATTAGTTATCACTTAAGTTCGCTGCATCAGCATTTTCCGTTAATAACATTAACGGTGTTAGAATTTTAGGACCAAAAGTATGCCTTATGTAAAACTTAAAGGACTAAGAGTATACATTAGCCAAGAAGTTTTCATCAACCTCATCATTATTAATAGTTCAGCAAAGCAACATTTATACAAGGATCCTCCATTGACATGATTTCACTCTTATTTATTAAAGGGTTAAAAAATATTTTAGATTGACAGAAATATTACAAATTATTATCTCAAGTCTTAATTATAGAAATATTTTTGTAGTACAAATTGTACTACAAAAGTATTTCTATAATTAGGACATCTGTACTATAAAAGTGTTTCTATAATTAGGACATTTGTACTACAAAAGTGTTCCTATAATCAAGACCGAAAGTAATACTAAATATCGAAAATATTCTTTTTTGATGAATAAATATTGAAAATAATCTACTTAAAATGTTAATAATTAAAAGATACTCTACATGTCAATTATAGCGATGAGCATCTCTTCCCATTTGTTGATTAATCAATTAATTAATTTTCTGTAACCCTATTTAATTTTCTATCCTTTGAGTTCAATCTGTGGGTCAATATCATACATATATCACGTTGAAGTGTGACCCATTGAATTAAAATCTTACATATGAATTATTTCTTCTTAAATAACAGGATTTATTTTTTTCCAAAAAAATCCCGCACGTGCCACATGTATTCCCGTTGATCTGTCAATTTTGATATCGACCTCTTCATTTCATTTTCTTTCACACTTGTACATCTTTCCAATCATCACTTGGTTAAAAAATATTATCAGTTTTTTTTTATATATATTGTTAAATAATATTATTTTATTCATTCTAAGAATCTTTTCAATAGCGGATAAACCATAAGGCACACCTTAGTAGCTAATCAATAAATTATATATAGCATCATATATTACAAATATTAACATTCAAGGAAAATACTAATATAAGGCATTATAGAATATATTTAACACAATGATATATAAACTTAATTAAATTAAAGAGACATAAAATCCCCCAATCTCTTATTTGAAACATGCATACATAATGAATATTGATGTAACTGGTAAGAATATGACTCATACTTGACGATAAAGATGTATCCATACGAAAACCGAGTTAAATGTGAACTCTCAATAATATTATTCAATAAATACATCAAAAACTGGTAGAGAATAGGGAAATTAAGAGAAGCTTTTTTATAAGGATGAGAGCATTATTCTGTGTGTTATTATTTATATTACATATTCCTTCAATCCCACATCCGATCCGTTATGGAGAGTACGTATGATCGTATAATAATAAATGTAACTTTTAAGCATACGGTTATATGAAAATACATATAATTATGTATTAACCATAAAGGATTTTTTTAAAAAAAAAAATTATGAACTCATGTCTCTATATGATAATACTATTGAATTGGCTTGGACCCAAGTCCGCTAAAGAAAGACTAATATATTCTAATAGATTTAAATCTTATTGCTAATATAAAAATCTTATTTATTAATAATTTATAAACACTTTTATAAGCATGTCTTGAATCATGAAGCATGCTCTAACTATGATAATTCGTAAAAACTAATTTATCTGAACTCTTATAATTTATAAAAGAAACACAATCCCCTATTGTGCAACCTATTTATGATCAAAGTTTATATTTCTAGATTGGTTGAAATATACATTTAGTTTGTTAATTAAGTTTGTTTCAAGTTTCATTTTATTTCTTAAATTTATAAAGTGTATTTTTTATTTGATCAAGGGTGTCCCTTTTCAAGGCTTAAAGTTTTAGTCATTCAATCTTAAAATTGTCTATTTCATCTAATAGAATAGTTTGACTCATCAAACTTAAGCGATATATAACTACGCAATCAAACGCTAACAACACATATTTACATTTTAATCTTTTTAATATAATATTTTTATATTTTAAATTGTGTAAATTTTTTTTTTAAAAAAAGAATGAATGATTTATCAAAATTTACTTACACGATTATCATTAAGTTTAATGAGTCAACATTTTCCATTAGATATAATATAACAAGATTAAGATTGAAGGACTGAAAATACACTTTATAAATTTAAAAAATAAATTGAAACTTGATACAAATATAAAAAAACCATTGTATATATTATGGTGTGCATAAATATACATATATAATCCACCCCTTGAAGTCACAGTCACAGTCACAGTCACAACTCATAAGTCACAACCATACAATTAGGCAATTTTTAATTTGCTATTTTTATGTGTGTATTTTTACTTTCCAGCTGTGTGACTATATATTTGGATCAAAGCATATGCATTGAAGGGAGAAAAACAAGGTGATTTATCAATATTAATGGTCAAATTTAGGGTGTAGTACTACCAAAAAAGTTTTTTTTTAAAAAAAAAAATTAAACGGAGACCTTAAGTTGAGTATATATATCATAAATAACATTAGCGTCTATATATATATATAAATAGAGTGGTCCTAGTCTGAGATACTAAGATCCAACACTTACTTACCATAATAAATTAACATGTGTAAGGGTCTGAATAAGTTTCAAAGTAGCGCAAATTAAATATGTGTAGACCCTTTAAATGCTTTTGTTATTTTCTTATAGGAGCGTCACAACCAAAGATTCCCCCTAAATTATTTATTGATTTTACTAAATAAGCGTCACGATTTGCTCTTCATGTGATAATCACTATTCTATGGGCATTTTATTATTAACTTAAGTGAAATTAATTATTTAATTTTGGAAGCCATTCATGGACCATTTGGAACCTAAATTAGTTCGTATGACTCATTTCATACTAGTTTATTTTATGATGATATTATTATGAGCTTGATTTTCTTTTTTGGGAGATAATATTAATTACTAGAGAGAAAGGTCTTAAATATGCGCACATTTGTATAGGAGACTCCTTTTCTTTTCCCTTTCTCTTCTCTTGAATCTACCAGAAGATTTCTTCTGGTTTTTTTCCCCCCCGGATTTCTTCTGAAATTATTCGTGAAGGTTTGATATCCCAAGCAAATTAATAATAATAAAAAAAAGATTATTCTGATTATGAAAAAAATGAAAGAAAGACGTTGCTCCCTAAAATAGTTAAAAACTATATATAATTCTAGAAGCATTGAACGTTTCTCCCCCCACTAAAAGGCATTGAAAGTTGCTTCTAACTTATTTGCCCTTGAATTTGTTCCATAAATATCTATTACTTTTTCTGTTGTATTGTGATTTTCGGTAAGACCCGATATAATTAGCTAGTATGTAAAAATCTTAAGTGATTACAACTAAACAAGAATATATACTGTAAAAAATTCACTTATTTGTAGCAGTTAGGGATGGAAACAATATAAATTTTGGTTAAATAGACCTGAGCTTGTGACAGAGGCCTAATGCTTGAGCTTGAACCTGAGCCTATGCTTGTGTACAAGCTTTTCTTTACGCTTGAGCCTAAGCATTCAAAAGACCTAGTTAAGTCTAAAGCCTTTTTATAAACCTACTTATAATGTAGGCTTTTAATTAGGCTCAAAGGCCTATAATTTAAAGTCAACAATGTGATTAAAATAAAATTTAATTCTTATAATTTAATAGATCTAAATTAAAATTAATTCAAAAACCTATTATTTGAGTTTTTAAATAAGGGTGTAGGATCAAAAATACACATGACCTTTTCCCCCAGGATCGCCCAGCACCACGACCTTTTAACTGGATCAAAAATACACACGACGTTACGTTTTTGGGTCGCCCAGCACCACGGTCAACTAACGGTAATTAACGGTTGACTAACGGCCGTGGTGCTGGACGACTCAAAAACATAACGTCGTGTGTATTTTTGATCCAGTTGAAAGGTCGTGGTGTTGGGTGATCCTGGGGGAAAAGGTCATTGTATTTTTGACCCTTCACCCTTTAAATAATAAAGAACCAATCCATTATCATAATTTAATAATTGTATCTTTATATTAAAATAAAAAAATGATAAAAATATAAATATAACATAGAAACATATAATATAAATGAAATTATATTTTAAAATGTGTAAACAGACCAAACCTTTATAAAATAGGCCTAGTTTGTTTATATTTTTAGGTCTCTAAATAGGCTTTAGTCTAGCCTTTTTGTTAAACAGGCCTAACATATTTCCACCTCTAGTAGCAGTTAAAATGGTGTATCTATAACAGTTTTAACCGCTACAAATGCTAGTAGTGCGGTTCAATAAACCGCTACTTAATCCAACATTGCAAGCGTTTTTGTAGCGGTTATCCAAAACCGCTATACAAGTTACAATAACCGATACTGTATTTGTAGCAATTTGTGTCACCTGCTACAACGTGCGTTCATAGATTACACATTATAGGAGCATTTTGTAGAAGTTAAGAAATTGCTACAAATATTTTTTCAATATTGGGGACTATAATTTTTGAAACTTTTTTTATAGCGGTTGAATGTTGGCGTCAAATTTTTAGCCAAAATTTGGGTATGACGAGAAATGAAAATTGAAAATTTGGTGCTAACATTTGTAGCAGTTGATCAAGTGCTGCAAATTAATTTTAGAAATTTTAAATGTGGTGCCAAAAGTTTACAGCGGTTTGTGAATTACTACTAATATTTATCTTAATTTTTATTTAACTTTGTAGCAATTTTTCAACTACTACTAAATGTTTCAATTTTTTTTTCAAAAAAATCCTCAATAATATTTTCAATCTACTATTGCTATAGTATTTTGAATATTTTATCATTTAGGTAACAATTTAAATAATACTACCTCCAGTTCTAATTATAGGACCAAGTTTATAGTACAAATTGTACTATAAATTTGGTCCTATAATTAGGACCGGAGGGAGTAGTAATTATTATTTGAGGAGATTATATTATATAAGTATAAATATTATGTATGTTAAATATTAAGAATGTGTAGGTAATAAGGATTTAGGTTCTCAATTAGTGTATGAAATTGAAGTTGATGATATTGTTTGGTTATGGAAGAAATGTTGAAAAAGTGGTGGAAGGAACCTTCAATATTTGTAGAAGGAAGAAAATAAAGAAGCAAAATATCTATAAGTATTATATGAAGAAGGAAAATAAAATGAAATGATTAAATGAAAGATTTGAGAAAAGTTCTTTTACCATATTTTCAAGAGCTCTTCATCAATAGGCTAGGGAAAAAACATGAGAGTAGAGGGGTGGGAAGAAATGGAAGAGAGTAAAAAAATAAGATATGGTAGGGGTATTTATAGTGATTAGAGTGACGTTTGTAGCGGTTGAGGTAATGGTATTTGTAGCCGTTCCTCTTTGTAGCGTTTAGATTTCTTTATTCGGTCTTGTGAGGGTAAATCTTTTCTTTTTTGAAGATGATCTTTTTTTTTTTTTTGGTTAACTTGAAGATGATCTTTTGACTTGCTATGTTCGTTCAATAGCATGTATAGCACATTGTCTCAAACTTTTTTTTTTCAATGTGCATGACATTAAGAATGTGTCGATATAAATTAGATATCCAATACAAAATACTGAAGAAAATACTTATCTTTCATCATTGCTGAGGCTCAGAAGCGTAAGCCGTGTTAGTCTTTTTCCTTGCTTGTGTTGCATCGTTGTTTTTTTCCAAACTCGAATTTAACATCTTAAAGCTACTGTAAGATATTTGCACTGGATAAAGTCTGGGGGTCCTTTTTTTTTTTTTTCCCGGTTTCCCATTGAAACGATTCTGTTGCAATCTAAACTTGTGCTTAACTCTTTTCTAGTCAAAAACGAAATTAAATAGGTAACTTTACTAACCTTGGATGCTTAACTCTTTAGATGTTTGAGCCGAACCTCATATCTGAAGAAAACTTCTTAGAGTACACTGGAAAATGATTTTGCCAAAAGTAGTAAAATGAGGGGTGGGGTTTATATCGTAGTGTGATTTGTAGCAATTCTAACCAAACTTGCTACTTGAACTGCTACAAATAAAATGAAACCCTGCCTCGACCAACATGCCAATTTGTAGTAGTTATCTCAAAACAACTACAAAGATACAACCTTTTGCCTTTTGTAGCGGTTATTGCCTCAATAACCACTACAAACCATGAAACAAATTGTTGGGGTTTATTAGAAACACTACAAATTGCGCCTCAATAACCACTACAAACCATGAAACAGATTGTTGGGGTTTATTAGAAACACTACAAATTGGAACCATTTGCATTCTTTAGCAGCTCTTCCTTATTAACCACTACAAACAACACCACCACAAAGTTGGCACCAATTTTAATGCGATTAGTATGATTCAACCGCTATTAACTAATCGTGACAATTATGGCATTAGCTTGGCGCCAGTGGCGGATCTTTGATGAGGCCAGATGGGGCCATCCCCCCCCCCCAAATAATAATAATAATAATAATGCAAATTGAATGTGGAAATGTGGGATATTTTGGTTTAAGCTAGTGGCGGATCTTGGTTGATGGCCCATAGAAAAAAGTAATCATGCAAATTGAATGTGAGAATGTGAGATCTTTTGGTTTAAGCTACAGAATGTGGGAATTGTTCAACTAATTAATTAAATTTAATAGACAATGAGAAATTAAATGTGATTGATTGATTATTCCAATTATGTCAAAAATCCATTAGCATCACTCATATCATTTTCAGCATAAAGTTCAACATGCGCAAGATGGGCTCAACATGAAAGCTGGATAATCATACTCCTTTGGCCCCTAAATCTTTTTAAAACATACATCCCCCCCCCCCTTTCATTCCCTCCTGCAGTCCCGCTCACAAACGTTAGACATTAGGGTGCGTTTCTATTATTTTCCCAATCTTCCTTGAAAACTCATTAACGAGAACAAGAGCGAGTAACGCACCTATTATTCTCCCAATCTCCCTTGATAACTCATCTGTGATTTTTTGCCTCTTGCTCACTACAAGTAAATTCTCCCATCTCCCATCTTATTTCTTTATTCTAATTCAACTCCATATTTACTTTGTCTGGTCTTGATTCTTTTCTAATATAGGAAATTTCCTAATTGGTAAATCTCGTTAAAATCGTCTGAGTTTGATAAATTATTTTTTTGTTTATTTCTTTATTTCCTTCTTTGTTTTCATTGTTGTCGGTGAGAAATGATAGTAATAGATATATTTGTTATCTTTACAACTTAAACGGGTTTTGTGACTCCGATCCCCTGTATTTGTCGGTCTATACCGAATATTACAATCTTAGGATAAATATTCTAAATATTTATCCTAAGATCCGCCACTACTTGGCACCTTTTGACACCAAGCTAATGCCACATTTTGTAACGGTTTTTTTGAAGTAGCCGCTATAAAGTACCGTCTCTTACTGGCTCACCACTTGGCGTAAATCATTTCTTTGTAAAATTTTTAGTTGTTTCCTTTAAAAACGCTACAAATATTGATATTTGTAGTAGTTCTTTTCAACTGCGACGAAATGGCAGTCTTTTTGTAGTTTGTGTTTCATCACTCCAACTTAATATTCTATTGTTACTATTCAAACTATGTTTTTATATTCTAATATTGTTCTATATATATACATCACTTCTGTTTTGGCCCGATTCTATATATATCACTTCATACCTTGCTTTTGTAGAATTTTTTGATATCCAGTTCACCCCTTTTAGATAGTGACCACCTTTCACATTGCATGTGACAACAAAAAACGGCAAACTTCAATAAAAGAATTGCAAAATTTAATAACACCAATAAATATGTACAATAATGAAATATTTTATTTCTTAATATAAGATATATTTACCTAATTTGATTAAATTAAAAAAATTATAGCCAAATTAGTTAATATGGCATATATTTTCTAAAACATCCTAATTTTTCATTAATTCATTTATTCCATCTCCTCTTTGAAAGGCATTAATATGGTAAATTAGAAAAAAGATTGACAACTATAAGGAAATATATATATATATATATATGGGAAAAACACTTTTCACGTTGTAGAAGAAATGTTTTCTCATGTCACACACAGATAAAATGGTATGACCCACATATACATATAATTAGCATTATATATATGTCTGGGTCCCACTATTTCATGTATGTGTAGGAATATTTTTCTTCTCATGCAACATGAGAAGTTTAAACTTATATATATATATATATATACATTATATATATATATATTAAAAAATAGTTGATTAGCGACGAAATTGTATGATTCTATCATCCAATAGACTGTCAATAATTAATTAGCAACAAGATTCTGTCGCTAAGTCAATTAATTAGCAATTGAACTCCATCGTTAAATTTCTTCACTAATTAACTATTTTTTTGTCAGTTTTTTTTTAAAAAAATTTAGAACTAAGATTAATTTTTTAAATAGATTCTATATTAAAGACTCGATGGAGTAGAATTGAATCATTATAGATTTTTGTTTATATATGTAGTTCATAAATTTAAATTGAAGTGTTCATAGATATACTACCATGGAACATAATAGAAGTTTTCTTGAACTCATCATTTATTTACATTACATAATTATAATTAACTTAAAATTTGAGTCCATATATAAAATAAACAGTTCACATAATTTTCAAAAAATGAAGTATTAAAATATATATGATAAAAATAATATAATTTTTAATTTAAAAATATTTTGAGATAAATTATTAGGTCAAATACATTGACTACCTCTCTATTTTATCTAAATTACACAAACTCGACTATTTTGAAAATATATATAGACATCCCTTGAAATTAAAATACATATTACACAAACCTCTATACATATTTAATATTCTATTTCCATTCACTCAACTGTTAGTTGACCGTTAAACATTTGCTTGGACTAAAATACCCCTCTTTCAACAAACAAATAAACAATTCTATTTGCCTAAAAATAATTCCAATATATATGTTCAAAATTGAAAATATACAATATGTTATAAAATTTATTAATTTTTATAACATTACAAGATTTGAAATTTTACTTTTTATCATATTTATTGAAACTTATTTATGTAGTATTCTTTTAAGTTCCTAATAACATATTTCTTTCGTTTTTTTTTCACGACACCATGATAGATTCACCATATGTTTTAATAATGTATATTTGTTACATTATATAAATTATATTAATTTCTAATTTTAATTTTTTAAATACATTTGCTAACAAAACATTTATAAGCATGTTTATTTAAGTATACATCTATTAAAATAATTAATCATATTTTCAATTAAGTTTTATGTATATGAATTAGTTAAATGAATTAAGAAAATAAAAAGCTCTTAAATTAATTAAACTATTTTAGCCAAAATCAAGGAATTAGTAATGATAAAGGGTAATTTAGTAAATAAAATTTATTTTGATATAATTTTAATCAAAAATAAAAATCCTTGCTGGAGTTAAAGTTTGAACTTAAGTGTATGTTTTCAAAATAGAAGGAAGATCCATGTAATCAAGGCAAAATATAAAGGAAATTAAAGTATTTTACTCTAAATTGTTTGATCAATGAAATCTTAAATAAGAAAATTAACTGCTTTACGTACTTTTTTTTTAAAATCGGAAAGCTATTTATATTAATACTAAAAACAGGTACAATATCTGGATACAAGTAAAGGCAGATCCAGTATAACAGAATACATCTAAGACAAAAACAACAATAAAAACAGCCAAATCACCGTACATAAAATATTTAGAAGTAGAAGTAGAATCATAGATAAAGCAGCTTCCTCAATATCTGGGGTTAGAAGTGACAACGAAGAAGGTGATGGTTGTAAAACTCACCCAAACGGGCACACATACTTAACTGCTTTATGTACTTAAGGTACTCATTTTCAATTAAATCAAGACATGTGAATTTTTTGATATATTATTTACTGCATGAAAAAATTTGTTGTTGTTATTGTTATTGTAAAATCTACTTATTTTAACTTGATATATATATATATATACGTATATATATATATATATATATATTAAGTATATAAAAATAAATACTTAATTCTTTTTTTAAAATACACATATTATATGTACTTTTTAAGCAGTAATAAATTATATGATTGATTCATCAAAATGTCAATCATTAATCACTAATATACTTAATACACCTCCCATAGCCATATTTTGAATTTTGTCATGCTAATAATTTTGGCAAAATAGAATTTTGTCACGCTAGTTAATTTTAATCACACTTAAAATGCCACATACTCATTTTCTAGAATGCCATACTTAGCTTCCCGTACTAAACCTCTCAAAATTTCTGCATGTGACAAAATTTCTTCTTCTTAAAAAAATGATATACCAAATAAACGATCCCATTTAATTTTGCATTTAACACAAGGAAAATTTTGCATAATCTTGGTTTAATTTAGTGTTTGTAAAATTCTACTCCACGGGACCACATTTACTTGAAATATATATACTTAATATATATATATATATATATATATATATATATATATATATATATATAAAAGCCCAACAAATTTATTATAAATTTATTCTAACTATTTCTCACGTATTAAAAAAATATATTTGTCTAGTATCTTTATAAAAGCCCAACAACTAAATTACGTGATTTAAAAAATAAGTTAAAATTAATTAAAAGTGATAAATATGTTAGAAAATAAACTTTTTCTAAATATGTCCATATTTACAAGAAACGATCAAAAGAGGGAAACAGAGTAGTAATGAGAGAAAGTATAAAAGAGAATATATCATGGAAAAAAGAGGAGGATAGATAGTAGAATTAATTAGAAGTAAAAATGGTATAAACACATCAAATGTTCAGACACACAACCCCAAATGAAATAATATAAAAAAGACTAAAATAATTCAAATTCCAGGTTATTATAAAAAGAATAAGAGGGAGTAACAATTTAGTTATTAAATACAATTTAAATTGATAAAAAAAATTTAATTGTACTCTTATTAAATTCTCTCTCCCTCGCTACATTTACAATGAGTGGTCATTAATAACCTTACAAGTAAACTTAGTTTAAAACCAATTTTTTTCCACAATGAACTTATAAGAAGAAGAAGAGTGGAATTTAATTTAATTATCATCTAAATCTAACTTCTAACTTTTTTTTTGGGGGGGGGGGGGGGAGGGACAGAGAAAGATAAATGTTTGATACTAGTTTAATTAAAT
Source organism: Acacia crassicarpa (assembly GCA_034222035.1). Taxonomy (NCBI): domain Eukaryota; kingdom Viridiplantae; phylum Streptophyta; class Magnoliopsida; order Fabales; family Fabaceae; genus Acacia; species Acacia crassicarpa. The sequence continues at coordinate 38,689,093 of JAWXYG010000009.1, read as the reverse complement.
TATGGGTAAACAATTTTTTCAGTCAGGGGGGGAGGGACAGAGAAAGATAAATGTTTGATACTAGTTTAATTAAATTATGGGTAAACAATTTTTTCAGTCAGGGGGGGGAGGGATAGAGAAAGATAAATGTTTGATACTAGTTTAATTAAATTATGGGTAAACAATTTTTTCAGTCGGGGGGGGGGGGGGAGGGACAGAGAAAGATAAATGTTTGATACTAGTTTAATTAAATTATGGGTAAACAATTTTTTCAGTCACTGGAGATAAAATTATCTGCAGTGAGCCCAAAACTACATTATTTTAGATTAATGAAGGGTGTTTTTGTAATTTTATTCATTTTTTTATCATATAAATTTTACCAAAACACCCTTCATTAATTTACTTAAAATTACAAACATACCCTTTATTAATCTAAAACGACGTAGTTTTGGAATCACTGGAGATAATTCTATATCTTCAGTGACTGAAAAAATCTTTTACCCTTGATTTATCACATAAATGCTTGTGGAAGGGGTGAAGAAACATATTCCACTTAGACGCATAATAAATTTGACAAAACATTGATATTGAGGAAGCATATTCCACATGTAACGACAGTGACTACTATCCTTGTTGAATCCTCGTTGTTTTCCACGCACTCTTCTTCTTCCTCAAACATTCACCCAAGTTCCTCATTCCTCTGCTTTTTTCTTTCTTTCCCCTCATTTTTTTGACCCAGAAACAAAAAATTCCACATTCCCAAGTAAGAAAATGTTTGTGTATTACCAATTCTAATTCCAAGGATTAAACTTTCTGAACACATTCAAAAAAATCCTAAGTTGGCGTGATTCTCACTTATTCTCTCTCTCTCTCTCTGTTTTTCTACTTATAAATCAGTCCATTTCTTTCTCAGAGAAACTTACACACTCTCTCTCAAACACTTGATCGTCTTCAATAATTAATGGCTACTTCTCATTCTTATAAAGCATTCCTGTCTCTGATTCTCCTGGCTCTGTTTCTTCTGGCTGATTCTTCCTCTGCGACTATGAGGTTAAGGGAAGGAACAGAGATTCTCAAGAGAAAGATCAATGAAAGGAAAATGCACGGCTTTGTATATCGAGGTTTGGCATTCAATTTCTTCCCAAAAGGGTTTCCGGTTCCACCATCTGGTCCATCGAAGAGGCACAATTCTAAGGTTGATTCTGGACCTCAGAATTAAATCAATTTTCCTGGGTTTTCTTGTTGCTTGCTCTATTTCTCTCTCTCTCTCTCTGTTTTCTTCTTTGTATTGACGTAGGGAATGGATGAAAGGTTTTTGGGGACTTGAATCTTAGAAAGATCAAGTTCAGATTCTGGAATGGAACTTTGTGAGATTTTGATTCTGCTATTCTGAATTAGAATACTACTGTACAGAGATCATGGTTGAGCCAGTAATGTGAATTTATCTTGTTTTTTCAGTATAAGGCTTATTGTTACTGTGATGTTGTGGTGATGATGATCAATCAATCTGAATGGTTTCTTTCTCGTCAATCCTCATTTGTTCATGTTTCTGAATTTTCCTCCTTTTTTTTTTTTTTTTGCTCTGAGAATTTTCCTTCTTTTGGATACTGTGATTGTGATTAATCAAATCAAATGGTTTCTTTTCTTTCTTTTTGTTTTTTGCCTGACCAGAGGGGCATACAAGGCATGAGAACTCACAATAGAGCTTTCATCTACAAGATCATTAACTAAATGATCTCTCTTAAACTCTGTTTCTCTCTAACCCAAAAAACAATCTGGGTACATTCCTTTTGTTTCTTCATTATTCAGAAATAATCGAATTGAACACAATGAAACTTCACTTTCAGATTATTAATTATCAATCATAACTGCTTTATATATATTATTTCTCACCCTAAGCTTCTTTTTCTCTGGGTGTTATGTTTGATTGAGAAATCCTGAGTAATATTTCGGATTTGGTAAAAAAGATTTGGTCCAATGGAAGAGAGGCTGTGGGGATGGTTGAGATATTGAAGTAGGGCCCAGAAGAATTGAGGATACAAGTTGAATTTCTTGTGGGACAATTATGGCTTGGAATTGTATGTAAATGTCAATGAACCTAAATGCCCCTAAAGCAAGGGACTCATTAGAATATTGTTCTTTGCAGTTCCTAGTTAAATTAATAACCAAGAGAAAAAAATAAGATATTCACAGCCAGCTAGAAGTTAATGTGCACAAGTCTGAAATCTTTTGATTACAACATTTTTCAATTTGAGTATTTTAGAATATTTTTTTAGTGAATCCCTATGATCCTTAATGTAAGACCTATTTACTTAATTTAATTATATTAAGAATGTAAGTTAAGTTAGTTAATATAATATGACTTTTTTAGAATATCTTAATCTTCTTCCTTGACTTCTTATATCTCTCTTTTACTTGATTATTGTTGAGAAAGCATCAATAAGGATAAATTAAGAAAATATTGACAAATATAAGAAATACGTCTTACATTTAGAATTAAGATCAACTCTTAGTTAGTTCCTACATTAAAGAACGAAAGAAGTACTATTGTTTAGATTGTTCAAATTTCAATCTTATTTTAAATGATTTTTTTAAAATATAAAAAAAAAGTTATATAAATGAATTAAAAAATTATGTATTTAAATTAATAAGAAAAGACAAGTCTTAAAATATAAATCATTCAATGAAGTTATAGATTAGCAAGAATACTATCAATAAAATAAGTTTGCTTTGTTTACTACTCCAGCCGTCCCAAAAATATAAGAGTCTGTTAGGGATTGGTCTTATAATAAATATAAGATCTTAATTCATTTTATCCCTAACATTTATTATTTTTTCCAAACTAATTCATTTTGATTACAAAGAGATATATAATTTAATATTATTAGGGATACTTTAAGAAAATCATGTCATATTTATTTTAATTAAGTAATATATCTTGCTCCAGTGGTTTATTTATACTACCTCCAGTACTAAATGTATGATGTAGTTTGCAGTACAATTTACATTACAAATTAGGTTCTTCATTTAGAATTAGAAGAATATTAGTTAAGTAGTTATTATATTAAAGAACAATGAGTTTTTTTTTTTCAAATATATGTACATAATGAAGACCAAAAAGAGAACATTGTTCACTTAACACTTACAATCAATCAATATCTCAAATTTGAGACTCATACTATATGAAAATAACATTAACACCTATGGAAATTCATATTTATTTCCATGGTTTTATCAGGATTAATCACGGTCTAAGTTGGAGAAATTCATTATTAATAAAAAGAAAAAAAAAAAGAGAAATCAGGTCTCATTTATTCTAATTAAGAAACTTATCTTGCTCTGTACTTATACTACCATTGATACTAAATGTAGAACCTAGTTTGTACCAACTAGGTCCTAAATTTGGTATTAGAGAAGTAGTATTAGTTTAGTTAAGTATTATCTCAGGTTCTACATATAGGATAAAATTTGTAGTATAAATTTGCACTGTAAACTTTGTCCTATATTTAGAATTGGAGAGAGTAGTTCTTATATTAAGAAAGAATAATTTTTTGTTTCAATTTATGTACATTATGAAAACCAAAAAGATAAAATTGTTCTTAACACTTATAACCAATTAATATCTCAAATTTGAGACTTAATATTATATGAAAATATAATCGACATCTATAGGGATTCATATTTTTGTGGTCTGGCTTATTTTTATCTGGAGTACTCAGGGTGTAATATGAATTTGAGAAATTCATTAATTAGCAATAAAAGTGAAAAGGAGAATTTAAAATTGCGAAAAATGGAAATGGAAGGCCATGCATGGACCATTTTTGTTTAAGTTGAAGTTATTTGTCAAAATGTAATGTTGACTTTTAATGGCATATGCACCATGCTCATGAACATTAGCTTCACCTGTCAATGCTTGATAATCTAATTTCGATCCCACGTTTTCAACAACCTATGTATATGTCCTCATTTGGTGACTTTTTTTTTTCCTTACAACAAATATTTAAGCTTCATGTTTTGTTTTTGAAATACCAATATTTAGTGAAATTAACATTGATGTTAGTAGTAAATGGTTATGTTTTGTGAGAGCCACATTCTTTTTGCCCTGCTAAATCCACTTTATGACTTTTGTCATGTCTTGAATCATTGTTGTGAGTTATTTGGTTGGATGAGTAATTCTTTTAGTTTATACATAAAATTTTTATTATATAATGATCCGGCTAAGTTAAATTCAAGCATTTTCATGTTCAAAAGGTAACTTTCTCTTAAGGGTTAGGGTCCAATTTTGCCCTTAAAATATGCGCCCCAGGAGTAATTTTGCCCTTGAAATTTTCGGCGCAGCAATGTTACCCCTGAAGTTTAAAAACGTAGTAATGTTGCCCCTCCGTTAAAAACCCTAACGGTCAACTAAGGGTTTTTAACAGAAGGGCAACATTGTCACATTTTTAAACTTCAGGGGCAAAATTGTTACTTTTTTTGGAAACAATGTTGCCTCTGAAGTTTAAAAACGTAGCAATGTTACCTCTCCGTTAAAAACCCTAACGTTGACCTTAGTTGACCGCTAGGGCAGTTAACAGAGGGGTAACATTGCTACGTTTTTAAACTTCAGGGGAAAAATTACTACGTCGAAACTTTCAGGGGCAAAATTGCTCCTGGGCATATACTTTAAGAGCAAAATTAGACCTTAACCCTTCTCTTAAAGATGCTTTCTACATTCATACAAACTTTGACTTGAGACTTGTGCTTATTAAGTGGCCAAAACCTCTTTTATTAGGACCAACATTTATTGGTAATTTATCCATAAACTTAACAATATTAATTAACGTGTAATAAATGAAATATTTAAATAATTAGTTTGTTCAATTAATTAAAAAAAATTTAGATTATTTGTTCAATCATTTGAATTTGAATTAATGTGTATTATTGAATGCGAAAAATTCAAAACTACTCCCAATTAGACATGATAATACTTGAATCGTATCAAATCAGATGGTCATATCAAAATACACACCCGTATATATCATGATACAAACAAATTAGCAAAAAAACTCAAGGAAGTGTATATGACTCGTGACATGTATTGGAGTAACAAATCTTGTTGAAAGCATTACACGAAACAATTTTATTACCACCAATTGTAAATATAAGGAACTTTTAGTTTAAAAAAAGGTTCTGGAACCTAAAATTTATTCATGATGTTTTCCATATCCTAATTCATTTTTAAAATTTTGTTTATATATTCCTTACGGAAAAACTCTTCTTCATATTTTATTATAGCTGCCATTTTCATAGATATAAAATGTGTCAAAGATTTTTCTGTTTTGAATTTTATTAATATATCTATTAAGATTAAAATATTATTTATCTAAAAAATTAGGGTTATGTTAAGAAAGTATTAGACTAGAAGTTATATTAATTTTTCTTTTATGACAAAAAAATTTTACGAAAAGAATTGGGCTCACCCACAGTTTAAGAGCAAGGCGCTTGGAGCTCAGTCCATAGGTTTTTCACTGCTTCATAGACCTTTAGGATGTCTCCCCCAGTGCCTTGACCAACTCCAGGATCTAACTCTCTCACTTTGGGTGAAGAAGTATGACCCTTTCACCAGTTGAACCTAAGAATAAGGGGTAAGTTATATTAATTTTCAAACAAGGATGTTGATGGGCTTTAAGAGTTGAATCAAGGCTTACATTTGATTTGGGCTCGCCTGGAATGATTGCAATTTGTTTTTTCTTTTTTGCCCAACGGACTGGTTGCAATTTATAACTCTCTTTTTTTCTGAAGAGTCTTAACAGGCATTGGCCCCAAAAAATTCCTAACAAAAAAACTCACATTATTTTTTATTTTGAGAAATCAACTTGTGTTCTTCAAAATAAATGTCTGACTTTTATCTATTATGAATATATTATGTGAATGTCTATTAACTTTTAACTTTCCAAGTTTTATTACCATTCATAAAAATCAATTGCGAGTGTCAGAAGCACATGTCCCCGAAGGATTTAAGTTGCCAGAAACACATGTCCTTAAAAAACTTAAAATGTCAGAAGCACATGTCCCAGAAAGACTTAATATGTCAGAAGCACGAATCCCTGAAGGATTCAAGATGTAAGAATAATCTAATTCAAATTCTCGAGAATAATATTCAATTAAGTTAAATAAGTCTTTGTATGGTTTGAAGCAATCAGGGTACATATGATATAATTACCTCAACGAATATTATTTGAAAGAAGGACACAAAAAGATTCAGTATGCCCATACATTTTTATGAAAAGATCTAAAAATAAATTTGTTATAATTGATGTTTATGTTGATGATATCAACATAATTGAAATTCCTGAAAAGGTTCAAAAAATAATTAATTATTTGAGGAACTACTTATTCCAGAAGTACTATATTTTAGTGATATTGGAGTACTAATGTATCTTGCTTATTAGCAAAATATAGTTCTTCACCAACACAAAGACAATGGAAGTAATGTTGTCTTCAGGGGAGTAATATTAATGTTATCAAAAAGGAGAGTTGATACAAGATGTACTTTTTCCCCCTTATCTAGATTTTGTTACACTAAGTTTTCCTCGAAATATTTTTAATGAGATAACATTAAAAAGTGTATCAATGAATGATGTACTTTTTTCTTTAGCTAAGTTTTTATCTCACTAGGTTGTTCCTACTTAAAGTTTTTAATGAGGCATATTCATAATGGACATCCAAGGAGAGTGTTATGAATATATTATGTAGATGTCCATTACCTCTTAACTTTTCACGTTTTGTCACAATTCATGAAAATTAATTGAGTATATTATATTATATTATGTAGTGGACAATTTTTTTTTTTTTTTGATAATAAGGCGGCAGTCACTAATGGCCTGAATTACAATGAGCGGAATCGAACCCATGACCTCCTACTAGTTGGGGAGTATCAATACCACTAAGCTACAAGGCCTTTGGTTGGACTTTTTTTTTTCCCTTGCTCAAGATGTAGAGGACATTAAAATCATCCATTATAGGCATTAAGGTCGTCCACTACGTTTATGATAGGGAGTGGGTAGAAATTACATAAAACTTCCCTACTCTCCAACCATTATAAATTGGAAGAGGATTCTCTCATAATCCTCTTTCTCATTTTTTCTCATTAGAATCATCTGGGCCATTGATTGGAAAGGTGAGAGAAAAGTTAAAGTGATATTATGATTGATTGAATGGATATGATTTAGAGATGATGAGGGATAATGAGAAAAACTCAACCCAAATAAATTCTATCATCCCCTAACAAATGTACACCAAAAACAATGTGTTGTGATCATACAAGAAATTGAATGAGAATTGTTATACACTTTCTCTCTCTTGATTTCTCTCTTCATTTATCTCTTACTCTTTAATCCTAGATTTCTTTTAGTTTTATAACATTAACGTCATATTATTTATTTTCTCTAAAATTACACTTGAACACCAAATAACTTTCAGAAGCCAAAAAGGTGTAAAATTCCTCCGATAGATGTCACCAAAAAAACAAAAATCCTCCAAGAGCAATTTTCCACACACCGAACTAATTTTGATAATATAAACAACACTAATTTGTAGTTTTTGAAGAGGCCTAATGCAAACTCACGGGAATTATTATTATTATTATTTTCTTTGAATCATTTGAAATTATTATTAATTTTATGCAATATTGAAATAATAATGATGATCATGTGAAAAGAATTAAAGTAAAAAAAAAAAAAAACGAATTAAGGTCAGAAAAGGTGGCTGAGTGTAGATTTTGTTCAGCTCTCAAGTCTCAAGGGTGAATAAGCATACCTTCGTTTCTGTATAACAGAGTAAATAATATAATATTGAAGCCAAAATAGTAAAAAAGGTCCATATTACAACTATTCCGTAATTAATCTTGTTTTTTATTTACTACTATAGTTTTATTACTAACACCAGACCTTGGGAAGTACCTAGGAGTGAAACTTCATCATGACAGGGTTGTGAAGGGCTCGTTTCAGGAGGTTGTTGACAAAGTCAAAGACAGGCTGGCTCATTGGAAAGCGAACTCATTTTCTCTTGCAGGAAGGGCTACACTCATCTCTGCGGTCTCCTCTGCTATTCCTGCTTATACTATGCAAACTTCTCAGCTTCCCAGTAATGTATGTGAGGATTTGGACAAGCAAAACCGCTCCTTCTTATGGGGTGGAACAGTGGAGCATCGGAAAACCCACTTAGTAGCTTGGGAGGATGTGTGTAAGGAGAAAAGGCGGGGTGGGCTGGGGTTGCGGCAGGCAAAAACTCATAACCAAGCTCTCCTCATGAAGTTGGGATGGTGACTTGTCACACATAGGGAGGCTCTTTGGGTGAAGGTGATTCGTGATAAATATAAATGTGGAGAGGACATACTTCCTAGCATAAATAAGAGACGTCTTGGTTCAAATGTGTGGTCAGGTATAAAGAAGACATGGCAGTCAGTGTCGGATGGTATTGTTACTGATCGGGATACTAATTCAGCAAAGTGGAAATGGGAAAAACATGGTAATTTCACAGTGAAATCTGCTTATCAGGTGTTATCAGGGGATGACCAGGATCAGGGACAGGATTGGAGTGGTTTATGGAAAGTCAAAGCTCCCCAACGGTGTAAAACTCTATTGTGGCTGGTAGCTCGGCAGTGCTTGCTTACTAATGCGAATCGGAAGTGTAGAGGTTTGTCTATGGATGCGAGTTGTGCGCTTTGTGGACACTCATGTGAAGACATTATCCATGTATTCCGGGACTGCACACACTCGAGGTCTATCTGGAAGAAAGTGGTACCTTCTTCTAGATGGAGCTGGTTCTGTAACATGAGTCTCTCAGACTGGATTTGGGGTAATATAGGGGGAAGATCGGAAGCTAGGAGGCGATGGGCTTCAACGTTTATGATCCTGTGTTGGTGGCTCTGGAAGCGCAGGAACTTACTTGTATTTGAGAAGAAGTGAACCTCAAATGATAGTCTTATTGCAAGTACAACAGCAATAGTTAGTTGCATGACACGCACAAAAGATCGTCTAGCAGGGACGAAGATTCAAGGGGCAATCCTTGCCCCTAATAGAGAGTCATGGCGACCACCTGAGGAGGATTGGGTGAAGGTTAATGTGGATGGAGCTCATTCAATTATTACTACGAAGAGCGCCTGCGGGGGACTGGTACGTGACTCCTTCGGGAAGTTTCTAAAGGGCTTTATTTACCAGATTGAGAATGGTGATGCGCTATCAGCTGAAATTTGGGGGTGTCTCCTTGGACTTCGTATGGCATGGGCTATGGGATGCAGGAAAGTCTGGATTGAGACTGACTCCACGGAATGTCGGGACTTGGTTATTCAAGGGGCTGAGCACAATCATCGGGATAGTGATCTACTTTTGCAGGTGAGAGCCATGCTAGATAGGGATTGGCTGACGAAGATTACCTATGTGCCTCGCACGTGCAATAACGCAGCAGATTTCTTAGCTAAGACAGGGCTTGAAGACACTCAGGGCTATCAGGAAATTTATCTTCCTTCGGATACCCTACAGGGTTTGATTTCTAAGGATTGAAATGGTTGTAATATTGATCTAGGTATTTGCTGAGGTTTCTCTTTATATCAAAAAAGAAACTTTACTGAAATCCAACTAAAGCAGTAGATAGTAAAAATAGAATAGTAAATATTGAAACTTGAGTAGTTATTAACGAAATAGGAACTTTAAATACTACTTTGGTTTCAATATTAATTTCTCAAATTTCGTTATTGACTGCGTTTTAAAATAAATTGAGAGATTTATTAAGCAACTAGAACTCCGTTGATCAGTCGATGGTGCCAGAGCTCTGGTAACTAGCCACATGTATCGGAGCTCTGGCTACGGCCACTTGGGAGGGGTGCTTGGATGGCCTTCAAAATTAAGTGAAGGGCAATGATGTCTTTTTGAAAACATTTTAAAATTCCAAAGACTAATTTGGGATTTTTTATATTGTAATGACATTTTACTGATAATATATCTAGTCAGAGTTAGTTGTTTTTAATAAAATATAAGAATTACCCTCTAAGTGGCAAAAATTATTGCTTTTAGAGAAAATATACTATATTATGAAATATATCAAATGTCCGAACCAAAAGGGAGTACTCTTGTTTAAATAAAAAAGGGAAAACATCAGTCAGGTCCCAAAATAGATTTTTAAAAAAAATATTAAAAAAGTCTCAATCCCAAATTTCCTCACAAAAAAATTCTCTATGAATTTTTTATATTAATTACGGAATTCCTTTCTTAAAAAAGTATCGTTATCAAACTGCTTTCTTTGTCAAAATAACTTTATTAGTTGTTAAAATGTCTTATAAAAATCTCATTATCAAAATGGCTTTCATGTTGTCAAAATAGTATTTTCTGTTGTCAAAAATTCTCCGAGTTTTTCCATTAATGTCTAGAATTTTAAAAACTTGGAAAATTGTTAATAATAACAAAAACCATTTTGACAACATGAAAAACCATTTTGACAATAACAAAAACAATTTTAACAACGAGGACTTTTTTGCAAGAGGAATTCCATAATTAATATTAAAGTAGAGAATTTGAGGTTGAAACTTTTTAAATATTTTTTATCTACCTTAAAACCTCACTGATATTTTCTCAATAAAAAAAATACTCTTGTTTAAAAAAAATTTCTCAATCCTTAATAAATAATATTTTAAAAATATCTAATTTAATTGAAGTAAATTTGAAAAGGAAAAAAATTATTCAAACAAAAATAAATCTCTTTCCTTAAGCAATTCTAATAACTAAATTTAGTTAATAGAACGTATATTTTATAAAACACCCTAAACAAATTTCTTAATTTCTTCATTCATAATTATTATTGAAGAAATGTTAATAAGAGTGGATTAGGGGGAAAAAGACAGATATAAAAAACATATTTTATATTTAAAACAATAAAAAAATAAAACATGTTTTAGAGACTCGAGGCCTCTCCTAATAAAGTTTTTTTTGGTCAAAGCTCTCCTAATAAAGTTTAAAACTACATTTGATAATTGTTTAACAAAGTCTTTGTATCGAATAAAAATATATTAAAACGTATATTAAAAAAAAAAAAACTATATAAAATCCTGCTACACTTATTAAAGTGCCTTAGCCTCTTAGTAGACTCTTGCCTCTTGCTTCCATTATCTTGCTCTCAACACGGTCATACATAATCATTGATGAGAGAAAGTGAGAGCCTCAAACTAGAATCTAAGTTTGAATGTGATCAAATAGTTTATAACTCCAAATCCAATATTAGCCAAAAACCAGAGTCATAATAGAGTCTTCAGTTCAGTACTACAAACAAAAATGAACATTCATAATCATTCATATATCATCTGGTACATTTCCTCTCGCTCGGATCAGGGAACTTAAAATGAATTCATTAATTCCCAATCAATCACTAACGGTGGCAACATTGTATTAATTGATGAAGATTGATCATAAACTTCAGAACAAAGAGTGATATTATATATCCATTAGTTAAACCCTGAGAAGATAAATGCTCAGCTCAGGGCCTACTGCATTATTATTATTACTCCGGTGGTCGGGATTCATCATATAGAAGGCTTCCGAGTCTGTGGACCCCACCACCCTCTCGAACTTGGCTCTCATATACATGACCTCTCCGTCGGATTCGGACCCACCTGCCTCATTCCACTTCCCACTCCCCGCCGCCGATGCTGGCAGTGGTAACACTCCGGCGCCCATCGTTATCGCCTCCACCGCCTTCAGAACCTTCCACTCCTCATCCCCACATTCCCTCTTATTATTCGCATACCCGCATTTCCTTCCATTACAGTACGCTCTCCAGAGAGGCTCCTCCAGTAGCTGCACCATCTTCTCCGCCGCCGCCGCCGCCACTGTGTTCCTCTCGCATTCCAATGCTATTCGGACCAACCCAGAAGCCATCTCTCGGACCAACACGCTGGTGGGCGTGGCCAACTCGATCAGAAAGCAGGGGTTTGACTTTGGGTCAGGCTGTAACGCGAAACGAACATGACCACGGCGGCGGCCGAAGATGGTGCCGATCACGGGCCGGGTCGAGCTGGTCTTGGAGAAGAAAGTGAAAGCAAGAGCTGACTTGAGCTTGGAAATGGAATAGTAGGGTTTCTTTGGGAGCTTGTTTGTGGGATGTGAGGTAACGGAGGCGGTGGTTGTGCTTAAGATTTCGTCGTCGTCGTCGTCGGCGTTGTTTTTCCAATGGAAGTATCTCCGGGAGAAGGAGAAGGAAGAATCATGAGGGGATTTGGCGGTGATTATGCTCATCTTGCTGGAATGTGAGCATGTGGCTTTGAAGGTGGTGAATGAAATGTTGTAGGGAAAGAGTGGTTATATATTTAAATGTGTGTGTATAGATTTGATAGATGGATATAGAGAGAGAGAGAGAAGGGAAGGAGTGAGAATGTCAGGGGATGAGAGGGTGAAGGACAGACAGATGATGAGAGGGTGAAGGACAGACAGATGGGAGATGAGCAGACTCAACAACTTCACTGTACAATCGCAGCACATTTGGAGGGCTCAAGGAAATTCAACAGCAAATTGTCTCTCACAATTTCATTGATTTGATAGTAACATGACACTCCTCTCCTATATTCACTCACAAAGATACTCCTAGTATGTGAAATATCAAATATGGAACTAATTTCAATGCTAATCGTAATTGCAAGTATTGAGAGTTGTTTAGCATTGTGCACCATTGTGCTTTAACTTGGATTGTGATTCAATTTGGAGGGTTAAGATTGATACTTTTTTTACTTTTACCGTTTCAAAAAAATATTTTAATATGTATACAATATAAAATAAAAATAATCTTTTAAATGTTATTTAAAAAATAAATTTTTATGTAAAATCATTAGTTAAAAATTTTATACCTAGATCATTAAAATTTTATTTGAACTATATAGATCTCGTTATACTGACGGCTTTAGGTGCTTATTATTGGGATGAGCACTGAAACTAGTTCTTATGTTTCATATAAAACAAGAATAACCTTAAACTTCACAATCCTCAATTTAACTTTAACAACTTTCTCATTTTGTTCATATTTAATATACATGATACTCCCTTTGGTTCTTTTTATAAAGAATAACTATCAAAATCACGTAGCTCAAAATATTAGTTAAAATAATAAATTTGTAATTTATGTAACATTTCTTTCAATTATCCTTTATTTAGGGGCCATTTGGATGGGTTTTTTAAAAAAATTCTTTTTTTAAGTGCTTAATTTTTAAGTTCTAAATTTGAGCTTTAAAAAAAAGAAGCACTTTGGTTTTTTTTTTTTGTGACTTTTGCTTTTTAAAAGAAATATCATCTAAACACATAAATTAATTAAGAAGTATTTTTTTTTACATTAAAAAAGCGTTTTTTTCCTCAAAAAAGCCCATCCAAATGGGCCCCTAGAAAAAGTGTATATGAGAGATGATGAGTGAAAATTTATTGTAGAAGGATAATGAGTCACATATATTTAATACTTCCTCTGCTCCTTATTATAAGGCATAAACTAACAATTCTTACAAACCAATAAAAACAGTTAAAATGAATAAAGTTGTCCTACAATTTAAGTAACTTCCAATATTACCCCTAGTAATGGCACTAAACTCCAATATTATACTCTCTCTGGTCCTTATTATAAGACACCAATTAACAAGTACATTTGGTCCTTTTATAAGACATTTGCTTGTTTCCAAGGAGCATTAATTATTTTTTTTCATATATGCCCATCATTAATAGGGGCAGTAGATAAGACTAATAATAATAATATAATATTCAAGCTTAGTGCAACTAATTTGGATGATATTTGAAATTACTTAAATTATAGAGTATTTTTATTGACTTTAACTATTTTTATTGGTTTGTGTGAATTGTTAGTTGGTGCCTTGTAATAAGAAGTATTAATTATTACTCTCACATACTATCCTTATTAATTAGGAGCAATATAGAAGACAATAATTAATGTTCATTGAGAACAAGTAAATGTCTTATATAAAAGACTAAATAAACTTATTAATTGATGTTTTATAATGAGAACTAAAGAAAATATATGTAAAAATAGGAAAACTGCGTGGAAATTTCGGACAAATAGGATTTATTTCTTATATTAAAGATTACCCCTCTAAAAAGAAGATTCCTTTTAGAAAAGACCATGGCGAGTACGTTAAGAGAACAAAGTAAATGAAAGGTAAAATTATTCTTTAAATGATACATTTAATAACGTGATTTATAAATAATATTAAAAAATTTCTTTTCTCTTTGGCTTATATTAATAAATAGGATCAGGAGCATGGGAATTAAGTAATGTTCACTTTTTAAGCTGAGCTGAATCGACTGAACTAAATGTGACAGGCGAGAAAAGTGGGAGAGATTAGCATTGAGAACAGTGAGCGTGGCAGGAGTGAAGAACACACCAAATCATACCCACCAGTCACTTCTTTTTTAGTTATTTTGTTATACTCCCCTCCATTTTTAATTTATAACATTTACTCGTTTAGTATTAAATATAATGTTAAGTTGATTTTTTTTTTAGAAATCGAGAAGTAAAATAAGTTATTTAATCTTATTATATGTTATGTATCATTATATTATGGGTAAATGATTTCTCCTGTCACTGGAGATGGAGTTATCTCCAGTGACCTCAAAACTATGTCGTTTTGAATTAATGAAGGGTTTGTTAGTAATTTCAGGTGAATTAATGAAGGGTGTTTCTGTAATTCTATTTATTTTTTAGTCATATACATTTACCAAAACACCCTTCATTAATTCACCTGAAATTACTAACAATCCCTTCATTAACTAAAAACGACGTAGTTTTGGGGTCACTGGAGATAACTCTATCTCCAGTGACAAGAGAAATCTTTTTCCCTTATATTATATATCAGTTTATAAAAATATTTTGGAGAAAAAAATGATAAATATAAATACTTTAAAGTAATTTAATTTTTCTTTAATCTTTCTAAAAGAATTAATTTTATCTTATATTTAGAATCAGAGGGATTATAAAGAAATTATGTTTTGCTACAATTTTAATTAACAAGTAATTTTATTAATGCCAAATATTTAAGATCATATCTCTTAGAAAAAATTTTATCGACCAGAACATAAATCAAAATAACAACACTTTATGTATATTACAAAATTTGCAGCTTATTAATACTTTCAGCATATAAAAAATTATTATTTTGTTCTCACAAATAAATTTTTTAAAGGGGAACTTTTCTTAATATCCCTTAATTTTTTCTTATTTTTCTAAATACTACCTTCAATTTTGAATGTAAAATTTAAGGTTAAAATATACTTTTAGTCCTTTAAGTTTACATGAAATATACTTTTGGTCCCTTAACTTCATAAAGTATACTTTTGGTCTTAAGATTTTAACACCGTTAGTTTTGTTAACGGAAAATGCAAACTCAAGTGATAACAGTGTAAATTTAAGTGATGATTTTGTAATTAAATACTATTAGACTTAAATTTAAAATATGGGTAAATTGAAGAATATGTAAAATTTGTGTAATTAAGTGTTATTAGTCATCACTTGAGTTCGCTGCATCAGCTTTTTCCATTAGCAACATTAATGGTGTTAAAATTTTAGGACCAAAAGTATACTTTATAAAATTAAAGGACAAAAAGTATACTTTAGGTAAAATTTAAAGGACTAAAAATATACTTTAGCCAAAATTTAATTAATAGATTTGTTTTGAACCTAAATAAAAGACTTCAATTCACTTTACCTCTTTTCTTATACTTATATAACTTTTTTCCTTAGAATCTTCTTATTGGTTATATATAGCAACAGATTTTTTCATCAAGAGAATAATTTTCCATGAAAATAATTAGAATGAATACTTTTTGGAAAACCAACACATTATTTTTAGAAAAAATTAATTTAACTAATATTTTAGTCATTCATTATATTAGTTAGGGGATATTCATATATTAAATGATGAATTATATAAAAAAAATAAAAAGTAATGAGCAGTTAATGCTGTAATAGGAAAGGTAGGAATGCTTGATGACAATGAACAAACTATGAAGTGTAGGAGGAATGGGATGCAGCTACCATTGTTTAAGAAAACAATTTAATTTTAACAAACCTGCCAAACATCAAAACCAAACTCAAACCCAACATTTTTTCTTTTTATTCTTTTATTTATTTGTTTATTTATTTTTTGTGTGGTGGTTGTGGTGAACAGCTCAGTCAGATGAAAAGCAAAGTGTCGCCAAAGTCCATAGCTTTTTTGAGCATTGAGCCAACACACTACTCATCCTAGCATCTCACCCCTAGGGTGGCTTGTCCTTACTATTTTCCTATTTATTTTATTTTTTACCACTTATTTTATTATTATATCTACTTATCCTTAGATTTTAGTGTCAATTATATGTATGATCCCTAGGCTCTTCAGGAAGATTCGATCCAGCTTATTACCTTCTGTCAACCCCAATTTAAAATTGTACTGTCTGTGTGTTTGAATTAGGTTGGGGTGAATATTTTTATGATTTATGATGTAGATAGTGCAATGAATTTTGTTTTAGTTTATGGAAAAATATTTCCTAAAATTATGGTTTTAGAGTTACTGAAATACTCTTTAAAAAAAATAGTTTTTATGATTTATGAAATTAATATATGAAAAAAGTTTTTCTTAATTTACAACAAACCACTTTTCAAACTACACTTCCATGCCTTGTCAAACTTGTAATAATTAAGATTAACCAATGTTGTGATGCTATTTCTGCTAGGTCTAGCTACTATCTTCTTCTATTCCTAACTTCTTCCATCATCTTCTTTATCTGGGTCGTTAGATGAAAATATGGACGGCTCATATTTTTTTTTAATATTTAAATTGTTACCGCATGCGGTAAATTATTAAAAAAATTTGAGCCGTCCAGATTTTCATCCGATGGCTCAGATGAGGAAGAATATGGGAGTGGAAGAGGATACTAGCCGGACCCATTTCTCCCTCTCTCTTATGTCACCCAGGTCCAACATAAAAATTTTAATGTAATTTTTCCTCCAATCCACTTTATAAGTTCTAATTAACTATATTGATAAGGTAAAGAAAAAAAGTTTTTTCCCCTATTTATTAATCAAGTTATTGAATTTTTCATATGAATATACAAATTTATACTTCATTTGATATTGTATATATTTTGCCCTATTGGGGTAGGTTGTTTATGAAATAGGAGTTAAAATTAAAAATTTATTAAATTTTAAGATCGAGTCAATAAAAATTAATGTTTTTCTTTGTTTCATATAAATATTTCATAAGTGACTTATAAGTAAGATCAAAGAAATATAAATGACTTTTTAGTGAAAAAAATTGATGCAATAAATAAGTTACTTAAAAAATAATTCATGCTTATTTATTAATTATGCCTCTATAATTAATATTTAAATGTGGCTTCTAGTATTTATTATTTTTAATCCACATTCTTTAATAGGGGTAAATTTTACCTTTTTTAAAAAAAAAAATTAAGACAAAGTTAATTGTTCTTCTTTAGCTCAATGAGGTGGTAAAAAGGGGGTTATATAATAGAGGGAGTATTAAGTTAGTTAAAATGAATTATTTTTCATAAAATCTCAAGATTATTTTCAATAAAAAATTATTAATTAGAAAGTCTTATTACTAATGTTTTAACCATATGTAATTTGTAAAAAGTGGGTTATATAGTAGAGGGAGTGTTTACTTATTTTATTTTGTCTTGATTAAAAAAGGAAAAAGAATTTTATGATTATTTAGGAATAATGAGTGAAAAAAATAACACTTCAGGCATGCAAAGGGTACTTGTGATAATAATAAAGATAGAAGGGAGAGGAGTAGTTAAATTCCTCACTTTTAATAAAATAAATAAATTTATCAACTAGAAAAACAAAATTTTATATTTTTATTGAAGGTATTTTGGAAAAAAAAAGTTGGGCTCATCTCTAAACTTGTCAAAATAGACATGGTTCACAACATCTTAATGTTTGTAAAAATGTGCATATTATGCAGCTCCTATATATATATGAGATTTAGATTATTTATTTATTTATTTTTGGACTGAATATGAGATTTAGATCATCCCTATCTTCTTGTGGGTAAAACCCTATAAGTTCATATATATGGGTTTGGTGTGGGTTTAACAGTATTGGACTTCAAATTGTGAGAGGTTGTGAACTACGCTAAGGTGGACCCCCAAAAAAAAAAAACACGTAAATATAAACTAAGTCTTTTAAAAGTGTGTGTGTGTGTGTATATATATATATATATATATATTAGTGTCAACCAACAAGCTAGTCGGAAAATATCAATAAAATTATTTAGTTAATATATATATCTTCAATTTCATTTTTCAGGAAATAATTATTCCTACTTTCCTAAGGAAGTTGCGGCTCTTGCAAGATGAGTATTTCATATTTCACATAGAAATGATTCAATCAATTGATCTTCAAGGAAGCCAACATATGTTATTTTGTTCCAGGCAAAATCATCTTTTAATTACAAGGTCCTTTCCCTCAATTAATGCACGTTTTAATTTTGAAAAAAATTATAATAAAGGACATAAGAAAAATAGTATTTATTAAGAAGGACTATAAAAATGATGATTATTTTGAAAGACCGGAAATTAAAACATTAAAATAGAAAGACTAAATTATCCTGAGTTATTTTTTATTTGCATTATTGGGATATCGTTTGAAGCACCGAACCATCCATCCATAGAAAACAGAGAAACAATCGCTGACAAGCATCTAAACCTTCTCATATTGAGTAGGAAGGTAACCATGAGCATTGCTTCTAGTATCCTTATTGACACATCCCCACTCATACTCAGATGGAGTAAGCTTGTATGCAGTTAATGAACAAGACCCTAGAGTAAATTAAAACTGCAAGTCACGATAATGCACTTCTCTCCGTCCCATTGCTTGTTGCTCTCTAGGATCTTAGCATGTGAAGTGAGATCCTGCAATGCAAGCTCAGGTGAGATAATGAATCGTTGTGTTCAACTTAGAATTAATGGCAACAGAGTTGAGCAAGAACCTGAGGAGACAACTGTGGAAGTTCATTCGGCTGAGTATGCATCCACTGATCCAAATCATTCAAGAAATCATGCTCCGGAAGAGCTGATGGGAGGTGGACTTGCTGGTGAGTTCCCCATTGTGGTGGCATCAAAATGCAGCGGATTTCTTAGCTTTTGGAGGACTTATACCATACAGGTAGCCAGAAATTTGTGTTCAAAGATCAGCTATGCAGATAAACTTCTTTGAAATGTTCTTGGGCATGATGTAGGCGTAAACAGTTTCTTGCGCAAATCAAAAATATCTAAAGACAATTTAGTTTTTCTATTTTAATGTTTTAATTCCTGATCCTTTAAAATAATTACTATTTTTATAGTCTTTCTTAATAAATATTATTTTTCTTCGGTTCTTTATTATAATTTTTTTAAATTAATTTTCCAGGCACATTTTTATTTTAACTCATTTAATCATGTAATTAACTAATATATATTCAATATAAAAAATGCCCAAATAACATGAATATTGTCCACTGTTTATTCCAATATTCTACACATAATGATTGATTAATTATTTCATTCTCTAGAGTAAATTTGATTCCTTCCCAAATTTTAATGGAATGAGAAACTGATGGATAGAATTAGTCAGCAATTTAAAATTTTTCCATCGCGTATTCGTTATAAAATATACAATATCTTTTTAATTTATTTTATAAATTTAAAATAAATTAATACTATAATTCTTTTCCCTTTTTGTATTTGATTAAAAGTTTTCCTTTTTGAGACTTAAATGTAAAGGGATCTCGCTTCTCCTATCAAGTGCACTTTTTGGGATTCGATATTGTGTTTTCTTTCTTAAGGAGGTGAGGCCACTTACTTGAGCTAGTAATTTAGATTAACCAACAAGTTATCAGCTTGTCGTCGCAAGTCGACCAGTTAGATTGAAAAGACCCGCATGCTGACAGGTTGGAATTTAGCCAACCTAGACCATCACCATGGGTTGGCGGGTTTTATTTTAAGAACATTTTTTTCATAGTGCATTTTCATATTTTTTTAAAAACAAAATATCATGATATTTATTTAATTACTTATTAGGCTATTTAACTAACATAACGAACTATCTTTTTGTGAAAAAGACAAGAAAATGCCACTAGAATTTCAAAACCCTAGATTAGTTTTTTTGTCTATAAGAGTGTAGGTATTAATTATAAAAGTATATTAATTGGCAACAATTTTAATAGAAAATCACTAATTTAAGGATTTGAAATTCTTTAACCTAAATTGTAAAAATACATTATAAATATTAAGTGAACATAACGCATCAAATTCAAAGTTTCAACTACTACAAATTAAACATACACCACAAGTTACATGATCAAATTTAAAACATTACAAGCTAAACATAAATGTGAAATCCATGATTAACTTTGAAGATTTTTTTTAAAGATGAAGTTAAATTAATCAGGCTAGCTCATCAAAGTTTTGGGTCATGCGGCTTCAAGCAAAAAATATCTACACCAAAATGGGTCAATTTTCTCACAAATCACAATCCAACTCACCAAATTTTTATACGTTTGCGGGTATTAGCCCAACCTATATTTCCAGCTTAACCAATAATTTATTGTTATTATACAAATACTAAATGCCATCTCCATACAAATATTCCACAAATCAAATCGTCCTATTATGAAGATAAGTTGAAAGGAGAGTGTATATCAAAAGACTATCATGTTGCGTGACATATTGAATTTATAAATTCCACTTTAATAGCCAGTGTCCCTGACAGCTTTGATTTGACATAAAATTAGTCATTTCAAGCTCAAATCACAAATTTTTATCACAATCTAAAATATAATATAGTAGCCTTTTATTTTAAATTTCCTAGATTGAACACCATGCTAAAAACATAATTAGAAATGAGGTTTTAAAATTAGTTTTTTCTAAACTAAAAATTCATGATAATAAATCTATTTCTACTCTTTTTGGTATTTTTTGAAAAATAATAAAGAAATGTTTAAATTGAGAGTGAAAATATGAAGGATGGATACTTTTAATAATGAAGAAAGTTGTCATCTTTGCTCACAAAGGTTATGGAAGTTAAAACTTCATTAGGTATTAAAGGGGGAAAAAAAGGGAAAATCCTTCTGAGGGCCCTTTTAACCCAAAAAAACCCAAAAAGGGCCCTAACTTTTTGTCAATTCTAGATGACATGTGAATGTTAAATGAAAAGACAAGAAAGCCCATAACTAAATCTGAAAAAGGAAGGGGGTCCTGATTTCAAAACTCTCTCTCTCTCTCGTTTTGATTAGATCTGTTGCTACTCGGTGTTTGTTTCTTTATGTTTGGATCTCTCCACTAGATCGCTTCGGTTGTTTGGAGTTTTTGATTGAGTTCGGTGTATCTGTCAATTCCTTGTTCTTTGCCGATCTGCTCTTGCCGAAGGAGGAAGATTCCAATCTATAAGTTTTTCTGATTTTGGATTTTTGTTTTCGCCCAATCTGTGTCTTGCGATGAAGGAAGGTTGTCCTTGCTTCTTCAGTTTTGATCTCGTGAGACGCTGCCGGAAGGAGGTAGCTTAAAGAGAGAATTTGCAACAACAAAAGCCATATTTACAACAGACAAAGCAACATTTACAACAAACTTTAAAAATTTGGATTTTCTTTCAAATTCAAGTCTTAAGCTTACAGAGGGCATTTATAACAGAAAAATCCACATTTACAAGATAAAAAGTCACATTTACAACAAACCTTAAAAAATTGGATTTTTGTTTAAACTCAAGTACTAAGCTTAAAGAGGAAATTTGCAACAGCAAAAGCCACATTTACAACAGACAAAGCAACATTTACAACAAACTTTAAAAGTTTGGATTTTCGTTCAAACTCAAGTCATAAGCTTACAGAGTGAATTTACAACAGAAAAATCCACATTCACAACAAATTTTAAAAACATAAATTTCATTCAAGCTCAAGTCTTAAGCTTACAAAGGGCCTTTACAACAAAAAAAGTCACAATTACAAGATAAAAAACCACATTTACAACAAACTTTAAAAACTTAGATTTTCGTTCAAACTTAACTTACCCCGTTCAAACTTTGGTGTTGTAAATGTGGCTTAGCGTCATGTATTATAAGTTACCCGTTCAAACTTAACTTACACGTTCGAATTTAACTTACTTGTTCAAACTTTGATGTTGTAAATGTGGCTTAACGTCAAGTATTATAATTTACCCGTTCGAACTTTGATGTTGTAAATGTGGCTTTTTTGTTGTTGTAAATGCCCTCTGTAAACTTAGGACTTGAGTTTCAACGAAAATCCAGATTTTAAAAGTTTGTTGTAAATGTGGTTTTTTTTTTTTTTTGGTAAATGCCCTCTGTAAGCTTAGGACTTGAGTTTGAACGAAAATCCAAATTTTTAAAGTTTGTTGTAAATGTTGCTTTGTCTGTTGTAAAGGTCTAAGCTTACAGAGGTAATTAACAACAGAACAAGCCGCATTTACAACAAAAAAAGCCACATTCACAAAAAAGCCACTATCCCATATCAGCGTTTTCACATTCAGTCATTTCCACTAACAAGTAGACCTCACTCTGTTTCCATGCCCAAAAAACAGAGCAACCTACCCTACAGCGTTTTCATTTCATCTCTTATTAACAAGTTAAACAACCATATTAAAAACGAAATAGCCCCCTTGGACGTTGATGGAAGAATAAGCAGAGATATTTATTTCTTTCACTCTTCTACTTCTTCCTCCTTCGCCAGAAAACATATTCCTCCGCCATTGTTGGAAAACAGAGCAAGAAAAGAGAGAGAATATTGATACAAAGGAGAGAAGAAAGAGGAAAGTGATACTAAAATTGAGGGTATTTTCTGTCATTTCATTTAACATTCATGTGTCAAAAGGGCTCTGGGGCCCTTTCTGAGATTGACAGAAAGTTAGGGCCCTTTTTGGGTTTTTTTTTTGGTTAAAAGGGCTCTTGTACGGATTTTCCCAAAAAAAAAAACCTCAAGATAATACTTAAATCAAATATTCTCAATTAATACAAACATAGCTAACTACTTCCTCTTGAGATGTTTTTTGAAATCACTTAATGTGTAATTGAAATTGAAATAATGTACCTTGAGTCTTCTTTAATTTTGAATGCTAAACAGGCTCAACAGTTCAAATCAATTACATTAAATAGACAAATAATATTCTAATTAATATAAGAGAAAATCCCATATAAAGTTGCTTGAAATGGAAAAATTCTAAATCAAGTTGTTAAACCCAACAAATCCCTAATTAAGTTATAAACTCAATTTGAGATTTTAAAATATAGGTAAATTGACTTTATTACACTTTCCTAATCTTTTCTATCATCTTTCCTATTGAAAGAATTTAATTGCTCTTTAACTTAGTCTTTTAATAAGTATTCATATCTATTAACATTAATATATAATAAAATAAAATATAATTCATTTAAATCAAAGGAATTTTTATGTTCAGGAATAATGATTTGAGTTTAAAAAAAAAAACGTATAACAGCGTTATCAATTAAATGTTTTTTATTAAACATTTTGAATAAAATTTTGTTTTTGAAAGAACCCAAATTAGTTTTTTGTCAATAAAAAAAATCAATCTTTAGTAATCACACAATTTTACTTGTACGATATCTATATGTTGTTGTTTTTTTAATATTAATAAATATCAATCATTAATTGGGGTTTACTTTTCTCATGTTGTATGAGGGAAACAAGATTCCTACACACACATAAAATGGTGGGACCCACATATATACATAGTGCTAATTATATATATATGCGGGTCCCACCATTTTATGTGTGTGTGGCAAGACCGCATGAGAAAACATTTCTCCTACAACATGAAAAATGTTTTTCCCTTAATGAAAATATTTGATATGTAATTTGCTATATCAAACAAGTTATTTTTTATATCAACATTCTTTTCTCAATGAACAAAAAAATAAAAAAAAATAATTTTCTTATTTTCAACGTTCAACTAAAAATCATTTAATTAATATTGGAGCTGATACTTTTTTTTTTTGAATTATTCCTGATCATTTTTCCACAAAACAAACATCCCTGTTCTCAAGTGCACGACGCACAACACACTAAAACAGTCGAACTCTTTCTTTCTCTCCTCCTTCGTCTCTCTATTTCTCACACTTGTTTCTAGTTGTAGCAACATAGATGATAAAAGAAATAAAAGAGCAATGAATATATACTACTCCAAGGGTCCAGTCCCTACTCTGCTGAAACTCTCAGTCCTTATTTTTATTCAAACTCTCGATTCCTCCTTCTGCATTTCTGTCGGATGGTGTGATCTTTGTTGGTCTCGAAAAGCATGGGGGAGACTGATGTCGAGATCTAACGTTGCTGACTCTGCTTCTCCTTCCCGTGAGAGACGTTGATGATCTCTGGCGTGATCTAGCCGAGAGATCATGTTTTGCTGATATTTGCTCTTTGATGCGTGTACGGAGGGAGGGAGTATTAGAATATGACTAAATAGGCCTTGAGACTTGGGCTTGCTGGTTTGGGAGGGGGGTTCAGCCCTTAACTGCATCGCCATGAGTTCGAATTGGCAACAAGAAGGATCAGAAGGCAAGTATCATCATATCAAAAAAAAAAAAAAAAAAAAAAGTTAAGGTGCAAAAATACACATGTGTTTTTTTTTTTAGGAGCGCTCAGTAATAAATGCTTTTTTTGGGTGTAAAAGTACACACGTGGTTACAGATTAGGTGTAAAAATACCATTTGACCGTTAAGTTTGACTTTGACCGATGACATGACATTTCAAAGGTACAAAAATACACATGTGATTTGTCAAGAAGAGCGCCTAACAACAAATTTTTTTTAATTTAATAATTTTATTTTAAGATCATAAAATAATTTTTTAAGATTATGAAGTATTTTTTTTAGTATCAGTCAGTATCCTTTTAGTACTGGTCAATACTTGAAATATTTTTTCAAGATCCTAAAATAATTTTTCAAGATTATGAAGTATTTTTCTGTTCTAGTCAGTATCCTGAAAGTACTTTTAGTACCAGTCAGTACCCTAAAATATTTTTTCAGTATCAGTCAGTATCCTTTTAGTACCGGTCAATACTTGAAATATTTTTTCAAGATCCTAAAATAATTTTTCATGATTATGAAGTATTTTTTCTGTACCAATCAGTATCCTGAAAGTACTTTTTAGTACTAGTCAGTATCCTGAAATATTTTTTTTCAGATACTGATTAGTACAGAAAAAATATTTCATAATCCTGAAAAATTATTTTAGGATTTTGAAAAAATATTTCAAGTATTGAACGATACTAAAAGGATATTGACTGATACTGAAAAAATACTTCATAATCTTGAAAAATTATTTTAGGATCTTGAAAAAATATTTCAAGTGTTTACCGGTACTAAAAGGATACTGAAAAGAATATTTCAGGGTACTGATTGGTAAAAAAAAAAAAACTTCAAAGTATCTTTTTAGTACCAGTTAGTACTCTGAAATATTGTTTTCAGATCTAAAAATAATTTTTCAAGATTATGAAGTATTTTTTCAGTACAGATCAGTATTCTAAATATCTTTTTAGCACCCAGTAGTAATTAAAATAAAATTATTAAATTAATAAAAAATTTGTTGTTGGGCGCTCTTCTTGACAAATCACATGTGTATTTTTGCATCTTTGAAATACCACGTCATCAGTCAAAGTCAAACTTAACGGTCAAACGGTATTTTTGCACCTAATTTGTAACCACGTGTGTATTTTTGCACCCAAAAAAAACATTTGCTACTGGGTGCTCCTCAAAGAAAAGTACATTTGTATTTTTGCACCTAAACCCAAAAAAAAAAGAAGGCAAGTATAGTTATTTTTTTTTGCTCAGAAGGTAAGTATCATTATTTTTTTTTTGGTCAAATAAGTATCATTATTATTATTATTATTTTTTGGTCAAATAAGTATCATTATTAATGCTACTAAAATATGACTAAATGGAACAATGGGTTGTTTTGTGTTTTGTTGTAGTTGGGCCGTGGGGAAATGGAAATGAAAAATGAATAGATGGGCTCAACGTGTTTAACAAAGTGGAATGAGTAAATGGGATAAATGAATAATAGATGTATTGCATTAAAAAGGTTGGAGAATTAATGAAAATGGGTGGGTCTTAACTTTATTTATGGGCCGTGAGTGCTTTCCTGTGCTGAAAGGAGACTGAAAAATGTTGATGAATAATGGGTTTTGAATTTGCCCATAGGGTTGTATTTAGTATTGCAATGGTTTCCATGCCAACTCCTAGAGCTGGCCTTCCCCATGTATGTGGGTTCGATCCCGATCCCGCCCCCTCCCCTTTCCCATTCCCTTTCCCCTCACATGTATCAAAAGGAAAAAAAAAAAAAAAATTGCCCATATTTGTTTGCAAGTTTGGGTAGTAAAGTTACCATTTTACCCCTTTTTAATTGACCCTTGATTATCAAATAAATTTCTGAAATAAATCCTTAGTCCCACTGATTAATTCCACTAGGCCATATAATTTTGATTCCAAAAAATTTAAGCCACAATTATCTCTTATTAATTTTCCTTAAATTTAAAAGTTAAGGAAAATATGTCTTAATCCTCCAAATAATTAATTTCCATTATATGGCCAAATTTCATAATTTGATTTCCTATATTATTCAAATTTTAAAATTCCAAAATTTGGGATGTTACAAAAACCACCCTTGACAAGGGTTTGGGATAATTTCTGGTTCCATTGTCGGGAAACTTGTTTAAGTACATGAAGGGACTTCTTTAGCTTACAAACCATATGCTCCCCCTTACCTTGGAAATCTTGAGCTAATTTCATATGTACCTCCTCTTGAAGATCACCTTGCAAAAAAGCATTATATATATATCCATTTGATAAAAATTCCATGAATACATAGCAGCTAGTTTAAGTACTAATCTAATTGTAAACATTTTTACTATAGGGGAAAATATTTAATGACAATCAATTCCTTCTCTTTGATTATATTCTTTTGCTACTAACCGAGCCTTATATTTGTCTATATTACCATATTATATTTAACCTTTTATACCCATTTACAACCAATTGGTTGCTTATCTTTGGGTAGTTTCACAATTCCCAAGTCTGATTGTCCTTTAATGCCTGAATTTCTGCATTCATGGCCTTAACCCACTCAAGACTAGCAATTGCTTCATTGTAAGTAGTAAGCTCAGGCACTGTATCAATAGAAGACAGAAATGCCAAATGATCAGCAAAAATAGAGTCATATGAAAATTGATTAATAGGATATGAACATTTATTTTTCTGTTTTGATTCTGTTTTAGAAACGAGAAATGAGCAAACATAATCATTAGACCAAACTGGTGGTCTCCTATTTCTTAAAGGTTGTTGATGATCTGAATTAGTAGTACAAGCAGCTGTTTTATCAAACTCATTCTGATAGAATTGTTGATCATCCTTTTCTTGTGAATTGACATACTTAACCTTTAACGAATCAGTTTGTGTCAAGGAAGGTTCTGCTTTGAACCAAAACATTTCCTTTAAACTGGGATGCACTCCTTCTTGCTGTGGTGTAGGCGTATCTCTGAAAGGAAAAACATGCTCTACAAAAAAAAAAAAAAAACATGTTGACTTACAAATGTCACGTTAGTTTTCAAATTCAATAACAAATACCCTTTTGATTTTTGGTATAACTTAAGAATATACAAGGAATAGCATGGGATTGAAGCTTATCACATATTTTCAAGTTTGTTGCATAAGCAAGAGACCCAAACACTCTTATGTGCTTAAGATCCGCTTGCTGCCCATACACCCTTTCAAATAGTATTTGGAAATCAAGGATCTTAGAAGACAATCTTGACCAAATATGCTGCAAATTTGACACATTCACCCCAATATTGAACTAGAATGTAAAATTGCAGCATTAAACTCCTTGTCACTTGCATAATAGTCCTATGCTTACATTCTACAACTCCATTTTGTTGATTAGTGTAGAGACAATTAGTTTCATGTACAATACCCTTTTCGTAAATAAGAGCTTTAAAACAATGAGTCATAAATTTATTTCCATTATCACTTCTTTTTCTTTTAATTTTAACATTAAATTGTGTAATGATATATACAATAAAGTTACTAATATAAGCAAGTGAATCAGATTTATGTTTCATCAAGAATATCCATATGGATCTTGAGTAGTTATCTACTACAGTAAGAAAATGTTGAAATCCTTGATGAGTGGGTGTCTTATACGGTGGGTCGGGTGGAGCAGGAGCAATGGGTGCTCCACTGTACTCTTGTCTGAACCCAGAGAAGAAAAATCAATCTTGGATATGGAATCGTATGGGCTCCACTGAACTTGCTTTCTGGATACAAAAAGAAAAGCAATCTTAGGCCAAATCTTGACTTGTGGGCCGTAGATGACTTAGGAAGCAAAGGAAACCAGGGAGAGGTGGAGTGGCTCTGGTACCATGTTGAAAGTTTCAATCTGCAGAAGTGTGCCCAGTACTCACACAACACGGGGAGAAAATATATTTCACATTCATGAAAAAAGAGTATTTACACCACTAACTCTCAATAATACCTGTACAGCCCTATTTATATACTACTGATGATGTATTGAGATATACATCACAATAACAAATAAAACTAACTAACTAGAATTGTATTTCTTCATTTACAATTTATATTTATATTTCTAACATGGTGTGTCGATCACAAGCCCTCTGATCAAGCTCTTTCTCCTTCCTCGTTCTCTAACGGCCACTGTGCTATCGGTTCTGTGTGTCTCGAGCTTCTGGTTTTCCTTTTAAACTGAAAAATAGAGCAAAATGGTGAAGAGGACCGATGGTGTTGGCGGAGTGAAGGTGGATGATGATGGAAGTGATGAGAGAAATGAGGTTGAAGGTTCAGATCAGTCTCTCACTCGCGGCACCACCCTTCCCTCTTTTTTTCAGATCTGTCTTCGCGAGCAGGAAGAAGCATACACGGTCAAAATCTGATCGTTTTTGACCAGGGACTAAAGTGAGAAGATTCAAAAAGTTTCTGGAGTGACTAAAATGAAAATATTTAAATTTGTATGGGTTATTTTACAATTATAAAAAGTTATGTAGTACTACTATGTAATTTTATATGGTCCTTTTTTTCACATATTTGTAATTTTCAGATTCTAGGGCTTTTCTGTAATTTCTACCATTGTAATTCAGACCCAAATTGACATTTTTCCAAATCCTCCAATTTTCTTCCAAAACACCTACAATATAAGATTAAGCATATAGTTGCACCAAAAGTCCCAAAAATCATTTGTATGAATAATTTAACAAATTATGATTATTTTACCCTTAATTATATTTAATTCAATACAAATGTAACTAACTCAATTTAGTACTTAATCATGCAATAATATCCTAAAAAATACATTATAAATCCTAAATTAATCATGAAAAAGCTTTTAAAAATATGGCTCAATCAAGCTACATCCTACAACATTTAATTCAACCTTTTATAGGTGAGAATCCTTCTTGAAATGCCCTTTCTGTGATACTAACTTAACAATAAAAGCGCTAATGTAGTGATTTTCAAAAGTTTAACCCTAGAATACAAACCTATATACTTGACAGTCTCAGAATAAGATAAAAGAAAAGCTAGAGCTAAGGAAATAGGAAACAAGAAAATATAACGGAATGCGCAGCCACAAAATTTAAGGAGGAATAAATGAAGTTGCATATGAGAATTAAAAACTCCATAGTCACCGAATTCATCCACATTCTTGTTAACATTTTCTCTATCCCAATATCTTCACTTTTGCCCAAAGTAATTGGCTCGTTAGTGTTCTCATGATAATCCAAGCCCACGTTAATATTAATTAAGCAGATTGCCAGGTTTATTACAGGTACTTTATGATAAACACCAGTCTCTTGGTTTTTAATGACCTTTTGGGCTACTCTGGTATTTGATACTTTTTTTGGATCCTATTGTCAGATATCCAAATAACTAACTAATTAAGATTGAGACTTTATAATTAGGATGCCTCTCTCCAAGAATCTTTTTGTTTAACAAGGTGGAAATTGAATTCAATTCGCCCACCTTATCTTTTTAATGGTTAACCACTAGACTAAGTAGCCTTAAATAAAATATTGATACCATATTGACTCCTATTACGTATTAATGATATATTGATGACCCATATGTTAAACTTTTTCTTCTTCTCCGTATTATTCTCCATATAAAAAGCACATCGAGGTCTTAGGTCTACCACTGCCATTAAAGTATACGGGATTCATCATTGTGTAAACCTAGAACAAAGAATTAGCCTTTTTTATTGCTCTCACACAGAAATGGAATCTAAATCATCAATGTTATATCTCTATTTGATTGAATCCAAGAAGTTTATATATCACCCACCAAGTGTTGTTCATTGAAGTAGTTAGAGTTAGGGATATATTCCAACACACACACATATTATTCCTCCGGTTCTTAATATAAAACATATTTAAAGAGTTGATTTTGATTATAAATATAAGACATAATTTTTATATTTATTAATGTTTTCCTAATGTACCTCCTATTGATGCTTCCTCAACCATAATCAAAGAAGAGAGAGGAAAGGAGGAAATTAAAGGAGATGATTATGATGTTTTAAAAAATAATTGTCATATTAATTAACTAAATTAATTTCCTTAATCTAATCAAAATAGGTAAATATGAATTATATTAAGAAATGAACGAGTATGTGGCTGCATGTAGTAGGCAAGGAATCATGATAGTGAGGTTAAATCAAACAAGGACAGGAAGCCAATATTGATGGATCGGAAACTTATAGTTCTTGGAAGTAGATTCTCCAATGATCTTTTTTTTTCATTATCTCTCTTGAGCTATTGTGGATGATTGATTGGGAAGAGGAGAAAGAAATCAAAGTAGTATTTTGACCTTTCAAATTGATTGAACGAACATGTTTTAGATGTTATAAGGGAAAATGAGAAAAAGATGATAAAAAGAACCCAGCCCATTGTTCCTTCTTTCTAGCCCATGGCAGTGCAGACCCCAGAATCTGAATCTGAATCTGTCTTTGTCTCTGTTGTCTGTCGTATACACATATATATACTGCTGTCCAGCCTATTCTTCAATCTCAGTAAATATGTGCCAACCTGTTTTATTCTCTTGCCACCTTAGCACTTACTCATCACTCTGCTTTAATTTCTCCTGATCCCACTTCTTTTAAAGTTTTTCACTTTCTATTTTATTTTACACATGTCTCTCTCTATTCAAAAGTATTGTTCTTCAATTTGATTGAGTTTATTGTGAGTTGTCACCGACAACAAATTTAGTCCGTGCCAACATGATAAAGATATTGAATACACATGTGTTATGAGTTTCACATAGTTATGTTTTCTTATCTAATAAATTAGTCTTTTGAGATAAGTTCTCTCTGTAAATTTGTGCTTGTAACATTGATACGTTCTTCGAGAGAATTCATTGTGGTTACGTATTATGAGTTTCACATCAGAACGTCTTATAAGAGAAAAACGATTAATTATACGTCTAAGATGCTTTCTCATCTAATAGTTTATAAAGTGTTTTGAGATAAGTTCTCTTTTATAAACTTGTGGATGTGCAATTTCTAAAGACACGATCGTAGATAAGAATTTTTCCTTTTCTTACATTGTCAAGAATATTGACAGCTAGCCAGGTGGTTCCCAAAATGATCCTTGTCAATAAGCGTCAAAGCATCTTGGACTCTGTAAATACCATAACTTTTCTATGACCTTTCTGTTTCAAGTCATTTTTCTGGTGTGAATGAAGGGACCTAACTCGGATATTATATGGTATAAAAGATTGCCCATGGTGTCATATTTGGATTTTATATGTAGAGAAACGAATAATATTTAGAGAGACATAGAGACCTAAATTGACGTCTTTTAATATTTATATTTATATTGGAATGGGTTTTCTAGGTTTTGTTCCCTTCATACTTTGGAATAATAATGGCTTATCCAGGAAAGCATTTAATTATCGTGACGTACACCTGTAATTTGATTAAGACCGTTAAATTCCTAACTCAGAGATAAATTAGTAATAGGAATTTAGAGTTATGATTCATATTAATTTTTAGTTACTAATATTCCTTCCATTATATTTATGAACAATCTCAATATCAAAAAGGAGGTTAATACAGTTAGAAGTTTAAGATATATATGTAGGTGGAAAGAAAATTTCCCCATCTATAAAAATAAAATTTTTACCATAATATCTTAAAGAAATTGAGTAAAGTAGTTTATTTTTTAATAGAAGAATATTAATCTCCTTCTTAATAAGGGTATATATAAGTGAAAAATTGTAATAAATGTTTTAAATAAAAGTAAATTGTTGCTCATAATGAGGAAAAAAATTTACTGGAGATACACAACTTTGATTTATTATTTAAAAAATAGTATAAAATTTAAAAATGCACTATGTCATATCAGTAAGATATCAAAAGATTACTTATTTTATATATAGCTAGCTTAATGATTAATTAAAAAACATTTAAAAAATTGAGACGTTACTAAGGGGCAGGGCATTAGTGAGGGAGTGGGGGCATTAGATCATGTAAATTAGAAATATGGGATACAATAACAGCAATAATGTTCACCACTTTAAACAGCAGCACTTTTCTCATTTACAAACTTCATTTACGTACGTAATTAAAAAAATAATACTGTCTCCAACATAGAACTTACACTGCAAAAAAAAAACCGGTCATTTGCCGCGGTTAACTTGTAGTGGTGAAAAAAAACCGTTACAAATGAACATTTTGGCGCGTATTTGTTACGGTTTTAAGCTAAACTGCCACAAATTAGTAACGGAAGCATTGGCGCCAAATGGTGACCATTTTGCTTCGATTTTGTAGCGGTGACATAAAACCGAACCGCCACAAATATGGCGCCAGCCTTGGCGCGTTATGGCGTGAAGTTTGTTGCGGTTATTTCCTAGCGGTTTTCTCAAAATAACCGCTACAAAGGTTCAAAAGGACACAATTTTGACACGGTGAGAGGAAACCGACACCTTAACCGAGACCAAATGTTAAGATTTGTAACGGTTTCTACTGTAACCGCTACAACATGTATTTGAAACGACACAGTTTTGTCACGGTGAGAAGAAACTGACACCTTGACTGCGTCCAAATGTTAAAATATGTAGCGGTTAAGGCTAAAACCGCTACAAACTTTATTCTATAAATAGGCGTTCGTACAACAACTATAAATATTCAAAAATATTCTAAATCAGGATTGTCGTTGAAAGAGCATTCTCTGCTTGGTTGTTGAAGACATGCATATATTTGCAGCGCTGATCTCGGGAGATGAGAGATGCAGATATTTGCCTCCCTTCTCATCATTCAAGCTGAGGATGTTCTTTCAGTGAAATTCCAGATTTAGTTATTCCATTGACTTGAAGACTTCTTCTCTTTTGAAGATTGTCCAACATACCATCGGAGATTGGGTCCAATATATCCACCATTCTCTCTAGGAAATATCTATGATCAAAATGAGTCAGTGAGTTTTTCTGGGGAGATCGGTAGCTATACTGAATCCGAACCTTCACCGGCATGTTGGACAATTTTCAATAAACTTGTTATTATTAACCTCAGCTCTTTTAGGGAAATTAAAGAAAATAATTGGGAATGTTTTTATTGTAATAAAGAAAAAATCCAAACTAATTAGTTTGGAATTTTTTTTTAAAAAATATTAAATTTGTAGCGGTTGTTTTAAAACTGTTACAGAATTTCAAAGGTTATTCATTTTGTAGCGGTTGCAAATGTTCACGAAGAACGAGGCATAGTCGTCGCAGTTGAGGTGGCGGTTTTGCTCTAAACCGTTACAGAAATTCAAAGGTCATGTTTTTT
The DNA here is from genome assembly GCA_034222035.1 of Acacia crassicarpa. Lineage (NCBI taxonomy): Eukaryota > Viridiplantae > Streptophyta > Magnoliopsida > Fabales > Fabaceae > Acacia > Acacia crassicarpa. The sequence goes on along the minus strand of JAWXYG010000009.1, from coordinate 38,655,270 downwards.
GTAGCGGTTAAAAAACCGCTACAAATTTCCACGAAGAAAGAGGCACATTCGTCGCGGTGGAGGTGGCGGTTTTGTTGTAACCGTTACAAAATGAATTCATTTTGTGACGGTTTTTTGGGTAACCGCTACGAAGTGTAGCAGTTTTTATACTTTCCTTTTCACTTTTGAAATTCACATGTGCTTTTTAGTTACTGTTCACATCTCAATTTCAACTTTTACTGTTCACCATCATGGTTTCTAACGACAAGGGAAAAGAGAAAGTAGTTGAACCCCCAAGAAGGCCTATCAGGGGTAGTAGTAGTAGAGGTAGGAGAGGGCGTGGGCCTCTAAATATCCCCTTTCAACCCCCTTAGGTAAATATCCCCTTTCAGCCCCCTCAGGTTGGGAATGAGTTTGACGAACTCTTTGCAAATGACCCAATCCCACACTCAGAGACCTTAGAGACCATAGGTGGAGGACGAGGCGCAAGTCTGTCGTTTGACGACATCTTCAATGATGAAGATGATGAGGGTATCTGGATTGAGATTCCCATAGCGAAAGTGTAGCGGTTTCTCGACCAGGAAAACAAGCGGGACCAAGGGAACCCTCGACCGTCGTCTTCTTGTTCACCGGATTTGCGGTGGATGTCGAAGGTCAGTATAAGTATTTTATTGGCGAAAAATAAAATTTAAATTCCTGACGTGTAATGAAAATTTATCTAAATGCAATACAACAATTTTGTTATAATTGTGCAGATCCACATGGTAACATCAGCAGGAGGACGTTGGATGTTCACACGCTCAGTCAGGAGGACAACGTCTACCGCGTGATAGTCCCCTGGAACGTGGACACGGACCAGCCCATCGGCAGCGGTGGTCACCTGTTGAACCGATTCCTGTCACAACTTGGTGGGAATTGGGTATGGTTCCCGATCTATTTCCACAATTGGAAAAAGGTCCCGAAGGACAACAAGGAGAAGGCGTTTGAGGACGTTGTGCAGGTAAGTTATATTTTGTAATTAAATTTTATATGTTAATAGTTTTAAGTTGTATACATTGTGGTTAATTTAGTTATCTATTTCTTAAATGATTATTACTTAATTACTAATTATTTTATGATATAGAAAAAGTTTAAACTGCGAGCTGAGGCGAAGAGGTATGTAAAGATGAAAACGGGAGAAGCGTGGAAGAGCCGGAGGGGTCGTCTCTACGACCAGCAGAATGGAGATGGGACTATGCCTCTGCAGCAACTAATAGAGAACGTCCCAGATGGCGTGGAGGCAAATGACTGGGCAGTTTTTGTCCAATATAGGAGGAGTGCAGAGGGACAGGTATGTTTTTTTAATTAATCATAGTTTTGTTTTTTAATTAATCATGAGGGTATTGTATAGTTTAAAATTTGTTTTAATTAACTACACCTATATTTTACCTTAATTGCATAAACAACTCATTTATTTTGCAGGCTCTATCGCAGAGGAACACTAGAAGCAGGGCAGCTCAAAGGATCAATCACACGGGAGGATCCAAGACGTTTGCTGTGACGTACAGTGAGATGGTATGTTAAAAGTTAAGTTAATGGCACGTTAAATGACTATTGTTTTGTTTTAGACATAACAAAGTTTATATTCTTTTAGCAAGAGAAGGCTGGGGAGGAGAACCGTCAGACGGACTATGGGGAGTTGTATACACGCACCCATAGGCACTGTGATGGGACGCCGATCTCTGAGACGGCAGAGGAGATAATAGTAAGTTACAAGAAACTAATTATATGGTTAATGTTGTATATTTAAATTTAATTAAATTGATTGATTAATGTTTTATGAAATATGTGCGTCAGGCCCGAATTGAGCAGAGCCAACAGGAATTGCGAGCGTCGCAGACCCCGGAGTCACAGGGTTCTATTGATCCTACGGCCGCATTTAAAGCTGCTGTGGGCCCAGTCGAGTATCCTGGCCATGTTTGGGGCTTTGGGCTAGGCACCAAGCCTAGCATGGTGTACGGCAAGGCCTCCTCCTCTGCCACCGGGACCTCCGGCTCGAGCATGCCACCACCTGATGTGGTTGATGCGATGATTGTTGAGAAAGTTGCCCCGCAGGTTGCCGAGAAGGTTGCTGCAGAGAGGGCCAGGAATAGGCGCATGCAGGAGAGCTCAACAGTTGGTTCGCTACTCAGAGGCATAGTTGGCAGTCACTTGCCGGGGCCTTGACAGAGTTGCTGCCGAACAGACGGTTTCCATCTCCCGAGCCTCCCCCTCCGTTCATCTTCGAGGATTCCCCCCGGCTCCCCGGCCGGAACCTGCTGCTGGTGAAGACGAGGACGATGTTACCTCTGGTCGAGCCTGCGTCGCCCCTAAGAGAGACCCCCTGAGACAGGATTTGATCATCGGGCTCCTGATAGTTAGTTCTTATTTTCTTCAGTAATTCATTTTGTACGCCTCGGATGTTTGTTGACAATTTTATTAAATTTAAATATTTGTTATCTTTTTTTTTTTCATTAGCTTTTTTAAATTTCAATATTTGTTATCTTTTTTTTTTATCAGTAGCTTTTTTAAATTTAAATATTTGTTATCTTTTTTTTTTCAGTAGCTTTTTTAAATTTAAATATTTGTTATCTTTTTTTTTTCAGTAGATTTTTTAAATTTAAATTTTATTAAATAATAAACGGAGTTTATAATTTGTAATTAAAAAGATATGATTATAAATTTTGTAGTGGTTTACAAGCTAAAACCGCCACAAATTTTATTAAATAATATATTTGTCGCGGTTTTAAAAGGGAACCACTACAAATTTGAATTTCAAAGTAAAAAATAACAGCCAAAATTTTCAAACCGTCATCATTTGGTACCGGTTGACGTAGCGGTTTCATAACCGCGACTAGTTTATGGCGGGATTTTCAATTCAAATTTGTAGCGGTTCTTAAACCGCGACTATTTTACAATTCGAATTTGTAGCGGTTTCGTAACCACGACAAATTTGAATTTTAAACTCGTCGCGGTTTTGAACCGCTACAAAGTCTCCCAGATTGCATTTAAAGATCTCAAGTGCTGAGATGAAACTAATTAAACATTGTCTCTACATTTGTATACTTTCCTAGCTTTGTTTGCTACAGATGGATAAGTCATGGATCAAGATGCTGCGCAGTTCTCCTGTATATTTAGCGGGATCTAAAAATTTCTTAGATTTCGCCTTCTCTCACGCTAGCATTAATGACAAGATCGTGTGTCCTTGTTGTAGATGCAAGTTTAAGAAATGGCAAACACGAGAAGGTGCTATGGAACATCTTCTTAATAAGCTTTTCCCAGAAGCATATACATTCTGGGGTGTTCATGGTGAGAAACGTGGTATGAGATATGGGGATCATCTTTCTCAAACTTCACAAGTAGGAAATCAACTAGATCAAGATGATTCGGTTAATGAAGCTGTTTGCAACGCTTTTGGTGTTCAAGACGACAACTTCATGGCAGAAGTGCAAGATCCTCAACCAGTTTTCTACAGGAATGAAGTAGCTTGAGAATTTTTCAGCCTAATGGATGAGAGCGATCGTCCGTGGTATCTGTTGGAAATTATGCCCTAGGGGCAATTCATTGTACTTTGGATATTTAAGTTATTTAAAGTATTCTCTTTGTTATCATTTTCGTTTGCATGTTCGTATTGATAACTGTATCCCTGGATAATCTTATAGATTATCCTAAATGTCCTTGGTCGGTCATCTACACGGGAGTGAAGATGAAATAAGACCAGTATGACTTTGATGAGATATGGAGATACGAATCAAAGTCATGGGCACTTGTAAGAGTACAAGGTACTGGACCGACCCACTATGAGAAAGCTGCATGGTATAAGTCATAAGCTTATCTCATGTATAACCGCGTCACAACGCCCTATGACCTGAGATCATCATGGATTCCTACATGATGAGTCATTGACCTTTGACCTAGTCAAAAGTCACCTTTGACCGGGTGATGATAAAGGCTGGGATCGGGATTAGTGGTTTTTATGCGGAGGAATGTGAATGGTCAAGATGGAATTTGTCCCTCACATTTGTAGAGAGATAATACTGGGCCCCTCGATGAGTGAGTCTAAGAAATGTATGGCCATACTGTGATGGAAAAGAGTTTCCATTTCACCTTTTAGACTACTCGAGAATCGAGAAAGTAGTGGTCAAGAACAGGAAGTTGACATTATCCATGCCTTATCCTTGACCAAATTATCACGTGACAAAAGAGACGTGACATGGTTGTACGATAGGTAGTATCGTGTCATCGATTCCCATGTGAATTGGGTAGTCGCAATGTCTTGCTAGAGGCCACTTGCGACTTGTGGGCTGATATAGTCTTGGCCTACTGCCAATCTCATATGGGCCTGTAGGGTTGCACACAAGAATAATCCAACACGGGTAAAAGTGTCCAGATTCATTGAATTTCAGATTAATATGAGATTAAATGAATAATGAATTTAATCTAGGATATATATATATTATATATATATATATATATATTATTAATGAAGATTATAATATTATATATATAATATTTGTTTTGTATTTAATTTATTTGATAAATTAAATATCTGAAACAAATAGAGATATTGTATCTCATTTGATTTCGAATAAAGATATCATATATCTGTTTAATTTAAATTGAGATATAGTATCTTAGATTTAATTAAATAGATAGATATCATTTCTCGGATTTAATTTATAAGAGATAAATTAAATCAGAAGGCTTTTAATTTAGATTCGAATTTCAGATCTGGTTTTAATTCGGATTAAATAAATATATTAGATTAGATCTATTAGATAGATTTAATTGATATATTATCCAGATTCAAAATTCGAATTTCAAAATTAATGAGGATTAATTTTGATTATATAATATGCCTATCGGGTTTAGAAAAATAGATAGAACTTTTAGTCGAGCGTATTAGAAAGCCGCGAGAAACCCTAGAGCGTAAAAAGAGAAAGACGCACAATTCGAGGCGCTAGCACGCTGCCATAGCCGTGTTCGGGGATTGTTCGTGTGGATACCGGTAGAGGAAGAGGATTCTAAGAGTCGTCTTCTGTTGATCGAGGAGGTAGCCCACCTGTTCAAGAAAGAACGAGACACGAACGAATTCTCCAAAGGTATGATTCGGATTCTTAAGTCTTGATTTAAATGCACCTGAGTGATCCTTGGGACGGGATTCGTAAGAAATTTTAATCCGCTGCGTGTACGGATCCCAACAGTATCAAGGTTGTCAGAAATACTCAAAATTATCCTTTCTGATCAAATTATACCATATCAAGTGCATGTGTGGGATCATTGATAAGGTGATGTCGATGCTGTTGGAATTATTACGAGATGCTTTCCCTGACGCGGACATTACCACAACCTTCTACGAGGCCAAGAAGATAATCAACAGATTAGGATTGAACTACGAAAAAATCGATGTCTGCCCTAACGACTGCATGCTTTATTGGGGGGAGGATGCTCGGAGGGAGACTTGTAAGAAGTGTCACACTTTGAGGTTCAGGACAGTTCAGAAGGGAAAAAAGCAGAAGAAGAAACCCGCAAAGATTCTAAGGTATTTTCCTTTAAAACCTCGCTTACAAAGATTGTTTATGTCGTCTAAGACAGCTGAGCATATGAGGTGGCATGAAGCCAACAAGAACAAAGATGGTAAACTCAGACATCCACGTGATGGTGAAGCGTGGAAAATGTTCGACTCAGACTTTCCTGATTCCGCGGCGGACCCTAGAAATGTTCGTCTTGCTTTGGCGACCGATGGTTTTAATCCGTTTGGTAATCTTAGCACAAGTTATAGTACATGACCAGTTGTTTTGATACCTTACAACTTGCCCCCTTGGATGTGTATGAAACAGAGCTCCTTCATTATGTCCATGATCATTCCGGGCAAAAAGGCATCGGGAAATGACATCGATGTGTATCTACAACCGCTTATCAACGAGTTGGTGGAGTTGTGGAACATGGGCGTCGAGACGTATGACGCGTACAAGAAGACACTGTTCAACTTGCGTGCAGCGTTGATGTGGACTATCAGTGACTTCCATGGACTGGGAACATTATCCTGGTGGAATGTGCATACTGGCCTTGCGTGTCCAGCTTGCAATTTTGACTTTGACTCAATGCGCCTTCCCCACAGTCGTAAGTGGTGCTTCATGGGTCATCGAAGGTTTCTCGATGGTACACACAGGTTTAGGTTGCAGCGCAATCGTTTCAATGGGCAACAGGAAAGAAGAGGACCTCCTCGGAATTTATCCAGTGCAGATATTATAGAGCAAATTGTGGATGTTGAATTTGAGTATGGGAAAAAGACGACCCAGCAAAGGCCGGGACAAAGACGGCCAGGGCTTCTGGTTCTGTGACCCAGCAATGGCGGAAGATAAGCGTCTTCTTCGCTCTTCCGTATTGGAAAGATAATTTCCTCCGACACAGTCTGGATGTCATGCACATTGAAAAGAATGTGTGCGACAATATCTTGTACACGATTATGAACGAATCAGGCAAGTCAAAAGATTATCTTCAAGCGAGGAAAGATTTATGGGAGATGGGGCTTCATGTAGACGTGTGGCCGGATGGGCATGACAGATTTTAACCGGCAAAATTCACTCTGACAAAACCGAATAAGGAAATCTTCCTCGCCACTTTGAAGAAAATAAAAGTTCCTGATGGGTATTCAAGCAACATTTCACGATGTGTGGACGTGCAGGCTCGAAAGGTTACTGGGCTGAAGAGTCATGACTCACATGTGCTTATGCAGCAGTTACTTCCGCTGGCCATAAAAAATACACTGCCTCTCGATGTGTCGATCGTTTTGGTCGAGCTTTGTACTTTCTTTCGGAAGTTGTGTTCCAAGGTGTTGATCGTGGAGGAGCTCGACCAGCTGCTACAGCAAATCATTCTTACGCTGTGCCATTTGGAGATGATCTTTCCTCCTTCATTTTTCACGGTCATGGTTCACCTGACAGTACACCTTGTTCACGAAACAAAGCTTTCTAGCCCGGTTCATTATCGATGGATGTATCCTATTGAGAAGTACTCTTTTAAAATTAATTACTTCAGCATTACATTACTTCCTAGTTGCATGTTTAACCATTGATATATCGACATTTTTCCTCATTACTTTATAAGTTCCTTGGGAAACTGAAATCTTACGTGAGGAATAAGGCGTGGCCTGAAGGTTCAATAGCAGAAGGTTATATTGGGGATAGGGTCTTGTATTTTTGTTCCATGTACTTTGATGACATTGAGACGTCGTTCAACAGACTGCCTCGTGTGGACAATTGTCCTGAGCCAGAGCCAGAGCCATCAGCTTCAGAGTTGTTATTCCCTCGTGTTGGTAAACCAGTTGGCGGACGTGAGAACTTCAAACTCACGGCACTTGAGAAGTTTCAAGCACAAAGACATGTCTTGATCAATTGCACTAAAGTTGAACCGTACTTTCAGTAAGGATTGCACACAGATATATATGTTATCCTATATGTTTCCTTACATTTTATAGGCACATTTCTTACTCGCCATCACATGTTTAATTGCAGGGAATTCAGGAGTCATGTGAAGCGTCAGCTGAGGATCCGTACATAGACATCATTCGAAATTGATAAAAAGGTCCACAGAGAATTTTAGGGTTGGTTTAGGAGGAGAATAATGAATGACCACAACTCCCACTCATTAGAATTCAGAGCTCTCGCACTTGGCCCGCTTGACCACGCCCAAAGATTTACGGCATATAATGTCAATGGCTTCAAGTTTTGCACGGTTTCACGAGATCAGGGATTGCTGACCCAAAGCTCGGGTGTATATGGCACGTTGGGGACGAGGAGTTATGTGAGCAGTAGTGACGGGAACATGCAGTTTGGTGACGTCTCGTATTATGGAAAGCTGCTTGATGTGGTCAGGATAACTTACCAAGGCCTTTTCTCTATGACGCTGTTCAAGTGTCTGTGGGAGAATACGACAACGTCCAGGGGACTCACGACTGATGACTTAGGCATCACATCCGTGAATTTCTCCCAGCCTATTCACACTGGTCAATTTGAAGATGACGAGCCGTATATTCTTGCCTCAGAGGCCCATCAGGTTTATTACGTCGCCGATGAGAGGTACAAGGATTGGAATATGGTGGTTCACTTAAAGCCTCGGGACCTTTACGACATGGGCGATGGTGAGAACGTTGCCTACGATTGTGAGCCGCTCTAGCTCGCCAGTTTCAAAAACTTCTTCCCAGACGGCGATGACACTTTACCTATAGTTTGGTACGTTTTTTAATATCAGCAACATGAAATATAAAAATATCACTTCACAAAATTTTTCTATGTCTTATTCTATATTAACTCACCCGTAACTTTTTATACAAACTTTCTTTGTAGAGAGGCTGACGAAGATTGAGAAGAAAAATTATCCCTACTCTTCATTTTACTTTTATTTTTTAAAAAAAACCCAAAAATGTTTTTTGTCATGGTTTAAAACCGCCACTAAAAACAAAAAAAAAACTGCTACCAATTTAAAACCGCTACAAAACATCAAATACACTGCTACTAAAATAAACCGCTACAAAACATCGGAAAAACCGCTACTAAGCTAAACCGCTACAAAAACCGCAACCACAACCGCTACAAAGTGATACGCTAAGATCAAAATAAATACCCCCACCAAATCACATTCAATATGCTTCCGTTTTGATTTCTACACACGTTTCTCTCCATCTTCTCTCATATTTTTACGTTTTCTTAACGAGGCAAAGTGTTTGAATTGGGTAAGTGTCACTCAGCTTAATCACATCTAGTGATTATCGAAATATTTGTTTTTTCTTCTACCCTTTTGATATTAACTTCTTTTATTTTACAAGTACATTTTTTCAATTTTCAACTTCTTTTCTACTTTCACATACTTATTTATCGATCCACTTTCTCACATTTTTGTTTTATAATTCATTTTATTTTAACTAACTCATAAATTATTGTTATTATACTTAGATATTTTCATTGTTTTCCATATCTATACTACCTTATATAATCAAATATCATATTTTAATATCATTTATTTTCAGTAAAAATATAAATGAGTAATAATTTAACATTTTTTTTAATTATAATAAGAATTGTTAAATATTTTTTTAAAAAAATTTCACCAATTTGTAGTGGTTACAAAACCGCTACAAATACCAAAATAACAACACGTGCCAAAACTATTTTTCAAACAAATCACGTGAATTTTTCTAGCAGTTTCCAAACCGCCACAAATATAAAATAAAAAATGGCGCCAAAACTTTTTGTAAAAATATTGGCGGGAATTATTTGTGGTGGTTATCAACCGCTACAAATATTATGGCCATAAACTTTTTTTTAGATATTTGGACAATTTAGTAACGGTTATATAACCGTGACAAATGTAAAATAAAAAATGGCGCCAAAACTTTTTTTCATTTTATAACGGTTTTTTTATTGCGACAATTGTGTATATAAGTTGTCAGCTTAGCCTTATATAGTGGCGGTCAGCTCTAACCGCTACAGTTATAGTAGCGGTTTATGTGCGGTTTTTTTTAACCGCTACAAATAGTTTTGTTTCAGTGATTTTCGTTGTGGTTTAGCTAACCGCGACAAATGTCGTTAGTCGCGTCTAGAACCGCTACAAATGTGTGATTTTGACCGCTACAAATAGCCGGTTTTAATTTTTTTGTAGTGTTAGTTTAAAGTCTAAATTGCATTATAAATTAGATCCTATAATTAGGACCAGAGGATTTTTATATTAAACCAATAGAGTTTCTCTCCTAAATTTAAACTAGATATCTTGTTAGAATAAACCTTTTGCCTCCTGATCCTATTTAAGTCCAATGGTTGGTTTCCATTCTTCAAGTCCCAAATTAGAGTTCATCAATTTTTTCAGAAGAAAATTCAACTTTTTCCAAGAGGTATTTAACTTGTCTAAAGATATTAGCTACGAGAGTCATACTACCTCCGGTCCTAATTATAAGGCATAGTTGACTTTGTTTGGAGAGATTAAGGAAGCTAAATAAGTTACTTAATCATTTTATATGTTGTATATCTTTAGATTATATATCAGTATGTGAGTCAAACTAATTACTTTGAAGAAAAAAATAAAAATAAAAATACTCTAAGTAAATTTAATTAGCTTCCTTAATTTCTCCAAAAAAGTCAACTATGTCTTATAATTAGGACCGGAGGGAGTATCTAATATGACAAGAGTATCACGTGAAATTTCTATTCTGTTTTGAGACCATGAGCATATAATTAACCAAGTTGATACTTTGGTCCCTAAAACCACACATATGTAAGATTTTCAACCTCTCAACATTATTGTCCCAAATAACACAACTGTCATGAAACCTCCGTTTTTTGATGCTAGTTTTGCCTTACAAATCTCCGAAGCGTAGAGCAACGTCTCCATTAACCTCTCTCTTCGTTTATTGTCACTCTTGGGTTAGATCAAATTTAAATAGATGTGATTTATTCTATAAAAATATTACTATCTCCAGTCCTTAATATAAAACCTAGTTGACTTTTTTTTTTGGGAGATATTAAGGAAGTCAAATAAGTTAGTTAATCATAGCATATATCATATATCATTTGATTATATATATATATATATATATATATATATATATTTATATATATATTTATATTTATATTTATATATCAGTTGATAAATCAGGAAAATTAGTTTGACATAAAAAAGATAAATATAAATACTTTAGAATAATTTATTTAGCTTCCTTAATCTATCTAAAAAAGTCAATTGTGTCTTATATTAAGGGCCCATAGTAATATTAAATTTCAACAATTGAAAATCTAATGGTAAAGACATTAAGTGGACAAGAAAATTAGTAAAGACATTCACTTCTCAAAGGGAACCCACCATTGAAGTGAAATTCGCGGTTTTATTTGATGATATTCCAACAATCACCAGCAATTTGAGAGAATCATATTATAAAAGCTAGTTGTTGAAGAGCCTAAAAGCCTTTGCTTCAACATAATCTTCTCGATATGAGACTCATGACAAAATGTCTATATGGGACACAAAAGAGGAATCCTATACATGTGGTCCGAATATAGAGAGAGGAATTAACATTATTATAATCAGGTTAAGCTAGAGAGACGAGTGACTATATTTTCATAGGCCAGTTGGTAACCAAGCAAACTTGTTTTTTTTTTAAAAAATAATGAGCCAGACATGATAAGAAAACATTATGAGACGTGATAAGAATCTCACACAAGTTGCTTACATTATCAACCCAAATGACCCATTGTCTCCGACAAAGAATTCAAAAATCTTCACCCAACTTCCAGCAAAATGTGAACCCTTTGCGTAATGAAGCTAAGATTATCTTACGTATAATATACATTATTATTTCATTCAGATTTGATTGGAGAAAAAACTAGAGAGAAAACGTATCACATTCATATATTTCATCAGTCTAAATATGATGAGATGACAATTCCTTGGGTCAGTTTGGTGATACAATTAAATCAACTTGCATCATTGTTATTATTATGAGTACTATATTTATATTTTATAAGTCTAAATAATTTTGGTTTAATTAAGAAGACAATTGATATGACTGAAAATGGGTCCATTTTGGCATATGCATGCCCGCACTTTGGTGCAACACTGCAGTGCCATCTTTATTCTCTAGCATGCACATCTCTTTCAATTCCTTCATAATTATTTCAATAATAATAATTGATGAAATCTTAAATAATGGGAAAGCTTCATAATTAATTGCTTATAAAGTATGTGAAAGCTCGACTTTTTATTGTATACGCGGACTTAGCTTTTAATCTTATAATCATAGCCCCTGCCTTGCACCACCAGTTGTGATAAAGTGAGCTGCAGTCAGGGTTTACTTTTCCATTAAATGTAAGATCTCGATTAACTCTATTTTTTAAATTTATAATTGGTTTAATACCATCTTTAGTTCATCAGGTTTATCCTTATTTTGATTTTGGTCTTTCAAGTTTCAAACGATAGGTTTTGATTCCTATAGTGACAAATTGATCCAAGTCTTTATTTACGACTACAAAAAGTAGATTTAACGACTCTCATCTAATCATCGATTAAATGATAACAGACATAGAAAACGTTGCGGTGGCATTTTTGAAATTTTGACGAGAAAATTCAACAACTGTCTCACACAAAATGGACGTTGAAAAGTAGGCGGTGACACTATTGTAATTTTATGCTTATCTTTAACATCCGTTTCTTTAAAAACTAACGTTAAAAGTGAACACTTAACGTCTGTTTTATAAAACAAACGTTAAATGTTTGATACAACGACTGGTTTAATAATAGTTGTTGTATCCCATATTTTTATTTATTTCCCAAGTACATAGCCTAGAATTTTGATAGTTAAGAGATGAAATATAACCGTATTTTTATTTAGTTAGTTCCTAATTAAATTTAATAAATTGAATAATATATCTCTTTTACACACACACTGTATTTCATTTTGTTAATTTCTAATTAAATTTAATAAATTAAACAACATATATCTTTTATATATATCTGTAAAAAAAATATTAATATCATTGAAATCACGTATTAAATTTAATCAATAAGTGAAAACTTAATGCTACTTATCGGCTGGATAAAAGCCTTAAAGATTATATGACCGTTGTGATTTTATCTCATATTAATAGTTATTTACTAGTATGTAGCCTAGAATTTTGATAGTTAAGAGAAGTGAAACAAAAACAATCGTTTATACACGTTTTTTTAAAAAAAAAAACAGTCGAGCCTCCCTCATGCTATTTTATTTTATTTTTTATTTTAAGTTACAACGATTGGTTTTTCAAAACTAGTCATTGAAACTACGCCATTTCATTTTATTTTTATTTTAAGTTACAACGACTAGTTTTTCAAAACTAGTCATTGAAACTCAAATTTTTCAAATATTTCAATTTCAATCTCGCGCCTTTGACATTTTGTTATTCCCTCTCTTCCATAAAAATATAAAGTTTTCTCTTCAAAACCCAACAGTATGCAGACTGTCTTCCTCAAATCCATCATCCTAAACGCAGATAAAAGTCTCCAGACCCACTCATCTCCTTCGCCGCACCCAACGGCACCAAGGAGATTCGCTATAGCGGCGTTAGTGACTCCGACTCTCCTCTGTCATGAACTATGAGTATGCTCCACAGCCTCCAGATCTGTCATTTGCCACCAGTTGAAGATCTACGTCTCTCTCTCTCTCTCTCCTCACTAAACATGTCAAGCAACGATCCTGTAATACCCTAAAAATCCTATTTAGCATAACCACTAAATGATATCTATTAAAGTAGGTGAATATGTGGTCTCAAAGATATTATAGTTTATCTAGTTTAAAATTAGAGAATTTTTTTTTTCCTAGAGTTAAATAAACCAAAGCAACTCAAATATTCTAAGTTCATTTAGGGATCATAAAATACCCTATAATTTTCATATTGAAGCATAGTTCATATTTAAATTTTAAAGGGGCATAAAATGTTATTAATCTCAAACAAATTAGAGGAATGTGTCAATAATTGATTGGACAAATAATTGTACATTAATTAAAGTAATTGCATTAATTTTTGCAATTAATTATTGAATCCTCTTAGGAACCATAAAATATCATAAAATCCAAGTAATTACCAAATTAAAATATGGTTCACATGGAATTAAAAGGACCAATAAGGAACTATGGAGAATACTTAAACAAGATAGGAGAAAAATAATAAATAGTTAGGTATTCATTAAATTAAATAACTATGCCCAATCTTCATCAAGGAATTGATTATAATACCCCAAAATTTGTATATCTCTTGAATATAATATTTTGGCCATTTAGGACCCATTTAAAATAGGAGAGTATGTTATCTCCAAATTAGTAAGTATATTTATTCTAATTCTCGAATAACTTGTCGGTAGAACTTAATAGGGCAAAATACAACTCCCTAAATTTTTATTAGGGGTCATAAAATATTGTAAAATACCATAAAAACCCTTAAACCAATTAAATAGAATTTCCAACAATTCAAAGAACAATTAAACTCACAATTAGTGATATCTTGTCATATAATTCACATATTGGCAAAGTTAAGCCATAAAAGGATAGGAGGAGGTCTAAAATAATTAGAGGACACTAAAAATAATTAGTAAACATCAAAAATTAATCCTAATTGAATTAACATGCATAATTAATTTAATGATGAATACTTACAAGCAATTTTGCAATATTTTGGCTAAATTCAACAATAAAGCCTAACAAGGGATCCATAATTATAACAATTGGACTTAGTAGGATCATAATTGAATTGGTAATCAATAAAATCATTTCAAACTAAGCCTAATTAAGCTAAATTAAATAGTAAACAAGAAGAAATTAATTTAGGACTTTAGTCACAACATTGGATCATTTTTGGTAGCCCAAATCATTGCCCAAATCACCAATAAAGCCCAAAACAAAAATCAAACCCAAAGGACCAGAGGGGATTTCGGTTTTGGCTGGATTCAAAGAGAAGAAAATGAATTTCAACACATGTTGCAAAGTTGGTCAAAGCTTGTAGAACACAAATCACTATTCATGGCTTAAAGTGCAAGTTTGCTTGAGCTTCTTGGAGAAGGAAAAAGAAAGAGAAGAGGGGAGAGAGAGAGGGATTTCAGCTGGAGCAATTGAGTGGTGAGGATGTGAGATTTCAACTTTAACCTAGATCCAATGGTGTTTAATTGACAAGAGCAAAGTTCCATTTATTTACCAAATTGCCCAACCTTTTTCCTATAAATAGGGACCCAAGCTCTTCACTTTTCTTCACACCAAGCAATATAACACTTGCTTATTTGAGAGAGAGTTGAGAGAGCTGAAGGGAAGTCTTGAAGGAGTTCAAGCTCTAGGTAAGAAAAGTTCTTAGTTTTTGAGTTTAAATTCATAGGTAGAAGTAGTTTTGATCTTTAAAATTCTAGAATAATTTTAGTTTCATGTTTTTATAGTTTAAAATAGCTTCATTTCGAAAATTTAGTGAAGAAAGTAGTTCTGCAAAATTTCCAGATCAAGAACACGGTTGTAACGAAGTTCTGGCGAAAATTCATCGGTTAGGCGATTTCTGAACTAGTAACAGAAACACTCATATTTCATGTTTAAAATGCTATTGAAAAATTCTGAGAAAATTCATGATGAAATTAGACATGTAGATCTTTTTAAATATGTAAAGAACATGTTGAAATGAGTTCTGTACAGTGAGAAAGAAATTCTCAAAGTTTATGTTGCGAAAATACTGGAAATTCTGGGCAGAAGATGAACACGTGAAATCTGGGAATGATTTTTGAATTCTGGGCAAGGCATGATATTTTTTTATGGAAAATAGACATCCTAAGGAGTCCGGAACTTCTTACGGATCTTCGTTTCAATTTTTCTAGAATTAGTTATGAATTTTCAAATATAGGCGAATTTCTGCCCAATAATTCCAGCGGTTTTTTAATAAATTATGAGAAAATAAAATAATGGTTTAAAATACCAAGGGTAGAATAGTCAATAGTGGCCAAAATATATTTTAGGATATTATCTTTAAATTAATAGAACGATATGGCTATGATAGGCTGACCGGAAGAACGCTGACCAACCGATTTCGTACCGAACTACCGATTCAGGTACGGACGCGTACTGTAACACTAACTCTGATGCTTATTGTATGCTTATATGTGATAGATAGTCTGAAACTCTGTTTTTGAAAATTGATCATACACATACAACTTGATAGGGTTATGGTTTTGATTATGCCGTTATGTTTTCCTAGCGCTGAGGACACGATAGGCCATCGTGGCACTGGAGATAGTGCAGACTATAATAACATGCATATTGCAGTGGCTGTGTTATGTTATTATCTGAATATGAGAATATTGTATGTGATTATTGCTGTTTTGCCATGGATATCTGTCATACATATTTGATACATAAGCATGAGGTTAACCGTTACCTGAGGTTCAATGGTAATTGAACCTCAGTTCTTAACATAGCGTCAGGGTCCGGAGGAACCAGGACCAAGGACAAGGATAAGGAGCTAGCGCAAGGACGAAGACAGAGAAATTTTTTATTTCAGCGTTATCTTGTTGTACTATTTTCAAACTACTGTACCGCTGTGTAAGTAACCAAATACTACAACAGTGAAGGTTTTTATCAGATACTCGCTCTTTTGAAATTATTCCGATGCTCTACTCTGATCAAATAGTTCGAAAACGTTTTAGAAAATTGGGATGTTACTGTAACATTCTGAATTTTGGACCTAAAGACTAGAAAATTAGCCTATTTTCGGAGGACTATTAGACCCTATTTTTGAAAATGAATTTAGAATCAGTATTTTATTGGACATGAATAGTGTTCACTATTCACAAATATGTACATGAATAGTATTCACTATTCACAAATACGTATTCACTTTTTATAAATACGGTATTTAATCGATATTTTGAGAAATATGAAAAGTATTTACTATTCACAAATACGGTATTTACTATTCAAAAATACGGTATTTACTATTCCTAAATACGTATTCACTTTTTGAAAATACGTATTTACTATTCAAGCGGGACCCACGTCAAAATAATTCTCCTCCTGCCGACACATTCACGGGAGAAATTTTGAAAAATTTGACGCGGGACCCACTCAATAATAATATTATTATAATATAATATCTTATACTTTGGAAAATAATAGAAATAAAATTATTTCCAATAAACCGTGAATTAGGTTTTTAAAGTAAGGGTATATTATAAATAAGTGAATTTTTATCTCAGAGTGGGTTATCTCCGAAGTCATTTCCGTAATCGGCGGAATGATTATTTGAGATAGGTTGAACCGATATTTTGAAGCAGGACAGATAGTGGAATCTGTAGGAAATAAATCATAACTCAAAATCCTTGAACTAAGTAGTAAACAACTGCACATATTATGAATCAGTGAATTTTTGTCTAGAAGATGGTGTCACCCGAAGTAATTTCTGTAACCGTCAGTGTCCGACTTAAAATCTTCGGCAGGTTACGGAATACCCTAAATAGGATCAAAAATTTAGTTGACCCAGATATTTCTGAAGAGGAAAAATAGAACTACAAGGCTGTGCTTCCGGATTCTTGAGAATTTCTAATATAACGTGATTAGAACACCGATCAGGGAATCTTTATAGGATAAATGCAAAAGAGTAAGAAAGTGTCATCGTCATGATGACGTCATCGATGACGTCATCGATGACGTCATCGATGACGTAAGCAAATGGATTGGACGGTTGAGATGAAGCCATGTTTAAAGTCAAGATCCAACGGCCAAAATCTGACCTGATAAAGTATGAATAGTGTCATGCTTTTTCACTATAAATAGAGGCTTCATTTCTTCATTTTCTTCACACCAAACTCAGAGAACAACAGTTGAGTTTAAGAGAAGAGTGAGAATTCTTAGAGTTAGAGAGAGAGTTTAGAGTAAAGTTCTTGAAGCTGGAGAGAATGAGCAGGAACTTCAAGGGTAAGTTCTTTGGTCTCTAGTCTTAATATTTGGTAGTTTCTTTTGGTAATTATAGTAGAAATGCCAGATAGAGTTTTTCTGAGTATGCTCTGTGGCTGCAGCTTAGTCTGATCTGTCACATCAGAAAAGAATTATCCTTGGACAGTAAATATTATTTACTGGCACAGTAAAAAATATTTACCGGCACGGTAAAAATATTTTTACTGGTACTATTCACATGAATAGTGAATATCCAACATAGTTTCCGCAAATGCTGAAAATTAATGGTCACTGATAAAAATGATATTATAGGATATCCGAGGATTCCGGAGTCAGATTCAAAGGAAGTTTGGGGATACGTGAATAGTGCCGTATACGTGAATAGTGCCGTATACATGAATAGTGCCGTATACATGAATAGTAATTTACTATTCACGTGGAAGGAAGGTACGGACGCGTATTGTAACCTTAACTCTGATGCTTATGGTATGCTTATATGTGATAGATAGTCTGAAATTCTGTTTTTGAAAATTGATCATACACATACAACTTGATACGGGTTATAGTCTTGATAACGCCGTTATGTTTTCCTAGCGCTGAGGACACGGATGTACACCGTGGCACTGGTGAATAGTGCAGACTATAATAACATGCATATTGCAGTGGCTGTGTTATGTTATTATGTGAATATATGAATAATGTATGTGATTATTGCTGTTTTGACATGAATATCTGTCATACATATTTGATACATAAGCATGAGGTTAACCGTTACCTGAGGTTCAATGGGTATTGAACCTCAGCTCTTACTGTAGTTTCAGGATTTTCGGAATGAACAGAAACAGAAACAAGGGTAAGCAGCAGGCAGAAGGACTTGCTGGAGAAAGTCCTGTAGATATGTATAGTCTTTCGAACTCTTTGTATCAACAAACCAGTACACTACAGTGGTTGAATATCAGTTACTTTGTATTTAAAATCATTTCGTTGCTCAACTCTGGTTAAATTATTTTGAACTCTGGTCAAATAATTTCGAAAATGCTTTAGAAAAGTTGGGGTGTTACATTTTGGTATCAGAGCAGACATCCTGGCACAGAGTTAACTAAGTTACTCCAAACAGTCCGATATCTAGAAAGGGGTTTTGTGGTTGGCAATCAGTTTCCTTGAATTCGTCGAGCCTTCCACAAAAACACCTGCCTAGTCGGATTGTCTGAGTAGCGGAGTTAGGTTCTAAGCTTTCAAAAGTGTTTTATCTAGTATGAACCCGACTCAGTTACAGTAAACCATTGGTGCCGAAGGTAGGGCCGAGTCTATGTGGATCAGCCAATCAGTCACCCTAGCACGGTGAGGCTCCCATGATAGACGCCTACCTGGCCAATCGGTTTGACTAACTAAGTTAGGCTCTAAGACATGGTTTTAAAAGTATTTCGAAAAACAAGTACAAGTACTGATATAATACTGGTGTTGTGATACAAAAAGGACGTACACCCTAAGGAAAAGGGTTAAGAGATTAAAACCCTGATATAGAAAGGATGACATAGAATATGGTTTCTATTGTTGAACTTTAAGACTTTTGATATGGGAATTGGAGTCTAAGTTAAATCCCTGCCCAGAGTTTCAAGGGAAGTAGTACAGAGAAGTTGGTATGACTTAAGTTTTCCGGTAAATAATAACCTACTGTTTAGGTTTCCCTTGGATAGTAACCTATCGATTTAATGTCCTTGTCAAAATAATAACTTGTTAAGGTACCCTGAGAAGAAAATCCCTACCTTGTAGAGGCCAGACACCATGCGTGCAAAGGGGCGTGGCTCCGGGGACGAAGATCTTTTGATTAAGTCCTTGACGATGGTGATCAATTGACAGAAAAGGGAAAGTACCCAGTAATTCTGGGGAGACAGTTATGTCATACTAGTGCCTATGAGAGTTGTAGGTACCCAGTAGTAAGCATACCAATATTAGTACCAAGAATCAATAGACATTATGAAGTTAATATTGCTTAGGCGAGAGAAATCTCAGAACTATGACCCCTGTGAGAGTGGGAACCCTTAGAAAATATGAGTGAGTTTTGCCTAGGTTCCAAATACCTAAGAGATAGTTCCTTAACAGAACCATACGAAAGTTGGAAACCTCAGTAGCCACCAGGTTATGGTCTCAAGGTGGGACCAAGAATCATAGAGATGTTAGTGGCTAATAAATTCCCTTTAAAGTAAGTGGCTACCCGATAGGGAAAATTGAGTTAAGAATTATGCTTGGAGCTAAATAGAAAGTGAAAGTCCACAAATAGAATGACCCTAGATAAGATGGCAGACATAGAAACAACGGTTTATGAAACTACTAAAGGATAGGAACCTGTTAAGATTTGAGTTCTCATTATAATGATTCAAAGACGATCACTGGCGCTACTTATGGAAAGTTTAATCGGAGAAGGATACCTACGGGGAGTTCTGATCAAGGAGGCTTACCTACAGAGGATGCTAACCGGAAAAGCTGACTGGTCTGCGAAGACTGAGTGAAGCGCCGAGTAATGTGCCGTAGAGCAGAGCCACCGTGACGACGAACCGTAGAGTGGGGCCGCCGTGACAATGAACCATAAAGTAGAGTTACCAGTGCATCAGTTCTCAAGGTAAGTAAATTATAATGAGTCTCACATCGAATAGGTTCCCCAGAGTGAAGGTTTAAGTAATCTAGTATATCACCATGGTTTACTCCAATGCTATATAGTACATATTGTTAGACAACAAATACGAGAAGTGTCCCAAAAAGCTTGTAAAACCCGAGGATAACGGGCAAAGTTTGGAATAGCCAGATGAGTTAAGTAGAACAAACTAAACATTATACATATGGTTTGAGTAGTCAAGAACAGAGGTCCGGATGTATGTAGTTAGTAATGACCTTCTAATGTTAGTTGTCTGATTCCTAAGTAAGGTTTTAAAAAAAATTTGAATTTTTGAACTTACCAATGCACCTGCTATTTTGAAATTTTCGGAGTTTACTTTCAAATTTGTGAAATCGAGTTTTCAAATGAAATATTTTTCAACAGAATTTGAGACCACAGTGATGGTTATGATGTTGTCTTGTACAAACGGTTTTGTTAGAACCCAGAGTTTGAAACTGAGTTTTCAACTATGTTGTGGTAAAGTCAGTACAAAACTGGAAGGACAGAAGCTGTTGTAGATGTACACAGTTTGCTGGGTCTGCCAGATGTTTTAAAACATTTGAAATCGCTGGCCTTTGATAAATGTTCTCTTTGAACAAAAAGTTTTTGGAGGGATTTTGTTTGAGAAAATGGAAATCGCACCAACAGTGAACGCACCCAATCCATAACACTTTGCCGAGGGCATATGTTTTGTTTAGTACAACCTGACTGTCTATGACTGGACTGAGTTCCGCTAGATAGGGTTGCTACTTTATGTGCCAGTGTGAACACTGGGTCTCCTGAGAAAGGGGCGGAGGTTCTCCCACATTGTTGATAATACTGTTAAAACTGGATTTGGGGATTGGGAGAAGGCGCTCACTGTACTAAATGGTTAAAATAATGGTGTGTACTCTCAATAGTAAAATTTTGTGAAATAAATTAGCTCCCTCAAAGATATGTGCCGGTAATAAAAGTTTTTGAAAATGATCCGGCAGTGAAAAATGTTTTCACGAATTTGTGATGGCAGCGATTAAATTTAAAAATGTTATAGCACTATTACTTTGTGGTATAGTGCAGATTGTGAAATGTACTGAAACCACGGAAAATTTTTCATGTTTGAAAATTTGAAAATGAGACAAGAAAATTTATTGAATATTGGATTCTGTAGGCCCAAATTACTTTCTAGGGGATGAATATTTTTATTGGTGTCTAGGAAAGTGATTGAAAGACTAAGCCCCTATTTGATGGTTATTCATTTTGTTGCCGTTGTAAAAAGTATGAAGAGATTTTCGCTAGATTTACACTTACCTAGCTAATTTATATGAGTAACAGATGACAATACCATAACAGAATGCGGACATAGTCTTGATTATACAGAATAACTGGCTTAAGTTTGAATTTAATAAGATAAAGCTGAGTTTGGCAGGAAAACTCGAAAATCCTTATGAATCCTAGAATAAGAGATTACAAACATTAGCAAGAAGGCTAAGAAGAGTAGACTATATTAATTCAAGCATCAAGAACAACAGTTGGTACAATCCCACCGCAAGCTTCGACTATCTCAAGTTTAAGTCTATTAATTTCTTCCTGAGCGGCTGCACTTGAGAGAGGACCATCAGAAGACATTGTTTTTCTCAATCTAGCTATTTGCTTCATAGTGCTTCGAATTTTTACATACGGCCAATGCTTTATTCCTCCCCTATGGCATATTTTCATTAGAACATTTTTGCATAGACGAACTTGTTGAGCCGCTTCTTGTTGAGGTAAATGGAAGAAGTCTCTAAGATCATCTATTGACATTGATGCAGCTCTAATATTTTGTTCAGCTCTTGATCGGTATGGATTACTAGGTATGGGGACTGAAGGATTATTATTTACAACCATGAGCTCTTTTCCTTTATTGGATATATTTTCTGTATTGGTTGGAAATGAACTATTAGGGAGTTCATTTTGATTTTTAGTCCATTCCAAACCAACACAGAGAGCCTCATAGTAGGCTGATATGGGATCCGACACCAGGACATACCCTAAAGATTTTTGATTCAAACAATAATTTTCTAGAAAATGTTTGACATCATCTAAATTCTTCTTACCAAAGTCAAATACTTGAGGACTGAAAGAACCTCCTTGTACGTCCTGGTGAAAGACAGCGTGGCATATCATACCAATCCTCCCATGAACTTCAAGTTTATGGTATTGAAGTCCATTGGTATGAATAATCTCTCGTAGAACATGGCAGCAACCACATGAAAATGGATTAGTAGTCTCAGTCAAGGTAGAAGCAGGATTCCTTGGTTGAGAAGGTACCGTAGACTCCATAAGTTCTGCCACATTACGACACCTTTGGACAGGTCGCCTTGATGGACCTGCTTCAGATTCCTTTCTGTTAGTAGTTGTAAAAATAGAATCTTGTATCCTTGGAGGAGGAGTAGGAATGTTAATCGTTGAGGCAGATGGATGAACGTTCATACTTACGGGATTTTGGGGAAATAAAGAAGAATAAGGGTATGATGCATTGTTTGACAAATCAGACAACATGTTAGTCTGATAGTCATGAAGTAAGGCTTCAAGAAAGAAAGGGTTGAATGAATCGGAGACTGGAATAGAGTTACTTGAACCGGCCATGTTTAAGGATAATGTGGAAGGTTATAGTGAAGATTACGATCGGAGAGGAAATGAATATTTTGTGAAGTTTGAGAGAACATGAAACATTTACTCGATTTATAGCTGGGCTAGCAACGTCTAGATTTTGTTAAGCAGCATCGGATTCTCATCTGTCGTTGGCTCAGAATAGTGCAGACTTTGTTGTTATGCGGAAAATTTTATGGCACCGCACCCTAGTGCACCCTAGCCACCGTTAGGGGTCGCAGTTTCCTAGACCTTTGCAGACAGAAATCGCTATGGCATTTATTGCCAGCTGTGTTTTCAAGAAAATAAGTTTGGACGTTTATACGCACATTTATCTAAGAAATCTGTCTTAGATGTGCAACTGACTCAAGATGTCGGAATTGACATTTGAAAATAGGATTTTGAAGCGTAAGCGTGCTAAGGTGATAGTAATCTTGGGAAGGGTGACTTTCTAATAATATTAGATGAACCGGAGAGAATCCGAAGATTTGAAATGATGATGAGAATAGTATCTATGATGATACTTGGTACCAGAATTAAGAGAATTGGAGTGATAGACAAACCCAGAAAATAGAATTTTTCCTGGATCACTAGTTGGCATGCTAGTACAAAGGAAGAGGTTGAATTATAGAAAATGAAATGGAGCATTTGTGAAATGTTCCCAGTTTAATGGAGCATTGAATAGTAGGATGTATGCTAGATAAGCATGTATAAGGAAGAAGTATATTAGAGGTCTAGATAACCTTTTGATTTTATATTGTCAAATTTCGAGGACGAAATTTATTGAACGGGGGGAGAATTGTAACATTCTGAATTTTGGACCTAAAGACTAGAAAATTAGCCTATTTTCGGAGGACTATTAGACCCTATTTTTGAAAATGAATTTAGAATCAGTATTTTATTGGACATGAATAGTGTTCACTATTCACAAATACGTACATGAATAGTATTCACTATTCACAAATACGTATTCACTTTTTATAAATACGGTATTTAATCGATATTTTGAGAAATATGAAAAGTATTTACTATTCACAAATACGGTATTTACTATTCAAAAATACGGTATTTACTATTCCTAAATACGTATTCACTTTTTGAAAATACGTATTTACTATTCAAGCGGGACCCACGTCAAAATAATTCTCCTCCTGCCGACACATTCACGGGAGAAATTTTGAAAAATTTGACGCGGGACCCACTCAATAATAATATTATTATAATATAATATCTTATACTTTGGAAAATAATAGAAATAAAATTATTTCCAATAAACCGTGAATTAGGTTTTTAAAGTAAGGGTATATTATAAATAAGTGAATTTTTATCTCAGAGTGGGTTATCTCCGAAGTCATTTCCGTAATCGGCGGAATGATTATTTGAGATAGGTTGAACCGATATTTTGAAGCAGGACAGATAGTGGAATCTGTAGGAAATAAATCATAACTCAAAATCCTTGAACTAAGTAGTAAACAACTGCACATATTATGAATCAGTGAATTTTTGTCTAGAAGATGGTGTCACCCGAAGTAATTTCTGTAACCGTCAGTGTCCGACTTAAAATCTTCGGCAGGTTACGGAATACCCTAAATAGGATCAAAAATTTAGTTGACCCAGATATTTCTGAAGAGGAAAAATAGAACTACAAGGCTGTGCTTCCGGATTCTTGAGAATT
The DNA here is from genome assembly GCA_034222035.1 of Acacia crassicarpa. Classification (NCBI taxonomy): domain Eukaryota; kingdom Viridiplantae; phylum Streptophyta; class Magnoliopsida; order Fabales; family Fabaceae; genus Acacia; species Acacia crassicarpa. The sequence goes on along the minus strand of JAWXYG010000009.1, from coordinate 38,630,898 downwards.
TCTAATATAACGTGATTAGAACACCGATCAGGGAATCTTTATAGGATAAATGCAAAAGAGTAAGAAAGTGTCATCGTCATGATGACGTCATCGATGACGTCATCGATGACGTCATCGATGACGTAAGCAAATGGATTGGACGGTTGAGATGAAGCCATGTTTAAAGTCAAGATCCAACGGCCAAAATCTGACCTGATAAAGTATGAATAGTGTCATGCTTTTTCACTATAAATAGAGGCTTCATTTCTTCATTTTCTTCACACCAAACTCAGAGAACAACAGTTGAGTTTAAGAGAAGAGTGAGAATTCTTAGAGTTAGAGAGAGAGTTTAGAGTAAAGTTCTTGAAGCTGGAGAGAATGAGCAGGAACTTCAAGGGTAAGTTCTTTGGTCTCTAGTCTTAATATTTGGTAGTTTCTTTTGGTAATTATAGTAGAAATGCCAGATAGAGTTTTTCTGAGTATGCTCTGTGGCTGCAGCTTAGTCTGATCTGTCACATCAGAAAAGAATTATCCTTGGACAGTAAATATTATTTACTGGCACAGTAAAAAATATTTACCGGCACGGTAAAAATATTTTTACTGGTACTATTCACATGAATAGTGAATATCCAACATAGTTTCCGCAAATGCTGAAAATTAATGGTCACTGATAAAAATGATATTATAGGATATCCGAGGATTCCGGAGTCAGATTCAAAGGAAGTTTGGGGATACGTGAATAGTGCCGTATACGTGAATAGTGCCGTATACATGAATAGTGCCGTATACATGAATAGTAATTTACTATTCACGTGGAAGGAAGGTACGGACGCGTATTGTAACCTTAACTCTGATGCTTATGGTATGCTTATATGTGATAGATAGTCTGAAATTCTGTTTTTGAAAATTGATCATACACATACAACTTGATACGGGTTATAGTCTTGATAACGCCGTTATGTTTTCCTAGCGCTGAGGACACGGATGTACACCGTGGCACTGGTGAATAGTGCAGACTATAATAACATGCATATTGCAGTGGCTGTGTTATGTTATTATGTGAATATATGAATAATGTATGTGATTATTGCTGTTTTGACATGAATATCTGTCATACATATTTGATACATAAGCATGAGGTTAACCGTTACCTGAGGTTCAATGGGTATTGAACCTCAGCTCTTACTGTAGTTTCAGGATTTTCGGAGTGAACAGAAACAGAAACAAGGGTAAGCAGCAGGCAGAAGGACTTGCTGGAGAAAGTCCTGTAGATATGTATAGTCTTTCGAACTCTTTGTATCAACAAACCAGTACACTACAGTGGTTGAATATCAGTTACTTTGTATTTAAAATCATTTCGTTGCTCAACTCTGGTTAAATTATTTTGAACTCTGGTCAAATAATTTCGAAAATGCTTTAGAAAAGTTGGGGTGTTACAGTTACAGATCCCGAGCACTGTGAAGAGGAGGAAGCCTGTAGCGATGATGAGGATACCAGATCTCTATTTCTTGGTGCTTTCTTTTGTTGAAATTTTGAATGGATAGTTTCAATGTAGTGTTTTTTTGCTTTATTTTTTGATGCTTTCTTTTGTCTGTAAACAGTTATTTTATTTGTCTTTTGCTTCATTCAGTTAAGACTTGAGAGGTTTTATTTTTCTTCTTATTTTTGTGCTTCGTTGGACATGAAACATTCTATTTCTTGCGTCGAATATTGAATGATACTGCTTATCATCCATTTTCAATTCATTTTTTTTCCCCTCATGAGGCTTTAGCTTGTTTAAATTGCACTTTATATTGTGTTTTAGATGATTCTGTGGATTGCCTAGCATGCATGCGTGCTGTAGATTTGTGGATATACAACGATTATTATTTAAATAATATTCGTTGAAATTCAATGACTGCTTTTTTAAAAAACAATCATTGTAAGTCATAAACTTTCAACGATACTTTTTTACACGATCTTTAAAAATAGTTATCTAAGGGTCTTAAAAACAGACGTTAAAAGTGGTTTTTGTAGTAGTGATTATTGAGTTATGGGGACCAATATTTTTTAAAAAATAAAACTTGAGGAATCAAAATCTATGGTTTAAAACTTGAAGGATTAAAACCAAAATGTGGACAACTTTGAGAAACTGAATATAATATTAACCCTTTATAATTTTTTAAATTATCCTTACTGATTACAAATATTAAGGAAGTTTTTATTAATAATGGCTACTTTCATTACAAATGACTAAAGAAGTTATATTTAAAGAAAATCAATACATTTTTTTTTACAAATAACTAATTTAACTAATTCAAGAAAGTCCATTTTAACTAATTCTTATATGCCAATGAATGACAGTTACGTTATTAAATGTATATTAAATTGATAAAATTTTTAAATTTTAAACATTCATGAAGTCACCACCACCACGAATATGAAAAGAAAGTGGAGTTTTGGATATTTGTCTTGAAAGCATGAAGTCACCGCCACGAACTTGGTGCACCAATTGAGTCCAGACACAGCTAAGATCAATGATGATGATGATGACCTAACCCATTATAAGGGTTCAATTTTTGTATACATCATCGATTTATCCCATATAGTAAATAATCATTTATGTGTTGAATGATATTATATATGTTCTTTCTTCTATACAAATAACAATTGACTTAATCAAACCTGCAGATTCAAACAGACCAAAGCGGGGGGATATACGTCCATTTGTGCGTGTGTATCTTTGTATGTATAACTAAACATATATAATTAAGTTGCAACTTTAAAAAATTAGAATACTATTGTAGTCCTTATTATAAGTCTACTCATAGAAAAATTTTTTTTGTCCTAAATATAAGTTCTCTTATAAGTCGATTTATGACTGTTTTCCAATTTTACCACTATTTACTTCTTGTTACAATGAGAGAAAGAGAATAGATAGTGTGGTGATGATGATTTATAATAGTAGATAAAGAAAACTTTAATAAATGTAAATTCTAGAAAATGTTATCATTTTAATGCATATTTAATAACTTAACTGTCTTTTTTGTATGTGACAATTAGTTAAATAGACTTAGTTATAATAAGGACTAAAGTCGTAAATATTAAGAAAATTAGTTAAGCTAGTGATTTATAATAAATGAGTATTGATTTTCTTAAATACCCCTTTAATTAATCATTTGCAATGAGAACTAACCTTTGATATTGAAATCTCCTTAATAAGTATAATTAATAGCGATAATTTGGGACAAAGTAGATTTGGGTGTTAGACTTGGGATCGAAGCAAATTCCCCTATAACTCATATATTTAGAACTGGATGATTATTCAATAACCGTAAGTATTATTATTGGCTCTCGTAGAGCCTTGAGCTAGTGTTAGTTTTTCCATGATTTTATTGTACTTTCTTCCCTTATACTTCCCTTCCAAAACACACAAGAAACGACAGTTATATATCATTGTAGCCGCATGGAGGCTTTTGACATAAAAATAAAAAATAATGGATCTCGGTTTGGGAATTTTGCAGAAGGGGTTATATTGCTATTTGAGGATGATGAAGAAGAAGAAGAAGATGATGATAATGGAATCTGATAAGAATCTTGTCATATATATTCCTCTCTTTCTCAAGCAAATACACATGCTTTAAAATCCAAAGTACTAACCGTAACGCAAGTTGCTACAAAATGGCAATAATCGTTTAGTGTCTCGACCAGACACATGCTTTAAAATCCAAAGTACTAGCCCCATTAGCTTTCTTTCTGTTACGTTTTGATAAGTTGTGTCCGCTCCTTTCTTTTTGATCTTCATCCTAGCTTTATTATTAATTGTTCACCTAGAACTTAAAACAACTTCTTGTCAGTATATGTAAACCTAATTAATGCTTGTACCCAAAGAATTAAAATGTAAAGATTGAAAAAAATAATAATGGCTCTAGTTGTATTTATGTACTATATATCATGGAATAAAAATATCAATTATCCAAGGCTCTTTGGTGTTTAATCACACAAAAAGAATATTATTATATACATGAACTAGATATATCTATAGTTTAGATGTATCTTTAACTAAGGATTCAAACTCATAACCAAGGTTGTCAAACTCACGATTCTATGCAAACTCGTAACAATGATGTAAACTCGTATCGTAAACTTGAATCGTAAACTCGTAAGAGTTTACTTTTATCATCAAACATGTATTAACAGTGTATAATTAAATAATTATAGTATAAAAATAACAAAAATTTGATTTAAATATATTTTAAATCCAAATAATTAAAATTAAATATATCAACATTCATAATTTATTATACCTAATAAAGAAATTTCTATAAAATTCATATATAAAGTTGTTGAGGATGACAAAATTGAAAAAAATTAACACAATTTTGTAAGATACAAACGTAAAAACGGTAAATTTGGTCTGCAAACTCGTGATTTTATATGAGTTTACAATTGATACGAGTTTGCTAGAAACTTGACTCGATTTAGTAAGGTAGAAACGTAAAGACGGTAAACTCGGAGAGTCAACTCGCGAGTTTGACAACAATGCTCATAACCATATGTCTAAGAAAGCTCTAAGGGAGGCTCTTAGTGTTAATTAGTTGGGTTATAAGGCCCCTATAGGTAAGTAGTGTTATTGTTTATGATTAATAAATATTGCAATTTTCTATTACTTTCTATATAAATGTTCAAGGATCGATCTATAAAAGGCGAGTGTTCTACATGGGTCTATTAATTTTTCCCATGGATTGATGCCATTAAAAACTTGATAGGATAGTCAAAGCATTAGAATTAAAAAAATGAAAATATATAAAAATATTGAAAAGTCACATTATTCACAGATTAAAAAAATAATGAGATTTATTTTGGGCCTCGTGTTAAGAATAAACTTTCACCAATAGGCATAATTGGCATCAGAATATGATAAAATTAGCTATTATGGTGGATGGCATTATTAGAATAAACTTCACCGATAATAACCCTAATTAGCAACTGAACATGATAAAATAAGTCAAAGTAGGGGACCAAAAAAAGATGCATCCAACTTTCAAGATTCTCATTTTTCCACATAAGCAACTGATCAAACTGTTTTCTTTTCATACCCCACTTTCACAATTAATCACTTTCCTAATTATTACACTAATAAATCATTTTTTTTATATAGCTAATAATTGTGCGCCTTTATTTGCTGCTTCTCTGTTTTTACTTTGGAAGCAAAATGTCAGTATTAGTTATAGCCAGCCCATACTTAAATTAATAAGAAAAAATGGAAGCCAATAATATGGAAAGCTAATATGCTTTATAATAAATTAATAAGAAATTCATGAAACCAAGTCCTAGCCAGCCAGCCAATCAATGTTTTTCTCCTACTTTTTTTTTATGACTTGATATATTTTTTTTTTTTAAAAAAAACCTAAACAACTGAAAGTGGAGATGCATAATATAGCTAGGAGTTTGTGTGGCAATTTTAGATAGGAAGAATGAAGAAATTTAGTGATATTTTTATCCTTTATGACTCATCAGTATCGTAGTGAACTATGGCCAACCCTACAAAATTTAGCACTATTAAGCTTACTAAAAAAAATAGGTCAAACCACACTATTAGTAGTGCTATATTAATTAAATATAACTATTCCATAGTTGAAAACTCATGTGTGCTCTATTAATTTGTATGTGAGCATATATATATGCGTCAGTGATTAAGGAGTGGAAAGTTGGATGGTCCTTGTCATATATCACCAACGTTATTATTTGAATTAGCTAGGCTCACAATCATTCTCACCTAAGTCCTCCACGTGTCAACACCAAACAACATTAAACTAAATAAACTTTGGTTGAGCAAAACACAATTAAATGTGGATCATTAGATCTTGATCCAATGGTCATAAAGGGGGTAAAGGATGGAAGCGAACAGTAAAAGAAAAGAACAGAAGCTAAGTCCAAAACACATGTAGAAGACTTAAACTATCGTTCATGTGTGTGTGTGTGTACGCGGCTGCATGAGTTGATTTTCTCAAATAAAGGTCAAGCTAATTTAGTTAATCTTCATATCAATTTATGTAGTAGGGAAAACTCATTTTTATCATGCGCAAAATATAAATAGTATGTGTATAGTACGTTACAGTGGTTCCCGGTGATCATCTTGAGTCGTATTCTCTGTCCGTTATATTCAATACTACTCATTTCATATGTAACATTTACCTTCATACACCGTACACCTTGACTATTATAAAACGGGAAAATTAATCTTTTGGTTTATATAGTTTTAATTAAAATTAATCTTTTGGTCCTAATAGTTTTAATAATTGGTTGTAACTCAGTCTTAACACATTGACTTAGTACAACTTAGTCCTTATAATTTTACTCTATTGTAACTCAGTCCGTGAACTTTGATTCATTTTATTGCAACTTGGTCCATATAGTTTGAAGCACTTTATAATTTAGTCCATACATTTATTAAATATACAATTTTATTTTTCTAAAACATAAAGATTAAATTATAAAATGGTTAAAATTATGGAGACTGGGTTGCAATGAGTAAAAATTCAGAGACCGGGTTACAACTAAATTAAAACTATAGGGATTGATTGGTATTGAGTCAAAGTGTAGATACTAAGTTACCACCGAGTCAAAGTGTATTGAGTTGATGGATTTAGTCAACTAAGCATGTAATTAGGGTTTGGTGGTGATAAGTAAGATGTCATGCATTATATGAGAAGTGAAACTTGTTTGTTTTCCACATCAATATTTGATTTTAAACATTCATGATCATGCCTCGCAATTCAAATTTAAATCCCTTAACTTTGTACATAAAGTCAATTAGCTAGTTTGGATTCTCTAAAGTGACTTCAGACAAAGCAAGTCTCTTTCCTAACTTTATTTTAAGTCACCTGAGGGATTGATCCAAGTTCGGAATCAGAAGAATTTATTACTGACTCTTATAAGGAACAGGATGTTCATTTAATTTGGTCATGGATTCAACTAACGTTAATCGTATTGTGACAAGGCTTATTAATAATCAATGTTACTTTTAATATTCATTTCAATGTTTAAGGGAATAGAATATGAGTGTATGGGCGTATGGCCATTACTTTGAATATATTGTGACTACATGGAAGGCTATGCACTAAATTAGATCTGGCATCTTCTCAGTTTATTGATGCATTAATACAAATTTTGACTTATATGACGTTTTATACTTGTCGTTTAAACAAAAAAGCATGTTATAAGTCAAGCAGGAAATATGAGAAGGCGTTATATATTTAACGATTAATAAAGACTGTGAAACGTGTGTGTGTAATAAAATATTTTACGATTAAACTGAAAACCATCAAGTGTCTTTTTTATTTTAAAAAATTGTAGTTACTTGACTGTCGTTTCTAAACTATAGTCAAATAAATGGGGTTAGAAGCAAGCCCTTTCCTTTAGCACTGAAGTCTCCACTCATTATAGTGGATTTCTAATCAAGCATATATATTCTAATATTGATATTATTTTTTCCTACTTTGAGCTTTGCAGCCGAAATGATACCCAAAAAATTCAACTCTTGATTAGTCTTTGAAAACACATCGTGAATAATAATAATAATAATAATTTACATTCAAACTACTAATGAATGCATATACGTTCAAATAACTCAAATTCATTTAGAATTTCCATATATAAATAACATCATTCATCAAAATCCTCTTTCTTTTTAACCATTTAGGCCACCCAATGTCTAGTGTTATTCCTAGATTTTATTGTTAGGTATTTAAGCAATCGACTAATCTAAATTGACGCTTTGCAATTAAAATGCCTCTACCCATGGTTTTTTATGAACAAGGTGGAATTCACATTGCCCACTTTATTGTCTAACTAGTCCACTACAAGATCAGGTACCTTGGTTAATTAATCAAGATCCTTAAATATACGTATGATACTTCAGCTCCATCTTCTTTATTACATACTATCTTTTTGCATACTGAATTAAAACGTACTTGATCTATCAATCCACATATTCTCTCTAAGTATCGACATATAAGATATCTTTGATGATGTCGATGATGATTCAGATGACTGGATGCTAGCTAGCTCGATAAAGATTAATGAAACTTTTGCCGACAAATTACACGCCAAAAAAAAAAAAAAAGAGGCAACTACAATGGAGAAGAAGTTGCCACGTATGGTTTACGTACATGATCACAATGAACAAGGAGATAAAAAACGAAATTAAAGGGATTGTTATATCAGCAGCTAGTTTGGTATATAGCTATATGAGAAAGTGACATTATTAAGGGGACAGTTTCACTGGAACACAATACCAAAAGACACGTACTGAACTTGACACAATAACTAGTGGGTGCTTCACTTTAGTGTAACAGAGAGAGTATAAGTCATCACAAAGTTGTTGAAGCATTTTAGGTTTTTTCTCTATCGTTTACTTATGAGGATATGTGAGTGGAATACTTTAAAAAAGGACTAGCAGCTAGCTAGTGGACAATTTCATATAAGTCTGATACACATTGTCTTTTTCTTCTCGTGTGTCCAAAGATCAGTGGGAGCTTAAGGACACACGTAGCAAAAACTTATCCGGGTCTTTTGTGCTCTTATCGCCACTTTCAGTCACACCTCCTTTTGTCTGAGCCAATGTAAAAGCAAAACCACCTGGGACGTACGTTCATGCCATATACTAAACTTGATTATTATTATGTTTGTAAGCATCTAAATAAGGTTTTTAATTATATTATATACAATATACACTACAAAAAATCAGTTTTTTGCGGCGGAATTTTTCCCTCTCAAAATAGCAAATTTCCGTTGCAAAAACGGTTTGCGGCGGAAAAAATTCCGTCGCAAAAATCGCTCACGCAAACCCATTTTCCGTCGCAAAAATGCACATTTCCGTCGCAAAATTTGGATTTAACGGCGGAACCATTTTCCCTCGCAAATTTCAATATTTGCGAGGGAAAAATAAATCCCTCGCAAGGGAAAATATCCCTCGCAAATTTGAAAATTTTGCGAGGGAATTAATCCCTCATAAATTTCAAATTTTGCGATGGAAATTTTTCCCTCGCAAAATGTTGGATTTTGCGAGGGATCTTTGGCCCCTGCAAAATTTTTATATTTGCGAGGGAATCCAATTCCCTCGCAAAATCCAAGTTTTTGCGAGGGATGATAGTCCCTCGCAAAGTGATTGAAATTTGCGAGGGAATATGATTCCCTCGCAAAATTCCCAAATTAATTTTTTTAAAAAAAAATTATTTTTAAAATGTAATTAATTTCATAAAAAATATTAAAAATTAGAAATTAAAAAGATTTATATATGATAAAAAGATATTGTAACAAGCATCAAAGTTTACATAAAAATAACAAAATATTACAAAGTATAATGTTTCAACCAAAATAAACTAAAAAAAAGGTCTAAACTGCAGCAGTCTGGGCAGGATCACCATCGGTATCGCCATCACCATTAGGAAGCGGCCCCGTACCCTTGTCCTTCAAAAGGGAGTGGAGAAGTTCCCGCAACTCTAAAATCATCTTTCCTTGCTCCTTTATTTGCGCTTCTTGCTCCTTCACCTTCGCTTCTTGCTCCATCATCTGCGCTTCTTGCTCCTTCACCTTCGCTTCTTGCTCCATCATCTGCGCTTCTTGCTCCTTCACCTCCGCTTCTAACGTCTTCACCCTCTTATCATCTACAAAACCAACATTACGAAGTCAGTTTATTTTTTGTACTTCATTTAAATAGACGAGGGAATAATGGTTTGCGATTGGTAGCAAAAGTATCACGTCTACCTGGAGCAACACTTCCAATACTTCCTGATGAGCGCTTCGTAGAAGACTTCAGTTCGCTGGCAGAGGCACCCATCCCGAAGACTCTCCCTTTCTTGTCAAATCCTCCTGCAGCCTGAATGAAAAGACTCTCGTTATCAGCATAAGAGGACGTCGGGTCGTTCTCAATCTGCGAGTCTCTCTCTTGCGTCAGCTGTTGATAAGTCTCCTACAAACACACAATAATATCCCACAAATAAGACATGTAAAATGAAATAAATGTTACTGTTTTAAACAACTAATAAATCTAGTTAATATCTCACCGCGCATTGCTGGGACTTGGCGTTAATCCAATGCCTCCCACCTTCAATCTCCTTGGAGTGGGTCCACTCAAAGGCAGCCCAATGAATCGTATCCGCAGGAACTTCCCCTTTGTCTGCCTGCAAACACAAATTGATAAGCGTCAATTAAAAGAGAAATAATAAAAATTGATAACCGTCAATTAATTACTTCAAAGTATAAAATATTGAAAGCTAAAATAGAAAATAACGTATACTTACAATTTTTCGCTTATGCTCACTAAATGGAATGCAGCCGCCAGCATATGACGGTCCATCCATACGGGCCCTATTTAACTTATTTTGTTCTCTTTTCTTTATAAATTTCTCATCGGTGGCCCATCTTTCAAATAGCTGAGCTTTGACCTCATCTTGAATCCAATTTTTCTTTCCTAGGTCCTCTCTCAATTTATAAAATCTATCAGACATCCACTTGCTGGCCCTGAAGCTATAAGCTCTTTTTAAATCTACCAAATCAACCGGTAACCAACTAAACTCTCCCTGAAAAACAATAATAAATAATTAGTTCTCCAAAGTATAAAAGTAGTTAATCAATTTGTATTTTGATGAGAAGAAATTAATAACCATAAATCACACAACTTACTAAGAATTCCTTGAACCAAGTGTCCCGGTCAGCCTGAGGAATCTCTGTCCAACTGGCTCAAGGATGAATGAAATTACGGAACATTTGATCCTTTATGAATTTCTTGACCGGCTTATTGGGCAGAAACCTGAAAACAAAGAAAATGTTACAAATATTAGCATATAGGCTAAAGGTAAAAAATCATATTACTAGTAACTTTATATTACTTACTCAGTGCCACCGACAGGATGAATCCACATCTTCCCTGTACTCGGATCAAATATTCCCCAAGCTGGTGTGCCGGAGGAACTAGCATCCCCAACCTGACTCTGAGGCGACACAGGCTGCTTTCCAAGGAAGAAGTATTGAAAATGTTAGAACATAGATGCTTATAAAAAACAAAATATATGTAAATTAGTCAGAAATCGTAAACTCAACCTGCTCTGCCCCTTGATGTGGATCACTCGGAGAGACAGGCACACCTCTACCTCTACAACCCAAAACAGAGTCGACAGTAGACGGTGAAGATGAAAGAGTAAATGATGGCATATCTGGGGAAGAGCCAAGCCCTCTGCCTATGGAAGAGGTAGATGGTATCGCCCTACCCCCCCTAATAGGATGGGGCCGAGAGCTACCACCACTACGTCCAGTACCTGAACGCGCTCCTCGATGCTCCATCTCTGAACACTTATAAACATTATATCAGTATATATAAAAGTATAAGAAGTTTACTCAAAATGATACTGGCGAAGTAATAGAGTATCTAGTATAAACAAAAAAAAACTAACTCAAATCAATCGGACGAATCCTGTTCTTCGACCTCTGCCTGCACACCTTCCTCCGATGTCTCATAGTCGTCGAATTCAGATTCACTAGTAGAGTATATCTCTTGTGCCTCATCATCATCTGATTCCTCATCGTCAATATTGATAGGAATCAGCTCTAACTCCGCAGTGGAATCAAAGAGATTGGTTGGTAGATCGTCATCGGCAACACTTACGGCAAGTCCACGTTCCACATCAGCTTGGAACGGTTCAATAATATCGTCATTTGTTTCTGACTTTTTCGATTTAGGTATAATGTTTCGTGCTTTGGTTTTGATAACTCCCATCCACCCTTGGCGGGATGTAGGGTATGATGTATAATAAACCTATTGCGCCTGTTGAGCAAGAATAAATGGGTCATAACTAACTGTATATCTCCTTGACTTGTGGATCTCAACATTTCCATAATTGTCCACTTTCGTCCCACGCGGAGTGTTATCAAACCACTTACATTTAAATAGAGTCATCGAATTGTCCCACTTGTAATTCAGCTGAATTATGTCAATTAATATCCCGTAGTAGTCGCCCTCGACTCCGTCAGCTTGGCCACCTCGACAACATACACCATAATTGCAACATTCTGTATCTTTGTCTGCTTCAACAGTTGCAAACCGATACCCATTGATTACATATTTTTTTATCCGGGTAACAGTTGTTGCAGCCCCGTAAGATAAACTCCACACAACATCTTGGGGAGCATCAAGGTTGTGCACGAAGTAGGATCGTAACCATTTAAAAAACTCAGCGTTCATGAATTGATAAACATCTGACTCCGACATCTCAGGATTTGTCGATCGGACCGAATTAGAGAAGTGACTGTAACAAGAAAGAAATGAAATTAATACTTTAATTTTTACCGTAACAGCAACAAAAGAGGAAATCTTACTTTAAGTATTTGGCGGCCTCGTCACAGTTGTTTAAAATGTACCACTCCGCTGTTTTTTTTATCTATTCCTTCCAGAGTTGACCTACAATTTTTTCGCACGACTCGGCCAGGATAGTTAAATATTGATATATGACCACTCGGTTCACCGCCATCATCGTTACGAGGTACCACTCTCCATCTTGATATAACTTCAGGGGGATAATAGTATGAGGCAAATTTAGTGGCCTCTTCGACTAAAAAAGCTTCAGCGATACATCATTCAACGTACCTTGGATTTTTTATCTTCTTCTTAAGTGTGTGTAAAAACCTACAATGGACAATCAGAGGGTATTTATAACCTAAAGCATAATGTGTGTGTTTCAATTAATCACAGACAAATTTTTGTGTATATATATTACCTTTCAAACGGATACATCCACCTATATTGTTGTGGACCTCCTACCCTTGCTTCGTACGCCAAGTGAATAGGCAAATGTTCCATTGAGTCAAAGAAGCTAGGAGGAAACACCATCTTTAACTTACATAGCATTATTGGCACGCTCTCCTCCAGTTGTCATAACTTATCAACATTAAGCTCAGAAGCACAAATTGTTCTAAAGAGCAAGGAAAATTCTGTCAGAGTACTCAATATATGCTTCGGTAGTGCTTTGAAAGCCCACGGCAACAATCTCTGAAAGAAAACATGACAATCATGACTCTTCATCCCGACTAACTTCACCTCGTTCATGTCGACACATCTCTTAAAGTTTGATGCATAACCGTCCGGTAGTCTCACACCTTTAACCCATTCCAACAATTGTAAATTCTGCTCTTTGTTCAATGTGTAAGGCGCTTTAGGTTTGAAAAATCGATTGCCGGCATTCTTGATCAAATGCAAACCAGGCCTTTTGCAAATATGTTCTATGTCAAGTCTTGCGTTGACTGTATCGTTCGTCTTACCCTTGGTGTCCATTACGGTGTGTAGAATATTACAAAACACATTCCTCTCAATATGCATGACATCGAGGTTGTGTCTTAACAATTAATCTTTCCAATATGGTAGCTCCCAAAAGATGCTGTGTTTGTTCCAATGATGCTCAACGCCATATCCCTCTGGTGATCTGAAAGTGGCTCCCTCTTCAACACTTTGAATGTACTTGACCCTGTCCCATATTTCTTGGCCACTTAAACGACGAGGTCGATCTGCGTGTTCGACCACATTCCGCTTGAAATCTTTTCTATTATTCCTAAACGGATGATCAATAGGCAAGAATCGCCGGTGCCTGTCAAACCAACAGACTTTGTGACTATATTTCAAGCTATAACCCACGTTCTGTTCGAGACATACCGGACATGCAAGCTTCCCCGAAGTTTGCCATCCACTCAACATCCCATATGCAGGGAAATCATTTATCGTCCACATTAAGGCAGCCCGCATGGTGAAATTCTGGCTCAATGATACATCATACGTAAGAACCCTTTCACTCCACAGCATCTTCAACTCGTATATCAAAGGCCTGAGATATACATCTATTTTCTTTTTTGGGTTGAATGGCCCAGGGATTAATGCGTTGAGGAACAAAAATTCTCTTCTCATGTACATGGAAGGTGGGAGGTTGTATGGAGTCATAATCACAGGCCAACAGGAATAATTACTGCCCGTCTGGTTGAAAGGAGCGAACCCATCCGAACATAAACCAAGACGGACATTACGGGGATCGCCTACAAACGAAGGATTTGCCTCGTCAAATTTCAGCCAAGCTTCGGCATCGGAGGGATGCGTCACAAATTTTTCATCCCTGCAATGCTCTTGGTGCCATCTCATGTGAGCAGCTATTTTTTGTGATGAATACAATCTCTGAAGTCTGGGCACGAGAGGAAAGTAGTGCATCTTGCTCAATGCTTTAAAGGTCGTTTTTCTTCCATTCCTCACAACTTTGTACCTCTCATGTGCACAGAATTTACATATAGTTCGCTCAGCATCATCCTTGTAATAGAGCATACATCCTCTAGGGCAGCAATGAATTTTTTCACATCCGAGCCCAAGCTCTTTCACCTTTTTCTTTGCTTGGTAAAAATCTTTCGGCAAATTATTGTCATTGGGAACAATCTTATTCATGATCTGCATCATTTCATTGTAATTCCTGTCACTCATATTGTGATCAGTCTTCAAGCTTAGTGTTGCTAGGGTAGCCGATAGTGATGAATATTCACTATTTTCAATGTGTTCACAACCTTCCCATAAAGGACGTTGCGCATCTTGAAGCATTTTATAGAACCTCTCAGCTTCCGGATTAGGATCCTCTCCCATGTTTGCTGGTTGAGTATGTGCACCGGTCTCCTCTCCCATGTATGTTCAGCATGAGTAACGGAATCAAAGTATTGGCCGATCGACGGTCCCGCGGCATCCATAACCAACTGCTCATATTGATTAAAGTTGTATCGATGAGTACTATCTCTGTAATAACCACTTGTTGTTTGTTCGACTTCCCCATGAAATTGCCAACATTCATAATTTGGCATGAATCCTCTTTGACACAAATGGATTTTGACCGTGCTCGGATCATGAAATTCCATACACCTACATTTCACACACGGACAACTGATCGAGGTACTTGAATTAGCTGCGTGCGCCAGAGCAAATTCGATGAACTCTTCTAAACCCTTCAAGAATACTTGAGTAAGTCGTTTTTTTCAAGTTAGACGATTATACATCCAACTCCTATCACAATCGCCTTCCATGCTTCCTCAACCCAACCCTACACAAACTAATTCAACTAATTCAACTACAAGACCTACGTGGCAAATACAAGTAGCTGCTTATACCAGTTAATTGGCACTTAATCAAAAAAGTGGCAAACAAACACATGCAGTGAACAAAAAACAATCTCAACAAGCAACCAGAGAATGAGGATAGTACACTAGAAGATGGGGACATGCATGTGGACGGGGCATGAAGTCTCAAAGATGAAGAATACCAAATAATAACCAATATCATTCAATGATTCAAGAAAGTAATGCAATAACAAATTTCTTTGCAAACTATAATGTATTTAAACCTAGCAGTTCAGTGAGAGTAATGCAGTAGTTGATTCAGCTAGTAACAAATGTAAATTCAGCAACTTCAATGACAAAGGTTAATGACAACAACAAATTCCAAACCACACCAATCAAAAGTACAGGATTTCATATTTCACTTACTATTAGTTTTTGTCAAGGTTGACTTCACCATCCAAGAAAAAGGAATATTGTACAATTTGCATACTTTTAATTATTCAGTTTTTGTTAAGGAGAAAACAATTGTTGCTAGCAATTTCAAACCTAGTCCAAAATTTTGGGAGACATGTTTAAGCATATACCATCTAAAATTCAAATTTAAAAGTTTGAGACATATCAATTGATGCAAAGAAAGCAGATCACTGACCAATATATATGACGGATATAAAATTGCACCAGCTCCCAATAATAGCAACAGCCCACAAGCTTGCTACAACCTGGAAATGTTGCAACTTTTCAATAACAAATTCCTTTGGAAAATAGACATTATTTATTCTGTATAAAAATGGGGTCATTATTAAAGCAAGTTATAATTGAAAGCAAAATAGAAACTGCACCCCCACGATCAAGCATTCAAAATACTTTTGAGTCCAGTTAATTCAATTGTTTATATATATATGAAATTAATGATCCTTGTTTCCCTAATGCAGTTTGTGTTACCTCTCATACAAGCCATAAACCTTTTTTTGGCCCTCCCCCCACCCAAACTCTATAGATGTCAGCATCTCTAGCTACAACAGAGTGACACTCCCATTACCAAATTGATATCAAACCACTACGGCATTGACCTTTTGATTTTGACAAGTGCCTACAAAATAAAGCAACTTATCTCCTCATTTCAGAAGGCATCAGTTATAAAGCTCTGCATGTATATTTGGGTTTCTATGTATTACATCAACACATCGAATCTTTCCAGGGAAAAATGGCAGACGTTAATTTACTAAAGAAATTTCCATCATATATTTGTTATAACTACCGCTTCAATGACTTCTATTTTGTTGGCATGGCATGAAGGATCCTACAATGAACTAACAGACTAAAACATTATGACCCTGACAATTGATGCCATGATTGGGTCATGGGGCATATCATGGTACTTGTTTACAAATCAATCCAATGACTATTTTACACATAGTATGAATTTTGAGGGCGCATTAAGTGTTTATCTGACAACTATCAATTTTGTGGCAAAATATAAACAAATTGATTCAAAAACAAGAACTGAAGCAAAAACATGTTTCTGAATTCAAATAATGCTTTAACCAAAATTTTGGACTAGGTTTTAATTGTCTTGTGCAATTTTGTGGGAGTGAAGTTTAGTTACATAATAAAATGTGCAAATGTATGAGATATAGACATTTTTTGCCCAAAGGAAAATCTCATTTTTAATGCATGGGATCCACAAATTCAGGAGTTTTGCCCTGTATTTATATATCTTATTTTTTTGAAGACTACATTTTCTTGGGGTAATGAAAAAAGGATTAAGATAAGGACATAGGTAAATGAAATGTAAAACTCGTCAAAATATTTAAAATTGCATGTTTAAGGTAGTTTTACAACCCAAGTAATAAATAAAAAAGTTATAAACCGTTTAATTTTTGTGTGCCCTATATTTGTTGAATAGATTAGAACTATGCTTACGATCATAATGGAAATGCAATTTCAAATATTTTTACGAGTGGAACATGTGCGATTTGTTATTATGATCTCCTTTGCCGTGTTGCTTGATTTAAATCTGTTTCAAATGGGTTAAGAGTGCCACTTGTTAACCTAACTTGTGCAATCATAATGAAAATGCAATTTCAAATATTTTTACCGGTGACAAAATCAAGCAACAACAAATTTAAAACAGATTTTTAATCAGTAAGAACAATCATAATAACAAATCGCACAAGTGGAACTTGAGACTGAATGAGATTGCCCATCATAAGAAGTTTGCCTCTTCTTCGACAACCACAGGAGTCTGCAAATACTGGCCTTGTTGAAGAAGGAAACTGATGGCTAAAGGAAATAAATGTTGATGTTGTTGAGGACGGCGTCAGCAACAATCAACCCAGAAATTTTCAGCCAAACAAAATGGTTTCTTATGTGCAGTAATGTGAAATCTGGGTTACTACATTGCTTATCAAAACAAGCAAAACAATACCCAGAAACAATGAAAACCAACACTGATAAAAAACCAAGAAAAACAAAGATCCAGAGTCTTAAAAGAACCAAACCTATATATGTATATATATATATATATATATCTCACTACTCTACAAAAATCAACCCCTACCCATTTCATAGTGTAAAAATCAACCCTTACCCACTGCAAATCAGCAGATCATTAAAAGCAGAAATGTAGTAATCACCAAATCGAACCAGTAGAAATGTACAAGGAAGATTAAATCAGCAAATCATTTCTTAGTGAGAGAGATTTACCAGAAGCGAAGAACAGACAGAGACAAAGGATGAGACTTTGAGAGGCTGAGAATGAGATCCTCGCACGCTCTCACTGTCGAGAACAAGAACAATTAGGGCTGGATCGTGAAATTAGAGTGACGATAGTGAGGACGATTGAGAACAGGCCGCCGTCGCAATGAGAGTGAGATCCTCGCACACTTTCACTGAGGTGACGCCAGTGAGATCGAGATCTGGATCGGGAAATTAGGGCTCTTTCGCACACTTTCACTGAGGTGACGCCGGTGGTTACCACGCCGGAGTAGCGGACAATCTGAAGGAAGACAGTGGACTAAGGAGGACGACTAGAGGAGGTCGCCGGCGGTTGTTCACGAGCCTGAGGGAGAAGACGCGGCGGATCTGTGGCCGACGAGGGAGAGAGACGTGAACTTGGGTGAAAAATAACGGATGAAGCGGAGCGTGTGCGGGCGGGGTAGTGGGTATATTAAAACCTCCTATTTTGCGAGGGATACATTATTTCCCTCGCAAATTTCCTACAATTTGCGAGGGAATACTTATTCCCTCGCAAATTGAAAGGAAATTTGCGAGGGAAAGTGAAGTCCCTCGTAGATTATCTTGATTTTTTTTTTAACGAGCTTGTGACCTTTAATTTTTTTTTAAAAAAATAAAACCTTACTTCATTTCATCCTAAAATATATAGAACAAAATTACAATCTTTCCACACTCTTTCGTCTATCCTTTTATTTTTGAAGTATTTGACATTTGAATCCAAAGTGAGACGGAAAATCTGCATCACGTCATAAAGCTAAGGATGTAAAAAAATATTTTTTTAAAAAAACAAGAAAGCTAAGGAAATAAACAATTTTCCTTACGTCACATTGGACAAATTCCAAAAGAAAATATAGAACCTAAGAACTTATGTGCATCCAGATTTCAGTTTTGGGACCTCATTAATATGTGAGAAAGGAAAAGACACCAGGATGACTCAACCATATTTTATATTTAAAAATTTGATTAATTCATTAAATTAGTTTGAAAATGAAACAATAAATTATATCTTGAAAGGTAAAAAATAAAAACTACATCAAACTTTAAGTAAAAGAAATCTTGAAAAGTATCATTAATACCCAATGCTAATTTGATTAGTGGAATTAAAACTTATTGATAGTTGAATTGTGACCAAATACAAGTAAGTAGTGTCTTCAATCATAAATATAGGATCTAACTGAATAATTGATATTGATCTTATATATATTCTTATCTCCGATTTTAAATATAAGATAAAGTTTGTAGTATGATTTATACTAAAAGCTTTGTCTTATCTTTGAAACCGGAGGGATTACTTTTTTTTTTTCATGTTGGTCAATTTTTTTCTTTATCCTTATTGATACACAATCAATTGTTATCAGGTATGAGAGGGAATAAGAAATAAAGAAAGATGTATGAGTGTTTTAGAAAAAAAAATATATTGTATCATGTTAACTAATTTAACTAAAATTTTGTAATATAATCAAATTAAATAAATGAGTCTAATAGAAAAAACAGAAACGAGTAATAAAAAAAGGAAGAGTGGTTGGTAAGATCAAAATGGATAGAGTGCATTGGAAAAGGTAACGTGGCAGGCTCCAAATACTTATGTCGCAGTGTGAAGAGTTAGGCTCACATACATGTTAAAGGTAACTAAACCATGGGCCAAAATGATAAAACTGCTAATAGGTACAATTTGTGCCAAACTTCTAACCAAATGCCTTCGCTGATTAATCAAGAAAACGTTTCAAATAATCTTTTCTTCTTTTCTGAATTTCACAAGTGTGTGCTAACTTAACGATTCAAATATTCCTCATTTCCAACCTTTGCCTTTTGCATTTATCAGTAAAACTTCATCGTCCTCGATCACGTTTTACCTCCATCGACAGTAGCAACATATATAATTCATGTATAAGCGACATTTGTCTATAAATTCAAACCTTTTACCATTTAATCCTAAGCGACATTTATATATAATTCATGACAACATCGCAAGTTGAGATAACTATAAATTAGAGATAAGATTACAATGATCATATAGTTCATGATTTCAATGGCTTTTATTCTACCATTTAGTAGCAATAATTATTCGCTTATTTAAACATTTTTAATCATGTCATTTATAATTGTTTGATATATTTCTTATGAAAGTTTTTATTAATTTACATTTTTTAAAAAATATGTCATATGTTCTATTATATTTATTTGATTAAATGGTAAAAAGGAAGATATATAGAAATAATATATATATTAATTATAAGACAAATGTTTATCAATATATTTTAAAATACTATTCTTTAGAGGAAAATTGTCTTGATTTTAATCAATATGCTACTTAGTTGAATAGAGGCAGAAATGAGTGAGAGACTTGAATTTTTTTGTTTTAATTGCCTTGGGTTTACTTTAGAGAGATATTTAACTATATATATATATATATATATACTATTTTGCGAGGGAATATAAATTCCCTCGCAAAATGGAAGGACTTTTGCGAGGGAATTTATATTCCCTCGCAAAATGGAACGACTTTTGCGAGGGAAGAAAATTTCCCTCGCAAAATGGCCACCATTTTGCAAGGGATAAATCTTTCCCTCGCAAAATATGGCATTTTGCGAGGGAATTATAGTTCCATCGCAAAATTGGGGATATATGCTGGACTGTTTTTTTTCGCAAGTTTGCGACGGATCATAAAATCCCTCGCAAACTGGACATATTTTGCGAGGGAATTCTTCTTCCCTCGCAAAATCGCGAAAAAATGGAGGGAAATTTTCCACCAAATTTTCGCAATGGGCATAAATTTGCGAGGGAATGGAAATTCTCTCGCAAAATGCCTACAATTTTGTGAGGGAATCCTTCTTCCCTCACAAAATAACAAAAAAATTGGGGGGAAATTTCCCCCCAAATTTTCGCAATGGGGGAATTTGCGAGGGAATGTAAATTCCCTCGCAAAATGCCTAAAATTTTGCGAGGGAAAAGAGGTTCCCTCGCAAAACGGGCACGTTTTGCGAGGGAAAAGAGGTTCCCTCGCAAAACGGGCACATTTTGTGAGGGAATCCTTCTTCCCTCGCAAAATAACGAAAAAAATTGGGGGAAAATTTCCCCCCAATTTTTCGTAATGGGGGAATTTGCGAGGGAATGTAAATTCCCTCGCAAAATGCCTACTGTTTTGCGAGGGAATGTCTAATCCCTCGCAAAATGAAACATTTTGCGAGGGAACGTCTAGTCCCTCGCAAAATTCCTTTCAATTTGCGAGGGATGATGATTTCCCTTGCAAAAATTAGCTTTTTGCGAGGGAAATAAAAGTCCCTCGCAAATGTCCAAATATTTGTGACGGAATTTTTTCCCTCGCAAATTCCGTCGCAAATATGTGTTTTTCTTGTAGTGATAGAGTGCGAGTGGTGTTTATTGAAGAGAAAATGAGAGCAAATCATTTAAGGATTGTAGATCAAATAGTATGAAATCTTATAAAAAGGGGTAAAAGAAGACGGAAAATTTCAATAAAACTATATATTGAGTGCAACTTATTGGTTGATAATTTTTTAAAAGATTTGATTGCTAATAGAGTACAATTATACTGTGCAATCCATGTACATAGTTGACACCACCTAGTGGTATAAGATTTGTTGTTATATACTATTGTTGTGGTAGTTGATAAGTAATAATACTGATGTTTGGTCTTAAAGTATTGATACATGTGCAAATCCAATTCTACGTTGGTGACCTATAGCTCTTGTCGTGTTTGAGGGAAAAGGAGCATTTGAAAAGATGCGTGTGGAAGTATCTATTTTAAAGAGCCAATGGGTTTGGCAATGTCCCTTCTCAAACAAGATATTTTTTTTGGAGCCTAGGAGTTAGTTGAGGACCACATAGAAATGTTTATTGTTCAAGTTTGTGCAATTTATATATGCTCTAGATTTTAGTGGACCTTGTTAATCTTCCCAACTAGCTATTAGTGCTCTATCTAATCAAGACTCTTGATAAATATTTAACCACATTTCTTAATCTGTAGTATTTAGATGAAAGTGTTACACGAATAGGATTGAAGAGAGTAGTTTTTTAGTGATAAGATGTAACTTGGAAACGCAAGGGAATTAATTGATATTATTAATTATGGGGTTGTTTTTATAATGATGGGTACGTAATTAAAACTATTATTTCTATCACAACAAAAAATTTGTAGAATAACTTTTACGATTTACGAAGTAAGTATGTGAGAGAGTTTTCTCTCGACTTGCGAAAAAGGGGCTTCTGAAACCGTGATTTGGGGGTTACCCAAACACACTCTAAGAATGTGCAGAAAAAAGGGTTGTTGTTGCTTAAACACAAGATCTCAAGCTTAGGTCAATGTTATAAATGTATAAACACATCTTTGATTACGAAAATTATCTAAAATTAGGTCTAATAATGCTCAAATTTAATCAAATAATACTGGATATCGGATTGAAGAGCCAATTTAGGTTGGCATCTATTGGAAGTTGGACCCTACTAGGTCCATCATGGATGAAAATCTAACCCTAGTTAGATGTAGGTTAACTATCATATTTATTATTATTATTATTAGGATTATTAGATTATATATTCTGTTATGTTGTTTTTATTTAAATTAGGAATACTCATTGATTACAGTAGATATTATGTTAGATTTAGTTAGGCTAAACCCTTCTCTATATCACCTTATAAATATTTTACACAATTAATGTATAAAAATATAGAGTTGCTGCATAATTTATCAATTTATAGAGTTGCTTTTATTTAGAATTGCTTGCGGTTTTAGTTTGTGCAAGTTATCCTCTAGCTAGTGGACCTCTGTATGTTAGTTAGTCTCCCCAACATGCTATTAGCTTGTGATCTATCTAATTAAGTAAACTTAAATGTGTAATCGGGATACAGAATATAATAAAATCAAGATATAATATATGCTTCTTCCGATCCTAATAAATATAATACCTAATTGATTTGTTATTTTTTGAGAAATTAAAAAAACTAAATAAGTTGTTTTAAAGTATTTATACTCATCAATTTTTTCTAAACTAATTTGTCTAATTTATAAACTGATATATAATATAATAATACACAACATATAATATGATTAAATAACTTATTTAGTTTTATTAATCTCTCCAAAAATATTAATTGTGTCTCATATCTAGGTCTGGAGGTAGTATTAACTAGGGGATTGTTTTTGTAATTAAAATTATTGCTACTCCCATGTTTTAATATAAGAGCTTGTTGATGATTGGATTTGATTCCAACCATAAGGTCTCAATCCCTTTTGTCTCTGAATTTATAATTTTTTCTCAAAGTATCCTTATTGATTATACATATTGAGGACTTTTAATCTAAGAGTAGTTATGATAAAAGATAGTATTTTAAAAAACTAACATCTATAATTTCTTACAAATAACTAACATAATTAACTCCATTAATCTACCTAAATTAGTTATGTAGTTCTCATATTAAGAAGCAAATGTAGTATTATTATATATCTAGAAATGTGGTTGTTTGAGCAAAAAAAAAAAAAGAAATGTGGTTGTGGAACAAAAAAAGGACAAGGCAAGTTAGCAGAAGGACAAGGGAAGAGCACACCTCGTGGAGACAGGAAGCAAGAATTAAGGAAGCTGCTAGATAAAGCAATTGTGTGGTGAAACGAGAGCGATCACATGGGGTACTGTGTTTTTAACAGAAGAAATGCAAAATAAACGAGAGAAAATTGTGTCAAGAATTTGCAAGATGATAATGATTGAAGTGTGTGTGTATATATATATATTTTTTTATGCCAAAAAAAAAAAACAATAACAGTTATATAATGTTAGTGGGAGGAATTTTGACCAGATGAATAAAGGGTTTCTTATTCGAGTATATGAGAATGCAAATTAAGAATCCTCAAATTACTCTATAAAAAATATGGAAAATAAATTGGAATACTCCTATTCTTTTTTTCACAACAACAGCCACTTTGTAATTTTTATTCTGTTGGCAAATACAGTAATTTTTATTTTTTTTATAATTTTATTCTTTTTCAACTACTAATTATGGGGAATAAAAATAATATGCGTGAGATAGTTAAACAATTAATAGAAGGATGTTTCAGTCGAATTAAATTAAAACTTAAAAAAAAACACAAGTTATTTAATTGTTCTTATTTTTTTTTTAAAAAAAATGCATTTCATTTTAGATATATAAATGGGAGGAGCATATATGTACGATTAAACTATTAAATTATAGAAAAATGGCCAATAATGTATGTGTGTGTAGGATCACCAAAGATGGTAGAATCATGATTTTGACGTGGATATGTGAAAGCCAATGCAGATATTAGCCTACCACCACCACCATTTGTTGTTACCAACCACTTAAATAATAAAGCAATAATAAATGAAATCTGTATCTTTGACCAATATTTATATCCCAATGTATACAATATTAAACTATACATGTAAGAAACCATGCATACTAGCAATACAAGGACCTGAATCCATATTAAAACAAATACAAAACCCTAAATTTAGTTATTTTTGTGTGTTAATCTTAGCTTAATTTACATTTTATAATTCTTTAATATCCACACACACACACAAAATGTAATATAAATATTATATAAATAGAAAATACAAAGGTCTAATATGTCATGCATGCGATGGATCAGTACAAGAGTTATTCAAAATTCGACAAATTTAAATTATGTATTAAAACAAAATATAAGCTATATATATCAATACTTATTAAAATTGTACTTTTTTATAAGCTGAAATTTAACTTTAATATATGTTAGGGGTTTATAACATATAGGGGGTGTACGTGTACACGTGTACTCCTTGGTCCTTTAATTTATGTCAATATTGTTTGCCCCTTTTGACAGAAAGAAAAGGAAAAGGAGAATGGAGAAAGAAGGAAAAAGAAAAGGAAATAGTTAAAATAACAAAGAAAGAAAAAGGTAAAATATGGAGTACCATATATAATTATGCCCACAAATAAATAATTAGTAAGCTATGAAGTAGAAATGAAGGTATATCTTAATGTTTTTCATTTGTATGCCAAAAAAATATTTTTGTTATGTGTGTGTGTGTGTTTATTCACTTATATACATATTTTTATGTCAAAATTATATAATGTGAAGCTTCTTTTTATAATTAAGTTAAGAAAAATATACTCATTTTCCAACATCAATAATAAAATGGTCCAATTTCTTATTTTGCTCTAAAATTAAAATAAGATAATTACATTGGTAAAAAAAAGGAAAATTATGAACTAATGATAGTTATAGGGAAAATTATGAACTAATGATACTGTGGCCATTAGGTTTACATACATAGAGAGAATATATTAAAGAAGGAAGGAAGTTACCAATAATTTAAAAGAAAATAACCTAGTCTAAGATATTACTTCCTCCTAATTTTTTTTATGACAAACAAATAACCAAATCACACTTATTAATGTGTAAGGTTAAATAAAGATCAATAAATATGTTTGGGTTAATCATACTAACTTATTGACAAAGGTAAAACAATTTCAATAAATGCAGCTTAAAGAATACACACACACGTGTGTCTGTAGGCTCAAAAAAATGCTCTCAGTTGTTTCTTATAAAAAAATCCAAAGTGAGTGATAATGAATGTAAAAAAATGGGAGTGATAATGAAGAAATTAAGATAATTTATTACTCCCTAGATCTAGTACTTATCATATATAACTATATAAGACATCTTTGTTTTTCTTTTATATACATAGCTTTCATATTTATTAATTTTTTCTTAATTTACCTATACTTATATTGATACTCCTTTAACCATTATCAATTAAGAGGAGAGACAATTAAAAAATTAAGAAAGATGACTAAAGTGTTTTAGAAAATATATATTATAATCGCCAACTTAACTAACTTCCTTAATATAATAAAATTAAGTAAATATCTCATATACTAAGGACTAGAGGAAATAATTAATAATTCTTTGTATGACTGATATTGTAGATTAAAGATTTCTTATAGAAAGAACGTAGACCATATATCTTGTACAAGATAGAAAGTATAATAAGGATAAGTTATTCCTTCTAGAATGTGTATTATAAAAGTGACCATAGTAAATAAGAAGCAATTAAAATTGTTGGAGGGTTTGGTAAAGGCTCTTTAATTTATGTCCTTCAGGTCGTGCATGTCTTTTTGTTGGTGCTCCTCACATGCATAACTTTGCTTCCGTGTACGTCTGTCACTTCTTCTTTCAACGTTTCCCGACCACCCAAAAATATGTTTCTAAGAAAATAAAAACTTCTTTCAAAATTCAAATTATGTTCAGCATTTTTATAATTTTTCTCTTAACTGTATTGCCTTTCTGATTTATACATTTATATGTGTGTATCTTGTTCGGAAGCTTATCTGAAATTAGAGAATAAAACGGGTGGTTTATATAAAGAAAAATAATTAAATACAGCTAACATTATTTAATTTGATGAGAAAGAGCTTAATAAAATTGTGACGAATTTAATAGATCGATCAGTTACTGCAATTTGAGATATAATTAAAATTAAGCTAATATAACTATATAGTTTTTTTTTTTTAAAAAAAAAAGTTGTTTGGCTTTACCAAAACGAAAGTTGCTTTATCCAAAAGAGTTATAAAATTAAAATTGTGGGAAATTTACTCGATAACGTAATCGTAAAAGAGGTGGGGAAACATGTCACTTTGTGATTCGATAATCTTTTGGTCCAATTGCTTTTCTTTTTCCATTTTATTAAGATAAACTATAAGATAAGACTTGTTATTGTCGTCGTTACATAGTGGTTATGTACCAAATTGTAGTTGACAATAAAGCCATCTTATTTTTATCGATCATTTTAAGAAATAACATGGAATAATAACTTAGTGTGATTAAGGTTTTTATTATTAACTCGATAATTAGTAAGTTTTAAGATATAATTATTTGAATACAGTCACCAACAGGTAGTAAGCTCTCTCACCTCCTCTTGTAAGGATTAGAATACAAGTTCAAATTCGGAAAAAACATATTTATTGGGACAGACAAAAACCTTTTTATCCTTTAAGCCTTTAAAGAGATCAATCTAAGGTTTAAAGTGACTTGAAAATACCTTTAAACAACAGCAAATTATTCAGATACAGTTGCTGCTGAGCTTAAAATTTGTTGTACTCCAAAAGTATAATAACGTAATAAATAGTATTTGAGATATTGGTGACACTTTATGATATAAGTGGAACTATATTATTACTTATCCTTACAATGAAATCATTCCAAAAATATTTTAGGCTTTTACAGATAAGCTTCATATATACTACCTTTACACCATATATATAGTACTAATTAAAAAGAGAGACCAAATCTTCCTTTTTTCGATTTCTTTCCCAGCCATTCTTTTTGAAGAAAATGACGTCTACAAAAATTCAAAGCTCATCAAATTGTTATGTACAAATAATTAATTTAAAAAATCATAGAAATAAAGTACTGTATGACAAATTAGTTTTTTAGCATTAATTAGAAATCAATATCAATACGAGATGCCCAAAGAGTTATAAAAAAGAAAAAAAAGAAATATCAATATGTTGAACTCCTTCTGTTTTATTATATATATTAGTTTTTTGGGAGAAACTTTTTGCTGCATGTTGTAAGTCTTTTTAGAATTTCAAAATAATATCCAGTAATACTTTTTCAATTTTACTCCCATTTAATCCAATAACTTGATTAATATATCTAACACAACTAAACATTCTTATCATGTTAACTATTCAAACGCAATTGAATCAAGGGAAAACTTAATAATGTATGTCATATTTTTATATATTTATTGTATTTTTTAAATTTGTATACAGTAACCTTAAAAGACATACCAAGTGAAACAGAGGGATCGAGTATAGATATAAAACAATTGGAAGAACGCTGTTATTTTTCAAATCATCAACAAATTTAGTTTTAATTGATTTTTTATTCTTTAAGAATGACCTAATAATATTTTGAAGGGAAGTCCATCAAGGGGATTTTTTTTTTTTTTTGAATTTGCTGTTAAGAAAATTGAAATACATGAACCATGCATTAAA
This sequence comes from Acacia crassicarpa, assembly GCA_034222035.1. Taxonomy (NCBI): domain Eukaryota; kingdom Viridiplantae; phylum Streptophyta; class Magnoliopsida; order Fabales; family Fabaceae; genus Acacia; species Acacia crassicarpa. Next base: position 38,603,055 of record JAWXYG010000009.1, on the reverse strand, counting down.
CATATTCCAAAACAAACACAACACAACCTTTCAGCAAGTTAACATTAATTTTTTGTTTTGTCTTGGTTTATTATTTATGGACTTTATGTTATTATATTTTAGGATCCTTTTATTTGTGTGTGTCATAGTTTTGTCCCAGAAATAATTTATTGTATTTGTTCTTAATGAGACATATTGTTCTTAATTAATTAATTGAAAAATAGAAGTCAATGGGAATATGAATTGAGCTTGCGAGGATATTAATTTTTTGTTTAAGAAAAAAAGCATTTTAAAAAAGGTAGGAGAAGAAATATTTGAAATTAAACGCTGTCACATTGTGAACCAACGTGTTAAAGTTGAAGTCTTAGAAAGTTCCCGACAATTCACAAGTGCTCCAACACTTGTTGCCAAGCCACTCGTGCTTAATTTTCATACAAAAGAATAATAATACCATAAAAGTTTGCTCTCTTCTTTAACGCACAATAAATAAATAAATAAGAGAATAAAAGTTGAAATTTATATATTTTTACAAGTTAAATTTTTCCAAAGTATGTGAGCCAATAATGATATAAAATAAGTGTGTGTGTGAGTATACGGTACATGAGATTCTCTCCTTTTTTATTAACTATTTATTTTATTTTTATCTTTAATATTCTATACTTTATTTAAGTGCTTAAGTTTAGATAATCTAAATTAACGTATGCTTATCTCTGTCTCTCTCTCTCTTTAGACGTACGTACTTAGATTTTTAAATTATTATTAGAGAATCCAAAGGTGTGGTGGGCCTTTCATGCGTTGAACATCTTTTGACTTTTATCTAATTAGTTAATTAGATAATTAGGTAATGCATTTGTTTTTTGATTGAATGATTGTTGGATAATAATTTGTAAAGGTTCAATTTACAATTTATTAATTACTGTCATCTTTGGAATCAAATTATACTACAATATACTTTTTTTTTATTAATACAATTATAAATCAATATTTATATTCAGCACAAACTGGATAATTATTTATGGACGTGATTAGATGGACATTATCACAACAATATATTATATTCCATCAAAATTGCATGTTTGTGTTAGCATTGTTTTTCCCTTCGATTGTGTTAGAAATATATATATATATATATATATATATATATATATATATATATATATATATATATATATATATATATATTAGTTCATACGTGTGATTTCTTGAGAATACGTACATAATTACAATTTTAAAAAAATCAAAATAGTGGATAAATAATTTTTTTAATAGGTTATATCACTGCTAAAATTTAAATCTTCCTTTAATTTCACGAAAGGTTCTATTTTTGTCTCTTCACTTTATAGAGTATATTTTTAGTCTTTAAACTCTAACTCCGTTAATAATAATAATAATAATAAAAGCATTGATATTGATTTTTTCAAATGTTGAAAAAAATCAAATGCTAAAAATATTAAAAATAAATTCAAAATAACATTTATTGTTATTAAAAGAAAAAATCATTTAAGATGAACAGTATTAGAGTTTAAGAACTTTACCGTGTAAAAATTTAGAGAACCCAATACATATGTACTTTTGCCTAAATTTTAATGATAAGATATTATATTATTTATGAATTATAAATTAACTTTGACTCATCTCAAATTCTATCCGAATATGGAGCTCATGGTCTAGTTAAATAGGCTTTGGAATTTACTTACCTAATTTTAAAGAAAATCTTAAAAAAAATCACTTAAATTTCAAAGTATCAAATAAGTTATTAATTAATATAAAAAATAGGGTTAAGGTGCGTCCAGCACAATGAACTATTGATTGAGGAGCATCCAGCACAATTAACTATTAAGTGAACCGTCCAGCTCAATAAACTTTTAAAAAGGAGCGCCCAGCACAACGCCGTTAACAAAAAGTTAATGTCTGTTATCTAAGGAGCGCCCAGCACAACAAACTATTATCCCGAGAGCGTCCAGCACAAAATTCTAAATTTTACTAAATTAAATAATTTTTTCTCAATTGTCATTATTCAAAACTACTTTTATAAATATCTATAGACAAAAATTACTCATTCTTCAATTTTCTCAAAATTATAATTTGCTAAAATAAACAAAAGTTTTGATTAAAAATATAATTATATTATTTAAATAAAACTCAAGGTGTTTTATAGTTTATTATATATGTTAAACAAAAAAAATATATGATTTATTTTTATTTTAGAAGAAATTTATGTGAGTTGAAAAATTTATTTAATGTCACTAAAATTTAAAAAATCTAAAAAATTAATTGGAAAAATCATCATGGTAGAATTGATCTTTTTTTACACATTCAGGATAAAATTATCTCCTAAAAAATTTTGAAGTCAAAATTACCCCTTAATCCTTTATCGATTCTACTTTGTGTTATAGGATTACTCTTTCAATTTGTTTGTGTCGGCGAATGCGTGAAGGAAAGTTTGAATAAATAAATAAAAAGTATACACTTTTCTTGTGGGACTTATCCCCTATTCCGTATTCAATAAGGCTATGTTATGTTGTTAGCCTTCTTCACACCTATATAATGTCGTACATCTTAATATTGACAAATAATTTAAACAGTTGTTAACTAGTTGGTATACATTTTTTAAACTTTATTAACATTAAATGAATTTTTTAACTCACATAAATTTCTTCTAAAATAAAAATAAATTATATATATTTTTTGTTTAACATATATAATAAACTATAAAACACCTTGAGTTTTATTTAAATCATATAATTATATTCTTAATCAAAAAATTTGTTTATTTTAGGAAATTATAATTTTGAGAAAATTGAAGAATAAGTAATTTTTGTCCATAGATATTTATAAAAGTAGTTTTGAATAATGACAATTGAGAAAAAAATTATTTAATTTAGTAAAATTTAGAATTTTGTGCTGGGCGTTCTTGGAATAATAGTTTGTTGTGCTGAACGCTCTCGGAATAATAGTTTGTTATGCTGGGCGCTCCTTAAATAACGGACGTTAACTTTTTGCTAACGGTGTTAACTCCTTACTAACGGCGTTGTGCTGGGCGCTCCTTTTTAAAAGTTTATTGTGCTGGACGCTCCTTTTTAAAAGTTTGTTGTGCTGGGCGGTCTACATAATAGTTAATTATGCTGGACGCTCTTGAGCCAATAGTTCATTGTGCTGGACGCACCTTAACCCTAAAAAATAAGTTATTAATTAATTTACTGTTCTTTTTAATCTCATAATTATCGTTGTCAACTCAATTAGTTCAAGTGTTTTTTGTGTCATTTTTGTTAATTTTTACCTAAAGATATATACCTACTGACTTAAACTCCATTCTAAATGAAGATATATGCCAAGAAATTATGATCAAACTTTTTTAATGTATAATTTAAGTATCCAATAAGATTCAAATAATATATTGCAGAAAATAAAACAAGATTCACGGTATATATATAACTATATATTGGATTATTTATTTTGTATAATTGTATTGACATGAAAATATATAATCCTCTCTTTTTTTTCTAACGACAAAGTACGTAGAAGCTAAGTAAATAACTAAACGTATCATTTCACACGTTTGGATCATAAAAATACGAGTATATACCACAGATAATGAACACGTGACACATAGAGATATGATATTTGAATACACACGTCATATATCATAAATAATGGAATAAAATATAATGTACGGTTGAGAGTATAGAATATAAATAATAATTTCAAATCAACTTAAAAAGTAAGCATATCTACTTCAATTCATATCATATAAGATGGAGAATATTGGGAATAGCGAGAATATAGACACGTGTTCATCAACTTATACATACTACTACCTCATGTCCTAATTATAAGAGCTAGTTGATTTTCTTTAGAAAAATTAAGGAAGCTAAATAAGTTACTTAATCATTTCATATGTTATGTATCTTTAGATTATATATTAGTTTATTAGTTAAACTAATTAGTTTGAAGAAAAAAATAAAAATAAAAACACTCTAAAGTAATTTAATTTGCTTCCTTAGTCTTTCCAAAAAAGTCAACTAACTCTTATAATTAGGACCGGAGGGAGTATAATCTTAATTCATACTCCTTCAAAGTTCATTATTTCCAATATTTGGCAAAAAAATTCCATGATTATATTCTTATAAATATCATAAAATAATCATACACATAGCCAATTAGTATTGAGGACAAATATCATATTTGATAAATACATATGTTTAAGACTTATTCTTGTTAATATTGTTTTTGTGAGAGTTTCATGATGAGTAATATGTTAAACTTTTTTTCAAAAAAAAAAAATAATTGAGTATGTGTCACTTGTTATAGATTTTATTGAGTTCTTAAAATAAAAAATGTATTAATATAAACTAAATATCAATTTCACGAAAAGAATAAATTAGGTATTAATTTTTATAGGTTTTTTATTTGATCTAACACATTCATCTAATCATCTATGCTCCCTCTTTTAAAATTGTTTTATTTTAAAAATTCATTAGATTGTTAATTATTATTTTTTATTATACCCTGTTTATAATTCCATTGACTTTGCATTTAGTCTTTAACATCTAGCCAATGGAACACAACACGACGGAAAAAAACTTGCACCATTTATAAGGATGCTTATTTCTTTTGGAAAAATCATGGTTTTGAACCTTCAAACCATAATTTTGACATTTTACAACACGACAGAATCTGAGTAACTTAACCTGAATCATGGTTTTAAAGGAAAAAAGTGATTTTGCTCCCCCCCCAAAAAAAAAAATATATTTAGGTAATTGTTTTCGAAACCAAAAAAATATTTTGTATTGTTGTCTAATCACCCACTTAAAGAAAGAATACAACTTTGAATGATAGGGACCGGAGGGAGTAGATTTTATTGAGTAACTTAAAATTATCATTTTACAGAAGGTGATAGTATTTGAGTAACTTAACCTAAATCATGGTTTTAAAGGAAAAAAGTGATTCTGCTTTTTTTTTTCCAATTATTTAGGTAATTGTTTTCGAAACCAAAAAAATATTTTGTATTGTTGTCTAATCACCCACTTAAAGAAAGAATACAACTTTGAATGATAGGGACTGGCTTGTGCAAACCCCAAAAGCTTTCTTATGAGAAAGTGGAACCAAAATCTGAGCCACGATCTCCATCACTATCCCTCAGATGAATCCCTACTTGACACCTATAAAGTCCTTCATAGCCGAACCCTACTTTATTTTCCTCCACTTTTCTTTTTTCTTTTTGGTTGATTTTTCCCCCTTTTAAACCCACCCTGGAAAAATAAAAGTCAGATACTCTCTTAAATTTAAAAAAAATATATATTAGCACCAAATAGCGAGAGAATTTAATGGATGGCTTATCTTGGAGATTTTTCTTTTTAATATTATTTATTGATTCTCCTTTTATTATCATTTTTTATTCATCTCTCGTAATCTTTAAATCATATCCGTCTATTTAATATAATATTATTTTAATTTTTCTTTCATTTTTCTAATCAACGAGCCAGATAGGGCCGATAAAAAAAAATTAAAAATAAAGAGAGGATCTTATTTCGATTCTTTATTGCCTAGATGATATATAAATGAATTTTTATGCGATTCGGTACCCTATTTCAGATAATCTAATAAATTAGAGTTAATTATAAGATGGTATATATTGAGGGGGGAAATCTCTAATTACAAATTTTATTGATACGAAGAATCCGAAAAAATTTTATGCACAAAAAATTATCAGTACCTACAAAGTTTGTATACTAGTATCCTAATATATATCTTAGGGGAAAATCCCTTCAATATCTGAAATGGACAAAAAAATATTAAAAAAGTCTCACGGGGAATTATGATGTCAAAATCCCTTCATCTATAAGTTTTAACAACTCTTTTAGATCTTTTTGATAAAAGAATTTTCTATAAGATATTTTTTACTCTTTCTTAGCGGGATTTTCCCTAGATGTTGCTGCCAACAAAATTTTCAATCGAATACTATAGTTTTTCCAAATTTCTCCTGCATTGATTATTGACTTATTTTTCTAAAGCACTACATGGTTAGAAATATACTTATTTTTTGTTTGGACTATAATTTTTCTCTTGATAACCAAGATATTTATTTGTGCCTTTTTTTAAATATATATATATATATATAATGAGGGTTTAAATCTTGAACTTCTAATTAATTACAGCCAACTTCATACTTATACTACCTTTATTACTTGAGTTAGCTTCACGTGGCTAAAATATAAGGAAAATGAATACAAAAAAGGGAATGGCAAATGTGGAGATATCTATAAATAATAAATTCATAAAAATGACTCATACATATGTAGTGAGCTTTCATCTCACTTTCATTCCGATTTGTAAAGAAAAAGCTACAAATAAGGATGTGAAAAAAAAAACAAAACAAAACAAACAAAGAAGAAGAAGGAGACAACCGTGTTTGTTGAGTTTGAATTCTCTTCTCAAAGCAAAATAATTACCTTTTTGTTGTTAACAACGAAACCATCAGAACATGCATGCCTCTTTTAAAAATTAATCTGATTGAAACTTGTAATTTGAAGTTAATTTAATTTGGGTAACTATATTTTTTTCCAACAATTTGGGTAATTATATGTATTATATATTCACACTTGACTACTTTTTATTGAATAGTTATATTTAATAATATGGAAAAAAATTTAAATCAATATTGGATGCATAATATATATGTAATTACAAATTGTCCTCATAATGGAAAAAATAAATTACCGATAATTTTAATTTGCCAATGGCCAAACCTTAATTGATCTCTTCCTCAAAAGCATTTCCCTCCTAATTTTCAGGTTTCATTTTCAAACATGATATATTGTAGTTCCACAAAGAGATCCATTATATCAATAAAAAGACTAATTGAAAGAAAAAATAATTACTCCATATGATTGATTCTGAATAACTATCTTATATATATAAAGAAAATTGGTTAAATCAGTTATTTGTAACAAATATATATTAATTTTTTTAAAATACTCTATTTAACTAATTGTCATCCATATTAATAGAAAACTTCGTTTGATAAGCTTATTTTCTTATATTTAGAATTAAAACAAACTCATTAACTAGAGCCAATGATTAGGATAAAAGGGTGTAGTCATGAGAGACGAAGTGTTACTCTATTTAATCCTTATTATAAGACACTAACTAACAATTCTCATAAACTAATAAAATTATTTAAATTTAATAAAGTCGTCCTATAATTTAAGTAACTTCTAAAATTACCCCTATTAATTATACTAAACTCTAATACTATACTAATCATTACTTTCCCTCACTATCTTTAATGATTATGTGCATATATGAGAAAAAAAATAATTAATACGCTTTAAACATAAGCAAGTGCTTTATAAAAAAAGGCTAAATAGAATTATTAATTGATGTTTTATAATAAAAACCAGAGCGAATAGTTAGGAAAGAAAAATCTATAAATAGATAAAGCATATGCCATGAAGTTAAATAAAGAGCTTGTGAAAGTAAAGTAAAAAATACTCCAATAATGATACATAAAGCATAGTTGGCAAAATAATAATAATAATAAATTACATAGACTATAGAGTGGGAAATATAAATATAAATAATAAAATATTTGGGAGACACATACTTTGAGGACAGGTGGATATAAACATGAGATCTGATACATAGGGTCCCCAAGGTGCTTTGATTATTATTATCATGGCCATTATTTATTTATTTATTTATTTTTTATATGAAGCTTTAAAATCGTCGATCCTTTTTATGTGTACCGCAAACGACAAGGAATCTCTCAAATCTCCAATTTACATGTGGCAGAGTTAAATGATGCCATTCTCATACATCACCCCTTGAACACCAACATCGCCACAACACCCCTAACTGTTCATCTATATGATCAGATGCCATCAAACACAGTAACCCAACTATATATATATATATTTGGTTGATAATGATGGGATCATGTTAATGAATTAATTAACTAATTAAACATTCAAATAATATTATAATATTACTATATATTAAGACATCTCTGTATTTAGTCATAATTGAAGTGCAGTTTGTATAACTCAATTATATATACTAAGAAAAATTAATTAAGGTTACAGATAGAGGAAGAGAGACTGTTGCTAACAATTATAGAGCTCAAAAATAGAAAACCAAAGTACCTATAAACCTATAATAAAAGAATGGCTTATAATTTAAAATATTGTGAATTCAAATATTGTTGCTGATGTGAGCTCCTAATTGGTAGGTAATAATATACATATATATTTTTATAAGTACTATCTGAACCGAGAGACAATAATACCCTAATCTTAATGAGTTCTAAGATTGAATCCAACTTACCTAAATTTTAATTTTATGTAACAAAAAACAAGACACTAGTACCAATAAAAGGGCTTTAACAATTTAAGCATAAAATTTCTAGATTGAGTTTGTCCAAATGCAGAAAATAATTTTAGCTACCCAAATTAAACAAAAAAAGACATGATTGGAGGTGGTTGTGTTGCAGGTTAAAACTATATATATATTTACATATTTATGTTGTTCTTATCACTCTCATCACCTTCGCCTACTTCTCGTGCTTTCCTTCTCACTTTACATATGTCTCTCCATCCCTCTCTCATGTGATTTTCTCAACTTCTTATTCTTCTTCATCTTCATCATCATCTTCTTCTTCTTCGTATTATTATACATAATTGAGAAGACTCAATCATTGATCATCATCTATACATATATATAATCGGAATCGTTGTTAGTTTTCACTGAGATGATGCCCCCTCACGAGCAAGAAACTGCCACAGTTGCAACTGTGACGCCCAACATGCAAATTCCGACCGTCGTGAACCGCCCGGAGAACGGTTCAGTCCATGCCGAGCCACCCAGTTCAGCCGGCCACGGCGGAGAATCCGGCATGGACACCTCCATTTCCGTCCATGATCACCACCCAACAACACCGAGATTCTCAGCTCTACATCAATCCTTGCGTCCCGTTACCCTCAAAGTACGCATAAATATCTGATAAACAAAAAACATAATTATGTTTAATCTCCGATTAATTGATTTTTCTAACGTTGGAATATGTTTATTGGTATGTCTCATGTGTGTGTGTGTGTGTGTGTATGTGCAGTTTGAAGACTTCTCTTACAGTGTAACAATCAAAAGCAAGAAGAAAGCTTGTGACTGTGTTTCTTCTCAGAATCTGAAGGTGAAGAGGACGATCCTTAACGGCGTGACGGGGATTGTCCGGCCCGGCGAGCTCATGGCAATGCTAGGCCCGTCAGGGAGCGGCAAGACCACGCTGCTCACGGCGCTCGCTGGCCGGCTCACGGGGAAAGTCACCGGCTCGGTAACATACAATGGCCAACCCTTCTCAAGCTCCATGAAGCGAAAAACTGGATTTGTGACACAAGACGATGTTCTCTATCCTCACCTCACCGTCCTTGAGACACTCACTTTTGCTGCTTTGTTAAGACTTCCCAAGAGTCTTACCCAAAAGGAGAAAATGGAGCAGGCCGAGACCGTCATGGCGGAGCTCGGCTTATCAAGGTGCCGTAACAGCCCCATCGGAGGTGGAACCAACTTGGTTCGAGGCATTTCGGGAGGAGAACGGAAGCGGGTCAGTATTGGGCAGGAGATGCTGGTGAACCCGTGTCTGTTGTTGCTGGACGAGCCGACGTCGGGCCTGGACTCGACGACGGCCCAACGTATTGTTGTGATGCTCAGGGGGCTGGCGCGCGGTGGCCGGACTGTGTTGACGACGATTCATCAGCCTTCGAGCCGGTTGTATAGGATGTTTGACAAGGTGGTTGTGCTGTCGGACGGGTACCCGATTTACAGCGGGAAAGCAGGTCGGGTCATGGAGTATCTTGGATCCATTGGGTTTGTGCCTGCTTTCAACTTTTTGAACCCGGCAGATTTTCTGCTTGACTTGGCTAATGGTAAATGATTTGACCCCAAGTTTGTCGCCACTTGCATATTTGATTTAAATGATTTTTTGCCATAATTGAATCGAGTTGGTGGAAAAAGATCTTAATTAAGTTCAAACTTCGTTTTTCTTTGAAAAAATATTTGTATATAATTTAAATTTTAAACTTGAAGATGATTTTAATGTACACCATTTTTTTCCCCAAAAGTATATTCAAATTTTATGATTATCATATCTATTTTCTGTTTTCTTGTTGCAAGCTAAACAACACATATTGAAATAAAAGTTTGAGAAATACATGTTTCTATAAATTTAAATAAAAATTATTTTGATTATATTTAAACTTTAAGTGATTTTATTTGTGTATATCTTTTAATAGAAACAATGGCTTTTGTCATTTAATCATTTTTCTTGGTTAAATTACCGGATTTCACCCATAGTCTAATTTCATAGTAGAGAAGCGAACCTTGGTAATTTAAATATATTTTAAGAGGAAAATATAATAATTTACTCATATATAATTAATAATTTTTTGGTATACATGTTGCAAGTTTGCATAGAAATATGATGGCAGAAAAAGAAGGTTTGCTTAGAAATAATTGTAAGAAACTGATAGAATCTTATAGAAGTAGATATTGAAGAATTAAATTGTAATATTGTTATTTTTTGAAAAAAAATTTGTTTATATAATAATATTTTTTACAAAAAAAAAATAGAAAAGGAATTTTTGCATGGTGATTTTTTTTTTGAAGATTTTGTTGATGTGAACTTGAGAAACTTGAAAATAGAACCACAAGCACGAAGCAAGAAATTAGGCTTGTGGTACACTTGGTTAATATTAGGTGAGGAATCATTTTCAAAATTAATAATGGAGGTGGAAAAAGGGGCTTGGATTTTCTCTATTATAGCCATGAACTTATTTCCAAGGTGTTAACAGCTAATGGGTCAACACAAGCAGTAAATTGATAAGACAAACAAAATCCCCTCTTTAGTCTATTTCCTTTGACATGTGAGTTCCTTTAATTTTGCACATATATGCAAGAGGGAAAAAAATTATGTAATAAATGTCAAGCTTTTTCTTAAAAGGTCTTTTTTCACATGATTACCACCAAAAGTTTGGAATTAGCTAGGAGTTTCTTTAGTCTTTTATTGCTTCCATTTCTTCCTCAAATCCTAACAGAGTTTATATGGACTTTTTCGTGCATAAATTCATTATATATTCTTGTTAATTAAATTTCATTTTTTCCTAATATATTTATTGTATACTACATCGGTCTATATTATATGATGCCTTATAGAACGTGTTTTAGATCCTTTTTATAATGCATTTGATAGTTTTAAGGAGTATTAATTTTTTTTTTCCACAGCCTATGTTTAATAAGAGTAGTCAGAGAAAGAATATGAATTGGTATGATACTAAAGTTTAGTATAGTTAATAAGGGTAATATTGAAAATCAGTTGAATTTTATAATAAAATTAATTTTTTATACTATTTTATTAGTTAGAAGTAAATTATATTTGGGAACCGGAGTGGGAAAAGTTCAGAACTTGAGTGCTATATTAAATGAATGAGAGCTAACTTTGGTTCAAAATCTCTTTAGAATATATAAAATAAGAGCATGAAGAATTCTAATTGTTGCCATTGTATGAAAACGCAGGCATAGTAGCTGATGTTAAACAGGATGATCAAACTGATTTTCAAGGAGGATTAGACCAACATGAGGATCAAGCTTCAGTTAAACAGTCCCTAGTTTCATCCTACAAGAAGATCTTATATCCCTCTCTCAAACAGGAGATTCAGCAAAGTAATAGAGACCTAGCTGCTCTCACTTCAGGAACTCCAAGAAGTAAGTTAAAATTCTTACTTTCTTTGTCTAGGAGGATATAATATATTTTTAACATTCATTATATGTTATATAAATATATAGCAGTACTGAAGATAGATTATGCAGTAGACATATTTACATGATATTGGTTTTGTAGGTTCAGAGAATCAATGGAACACAAGCTGGTGGGAGCAGTTCAGGGTGCTTCTAAAGAGAGGTTTAAAAGAAAGGCGGCATGAATCTTATTCAGCCTTAAGGATTTTCCAAGTCATCTCTGTCTCTTTTCTCTCTGGACTTCTCTGGTGGCATTCTGATCCCTCAAACATACAAGATCAGGTATTATACATCAACAAGTTTATGAAAGGATTAATTTATCCAACACCCTAAAATATTTTTTTTCCAATAATACTCAGTATCTTAAAGTAATATTTAGTGCATTTACCATCATAAAGTATTTTTCTAGTAGTATTTAGTATCCTAAAGTAATTTGCAGTACAATTTTGTCCTTAAAGTATATTCTCAGTAGCAATGAAAACCCTAAATTAAGGATGATAATTAAGCACTACTAAAAAAATACTTTATAGTACTGAATATACACAAAAAATTACTTTATAATGTTGGATACACCGGAAAACACTCTAGAATACTAAGTGCTATTGGAAAAAAAAACCTTAAAATGCCAGATGCACCAATAACTACTTTAAAATACTGAGTACTTGAAAAAATACTTTAAGACACTGAATACAACTTAACCTTTTATAAATATTAATGCAGCATTTCGCCTTTGATAACTTGTAACAATGTTATTTACTTATTTTACACATGTGTAACAGGTGGGACTGCTCTTCTTCTTCTCAATCTTCTGGGGATTCTTCCCACTATTCAATGCAATATTAGCATTCCCATTAGAGAGACCAATGCTATCAAAAGAGAGATCCTCAGGAATGTACCATCTCTCCTCTTACTACATAGCAAGAATGATTGGAGACTTGCCAATGGAACTAGTCCTTCCCACTATCTTCCTAACCATCACATATTGGATGGGAGGCCTTAAGCCTTCAATCCTCTCATTCTTCTTAACCCTCTTAATCACTCTCTTCAATGTCCTTGTGTCCCAAGGCATAGGACTTGCCCTTGGGGCTATGCTAATGGATGTGAAGCAAGCCACAACTTTGGCTTCTGTGACCATGCTTGTGTTTTTGTTGGCTGGTGGCTATTACATTCAAAAGATGCCTCCTTTTATAGCTTGGCTTAAGTACTTGTCTTTTAGTCACTATTGCTATGAGCTTTTGGTGGGAGTTCAGTATTCTAAAGACCAAGTTTATGAGTGTGGCCAAGGAGGGCTGCATTATTGTAGGGTTGTGGATTTTCCTGCCATTAAGTGTTTGGATATTGGCAATTTGTGGGGCGATGTGGCTGCTTTGGCTGTTATGTTTGTTGGTTACAGAATTTTGGCTTATTTAGCTTTGAGGATGAGGCAGCCTCTCTGACTAAAATAATATTAAATAGGGCTTCAATTTAAGAAGAAATTAGAGAGTATGGTGTTTTTAGTTTTTTTTTTTAACTTTTTTTTTGTCATTTCAATTAGATGCCAAGTTCAAGAAGTGTTAATTTCATTCAATTGTTTTATGAAATATGTATCTCTTAATTGTATCCTTTTGACTGATTAGTTTCTGTGCCAAAATATCAAGTTGTCTTGGGAGTAACGCAAGAAAAAATAAATAATAAACTTGGAGATACTGAAAGTGGAGGAATTTTTTCAACTATTTTTAAATTTAGAGAAATGTCACAAATAAGTAAAAATTGTTCTTATGTCTTGTTGGAATAACATGTTCATAAATTTGTCTAAGATTTTAACAAGTTTCTAGTATTATCCCTAAAGTTCATTAAATCATACTTTTCCTACCTTCGTCTCTCTCCACTTTTTTTTTTTTTTTTGATACATAGGCGATAGAAGGAGGGGGGATCGAATCCAGTACAGGGGGTGAGGAGACTACTCCCAATACCACTGTACTACTAGTAATGCTGGTTAGTCTTTCTCCACTTAATTAGGATAGTCGGAGGCATGATAGTTAAAATCATGATTTATCACTGTGACTTTACGTTTTTACCTTTTTTTTTTCTTCATTAAAATGATTTTACTAATTTTTCAATCGTTTTTATGTTTTTACAATTTTTTTACATTATGATTTTTTATCCCACTTCTATTTTACGTAAAATCTCGATTTTAACTACCTTAGTGAGAGGAGAAAGTCAAAGCAACAAAAAGCATTAAGAGGGGGAAAAAATGAATGCTTGAGACAAATTAGAGAGGTTCTTATAACAAGAACCAAGCAATTCTTTCCCAAAGATTTCCATAAATAATTCAAACAATTATATACAAAATTCAAGCAAGTCCACAAACTTAAACTCTTCCCCCCCCCCCCCCCCAACCAATATCATAAACTACAGTACTACACAACAAAAGCCACTAACACAAACCATGTAGGTAGATAGATCAATACAGATTAATACAAAAAAAATTTAAACTTTGATCTGGAAATTATGTGAACTTTGAATTAGAGAAGTGTTCCCAGTGTTAAATAGACCACTATTGGTTTATGTACAACTCTTGGTTAGCTATGGAGTAGCATCCAATGAGATTGGTGGGTTCTATTATGAACTGTTCATGAAATGTGCCCATTCGCCTACTGGAAACATCAATTCCAAGATCCTTAAAGCTTGGCAAGCCCTCTACTTGTATGCCATCTCCACATATCAGGAACTGATTCCCAATAATAAAGGATCCTGATACCCTAATTGCAACTCCGTCCTCACCATAGGCACGGCATTGAACCTTTTCGACGACATGCACCAGCTTTTCAGCCGGCCAGTCACCGACTAATGTGCTTCGGATACTTGACAGTTTTGCAAAAATATTGCTTGGACCAACATATTGCTTCCCAGAGAAACTGCGATACATAGAAGATAATTCATTCTTAATATAAGATCAAATTGACTAATTTGAGGATGTTAAGGAAACTGAAATAATTATTTAATCAAACATGTGTTACATAATCTCTAAATGAATTGTTTATATGAATCATTAGATTATATATCAATTTATAAGTCAAACAAATTAGTTTGAAGAAAAATGACAATCCCTCAATTCCTTTTTACAAGATATTAGGTGCAATAAATATATATAAAATGAAATTTTCCTTCCAAAAATGCCCTCGTTTATGTAGAAGAGAGAGAATATGTTATATTGAGTTATTTAGTCAAACATGAGAATTAAATGCAACAGTGGCATGAGTAATTTTTGTACTTAAGTGAGGGTAAAATTTACAAGAAACTTTTCAAACATCCCCTAATAGTATCTTATAAAAAGGAACAGTGGCGTGAGTAATTTTTGTAATTAAGTGAGGGTAAAATTTACAAGAAACTTTTCAAACATCCCCTAACAATATCTTATAAAAAGAAGCGGAGGGAGTAAATATAACTAAATACCTTAAAATAATTTATTTAACATCCTTAATCTCCCTAAATTAGTCAACTGGGTCTTATATTAAGAACATGAAGTACTATATACATATAACTAACTAGACATGCTTTTCATGCATTACATAAAGTTTGAGGTGAGTTACTGGTCATAACTTATAAGTAATGCAACTTCTTATAAATTTTAATACTTTATATTAACGAATGATTATTCATTGGGTCTTTGACCAGATCCTAACTAAGCAAGATTAAGCATGCATCCTTCCACAACAAGGCATGAGTTTCAAGCATATCTGCTGTATTAACCACTAAGTATTCTTTCTGTTTTTCATTTCAAGTAAATTTTGTAGGGGAGATTTAATTCAATTATTGTCATATCCAAATAAGTGCTTGTTACAGAAGATTCTTGTTGTTGCCCCATTTTTCCCCTTTAAACATAATCAAGACATTAGATGTAGTCCATACCTGAAAGTTGAAGCTTCATTGTATAAGCTCCTAGTATGACGCCAGAGATCATCAGGCCCATCAAGTAGTAAGTAATAATGAATCGTGAACATCTGGAAAGGGGCAAAGAGGTAAGACACTCAGTTAATAACAAAATGCAATTAAGTTTTGAAGCAAAAAATTCGGCCTCCATAGTCATAAAAAGCATCATAATAGTTTATTTGAAAGAAAACGATTGATTTGAAGAGCACAGTAAATGCGCCAGCCCCCAAGGACCTGTCATTACTTGTATTTGTTCGATCTTGCAAATAACTCAAGAAAATAAGCAGACACAAGCTTCAATATACCCGAAAAAAAAATGGCAGCTACTTACATCAGCCAAGTCCTTCATTCGTTGCGTTGGATCAAAGACACTTCGTACAAATCCTGCTAAATCTATGTCGGCATCCTCATACTTGGTGATAAAGGGGTGCTGAAGCAACTGCAGTTGAAGCACTAATTGATCAAGTTCTGACATCATGACTGTATTTAATGTAGTTCTCTATGACAGGATTAACATGATAAGTTGCATGCACCAATAAGAACAGACATGTACTAAGATACGTTACACTTTCTACCAGGCAAGAACATGGATGATCATGGAATCCCAAGCCATAGACACCAAACACTGATTACAACAGAATAAGGCATCTTCACTTTTCTCACCTGATCTGCTGTCGGCCTGGCATCTGGATCCTTTTGTAAGCAAGCACCAACAAAGGAGTTGAATTCAGGTGAAAACTTATGTTTTGATGGTGATGGTGATGGATCTTCAAGAATCTGCCACAAAGCAACTATAATTATTAGCAAACCACAGGAAAAGCGCGTGTGCATATCACTTGAATGAAATTGATAGTTATTGATTGTTAGGAAATATATTGTAATTATTGTGTAATCAATTAGGATCACTAGAAATCAAGGATTGGAAATTATCATTAAGAGCAATAAATGCTAAGGCTCCTCTCATGTGTGTGTGTGTATAAACCTTTCCAATTAGTGTACTTAGCCAAATCTGGCCAGTCACCGACCATCACTCAGTGGGAAGCTTGGAGCATGTCTTATATTACTTGAAGGGTTCACCTGGTCGTGGTATACTTTAAATGAATCATGGCGACATGGCCACACCGAGATCGAATGCTTTAGTGATATAGATCATGCAAGGTCAAAGGCTACCAGGAGATTCACCACAAGATATTGCGTCTTTGTGGGAGGAAATTCGGTGTCTTGGAGAATCAAGAAGCTGGATGTGGTTTTTCGATCAAGTGTGGAAGCTGAATATAGAACCATGGCTCAATCAGTGCAAGAAATTGTGTGGACTCACCGGTTAATGAAGTAGGTTAGTTTTGCCATGTCGATGCCCGCGAAGCTGTGGTGTGATAATAAAGCTGCTCTAAACATGGCCTCCAATTCTGTGTTTCAAGAATGTACGAAACACATTGAGATCGGTTGTCACTTTGTACGCGATAAGATCAAGGAGAACTTTATTTCTATAGGGCATGTGCAGTCTAGCGACCAATTAGGCAATCTTCTAAGGCCTTAAATGGGACTTACGTTGACTATTTTTGCATCAAGTTGGGCTTAATTAACATTTATGCTCCAATTTAACGGGTAGTGTTAGGAAATATATTGTAATTATTGTGTAATCAATTAGTATCACTAGAAATTAGGGATTAGAAATTATCAGTAAGGGCCATAAAAGCTAAGGCTCCTCTCATGTATATATATAGACCCTCTTTTCCACATGATCAATTAAGCAATTGAGAATATATTTTTCTCTACATTGATCGAATTCAGTTTTAAAAGTTGGTAATCCCATTAAATTAGGGCTTTTACAGGTAAACAAGTGAAAAAACTCAGTATAATATTGTGAACAATGAATTTTTAATCAAATCACTATTTCTTAGTGATTAATCATCAGTGATTCATAAGGAAACTTCTTGTTTGCATATTATTTTTTTTTTCCACTAGGAAAAAAAATAGTTATACCATCAAATAAGGGTCATGTCTTTAAAACTAAATAATACACTATTAGCAAGGTTAGGGCTATCTTCAAATAGTCATTAGTCACAACTTAACAGATAGATAATCATATGATGCCTGGGAAGAAAGAGATGCCTGCCAGGGAACTGCCACGGGAATATCACCAGTGCAGAGATCAAATTCATGTCGATTGAGATAATGTAGAGTAATGGATAAAGGCATAGTTAAATAGCTCTAGATCAAATTCTTCATGTGAGTTTTTTTTTTTTTTTTGGCCCAAATTCATGTGAGTTAATTTTCATTTATTAGAAGCTTATGCCATTGTTGCTAGACCAAATTAAATATCCTCTTCTCTCCTCTGTAATTGAGACTTCATGATTCAGATAGGAAAAGTCCTTATGCAAGTTACAGGCAAAACTTAAGCCAAACTATTCTTTATTATAAGCAATACTGAGAGACAGCATGCACAATGGTTCAAACAAAAGAGGAAAAAATTAAGAACAATAAGTATTGCCAATCACCTGCAACATAAGATTTACAGGACCTTCAGTAGCTGTATATGGGAATTCTCCAGTTCCACACTCAAGGAGGGCAAGACCAAGGCTCCATATATCAGCAGGAAAAGAATAGCTATCGTTTCGAATTCTCTCAGGTGACATGTATGTAACAGTTCCAACAAAAGTAGCACACTGCAAAATTGCATCCATGTATAAATGAATGTGAACTCCAGGAAAGCAAACTTTTTTGCTAATAAATTTCAAGGCAGCAATAAAACAACAGAAACTAAGAATAACGTAACATCTATACAAACCATTGCCACTGAATTCTCTAGGCCAGCACTGATACCAAAGTCAGTAATTTTTGGTTCCCCCTTGAGATTTACGAGTAAATTGGCTGGCTTTATGTCTCTGTGGACTAAATGTCTGACTCCATGCAGATAGCTTAACCCCTTCCAGAAGATAAACAACAAAGTATTACAGTAGTTGGTATTTTATATTCCATATTAAAAAAGTTTGAAATGAAAACATACACAATTTTTTCTTACATGTAGGAGCTTCTGAAACATGGCTGAAAGAATATGCTCAGGTAATTTTCCATGCATTGCTAAGATATCTGCTAGTGATCCTCCATCCATGTATTCCAAAGCTATGCTTATCTGTCCAGAGTCTGGAGTGTAGAATGCCCCATGGAATTCAACAAGACCTTGGTAACAAGGCGCTTCACATAATGTCCTTATTTCAGTAAGAAGTTGCTGCCTTTTCTCCTAATTGACATGAAGAAACACAATCATTGGACAACAAGGGATTACTTATCCCTATATATTGAATTTGCATTTTGGGGGAAAGGAACATAAACATTAGTCATACTAAAATGCTTGTTTATGTGCAACTTCAGAACAATAACTGACCATGATTGTATTACACTTTATTCTTTCTTCCATTAAATAACAACAGATTGTGTTTAGACAGACAGATAATATATCCATCAAAAAATTAAGGTAAATGCTTTACTGATGGTCATAAATGAAAATTTCCTGGACAAACTCTCTGATGCATATAGATATCTTAAATGTTGTAAAAACAACATAGAGAAGTATAGCAAAGTGCCCCAAGAATACCTTCTCAAAGATATTGATTTTCTTCAACGCTATGATTCTATGTGTTGGCATATGTATGGCTCTCTGCACAATACTACTGGCACCACTACCAATTGCTCCAAATATTCTCATCTCATGGGAAGCACATCTATAAGTTTTTTCACTTTGATCAGTTTCATCTATAGATCGAGATGTGCACTTTTGCAGCCCAAGTTCGTTGATATTGTACACCCCATATGATCTGCTCAACAAGTTAACAGTTCCACCATCTGATAACTAATTCATCAATTAACAAGCGAAAAAACTCAGTATAATTCTGTAACTGATTCATTATACAATATTAGTTGTATATATTGCCATGATATGCTCCTCAATGGCCTGTATATAAATATATAGAGCACACACACACATATAGCACATAGAGGTGGAAAGAGACTTACTGTGTACGAATCATTAGGGTCAAAGGTTGAACCTGTCGAAAAGCCCTTCTCAGCATCAAATAAAGGTGCGAGTTTTTTCCTTAATTCCTCCAACCCAGCCATATTTATGACTTTATGGTTATATGAGTTCCAATTTGAATGGGTTTTGTAAAAGAAATAAACTCTGAAGGCTGAATTAATGAGTCACCCCGTCCAGTATCAGAATTGAAAATCTGGTGAGCAAACAGAGGGTTGAAAATGGAATTCAACCCGAAATTGAAAAATTACATATTTTATATAACGGAATTAGAATTTGTTGTTGACTAAAGTAAAGAAAAATGAGCTAATCAAGGATCACGGTTTCATAATGCTTCAGATGCAAATGCAAACTGGCTGAGTAGCAAAACTAGAGGATAGCACTATCAAACAAACCGGACTGGCAATATACAAGCGAAATCAGGCTAGCCCCTTTTGTAAACAAGTTATTTACAAATCTATCATTGATTCAAGAATGGCTTTTACAATCAGATTTACCTCCCTGGATCACTTCTGTGTTCGAGACGGTGGTCACGCCCATTTATGAAGAAATCAATGTTATTTAGTGCGATTTGTAGGAATTGGAAGCCGGTGGTTACCGGTTGCAAGACGACACGACGCAGGCAGAGGGTGTCGAACCGTCGGAGGGTGGGAGGCCTAATGCGGATAGGTGCCTACTTCCTACCTAGTAACATTATTATTTTAAAAACATCTCAAAATCATTGGGAAATTTACTAAAATAATAATATTTTTTAAAAAAATATATTAGATCACGACACTTTAAAAACTATTTTTCAAAATAACACAGTCAAATCTACCATTTAACTCAAGGAACTGATGGCATCAAAGATCCTGATGCCACTGTAGGTATCAACAATTATTCATGCCTAAAAGGCATCAAATTGACGCCTTTTAGGCGTCATTTTTTTTTAATTTTTTTAAAATATAATTTTATAATTATATTTAAAATTATAAATAATAATTCTACTTAATTATAAATAATTAATTAATAATTAAGAAATTAAAATTTATTGTAAAATATGTAATTTAATTATCCCTCGCTTTTAGCTTACTATTTAGATTTTTTAAAAAAAATTTAAAGACTATCCTTCCGAATAACGTGCAGAGTGGCAGAATAATTATAGCATTCTTTTGGATGTAAATCAGAACTATTTTACCCAAATCAAAATTATTATAGCGTCCTTCTAGAGCTGGGGATTAAAATAAGAGGTGGATTTGATCATTTTATATTTTTGGTTCTTCAACTAATAACACATTGACTAATTCAAATGTGTTAGGCTTGTGCTATATGCCACCTAATTTGTCATTAGTTGAAGAACCAAAAACATAAAAGGATCAAACCCACCTCTTATTTTAATCCCCAGTCAGCTCCAGAAGAACGCTATAATAATTTTGATTTGAGTAAAATAATTCTGATTTGACATAACGCTATAATTATTTTTCCACTCTGCAAATAATTTGGAAGGACAGTTTTTAAATTTTTTTTTAAAAAAAAAAAATTTGAGTAGTTAGCTAAAAACAAGGGGTTATTAAATTACATATTTTATAATAAATTTTAATTTTCTTAATTATTAATTAAAACTATTATTTATTTATTTTATTATTTATAATTAAGTAGAATTATTATTTATAATTTTAAATATAATTATAAAATTATATTAAAAAAAACAATAATTGTTGATGCAAGTGGCGTCAACACTGTTGACGCTGCTGGTCTGGTGGTGTCAACAGGGCTGACGCCACGTCACAGTAGCGTCAGTACTCCTAACGCCACCAGTTCCATTAGACTGCCTTACTTTAGAAAATAGTTTTCTAAAGTGTTGTAATCTGGTACATTTTTTTTTAAATATTATTATTTTGGTAAATTTTCCATTATTTGATTTCATCAGATGTTATTCTTTTTTTTTTTCACCTGACAAGGTATATTCATTCAATTCGGTTATATCAAGGTTCTTAAATAAATTATTTAATTATATTATATTTTACATATGTGTGTGTGAAATGATCCCTCTACGATATTTATGTGCAATATTATATTATGGGGTACCACATATATAATACTCCTTCCGTATTTAATACTCCACTTATTTTTTATATAAGATATATTTAACTTAAAAAAGTTAGTTAAATTGGTTAATATCACATATATTTTATAAAATGTCCTAATCATCTTCTTTAATTATTTTCTTCCCTCTTCTCATTGATTATTATTCAAGGAGAAACAATAAGGATAAATTATGAAAAAATTGATAAATATAAAAATTATGTATTACATTTAGGACTAAGATCAACTTTTAAAATATGACTTATATTAAGGACCAGAGGAGTTATAAGATCTATTTAGTACTATATTTCTTAATTAAATTAGTTAATATGATATGTATGTTTTAAAACACTCGAATAATCCTCATTGATTTCCTTCTTCATCTCCTCTTGGATTATTGTTGAAGGAGCATTAATTGAGGTAAATTAATAAATGATTGATAAATATAGAAAATATATATTATATTTAAAATTAATATTAACCCCTCAAATAATTCATATAATAAAGACCAAATGAAGTTTAAAAACCAAATGGAGTATTAGATTTAGTTTGTAGTTCACTACAAACTAATAGATGGTTAAGGACAAAAGGTAGTATTTTAGTTTATTACTTAGCTAAATTAGTTTGAATATAAATAATAAATATAAGAGATAAAACGAAAAATTGTCTTACATTTATGACTAACATATGCCCTCAAACTATACCTTACATTTATAATCATATGATTATTTTATATATAAATCACTTTATTAAAAACATTAAATTCTTATTTTTCATAAATTTTCTTATTATGTTGGACACAGAGATTATTAAGAAAATTAAAATTAGTTGGCGAAAAAATAAAAATATCAAGATTGATCAAGACACATTAATTTTAAAGGGTAATCTTAAAAAAATAGCAATAAGTTTCTAACATTTTAAGAACACATACTAATCTTAACAATTTTTTTATAGTTAAAAAAATGTCTTATTGTAAAGATTTCTTTTTTTACCTGTTCTTATAATAAAGATTGAAGAGGCATCAGGTATAATGTTAGTAATTTTTTTAACATCATGTAATGTTATTAATTTTTCAAAAAAATTGTTCTTTTACAAAATATATTCTTAAATTGCCCCCTTATCTACTTATCCGGCAATATATGATTATTTATTGCAATTCTGTCCTCGTTTTAAAACGCTGAAAATTGTAATAAAAAAGGAAATCTAATACTTGACATTATGTCTCTCCACCAAAATATTCTAGTATGTTTCTATTTATAAATCCATTTTGACCTAAAAAGATTTGGTTTTATTTATAAATCCAGTTTCATTTAATAAATCAGATTATGACAATTTTACTTATATTAATTGTACTCATAATAATAGAAAAAGATATAGTTGAAAAATACTCCACCAAAATATTCTAGTATGTTTCTAATTCTTCGATGATTTAACTCAACGCATTCCACTCAAGTTTCTTTTTCTATTTTTTTTTAATAAAAAAAAGTACAACCTCCAGCCTTTAATATAAAACTCAATTTACTAAAAAAAACTATATGGAGAATGTTATTTATAAATTGGACTGAAGTGAATAATAGGCAAAACCAACTATAGTTTGGTGTTCGTGCCTTTGCACCAAGATCAGTTGGACCTTTTGCTCAGGATTTTTTTCCCCAAGGGGTATATTGCAGACAGAAATTTGAGCACAAAATTTGATTCTTACCAGGTGTTAAAATGTTAATGGCCTTACATACAAGAATAATAGAGTTATTGACTATAAGACTCGAGAAGAGTGTTTGCCCAGGTTCACATTAGGTGTTTTTCTTTTAGGTGATTTTCCCTCTAATTAGAGAGATTACGCATTCTTTCTTTAATTTTTTAAAACTTTTTATATATTCTATTTATTTAAATTAGATTATATGCTGGATCTTGAAATTTTTTTTGCACCTAATATCTTAAATTAATTAATTTTCAGTCCTGCATTAAAAAATATTTTCCCTGTAGCCCCAATATCTTGAAAATTAATTAATCTGAGTACAAAAAAAATTTCAGGATGTAGCATATAATCTAATATCAATAAATAGAATATATAAAAAATTAAAAAAATACCTAATCTCTCTAATTAGAGAAAAAAAGCACCTAAGAAATACTCAAGAGGAAAAACATCCAATGTGAATTCGTGCGGAGACCTATGTGTATACTATATATATATAGAGCCTACAATAAATGATGTTATATATGTACAAAAACAAATCTTACATACCAACTATAAGAATGGTGATTTTAGAAAGGACTAACTTTACGAGCCAATTGAATCATGAATTCCGGGACGAGGCGTCTCCTCGGAGGAGCTGCTGCATCTCTGGCACGTGCCTCTGCATCCTCAGCATGGATATACCCCACTACATCACTAAACAGGTCATCTTCACCCCCTCTCATTGGATCCTGAAAACCATATATATATATATATTTATGCACTTCATATAAGCGGCTACTCAAACAAATATTAAACAACAAATCATCCTCAACCCAGAATATACCAGTTTGCAGTTTGTTTCAGTTGGCTCGTTTGGACAAGTTCTTTGAGAATACTACCTCTTGTCCAAAATAGAAGACCCGGTTAACTTTTTTTAAAGAGATTACAGAAACTAATTAAACTACTTTATAGAATTTGTTTGACTTATAAACTGATATATAATATAATTACATATAACATATGATATGATTAAATAACTTATTTAGTTTTCTCAATCTCCTCAAAAAAGTCAACCAGACTTTATATGTAGGGTTGGAGGAAGTATATAATAACTAGGGAAGATAAAACTTTTGGTCCTTGGACTTTCTCTCAATTATCGATTCAATCCTTGAAATTTGATTCAGAACACTTAGTCCTCGTAGTTTATTGGGTGAAAGAATTATAGGGATTGATTCTGATGTATCCCAATACTTGAGTAAGGGCTTTTTAGTAAATTAATGTGACAGTAATGCATCTACAAACGGTAAGAAGAGAGAGAAGATAGTTATGACGTGTCTATGCAGAGAGAATATGCGTTGTACTAACCAATTGCCATTTTCTGTCAATGAAATTATCTCTGTTTCTCTCTTCTAGCTAGCAGATTCCAAATCAAGAAACTATAGGAATTGAGGAGTTTCAAGTCAAAAACACTTGGGAGTTGAGACTGAATTTTTTCAAATTAAGAAATTATAGAGTCTCAGGTGCTTTTAAGGACTGAATCGATGAGGAAAAGTCCAAGGACCAAAAATTATATTTTCCGTATAACGTTTGTATAACAAACCAATAAAGGCTCACAGAGAAACGTCTGGAATGGTGGTTCTCACTGACAGTCTCTATATCAAAGCAAGTTTTTATTATTTTCTTGTATCAAATTGGCTTGTGAGATTCACTTTCCTCCGTCACATCTCAAATAATTCCAGAATGATGCCAATAAGGAATGTGAAATCTCACAAGACTGTTCTGAAATAAGGTATCTATGAACATCACAGGTCATTGAGACTAGAAGAAATTTCACTGACTACTAATAAGCTGAATTGCTGAAGATAATTTTGGTAAAAGCTTTAAAATAAGAAATGAAGAGGTAAAAATCAGGATCAAGTGCTTTATCTTTAATAAATTCATAAACTATAGTGCTAATCAAGCACATCATTAGGTTAACAATAATGTGGTTATGGTCCAAGTTCAAAATAGTATGAAGCTAAATCTTGGCAAAGGAAGATACCATTCACTATGTCATAATTCCAAAAGTTTCAAGGTATCATAAACATTGTCAAGGAACAGACACTAATTTGAAACCAAGATTTGGATATAAATGACTTAGCTGTCGCCTGTCAATCAAAAGACACAGAATTGGCAAGGCATGCTAGAAAGAAAGCTGTGTAGTATGTAGCCCATTACCTGAAGAAACAAATCGGTATGAGTTTTTCCTTCATATAAAATTGCTTCAGCGTTAACTCCAAGTTTTTTAAGAGTTTCAGCAAAGGATGTACTGTACAAAGGAAGATGTCAATAGTCCACCATTAAAAAGGCAAAGCAAAAGGTACACTTCAATGGGAACCCAGGTGTTCCAACTAATACTCCCTCCAGTCCAATATACAAGATGTTGTTGACTAATTCATACGAAATCATGAATGCTAGTTAATTCTTTTAATGCGTCTAAAATTGATAAAATTTACCTATTTTACCATTATGAAAAAAATGAAATTTTCAAATATGTTTTGAATATCTGTCACCTCCTTCTCTCCATTGCAAGGGGTAAAAGTGGAAAATAATCATTAATTACCCTGTCAACTTCTTATATTTTGGACCAAAGTTTCCTTCTAGAAGACTTCTTATTATTGACCGGAGGGTGTATTACAATAGAAATAGGGGGAAAAGAAGAAAAACTGGGAAAACCCTCTAGTAACCCTCAAATTTGGAAGATATAACTCAGTTATTAACTCAACTTTGAATTGAACAAGGGCCAATCCATGCAAAACTTCAAGGGCCAACACTACATTCTTTGTCATCGTTGTGATCAAATAATTAAGAACTCATTCAAGAAGAGAGTCCAAACCTGGCAACTGATGGTATGGAATAATCCCCAGTACCATGAAAAAGAACTATAGGGGGTAGGAGAGAAGCAGCATTTACAACGTTTGGATCTTGAATCCTTAATTCCGGAGAAAACTGCCTCAGGGATTCTTCCCCTTCCATTATGCTGCAGGAAAAATGCGAGAGTTTCAAAGTATAGCACAATGAAAACAAGAGAACAGTGTACTTATCTAATATTTTAACTATGTTAAAATTTATTCGGTGTGTACCTTAGAAAGATACGACGATAAAGACCTCTACTGTGGAAGTAATCTACTAAGTTAAGCAAATTGTACCTGTTTTGATAACAAGGAAAACAGCAAATTAAATATACACGCCAAGCATTGAAATGATAAGCATCTATGCAGATGCAAAACACTATTATGTTATCAACTAAACAAAACTGCAGCAACACTGAGAAGCAATTATTATAGCCTAACGGGAAGGAACAGCATTAACAGTTATGGCAGAAATTCATCATATATTTACTTCACTATAAACATTTCTTCCTTTCTTTCTTTCAAGTTCTGACTTTCAGGTTACCACCTCAAATTAAGGATGCAAATGCAACTCCAAATTTATTCATATTCAGTTCTCTCAAAAGGAATAGTATTGGTAAGCATAAGAAAAGTCAAAGTCAAGGTCGAAAGAAGCTTTATGCAAGTTTTTACCCTCCAGATAAACCAAAATAAGCCTTGATCTGGGAGAGGCTCCAACTGATACTCTCTCCTTCACCAGCCTCTTTAATTGCCTGCTCCACGAGAGCACAAGCAGCGATATGTGCACCTGCTGACTGCCCCATTAGGAAAATCCTTAGCAAAACAAAAACACGGAATCATCAGTGATCATAAAGAACACATCAAATCTCAGAGAAAGAATAAAAGGGAGCCCATAATGAATATAAATTTGGAGTTCAGTGATTGAATCTCAACTTGTTAGGGTCACCTCCGTATTCTGCAATATTGTTGCATACAAATGAGATACCTTGAGAAGCATCTTCTATCATATCACTAATGGTTCCCTGAGGAAAATTTCTGCAAAAGTAGATCCATGAGAAAACAGTTGCAAGATTAGAATGCGTTAGAATATGCCGGGGGGCTGGTGATTTTTGCAACTTATGACTTATTTCCCGTAAAAGTACGACTTTTGCTAGTTTTATGCTTAACTATAAAATATTGTGTGTCTATATTGTCACTGGAGATAGGATATTTAAGCCAGATTGCATTGATCAACTAACAAGAAGCACTGTTGCATTTATGAAGGATAAGCCACATCACCTGTAATCTATGCATGCCACCATGATATCCCTCTCTGACAATTGTTGGCCTAAAAGAGATCCCCATGCTTTGTACCTGCAAAAACGTAAGTGCTTCAAAACTTGTAAGAACTGAGCAAGCAGTGCATGCATTTATCTATCTACAACACAAGTTTCTTTAAATCAGGGCAATCTGATTGGCACAGGCCAAGAGGAAACCAAGTTTACAGTACCATGAATTTGTACAGGTTTTATGTTGTCATGTTAAATGTGCCAGTGTTGGGACCAACATCTGCTGCTTATCACTCCACAATACATTGAACACGTTCTCATTACCATCAAGATGCAGCGAGCATTAAATAGGATTCATATTTATGATTTTAATGCAAGACAATACAGTAATTCTGATGGTGAGGAAGATTTAAGAGAGATTTTTTCTCTCTTTTCCTTATTAGAGGTTCTTTTCTTTTATTTCTCTTATTATCATTTAAGCATCTTATCAAATTCCATCCACAATCCCAAAGCAAACCTTTGGCATGAGAGATGTTATCTTAACAAGAAAAAAATATGATTACACGATCCCATGCAATCATCTGACAGTGAGTAAAGGAAATACCTTCTGTATCAGAAAATAACATCATTGTCTTCTAACACGAATTTTCAATAAATTGCAAATTTAACCCAACAAATACACAACAACACCTCACATACCCAATAATCCAAGCTCCACCAGTAACAAAGGCAACAACTGGCTTTGGGCCATCATTATTTTTGGGCATATACAAGTCAAGTCTGCAAAAGAAAACAAATTATTAATACAAAATAAATGAAATTACACCTTGTATAGAAATTTTTTAAATGCAGAGACGAAACATAAATAAATCCTACCTATTCCGAGGTTTATCTCCATAGACTACGCTTCTGCGTACATTTCCGGAGAAAAAATAGTAAAATCCAACTACAAAACATAAGAAACAAACTAATACTATCACAAAGTGCATTGATGAACAATTTTGATGCATTCGAAAGTGGACATATATGCATGAGAAAGATGCCATTATCCCTGAAATCATACTTTGAACAAAGCCTGGAAAAAGAAGCATTGAATAACAACCAAGGGCAAGAAATCTGGTGATCCATCTATAGCCTACCCTGAAACGAAATAAATTGATCAGAAAACATGTAAAACTCAAGTGTGAGAAGATAGCCATGCAGAACAAACATCAGTAGATAGAGAATTACACTTTTAATCACCAGTAATGAATTCCATAATGTTGTAAGCTGTATCTTTGCGCAGTTACATATGGTTTATATTATTATGCACAGCAGCTACAGCTATGTTCTCATCATGCGCTACCTTTCCCGACTTTTAACTTCCTAATATTGGCAAAGCCAACTATGCATATATAGAATGTGGAAAGTAATTTAAAATATTATGACTAAAGGAGAATGACTATTACAAATGGTTATAGAATCTTTTTCGATCCATTTTTTTTTAAAAAAAAAAACTTGGCCAAAGTTTCAAAGCAAATATCTAAATTCGTCAATTTGAGTCTTAATCGGTTTCTTCAACTGCTTTCCTCTTGAGTTAGGCAAGAGTATCTTAGAGTTCAACCAATGGTCTATCACCGTTCAAAAAAACAGTTTATGCCCAAATTTGGTCAATTGAACTGCAAAGGTAAGCCATTATCAACAGAATTTAAAACTTATGAACCGAACAAGCTACTAAAAAGAAATAAGAGATAAGAACCCTGCACGTATAATACTATAAATGCTTCAGACACTAACTGACAATCTGATCCCGCTTTTTCTGCCCTGAACCGTCCGTTTGTTTCTCAGCTATAGCAAACAAGGACCATAGGATCGAAAATTCTGCTCATCGATGACACATAAAAGATCTCCACATGGATTAACAGTGAACACTATGGATAACTGAGTATATAAACTCACAATAACAAACCAATGAACCAGATGTTTATCAGGTAAAAATCAAGATTTTTCATATCAGTGGCATGTAGTGTACGAATTACTAATGGCATCCCTGACAATAACACTAAAACAATAGATGAACTGGATACAATGCCAATGAATCCAATGTCCATAAAGGAACTAAGGAAAACAAGAGAAGAAAATTGTACCCAAGATATCGTAACAACTTCAAGCCCAAGCGAGTGATTAAATACGTCTCCGAAGCAGCATGGCAAACTTCCTCGCCCAACGTAGATCGGCGACTACTGCCGCTGGAGGCAGACGACAAGGAGTTGTCACTAGCGGTACGACGGCGTCGTTTCTGGTGAAAGTTTCCATTATTACCCTTCGAATTACTGGAATTAGAAGAACAACTGGAAGAGCGCGAGAGAAGGGGCTTAATGGGTGCAACACCGTCTTCATCAAACCGCGAAGAAACAAGGAGACTCGCAGATGGATCATCATCATCATCGGTGGGCTTAATTAACAGACTAGCAGCAGAAGCAGACGAAGGATACAAAGGTCGATTCGTGATGGGCAGGATCTGAGATGGCATTTTCTTCACTTAATCCGTCCAAAACTATAAGAGATGAGGAAAATTAGCAGCAAATCTGAGCTGCGTGTGTTGGGGATTTCGGGATTCAAACAAAAAACATTATATTTCTTCTAGTGTGAGTGGAAGAAGGGTCAAAAACAGAGAAAAGAGGAAAACCAATCAAGCTCAACGGCCAAAAGAAAAGGATGGAAACGGTATTGAAATTGAAAAACCTGGAAGAAGGAAGAAGAGGATCTTAAAGGGGAAAGAGAACGAGAAAAACATGCCCGCTTGCTTGTTTGCCTTCGTGTTTTGAAAGATCAAAGATGAAAAGGCTTTTCTTGTGAATGGTAGGCGAGGGACCATTGGGATTTTGCCAACTGCGATGTTCCAATTGGGTTTTGCGCGGACTTGTTGGAACCGGATGTATAGTGGGCCCTTTTCTCTTTTTCCTCGCCTTTTTTTTATTTATTACTCCCTCCGGTCCTAATTATAAGGCATAGTTAACTTTTTTGGAGAAATTAAGGAAGCTAATTAAATTAACTTAGAGTATTTTTATTTTTCTTTTTTTCTTCAAAGTAATTAGTTTAACTCATATACTAATATATAATTTAAAGATATACAACATATAAAATGATTAAGTAACTTATTTAGCTTCCTTAATCTCTCCAAACAAAGTCAACTATGCCTTATAATTAGGATCGGAGGTAGGAATTTTTTTTATTAACATTGTACGAAACAAATGGAAATAATGCCAGATAATAAATAAATGTGAGGATATGGGTACTACTTACGTAATTTTTTATTGAAGGACACATGGACAAAACATACTAGACCTTGCGACTTTCGTAAGTCAGTTCGAGATAATAAATGTGATCTGCAGTGCTCATGTGCATAAATAAATACGATAAGACTTCGAGCAAAACAAAACAAAAGATAAGAATTATTAGAAAATTGTAACCAGCTTTCAACTAACAGACTTAATATCCTTCAAAATTCAAATCATCAAATTGTAATAAAATTTCCTAGCTACTATTAATTTTAAAGGTGAAAGTAAAATTTTGCCCCTTGTTATTAATGACAAGTTTAGAGTACCCATTTATTGTTAATTGTATGCCGCATTTAAGATTTATACTGTTATTTCATTGAGTGCTTGGGAGAGTATGAATGTTTACTATAAAGATTGTGCTATATTTTTGCATGTTTAAATGAAGCTTTATGTATTTATAATCCCTTTATGTGATTTTTTATTTTTTTTTAACAATGATAGGCACTAACACTGGTATAAAAAAATGAGCTTTAAAACCGTCTCATTTATATTGGATTATAAAGGGTCAAATCTAAAAACTATGACCAGTAACAGTTTTGTAAATATTAAGAACTTTTTAGACCAGTTCCTTTAATAACCGGTCTAAAAATTATAACCAGCGGTAGTTTTGTAAATATAAAAAACTTTTAAGATCCGATGTTTAAAAGTCAAATCTAAAAAGTTTCTTTTTAAGACCGGAAATCTAAAAAGTTCAAACAATTTATCTAAAAAGTATGACTGATGACAATTTTATAAATATAAAGAATTTTTAAGACTGAATTTTTAAAGAATATTTAATAAGTCTAGTGTAAGAAGTCCAAAAGATGAATCATCTCTTTTACCGTGTTGAAAATTGGATTTCGTTTGTAAAGCTCTCTTCCATGCCGGATACAATCAAAGGTGCTTGGCCCAAAAAGAAAGACCAACGCCTTATCGAGATTATATTCGCCTCCATGGTGAAGGCTCTTGGCAATTGGCATTCTGTCTATAAAGCTTTTGTTACTCATTCATTGATTCATTCCTTATGTTTGACTTTGAATTTCTCTTTTGATTCATTTTTTCCTTCTTTCTTTTGATTCCCTTTGTGTATAGTACTGCTCATTTTGGGGACAATCCTGGACATAATCATCGGCCAACTCGTGGAAGTGAAGGTGTTGTTTCAGATGACCGACCTCAAGGAGCAATTGTATCACCCCCACCGGATGAACTCATTTAAGCAACTTCTTAATCCAATTTGACTTGCTGTTTTGCTACAGATCCTTGTTTTTGCTGCGTTTGACCTGCTATATAAAGATGGTGCTGCATCTCATTTTATAAGAGCGAGGTTGTTCTAATCTTGGACAAGAAAGGAGTTATTTCATCCTCAAAAGGGGTTTGGGTTCAAGAATATGGGAACCCGTTTGCTTCGTCTCAGAGAATGAATTTCGTATAGTTTCATTCCTCTGTATTTATTAATCAACAATTGATATTTTTTCCCTTATATTCCCCCATAATAATCACTTTGTTCATTTTATTTTATTCGATGCACCATCCAAACTGTTAAAATTGTCCCTTGTGTATTTCAGGCTCTCGCGCAGCAGTATAGCTCTGAGTTGCTTCAATCAAAGCTGGA
Source organism: Acacia crassicarpa (assembly GCA_034222035.1). Taxonomy (NCBI): domain Eukaryota; kingdom Viridiplantae; phylum Streptophyta; class Magnoliopsida; order Fabales; family Fabaceae; genus Acacia; species Acacia crassicarpa. Next base: position 38,570,538 of record JAWXYG010000009.1, on the reverse strand, counting down.
GAAGATATTGTACTTATTAACACGGCTGGCTTTCTGGAATCAATGCCTCTTGGTTCGGTGCCAGAACCCACAAAAGCCACATGCTCTCTACTCAAGGGATCAATGGATTCTCCTAGTAGAAATTACAGAGGTACCAATCAAACTAGAACCCTAAGTTTCTCTCGAAGACAACCATGAACCCCTTTCTATTGCATCAATTTCGGAAGCATCAAGGTGGTTCACATGGGGGTTGTGGTTTTGCTGGAGAGGGGGATTTTTTTCCCCAAACTTACTTTTAAACCAGATATTTAAAAAGTTTGGTCTCTAAAGTTTTACTTTAAGACATCATATTTTAAAAGTTCAGTCTTAAAAGTCCAACTTTTAAGACCTCATATTTTAACAATCCGGTCCGAAAAATATTTTTTGAAGACCGATCGCGCATTCAGTTTTAAAAGTAATAGATTTTTAAGACGATCTGTATCGAGATCAATTCCAAATCTGGCCTTAGAGGGTGATTTTCGTCATGCCGTAAAAGCTTTTGTTTTTTTGGGTATTAGTAATGTCTTGAAGTACAAAGGGCGGGATTCAACCCACAACCTTCCCCAATTATGGGAAGTAGGCATACCACTAAGCTACTAGGCTTGTGGTCCCTTTTAAGCGATTTTGAAACATATCGTCAATATAATTTTCTAACGTTGTTAATGTTACTCATGTGGTTGCTAATAACAACTTTATTCTGCATAGTGACAGAAAAGATGACAAGTACATTTAGAAAGCATATATTATATGTCTTGCACATACGGAACAATTTTTAAATGGAGGAAAATATGAGTTAAAATATGTGGGGGTAGCGTTATAACAAAAACTATAAGGAAAGATACTACGTATAAGGAGTTGAGAACAATTGTAGCATCAATTGTTAGAAAATAAATAAATAACAGAATTTTCATGAAATTCACGCTGACATTTGATGCAACAACCTTTACAAACCTTGTATATAATGTAGGAGTAACATATTTTATTAAATTCAATGGAGAAAATGGTCATGTGTATGTAAGAGATAATGTAGATGACAACATACAACCACTAAGAGAGGAGCAGCATGTGTAAGTTGTATTTGCCTTTTGAACTAATAGTTTTTGTAGTCACTTCTTGATGTGTAATTTGCCATTAGTTATTCTAAATTTATCATGGGTTGCTCTAAACTTGTCTTTACTAACAAGGGGGCCAAATTTATAATTTTGTTTGAAATTAAAAATACCACAGTCCCTTAGAATTTCACTGCAATTTGATGATTTTGAGAGACTAAGTTACTATTAAGTTTGCTAATTAAGACTTGATTGCATTTTCCCCTAATATTAATACCATAGTTCATTTTAAATTGTATATAAATTAAACATAAACTTTTTCCGAGAAAAAAGGTTTGAAATTTTTAATTTAAATATTTTTCCAACTTTTAAATATCAAATAAGTAATTTCTTTTAGCACCTTAAAGAATCCCGGGTTGGTTTTCCACAATCATTCATTTGCTTTCATGGTGACCGGGATTTATATTTGTAATTTTAACTCAGCTGTTGCCAGGTTTATAAACTCCTTCCACGTGTTGCCCCCAATCTGAGGCCTCATGCCAACATTGCAACATATGAACAGGCTTGCCCCTTCACTAAGCTTGACGGTTGTTTGCTTACCCGCATTGTAGCGTATAATCACCACTTTCCACTTAGTGGCCACGCCAACCGTCTTTAGTTTTCGTGCGCATTTAATGCTCATATCATTTTGTATCAGTCATCATTGCACTTTTTAGGGTTTTAAACCTAATTCAGTGTATATTGACTTTGCCAACCCTGATTCTTCAAATCCGCAACGTCTATGTATTCCCGCCTTCTCCTTCTTCTCAACACTTTATGCTCAAAAGTTTCTTGGCCTTCTCAGAGAACATTTCTCTCCACCAAAACGCTCCCTCCTTGCAAAAGCTTTCTTAGCCTTTCTCAAACCTTTCTTCAGTCAGGTACTTTAACGGGTCCTTTTGCTTGTTTTATTTCCATTTTACTTTGTCTATCATCCCCTTCGTTATTCAACCGCATTTGTCAGAAAAACACTTTTCTAGTTTTTTGGGTTTTCTGGGTGGGCATTTTGAACTTTTGGGCTTTATTAAACATCACTCTTTTAATTTCTGGCATCACCCCCCTTTTTGTCCCTTTTATCGAAAAGTGTTAGTGTTGAATGACGATGATGACCAAATAGTAATTCTTCTCTGAACGAGAGATGTTGAGAGAAACATTGAGATACAGATATCTGGACTGAGTCATTCCAATACTTTCTAAATTCTTCATTATTTCTCATAAGGTCTTCATGGTTGAATACCCTGATGTGCCCTTAGATATGTATGGTAGACCAATCCCCGAAGAAGATAGAGAAGTGCTTAGGACACTCTTTGGACCCAAAAAATGTTGGTTCAGGTGTGTACCGCATACTGAGGAAGAGAAAAAAGATGCATTGCTTGGTAAACCTAGGAGAAGTGGGAGTAGGAAAAATGTTCGAACTGCACCGCCTAAAATCCACACAAACATTATCGCCTCAAGATCTCCTTCTTGTCCATCCTTAGATCCAAACTTAGGTCAAAGTACCCCTATCCTGGCTTCTCAAGCTCGAGGCCCAAACCCTTGCGATGAGTGCTGCTACAAAAGCATTGATCTTGTTAAGCTTGGTCATGAGAGGGAGGCGGACTTGGTTTTGGCCACCTGCCGGTGTAATCTTATTTCTCAAGCCACCCCCGGCTTCTATCAATTTAAATCAACCTGACCTGACGTTTTTTGATTTTCGCCGAGATAGCTCTGTTGTATCAGGTATACTCCTGGTTTCTGACTTTTACCCTTTTTCTTTATTATAGGTATAGATGGCTTCATCTTTACACCATACTAATGAATCTGTAACGGGAGATTCGAGTTCTTCCAGTTCTTCACCAATTCAAAACAATCTGAGCCTGGTATTTATCCATGTCGTCTTACGTATTAAGAGTAAAATGACTATGAAGGACATCAACAACCTTGGCCTTTCTGATGGGGAGGGGGACACCATACATTTTCCCCTAAGAGATGAATCGGTCGCCTCCGGCCGATCGAGGGACAGCAACCCCCATTTATTTTTCTTTTACCCAGATATCATTACCCGGCTTGGGCTGCGGTTTCCCTTCACCGACTTCCAAATTTGCCTTCTCAACCACCTACATCTTACTCCCACACAACTTCATCCTAATGGCTGGCCCTTTGCCATTGCCTTTGACAACTTCTACCAAGAGCAAGACATAGCTTGCACTATTCCAATTTTCTGTTATTTCTTTTCCCCATTTGAATTGCACTCCCCCAAAGGAAAACCTTTACGATTTAGCTGGACCTCACTCCGCAGTGTCTGTGATTGTAAACTTTTCAAACCTTTCACTGACTCATATAAAGGCTTGAAACCCATCTTCTTTAAGGTGGTTGTCGAGCTCGGGCAATAGCCATGGTTCCTTAGCACTCTCAAAACCAGGGAGGTTGAAGAGAAATTCCCCCTGTACTGGTCTAAAGGTCATCATGGTCTGTCCCCTTCCACCTATAATCCCTCATTAAACAGCCTTACTGATGCCGAGGAGGAAGCAATAAGCCTTCTAAAAATTATCAATGATGAAAGCGGACTTGTGGACTCAGCCGACTATATTTAGGCATCTCAACTTAAAAGACGATCCACAGCGAGTACGGACATAGTTTTTCTCTGAATTGCATTGCATGTTTCTTAGATGCTGTCAATTAAGTAACTGATCAATTTTCTGTCTTGCAGATCATAAAATGGGGAAAAGGCCCCCTTATCTGGACATGACTCTCCTCAATGCTAAGACCATGGGTGCAAAAATAGGCGAGAAGCGCCCCATTCCCGAGCCCGTCCCAGACAAACCAGCTAAGAAAGCCAAGGTTACCAAGAAGGCTGCGCCTTCAAAAACAAAGGGTGCCTCTATCTCGGTTGCACAAGTGACCATCTGATCGAACCATATTTTTATATGATTTTTCATGATTAAATTGGGACTCTTAATGCATTTTGTTATAGTTATTGAGCTTAAAATACCTTTCTTGTGATAAATTGAGATTAAGAGTAAATATATTAAATTAGGACTAAAAAGGGTAAAATTGTAATTACTCTTAATCATTGATTTTTATGAGAATATTTGATATTAGATTAATTATTTTTATTGTAGATGCTTGAAAAGATTAGATCAAATTTGAAAATAAAAGTTTGAACTCAAATTACAAAAGTTTCAATTTAGTCCCTCACTGAGAACTTTTAAACTTTGCAAATTGGTCCCTAGTCAAAACTTTGCTTTTTGACCAGGAGCCAATTAATTAGGTTCAGCTAAGAGCTTTGGAGACCTGAGAGACCTGATGGAGGTGACCCGAACATGGATTAATTGATATTGAGGAAACTAGCGCCACGAACTCGTACCCCTTCCTACCTTCCATACCTTTAGACCTTCTTCTTCTTTCCTCTTGCCGGCGGCACAACCACCTCCTTCCGTCGCCAGTGAGCAACCAACCTCCCTCCACCATCATCATCTTCCACCACCGTACCTCACCGTCAGCTGCCACCACCTAGAACAGAGAGGGAGACGAGGAATGATGCATCACCTTCATCCTCCTCGCCGGCGGTTTCCTCCTACTTTATAGTCGCCGGCGAGTGACCATCTCTCCATTGTTGACCTCCAGTCCGTCATCACCGTCATTTTCCATCCTCAGTCCGCCACCATTTTTGCAGTCCTTCACCATTGTTAACTCCCTCTGATTTCCATTTCTCATCATTAGCCCATCTGTTCCCTATCGCCACCACAACACCATTCTCACTTACCTTCATTCCTTCAATTCCTTCACAAGGAAATCGATAGACCCATAATCTTTTTACTCAAATCTGGCAATGCATTCATGCTCTATGGATTTTGGGTATTTTGAAGAGTTTGAGAAAGTTGTGGGTGCAGTTAAGACCATGAGGGGCTGATTCTTTGCTTCTTGGTGATGAGGATGTGTTCTTGAGCTCAACAAACTACATTGGGGAGTTTTTCTAGCTTATTGTTATGCTTATGCTATATATTTGATTTCCTACATTTTAGGTATATCGTTTTGCAGCTGAGACTTGGGGTACTGTTATGTCTCCATGTGCAATAAATATTTGCATTTGAAATTGGATTTTGTAATGTGAAGATTATATGTGTTTGAATTTCTTTGTGGTTACAATTAGATTATATTGATTAGTGTGATATTGTCTAGTTAATGTGATTTATTTGAGTCCTTGAGGGGTTGGTTAGCACTCAAATTTGAGAAGGCTCATGTTCATTAATCCAATTTTAATTGCACATTAAGGGTTTTAAACAATATCTTAAGAGGTAGTAGTTAGCTATGGTTGTAAGAGCTACTATTAATTGGAAATATTGGACTCAAGTGGTATCTTGAGGTTTTTCATTAAGACTTAATGAAGTTTTAACTCCCATACTTTTTGAGTGAGGATAGCTGATGCTACCAAAATTTAACTAAGCACCGCAAGTGTACGGGTCATGAAAATAGTAAGTGGCAAATCAAGTTCATCCCACAGAAACTCAATCAAACTGATAATTAGGTGTTAAATTTCCTTTTTTCATTTAAGTTGAGCAAATAAGAATTGTTTTCAATAATAGTAAAACAAAAGAATTTAACAAAAACAAGCACTTTCAAAAAGAGAGAATTCAAATATCAAGGAGGACAACCTAGAGATACTAATCCCTTGTTTGTTTCTTAGATTTTATTCCCACTACATTAGTTCTAACTTAATTTTATCAGTTAATCTAGAGTATTAGTGTTTATAAGTGCCTGTCGGTCCACTTATACACCTACCTCAAATAATTATGCAATGTCTCACACAATTAATTAAGATGCAATTTAAATCGGGCTCACTCTAATTTGATTATGCGGAGCTTTTAGGTATATGTCTATCCTAGACGCAAATTAGATTAAAACCTAATTCCACATTAAATTTAAACCTAATTCTACATTATTTAATCCCAAGGTTAATTTAGGATTCCCTTCGTCAAGTTCAATCCTAAATCCCCAAAACATGCTCAACGGTGGTCAATCACTAAGCAATAAATAATAAAAACAGGATTAAATAAACTGATTAAAATTAAGCAAAACCAATGTGTGGGAATAATTTCTAAGTCTCAAACAAATTCATAGCACTCTAGGTTGTAAAGAAAATTAGTCACACATATCTATAAGAAAATCCATAACAAACTTAAGAAATTCAGATTCAAGCATAAAGAGAAGAAGAAGAAGAAGAAATCCCAGAACAACTCTGCTTCTTGAATTGATATCACGCTCTGCTTCTTTCCGTCTCCAGCAAAATCTCACACTCCAAAATTCCACTATGCCGTGCGTCTTCGTTCTGATGCGTGCTCCCCCCTTTTTGGCGTCTCAGATTGCTGCCTTTTTAATAGATGCAAGTTAGGGCTACTTTTTTCCATTTACTTCGTGGGCCCCCGTCAATTCAAATATTCAATGAAATCAATCTCCTTCAATTTCATTGTTGTGGTCCCACGTGCAGACATGCTTTGTAGCCTCTCCTTGATTTTCAATTAATTCAAAACAATTGATCTTGCTGTGCTCTCCAATCCTGACGCCAATGAAAAGGAAAAGGTAATTATATGGTAATAATGATAATAAAACTGAATTTATTCAAAACCTCTCATTATTATGATTTATTTCCTAAACTCAAAAACTTGTAATTTAAATTGAAATCCCCTAAATAATGCATTCAAATTGATATCTCTTAAAATCTCAATCAAATCTCTTTAATTTAGCATTGATGATTTCCTAAATATATCAAAATATATCACAAATCAATTAAAAATAGGAAGTCATCAATAGCCACATTCTTCATTTCCAAGAGCATCCATTCATTATAAAATTCATACTCCATTCCATTTATTAAAGAAAATACCAAAAACAATAGTTAGGATTTAATTAAATTGCATTCTTATTTTAGTTTATTAATTTGAAAATCCCAAACTTTTTTCCCCTTGTTTTAATTGCATCTTCATGGCATTTAGATTACTTAGGATTCAATAAAAGCCTCCTCAAGAAGAAAGACCGATCCTAGGTTTACCTATACGCAATCTTTGGTAATTTTTTATTGTGGACCCTAAAGCTAATGACAAAAAGGCCCTCATCACCATCCCAGCCTCTACCCCCTCAAACCCGGTTACCCCAGCGTCTGAACTGCAAGTTGTTCTTGATTCTCCTCCTGATTGCAAGTTATTGCAAACCCTCCCTTTGTCCAACTACCTCGATCCCATATTTGGGAAAAAGGGATTTCAAAGGAACTTCATCTAGCTCTTCGTCCTCCCACACATTTCTTTGATAGACGACCACTATCTGACACTGAGGTCAAAGAGCTTCGGGACATCGAGAACCTAGGCTTGAAGGCCGTTGGATTAAGCCAAACCGTGGCATACTTTAAGGATAGACATGCCAAATATCTGGCGGAGCTAAAGAGTGCCAGGGCGAAGACAGATAAAGCTAACGAGATGACGACCCAGGCTCTTCAAGAATTGCAGGCGGCAATGGAGCGAGACAGACTACACGATGAGGTGCAGGTGGTCAAGACTGAATAAGATAAATACATAATATATTAATATCTTAACATATCTAGAAGATATGTAAGAGGAATACATTTCAATAAAACTTTCGGTGATAATGTATTATTCATAGTTTGATGGCTAAAAGATATATATACTAAAAAATACATTGGAAGTGATGTTGTCACAAGGGGAGTAAAACTGATTATCAAGGGGAGTAAATACGAAATTATTAGCAGAGGAGTAGAGACCATGTTGTACTTTTTTCCTCAACCAAGGTTTTGTTTCATAAGGTTTTAATTTCATCATAAGGTTTTTAATGAGGCAACTTCAGTTTGTATTGTGTACTTCTTTTTCTTCATTATATTTTTGTCCCACTCAGTTTTTCCTAGTAAGGTTTTAATGAGGCACAATATTTGTTTATGGACATGAAAGGGGGAATGTTATAAAATTACTAAATGATGTGGATGTCCATAAACTCTCAGCTTTTGCCCTTTTATATACTACTTCATAATTTCTCTAATAAATAGTCTTTAAGAGTTTATATTCCTATAACTCAAAAGTTACATATTGTACACTTATGAGAATTCATTTTGTATTCATTCTATGAAACTCTTAGTTGGGGTTGGAGGCCTATAGGAAGAGGCTTTGTGATAAATATTGTAAGTATCCAAATGAATAAGGTATTGCTCATTGTTTCTCTCTCATTTCCTCTTGTCTCTCTTCATCTTACTCACCTCAATCTCTTACGTTTTCCTTATTTTTATAACAAAGAAGAAGTAATATTATTTATGACTATAATTGGTATGATTTTTTTATAAATTATAAATTTTATATCGATATATTAAAATAAAATTATTTATTACTCATATAATTCGGGATCATGTAATCACGTTCTACGTACTTATTATTTTATCATTTTATCAAGAAAGCTGAATTCCTTTTTAAATAGAAAATAGGTACATTATTCCCATGAAAAAAAAAATCAGATAATGTACGGTGCTACTGAGTTATTATCATCCTTTTATTATCCCTTCTCTAAAGATTTTATAGTGTAGTGACATGAAGTTAATTAATGTTTGACAATAAAATTCCACTAGCTACTTCAAATAATAACCTACAAGTATTTTAATAAGGTTTAACAACTTTCTTAGCTCGGAAGAGACATGCTGGAAGTAACTTTTAAATAGAATCATATGAGTATATCATAAACTTTGTCCTTCTTATATGAAATAGATGATAATTAAATGTAATTAGAATATAAAAAAAGACGTTTCTTAGCTATAGGTTTACCACTCTTGTCGCTATTATATACTAGTAAAATTAATGTTAGTTTGTGGCAGCTATTCACAGTCTATCTTATGATCATGTTAGACTGAATATAGCTAACTTGTGTTTCCAAGTCGAAGCATTTTATACAAGAGAAACAACAAATATCTAGTTTAGTCATATTCGACACGGTCTCTAACAATTACTATTCTAAAACCCCCTCAATAGATAGGAAGCGGCACTCCTTGGTATTAAATGAACCCTTCTTCCAAGGATATAGAGTGACAGAACTGGCAGAAAATAAAATAACTCACCAACAAGAGATCACTGGGGCTTGTTATCCTCTTCTTCAAATGGTGTTATGATTAGGGTATTTACAAACAATGAATTGATGCTTTGAAGTGATGTATCTTGAAACACTATATGCCTCTTCAATTAAAAGTCATAACCATCTGTTAAATCCGTGAATCATATTAATTTATGAACCAATACAAATTCTTTAATTTATAATGACATGACTTCTCAAAACACATTTCTTCATTTTTAAACATTTAATAATATTGGACCAACTCTTTCTTTGACACACCTTTATATAATATTTACAACAATTACCCACATGTATCAAAGAAAACACACCATTACACGGATAAAACAATTGTATCTTATGGTCTTTAGAATTATGATCTAGACCTAGATCAATTACACTTGATAGACATAGATGGCTAGGGGTTGTTTGTTGTATCCTTTTCTTACTCAAACTGTGACTAGGGATTGTCTGTATTGTATCCTTTGGTTTCTCAAACTGTCAAAGGTTCCAGACTATCATTTTGTTTGGTTAGTTGTTGAAGGTGCATCTCAATTTAGGGCTGCTCTAAAATGAGCGAGCTTGCCGCGGATTGTCAACTTGATGGGTTGGGCCGAAAGTACCACCATCAAAATGGGTTCGGATTTAGCTAACCTAACCTGTAACTAGTGAGTTGCAGATTAGCCTGCTAATCCTTTTTTCATTTTTCATATCTTTTTAAAAAAACAATATAATGAAATATCTTTTTTTTTATCCTTTCACAAAACTAAACCATAACAATATATTACAACTTCCGGTCCTAACTATAGGAACACTTTTGTAGTGTAAATTACACTACAAAAGTGTTCCTATAATTAGAACCGGAGAGAGTAATAAACATGAAGTGATAATAAAATATCAAAGTCAAATATAATATATAAATTCACTAATTGTTTTTTCCCCCTAATTTAGATTGCTACATACTTTGAAGATGCTCCCCAGACCCAACATGTATTTTTACTTATAATCAATATATCATCCAAATAGACTAATGTATAATGAACTCACTAATCTTATATGTACCCATGGCAATCATATGTTCTCTCCAAATCTAAACTTTGAGTTCCAAGTCAGTCACATTTTAATTTGGTTTTAGAATTTTCAGAAATTAAAAAAAAAAAAAAAAAAGAGAGCTAGACCACGGGTTGGCGGGTTGGGCCCACGAGCTCCACCCGTATTACTGACTCTACTTCTAATATTTGTAGTTCTTATATTAATTTTATGGTAAGTTGGTATGTTGGGTGTGTCTATGATTATGTACTAATCTTTTTTTACATAATGAAATTGACTAGTTCATAAAAAAACACCTTTCATCAATAAATATAGGCTCAAGCCCCTCTGCCAAACTTGCAAATGCATTTTTTGTATGTTTCCCAAGCCTTTCTTGGGCCATGAAGCCCAATAATATTTATGACAAGTCCAGTTCAATTGGGTTCTGTACAAGTGGAGAAGAAGTCGGCCTTCCACCTTTATTCTTTTTTGGGTAACGAGTTGACTGTACAGTACTCATGTCAGCCTTCCAGCTTTATGTATGGGCCAGTTTCGCCCCGTTATTGTTTACATGGGCTTTTTGGGCTAAACTTTACACGAACTTCCATTGAACTTGGGCTTCATAAAACATTAATTAGCGACTTTTTATCCAAACAAAAAAAAAGGACTTAATTAGCAACTCTATGCTAAAAAAAAAAAATAGCAACTTTATGCTAAAAAACTTCCTTATTTATTTATTTTTAATTATTAAAGGTAAAATACTTACGCTTGTAACTATATTCTAAACATGTAATATAAGCTGTGGATAATTGATTTTTCATCTAAGATAAATATGAGAGGAAAGTTGCCTCATAAAACATAAATATAATTTTTAAAAAAAGTGCCCCAAACTTCAAATCTCTTTTGGTAAGTGGAGCAGTGTGTCACACTGTTGTCGTTTTTAGCCTAAACCACAGTCTTCTCTCTCTCTCTCTAAAAGAGTGATCTGTGGTATAATAAAGAATACATGTTCCCTTCTGTATGATTGTGTATAAATATGAAACGTAAATTTAGTTTATATTACTAAAATAAATTGTTTTCTTAAAAATCTTTAGAGAAAATCTACCTTAGGGCCCATTTTAGCAAAAAAAAAAAAAAAAGTAAAAAAAGGTTCAAAAAAAGTTACATGTCAAAAAAGGTCTCAGGACTTTTTCTAGTATTATTTCATAATCGTTAGCAACTAAATCAGTCTCATTAACAACTAAATTAGTACTCGTTAACAACTAAATCAATAGCATTAACAACAATATCCTAACAACTAAATTAGTTATATTAACAACTAAATTAGTACCCGTTAACAACTATATCAGTAGGCGTTAACAACTAACGTTTTATGAAATAATATCAGAAAAGGTCCTAGGGCTTTTTTGACATGTAACTTTTTCTTGAGCCTTTTTTAACATTTTTTTTTTACTAATATGGGCTTTGAAATGGATTTTCCCAAATCCTTAAGCAACCCATAAGTAAATGAAAGGCCATTGAGGTGTTGTCTTGCCCAAAACAAGCCTAGATGTCTTTGTCCCTAAAAAAGTTGGTGGCTTTAAACCCACTTTCATTTAAAATACAAATTGTAGGCAATATGGAATTGCTTTACACAAGGTTAATTACATACTTAATTAAAAGGAGGTTAAGATCACAATCTAATTAAAGGGGTCAATTTGAAAAGGGACAAAGGGTCAAACTTTGAAACCTATCTATCATTGTCTCTAACATGAACTTGCTATATGTGTTGATATGTGTGTGTGAGAGAGAGAGAGAGAGTACATATTTACATAGATTGGTCAAATTGAACAAACGTCACCAACATATTGCTATGAGCATATCCCTAATTATACTTTGGAAGATGCTGACAGCTTATTAAGATCGATCTTTTTGCTATGAGCATATATGCACACACACACTCGAAATATTTATGAATGAAAACAGTATTTAGAGTAAAGAATGAGAAGGTGATACAAGGAATACAATGAATTGTACAATTCTATTCATTCCAATAAAAAGTTTATACACATGAAAAATAGCCTTTTTCTAATAAATACAAAGTATTGTATTATATTAAAATAAATGAAATAATCAATATCGAAAGTCATATCAAGTTAAATCCTAAACATAATTACAAATAACATTAGTTAAGGGGTTGACAAAGACTATTAAAAAAAGAAACCATGCATGAAGGGAATCCTAAGTTTTCCCCCTTTTTATGATAAAAGAAGTTATGTGAATCATATTGGATCTTAGGAGCTCACTATGAGTCATGCCTTAAGGCTAAAACACGTTTACAAAAGCAATTATTAGAGTTGTCAAAACAGGTTACCCGAGCTCGGTTAGGGCCCAAAAACCCACAGGGCCAAAAAGTTTGTATGTTAAACAGCCTACATGGGCCAAAAAATTATATAACCCTAAGAGTTAGGGTTAGCCCGCAGGTCAAAAATCATTTTAGAAAAGAATGTGTGTTGGTTTTATTAAAATACTTCTTTTAATTATTTGCATTAAAACTGAGAAAAGAGACCACTGAGGATAGCAGTGCAGTGGCACAGCTGGTGGTATTAAGATGCTTTATATCTCCCCTCAGGTTCTGTGTTCGAATCCCCCTCCCCTCGTCTTGTACCCAAAAAAAAAAAACTGAGAAAAGAGTATCTCCATTGATACATTTTTCCATGAGAACTACTCCTTAAAGAATTAAAAGTTATCAATAGAGTAGTTAAAAAAAATGATAAATATGATAGAGGACAAAATTAATTAACACAACAAAATCAAATTACAACTAGCTTTTATATTAAAAATAGAAGGAAGCATTATATATAGATTACTATTTGCATATATGATACAAATGCATTTAAATTAATTTATTAAAATTTTTATGTTGTTTTGATTCAAATATAGCTGTGAAGTTTTCCAAGAATAAAAGATCGAGACTGCTTTAGTGTGCACGCATCTATTTGTTTTCTATGTTTTAACTAATAATAATTAATTTATATACCTTGTTGTTGTTGTTGTTATTATTATTATTATTATTATGTATGCAGGATGTCATCTTTTATAAGTGACAAAGTTAAAATCAAAGAAGGAAGCATAGGTTATGTGTGTCAGTATGTATTTGTTTTTTTTTTTTTTTGGTTAAAAGAGGGATGCTATTGAATTAAAATAGAGATAAAGTCTGGGACTGACGCCCCATACAGTCTTTGGAAACTAAAGCCCTAAGATTAAAAGGACAGGAACAAGGACTTAGAAAGGTTGGGTTGGGTTTCTCTCATTATCACTTTCTTATTATTCCTCATCATCTCTAAATCCTATCTATCTAATCAATCACAATACTACTTTAACTATTCTCTCACCTCCCCAATCGATGGCCTAGATGAGCTAATGAGAAAAATGATGAGGAGAGAATCCTCTTCCTAGAAAGGCCTTCCTTCGTGAGGCAATCAAGCACTTGTGTCAGTATGTATTTATATTAGAAAGGAAGGAGAATTTTTGACCCTGTGGTTGGCCCTATCATAACCTAAGAGGAATGGAGGTTATTTTGGGCTAGGGCCAAAAATAACCCCACATGGGAGCTAAAAATAATAACCACCCCATTTTGATAGCTCTAGCAATTACAGATTATCTACCAACTGTGTCATCACAATAATAACAAGATTTGATCATACTTGCATCCCTTAATAACGTAAGATGTGAGTCACCTCTTTACTAATTGGACCAACGTTGGTTATTAAATGCTATTAAAGTATATTATAATTAGTTTCCTATTTTCTTGTCTTACTTACTTTGTAATTAGTTTCTTATTTTCAGAAATTAGTTAGAGATAACGGTTATCAATTTATTTATAAATAGCTTGTACTCACACATTATGAAGAAAATACAATCAAAATTTCTTCTGATTCTTGCTTTCTTAATATGGACTAATTACAATATGCTCTAATACCCCCCTCAAGTTGGAGAATGTATCTCGATACATTCTCCAACTTGAGGGGGCTATTAGAGCATATTGTAATTAGTCCATATTAAGAAAGCAAGAATAGAAAGAAATTCTGATTGTATTTCCTCTATTTATATTGTGTGAATATAAGTTATTTGTAAATAAATTGGTAACCGCTATCTCTAACTAATTCCTGAAAATAGGAAACTAATTACAAAGTAAGTAAGACAAGAAAATAGGAAACTAATTACAATATACTCTAATAAATGCAGGGGAGTAGTAGACATTCTTAGTTTTATTCAATAGATAAAAAGAGGAATATTGGAGAACATATAGTATGCAAATGGGTCTTAATTAAATGATTAACAAATAAATACTTCGGTTAGTGCTTAATTAATCGACACAGAGAGATCAATTACTTTTTGACCTACACGATTTAGACTTCAATGCACAAGTGTACATCATAAACAAAAAACATCTCTCTTTAGTACCACTAGCACTTTCAAGTGGTGCAAATCTACTACATTAATCATATTATGCTAGTTTTACCAAATTTATCATAACAATTTTAACCCAAACTTTTAATTAATGACGTACATAAAATTCGCACCACACTAAATAGTGACTTCTCATGGATTATATTTGTACGAAAATTAAGCTTCAAAGTTCATGAGAAAATTCAAGTGAAAAAAAAAAATTCGTGAGAAAATTAAAGTCCTTGGCAAGCTTAATAAAATGGAAAAAAAGAAATTTAATACATAAAGGCTAACAAACCATGATTTATCTTACAATCACTTTGAAAGATAATTTCTAGTTAAATAAATTAAAGAAGAAATAGTACATATGTACTCCCGATAGAATTTAACCTCTTCTCACTGCGTCATCAAATTATGATAATAATTTATATGAATTATATACAATTTACATTATAAATTTTATCCTATATTTAAAACTGGAGGGAATACCTACTATGCACTTATAATGATAGGACCTTAATTAAAAATTTATAATATGTTCATAATTGAATCTGCTTCTCACATCAGAGTATCAGACGCAAATGCCCAACGGGTCAAAGTTACTTTTGCTATGAAAAAGCAACATGACACTTTCTCACCGAAGGACATGTAAATGAAAAAGTTCGAGTACGTGAAAGTATAAAATAAGCCTAGTTAGCTCCTTTGTATCCAATATGTCATACTTTATCTTTATCTTTTTTTAAAAAGTAGTAGTAATAATAATAATAATAATAATAATAATAATAATAATAATAATAATAATAATAATAAAGTCATTATATTTTAATTGATAATTTTTTTGGGCAATAATTTAATTGATAATTAACGTTCGACATTGATCGAGAGAAATGGGATGAGATATCTTTACAAGTTCCAGTCAAAAAGATATGGGCGTTAAAAAAAAAGGTTTAATACAAGTACAAAGCAACCAGAAACACTCACCAATATCGAGCTCCAGAAATTAGCTTTTCTTCTAGAAATTTTAAGGGAGCAATAAGTAATCTCACCAACAAAAATAGCTGTACAATTCAATCATACTTGAGATAACATTGTTTATTGGAAGAATATGTTTCTTTATCGAAATATAAGTCGCACTATTCATAAGTGATTTATAGTGTAATTCATTTTTCAATCTTTGTATATATGATGTGCGAAAAAACATAAACAATACTAAAGAAAACAAACACATGCAAGAAGCGTAGTATATACTAACCTCGGGTTCGAATAAAAATACATATATAAAAAAGAGTTTGCTGTAGATATGTAAATTTCTTGAAGTAGGGTTTGTTTGAATTGAGGTTGGGACATTTTAATTGGAGTGTTTCAGAAGATAAAGATGACCCAAAAACTTAAAACTATTGTTTTCTATTGCCTTAAGTTTGTTCCCTATAAAACAGAAAGGATTCAAAGAACCAACTTTATAAAAACGTGCAAAATATGCAATTTCAGCCAACCTACAAGAAAAAAATTTATCATGCTAAGAAGGTAATGATCATTCATTAGCTTACATTCACGTTGATAGACATAAATTAATATATTTTACCTATAAAAATTTGCTGAAAAATCATCAATTTCAAAATTTATTGACAAAAAGTACATAAAGACATACTACTCTAGTCTTATTTATAAGTCCCATTTTGATCAAATTACACATACCAAGGAGAGGTAGTTAGCTCAATGATTATGAGGTGAATTTTCAACTTTACCCTTATTTATGATTGAGTACCTTCAACTCTTTATTCTCTCTCTATTTTCATTGGTACAATTAATATGGGCAAAATTGTCATAATCTCATTTATTTAGTTAAAGCTGACTTATAAATAGGACCGAATTTTTTTGGTTAAAAGGAACTTATAAATAAGACCAGAGTGGTAAATCCTTAAGAGAGTGTAACTCATTTTTAACAGGTACAACTCTTCTTCAATTGTGTCTAATAAATTTTTAACTTTGTGTAAATATATTCTGCTTTGCATATATTGCACACAGATGAAAGAAAAGTCACGCCTGGATGATATCATTGGGCAATAAATTTCACAATGTGAGACTTTTCAGCGATCTCTCTCTCTCTCTCTCTCTTTCAGTTTCTTACATATTTCTCATCACACATAAAGCTTTCTTCAGTTGCGGGGGAAAAAAAACTGAGGTTTCTCCGCGTATAGAGTTTTATGGAGAAGATCACAAACAAACATTTCGTAATGGATTTTGCAAAGATGATCTTTTGCTTCTACCTTTATGTGGAAGAAGAAGCAACGTATGGGGATTCCAGAACGATCTTTGATTAATTGATTGAGACGTATTCTTGAATTGATTTGTTTGTCTGTTTGCTTGCTTGCTCGGAAGAACGAATGAATCTAATGTATAGCTATAACAATAAAGCAATCCCACTTGGTGATTTAATTAACCACTTGATAATATATATGTATGGATATAATTTAATTTCCCAGAAAAAAAAGGTTTTTCTCATTTTCTTTTCTTGACTTTTCTTTAGCTTTGAAGTGAGAAACAGCTACATGATTGATCGCCTATATAGATATTTTATTTTATTTTTTTGCCTTTCTTTTCAACAAAATATTTGATTCATTATGCATGCCTTTTGGCTTTAATTTGGCAGATATGCAGCTTTTTTTAATTTCCCCCTCATATGTGGGGGACGCACTAATTGATAATCCTATAAATTAAGACTCCATCGTGGCCAGAAATTGAAGATATTATGTTACATAAAATGGGCATCTTCCCAACACCTCAATTTCTTTTTTATATTTTGTATTATTTTTGGTTGGTTGATTTAATCAGATGTATGTATGTACGTAGGAGATATAATGTGGATTTTGACTTTTAAGTTGGAGCAATGTACGTGGCTCAAGTTGAATGAGGCCGAAAAGGAAAAAATCCTGTAATTATCTATTAATTATCACAATTTGTTATCCATGAATTATCTATTATGATTTATTTGAATTGTGTGCTGGTATGAAAGTTAATTAGATTATACTGATAACGGCATTTAAGTAGATAGAATTTCATTTTCCTTCAACATAATTTTAGGTTTATTAGATTAAGAAATGAATCACATGAATCAATGTTTGCTTTTTGAGAATAAAAAGTGTGGATTATGACCAACAGGAATTGGTCTTATTAATAGATGAGATATTTTACGATTATAAGTAAGACATACATACATATATATATATATATATATATATATATATATATATATATATATATATATATATATATATATATATATATAGACATTTGAGTTTGTTATTTTGGATTAGTCAGAGTCCAATATAGCTTTGCATATTTGATGGTTTGTTATATAGAAGAAGAAACTACTTCCTCCATTCCTACATGTAAAAGATAGACAACTAATTTACAAATATTAAAGAAATAAGTTAAGTTAGTTATATGTAAAAGAATCTATATTAATAAGTTTTCCTAAGATATCCTTGTTAATCATTTGCATTGAAACTACCCTATTGATGAACCCCTCCTTTAACATGTTCTCAATAATCTGATAGTTTGGAAAATAATTATTATAAGTTCAAGAGATAAAATAAACTGATATTTTATATTTAAGATTAAAGTAAATCCTTCAATTAGCTCTTATATTTAAGATTGGAAAAGGAGTATTGATTAAGGGGTTTAGGATGGATGGTCCTAATTGTGATAATAATGGTTCTAAATGTATTGAGGCTTGGCGAGATCATAATATGCGCATTACTATGATAATAATTAATGGGCACACGTGAATAACTATATGATAATGCTTACATGATACATAGCGGTCTCATTTTGACAACCATAATTTATTTAGTAACATAAGTAACAGTTCTTTTGTAAGAACCATGGCAATTAAGAAAACTAAATAACGGTCTCATGTAGGCAACCATTATGTATTTAGTACATAAATAATTGTTCCCATATAAAAAACAATGAACTTTCATAATACATGACGGTTGTCATATAATAACTGTGATGTATGGTTGTGAAACTCTTCAAGTGAGAGTTTCTAAGTTAGTTGGACCAGAATGTATATAATAGAATATAACCTTCTACATCGAGTTTCTATTAAATATGGGATAGATAATTCCAGGCTCTGTGGGGAGAATCAATAGCAACTATTGACCTATATAAGTGATAATGTAACTTTATACCTATTAATTGTGTCTCATAATGTAACTTTATACCTATTAATTGTGTCTCTTCATAGGATTTAATCTGGAAAGCAATGGATGAGGGAAATACGTCCAAAATTTGTATTGGAAATGCCACAGGGGTATGTAAACCCTTCAACAAACTACTCAAGGGTTAACTTATATATGCATATTTGTGCTTTTTTCACCCAATCTTTGTTTTGTTGGCTTAAATGTTGATGAGACACAAGGTATAGGTGATGAACACTTACATTATGAGATATATAGTTCAATAGTGCGATTGATTCAAGCCACACAGCTTAGAAAATCTTGATTCATCCCATAATGTATGCCTACTCGATGTAGGAATTACTACTCTATTAGATAAAGTCTAGACCAAGTAGCTCAAAAACTCACATTGAAAAGTCTATGACTAATCAAAATGTTGGATTTTGGATTTTTTTAACTTGGTGCTACTTGCTTAATATAAAAATAGGAGAGGAACCTTCAATTAGAGCAATAATGAGTTTTTCGAAAAAAACATAACTTTACATAAGCAATTTAATATGCCACATTGAATGCTTTATCATGTCGTAACTTCACAAATACTACAATATTCACTTGTTCATGTATGACTCTTAGTATAATTGAACTAGTTTATTCATCACATCTCTATTGATCTTTTGAAAATGACTTCTAGAGATATGGATACTTTCAAAAAAGAAGATGTATTTGCTTAGGGATCTATATCTCCAGAAGTGACCTAAAAAAAGATCAATAGAATATGAACCTTTAGTCAAAACAATGTGTTGACAACTTCCTGTAAAAGGAAAGAAACCTTCGATTACAGTAATATTAAGGTTTCTAAAAGAACATAACTTTACAAAAGCAATTTAATGCATGGTTATTAAACCTGAACTAGACCGGCCAAGTTAGCCTAGAAACTGGCACCCCAGCCATGAAAATGGTCTTGGCAAGTCCCTAAACTAAAATTTTCATGTAACCAGAGGTGACCCGTCCTGACCCGAGCAACCTGGGGTGGGTTGAAAGGTTGACCCGATTCCTTTTTTTTTTTTTTTTTTTAATATAAAAAAATATTTTTGTGGGGTATATGGATATTAGTCAAAGTTAATGATAATGTTTGTGTTAATGACTATTAGTTTAATGATTAAAGGATTGTAGGTATAAATACTTTGGTATCATATATCTATTTTGATAATTTGTTAGGAACAATATTTATGATTATTGATTATAGTATCATTGGATGGTCGATTAATATTAAAGAAATTGTAAATAACATTGGATAAGTATATGGTTATTTTGTTAGTGATTCAAGGTATTTGGATAAGAATTTAAATTATTTTTTAATTTTTAATTCCACATCAATCTGGCCCTTGGTCAACTCCAAGCTGATCCATTGACTCTTGACCCATTGCCTCGATCAACTTGTTCAAAGGCCAGTCTAGGTTTGATAACCTTGATTTAATGTTACCTTGGATGCTTTATCACACCATGATTTCAAAAAGGCAGCCTAGCTAATTGGCCAGGTGGAACACTGCAAGAAACAAGAGAGGAATTGTTAAAAGTGAATGCAAGAAGGGTAAATAGATGAGTTTAAATAGAGGTCTAATGAGAATTACGAAGGGTTATGACTTATAATGGTCTAACAGATTACGCAAGGTTATAGGTCATGCTTATGAAGATCTAATAGATTACAAAAGATTATGAGTTATGACTTACAAAGGTCCAATGATGTTATGAAAGGTTATAAAAGTGTTAGATGACAGTTGGTTCTGAAAACCATTATGTTTTTTCTTAGCTAATATAAGAGGTTGGAGGACAAATCATCTATAAATATTGCATGATGATTGTTACGTAAGAACCGTCATATATCTCACTAAATAAATGTCAATTATTAACTACAACCTTTATTTTTGTGTTTTCGCGGATTCTGTCTTTCAATATATAACGGTATGGAGTAACTAATTGAAAAAAAGGGTATATTGAAAAAGAATTAAATATTTATTATTCTTAACTAATTTTAACTATTTACTTGATAAACATAAATTGATTATTTAAAACTTATATGGAGTAACATTCATCAGTGTGATAACTTTTAGTATTCCTTCTCTTTATCATCACTATGCATGTAGCTGTACAAGGATAGCTTTAAGCCAAGTTTGAAAAGTTTGAAAGTCAAAGTTCATCAGCTTAATTGAAAAGGCAATAAAATATTATTAATGAGAAGAACTATTACAAGATAAGGACAATTGCACAAAGATGATATAAACGGGCACGTACCATTTTCTTTGCCAATGACTCAACTAATTTCATGAAGAATATTTTTAAAATGCAATGTAAATTGAACCAAAATGACCCTAATATAATATAGAGAAAATTATTGAAAAATATCCCATTGCAAAATGTATTACTCAAAGGTACCTAAGGACCCATGTCCTTGAGTAAGTGCAATTTATCTGCAATGGATGCAACTTTTCTTGAAGATAGGTTGCATGGAATTAAAGAAAATTTGCACCCGTTGAAAACATGCTGCATATGAATCATTAAATAAATTTTGGAATGAGGAACTTTTCAACAATAAATTTTTCCTATAATATACAATCCCTACTGTGCTAAACGTAGGAGCTAGTAAAGAGTTTGCTTTGGTTTTAAATATAAGACTAACACGCTTCATGTTTCTCAAATTTATAAATTATTTTCCAAGTTATTCACCTATTGATTGAATATATTAATTAACATGTTTCGATAATGAGGAAATTGTTGAAATAAGGTACCTTTAGGAAAATCATCATACGTTTATTATAAATTAAATAATTAACTTAACTAATTTCCTTGACATATATCTAGCTCTAACCTTTAGAATTGGAGGGAGTATATAAAATTGGAAATGATGCGCACCTGTTTATACTTTAACCAGAGAAATATCCATCAATACTATATATGATGAATATAATGAAGTCATTATAGATAAGAACAAATCCAGAAAGAATCCCATGTTCTTAAGTTATTCAGCAGACAGATTGAATAGACTTTGATCAGTCTCTCTCTCACACACACACACCCATCTTCTAATGCTTGATCATAATAACATTGTAATATGACAGAAATATTGACGTCAAATCAAATAAAGAACAAGTGATCAAATCACTGAAGCATGCAAAAAATAAGATTGAGATATCATAGATATTTATACACAGCCTGCAAATCTTAAAAGTCAAAATAAGCATGATGATCAGTTCATTTTTAATATATATATATACACACACATATATGAACTGATCATCATTTCTAATTTAA
Source organism: Acacia crassicarpa (assembly GCA_034222035.1). Lineage (NCBI taxonomy): Eukaryota > Viridiplantae > Streptophyta > Magnoliopsida > Fabales > Fabaceae > Acacia > Acacia crassicarpa. Next base: position 38,548,409 of record JAWXYG010000009.1, on the reverse strand, counting down.
CTGAACACTGCACTTTAATGCTTTATATAGATCGACTTTCTATATCGCGTTACTTGTTTAATAAGTTGGAATATAATCAACCCTAGATTTTAATGCAGAAAAAGGTCATTACTATGTAAGTGCTTTCAACTATAAACAAGTACAGAAGGATTTAAAGTTCTTTATTTTTGAATATATACATATCTCACTTCTTTATTATATATGAAACGTATACGACACCATCGCATACTTAATCTCACGCTTGCCTCGTATTTATACTGATTTTCTTTTTTCCTAAGATAAGATGCGTTTTGTGTTACAACTCACAACCATATATGTGTAGACACACACACATGATCATTGTCACTCCCAATATGACAAAGTCATAATCATTATTAGTTGAGTCAAAGTGAAAAAAGGAGTAAAAAAAAAAAAAAGTTCAAAGAATAAAATAAAAAGGTGAAAGTTAGGCTTGCCACTTAAAGAAGAGTTTTAAGATTAATTGTGCAAGTGTAATATGGAAGTTGATGATTTGTCAATAAATTGTGACATTTGGTTTGTGTATTTTAATGCATAATTTCTTTCTGATTAGAAGAAGCACATAAGTGAATGTGACCTAACTTTGTGTACGTGTATGCTTAAAAGAATTAAAAGTACCAAAAGAGACAAATCAAGCCTACTAAAGGTTATAAATTCTTGGGAAAATTACATATAGGTCCCAAGGAACAGAGTTATTTATCTTTAGGTTCCTTGAAATGACAAAATTACTCAGAAGTCCCAAGGGACTTCTGAGTAATTATTTCAGAACGTAAAATTACTTTGTTGCCCATAGTGCATATTTTCACACAGAATCGATTAACAACAGAAAATGCATAAATTAACAACAGAAAATGCATGTATTAACAACAACTTTTGAAAACCCTGAATTTGTCTTCTTTCACTTCCAGAATCGATTAACAACAGAAAAAGCATAAATTAACAACAGAAAATGCATGTATTAACAACAACTTTTGAAAACCCTGAATTTTGTCGATTAACAACAGAAAAAGCATTAACAACAGAAAATGCATGTATTAACAACAACTTTATTTATTAACAAAATTCAGGGTTTTCAAAAGTTGTTGTTAATACATGCATTTTCTGTTGTTAATTTATACATTTTCTATTGTTAATAGCTTCTGTGTAAAAATATGTCCTATGGGCAGCAAAGTAATTGTACGCTCTGAAATAATTATTCAGGGACTTCTGAGTAATTTTGTCATTTCAAGGGACCTAAATGTAAATAACTCTGTTCCTTGGGACCTATGTGTAATCTTCCCTTTAATATTTTATAACATATAATTTTACCATTTGATTTGAAAAGTATATAATTTGAGAAAAGACAGAAAATGAATTAAAAATTACCTTTACGTTTCTTTGGTTTTATATGTGTGTGTGTGACTGTTGATATAAATTTATGGTTTGACTGACTTGTACTTCAGTAAAAGTTAAATTACCTTGTGAAAGTTAGAAATCTAAGCGGTATGATTTTTATTTTAAATTTGTTTATAAAATTCTTAATTTCTTCTCCAATGAAGACTTCAATTTTAAATTTTTCAGTCTAATTAAAATTATTCTGTGCATAATAACTTAAAAAAAAAAGTCACCTACATAATTCTAAAAATTCTGACAAATTAAATTATTAACACAGAAATCTCAAGACATTATTTATCTCCATCCACTAGAGAGATAAGCAGCTGGACCAAACATACTAGTAAAATAAAACATAAGCGCAATCTTAATAAAAATTCAACCATAATTATTGTTACGGACCGGCACAATAGGCCCAGGTTCGGACCTCAGCCCAACTACGCCTACAGCGGGATCTGCACTATATTAGGAAAGGATCCGTGATCCCACAGATTTAGGATCTCTTCAATGAGGATTCTCCCTCAGTCATAATCCCAACAAGTCAGCCCATGATCAATCAGGGATACCACCCATCAATATGAAGATACACGCACCAGACTCCTCTATAAATAGAAGGAAACCCTAAACAGGTGCACACTGCCGGGACAAGAAGGACAGGAGTCGAACGACGACACCTTGAAGACAGACTTGGACCTCATTGACGAAATCCGGGTCACGGCACACTGCCGGGAACTAGCCGCCAAGCAGCTACTCGCGGCTAAGTACAATAGAAAGGTCCGACCCCGGGCTTTTAACCGAGGCAACCTAGTACTCCGACGGGCCGACATAGGCAATAAGAATGCCAAGGACGGGAAGCTGGGGGCGAACTGGGAAGGGCCATACCGGATCAAGGAAAAGCTCGACGGAGGAGCATATACCCTCGAGACTTTGGCACGAAAGCCAATCAAAAGGACTTGGAATGCCGACAAGCTGAAGATCTACTATAGCTAGACCCCTTTTCGGCAGTGTTTGTTCACTTTGTGATTTTTCCATTAAGTGTGTTTCTTTATCGTTGTTTTCACTTTGGGTTCAAGTTAAGTCGCTTCTGATTATGATGCTTTGTAAAGCCCCTTTGGGCTATTTCTTTTTATCAATAAAGGATCCCACAGAGGAGAAGTTTGAATGTGCACAAAATTTGCTTATGCATGAAGCCGAAGCCATGAAGCTCGGCCCACAACAAAAAAAAGACCGAGGCAAAGAAGCCCGGCCAAGAAACCAAAAGCCGATGCCATTAAGCCCGGCACCGGTAGAAGGCTCCAAGGCCGCGAACCCGGCCACAAACAAAAAACATCTAGATGTATGAAAACCGGCCGTTGTACTCCGACAGGCACTGGTTAGAGCTCGGCGAGGGCGCCACCCAGGGCCCCTCGTGAAACTGACGCGTCAACGCTCGCCCGACTAAGTAAGCGGACTGTCATGCCGACCCTGATCAGGTCAAAATGTCCGACTGGAGGCAACCGAAGCCTCGGTTAGACACGTGGTAGTCTAGCCCTTACGTCGGTTAAACGTGATCCGACTAAGAGAAAAGTTGGAGTCCGGTTATTCGAAAGCCGGGCCGAGGCAGTACGGTTAGTTATGCCTGACGAGGCTAAAACGAGACAACCTTGCCCCAACCTCCCACACACTAAATGTGGTAGAGTACCTAAGGCCTGCTCACATGCAGCCGGTAGACACTAAGACTTAGGCAAAAGAGCGAAATCACCCATTGCCTAAGTTATGCATAACGGCACGTACTCATGCGGCCGACCTACGCATAAACTCAGACCAAAGGATGACAGAGTTGTAAGCCATCCATAGTCTAGAGCATCTAAACGGTTCATACTCACATAACCGACACATACACAAACCGAGGCAAAAGGATGACGACGGAAAATAAACCATTCATTGCCTAAGGTAGATAAACAAGCTCGGAGTCGCGCGAAAAGGGTATAAGGATGATAACAATTCAAATCATTCATTACTCCAAAAATTATTTACAATGGCACAAGGCCAGAATTGTTCAAACAAGATTACAAGGGCACCAACGCCCCAAAACTTATAAAAAACAAAACAAAGCTAGGACTGGGAGCCGGGCGACACGTTGACATTCTCCACCCCGGGATCTTCGGCGTCGGCTCCATCCCCCCCACCTCCTCCTCCACGTCCTCGGTAGGACCCTCGGCCTCCGGAGCCTCGTAAGGGAGGAAGGACCCATCCTCCAGAACAAAGGCACGATGATCGTACCCTTCCACGTTAAGCTCAGTCCCGGGGTTGAAGTACCGGATCTAGAGCAAGGCCTGCTTGAAACATGCCTCGGCAGTCTGGACTAGGGCATCAGTGAGCTCTTGGGAAGCCGCCTTCTCGGTGGAGAGGGCCTTCTCGAGCGCCTCCTTCTCTGTAGCAGCCAGAGCAGCCTGCTCCACTTGTAAAGCCTTGGCCGCAGCCAGGCTCCCGGACATCTCCTTTTGGGCCCGAGCATACTCCTCGGCCGCCTTATCAGCATGCTGATAAGACAGCTGGAGCTCCTGATCAGCTTTTACCGCTGCAGCCTTGGCGGCGTCCCGCTCCACCCTGGCCGCATCCCGCTCCGCCTGGGCCTCCCCCAGCTCTGTCTTCACCGCCCCCAGTGTGGCCTTAGCCTCATCTCGCTCAGCCCAAGCCGCGATGAGCTCGTCCTCGGAGGAACTGGCCCTCTCCCTGATCTCGGCCAGCTCCTTCCTCAGCTGCTCGGCAGTAGCAGCCTCGGGCCTCAGCTCGGCTTCCACCTTCCTCAGCCGCACACACTCAACATCCGCCCGAGCATAAAGGTTCCGAACCATTCTGAGCGCTTGAAGGTACCCCACCGACTTGATCAGCTCCTTCTGGGCCACTTGCAGACGGTCTTCGGCCGAAGGAGACAGGGGACGACTACCCTTCAGGAAATGTCGGGGTGGGAGGAACGCCACGTCCACCTCAGGGGCTACCCCGTTATCCCACAAGAAGCTACGGGGAAAAACTGAAGAGGGACCCGTTGGCGGAGGGGGCGGAGGGGGCGGAGGGGGAAGTGGCACTGGGGAAGTAGAAGGCGATGGCGAGTCAACAGGAGAGACCGTCCCTTCGACGTCATCATCAGAAATGACGACGTCCGTCCCCCTCGAAGCCTCAGGAACCTGGGACTCAATACCCGGGAAAGGGCCAGCAGCAACAACGACCTCCCGACCCTCCAGGGCCGGGTTTTCCACCACAGGAGCAGGCTTGGAGGCCGTGGCAGAAGAAGGACCCTCGCCAGTAGGACCCTTCGCCTTCTTTGAAGCCGGGGCAGTAGAGGCACCGGCATCGGCAGAAGCCGCCCGCTTCTTCAAACGACTGGGCGGCGCCGCAGCAGCCCTCGACAGACGAGCATACAGGGGCAAAGCGTCCATGGTCCTAGCTGCAGGCAACAAAGAAGAAATAAGTCAGAAAGGTAAAAAGAAGAATTCGAAGACAAATTCAAAAACTCAAAGACCTACAGGTGGGGGGCAACGGCTTCAAACCCAACCTCGAAATCCAGAAGGCCGCGCTTTGGGCCCCGTACTTCTCCACAAAGGCGGCTAGCCTCGCGACAAAAGGGACGGTCTCGGGCAGGAGGTCGTCGACACCTACCATATAAGACGTCGGCGGCTTGTCATAATGCCTCCCATCCCAATAAAGGGGGAACCTCACCCCTACGCCTGAACCCTCGGCCCCGTCCAGAAACCAAGACAACTGGTCGTGCTCGGCCACCACCTTGAAGAATGCGTTCTTGAAATGCTTGAAGGAGTCGGAGAAGGGCGTCATCAGTTTGCGCTCCGCATTAATCCGAAGCGACACCAATCCTCTTAGCTTATCGCTTCCCTTCGGCGGGCTAGGTGTGATGGGTCCGAAGAAATAGAAGAAAAGGTTGGCCGTGCACGCAATGGGAGGCGAAAAATGGGAGCACAGCCTCTCAAAAGCAACAAGGTACGCCCATCCATTTGGATGGAGCCGGGACCGGGTCAGGTGAAGATGCCGCAAAGCCTCCATCTGGAAGGGGGTGAAAGGAAAGGAGACTTGAACCCGTGTCAAACAATCACAGTAGAAAAAGAAAAACTCAGGGCAACCCTCTGGCTGAGCCACACAGATAGGCTCGTCCGCCGCCAGACACCTCAGAACACACCCCGGCATGTCCGGGACCTTTAGTCTGGTGATGTCCGCGTCCGACATCAGCGAATGAGTCTTCAGCACTTCGTGTGACACCCAATTGTACTCCTGACATAAGGTATTTTCACCTTCCGCTAATATCAACTTTGTTTATCTTCGTATAGGTTTATTTATGGCTCCCAAGTCATAGCCTTCTAAGTCCCGTTCTGAGCCGGAGGGTTCGGACTCCTCCAGCCCGCCTGAACTCAAAAGAAACAAGGTACGCCCATCCATTTGGATGGAGCTGGGACGGGGCCAGGCGAAGATGCCGCAAAGCCTCCATCTAGAAGGGGGTGAAAGGAAAGGAGACTTGAACCCGTGTCAAACAATCACGGTAGAAAAAGAAAAACTCAGGGCAACCCTCTGGCCGAGCCACACAGATAGGCTCGTCCGCCGCCGGACACCTCAGAACACACCCCGGCATGTCCGGGACCTTCAGTCTGGTGATGTCTGCGTCCGACATCAGTGAATGGGTCTTCAGCACTTCGTGCGACACCCAATTGTACTCCCGACATAAGGCTTCAGGCGAGCTGGAGGAGTCCGAACCCTCCGGCTCAGAACGGGACTTAGAAGGCCGTGACTTGGGAGCCATAAATAAACCTATACGAAGATAAACAAAGTTGATATTAGCGAAAGGCGAAAATACCTGGCACACACACAGTAGCAGGCCAAAAAGACTGCAGACGCGGACGAACGGGGGTACGAGAAGGAACAACCGGGGCGTACCAATGCCAGCACGAGCCAAGTATGGTAGAAGCCTCGGCATCTCCACCACGAGCCATCAGCGCAGAAGCCTCCGCCAGGTAATCCCAGCAAGGCCCGAGATATCCTTCCGGGGCAGACGCTGGGCAGACGGCGGAAGGGCCCTCATAAAAGCTAAGAGGCTGGGCCACCACCACCGGGGCTCCGGTACCGGAAGAGGAGCCGACGCCGGCACCACCGGGCAACCTGAGAGAAAGAGCGCGTGCAGACGGTCAGGAAGGATGGCGAGGGATTGAGACCGAAACCCTGGCTGAAGAAGAACAAGCTCCAGTCCGTCCCGGACGAACTTCACCACCTTGACGCAGGGGATCTAAAACTCCTGTAGCCGGCGGCTCACCCCCGAAAACCCAATAGGTGGCCCATGGAAGACGCGCACGGAGGAACATTTCTTCCTCTGGTGTTAACAATGCCCTTGGTCTAGGGACACCTCTGCCTCTCACCATGATTAGAAGCCTATGGAACCAAGGGTTAGTATTTAAAGAAATTTTGGAATTTCTAGATGAATTTAGGGTACTATGACACTAACAGAAGCCCAGAAAAACCCAGAAACGGGGATGAGGAACAACACACGCAGCAATCCCAGGAATAAAACGGCAAAATGCGAGAAAATACCGAACAAAATGTCAGAAGGGAGATGGAATACCTGTGTTTAGTAGATGAAGGGAGCTGGAACACTGGAAAACAGTGAAAGCTCCACACAAGAAGAAAATCTCTCCGTGGACCCTAGAAGAAAACCGGAAATGCCTAAGGGGAGTATGAGCAGTAGGAAAAGTGAAAAAGAAGCACAAAGAGGGCTATTTTAACCGAAATCCTAAAACGAAAGGGACACAACGGTCTATTCCCGTACAAATGTGACGGGATTGGTGCAGTGCGACGCCAGCATAATAAATGCGTGCAGGCCTCGAAAGGTGGAAAGACGCGGCGGTTGCAGACCTAATCCACTAAGGGCCTGATAGCTGTAAAGCCGCAATTATGACACGCCGGGGGGGGGGGAGGCCTAAAGCGCTCAACGAATTCCAAAAGGCGGAAGGCTTGAATCCGGGCTCATCAACGGGCACTAAGGACCGGGATAAAACGGCAAGCCACCCTGACAGGATGAACCCGGCACTTTAGGCAGGACGCGGGATGGAGGCAAGACAAGCCGACCACAGATCCGGACCGGACTGATGGCCACGACAGCCGTAGCCTAGGGAGAAGGCCTCGGCCACACCTAGGACTGGGGGCAATATGCATCTCGGCCGTCCAGAAGCCTAAACAACCGAGCTGGGGGGCAACTGTTACGGACCGGCCCAATAGGCCCAGGTCCGGACCTCGGCCCAACTACGCCTACAGCGGGATCTGCACTATATTAGGAAAGGATCCGTGATCCCACAGATTTAGGATCTCTTCAATGAGGATTCTCTCTCAGTCATAATCCCAACAAGTCAGCCCATGATCTATCAATCAGGGATACCGCCCATCAATATGAAGATACACGCACCAAACTCCTCTATAAATAGAAGGAAACCCTAAACAGGTGCACACGTTCTATCTTATGCTCTATTTACATTCCGTCACACAGAGCACACACCCCACTCCCCTGGCTACGTGCCTTCCAGTTTATCACGAACTACGTGAACTTTGATCCCTTTAGAGGGTACGTAGGCTCCAGGCTTGACAACCTAGTCAAGTCCAATCTCTGTGTTCTTAGAACAGAACAATTACCAACCTGCATGTGTATAATTAATTGATCACTTCTATCCAAATATGTGAGTGTGTAAGAGATGCAAAATTTTCAAGGGTGTGGGTGCATGGAAGATCATGCTCCATTCAATTTACTTTTGGGTATTGACTTAGAATATTATTGTCTCATTATTCTCTTATATTTAAATCTTGTACGTGCACACACACACACACACAAATTGATTGTGCTGGCCTAATTTCCTTCATAATTGGAAGCTCCTGAATTCATTCACCTAAAGGCGATGAATAAATCACGGGACCAAAAACAATGGCAAAGAAATAAAGTTGAAACCTTTCTTTAGTTTCTAGCTCTTTTAAAATTCCTTCCCTAATTATTCCATCACAATTCCCATTACTTATTATTTTGCATCTATTACATCCACACCAGTTTCACATGCTAGGTGCTTTTATATATGTTTGTGTAGTCATAATCTTATTTGAAGAAAATAGAAAAAAAAATTAAACAATATAATAACTCATGATATTAAAACCCAACTCCGGTGAGTTGATTAACTAGCCCCTTGATCAATTTCGTCAAGATATTTGGACAGGTTAATTTTATATAGTATTTTCTTTTCTTACTAAGCTTGAAATTATGTTGTTTTGAGTTTTAAAAAGCAGTCCATTAGATTTGTATTTTAGTAACTGTTTTATTGAATTAAGTGTGACTTATATACGTGAATATGTTTAATTATATTTACTTGTGAGTCAATGTCTTTTTATTTAAATATTGCTCTTTTCAGGTGATGAATAAATCATGAGACCAAAAACAATGGCAAAGAATTAAAGTCGAAACCTTTCTTTAGTTTCTCTTTTAAAATTCCTTTCCTAATCATTCCAATACAATTCCCATCACTTCATTATTATTTTGCATCTATTATATCCACACCAGTTTCACATGCTAGGTTCTTTTATATGTGTGTGTCTAGTTATAATTTTATTTGGAAAAAAAAAAAAGAAGCAATATAACAACTCATGATATTAAAATCCAACTCAGGTGAATTGATCAACTAGCCCCCTGACTGATCTCGTCAAGAGTTTTAGACGAGTTGATTTTATATAGTACTAACTCTGGTTTTAATTATAAGAACATTTTTATAGTGCAAATTATATTACAAAAGTGTTTTTATAATTAGGACTGGATGGAGTATTTTCTTTTCTTAAAAAGCTTGAAATTAGGTTGTTTTGAGTTTTAAAAAACAGTCCATTATATTTGTATTTTAGTAACTTTGTTTTATTGAATCAAGTGTGACATATATACATGAATATGTTTAATTATATTTACTTGTGAGTTAATGTCTTTTTATTTGAATATTACTCTGATCTTTTCAAGGTTATATATGAACAATTTGGCATATTTTGATTAAGTTATATTTTTTTTTAATCATGATTGGGTTGACCTTGAATCGACCATAGTTAGTATTGACCCTAACAATTCAATGACCATCCAATTTTTAGTACCATGCAAAACTGCAAAAAATTTATATTTGAAGTAAAAAATTTCCTTTTTTTTTTTTCTCTGTTTTGTCTTTCAACAATTTTTTTTTTTTTTTAAATGGGAAGGGGAAAAATATTAAGGGACTTGAAAAAACCATGAGATAACCGAGCTATTTGAGAAAAATTATTTTATATTTAATTGATTAATTTAATTAAATTTAAAATATATCAAATTTTAAACATAAAGAAACTGTTTCCATGCGATTTTCTCCAATTATTAATATTGATTTTTTTTCCCACTCAATTTAACCTATGGGGCTGATAAATTGCCAATTTTGTTACCAAATCAAGTTATTATGTACTTTTAGGGATTTATCTTCTAAAGTACCAAATTAAGCTAAGTACCAAAGAGGACATAGACGATATGTATTATAAGGAGGGGAATGGCATATAAATTAGGCCATAAATTCTCTAAACCATACAAGGATATAAAAAGATAAAACTTTTTTTATGGCATAAACGTACGACAATGTTCTTATCCAGAGCAAATTAAAGGTTCTTTTTCTTATTATTAATATATATTTTTTTTAAGAAAAGATTCTTTCATGTGGCAGCTAGCATTATACATAGGGGAGAGTAATATCTTGATTATATACCAAAACATATACCAGGCATATATATATAAGCATGCAATTAGAATATTAAATAATAATGGAACAATTTTAATTTTTACGATACACACAAATGTGTGTGTGTAATATTTTAAGCCAAAATGCTAGATGCCCTAACAATAGTCATCCAAATCTTTAAAAGGTGATTGTGATTCTTGTAAGAACGTACAATAAATTTTTTCTTAATCCTAGTACACGTGACAGATATTTACCTGTCATAATTTTCTGTCTCTCACCATTTAACTACTTGTTGTAAAATATTTTATATTGGTAAATATTAAATTGTGAATAAGGCAACTTGACTCATAAATATGAAAAATTTGATTTATGGATATTAAATCCCTTAGGAACTATAAGTATTGAATAAAATTTAAGGGACATATTTGTATTCAAATAAATAAAAATAATTAGAATTGGAAGATCTTTACGTTTACGTCGTCTAATCCAACTTGACAAGAGTTAGCTCTGATTGAATATGGCTTCCATAACTCATTGGTATATCTAAAATGTAAGATATAATTTATTTATTGCTATTTTTTTCTCGTGTTGAAACATGTTTTTGCTAATTCTAAAAAATTAAAAATTTGGGGGGGGGGGGGGGGGTAAAAACTATGAGTGGGAATATCCATACCTAAACTTCCAATTGCTCTGTTCTGTTAATTTCCATTTTCCAAGTGAATAAAGGACAAGTGGTACTCCATCAATTGGTTGAAAATTAAACGAACCCTACATAAAAAACAATTTCAGTTCATATATATTATAAAATTTATTAAGGTATATCTTGGTTCTTTTTCGAAGATTTTGATTCTCTACAGACCACTCCACGTCATGGGAATCCGAATCCTTACCCAAACTTAATTATATGAACTGACACCATCAACTCAAATCTTCATTAATATAAGTTTAAACCCTTCTTTTAACTTATTATAATACCCTAAATTAATGCTCTTATATTCTTGAACTTTGCATGAACTGATGATTAAACACGTTTTTTCTGTGCATAGATGGAGTATACTCCTATGGTCTTATTTAATTATAAGTCAATTCCAATATATTTCATACAAATAGAAGGGGGGAAAAACTTTAAACTTCATTAACTTTACTATAAAATTCAACAACTTTTCAACTCTATCGCTATCTAATATACATTATACCTTATCAATAATATGTGAAACGTAAAATTATACATTATTCATATGAAAAATTTAAAGAGGCACCTTAAAATTTGGATCAAAAAAATTCTTCTTCTCTCTGCCTTATAAATAGGACTAGTGGAATGTACGAGATCATATGTGTATATATTGTTCATGACTTCTTACTATTGATATTTATTGACATAAGTGAAACTAATTTAATTATTACAATTAAGGCATATAAAATGAAAGTTAATTTGATATAGACTTGATTAGTGGATATGCGAAGCTATATATACTACAAGGAGAATTAATTCATTATTCGGGTTTAGTTACACTTCACATTACAAGTCACTATCAAAGTGTTCATTATGTATTCCCTCTAGAGAATTCAATGGCTGCTAATTTCTGTACAAGAATCAGAATCTCTCTTTCCCTCTTATTAGGCACACACACACCTAATTTTTCAAACTCTAGAAGAGTATTATAACACAGTGCACAAATATGCAAAGGGTAGAGCATATACTTTTGCTATATAATAGTAGTACTCGAATGTGGTTATATATTTTTCTGAGGTTACGTTTTTACGAATTTTGAGACACACTTACTTTAGAATCTTTTTACAGTATGGTATATGCCCTAAGTACTGAATCACCTGCCTGCGTGTGTGCGAGGAGGATAATGAAATGACCGCTACTTGGTTATATATATGTATATAAAAATATATATAGCTATGTCAAAAGGAGACAGCAGTATGAGAATTATCTTTAGTACTAAAATGGGATATTCGTATTTCACATCAATTTTTTTGTCCGGGAATTTTTCTTTTTCTGATTTATTGAACCATGATCGACAAGAGAATCATATTCTGAGAGTTTTTTTTTTTTTTCCCCACGATGCTTTGCATGCTTTCTTTGAAACTAAGCCAGTATTTAATTGCCAGGAAAAAAAATACAGAATGAAAAGAAAAGAGAATTCTCTTAGGATATTTACCGACTGTTTAGATGACGAGTTATAGCTCATGCAAGAACGGAAATTATTCTGTGGAAGTTAATTGAATTGGTAGAACTTAATATTGTATTATTTCGTCTTTGTAATAATATTCCTCTCTCTCTCTCTATATATATATGTGTGTCTGTGTATTTCTTTTTTTGTTAAATTTTCTAGATGCTTTAAGAAGTAATATTTAATCTAAATGCTACCAGGACGACAAAGATTTGTCAATATCCAGTTTAAAGACAAAAAAGAAATTAATTATAAAAGAACCCGTTTGCATTATCCGACCTAAGCTCTTTTGACATTTAAAAGCAAAAGAATATTTTTAATCCTTTAATTTTATAACTTTTCAGTTTGGTCTCTTAATTTCATTATCTTTTCAATCCTCTAGTCCTAACACCATTAGTCTCAAATGATGATATTTTCTATAAACCCCACTCTCTTGCAAGCCTATATGATGTATAGCTCATAACAATGAGGTTTTTTATGAAGATAATTGCGAAGAGTTATGAGGAAACTGAGATTATAAGAAAATGAAAAAGATCAAATATTTGATAGAATAACTTTATTAATATGCCTTAGGGTCTCCATCAAAAATTATTTTTAAAAGATGCAGTATTAACCAAGGTTATCAAACTCACAAATTTAATCAAACTTGTGTTAGTAACATACAATTGTGTATTAGACTAGAATTGTAAACTCGTAAAAGTTTATTTTTATCAATAAATAGGTACCAATAGTGCATAATTAAATAATTATAATATAAAATGAAAACAATTTGATTTAAATATATTTTCAATAAAAATAATTGAAATTAATCCATATTTATTCATAATTAATCATACTCATCGACAAAGAATTTTTATAAAATTTATATATAAAGCCAGTAAATATGATCAAATCGAAAAATTTAGCATGGAATTAAAAGTGAGTTAACACACGATTTTGTAAGTTAGAAACAAAAAAACCGTAAACTCGGTGTGTTAACTTGCAAGTTTGATTGAGTTTACAAATATCATGTAAGAATGACTACACTCAATTTTGTAAGATAGAAATGTAAAAATGGCACTACTACAAAAACACCTTTTTACGTCCGTTTTTATGCCTTTTTTACGTCCTTTTATAGGGAAACGCCTATGTGAGCGACATAGTAGAACCTGGGAACAACATACGCTAAAAAAGGGACACCATAAGCATGACTTATGATGTCCCTTTTATAGTAGGAACACTGTAAGTGCTATTGGAAAAGCAAAATCCAAATTTGAATTTAGAATTGAGCATATTAGTGGGAAACAAAAACAATCAAAAGGAAAGGAAAAACAAAATCCAAATCATCGTAAAACTGCATTTGTGAATTCATAACAAATTACAGATCTACACTGCCACACTACAAAAAAGGGTCATTTGTAGCGGTTAAAATCTCATATTTATAGCGGTTTTTGCCGCGACTAAAGACATTTGTCACGGTTACAGAAACCGCTACTAAAACCACTGAAACAAACAAATTTGTAGTGGTTAAAATAACCTGCTACTACAGCGAAATAAACCGCTACTATAACTGTAGCGGTTCAAAGTGACCGCCACTATATAAGGCTGTGCTGACTACTTATGTACACATTATTTGCGGTAAACAAATCGCTACAAAATGAATTTAATAATTTGTCGCGGTTCAGTAATTGTGACTACATGTTTCGAAATATTTTGTAGCGGTAAGTAAACCGCTACTAACAATTCCAAATTTCTAAAAAATAAATAAATAAATTTACCGCCAGAATATTTGTAGCAGTGGATAACCGCTACAAATAATTCCCGCCTTTTTTTTAAAAAAAAATTGTTGCCTCCATTTTTTCATTTTTATATTTGTAGCGGATTCTAAACTGCTACCGAAACCGCTACAAAGTATTGCCATTTGTTTGAAAAGTAGTTTTGGCGCGTGCGTTGTATTTTGGTATTTGTAGCGGTTGCACAACCGTTGCAAACGCTGCAAATGGATAAAATTGAAAAAAAAAATTTAACAATTCTTATTGTAATAAAAAAATGTTATATTATTAATCATTTATATTTTGACTGAATATAAATGATATTAAAATATGATATTTGATTGTATAAGGTCTATATATATATATATATATATATATATATATCTGTGTGTGTGTAAAACAATGAGAATATATAAGTATAATAACAACAATTTATGAATTAATTAAAATAAAATTAATTATAAAACAAAAGTGTGGGAAAATGGATCGAATGTGAAAGTAGAAAGAAAGTTGAAAATTGACAAAATACACCTGTAAAATACCAGAAGTTAATATCAATACGGTAGAAGAAAAAACAAATATTTCGATAATCACTAGATTTGATGTGGTTGAATGACACTTATCTAATTCAAACACTTAACCCCGTTGAGAAAACGTAAATATATGAGAGAAGACGGAGAAAAAACGTGTGTAGAAAACAAAACTGAAGCATCTTAAATGTGGTTTGGTGGGGGTATTTATTTTGATATTAGCGCATCACTTTGTAACGGTTAGGGTGTCAGTTTTTGTAGCGGTTTCATTTAGTAACGGTTTTTTTGAGATTTTGTAGCAATTGATATTTGTAGCGGTTTATTTGTATTTTGTAGCAATTATGAACTGCTACAAAATCTATTGTGGGTTTTTCTTTTAAAAAAACAAAGTAAACTGAAGAGTAGGGATAATTTTTCTCCCAATCTTCGTTAGCATCCCTACAAAGAACGTTTGTATAAAAAGTTACGTGTGAGTTGAATATGTAATAACAAATATAAAACTTTACTTAGATGCTATTATTATATTTCATATGGTGTATATTAAAAAACGTACCAAACTATAGCTAAAGTGTTATTGCCGTCTAGGAAGAAGTTTTCGAAACTGGCGAGCTGGAGCGGCTCACAATCGTAGGCGACGTTCTCACCATCACCCATGTCGTAAAGGTTTCGAGGTTTTAAGTGAACCACCATATTCCAATCCCTGTGCCTCTCATCAGTGACATAATAAACCTGATGGGCCTCTATGGCAAGAATATACGGCTCGTCATCTTCAGACTGACCGGTGTGAATAGGCTAGGAGAAATTCACTGATGTGATGCCTAAGTCGTCAGTCGTGAGTCCTCAGGACGTTGTCGTATTCGCCCACAAACACTTGAAGAGCGTTACAGAGAAAAGGCCTTGGTAAGTTATCCTGACTATATCAAGCAGCTTTTCATAATATGGGACGTCACCGAACTGTATGTTCCCATCACTACTGCTTGCATAACTCCTCATCCCAAACGTGCCATATACACCCGAGTTTTCGGTCAGCAATCCTTGATCTCGTGAAACCGTGCAAAACTTGAAACCATTGACATTGTATACCGTAAATCTTTGGGCATGGTCAAGCAGGCCGAGTGCGAGAACTCTGAATTTTGGTGAGTGGGGGTTGTGGTCATTCATTATTCTCCTCCTAAATCAACCCTAGAATTCTCTGTAGATCTTTCTATCAATTTTGAAGGATGTCTGTGTACGGACCCTCAGTTGACGCTTCACATGACTCCTGAATTCTCTGCAATTAAACATGTCATGACAAGCAAGAAATGTGACTATAAAATGTAAAGAAACATATAGGATAACTTATATATCTGTGTGTAATCCTTACTGAAGGTACGGTTCAACTTTAGTGCAATTAATCAAGACATGTCTATGTGCTTGAAACTTTTCAAGTGCCGTGAATTTGAAGTTCTCACATCCGCCAACTAGTTTACCAACACGAGGGAATAACAACTCTGTTGCTGATGGCTCTGGCTCTGGCTCTGGAAAATCGTCTACACGAGGCGGTCGGTTGAATGACGTCTCAATGTCATCAAAGTACCTGGAACAAAAATACATGACCTCATCCCCAATATAACCTTCTACTATTGAACCTTCAGGCCACGCCTTATTCCTCACGTAAGATTTTAGTTTCCCAAGAAACCTATAAAGTAATGAGGAAAAATGTCAATACATCAATGGTTAAACGTACGACTAGAGGAGTAATGCTAAAGTAATTAATTTTAAATGAGTACCTCTCAATAGGATACATCTATCGATAGTGAATTGAGCCAGCAAGCTTGGTTTCGTGAACAAGGTGTACTGTCAGGTGAACCATGACCGTGAAAAATGACAGAGGAAAGATCATCTCCAAATCACACATAAGAATGATTTTCTGTTGCAGCTGGTCGAGCTCCTCCACAATCAAAACCTTGGAACACAACTTCTGAAAGAAAGTACAAAGCTCGACCAAAATGATTGACACATCGAGAGGCAGCGTATTTTTTATGGCCAGCGGAAGTAACTGCTGCATAAGCACATGTGAGTCATAACTCTTCAGCCCAGTAACCTTTTGAGCCTGGACGTCAACACATCGTGAAATGTTGCTTGAATACCCGTCAGAAACTTTTATATTCTTCAACGTCACAAGAAAGATTTCCTTATTCTGTTTTGTTAGAGTGAATTTTGCCGGTTGAAATCTGTCATGCTCATCCGGCCACGCATTTGCACGAACTCCCATCTCCCGTAAATCTTTCCTCGCTTGAAGATGATCTTTTGACTTGCCTAGTTAGTTCAGAATCATGTACAACATATTGTCGCACACATTCTTTTCAATGTGCATGACATCCAGACTGTGTCGGAGCAAATTATCTGTCCAATACGGAAGAGTGAAGAAGACACTTATCTTCTGCCATTGCTGGGTCGCAGAACCAGAAGCCCTGGCCGTCTTTGTCCCGGCCATTGTTGGGTCGTCTTTTTTCCCATACTCAAATTCAACATCCACAAGCTGCTCTATGATTTCTGCACCGGATAAATTCTGAGGAGGTCCTCTTTTTTCCTATTGCCCATTGAAATGCTTGCATTGCAACCTAAACCTGTGCATACCATCGAGAAACCTCTAATGACCCATGAAGCACCACTTATGACTGTGGGGAAGACGCACTAAGTCAGAGTCAAAATTGCAAGCCGGACACACAAGGCTGGTATGCACATTCCACCCAGATAATGTTCCCAGTCTAGGGAAGTCACTGATAGTTCACATCAACGCCGCACGCAAGTTGAACAGTGTCTTCTCGTGCGCATCATACGTCTCGATGCCTACATTCCACAACTCCACCAACTCCTGGATAAGCGGTTGTAGATACACATCGATGTTATTTCCCTGTGCCTTTTTGCCTGGAATGATCATAGACATAATGAAGGAGCTTTGTTTCATACACATCCAAGGGGGCAAGTTGTAAGGTATCAAAACAACTGGCCATATACTATAACTTATGCTAAGATTCCCAAATGGATTAAAATCATCGGTTGCCAAAGCAAGACGAACATTTCTAGGGTCCACAGCGAAATCAGGAAAGTCTGAGTCGAACGCTTTCCACGCTTTACCATCCTATGGATGTCTGAGTTTACCATCTTCGTTCTTGTCGGCTTCGCGCCACCTCATATGCTCAGCTGTCTTAAACGATATAAACAATCTTTGTAAGCGAGGTTTTAAAGGAAAGTACCTTAGAATCTTTTCAGGTTTCTTCTTCTTCTTTTTTCCCTTCTGAACTGTCCTGAACCTCAAAGTCTGACACTTCTTACAAGTCTCCCTCCAAGCGTCCTCCCCCCAATAAAGCATGTAGTCGTTGGGGCAAGCATCAATTTTTTCGTAGTTCAAAGCCTAATTTGTTGATTATCTTCTTGGCTTCGTAGAAGGTTGTGGGAATGTCCGCGTCAGGGAAAGCATCTCGTAGTAATTCCGGCAACATCAACATTGCCTTATCAGTGATCCCACACATGCACTTGATATGGTACAATTTGATCAGAAAGGATAATTTTGAGTATTTTTGACAACCTTGATACAAAGGACGATCGCTCTCATCCATGAGGCTGAAAGCATGTAGTCGTTGGGGCAAGCATCAATTTTTTCGTAGTTCAAGCCTAATCTGTTGATTATCTTCTTGGCTTCGTAGAAGGTTGTAGGAATGTCTGCCTCAGGGAAAGCATCTCGTAGTAATTCCGGCAACATCAACATTGCCTTATCAGTGATCCCACACATGCACTTGATATGGTACAATTTGATCAGAAAGGATAATTTTGAGTATTTTTGACAACCTTGATACAAAGGACGATCGCTCTCATCCATGAGGTTGAAAAATTCCCGAGCTGCTTCATTCCTGAAGAAAACTAGTTTTGGACCCTGTACTTCTGCCGTGAAGTTGTCGTCTTGAACACCAAAAGCGTCGCGAACAGCTTCATTAACCGGATCATCTTGATTTAGTTGATTTCCTACTTGTGAGATTTGAGGAAGATGATCCTCATATCTCATACCATGTTTCTCACCATGAACACCCCAGAATGTATATGCTTCTGGGAAATGCTTAATAAGAAGATGTTCCATAGCACCTTCTCGTGTTTGCCATTTCTTAAACATGCATCTACAACAAGGACACACGATCTTGCCATTAATGCTAGCGTGAGAGAATGCGAAATCTAAGAAATTTTTCAATCCCGCTAAATATATAGGAGAACTGCACGGCAGCTTGATCCATGACTTATCCATGTGTAGTTAGAGCTGTCAATCAGGGCTGGCCCTCCAGGGCCCGGAGTAAGAAAAGCACCTATTTTTCAAAGCCCGGCCCGAGAGCACCAAGGCCAGGGCCGGCCCGCAGGGCCCGAAAATTACTATTCCAAATTTTAATTATTTTTCCTCCGTTTTTTTCAAAGAAATATAATTAGTAAATTACAACATAAATTATCTAACAAATAAACACAGTCACTAATTCATAATCAAAAGAAAACTATGTTCACAAATAACTCATAAAACATAAAAAGCATACTATTAATTACTAAGCGACATTAGTACAATGATCCTTTATTATTGTCTATAACAAATAAAAAATACATATAAATTATTAAAAGATCCAACTTCAACAAGTGTTCAACTTTAAAAAATAAAGAATAAAAAAAATTGAAGGGCCCGATGGGCCGGCCCGTGTAAGCCCTTGGCCCTCCAGGGCTTAACATCACCTTTCTCCTCTAATTTCCAAGCTCGACCCTTAAAGGGCCAGGGCTTAAACGGGCCGGCCCGATGGGCCTGGCCCGTTTTGACGGCTCTATGTGTAGTAAACAAAGCTAGGATAGCATATAAATGTGGAGAGAATGTTTAATTACTTTCATTTGAGCACTTGAGATCTTTAAATGCAATGTGGAACACTTTGTAGCGGTTAGGAACCGCGACAGCAACCGTGACAAGAATGATGAAGAAACTTTGTAGCAGTTTGCTAACCACTACAAATTTGAATTGAAAATCCCGCCATGGACTAGTCGCGGTTATGGAACCACTACCTCAACCGTTACCAAATGATGACCGTTTGAATTTTGTAACGGTTTATGGGAAAAACCGCAACAAATTTTTGGCAGTTATTTATTTAATTTGAAATTCAAATTTGTAGCAGTTACATATATGTAGCCGCGACAAATATATATTGTGACCGTTATAGTATCAAAACCGCTACAAAATTTATTTTTACCCATTCAAATTTTAAGAACATATCTTTTTCTTTTACAAATGACATATAAATATTGAAATAATATTACAATATCAAAAACCTACTGAAAAAAAAAGGATAGCAAATATTTAAATTTAATAAAATTGTCAACAAATCACTTAAGATAAAAAAGGTGAACAAACATCCAGCGATACAAAAATAATTACTTCAGAAAATTAAAAAAAAACTAACTATCAGGAGCCTGTAATCAGGTTTTGTCTCTGGGGGGGCTCTCTTAGGGGGGCTCTCTCAGGGGAGTCTGTCTCAGGGGCGGCGTGGGCTCGACCAGAGGTAACAACGCCCTCGTCTTTACCAGCAGCAGGACCCTGACAGGGATCCTCGTAGACGAACGGATGGGGAGGCGGGGGGAATCCTCGTAGATGAACGGAGGGGGAGACTCAGGAGATGGAAATCGTATGTTAGGTAGCAACTCTGTCAGGGCCCCGGTAATTGATTGCCAGCTATGCCTCTGATTAGCGTACCAACGGTTGAGACTCTCCTACATGCGCCTATTCCTGGCCTCATTCCTGGCCCTCTCTATAGCAACCTGCTCGGCAACCTACGCAGCAACTTTCTCGGCAATCATCGCATTAACCGCCTCCGGTGGTGGCCTTCTCGAGCCGGAGGTTCCGGTGTCAAAGGAGGAGACCTTGCCGTACACCATGCTAGGCCTGGCGCCAAGCCCAAAGTCCCTAACGCGGCTAGGATGCTCGACTGGGCCCACTGCAGCTTTCAATGAGGCCGTAGGATCCACAGAACCCTGTGACTCCAGGGGCTACAAGGCTTGTAGCTCTTGTTGGCTCTGCACAATCCGGGCCTGAAGCACATATTTCATAAAACATTAATCAAACAATTTAATTAAATTTAAATATAGAACATTAACTATATAATTAGTTTTTTTGTAACATACTATTATCTTCTCTGCTGCCTCAGAGATCGACATCCCATCACAGTGTCTATGGGTACGTGTATACAACTCCCCATAGTCTGTCTGATGGTTCTGCTCCCAAGCCTTCTCTTGCTAAAAGAATATAAACTTTGTTATTTCTAAAACAAAACAATAATCATTTAAACATAAAATTAATTTAACTTTTAACATACCATCTCACTGTAGATCACAACAAACGTCTTGGATCCTGCCGTGTGATTGACCCTTTGATGTGCCCTGCATCTGGTGTTCCTCTGCAATAGAGCCCGCAAAATAAATGAGATGTTTGTGTAATTTAGGTAAAATAGAGGCATAGTCAATGTATTTTACTCTAAATTTAATTAATTTAAACCAAATCTAAACACTACATTAATTTTGTCTATATTTAAATTTTTAAACTACATTTAAACAAAATTAATTAAAACAAAGTTTAAACTATACAATACCCTCATGTAAAAAAAAAAAAAAAAACATCCACTATGATTAATTAAAAAATGTACATGTGCCCCTACACTCCTCTTATATTGGACAAAAGTTGCCCAGTCATTTGCCTTCACGCTGTCTGGGACGTTGTCCATCAATTGCTACAGAGGCATAGTTCCATCTCCATTCTGCTCGTTGTAGAGACGAAGCCTCCGGCTCTTCTATGCTTCTCCCATTTTCATCTTTACGTACCTCAGAGCGTGGGCTCGCAGTTTAAACTTTTTCTGTATCATAAAATAATTAGTAATTAAGTAATAATTAATTAAGAAATAGATAACAAAATTAACCACAACTTATAACTATTAACATGTAAAATTACACAACATAACTTACTTGCACAACGTCCTCAAACGCCTGGTCCTTGTTGTCCTTTGGGATCTTTTTCCAATTCTGGAAATAGATCTTGAACCATGCCCAATTCCCGCCAAATTGTGACAAGAATCGGTTCAACAGGTGACCACCGTTGCCGATCAGCTGGTCCATGTCCATATTCCAGGGGACTATCATGCAGTAGTCCTCCAACTGACTGAGCGTGGGAACATCCAGCGTCCTCCTGCTGATGTTCCCATGTGGATCTACACAATTATAACAAAATTGTTGTATTGCATTTAAATAGATTTTCATTACGCGTCAGGAATTTAAATTTTATTTTTTGCCAATAAACTACTTATACTTACCTTCGACATCCACCACAAATCCGGTGGAACGAGAAGACGACAGTCGGGGGTTCCCATGGTCCCACTCGTTCTCCTAGTCGAGAAACCGCTCTGCTTCCGCTATAGGAATGTCAATCTGGATCTCCTCATCTTCTTCATTCATGATGTCGTCAAACGACAGACTTGCGCCTCAATCTCCCCCTACAGTCTCTAGGGTCTCTGGGTTTCGGATTGGGTCATTTGCAAAGAGGTCATCAAACTCATTCCCCCTTTGAGGGGGCTCAAGGGGGATATTTTGAGGCCCATGCCCTCTCCTACGGCCCCCTCCTCTACTACTACTGCTACCCCTGAGAGGCCTTTTCGAGGGTTCAACAGCTTTCCCTTTTCGGGGGTCTCTGTCCGAAGAAACCATGATGTTGAAAGGTACAAGTTGAAAGGTTAAAAGGTAAAAAGTAAAAACTCGCGCGCATGAATTTCAAAAGTGCGAGGAATAGTATAAAAACCGCTGCACTTAGTAGCGGTTAATCCAAATAACCGTTACAAAGTTAATCATTTTGTCACAATTAGACTAAAACCGCAACCACGACAATTATGCCTCGTTCTTCGTGAACAGTTGTAGCGGTTATATGACCGCTACAAAATGTATGACCTTTGCTATTCTGTAGTGGTTAACAAGGTAAACCGCTACAAAATAATGCACCAATCAAATTCTGTAACGGTTTATTCTATAACCGCCACAAGTTTAATATTTTTTTTAAAAAAAATTCCAAACTAATTAGTTTATGAGTCAAACTAATTAGTTTGGATTTTTTTCCTTATTTCAAAAAAGTCACTCTCAATTAATTTCATTATTTTCTTTAATTTTCCTAAAAGAGTTGAGGTTAATAAATTAGGAATAATAAGATTATTGAAAATAGTCCAACATGCCAGTGAAGATTCGGATTCAGTATAACCACCAATCTCTCAAGAAAAACTCACTGACTCATTTTGATCAGAGATATTTCTTAGAGAGATTGATGGCTATATTGGACCCAATTTTTGGTGGCATGTTGGACAATATTCAGAAGAGGAGAAGTTCTCAAGGCAATGAAATAACTAAATCTGAATTGTCACTGAAGGAACCTCCTTGGCTTGAACGATAAGAAGGGAGGCAAATATCTGCAGCTCTCATCTCCCGAGCTCTAATCTCCTGAGATTAGTGCTACAAATATATGCATGTCTTCGAGAACCAAGCCGAAAATGTTCATTCAGCAATAAGCCAAATTTAGAATATTTTAGAATATTTATAATTGTTGTATGGACACAAAGGCCTATTTATAGAATAAATTTTGTAGCGGTTATAGCCCAAACCGCTACAAATATTAACAATTTGACGCGATCAAGGCGTCGCTTTCCTCTCACCGTGACAAAGCTATGTCATTTTGAATTTTTGTAGCGGTTATTTTGACCAAACCGCTAGGAAATAACTGCAACAGACTTCGCGCCATAACACGCCAAGGCTTGCGCCATATTTATAGCGGTTCTTTCCTTGAAATCGCAACAAATAACACGACACGAACTTTCACGCCATTACGCGCCAATGTGGCGCCATATTTGTAGCGGTTTGGCTTTGTGTCACCGCTACAAACATTGAAACAAAATGCTCACCATTTGGCACCAATGCTTCCGTTACTAATTTGTGGTGGTTTGGCTTGAAACCGCTACAAAATCACTCATTTGTAGCGGTTTTTTTCAACCACTACAAGGTAACCACGACAAAACATACTTTTTTTTTTTGTAGTGCCAAAGGACTTGTATAGCCACAAATTCCAGATCTACATTTTGGCAGTCATCCGCTCTTCCCCTAATTTCGTGAAATTCTAAATCTGCGTTTCATATCTACAAATTCTAGATCTACATTTCGACACTCATCCGCTCTTCACCCAACCTACAAATTCCATATCTACATTTCGTCTGGCACCCACGACTCTTTTTCGGTGGTCACCCGCTCTTTTCCTAATTTCTTGGCCACCTTGCTTGATGATGGAGGAAAGCGTGAGGGTTGCGATGGCAATACGAGCTTCGAGACAAATCAAGAATCTCAAACAAAGGAAAGGGCAAGACTTGAGAGGGTGTACCAGTAAGGAGTCAGTGACACCACGCCAACTAATCACCTGATCGTCTTTGAGACTTTGACAAGTCAGAGACGTGAGTGCGAGTAACATTGTGGGGTTAACGAAGAGGACCGAGCACTGAGGTGAGCTGAGGAAAGGGTCTGAGGAAGTAAGAGAGGCACACTAACAATATGAGGAAGTGAGGGATTGGGACTTTGGGAAGCACACAAACAATCTAAGGATTGTCTGGATTGATTGAGGAATAGAGGAAGTGAGGAGAGAGGTGCAACGCAGGTGCTTCATGGCTAACTCAAGAGGAAATAAGCTACTAAAAATATGGGCCACTTTAGGCATCCCAATTATAGTGAACTTTAGGCGTCTCATTTTGAAAAAGGACGCCAAAAGTAGTGCTTTTGGTGTCCCTTTTAAAGTTATAATGCCAAAGTCCCTGCTTTTAGCCTCCCTTTCCTAAATTGGGACGCCAAAAATAGACTTTTAGCATTCTTTTTAAAATTAAGATGCTAAAATCCTCCATAGAATTACAAAAATGCTACCACTTTTATTTTTTATTTCCTTTTTTCAAAAAAATGGGACGTTTTTTAGGGAAGTAAAATCCATTTTCTTGTAGTCGTGCAGTAAACTCGGAGAACTAACTCGCGAGTTTTACAATAATGGTATAGACAACTCTTAGGTCGTTTCACTTGGAGAAGCCTTTATTAATTAACTACCTAGTACCTAGTAAACCAAATGCAATAAGAATGATATTAACAAGTGAAATTATTGGTCTTTTGAAAAACCAGATTCAATTCATTGGTTATTTAGGATGTACTTGGAATGGATTAATTCACTTTCCTTTTAATTAGGCTCTAATTGATGAAATGCACCAAACACTGCCATGTTACGCACTCATCTTATAATGATCGCAGTAATTAAACATGCAGAAACATACAATTCAAAGAAAGTTTCACTCCACCACTCATCTAACTGTAGTTTGCAAGACAAATAGAATCATAAAACTCAAACCAAATCATATGCTTTTAAGCACTAAAGTACTTAATTACAATAATCTGATTCAAGAACATTGATCATAACCCAATAATCCATGAATTCTGGCTAAATCTCAGCATTATACAACCAAATACATCTATACCTAGGAAGATCTAGCTATAAAATGGAGAAATAACATGAACTTGGTAAAACTCAAGCTTGAAGCCACCTCAACCTGTCCTCAAGAGAGGCAAAGGAGCTCGGTCGAGGAAGCATAGCAGAAGCCAGGGGCTTCAATGGAGCTTCAACCATGGTGGAAGAGATGGAGAAATGTATGAAAATGGTGGAAAGAACGGGAGGAGACCGAAGAGATTGATGAGAGTGATCGAAGAAGATGATAGTGAAGATGATTGAAAAAGTGGGTTGGGTTGGAGAAATGGATTTGCGTCCGCCACGGTGAACAACACATAAGCGAGAATTCTTTGGTAGGTTTGGTTCGCTGTGGCAAACATATCCGTTCGCAACAGCGAACCGTGCACAATAAGAAATCCAAATTTAAGCTTCAAAACTGCTCCTTGCTTGGACCTTTTCTCCTCCAATTAATCTTCATATTTTACACAATGTTTGGAGGGAGAGAAAGTTAGGGGGGAAAGAATATTAGAAGACAAAACTCCCAAAAATAGTAAATTTTTTAAACTATTTTGGGAAGTTGTTCTTCCTATTATTTCCTCCTCAATTTTCTCTCCATCCAAACATACAATAAGTTTTCTACAGTCAAGATAAAACTCAAGTAGCATCAAAGGTCAAAGAGTCAAACCAATCAATAAGTGATCACAAATTATATGACAATGATACCCTTTTATCTATTATTCCATGCAATCACTCCTATAGCAAAATTAATACTATCGTATGCAATTAAGCCCAATAAACAATGTTAAAACCTCGAAAATAGAGGGGGAAATTATAATAAAATATGGTGTTATTGAAGGTTTTTATAAATTTAAACATTTTTTACACTGGTTGTGCATACTCAAAAAATCTAACTTCCTCCATCATCAGTTATATACGCATAATTGATGTACGTTACAGTGTCTAGCGATCATACATTTTTCTAATTATAAATATGTAACTGGTCACATTCTCTACCCCAATATATTCCTTTTTAACCGATCGATGTATATACAGCGCCTTAGTGTAAAAAGTCTTTTTGTATATTTGGATCCCTAAGATTTCTATGACTCAGCTCTAACACTAGACTTCTATTTGATATGTACAAGTGATGTCCGTACCTATTATATTATATAAACCATATTTACGATTACTATAAGTAAATAAGATCTATAGGCATAAAGTTTAGGCTAGCAACATTGGTATACTTTTACAGTCCCATGTGTGGAATATATTATCACAATTTTGCAAATGTTGATAACAAGGGAAATCTTCAATAATTTATGGTAGTTAATAATGTGGTATTCATTATACATAGTGTTATTATCTTCTCCATACTATATATTGATTCAAATTCAATTGTTTTTTTGAAATTCTGATTTTAGTCATGCATCATCATTGATTTATGGGTTAAGGTGAAAATCCGGTCAGCAAGTATTTAAAAAATCTCAATGTTGTCTCATAGAAGTTTTTTTGGATCTTAGTGTCACCCTGTAAGTTTAAGAATGTAGTAATGTTGGCCTAACTATTAATAAATGTCATGTAAGAATGCTATATGTATCATTTCAATCAAACTAAATATTTAAAGGTCAAAATTAATTTTGCTAATAGTTAAAGGTAACATTGCGACCTTTTATAAACTTTTAAGGCAACATTAAAATCCAAAAACTCTAAGGGATACATTGAAATTTTTTTAGGATTTGCATCTCAACTGTTGATCTATTATAAGATTTGATGCATACACACACATCAGGGAGAATCATTGGAAACCCCGGGGGGGGGGGGGGGGGGGAAGCAAATTAAACCCTAGAAACAGAAAGCAATGAACAATATGTGTGTGTGATGAAGAGGAAAAAAAGTGATGAAGAGGATTTAGTGAGAGATACATAGACG
Source organism: Acacia crassicarpa (assembly GCA_034222035.1). Taxonomy (NCBI): domain Eukaryota; kingdom Viridiplantae; phylum Streptophyta; class Magnoliopsida; order Fabales; family Fabaceae; genus Acacia; species Acacia crassicarpa. The sequence goes on along the minus strand of JAWXYG010000009.1, from coordinate 38,521,340 downwards.
ACCCACGAAGTTGTGGAAAGTCGAAACAGAGGATCAAAAGTGGCATATCAAACCTAGAAGCCCTAGCTAGCTAGTGTTTGTGAAGAAACGAAGTAGAGAGAGAGAGAGAGAGAGAGAGAGAGAGAGAGATGATAATGTAAATAATGAGAATCAAAGGGAAACACACACACACATTGGTGAGTTGGGTCGCTTCTCTGCAAGGGCGCACCAAGTTTTGTTGTGTTATATGCTTTCCTAATCAGACCATCATTTTCTTTCTCTCTCATTGGCTCCACATCTTTAAAGCCTTATATTTCGTGACCAACCCCATCTTCCTCTCTTTTTCGATCTCTCTCTCTTTCTTTCTTTCTCTTAAATCTTTATCACTCATCCTAAATGTAAGAGCTAGGAGAAGGACCTGTTTATTTTGATATTGAATGTAAGATTTTGATATACTTAATTTGTTTTTCACACGTGTGTGTGTGCGTAATATTTTTCTCCTAAACTCTTCTTATTGATGGGTTTTCTATCAATAAGGTACATATTGTGATACAAATGATTAAATATGATATTTTAGACCAATAGGCATAGATCTTAGTGGAAGGGGCAGCTTTGACCACTTCAATATGAAGTCTTAAGTTTAAGTTTGTGCAAGTGCATATGATATCTTTGGAATAGCTATCCCTAATTGAGCCCCATAATACTCAAATTTGATCTATTTAGTAGCTATATTAGAAAAAATTGATACCTTCAGAAAACTGACACACACATTTTTAGTTAACTAGTTTTTTTATTCCTAAAAATTAATTATATATACTCCCTCCAATCGACAATATAGGGCATTTAAACTAAATTATGAGAAATAAAAAATAACAGTTAAGTCATTAATATGTCATAAAATATTTTAAAAAAAATTCACTTTTACCCTTCTTAAGAAATGTGTTTAATTGCATTGAGAATGTTATTTTAGACAAGAAGGAGGATATAATGAGTGGGCAAAGTTGGAAAGTGAATATTAATTATAAGGGTAAAATAGAAAAATAAGTATTAACTAAACTAGAAGTGATTTATAATCCATTCTCTCTTCTAGAAGTTTCCATTATGAACAAAAGCGAGTACCTATTGCATTTAGGACCATATGGAGTATCATCATTGTTTACCCCCTTCGGTCCACATGTAGGAGTTCTAACATGCATCAATTAAGAATACTTAATTTTTAATTAATGGTCAAAATTTTTCATGTGTAATTACTCAAACTCACATTTATCAATACATGGATAAAAATGGAAAGATATATTTCTCAAAGCTACAAAAATGTTCTGCAATTTGGAATGGAGGGAGAAATTTTCTTAAAGATCTAATCATCAAAGATCTCTTAGCATTTTCTATCTATAAGACCTTGAATCAGTAATCTTACCTAAAATAATCAGAACCAAATATATATATATATATAACATAAAAATATTAGGTGTTTAACTATTTTGAACCAACTGCAATATTTGAGAACCACATCTAAGTCCGAGTACACGTCAAACTACACATGTGTATAAAGTTCACCTGTAGCCAATATTTTACAAATCACAAAATTTGAATTTGATATTTTTGATGAAAACATCGATGTTCTCTTATATTTTTTTTTTTGATGAAAATAAAGTAAATATCCATGTTTTGTTATATCTTTATTTGAGACTTGAATAATTTTTATTAGATCATAAAAGGGCGTGAACCTTTGCAATGAAGACGAATTTTTCATTCGCAAGAGTTTTTTGTTTTTGGAGTGAATTTCATTCCCTGTCGGACTTAAATTAAGGTATTAATTGTTTAGGAACACCTAGAGCTTGTTTTGTAGGGGAGGAAAAGTGAGTGGAGGGAAAATGCTTTCAGTTGGATATTAAAAAAAATGGAGAAGTGAGATTACAAAATTTTAATAAAATGAAGATGTAAGGGGGGAAAAATTAATTAAAAACTTTTGACCCCACTTCTTTAATTTTTCTAAATCTAACTCACAAAAGAAAAAAAAAAATAATCTCCTGAGACTTTCCATGCTCTCCCTCATACAAAACAAGCCCTAGTGTTGGATAATTTAAACCAATTATACCATTGGTTCTTTCAAAACTTTATTCAGAGAAAATAAAATGTTCATGTTCTAGCTTCCTTTTTCATTATATTACATCACAAGAAGAAAAACACATATTATCAACATTATTTAACAAGAATTTCATTATTAGTTTGCCCTAAACCACGTATATAATAATTAATTGCATTAGAACAACTAATCAAAATTCTCAAACGCTGATGAATGTACACTGGGCGCCTCTCATTATGAGAATCATTGATCCATTCTCACCGGCATATTTTTCAGAAGAATAATTATTGAAGTTAATAAATACATTAATTATTTTAAATGATAAATAAGCAATGATTAGACCCCATAACAAGCAGATAAAATTGTATATATATATATATATATATATATATATATATATATATATATATATATATATATATATATATATATATCGTAGAGAAGGAGAGAGGACAAAGGTGTGTGCATGCGTCATATAGATTGGAAAGAATATATAGATCTTCAAGTGGGTGGATTATATATGCCCCACGAGTTCCTCTTTTAAATTATTGTGCGTGCAATAGTTACAGTTTTTTCTATAGCTAGCTAGCTATCTAATCCAAAAATTAATTTTTTAGGGATGTACTGAGAGAATATGAATATATTCAGGTGTGTGGGAGAGAGTGTGTGTGTGAGAGTGAGAGAGAGGAAAATATGAAACAGCGTATCTTTGAGAAGGACAACAAATGGCGCTGTCAGTTCTCCACAATTGTTAACGGTGATATGTTGCAATCCATATCTTGCTACAAAATTAAAAAGATGACCCCTCTCCCCCTACACCCTTTTGTCTTTGTGTGTTCGATCGTGTGAGTGAGAAAAGAGGAATTAATATACAAGGAAAAGGGGGGGGAAAAAAAAAGACATGTCAATAATATGAATTGGCACAAGTGATCAACAAGTAATCAGAAAATTTTCCCCTTATCAAGAGTTTATTGGTTCAAATCCCCTAAAGTTATCCAACATCCTATATGGTGGGCACCCCTTCTTAGGAAAATGCATTTCTTTTTTGCCTTCCTGTGTAAATACAAGAAAAAATGGGTAAGTTGCTGAAAAATCCCACATTACAATTTTCACTACTTAAGAGAGTGAGCCTTAGAGCAATGATATGATTGCTGCCATGTTATGACATGCATATCACTGGTTCAATTCTGGAAACAACATTTCTACTTGTGGGGACTACATACATCTCACGGGTACAAAAAACACTTTTAAGACCGGATGAAAGAGGTATCGTAAGACCGGATCTATAACTAGTCTTGTTCCAAGCAGTCTTAAAAGTCTTTAACTTTTAAGACCGGATGAACTACCGGTCCAAAAATTTAGACCGAACTTTTAGAATATCCAGTCTTAAAAGTATTTCAAAATAATAAAAAATGAAAAAGAAAACCCAAATGAAACAACCGGTCTCAAATCAACAGATCTGACAACATTTTGAATGTCCCATCGTCATCAGCGACGGAGAACCAAGAGAAGATTGAAAGCAACACCAACAAGAAACAAAAAAGAAGAGAAGATTGGAAGCAACACCAACAAGAAAAACAAAAAAGATGAATACAAAATCCAGAAATAAGAAAACATAACAAAAAATAGAAATCATTCACCATGGAAATCGAATTTGAATCAATATAAAATCAGATGTGAAATTAAAGTCCAGATCTACAAAAAATCACAAGCTTAAAGCAACCAAATCTGAGCAGAATCCTCTTATTGATACTGGCAAAGCTTCAAGCAACCAAAATCAAAGTCCAGATCTGAGCAGGAGCGGTCAAGGTAGGAGCAAACAGACTTAAGCAAGAAGAGATCTAGGTTTGATTTTAAGCCGGATCTATGCAAAGGCAGCGTGGGAGGAGCCACAGATCGAAGTGGAACGAGCCGCCATCGTCCAGAATCCTCGAAGTGGTACGCTTGCGCTGTTGCTGAGGATTGGAGTTGATGTCATCGCAAAACCCTCGAAGCATCTCACTGCCAATGTTGCCAAGGATTTGATTGTGTGGCTCTTAGGATGATTTACGAAGATTGTGAATAGGTTAGAGGAAGAGGATGTCATTCTTGCTGAGGATTTAACCCGTGAGGCTCTTGGGACACTCGTTGAATCTATAACTAAGAAAATGTTATATCACCAAAAAGACAAGCACACTCACGGACTTAACGAGTTTAGCGAATTTAGCCCTTTTTTTCCTAACACTTTTAAGACCGGTTGTTTGTAAAAACCGGTCTTAAAAGTATATTTTTAAGACTGGATCCTTAATAATTTGGTCTTAAAAATGTTCTATATATTTATGAAATTGCCTCCAGTCATACTTTTAAGACTGGATCTTTTATAATCCGATCTTAAAAGTGTTCTATATATTTGTTGGAAGTTCATATTTAATTAGTTAGCATATACGATTACATATGCAATTATCTTAATTAAGTTGTTGGAAAGATTTTAGGAATTAAGTTAGCAGATTATGGTTTTTAAAATTTCATAATTATATTCCTGATTGTAATACCCAAATTATAAGAACTGCCTAGGTCAGAAGATTATTTACTTATTAGCATCTGTATATAATTCCAATTAAGCGAAGGAATAAATCATCGCATTCTCAGACTCTTCTCTAATCGGTGTCTTCTCACATTATTTACGAAATTTCCACCGATCATACTTTTAAGACCGGATCTTTTATAATCTAGTCTTAAGAGTGTTCTATATATTTACGAAAATGTCACCGATCATATTTTTAAGACCAGATCCTTTATAATCCGGTCCAAAAAGTTCTTTATATTTACGAAACTACCACCGGTCATACTTTTAAGACCTAATTCTCTATAATCCAGTCTAAATGAGGCAGTCTTAAAACTTTTTTTTATACTAGTGTTTATTCCTATCCATACTTGATATAGTGAAAGTCTTGTGCATATGGCTACCTTTTATTAGTACCAAAGAATCCAAGACTTTTGGATGGTGCAACTCTTCTTTAACCGTGTACAACATATCTTTAGTGGAGTGCAAATGTCTTCCATTTTGCTCATAGTTGAAGATATGTTGTTCAAGCTGAAGAAGAGTTGCATTTGAGTTTTTAAACAAAATTTAGGTCCCTTTAGATAATATAATCAACCTTGCAATATTTTCCGGCAATTTAGTCCAAAAAAAATAATAAATAAAAAATTGAAGTACTGTTTTCCTTAAAATGATATTGTGGCATTTAATAGTATAAGTTCATTTGGATTCAAAATCATGACTTCCAAATGAGAGAAGACTTTTTATACACACACATTCTAATTTACAAAACTTGAAACAAAATGTTATTTAAAATATAAGGTAGCTCTTTATTTAAGAGTACAATATGAGAAGTCCAATCAAGCGAACCAACATAATAGACAGAGTGGACTTAGAACAAATTAAAGGAATAAGAACCTTGTTCACTCTGGTACTAGTTCAGATAAGGTGAGCGTTACAACTATAAATTTCATTTTTTTAAAATACTATTTTGTACACGTTATCCTAAGTTCTAACTACAATTTTTTTTAAAAACTTTTATGTGCACCATTTATATTATTCTCACGTTAAATCCGTGTACTAAAGTATGGTTGGTGATGGCACAGCCCTAGCTATTATTTGTCTGCCTAATCTACTCTTTCCCATGGTACAATGATTCTATACCAAACATCACTTTTAATAATATAATGTTGTGTTCTTAATCTATCTGTGTGTATATATGTACCTATGATATTCTCATAATCTCATACATAAAATATCTATCCACACCAAATACAGAACTCAGTAACTTTTTTTAAAATAGTTATGTATTCTCCTAGACTTTTAAGGAGCACTCCCCAAAAAGGATTGCTTCTAAATTATCAAAAATAGATCCTTCTTTAATGCCTTGGATTGCAAAAGAGGGTTTAAATGTGTACAAAACAGTTAAAATTACTCAATACTTCCTCATGTCCTTATTATAAAATCTCTTGCATGTTTTATTATAGAACATGATTTGTTTAAAATATTAATTTTTTCCACCTAGTATCCCTAATTATAAAGCTTCCTAACTAATTAACCAAACTCCTGCCTTGCAAACTAATATCACTTTAGTCCTATTTATAAGTCATTATTTACCAAAAATTTGGTCATATTTATAAGTCCAATTTCAGGGTAGTAAATGAAAGGGTTAAAGGTCATTTTTGCTATGGAAGTTTTGCTAAGGGAGCACTCAGCACCCGGAAGTTTTTTGGGTATCAAATTTGCCCCGGAAGTATGAAAAAGGTAGTAAATTTGCCCCTCCATTAATTTTGACTGTTAAGTGCCACCTCATCACACGTGGCATGCCACCTCATCAATCAAAAGTAACATTTTTGCCCTGGAAGTTTTTATTAAGGAGCAATTTTGCCCCGGAAGTTTTCATTAAGGAGCAATTTTGCCCTGGAAGTTTTCATTGAAGAGCAATTTTGCCCTTCTTTCTCCCAATATTAAATTTGACTATTAAATCGGTCAAAGACCACACATGTCATGCCTTGAAAAGGTGGAACTTGGAGTCAGAGAAAGAGATCCTTGAGACGTTGAGCTCAAGGAAGCATCACTTACGTTTGTATCAATGTTTTGAAAACCAAACCGGACCGGCCGGTTCAGACCAGAAATCAACATATCTTTTTTTTCCCCCTCAAGAGGTACCCAACATACTTTAACTCATTATTTAATGGGTATATGAGTGCAGTGAGACATGTTTTTTTATCGAAGGGTGGTATTAAAAAAAGATTTTTTTTTAATGATTTCATATTAATAACATGAAATTTTTATTCTCACCAGTTTGCCCCGGTTTAACTCCGGTCTAACCCACTGACCCTTGACCTAGTACCTTAACCGGTTCAATGACCGGTCCGGTTTTAAGAACCTTAGTTTGCATAGACTGATCATTTGCTTAAATCATAAGTGGTACTTCCTGTGACAAGTTCGGCTTCGCAAATTCTAGCTGCGTTGAGCTCAACATCTCAAGGATCTCCTTCTCTGATTTCAAGTTCGACTTTTTCAAGGCATGACATGTGTGGTCTTTGATTGATTTAAAAGGGCAAAATTGACACATTTTGTAAACTTCCGGGGTAAAATTGCTCCTTAGTAAAAACTTCCGGGGCAAAAATGATATTTAACTCTTATTGGTTGATGAGGTGGCATGCCACTTGGACAATTAGTCAAACTTAACAGTCAAAATTAACGGATGGGAAAATTTGCTACCTTTTCCATACTTTTGGGGCAAATTTGGTACCTTTTTCATACTTCCGGGGCAAATTTGGTACCCAAAAAACTTCTGGGTGCTGGGCGCTCCCTTAGCAATACTTCCATGGCAAAAATAACCTTTAACCCTAAATGAAATTATGACAATTTTACCCATAGTAATTGTGTCAATAATGAAAATAGAAAGAGAAGAAAGAGTTTTTTTTTTAAAAAAAAAACCATTTATAAATGAAGACAAGGTTGAAAATTTACCTCATAATCATTGAGTTACCTACCTCTCCATATGTGATTTAGTTAAAAGAGACTTATAAATAGGATCAAAGTTAGTATCTCTAACTAATTATACAGCTTCCACGTTTCATTGTATAACATGCTTCATTGTATCTCTAACCAAATTCAGCATGATGCTTCCGAACCAATTCCTCTAATTAATGACTTTTATTAAAGGTAAAGTTTATATCTTACAAGAAATGATTAATTTTAGCTAACTTTCTTCATTTATGTAAAGTTTTTATAATGTTCTTATGAAGGGAATACTTTTTAGCATCAATGAAGATTTCTTTATGTTTATGAAAAATCTAGTATTTATCGACTGATTTAGATTTATGACAGGTCAAGCGCACATAAATTTCAGCTTAAACTTTTTGATTCAAAAGGATTACATTTCAGTATTCAAGATATAATGATCTCTGTACATGTAAGATGTATGTGGTAGATAATTGAAGTAGACTCTACTTTATGATGTATACAAAGGAGGAGGGAATTGGAGGAGTGGAGATTATGAAAATAATTGAAACCTTTTTTTAGTTATCCTGAATTAGTAGTGGAAATCTGGCTGGTCTAATTAGAGCAAACTTTTGTGTGGTAGCAGATGATTTATTAGCCAATAAATCTCACTTTACACAAGTGATCCATAACTCTTAAAACTTATCACCCACATTAAGAAATCATATTATTTACAAAAATGCCCTTCATTTTCCCATCAACCCCCCTTGTCCTCAAAAGGGTCATTCTTGTAAATTCACAAAAGTATGCTCTTACTGTCTTTAGAATGTGTTTCCCTGCTCGTCCATATCATTCATCCCTTTTGGTGGAGAGATCTCGCCGTCAGATCTCATTTTTTAATTAATAAAAAAAAATTCAACAGTCCCTGTGAAGTATCTTTTTACTATCAGTACCTCGAAATATTTCTAAAAACTTTTTTAAGATCATAAAATATTTTTCAATACCATGAAGTATCTTTTTAGTCTAAACCAATACCCTGAAGAGAAAAATTTAGGATAAAAATTTTTTTGGGATATTAACTGAGACTAAAAAATACTTCAGGGTACTGACTGGTACTAAAAAATACCTCATAATCTTGAAAATAATTTTAGGATCTTAAAAAATTATTTCAGGGTACTAGTTAGTACTAAAAAGATACTTTAGAATACTGACTGGACTACTAAAAAAAATTATTTTAAAAAAAAATCAGGACCGTCAAATTTCTTCCCCAAGAGGGACGAGCACCCTTAGATGGATGAGCAGGGAAACGGGTTCCGCAGTCTTACTGCTATTAAAGGCCCTTTTGTCTAAATGCATTCTGAACAGTAAGATTTGTCCCACAGCAATCCGCTTTAAATTCACCACCATTTCAAAACCTTCATGTCACCCCATGTTGGCCGAGAAGTAATCATAATCCGGCAGTGGCAGTGGCGGATCGTTGGTTACTTTTCCGGCGAAGAACCTATCTAGCTAGCCATCACCACCACCATCACTTTGCTTTCCAAAAAATTCCCAAGTGGAAAGAAGCATAGTATGATGATGGTGGCGGTACAAAACTAAATGCTTCTAAGGATATTTTAGAATGTGCTTCAGAGAATCAGTACCAAATGCCTTTTTCCTTGCTCCATAAATAATGTCAGCTTGGCCTTCCATTGAACAATCACCACAACAAGGAAACACACTTCTCTCAGAGATACAACAACAACAGTCACCACCACCACCACCACCACCTCTTTCTGACCAAAAAACAGAGAAGATGGTGAAATTCTCAAGGCAGTTTGAGGATCAGCTCATTCCAGAATGGAAAGATGCTTTTGTTGATTACTGGCAACTCAAGAAGGACCTCAAGAAAATTCAACTCCATAATGGCAATACCAACAATACACCCAACAATCACCAAACTTCCTTCTTTTCATCACTAAAAAACTACTCTTTATTTGGCCATCATCAACATAACAGAAACCATGGACCAATTCATGTACTGTTCTGTTTTTTTTCCCCATAACATGATTGATTTTGTTGAAACTGTAAGTTTCGTAAACCGAACCATGATGGAACTTGTTGTGTTTATGGTCTTTTTTTCCTGACAGGTTCATAGGAAACTTGCTGGTTCAACTTATAAGGGAGACATGTATGAGACAGAACTGCTTGAGCAATTTGCTGATACTGATGCTACTAAAGAATTCTTTGCATGTCTAGACGAACAGCTAAACAAGGTGAATGAGTTTTACAGAAGAAAAGAGGAAGAGTTCATGGCCAGAGGAGAGTCGTTGAAGAAGCAAATGGACATTCTCCTTGAGCTCAAATCTGAGTTCAACAAGAAAGCAGGCTCATCACAAGACTCAAAGGAAGACCAGTCCATATCATGCACATTCTCTTCTGGTAACTTACATCGTGAAAACTCATCTTCCTTTTGTTCTCATAGCTATTAAATGAGACGTCACATTCTCTGTTTTCATTTATGGACCTATATGCTTTTTGTATATGTAAAGTGTATCAGAGATGAATTATTTTCACATGGGTGTTTTATTTTATTGGTTCATATTGATTTCAATAAAAAGTGTGGAAAAAATGTCAATGTGTAAACTGTAAAAATAGTACATCCTCTGATGCTCTGTTTCTTGGGAACAGAGGAGGACTCTGTTAGGAGCAGAGCAGAGCAAGATGAAACGGGGGACAATTCTGATGATTCAGAGAAAAATGACATGTTGTTTACGGATTCCCCGCGATCTGGTGACGACACAAGAAAACCAGTTCAGGTGAAGAAAGAAGATGTGAAGCTGAGGACACTGTCTGGTGGTATGGTTAGCAGCCAAGGTAAAAATGTGAGGATAAACATTCCTTTGACCACACCTTCTCGTACCTTGTCTGCTATTAGTTACCTCGTACGAGAAGATTTTCTGAATCAGTCATCAAGGAAATGTGGTCCAGATGGCATTAATAAGCTTCATCTCAACAAAACAAAGTTGCATCATGCAGAAAAAATGATCAAAAGAGGCCTTGTGGAACTCTACAAAGGCCTAGGATACCTCAAGGTTTATAGGTATAGTGCCTAACTTCATTAGCCTTATGATAGAGACATATTTGTTCAATGAAAAGATCTGTTAAGATGAGAAAAATCTTACGCTTTTTTTCCCCGTGATTTTGGCTTTTAGGAACCTGAACATGCTTGCATTTATTAAGATTCTGAAGAAGTTTGACAAGGTATGTGTATTATCAGTCCTCAAATTTCAAGTTAAAGTACTTCTAAGCGTGGTTTATATGACTGATTAATGAAACTTTATCATTATTGATTTTTCTTAAAATATTTCAGGTCACTGAAAAAGAAATTCTTCCGATTTACCTCAAGGTGGTTGAGAGTTCTTATTTCAACAGCTCAGACAAGGTAAAATGAAAACATTTTTAATTTCATCTCTGATTAGGGTCGTCAAAATTTTCAATTTAGTCCCTTTCTCATTATCTCACAGTCAGTTTTGAAGTTTGGCCAATCATGGAACCAAAATTTGATGAAAAATTATGTATAAGAATCAGGATGTTGTTGGCCACTAGTTGTTATCCTGAAAGTTACACCGACAACCTCAAGTGGCCAATGTTCCTAAGATTCATGTCTGCACCACAACATGGCCTTGGATTTGGTTGTCTGTCTTTTTGTTCAAGTTTTGAGCCAATCATAGTTTCTTATCAGTATCAGAAATGACAGGTGATGAAGTTGGCCGACGAAGTTGAAGACTTGTTCATGAAAAACTTTGCCAAAGATGATAGAAGGAAGGCCATGAAATACCTTAGGCCAATACAGAGAAAAGAATCTCATGCGGTGACTTTCTTCATTGGTAAGCCAAAAATACTTCCTTTTTTTTTTTGGTCTGCTTATTTGGAAATCACAAATTTTGTTGACGTGCCTATCAATATTTCATACTTAAAAAAAACAAAACAAAACAAAAGATATCACAGAAATAATTTAATAATCTGGTGTTTGTTTTCTCTATCACTTTTCTATTTTTGTCTTTTGGTGATCAATCATTTTGGTGGAGAAAGCTTTTTTCTAAGGGGTTGTTTTTGTTTGCTTTGTGAGCATTAGTGTTTTAAAGGAAACATAAAAATGGACCCATCAAGGCACTAGGTTCACAAAAAGCCTTGTCTAGTTTTAAGTGAATGGAAAATACAATCTTTTTTGTGCTAAGTGTTTATGAGCGTACAAAGAATGAACTAAAAGGCCCATGTAAAAAGAAAGAAAAAGATACAGTGAAGGATTTCAACCTCTCTGAATGGCTTTCCACTGAAGCCTTCCTTTTTTTGTTGCAGTTTTAGTGATTTATTAATAATTGCCAATCAAATATCATCAAATCAAATCTTGTCTAAAAAGTTTAAACCAATAAATGATACTCCTTTTTTAGGGTCATGTAAAACATATAGCATTCTTATCAACTTCACTTTAAAATTTAAATCTATGTTGACTAGTCAGCTTAACAATATATTGTTTAGAGGACTGAAATGAACGAAAAATAAAAGGTATATATCAAGTTGATTTATCTATTATTTACATGTAATTTACTTTATTTTTCAAATGCAATTAGGATTATTTGCTGGATGCCTGTTGGCTCTTTTTGCTGGGTATGTGGTAATGGCTCATATAACTGGGCTGTACAGAAGACATCAACAAACTTCAGTCTACATGGAAACTGTCTACCCTGTACTTAGGTTAGCAAAACCTATTACTCTTACCTATTAATTTCATTAGGTTTAATATTATTATTGGTCTTTACAGTTTGATCAAATTTTTGTTTTGATCCATATAGTTTCAAATCGTTGGTTTTGGTCCCTATAGTTTTATAAGAACTTGGTCAAAGTATGGGGACCGAAACCAAAACCCGTTAAAAGTATAGAGACCAATTGTTAAAATCAAATCAAATCTTTATAAAATTATAAAGACCAAAACCAAAATTTGATCAAACTATAAGGACTAATAATGATATTAATGCAATTCATTTATATTATTTAGACCTTTGATTATATTGCATAAAATCTAGAAGAAAAATCTTAACCTGGAGTTTCTTTTTCGTTTTTAAATTTTTTGCAGTATGTTCAGCCTTATATTTCTGCACTTTTTCCTATATGGCTGCAACATTTTTGCTTGGAGAAAGACTCGTATAAACTACAGCTTCATTTTTGAGCTGTCCCCTACAAAGGAGCTGAAGTATAGAGATGTGTTTTTGATTTGTACTATGGCTATGACTGCGGTGGTTGGAGTCATGTTTCTTCATTTGGCTCTTCTCACTAAAGGCTATTCCTATGCCCAAGTTCAAGCCATTCCTGGCCTACTTTTACTGGTAATTTTCTTTGTCAAATTTCACTTTACATTCTTTTTTCCCTTGAATGTTAAAGATTTTAATAATCTGTTGAATAACTCTGCAGGTCTTTTTACTAGTACTTGTTTGCCCCTTCAACATTATCTACCGATCAAGCCGATACCGCTTCCTATGTGTAATAAGGAACATAGTTTGGTCACCACTTTACAAGGTATGGTGTTTTTATTACCAGTTGACAATATAAAATGACCTGATATATGAGTCATCAAAATATGTATTCATGACATGGGACTTGTTGAATATATACCATTACTTAGCCTGATCTCCTTCTCTGCTGTCTCTTCAGGTTGTGATGCTGGATTTTTTCATGGCTGATCAACTCTGTAGTCAGGTAGTGTTTTTTTTTCTTTTTCCTTTTTAATAAAAATAAATAAATAAATAATTTAGAATACAACAGTAGAAATCTATTTAATTTCCTTATCGTGGAAGAAATCAAATAAAGCTTTTGGTACAGGTTCCGATGCTGAGGAACCTCGAGTATATAGCATGTTACTATATGACTGGGAGCTACAAAACTCAGGACTATGGCTACTGCATGAGGGCTAACCACTACAGAGACCTTGCTTATGCAGTCTCATTCCTACCCTATTACTGGAGGGCCATGCAGGTAAAGCCTTTAACTTCCTTAATATACATATATATATATATCAACTCTGTTCATTTGTATTGAATCCGAATCAAATAGTTTAGAAATGAATAAAACTGATTTATTGGTTTTGTTTTGTAGTGTGCGAGGCGATATTTTGATGAAGGACAGACAAGCCACCTAGTGAATTTAGGGAAATATGTGTCAGCAATGTTGGCAGCTGGTGCCAAAGTTGCTTATGAGAAGGATAGGAGAGTTGGATGGCTATGTGTTGTTGTGATCATATCAAGTGCAGCCACTTTGTACCAATTGTATTGGGACTTTGTAAAGGACTGGGGTTTGCTCCAATTGAACTCAAAAAATCCTTGGCTAAGGAATGAACTAATGCTTCGTAGAAAATTCGTTTACTACTTATCCATGGTACTTATCAGACCCATCTCTCACTGTTCTAGTTTGGACTAGAGTCAACTCTTGATCCTTAATTAGTCCAACACAATACAAGTTAAGATAAAAGTGGAGCCATTGTAAAAGTTAATAGTGAGATTCCTAAACTAGTACAAGGAAAGAAATTTGATGCTGTCTTAGACATTATGGGAGACAAAACAGATTATGATTTCTTTTCATGCTACAAATCATGGGCTCTCAATGACCATTGGAAATTTATTATGCAGGGATTAAACCTTATTCTGAGGCTTGCTTGGCTACAAACTGTTGTCCATTCGAGTTTTGGGAACGTTGATTACCGTGTAACAACCATCTTCTTAGCATCTCTCGAGGTCATTAGACGAGGGCTATGGAATTTCTTCAGGTAAGCCTCATTCCATTTGTCTACAAACTACTACTAACTATTTTAGCTTCTTTTCTTTTGTCTTCAAGTTTGGTCTAATAATTCAAAAAAACAAAAACTTTTGAATGGTTTCAGGCTGGAGAATGAGCATCTGAACAATGCTGGAAAGTTTAGAGCAGTGAAGACAGTGCCACTTCCATTTCATGAAGTGGATGAGGAAGACTAAATCGTACTAATGATCATAACAACAACAAATAACAAAGCAAATTGGCATATATGTGTGTTTGTTGAGGAACCAGATTCCATTCATTATGAACAGATCAGAGAGGTGGCTTCTTCTAGCAGCAGAGTGAATTGTAGCTGTCCTCATTCGTCAAGTTGATGAGTGTTACAGATCAAGTCGGTGGATTATTTTGTTCCCCGGCCCAGGCAGCTTTGTCGATATCATCTTATCATTCTTAGGATTCACTAGGCACATGATCATTATCAGGTGGTGCAAGGAGGCAATAAAAATTCATTGAAGGAGGTGTATCAGTGAAAAATCCTACCATCTGAATCACCCACTTGAATGAGTTTTTATTAACTCGTTCTGTAGTCAGTTAATAGTACTAGTACCTAAGAAATTCTCCAACTTGTACAAACAATTTTTCTTGGACATTGTTGGATAGAAAACTCCTGAGAAAGTTCAGTTCCTCTTATTTCCTCTTGATGCTTTCTTCCACTCTCTGGGATATAAGTTCAAAATGACGAGTTGCAGAATATATGATGACATATTTTGTACTGCAAAAAATGACAGAACTAAGTGCTACGTATATCATATACAGTCTGGTCAAAGACAAGACGTTCACATCAGGACCATATATAGTACTCCTTTCCATCCTTAATATAAAAAATATTTTAGGAATTGTTCTTGATTCTAAATATATGGTATATTTTTATATTTGTCAATTTCTTTCTAATTTATCCCTATTGATGTTTCCTTAATAAGAATCAAGGAGGAGAATGAATGAGGAAATTAAAAAAAATAACAATGGTGTTTTAAAAAATATATGTCATATTAACTAACTTAATTAAGTTCTTTAATATAATCAAATTACGTAAATATGTCTTATATTAAATAACGGATGGAGTATTTACAAAGAAAAACTCTTGTGGTAAAGTCTCAAGGATAAGATTTTAGCATATACAACAACAAAGCTTTATCCCACTAGATGGGGTCAGCTACATGGATCACATAATGCCATTATGCTCTATCAAAAACCAAATCTTTGGATAGATCATTAATCAAGATCCCAATTACCCACCAAGGGTCCTATAATTTTGTGTTTTTTAAGGAAAAATTAATCTTTTAGTCCTATAATTTTGACTTGGTTATAATTCAATCCTTAAACTTTGCAATATTTTAACTCAATTGAAATTCGGTCCCTGAATCTCAACTCAATGCAACTCAATCCCTATAGTTGTAACCATTTAAAACTTTAGTTCCTAAGATTTGTGAAATAAACAATTTTTTAAAAAAAAAAATAGGGGGTGATATTTTGGTTAGTTAAACTATAGAGACTAAGTTGCATCGAGTCAAAGTTCACCAAGTTAAAACTATAAGAATTGAGTTGCACTAAGTTAAAGTTTGAAGAGTATGTTAAAACCAAGTTAACACTATAAGTGTAAAAAGATTAGTTTCATTTTTTTCAAAGTAAATCCAATGTTGTTAGAAAGTAGCTTTTCAAAATTTAATTATTGGAGGTTTAGAACATTAAGTAGAACCCCCACTGATTACACTTGCTCACCTGTTTATCCAATATAGTCAAAATTTACTTAAAATTGAGTAGGTTTACGTATTTGTATGGAGCTTAAGATGAATAATACTATTAACCATTTGTGACTTTTTTTTTTTTTACTTTATATTATTTCATTATAACTCATTATTATTGATATAATCCTTACGTTTTTGCTCTGTGTTGAGATGTTTATTCCATGAGAAAGGGAAAGGGAAAGTGAATTGAATAAAACTATAGAAAGAGATACGAGTAAAGAGAAAAGAAAAGCTTAGAAACTAAACAACAAAGTACGTGTCTTTGCTTACAATTTATGACCAAAGTGTGATAATTGACAGAAGAACAGAACTTGTGTCCTTGTCTATCACAATGAGAAAAATAAGTGAAGACTTTTCTTCAAAGTTTTGAATAAATAAAATAAATTATTATCAAATTAAATACTTGTATTAATGCACTTTTCCAATATAAACCCCTCATATTTTAACTAACCATCAAATGATCATCATCTTATAGTCAAAACTCAACTAACTCCAATTAGATGAATAATTAACTTACAGCTTGGTTCAACAATTCCTCCTATTTTACTTTTGGAGGATAATTATCAATCAATCTCGACAGTTTACAAAACACAACAAATTTATTACCCCCTTAAATTCACATCAACAAATTTGTTCTTGTAAGTTTTTTTTTTTCAAACATAAAACATGAATAGAAACAAATCTTTAAAAAAAAAAAAATCAGATATCAGGGTTTTGAGTTTTGACTTAGTATAAAATAAATTAGTTAGCTTTGAGTAGATACTCTTGTTGATTGTCATGCAAATAAATATAACAAGTTGGTTCCCAGTATTAGATTTGGATTTGGCTTACCTCATTTGCTCTAAACGTCCGCTGCTTTTAAACACTGTCATTTTTTACACAAAACACACACACACACATGGTTCTTTAAATAAAATAAAATAAAATAAGGACACTGTCCAGTACTAAAAAGATAATTTAAGATAGTGAATCATACAAAAAAAATTCTTGATGATAGTGAAAAATTATTTCAATATCTTGAAAAAATATTTTAGGGTACTTACTAGTACTAAAAAGATACTAACTGGTACTGAAAAAATAATTCATGATCTTAAAAAAATTACTCTAGGATCTTGAAAAAATATTTTAGGTACAAAATGCTATTGAAAATATAGTTTAGAATATTTTTTAAGATTTTAAAATAATTTTTTAAGATCATGAATTATTTTTTCAGTACCAGTCAGTATCCTTTTTAGTACCATTCAATACTCTAAAATATTTTTTTTAAGATCCTCAAATATTTTTTTAAAATCCTGAAATTATTTTTCACTATCATCAAAAAAAATTTTAGTGTCATTCAGTATCTTAAATTATCTTTTTAGTACCTAACAGTGTCTTAAATTTTTTAGTGTTTAAAAACAGCAGACGTGTTTAGAGCAAAGGAGGTAAGCCAAATCCATTAGATTTCTATGATATACTAGTACTAGTTATATGAGACTATCTTTTTTTTTTTTGGTCAACATGAGACTATCCATTTGACATTATGTACTTCCTTTTTTTTTCCCCTGATTATTGTGTGTGGGATCTTATATTCTCTCTCTCTCTCTTTTTCCCCCACCCATTTCATTATAACTTTCGGTTCTAACTAATCCGAATTTACTTTGAATCGGGACCACAATAGTGAGAGAAGAGCTTCGAACATCATTTTCTCCATTACCACACCTCGAACCAAGGACGTAGTCAAGAGCAAATCCCTTTCCATTTACTCCCAATTGATGGGGTTCACATTTCATGCTTCTCCCTTACATGCTTTTTAGGTACTTGTCCCTTTAATTATAAGAATGAAAGCATTTTTAATTTTTAAAATTTTTTAGGGAAAATTATAATAAAGGACCTAAGAAAAATAATATTTATTAAGAAGGACCATAAAAAGTGGTAATTATTTTGAAGGACCAAAAATTAAAACAGTAAAATAGAAAGACTAAATTGTCCTTAATCAAATTTTCTATATTATCCCTAATTAAACCAGAATCTGATTGTTTTTTTTAATATATAGAATTCGATTGATTGAAAATAATAAATGGAAAGTTTCAATATGGGTCTTCCTATGCCGCCGATCAATATGATCCTGTTACTCCTCTTGAAATATTAAATAAATTTATATCATTAAGTATTGTATAAATATATTGAATGAAACCTCCCACAAGACTTAATGATCTAAATTTATTTAATATTTCATTAATCTTTTTTAATATATCATATTTTTCAATTCAAAATTATTATATTTAAATTTGAATTTTTATTTTAATATTAAAATGTAACTTTAATATAAATTTGGAATATTCTAAGAGTCATGATAATATTTTCTTATCTGTAAGATTTACTTTTTCGGTACCTTTCCACAAGTTCTTGACTTCTTGAGTGAAAATTAAAGGATTCATGACATGTTTGTGGAAGATTTGTTGTGACACCGTTGTTTTTAAATTTATTTAAATGTATAATTTTTTTCTCTGGTAAAAGAAATAATTAGCATTTTTTTTTCAAAAGAAAACCCATTTCAATGATAAAATTTTGAAAAAAAAAAAAGGATCCCATTCCAAAAAAGTAAACAGCAAGTGGATTTTATAAGGGCAAAAACAGGAGTAGCAGGGTCATATTGATTGGCGGCATAGGAAAACCCATACTGAAACTTTCCATTTATTATTTTCAATCAATCAGATTCTACGTATCAAAAATAATAATAATCAAATTCTGATTTAATTAGAGATAATATAGAAAATCTGATTAAGGGCAATTTAGTCTTTCAATTTTAATGTTTTAATTTTTTGTTCTTCAAAATAATTACCACTTTTTATGGTCCTTCTTAATAAATATTGTTTTTCTTAGGTCCTTTATTATAATTTTCCCAATTTTTTATATATTTTATTTATTTAGATTAAGTTATATGCTGCATTCGGAATTAATTTGAGATACTGGGTAGAAAAAAAGAATTCAGATGCAGTATATAAGCTAATCTAATAAATAAAATATATAAAAAAAAATTTTAAAAATGCTTTCATCGGGTGCAAGAAAAAAAAAATTCAAGATACAGTATATAATTTAATCTAAATAAATAAAATATATAAAAAAAAATTAAAAAAAAATGCTTTCACCCCCTAATCAGAAGGAAAACACCTAAGAAACATGTAATATGAATTCCAACGGATGTTGGTTTTTTTTTTTTGTTTGGGGTCTTATATTCTAATACGCAGGACATGAGATGAAGTTTGATTTGTTCATCATAAACACTGTTATATTTCTGCACAAGTTTGTTCTATCCACAGATTCAAAAAAATCATATTCATTAAAATATGAAACCCAAGTTACAAAATGGATAGAATAATAGAAAGAAAGAATCCCAAATAGGTGTCATAATAGCTCATTATTCATCTCTCTCTACACAAGAAAATGATTCATCACCTTGGAAACCAAATTAAACAACTTTCTGTAAGTAAATTCATCACTATTATATCAGAATGCCTATCAAAATGGCCATAGCAAATCCAGACATGGCGCCCCACTTTCTTCCCAGGTACGATGATGCACCATTCTGTAAAACAAAACATAGAAAAATCAAGGTTAATTTTCAAGAACAACGAAGAAAACAAGTAATGGACAGACACTAAGCTAGTTTGATTTTGGAAAATGTGGACTGGGGGTGTCAACTTTGCCTTCTCAGCTATGCCCCTTGCTGCTCCTCAATTTTGGGGCTCTTCCTAAATATTTTTTTATCATTAGATCTCATATGGAATGGGTGACATTTTAATATGTTATGGCCTTATGGGTGAACAACAAAGTTCTTATCAATTTTTTATGATTTTTTAAATATTTAAGACTCTAAATTAAATTATTTTTTTAAAAAAAAAACTACACAATTTCAAAGTATTAAATATTTTTTAAAAAAATCGTAAAAATTTGAGAACAACTCTTATTTTTTTGCCATAAGATATTAAAATATCGTTCATTTTATATGGAATCTAATGTCAAAAGAACCACCGGAGAAATTTTGGGAAGGGTCCCGAACTTAACGCACAGCAAGGGGCGTAGCAGAGAAGGCACAACTGCCACTAGCCAGAAAAATGTTGAAGTGATCGACATTACCAGATCTAGGCTAGGGGATGGAGCTGGTGTAATTTCTGTATCCTCTTTTGTTGCCTTGGATGGTGGGGCCGGCGGGCTTTGGGCGACTGCCGGTGCCGGAGCCGGAGCTTGATGTCGGTGCTTGTGCCTATGTCTTCTTCTCTTATGTTTAGAAGGAGCAGGTGCTGGCGTCTCTATTACTGGTGTAGGAGCTGGTATTGGTGGAGGCAGTGATGGTGCAGGAGCTGGTGCCTTAACTGGAACCGGCGCCGGAGGAGGTGTTGCCGGTGTAGGCGCCACCGTTGGTGGTGGGGGTGAGGCTGGAGCTGGTGGAGGCACCGTGGGAGGAGAGACAGTTGGTGGAGTTGCCGGTGGTGGGGTTGCTGGGGGTGGTGTCTGAGGTGGTGGGGTTACTGGTGGGGGAGTTGTTGGGGGTGGAGTCTGAGGTGGTAGAGCCGGAGCAGCCGCCTTCGGAGCTGGTGATGTCACAGGAGGAGGAGTTGCCGGGGGCTGTGCAGCCACCACGGGTGGTGGTGTAGTGGTGGTGGTAGGAGGAGGAGTAGTAGTAGGCAATGTGGGTGAAGCAGCTGGGGATTGAGCATTGAGGGAAGGTAATAATGTGAGGCAAGTGAGGGCTAATAGAACTGAGAATATTGCAGAAGCAGCCATTGTAGGAGGAGGAGGAGGAGGATGATAATGCAAATAGGTGGAAGGTTTGTTAGTTATTTATGGAGGTTGAAGAAGAAGAAAAAGGGAAGAGACATTTGCTTAGGAAGGTTGTGACTTGTTGTGAGGGTTATTTTGCTGGCAGAAGGAGAGATGTAGCCTTCAATACGAAGAAGTGACATTTGACATAATTTCTACTAATGATCTGATAATAAAGGTTGAAAATGAACAATTCTTAAATGACCCCAAATATTGTTCCGACAATAGTGTAATTCTAAATTAACCAGTATTATACTATAATGAGAGAAAGACATTTAAGTCCCAAAACAAGGAATTAATTATAGTTAAGTCTTAAAACAAATTTGCTCAAAATTGTCTTGCAAATATCGCTTCAAACTGTTGTAAACAGGATCCTGGTTGCAAATTAATAGGTATATTTGAAATTTAAATACCTCATCTATTAGAATTGTTAAATTTACAATTATTTGAGATAAGAAATATAGAAATTAGGTCATCTCAGAATAATTCATCTTGAGCCTGAACACTTCTATTTATAACTAACAGTAACCAATTACATAGTGACATATATAGTGATTGCTCTATACATGGAAATGATTTATTTCCTACTCAGTGATTGCTCTATACATGGAAATGATTTATTTCCTACTCAGTGATTGCTCTATATATGGAAATGATTTATTTCCTACTCAGTGATTGCTCTATACATGGAAATAATTTATTTCCTACTCAGTGATTGTTCTATACATGGAAATGATTTATTTCTAACTATTTGAATCAATACTGGCAACTTATATTAAATTAAAAAAAAAATAATGGGTTAATATCATTATTAATATTTATAGTTTAATCAAATTTTGGTTTTGGTTCTCGTAGTTTTGAATTGCTACTTTTAGTTTTTATAATATCATAAGAATTTGGTTTGTGTTCAATGACTAATCCTCATACTTTTTAACAAATTTTAGTTTTTTTTGTCCCTATACTCAAACTCAAACTAAATCTTTATAAAATTATAAAGATTAAAACTAACTATTTGAACCTATAAAAACTAAAATCAAAATTCAATCAAACTATAAGGAGTAATAATAATATCATCCATTAAGAACCTAATTGTCATTAATTCATTCATTTAGGACCTTATTGCCATTCTCCCTATGTACAATATTATTTATTTTAATTTTTTTAAAGCATTTTAGATGTATACAACTTCAGTTAAATACTTTAGAAGTATGCAAATAGAATAAAACTATACATCAAAGTATTATACAAATGTTTCTTCTTCTTTTTTTCCTTTGGGTTTGAAGTGATATTAAAATGACTAAGAGTCAAAAATTGGTACCAACACCTAACCGCCTCCTTCTCTGATGATCCAGGCTTTGCCTAAATGTTTTTCATGCTCCTTTGTGTTTTACGCAACCATACTTTTGATTACATTAATTGTTAAGAAGGTAAAACGTCGGGTGAAGATTGAAGAGAGAAGGAAAATAAAGGATGACAAAAAGGAAAAAATGGAATAAAAAAAGTATGATTACATTTATTGAAAACACTGTCTCACCAACCATTTATACATTTGACCTATCTGTCAGTACTCTGTCTTTATCATTCCGTTAATCTCTGAAGTTCTAAGACACTTATGTCACTGCAAAGTACCATTAACTCTTGAATACTTCTAGTTTTCTACACAGTTCTAGAACCATCTTTCAGAAATTGGAATTACAATTTTTTTTTAAAAAAAAAAAAACAAAATTAATGAGATCCTAGATGCACCACTTTTCACTATGATCCCATCTCATCAATGCAAAAAGGCTCCATGAGGTGGATTTAATATGTACACACCCTACTCTCACAAGCAAAGAGGTTGTTCCTAAAATTTAATCCCATAACCTCTAGATCATTGTCACATGTCTATGACATTTACCGTCCACGGTTCACCCTCTATGATCCCATCTCATGTTTGAAATTTATTGAGATGCCAAACCGGAATTTGAATGAGTGTGTGTGTATATAAGAATATTATGTATTTATTATGAATTATTTAGAATTGTCATTATCTAATTATTATATTAGATATAGATATATTATATCATATCTTATGATTAGATATAGGTATATTATATCTTAGGATATTTCCTATTATATCTCAATCAGTTTGATTTTATTAAATTCTAGAGTTAGCTCTAGAGTTGCCTATATAAAGATCCGTATGTACTCTCTATGATTCAAAGATTAATATTTATGAATTCAGATTTAATTTTTCTCTCTCAAACTCCACAGTATGCATGTCTCATCTTACAAACAAAACATGATGTGGAAAATGTCATGCATTTTGTGGAGAAGTTTAGATGGATGATGACGACGGTGAGAAGTTCGGGTTGGCAATGGTTCGTTCTTCTTTTTCCTTCTCAGATGAAAAAATTGCTGCATCACTTCTGCACATTCTGAGGCCAACACACCCCTTCTTATATTTATTTTTGGATGGAAAGGATGAACTGGGGCAGCTGGCTTTTCTTTTGTTTCTGATCCATTTTCTCCTCCATCAGGAAAAAGTCTGCAAAGCAAGTAAACAGTTTCAAAACATGGTACTTTTGTTTCTGACATACAACAGAAAATGTTTCTGATGAAAGAGCAAATTGGCAGGAATGCTACAAGAACAGAGTATTTTTGACAACGGGTTTGTATCTAGAGAAATCATCTACACAACGCATCCTTAGCTAAAACTATCATGTTCTACTGGCCTATTCAAGAAACTTCTTAATCTACAAGAGAATCTAACTTCCCAACTCCCAAAACAAAACTCATACAATCTATTCAATGCACAACAAATTTAGCCAAGGATGACAAGGACAGAAAGGGCCAAACTGGGTTATCTGGTCATGCCAAAAGAATAAATATAAAAGCACCGGATTGTATTGTGGTGTTATACGACTAGAGTGGTAAGTACAGATGAACTGTCAAAACTCTTGTAACCCTTGCAAACACATGGAGAATACAAAAAGAAAATCCGTGCTTAGCATACCTGACCCAGCTACCATCAGCGCCAAGAAGCTTATTAGGAGCTCCCCATACAAGAGTATCTATTCTTGCCTGAAGAATGGCACCAGCACACATTGCACAGGGTTCAAGTGTGACATAAAGTGTAGTGCCCTGCAAGTGGGTAAGTTGTGCCCTTCAAGAAGTTAGCCATCATTTATTAATGTGCAGAATGCATCAAGTACAAGAAATAGTTCATATAAACCATTGCTTCAAATGGACCAGATGACGAGCCCTTAGGGTCACTTCAACTTTGCTGTTGCATAATTCTGTAATTAGGATTGAGTTCTTGGGGAAAAAAAAGTTTACTACCCTATTATCTATAATATATTAATCTGATCTCAATATTAAATGAATTCAAGAATCATGATTTTGACATAAATATGGCTTGCTATTACGTGTTCCCAGGCTAGATTCCTTCAATAACGCTCTGGTGTAGATATCTAAATAGGCTTCAAAAAAAATTTACAATATTAATAGAAGATATCATTACTTTCTCATTGCCACTATCAGTTGTGTTCCTGCAGCAAGTCTACTCAGCACTGTAGAAATGTGCTGAGTATAACATTGTGATTACTAGCAGAAAATTGGTATCTGTAGTCTAAAAATACGATATTTTTACTCATATTACCCATAAAAGGATGTCGGGATCAATCTATAATGGGAGGATTTAAGATTTTAGTGAACAGATATCATCACAGCTTAAACGAGTCATCCAAGATTAATAACAGAGGAGGAGAATCATATACTAAACGTCAAAGTTTTTATGAAATATATCTATTATACTTTGGCAATGAAAACTTACTGCAAGTCTCCATGTCCGCAGAAGACTTGAAGCTTCCCGTATACAAATCATCTCTGCATGGGCTGTAGAGTCTCGTAATTCTTCCACCCTGAAACAAATATATTGATATAAATAACAATGATAACGCAATTACAAAAGATAAGGAAATTTCGTAATGCATACAAGTTGCATCCCCGGGCAATAATCTTCCCATCCTGCACAAGTACAGCACCAACAGGCACCTCCCATGTATCAGCAGCTTTATTGGCTTCTAGCAGAGCTTCCCTCATAAATATCTCATCCATCTTTCGTTGCTCAACTTCAAGTTTATATGCTTCTTCCCACTCATCAAACCTGTCCTTCATGACTTGGCTGTTCCGTTGAAGCTTTCTTTGTTTCAGCTCCACATCCCTTTTCCCAGTGACAGTTATTTCAGTCTGTTCTGGAGCATTGGGGTCCTCCATATGTCCCAGTGACTCAATTCTACCAGTATTTACAATTTCTTCTACAATAGGAGGCCCAGCCGGTAAAGGTATCGATAATTCCATGGCACCAGCACCAGATGTACTGACTTGCAAATCTTTTCCATCTTCAGTCCAACTAGTGTTTTCCTCTCCAGAAGCAAAGGAGATGGCTATAGATGTTGATCCACTTCCCAATTCATAAGATGATGTACCAACCTCAAGATGCTCTCCTTTGTCTGTCAATTTCATAGTGTCAAAAACACCTCCCTCACTTTGTGTATAAGATTTTTTAGGTTGTAATTGATCAGAAGTTGTAGCTTGCGATGCCACACCTGTCCTTTCCTCTATTACTTTACTTTTACTGGTTTCTTCATGCTCCTGGCCAGAAAACCATGCGTCACTATCAGACTTGTTCGATGAGTTTCTTTCACCAGATCTTGCAGCTGAAGGGGAGGCATCAGCGTGTGATCGCCAACGTAGTCGAACAACATCTGAAATTATTCCCCAAAGGGTCCTACCTGTTCTCTTGACGATTGAGTTCTCTGTCCCAAGACTGGCCTCTGCTTCTTCAGCTGGTGGACTTCGCTTAATAGATGATTCTAGTTCATCCCACATCTCATCAGAAGGTCCTTTTGCCCCAGATGCCCCAGAGAAACCAGATGAACGACTTGACTCACGCTCCCTTGACTTAGAGACCTTTTGAGTACTTTGTTGCCTTCCACTGTAAACCTGATTCTTCTCATCTTCAGTGGACAATTTGGCTCCAGTAATTTCTGTTTTTTGCGTTTCAGTTGTGACTTCATGCCTAGCCTTCTGAACAAACTCATCCACAAACTGTTTGGATGATTTCTCTAAGCGATCAGCTGAAGCCAGAGCATCCTCCGGGGCTAAAATATTTGAAGGGTCACTGTAAACCTGACTACTTCCACCTGTAGAACATAGTTCATATTGCAAAGCTGGACTTCTTCCTCCTGAATTGGTATACAAGGCAGAAGAGCCACTTTCTGAGGTATTGGGGCAGACCTCTGTGATTGAAGTTCCAAAGTTTGGTTCATCATAGGCTGAGCCTCTTCTGATCAATTTAGATGAGGAAGGAATGAGCATTGCATCTGAACTAATTTCACCAACTTCTGCCAATACAACATGTTGCTTTCTGCCCTCAGAAACTAAGTTCAATGATTCTCGAGAGCTCTGAGCCTCATTTGAGATATTTTCATCAGAGACTGACTGGTTTGTAGGTCGCTGAGCCTCACTGCTTGATAAGAACTGCATAATTCTTTCATCAGTTTGGTAATAACTTTCTCTTGTGTTAACTGATGTCAACTTACTATCTTTGATCAACCTTACCCCTTCAGAAACTCTTTGAGATCTTGAAACTAGCCTTTCATCACTGGCATGACCTTTTGAAACAGAGTGTCCAAGTTCAGATTGTTTCCTACTTTGATGTATCCTCATATCTGTTAAAGGTCGTATCCCTTTTACATCTGAATACAAGTTCAAATTCTCTTCCTGGTTCTTTATTGTATTACTAGACTTTACTGTGGAGGCAGTTTCAACATTAGTCTCCTGGATATGTGATAATTCAGATAGTTGAGATTTTCTTCTCCCTTCAATTTGTGTAATGACCTTGTCTCCTTTGTGGTAGTGATGCTCCTCCATATTCCCAACTGAACTTCGAACAGAAGTTTTGTCCTCTTCAAGGTTCTTCATCCTAGTATTTGACGTACTTTCTGAATGTTCAATTTTTGACTTCTCAATGTTTTTCTGGTAATTACTACTCAGCACATCCTTTCTAGTGCTAGAGCCAACAAAACTCTTACGCTCATCATTTTTTTCCTGGAACAGTCTTCCTGATATCTCCAGGTTCCCTTCCCTGCCACCAAATGTATTTTGCAATTTTGAAGGATTTTCGGCTTCATAACCATCAGACTCTTGTATTTCCGTAGATTGATAATTTCTTTTGTTTGCAGTTAGAATATGGTCCTCTGTTGCTTTCGTATGTGAATGTCTAATCAGAGGTGAAGTGTCATCCTCACTTTCAAATTGCTTGTCGGATGTGGAGGCCTTTACATAACCAGATTCATGCCTACCAGACAATGTTGGACGCATATCTTGGGGTTCTTTCCCAAAATTTTCTTCTGTGGTTACCTCAGTCAGCTTCTTCTCATACTTCTTTCTTAGACTGCAATCAAAATCAGCATGAAATGCAGTTCTTTCCTGTTTTGAAATTTCCTCCAGCTTCTCTGAGTCATTTCTTAGCCTGTTGTATTCTTCCTTCACTTGTTCCTCCTTATGACTTGCTTTGTCCTCCCCCAATGATAATTCTTCCAAAGATTTCTCATGCTTATCTTCAACTTCCAGGTCGCTACCAATATCTCCTACAGATGAAAAGGAGTAATAAGATGAGCAACTAGAAACATCTCTTCGTTTCCTGTGTTCACCTTTAGCAACAGCTTTCTTTTCTTCATTGATCTTCTTATCCTCTCTCAAGTCTCCTGTCAAGGTTTCTTGGCGCTTCAGAATTCCTTTATTTACTTCTTTCTTACCTAAATTCTGATTTCTCTGTCTGCTCCCATTTTTCCTCTTCTCCAAGTCCAAGTTCTTAAATGAAGAAACATTCTTCGCTCTAACACGAGTAACATTTCTATCTGCCTCCTCACTCAATAAGCTGATGACTGATTCAGCATAATCAGAACCAAAAGATTGGTTAGTTTCACTCTCTTCCTCCGAATCTGTGCAAAAACACCTTTGCTTTATTATCCTCTTGCATCTTTTAGGAACACTTCTCTCACTGAAGGAGCAATCAAGCTCATGGAAACCTCTATTGAGGCCATACGATGCTAGCTGGGTGAAGTATGGGTCTCTACCACCCAAAATCAACCTTCTAGACGCCGACAATTGAAGTAAAGTGGATTGTCTCAGCCCAAATAGAAGACTAGGGTTCGAGGGTACTCTACAGGTGGAGAGTGCACAGCAATCACAACAACCGCAACAAGAGCGGAGTGATGGGACTCTATCAAATCTTTCATATGACACGTTTGAGTAATCATTGAAGGACAAAGAGAAGGCACCTTTACTCCTAATAGCATAAACAGTGGAGCTAATATATGCGTTCATGCCTGTTTTTGTCTTCCCCCCCAAAGAGGGAGAGCTTACTTTGCTGAATTAAGGGCCCTCTGAGCTACAGCAAAACCACGAAGCATTTGCATCACCAAGAGATGGTTATATAAGAGAACTGAGCAGAATTCAAAAGGATAAGCAATAAGCCATTCAATCTTCTAAGTTCTGATTTAGGAATCAGAATAATCAGCAAAGTAAATTATATTCAAGAGAAAACCCTGAGGATTGTTCTATACTTCCCCAAGCCCTTTCAACAGCATCCAATGCTGTGGTTAATATTGATCAATTAACCTAAGCATCAAGTAAAAAGAAAAGTTAAACTTCAGATCAGCTAATCGCAAACAACATAATTACAGGAGGCAGCAAAAGGAATGCTTTCATCAAAGTTTCTTTGCCTATATCATCACAAAAACAACAACAACAAACCAACAAAAGAATCACCAACTCATGAAAACAGATCCATCTTGTAACCCAAAGGGAAAATAGATCACCATGCTGCACAATTAAGTGAAAGGAACCAAAAGCATCTCTTAACTTCATTTAGGAATCTTGATGCCAATGAAGTTCAATGATACTCCATTTGATCCTTAATATAAGACATGTTTGAGGAGTTGATCTTGGTCCTAAACGTAAAACATATTTCTCATATTAAAGAGGAGAGGGAAGGAGAGAATAAAAGAAGATGACTAGGGTGTTTTAGAAAATACATGTGATATTAACTAACTTCCTTAATCTAATCAAATTAGGTAAATACATCTTATATTAAGGATCAAAGGGAGTATTCAACATGGAGCAAGAAAGGATAACATTTATATATCCATATAATATATTTACATGTTTATGATCAAGTTTTAAACAAGTAAACGCCCAATTCACTACAAAAATCATCCCTAGTTTATTTGATTTCTTGGCTAACCTCTACCTAGAAAAATAACATATTGCGGGATAGTAAAGCTGTCTCGATTCCACATAAAGCCATCAAAGCAACAGATGAGAGGCAATAGCATTACATCCTTCCACCAAAATTATTATAGCAAAATCCATTTGAAACAGAAAACATGTCATTTCCTATGAAGCACAACAATGTAATAATTATTATCAAAGAAAAGATCTGTGTCATCATATTAACATACCAACATACCAGTGCAGCATTGCCTACATCTACATAAATTCAAAAATTCAATGTCACTATGATATAGAATGACCCCTTTTCACTTCAATTTAATCTTTTCGATTAAACCAACAATAACCCTGCTTCACATTCAGTGACTCAGCGGACCTCCCACGCAGGTAATAGAAAGAAAGTAAACAAATAATTTTTTCAAAAAAAAAAAACAAACAAACAAACAAACTTATGGCCAAACTCAAACATCAGCAAATTCGCCGGGCCCCAGACACTGTCCAGCTAAATCCCACTACCCCACTATCAAAAGGTCTGGTTAATTGCCCATTTCATGAATCAATGATGAGAGAAAATAACAAGAAAACTGAGAAATCAATAGAAGCATCTACAAGAGAGTAAGTATACCAAATCAAAAGGCGTGACTTTTGAAGAGAGTTCAATAGCGGAGATGAACATGCAAGAGAGTGCAGCGGCTGCTAACCGAACCGAGATGACTTTCTGTTTTAGCATAGCCATGACCCACAGAGAGAGAGATTTTCAATTGATTCCTATGGGCGTCGAGCTTGTGTGGTGGCGAGTGAGATTGACGGCCAAGAAGCTGACATTATTGGACCAGGATCTTTGAGATTTTGTGGGCTGAGTCGAGTTGGACGAAAGAAATGAAAAGATCAGCTTTGGAGATACCCTGGATAGAGAAGAAGGAGGCTCTCAGTCACAAAGCAATCCACATTAGGTGCTTATATGCTTATATGTGCTTATACCTCTAATGAGGTATAAGCATTTTTTTTTTAATTTTTTTATATATTGTATTTATTTAGATTTAAACTATATGCTGCTTTTTGAGATTTTTTTGACACCCAGTATCTCAAATTAATTAATTTTCATAATACTGGTGTTATAGACAAATGCAGAATTAAAAATTAATTAATTTGAGATACTGGGTGTCAAAAACATCTCAGAAAGCAGCATATAGTTTAAATCTAAATAAATACAATATAAGAAAAATTAAAAAAAAAATACTTATACCTCTAAATAGAGGTATAAGTACATATAAGCATGGCATGTGAACCCGCCACAAAGCTGAATCGAGAAAGAGTGGAATAGATTTTGTGATTAGGACAGGGGAAGCTGTGAATTGAACAGTGCAATGCCAATTGGCCAATCCATAATTGAAATACGAAGATTCCTTTGGTCGATCACTCGATGCAACAATAATCCCAGTCTTCAAATAAATTAATCCCAAAGATTAATTATTTTTGAGAAAATGGTGCTAAGGACCAAAAAAAATTACAAAAAAATCCTAACAAAAATTCACGTATCAAAAAAGTCCCTAGAGACTTTTTTGATATTATTTATATTGAAACAAAATTTAGGTTTTTAAATTTTATTATAAATATAGTACTTTCTATTATGAATATGGCTTTTTCTTTGCGAATGGCCAAGTTTAAATTTTTGTTGTAAATATAGCACTTCTTATTGTAAATCTAACATTTTTCTGTTGTAAATGACCTTTATATGCTTAGGGACTTAAATTTGAATCAAAATTCAGGTATTTAAATTTTGTTGTGAATATGGCACTTCCAGTTATAAATATAGTTTTCTTTCTGTTATGAATGGTCAGGTTTTTAAATTTTGTTATAAATATAGTACTTTAATTGTTAATAAAAATAATATCTTACATGTGAATTTCTGTTGGGATATTTTTGTAATTTTTTATACTCTTTGGGACCTAACTATCACTTTCCCCTAGTTTTCCCTGGTTGAAATAACAATTTTATTTTAGGGAAAATCTCAAGACCATTTAAAACAGTAAAAAAACCCAGAGGTGCTTTGAATTTTAATATCCTTATGAGATGTTAATCTTTTTTAAATTAAAAAATAATAATAACAAAAATGCTCTCACACTTTCTTTTTAAAAATAAACATTAACCTCCCACCCTGCTGATCATCACCAGCAACGACCATTCTAGTAGCATCGAAGCTCCAGCAGGAAAAATGCACTTGGTTAAAAAAAAGTAGTCAAAATCTAATTAAAAAAATGATAGATTCATTAACTAAACTTGTCAATAGCATGATAATATAAATTTTTCTAATATTAAAGTCATTAACAAATTTAGTTAAGGAATTCATTACTTGTCATTAAGTTTTAACAACTTTCATTTATTAAATAAAAAGTTTACAAATTCAGTTAAGGGTTAATATTTACGTTTTTTTTAAAAAAAAAAGTGTGAAGACACTTTTGTCTTTGTCTTTTAGTTTCAAGAAAATACATAGCATTTCATAGGATATTGAAATTCAAAACACCTCTATAGCTTTTACCATTTTAAATGGTCTTAATGTGAAAATATTCTTTTATTTTATCTTTGGTGAGTTACAACAATTAAAGACTTGAAATATTAGTGCTGGCACCAATCCTAATGTACAATATAATCAATTAATTTATATAAATTAAAGGGTAAACTACAAGCAAACCAGTTTCTCAAATTATTTTTGAAGGTGTAGTTAGCACCCTTAACGCAATTTTTAAATTGGAGTAATTGTGCCACTCATCTAACTTCTTGTTCACTCTGCAAGTCGCCACCGTTAAGAAACCATCCACCAGTAGAAGTATATCTTTATTTATACAACATGTTTTGATCATCCGATCATTTTAGAAATACCATAACATAGATGATATGTAGAATATCAGCTCAACATATTTAATCAACTAACGATTAAAATTAATTGAGATAACAAATATGACAAAATTGCTTCCTTTTTGACACAATTTCGGGATAAAATTGTCTTCCGCAAAACTTCGAAAAGTGAAAAGCAAGACTTAATTACTTGAGTGAGAAGAAAGATGGCTAAGGAGTTATTTTGTTTTGTACTACCTCTTATTTTCAATATAAGAACTAACTGATTAATTTAAGTAGACTCATTAACTAAGTTAGTTACATTCATTATCTACAATAAATATATGTTGATTTACCTAAAATAGCATTTTTCATTATGACTACATGTGAATAAAAACTCCTTAATTTGTCATAATCAATAGAAATATTTTTTTCTGGAAACAAAACAAAATGGAGTCTTATGTTTAAAACTAAATCAAATCCTTAACCAGCTCTAATTATCGAAGGTTGTATACATTTTCTAATACCTTATAGTTGTTATAGCAATTAAAAAATCTCTTATACATGGCTCAAAAGTAAGTTATCTATTTGGCTAGCACTCTTGCCTAAGTGTTGTATATTGAAGCATTAGTTTATATTATAATCATAGAACATCATGTGAGATAATTAATTTAACTAATTTTCTTAATATTTGCAAATTAATTAGCTTCCTCTTATAATATTAAGGACTGGAAGGAATAATTATTTCAACTAATGAACAAATCAGTTTAAACTTTGTATGGGAAAAATGCATTATTTTTGTGCCTATACATGTTTCATGTTGGGACAAGTTATCCATGAAGACAACTACTTTTTTTTTTTTTTGGGGGGTATAATGAAGACAACTACTTTATTAGACTAAGATACGTATTAATTTGATTATCCTTCTCTCTGTCTTTTTTTTTTTCTGCTTTTGGGTACAATTATGATCAATTTTCAAGGACTTGGGCAAAAATCCCCACAAGAGAACCCAATTTGTATGGGCTTTTATCACAAAAAATTGTATGGGCTTTGGCAATAATCTCCCTCCTTGTAGGTTGCACCATTTTCTTGGGCTGCCATGTGCAATCTTTTAGATCTCTTGTATCGTTCCAATTTTATCAAGACCCAATCATTGGATATTACCCACACTTATTGGAATAAGAGACCTGTTTTCCCTTACACACGTTTTCCTTGTAGATGGAGAAAATGAGGGCCCATTTGGATGGGTTTTAAAAAAAACGTTTTTTTTAAGCTTCAAATTAAAGCTTTTAAAAAAAGGAGTTCTTTGACTTTTTTTTTTGTGACTTTCACTTTTTTTAAAAAATATCATTTAAACACATAAATTAATTTAAAAAGTTTTTTTTCATTAAAAAAATGCTTTTTTTTCTCAAAAAAGCCCATCCAAAAGGGCCTTGAGTTTGAAATTATAGCCAAAAAAAAAAAGAGTTTGAAAGCTCTTCCTCCATGATCGTAGGCCCGACACAGGGTGAATTCAGATTCGTTGGAACCAATGTGTTCCAAAGACCGAATGGGCCAAAAAACAAAAAAAAAACATTGGATACTCACAAGAAATAAGAGGGCTAACCATTAAAATTAAATTATAGTTCAATATAATTTCTTTGTTTTTTTTTTTGTATAAAAATTTTAGGAAAGGGGTTGGGTTCACCCACAGTCCAAGGGCAAAGCGCTTGGAACTCAGTCCACAGGGGATACTGATTAGAGAGTACACATGTCTCCACCTCTACCAGCATTACCACTGCTTCCTAGATTCCTAGGATGCCTCCCCCAGCATCTTGACCAACGCGGGGATTGAACCTCCTCCCTTAAGGTGAGGAAGACTGACCCCCACTCCAGTTGAAGTTCAATATAATTTCAGTTACACAATAATTTATTTTTACCAATGGACTTTACCATAAAGTCATAATACTCTTAAATCATCTCATTTTTGTTGTTTTTTTTTAAAAAAAAACAAAACAAAACATACACGTGAAAAAGTTAGATTAGCTAGTTAAAAAAAGGCTTGATATAGATATTTTATAAGAGGATAGCTCTACTAGAGTGATATTCCTTTGTGGGTTTTTAGTGACCTTGATGGTGTCAAAAAATGGATACAACAGTTAGTTTTCCTTAACATGAAATTAAAAATAACACTTTAATTATGTATTAAGAGATTACAACTTTATCTGATGAGTCCGGATCTTCTCATAAGCATTTTTCTGCCCATCTCTCCCCATCAGTAAATCCTGGCCATCGAAATCCTGATCTAAGGGCCCAAAATAATTTTTAGAAAAACCGCGCGCGCGGTTTTTTTAAAAATTATTCTGGACCCTTGGATCAGGATTTACCTGTGAGAGAAAATGAGAGATCTGCTCATGAGGGAATCCTTTTCCTTTTATCTTTTTTTTTTTTCTCAAACTTTTCCTTTTATCTGATCCAACAACCAAGAGGATATTCTCAAATGTCTTCTACAAATCGCCAGAGACAGCAAATATAAAAATCCTTGACAGTTCAAAAAGATAGTGACATTTTGTACATGTTTATAACAAGGCAAATATTATTCTAAATACTTTGCTGATCTAATCCACATGATTCAAGGCTTCAAGCCTTCATAATTGGATCTTACTAGTTCCTCAATAATGTCAAAAAAGATAAATTTTAATATTATCTTTTTATAAATTGTTTTTTTAATCTGTAATAAAAATAAACTTGGCGTACGCCTAATTATTTTGAGCAAGTCGACATGTGGCAGCAAAGTGAATTATACACTTTAGAGGAATAACATGACATGTGATGACCAATCTTGCAAGTGAAAGCATGAATATATTATAGTGTTTTCATTACAAATATATATATATATATATATATATATATATCAGGTTTTTTTTTAAAATCCTGTTTTGTTACTTTTCCCCTAAAAAATTAGATAATAGATAAATAACATTATATTTTCATTAATGGAAATTATGTAAATGTAAAAAATCATTCTTCCATCCTTCACTTCAACATAATTTTTTTAAAAAAAGAAAAAATAATGATTCAAGCATGATTTTTTTGTTAATTTGTTTTGGAAATTAGTACTTTACAAAATTATTCTAATTACATGAAATTAAATTACTTTATTAAAATTTTATGCTTTATGCTTTTGTAAAATGGTTGGTTTGGTGAAAGCTATATTACAATTTTCGCACGCCACATGTTTTGATTTCTTTTTGTACTCTCCTATTCATTGGACTGAGTCATAAGGGATTTAACATCTCCTAGTTAAAGTCAATCCTTCTATCTCATCATAGCACACTCTCTCATTTTCAATCTGAAAAATAGTATACATGCATGTCCTTGACTTTATTGACAATATAAAATCATATGCTATATATAAAGGATAAATAATAGTATAACTTTTATATGGGAGAAAATAGTATAATTTCTTAAATTTTCATTTTATTTTATTTTATAATCATAGGTCTTTCACTTTAAAAATTCTAGGTGCAAACTTGTGTGAAACTTGGACTCTTCGCTCGGTTTCAAATTTCAATTAAAAAATAATAATAATAAGAAAACACTATTTATTGATGTTCCCTTCGTTCACATCCTTTCCTCATCTTTTGAGTCATTTCAATTTACTCTTATCTCTTTTCATTTTCCCTCTCATTATGACCTCCAAATAAAAATAAATAAATAAATAAAACCATTTTATACTTTGTGTTTCTTCTCATAATTCTCTCTTTTTTCTAAAATTATTTTAAATCCACGATGTATTTTTTTTTAAAAAAAATAGTCAATCTATTGATTTTTCAGAAATATATAAAAATAAATCAAATTTTTGTTCTACCCACGCATATAGTAATTTAATTTCTATTTTCTATCTAGTTTTCTGAAAAATAGACCAATCTATTAATTTGTATTCAATTTCTTCACATAAAATTATACGCAAGCAAATAAATTATATAGTAAACTTATATTTTCTATCTAGTTTCCTGAAAAATGATTTATTATTTGAAATGGTCGGAAAGCCACTAAAATGATAGGACAGAATTAATGAAGGAAAGCAATATGAATGAGGGTGGATAAAGATTAAGTTTAGTCAAAAGTGATTATTTTGGCAAGAAACAAATAAAGTTACTTTAGCCATCATTAACAGCTTGAACCTTAAGCAAATTTTATTATTATTTTTTTCTCAACGTGAAACACAATACAAAATTAGTACTACCTTCTGTCCTAATTATAAGACCGGGTTGACTTTTTAAAAAGAGATTAAAGAAGCTAAATAAGTTACTTAAAATGTTGTGTATTCTTAAGTTATATAGTAGCTTATTAGTCAAACTAATTAGTTTGGAGAAAAAATAAAAATACTGTAAAGTAATTTAATTAACTTCTTTAATCTTTTTAAAAAAGTCAACTTGGTCTACCGAAAAGAGTAAATAAATTTTGGGTGCCTCTCTTCATATATGGTGCTTTGTGGTATACAAGAACAAAATTACAATTAAAGATATCAAGTTATAGATATTGATTTAAAATATCTTATAAATTTTAAATTCATTTCATAAACTCATTTCATAAATTCATTATATATACACACACACACATACATATAGTTTAAATGTTTAATGTTAAAGCCTTCCGGAGAATATTTTAAAATGAAAGGGCTTTTAATATAAATATTTGAAGCCTTGAATTCATATTTTTAAAAATAAAAATACTTATATTGCGATTATAAAATTTCAGCTTTGTAAATTCATTTGTTATATTTAACTTGCTATCTTATTTTAATATATCATTATCAAACCATATGTGAAATCAATTTTCTCAATGCCAGGACTAAATTGAAACAACCAACCCAATATAGTAATTTTAGGAGTATTTTTTTTTGTGATAATTCGAGATATAATTTAATAATAATAAGTTCCTAAACGTAAGTGATATAGCTAGACTTGTTATTCTAAGAAAGAAAGAAACAACTAATAAATTTTATCCGAAAACCATTAAACTCTAAAGTTCATTGAAATTTTTATATTTGAATATAATAATTAATTATATAATTATATTTCTTATACATTTATTGTCCTATCTCATATTTTAATATATATAATCATTTTTTAACAACTAACTCGTATTTATTAATAATTACAATCTCTTTCCAAATTCTTGAATTTCACAAATTTAGTCCTGATTCGTGATACGCATGTTGTTGAAAATGTGAGGAATGATATTGTTGATTGTTGAATATTCTCTATCGAGTCGTGCTTGGGGTCAATTGCAAGTGATGATGATTTTAATAATTTGAAAATATTGGAAAATTAAATGGACAACCAGAAAGAACGAAAGGTTGGAACTTTTTTTTTTTAAAAAAAAAAAACTTATTATGCTAGAAGTTATTGAATTTGAAAGAGAAGACTTGGATAAGATATTTTTTAAAAGTCAAAATAAAATTTATGATGAAGTAATATTAGCCAGGTGAATTCGGACAACGAAATGCTAACTAAATTCTAAAGCAAGTTGAGGATTGAAGTAAAGAAATATCTTCAAATGGCTGGAAAAATTAATAAAAATTCTGAAAAAAGTTAATATAATGAAAAAATGATAGAAAAATCTTAGCTTCTTACCAAATTAACTATTTGTCAGATAAATAGTTAATATTCTTAAGTTGTAATTATTTATACTTAAGTTATCAACACTCCAACTTTAAAATCTTATATTTTTACTAAATTACCTATTTATTATTTTGCTAATTTAATAGACATTTAGGGTTTTTTTGTAATTCAAATGATATTTTTCTGTTATTTTTCTAATATAATTCCTTACAAAAATACATTGTTTAATAAAACTACATTAGTTAATTAAATTAATAAGATATTCAATAACTTTTGGATCTCATTTAAACTCGGATTAATTGATAATATTGAATACTCACTAATTTCTTTTAACAAAAAATAACACTTAAAATTAAAAAAGCAAATGCAAATGATGACATTATACCTGCGAGCACATATGTGTATGCAATTCATGTATATATTTTGAAAAATAAATTAGTTTTAGACATTTACTAAAGGTATAGTTTAAAATAAGTTATTATGTAAATTCGAGTATTTAACACTTCCTAACTATGTACTATTGCCTAATATTTGGGTGCTAAATTGGAATCTTAATTTCTTTGATCAAGTGTCTATGAAGTTATCGATACTTGATATCATATGTTAAGTTGATATGCTAAAGCTTCATCACATATAAGATGAATTTTGTAAATATTCTGAAAAATTATTGGATGAAGGTGTAAGAATGTCTATAAACATTTTGCGGTGCAAAAATATCCATGAGCATTCAAAATGAGAGCGAAATGTCAGCATTGTTAAATATGACCTAACACTGTTACATAGAAAGAGTGTGGCCCTTATTATAAAAAGTAACGGTATTAGGTCAAATTTAACGATGCTGTCATTTTTTCTCTCATTTTAAATGGTTATGAGGATTTTTGCACCCTTGAAATGTATATGGTGCTGACTACACTTTTAGCAAAAACTCTCATGGCATTTTTTGTCCAAAAAAAACTTCCGTCTTACCAGTACTCCTGAACAAAAACTTCCATGGCATTTAAGACCCTTATCCCATTTTGTAGTTATAGGCCATAGTTAAAAACCGTTGGTTGAGATGGGCAACGTGAATTCAATAACTCAAAACAGTTGCATATTGCCCATTGCAGTGAGTAACATCTATAATTGTAATATCCTTAAATTTTTAGGCTTAAAGTTAGTTGTAGCTTAAATTTTAGTTAGTCAAAGAACATAAAATAAATCAACAATTAAAATATATACATATATGTATGTGTATAATATACACATACACATATGTATGTGTATATGTATGCATGTATATAGGTCTAAAAAAAGGGAACCGAACAAAAAAAGATTTATGATCATGATAGTCAAAATCGTGTTTTAAACAGTAAAAACGCCGTTTTCGCGTTTTATTTCGTGTCAAACGCGTTTTTGTGTTGAAAAAAAACGGTCTCAGAGTAAAAACGGTAAAAATGCCGCGTTTCAACATACAAACGCAGCGTTTTTGAAAAAAACGTAGAGTTCACTAAGGGACTTAAATGAAAGTTTTAAAAGTTCTGGAGATGGACTAAAATGAGAATTTTCAAACTATTTGTGGGGTAGAACTGCAATTTCAAAAACATTTAGGTCCTTTTCTGTAATTGTTTTCTGGCTCCTTTTCTTCATTGATTCCCAATTTCCAGAAATTGTTGAGGTCTTTCTCGTAATTTTATTCAGTCCTCAAAACATTAATTCTGACTCTCAAAAATCTCCATTTTCTTCTTAAACACATTAAACACAATGTAGCATCAAATGTCAAAGAAACCATTTGCATGAATAATTAATAAATAAAGATCATTTTGCCCCTAATTACACTTAATTCAATACAAATGTTTCTAACTCAACTTAGTGTTTAATCATGCAATAATGTCCCAGAAAATGCATTAAAAATACCAATTTAGTCATGTAAAATCATATAAAAAATATGGTTTGATCAATGACAATGTTGGATATTTTGATTGATATTGCATTGATCAGTATATGTGTAGATGATGGCAGGTGCCTTACTTTTCTTGAATTTTTTTTATATATATATATGCAGGTAAAAACTATGTTTTGTATTACGATTTTACGTTTTACGATTTTTCAATCTCCTTCCGTTTTTAAATAAAAACTACATTTTCACTACCATATTTATGATAAAACAAAAAACAAAAAAAAGGATTTCTGAATATTTTTTTAAAAAAAATATTATTATTTTTCTTAAAAAAACTAACCTTATTTCTCTCTCCTATATATTCCCACCTGGTTCATCCGATTAATTCGGATTCGTCCCAAGTCAGACCACGGTCATAGGGAAAGAGCTCTTAAAATTGTTGTCAAACTTGCGAGTCAACTTTTTGAGTTTAGCGTTTTAATGTTTTTAGTTTACAAAATCGAGTAAAGTCACTAGTAAACTCATGATTATTGTAAACTCGGTTAAACTCACGAGTTTATATACCGAGTTTATCGTTTTTATGTTTCCATATTACAAAACTGTGTTTACTCATCCTTAAACTCGTTTAACTTCTTCTATTTAATCATACTCAGTAGATATAAATGTAAATTTTATAGAATTTTTTATTAAATATAATAAATTATAAATGTTGATTGATTTAATTTCAATTATTTGGATTTAAAAAATATTTAAATCTAATTTTTATTATTTAATTATACAATATTAATATCTATTTATTGGTAAAAGTAAACTCTTACGAGTTCACGATACGAGTTTACCTAACTGTTATGAGTTTGTTTGAACTCATGAGTTTGACAACCTTACTCCTACCACTATTTTCTTCATTCTCATGCCTCAATCCGAGAATATGGTAAATAGAAAATAAATCTCTTTTTACTTTCTCTAAATAGATGTTGGTTTTTCTCTCCTATGTATAAATATTCTATCTTTCCATTTGGTGCTTGACCCTAGACGCCGTTGCGGGTCAGTTACTCTTCTACTCTCCTTCATTTTCTCATGGCCCACTTTCCCCCAATATGGTGCCCACACACCTTTGTTTGTTGGATCTAATCCTTGTCTTTTCAGTCATTCATCAAGCCTCTTTAATATTTATTTGAACCCCTTTCATATTTATTTTATTTAATTATTTTGATCTTGCGGCTATACATAAAGAAAC
The DNA here is from genome assembly GCA_034222035.1 of Acacia crassicarpa. NCBI lineage: Eukaryota > Viridiplantae > Streptophyta > Magnoliopsida > Fabales > Fabaceae > Acacia > Acacia crassicarpa. The sequence goes on along the minus strand of JAWXYG010000009.1, from coordinate 38,480,574 downwards.
CCGTAGATATGGGCCACGTATAGACCTGCCCTTTTTTTTTTTCCTGAACAGATACTTGCATTAATAATATCACGAAATGTAGCAAATACATAAAGAAAAAAAATCAAACATAACAAGGACTACAACACAGAAATAACATAACTAAAAGCAACAAATACAAACGAAACAATGGGACTACAAGTAAAAAAAAGGGAGAAAACAACTAACCATCATTCATTAAAGGCCTAATGGGCGAATCAACCACATTTATAGACATCTCTTGAGCCTCTAAAGTTAAAAATGACAATAAAACGGGTGTCGGTTGTGAAACCCACCTAATAAGACATATCCATAAACATCAGTTGTAAAAAGATCCGTAGATCGGTTGTAAATAAAATACACATTTTTGTCATTAGGGTGCTCGATTGTCATCCGGTGGTTTCCCATATTTATATATAATTATATATCATTGGCATATGTAACCTCTTTGAACTAATTAGTATGTATCTATATTATATTAATTTTTAGAAGGGTAGATCTATGTTTTATAGTACTGATAGAGTAACTTTAGAATAGTTTTAATTAGTATACTAATAGATATTTATGTGTGTGATTTTGTAGACTCTTATTGAGAGTTTTAAAGAACACTTTAGTGATTATCTTTACGCTAGGAAGTAATAAGTAATTCTGAATATTCTTCTATATAACAATGAATTGTGTATGATTGTGATCGACTATCTTTTTTTAAAAAGTAGACTTATTTTATTTTAAAAAAATAAACCAAGACGAATATTATGGGGATCCGTTGCACACAAAGGATTCGCCTTGTCAAAACTAAACCAAGCTTCAGCATGAGATGCATGCGTCACAAATTTTTCATCCCTAATATGCTCCCGGAGTCATCTCATGTGAGCAGTTGATTGTTCTGATGAATATAATCTCTGCAGTCTAGGCATGAGAGGAAAGTACCACATCTTGCTTATTGCTTAAGGGGGTTGTTTTCTGTCCATTCCTCACAACTTTGAACCTGTCATGTTCACAAAATTTATAATTGGTGTGATCAACATCATCCTTGTAATAGAGCATACATCGTTTGGGCAACAATGAATTTTTTTACATCTAAGCCCAAGCTCTTTTACCTTTTTCTTTGCTTAGTAAAAATCCTTCGGAAAATTATTGTCATTAGGAAAGACCTTACCCATGATCTAGATCATTTCGCTGTAATTCTCCTCACTCATATTGTGATCACTTTTCAAGCTTAGTGTTGCTAGGGTAGTCGATAATACTGAATGTTCAATATTTTCAATGTGTTTGCAACCTTCCCATAACGGACGTTGTCCATCTTGAAGCATTTTATAAAACCTTTCGGCTGCTGGATTAGGATTCTCTCTCATGTATAATGGTTGAGTATGTGTACCAAGATCCTCTCCCATGTATGATAGTTTAAGTATGTGTGCCAAGATCATCTCCCATATATGATGGTTGAGTATGTGTAATGTGATTAAAATATTGGACAATCGACAGTCCCACAACATCCATAACAAACTATTTATATTGATTAAGGTTGTCTCGATGATTACTGTTCCCCTAATAACCACTTGGGGTTTGTCGAACTTCCCAATGGCATTCCCAACATTCATAATCCTTCATGAAGCCCTTGCTACACAAATGGATTTTGACCGTGCTCAGATTTTGAAATTTAAAACACCTACATTTCACACACGGACAACTAATCGCGTTACTTAAACTATTTGCCTGCGTCAAAGCAAATTGAATGAACTCTTTCAAACCCTCCAAGAATACTCAAGTTAGTTGTTTTCTCTGAGTTAGACGATTGTACATCCAACTCCTATCATAATCATCTTCCATACTTCCCCAATCCAACTCTAAACAAGGAGTTTGTTTCAATATGATCAATGTTTGCATCCCAAACATTGGTTGGGATGTTGTTTGCATCCCAAATATATGCAGTGGGGACATGCCTCAGTCTACAAAACAACATGCCACAAATATAAGTGGCCATTATAACTGGCCACTTATACTAACCAATTGCCACTTAATCAAGAAAATGGCAAACAAACACATGTATTGAGCTAAGAACAAATCTCAACAAGTAACCAAAGAATGAGGATAGTATACTAAAAGATGGGGACATACATGTGGAAAGGGGAAAAATAAAGAATGGGAAAGTACACAAGAAAATGGATAGTTTAATTCAAATTCCAGCCACAAATCAATTTAACCCAAGACTCATTGAATAGTTCAGCTGAAAAATTAATTCTCCTCAATAACATATGGAGCAAAGAATATACCAGGCCAAATTTGAAGGAAAAAAAAGTACAATTCCAATCAGCAATGCAATCTGGTTGTAAGTAATGCATGAAAAGGGTGATGATTATCACAACCTCTAGTAATATAATTATTTTCCTAAATTCTCTATACCAACACAACATCTATGCAAAGAGAGTAGCACATTCAATCTTCTTAGTTTCTATTTAGATTGGTTGAGGCAAAAGTAGTTAATTCCTAACATTAGAAAGTACCATAAGTTTTGCATGTGCTAATTAATTGGTAGAGAAAATTATTGAGGTAGTTAAAGGCTAAGATTGGTTACCATGTTTATACCCTTTATACTTTTCTTTTCACATTTGAGATATTTAAAAGCCGAAGCATGCGCAGCTCTGGGAATGAATGTTGGTAACGTAGCTCAAGTAGTGATTGGTTAACTACGCACAAATCTGAATGAACATTCTATAGGGTTTGGTAAGTCTAGGAAAATGACTATCTAATATCTGGAGACATGCCAGATTCACAACGAGAGGTTACCGGAAATTACCTCCGGAAACGAGCTTCTAGGCAATGACAAGAGTAGAGGAGCAACTGGAAGCGAGCACGAGGTGAACAAGCTTCAAAAGAGGGAGAGAGGGCCGCGGCTACTGGAGAGATCGAGGAGGAGACCGCAAACCGGAGAGATCGAGGAGAAGATTGGACAGATCAAGGTGGAGATTGGAGTGGGATCAAGGCAAAGACTAGAGTGAGACGAGGCGGAGACAAGGGCTAGATTTGATATGCGGATGACCTAATGTGATTTACAATTTGTGACGGAACCGTATCCGTCGCAAATTAGCGTGCTTTTTCCCGCAAAGCCAATTTTAACATCCGTCGCAAATTCTGTCACAATTTGCAATGGATACATGTTTTTGTCACAAAATTTTGTGACAGAAAAAAAACATATATGTTTTATCCTTCATAAAGTTTGCGACAGATTATTTTCTCTCACAAATTCTGTCGCCCCCATTTCAATACTTTCTAATAGTGATTTGGGAAGATTAACAAGCAAAATAATTAATTACTTAATATAACTATTGTGGCATGATCTCTCTATAAATACTTTTGTGATATTAGATTAAATATTAGTTTATAAGTTAAACAAATTAGTTTAGAGAAAAATTATAAATATAAGGGTAAACTGAAAAAAGTTCTTATTCTTAGGATCAAAATTCACCTCAAACTAGGCTATACATTTAAGAGCAGAGGAGTAGTATTTTATTGTATATGTTTAGAAACATAGTGAGGTACCAATTAATAGGCGTTGGTTTTTTTTTTTTTTTTTTGGTTACATTATGGTAGAGGAAGGGGACAGGGTTCGAACCTGGACATGGGGGGCCAGTTAATATTGACTACCATGCCACTGCACTACTAAAGCGCTGGCAATAGGTGTTGGTTTTAGTAGAAATGGTTACACCCTTTAAATATAAGGTCTCGAGATCTAGTTAGAATGCCTTTGAGAGAGTTACCATTCACTAGGCCCAATAATACTTAAATATGACCTAGTCAAATAATTATTTTTTTTAAAAAAAGGAACCATGACAAGGCGTTATATATGAGTTTGAGAATCCTATCATTAGATAATTATAAAAGATAAATTAAAAAAGACTTGATCACTTCTTGACCAACTGATTAATTAGGTGATTATGTGTTAATTAATTTAACAAGTGTCAAGGACAATGGAAGGTACGTGCCCGCCATGCATGGAAGCAATCAAGGTCAAGGTCCCTACAAGTCATATTAAAATAATTAATGTTTTGAGGGATAACAATTATTAAAATATTTAAACCAAGGCAAATCATTGCTTTGATTAGCCTTAAGTAATCGGTGTGGGAGAGAGAGAATGGGCAAGGGAAAAAAGTTGCATGAGAAATAATCAATATAACACGAGTAATATAATATGTAATTAAATGAAGCAAAAAATTATTTTAAAAAAATCAGTTAAAATTTCATAGACTATTTTAGTGTATTTTTTTAAATAGTACCCGACCAACCAAAATTTATATATACATGTGAGCCAATTTGTTTCTGTTTTCTGTTTTTTTCAAAATAGTTTTTTAATTTTCTTTTTTTTTTAAAAAAAAAAAGTTGAAAGCAAAAAAAAAAAAACTGTTTGGAATTTGATAGTAGTTTAAAAGAATCTGCATTTAAATAACGTGGTGACGGCAACTATTGACATTGACATGCCGATGGTCGGCGATAGCAATGTGTTGTTGATGGGGGTTGATGAAGACCTCAAAAAGTAAGAAATAAAAAACAAAAACAAGAAAATACATAAAAACTGTTATGATTTTTAAATTTTTTAAAATAATTTCTGTTTTTTTATTTTAAAAAATAAATCATTGAAAAACCATTTTTATTTTTAAAAACAAAACAAAAATTATTTTTAAAAGTAGAAATAAACAAGCCCATAACTACGTGTTAAAACTTTTTAGTCATTTTTTAGCTAGTGGAAGGAACTCATACTTATGGAGAATCGAACTCGCAACCTATTGTTTAAGCTAAAACTTAAGATGTTTGGTGTCTCTCGATTATTTTTTATCCTTACACGCAAATATTTTTTATTAAAAAAAATCATATTCAAAATCACATACAAAATGCCACTGCCTAAAAGATTTTAATGCACGTTTAAAATTTTGGGAGAATTCCAATAAAATACCATATGAATTTGCAAAACCCCCAGAAGCCCGCCGAATTTGTAAAAAGATTAAGAGATGACAAAAACTTTTCATGGTTATGCAAATTCGTGGAAAATGACCCTAATGCCCTTCATTCCTCTCTTCCTCTTCCCCCTTCCTCTCTCTCTGAACTAGAACCAGTCCGGCACCGATGAAAAAGAAAACAAAAAATTGAAACACGAAAACGCGAGAAAAAGTAATTTTTTTTTAATCGGTCGATCCGGAAGAAATTGGAAGAAGAAGACGTGAAGGAAGGAAGAAGGAAAGGAAGGAAGGAGAAAGAAAAAAAAAACAGAGAATGCCGTGGGCATTCTCGCATTCTCGAGACTCCAAAATGCCTATAAGGCATTTTCGAGAATGCCCACGGCATTTTCCAGAGAATGCCACGGCATTCTCTGTTTTTTTTTCCTTTCTTTTCTTTCTTCTTCCTACTTCCTTCATGTCTTCTTCTTTCAATTTCTTCCGGATCGACCGAGAAATTTTTTTTTTATTGTTTCTCGTTTTCGTGTTTCAGTTTTTCGTTTTCTTTTTCATCGATGCCCGCGGGCGGGTGCGGCATCCAAGGTGGAGGGTGCGGCGTTGGCGTCGACGGCGGAGGTAGACGGCGGCGAACGAACGTGCGGCGGCGAGTGGTTTTGGTTCAGAGAGAGAGGAAGGGGGAAGAGGAAGAGAGGAAGAGAGGGTCACTTTCCACAAATTTGTATAACCCTAAAAAGTTTTTGTCACCTCTTAGTCTTTTTACAAATTTGGCGGGCTTTTGGAAATTTTGTAAATTCATATGGTATTTTATTGGAATTCTCCCTTTAACCTTCTAAGGTTGAATTGTCCAAATGGGCCCTAATATTACGTCATATTGATGATATAGTTTTCTGTTTAAATATGAAGACATTATATCAAACATAATTGTGAAAAATCACGGACCACGATTTTGTAAATGTAAAAATAATTAATTCGGACAATCAGTTTGACAACAGTGACCACGACCACGACCAACCACATAATTAATCATGCTACCTCAATTAATGTGGTGTTGCTCTCAGATTTACACGTGGCTGAAAATGGTTCGCCTCCGGATTTAGTCTACCATGCATGTCCTATTTTTCTGTTTCATTTCCATCTACCTAATCTGACTTTTCTTTGCTCAATTACTCCATTTTCAATTGTAGTATTTCTTTCCATCCTAATTATAAAATATACTCAGTTTTTTTTTTGAGAAATTAAAGAATTTAATTAAATTATTTTAGAAAAATTTTATTTTTTCTTCAAAATAATTAGTTTCACTAATAAACTAATATATAATTTAAAAATACACAACATATAACATGATTAAATAACTTATTTAACTTCCTTAATCTCTCCCAATAAAGTCAACTATGTCTTATAATTAGGACCGAAGGTCATAAAAATTTTAACAGAAAAACACACGAATTAAATTCATTCAACAAAAACACATGAAAATTGATATTAATCTCTGTAAAAATTAATTTCTCCACTTAAAATTAATTTTGTCAGTCAAAATTGATTTTGTTGTCCCACCCCATGATTAATTTGTCTTTTTTTTAATAGGATTTGTTCTTGGTAAAAAAAAAACTATTAAACCCTCTAGATACTTGTGTAATTTTAAAGAATTTTAATTTTAATTCATATACTTTTAATGAGTTTTAACTTTTTATCACAGTATGTAAGTCACATAAGCCCTAGTCAACAACCTACATCAATCTACTTAATGGTCTTAACATCGCATAAATGAAGTTTCCTATTGTTAGACTTCTATCTAAGTCATTATAAAACTATTAGGACCAACGTTATAGGTGGCATAAAATAATATTGGTAGGAAAAATGATTGTAAGTTTATTAATTTTTTTTTTTGGTCGAAGTGGGTTTATTAAATTATAGGAGCCATTACATATCGGACAATGATTTAAATCTTTTTTTGGCAAACAATGATTTAATTTTTATTTTTAAAAAGTATACATACTCAAAGTAATGGTCATAATACCAATAAATAAATAAAAAAATCATAAAGCAATGTCAATATCTTTGATGGTTAAAGCCTATACCCCTTTAATTTTTGAACAAATATACCCCTTTAATTAATGACTACAAAAATTGTTATTTAAAAAGTATATAGTATATAGGTACGAGTACGTTAATAAAGTTGAAAAGACACTTAGAGGGAACATAGTAACAAGTTATGAGCCTTCAGGGCACATGTTATAATCACGAGTGGGGTATCTTTGTTGACTATTAACATTTCGATGAAAAATAATCCTATGCGCTAATTACGTGTGAACCCAAACAATCAAATTGGTTGAATATGATTTTCATAAAAATCAAAGTTCCTAGTTGATCCAACTTTTCAAAAATTTCCGATAAATTCAAAAAGGCTAAAGTATATATTTGGTTTTTTATCTCTAGTATCATTTTAATTCCTTAAGTTTATAAAATCTGCGTTTGGTCTTTTAATGTTAACACCGTTAGTTTGACTTAACGAAAAATACTAATTCCATAATTTTAAGTGATGATTGTACAATTAAAAGTTGATGAAACATATTTATATTTAGTATTTTAATAAATTAATATTTTTTTGAAAAATATTTAATCTTCTTCAATAAAAAAATATATATTTAATCTTCACAAACTGTGAAAAACTGTAGGCAGTCTATGAAGATTAAATAGTTTTCAATTAATAAGATTTAAAATATTAATTTTTTAAAATAGTAACATATAAACATGTTTCATCAGTATTTAATTGCACAGTTATCACTTAAAATTGTTGAATCAATATTTTCTATTAAGTCAAACTAATGGGGTTAAGCCAAGTGTCTCGTAGCGCGATGGCATTAGGGCCAACCTTAGGAGTTAGCCTTCCCCCTTGTCCAGGGTTCAAACCCTGCCCCCTCCCCCCACTGGCTGTATCAAAAAAAAAAAAACTAATGGGGTTAACATTAAAGGACCAAACGTACACTTTACAAACTTAAGGGACCAAAATTATACCAGAAACAAATATACTTTAGTCATTCATGAATGTTATTAATTATGTGGGAATTGAAAATTTAAATAACCTTGTGAGAAAATACTTCTGCATAAATTTTCATTAAAAAAATTCTGCTTCCTATTTTTTATCCTTATATATTAATTAGATTTTTTTAAAAAATTTTTAACCATGATTGTTTTTTTCCTTCCAATGATTAGTGTGGATATATATATATATATATATATTTGATACACATAGTAGGGGAGGAGGGCAATGACTTCGAACCTTGGACATGGAGGAAGGAAGCCAAGCTCCCATGTCACTGTGTTATTAAGGCGCTGGCAGTGGAGATATTATTCATTGTGAGAGGATTCAAGTGTTGGCTTACCTAACTCCTTAAAACATATCTAAAAAATAATTGATACTCATAATGTTTGTATAGTTTTTGGTTATCTTATTCAATTCAATTTGTGTTTGAAAATTGTTGAAGCAACGTTGTTGTTAAAATGTTATTGTCCTTGTCTATCTTGTTGTGATTATGTTCGAACTTGGGGGTTTGGTAAATTAACTAATAGGACCAAAAAAAAAGTTAATTAGGATGTTAGGGTTAGGTTTCAATGTGAAATTTCTTAAAACGTTCCTCGTTTTATAATTTTAGAATCAATGTGTACAATATAATATCCAAAAAGCTTCGACCAAAAAAAAAAAAATCCAAAAAGTAAAAAAAGAATTAGTGGTAGAGGTACAGTGCAGGGGTCAATTATTTTTTAATAGTTAAGGATACACTTTATATAATAAGCATATCTATATATTTAGTTTAACTTAATTTTTTTAAGCAATATTCTAATTATTAAACACTTAATTTTCTTATCAATGAAATATAAGTTTCGTAGATATAATAATCTCATAAAATCGTGCCTTGCCCATTTTTCATTAATTTAAAGAAAAAAAATCAAAATCAAAATATAATATGTGTATTAATATTATTATATTAGGTGAATCATGCACATTATTAGACCTTCATATTTTAATACTCCCTAAGATTCTAAATATAAAATAAAGTTGATTTTTTTTTGAGATACTAAGGAAGGTAATTAAATTACTTTAAAATATTTATATTTTTCGTTTTTTTCTCCAAACTATTTTGCCTAATTTATAAACTGATATATAATTTAAGGATACACAACATATAATATGATTAAGTAACTTATTTAAATTCCTTAATCTCTCTCAAAAAAAGTTAATTCTATCTCATATTTAAGGCTGAAGAGAATATTATTTATTTATTTTTTAGTCAAAGAGAAAATTATTTATTAAAAGATTACTTTCACCCCAAGTTTTGACGTGAATTTCATTCAAATACCTTTTTCCGAGGAGGCTCTGAATTGGAAATAGAAAAATAAGGCCTCAATTTGTGATGCATAATTGCATATATTGCTTTCAGCTGAATCCATATGAGATTCTTACCATATACTTTAATTTATTGCAATTTCAATATATCCATTTTCATACGTTGCTTCTCACAATCAAACACCTCACATCAACTTTAAGAATATGCAAATATACTTTTTCTTGTCATTTTGCTTTTTGCCCTTTATTATAAGCTTAAGAGTTAAGATATAATCTAAATACATTAAAGTGAAAAACGCCTTACAATAAAACACAGTAAATTTATTTAAGTTGGTATTTAAAAAACACGTTTACGTAAGTTGAGACAAAATTTCTTTCCCATGTTTACTTCATCACTAATCCAAACAGACAGTTATTATATATATTCACAAAAAAAAAACATATTATTATTATTATTATTATTATTATTATTATTATTATTATCACTAGTGATGCATGTTTGAATAAGCAATGAAAGCTAAAAATAATAATGTTTTGGAGCTAAAAGTGATATTATAAACTATAAAGTCTAAAAAGGTACCGTTTGGGTGACTTAAAAAGCAAAAAAAAAAAAAGGGGGGGGGGGGGGGATGGATTATGTACCTAAATTTGATCAGTGAAAATTTTACACTTCTCCTCCATCGTTTTTTGGACATTTTTATATTACATTTCTCCATTTCTTTAGTTATTTCTCGACAAATCTCCAAATTTTAAATATTTCAATTTGATTATGGTTATTGTTAATTCTTCCAATAATTTTTAATTAAATTATTTATTTTAGTATATTATTTAAATATGGTGTCTTTTATTAAATAGATGTACTTTGCGAAAATACACTAGTATAAAAAAGGTTTTTAAGACCGCCTCATTTAGAGCGGACTATCTATGCCCCGATCTTAAAGGTATGACTGGTGGCAATTTTGTAAAGGTATGACCGGTGGCAGTTTTGTAAATATAAAGAACTTCTTGGACCGAATCGTTTACCAATGGGTCTTAAATATATTATTCAGACCGCTTAAAAAAACGACCGGTCTTAAAAATGTTATTAAAAAAATTGAAATATAAAATTTCTTTATAAAGAAATCTCGAACAAGCCAACTTATTTTTTCTACGGTCCAAAATAATAAGGAAAAAAATTAAATAAAACTTTTAAGACCGGATATATATAACAAGAGGTCTTAAAGATTATACTTTTAAGCCGTACATAAATCGCGCCCGGTAGTAATACTTTTAAGACCGGAGTTTAACAAAGGACGGTCTTAAAACGTAACCTTTAAGACGTCGTTGTTTTTCATCTGGTCTTAAAAATAAACCGCCAAATATATCTTCGTGCGAAACGTTACCTTAAGACTTACGTTGTACCTCTGAACTCTAAAACCCCTATTGTTGTTGTGAAGCCACTCTTCCTGTTGCATTTCCACTCTTCCTCGCCCACGTACCATTAGCCTCTCTTACTCTCTCAGTTGCTTAGGCATTCCTCTCTTACTGTATCGAAAATGAACGGTGAAAACGATTCCATTTGTGTTCCGGGATCGCCAGTTAATGGTGTAAGACAGAACGAACCCTCTTCAGCTGACAATGTGCCTCGTAATCGCCCTCCACGCCGTGGTAGAAGAGGCACACGAATGATGGATGTATCTCTAAGTCGGTCTTCTGGGTCAAGGCTCGAGATTCACTTTGACGAGAAGTTGCGACCTTTTGGTCCTAATAGAACCAAATATAATAGTTTTGTCGGTTATCTTGCATGCAGCAAGGTTAGCATCTTGATAGATGAGTGAAAAAGTGTTGACTTTGACAAAGTAAAGCAACCTATTTGGGACACTATCAGTCTTACATACACTCTCCCTGACTCTGAGCCGTTGAAAGACAAGACATTGTCTTATTGTGTTGATCGGTGGAGGAAGTTTAAGACCTCTCTCGCTAACACGTATATTTTTTTCGAGGTTTGGCCTGCCAAACAGCCTTGGGAATGAAAACTGGAGCTTGATACCCAAAAGGGTGGGTGAATTGGGTATCTTTAAAAATTTAACAGTTTTGCTCTGTTTTGGAAGATAAAGAATAGAGCTCAACAGAGGAGTAGGAAGAAGAAGCTTTACACAATGCAATTTATACTGGTTCGGTCCTTTCTCTGACCTACATCCAGTCCCCAAGCCTCACTTGGGATTTTCAATCCACTAACTCAACAATATTGATTACACACTCTGTACTAAGAGTTGTTCTCTCACTAGAACACACTCCCCCTTACAAGTTGTAATCAATACACCCTAACTACCAAGTCCCCTGACTTGTAGTTATCACAATCGATAAATGTTTTACAGAAAATACTCTCTCACAGAGCAGATAGAATGAACACTGAAGCACAAGTATCAAATTGATACTATACAGATGAAAGCTAATACACAATAAATGAACTCAATAAATTTTCGCTCTAAGTTGGTGTATCAGCTTGAGAAGGAGTTAATGCTCTCTATTTATAGATAGAGAACATTAAATGACCGTTGCTTGATGAATCCAACCGTTGTAGGTGATTAGCTTAAGGTCTGGTCATCTTCTCTCTCTAAACTTCTTCTAATCCAAGAGTTAATGTGATCTGATGTGGCTCTCTGAGAATTTGCCCGTTGGAAATGACTTTGCTTGTTGTAGTAAGCATTCTTTAACGTTCATAAGGCGTGCTCAGATGGATTAGCTGAAAGTAGGTGGATTTGCAGAAGTGCATTAAATGCACTGTTCACTTTTTGCTTTATTGCTTTGACCTTCAATAATCTTGATCTGTTCTAGCTGAAATACACTTAACAAACTTGTTAAACATAGCTAGGAACATAAGTAAATGAAACATGAAAGCAGTTAGGTCAAACAACAGTGATTTGCAAATTCGTGTAATTCAAAAATCAGATTTTACCGTTGTATACTCGAGTAAGTTCATCTTTACTCGAGTATGGCACTGTGTGCAAGTGTCCATACTGCAGTATCCAAAGTGATACTGGAGTATGCAACTTCCAGAGGCAAACCATCGTGACTTGTGTTTGAAAAATCAAGAACTATACTCGAGTATGTAAGTGTGTACTCGAGTATGGCACTGTGTGTGAAAATTTTAAGTTCAAAATGCCTCTATACTGGAGTATGCATGTGTATACTGGAGTAAGCAAGTCTTGACAAATTGAGTGACCTCTCTGTATGGTCCCATACTCGAGTATGAAATCCCTTACTCGAGTAAGCAACACTATTTTCAAAATATGTGAGGTCTTTCATTTGTCCTTACTGGAGTATACAAATCCATACTGAAGTATACATGATCAGGTGCCAAGTTGAAAACAAGTTTAAGAGCCCAATACTCGAGTATGCAAACCTTTACTCGAGTATGCATCAGTTATGACATTTTGGGAGCTCTCTGTATAAGCTTATACTCGAGTATGCATACCTTTACTCGAGTATGCACTCAATCTTGAAAAACAGGTTTGCTCTCTGTAAGTCCTATACTCAAGTATGCACACCTATACTCGAGTATGCAATTCATTTTGAAAATCTTTTGCTCTCTGTAAGTTCAATACTCGAGTATGGCTCGCCATACTGCGGTATTGACTTACCTTAAAAAGTTTGGTTGCTCTCTGGATGACCTATACTCGAGTATGCATTTCCTTACTTGAGTATGCACCAATTTTCAAAAACTTGATTGCTTTCTGGAACTTCAATACTCGAGTATGGCTCTCCATACTGCGGTATTGAGGTGTACAACTCAATTGAGCAATCCATCAATAGTCCTATACTCGAGTAAGCATACCTATACTCGAGTATGCAACTGTCAAATTGTTTTTAACTAATTTTGCAAACTTCAAAACATGTTTACACTTATTGTTAATCATCAAAAGAAATTGAGAACTAACAGGGAACAGTACACATTTATTGATGAACGAATTTGGCAAAAATTTGTTCTGTTGCGGACCACTCCTGAAGCTCTGGTGAGTTTATATTTAGTTTTGTTTGCTTATATAACCTGTGAGCTTATATTTATTCATCTAATCCTGTTAGTTAAATTGTTTGGTGTGTGAATAGAAGTATACATTTCATGCCTTTGTCTATGCAAGTTTGATATGTATACCCTGAAAAGGTAAAATACTAAGGAGGTAATTGTGTAATGGTTTGTCTTGCAAAGGAGGAAATGAATAGTCTTAAAAGGGGGAAACTTTATATACCCAATTGTTACTATCTAATGTGGACTGATGATCACTGGATGCCTTAAAAAGGATCAAGTTTGTATTATTTTGTAAGCATAATTCTCTTTTGTTTCTTAACTTATCTACCTAGCAGTACAAAACATAGCTCTTTTGTAAGCATAATTCTCTTTTGTTTCTTAACCTATCTACATCTTTGACTAGTGTTTGAGGTTCATATCAAGCAGAAGTTCTCTAATTTCTGTTAGTGAGATGACTGGAATTCATAATTAATAGTTGTTTTCAATTCTGATTCACAGGAAAGAAGGGCAAAAGCACAGGAGATAGGAAGAAAGAATGATTGCCCGCATAGGGCTTCTCACGGCGGATATGAAAAGGCTAAAAAAGATTTGATGGCGGCCAAACGGAAGAGATTAGAGGATGAAGCAGAATCTAATCCTTCTGCGGTACATGGTCCGCCATCTCCAATACATCACGAGGAGTTGTGGTTGCACATCCGGCAAAAGCTAAGCGGTGGCTACACGAGTGAACAAACTCGTGTAGTTGCTGAAAAAATTGTAAGTATCGTTATTATTGTTATTTTTTAGTTACTAAACATGTTTCATTACTAAGCTTCTCGTTATCTGTACCTTACAGGAAGATCTTAAAAAGAAGCAAGCAGAGGGATCTTTTGTGTCGGCCGGGAGGAGTGACGTTCTCACTGTTGCCATCGGAAAACCGGACCATGGTGGGCGTGTAAGGGGGATTGGAGGACCGGTAGGCTTGAAGGAATTCTTTGGTTCATCAGCCAAACGCCATAGGAAAGAGGTGGTTACCCGGGAGGAGATGGAACAGACAGTGGCCAAAATAAATCAGGAAGCAGCGGCTAAAGAAGCACGGTATCAATCCGATATGAGCCAGTTGAGGGAGGAACTGGCTCAGATGAAGCTGCTTTTGAGCTCTCGTCCAGAGACCAGTGTTCCCTTCACACACTCACCTGCAACTGTGCAGTAGAGCACTGGAGGGAGCTGCATTGTTGGACAGTTAGAGCAACCTTGTGACCTTTATGTGGAGAATCATGATAGACTACTATTGGTTGCAAAAGGGACTGTCCACAACTTTTTGGGATCAACTGTACACCACCAACAAATGTCTGATGATGAAGTCAGAGTGTCAATTGAAAAGGTGATCATTGATGCACCTCTCCCTCTCCCAACTGATGAGATGAAGATTGTGAGTGATGTCAAGGGAACCTTCATCTCTTGGCCAGTGAAGCTTGTACATGTCTGTACCCCTCCCCAAGCTTCAACCCCTCGTCCTCAAGTTCCATCCCTTCGTCGAGCTCCATCCCCTCCTCCTCAGGCTCAATACCCTCGTCAGGCTCAATCCCCTCCTCCTCAGGCTCAATCCCCTACCACTAAGTTGACTGGCCGCGAAAAAATAACCGATATGGTGAAAAGTGGAGGTTTTAAAGATAAATCGTGGCCTGTCAATGAAGTAGTAGGCGTCCCTCATCCCCTACCAATCCAAGTTGACACCGTTGATATTGACTCCCTGCTGCTTCCTGGACAGGAGCTTAGTGATGCAACTATTCAAATTTGGATGAAGTAAGTATGTTCTTCTATGAGTACACAATTTAAATGCATCGTTTAGACACACATACATATATATACTAATTCCCTGATCGATGTCATTATTGTAGGTTCTTGCATCAAGAATTGGAGAATGAGGGCAGGAGCGACGGTTTTGGATTCTTGTGCCCATAGTATTCAAGTCAAACAACCATGGAGCAAAGACAAGAGTACATATCAAGGAGGTTGTGTAATGTGAGAAGAAAGGTGTACTTGTTGCCATTCTTCCACAGGTACATATCACAAATCTTGTCTACAAGTCACTTAATTCTGCTACATATATCACTGAGTATACTTTACTGCTGTGAATTTTCAGCTGCCACTGGCAGTTGGTCCTCATGTGCATGGAAGTTAATAAAGTTATCTTATTATGCTCCACTCACAGTGAGCCAGTGACCACGTTGTTGCATACCATCAACGAGTAAGCATGTCATTTTGATTATCTTGTCAGAAATCTCTGCTGTGAATTTTCAGTGAATTGATAAATATGCATTTTTGATGATAGTGCCATGAGGACCTTCCAAATCGATGCACTCCAAAAGTGTCCTTCAAATGCCAAAGAGCCTAAATGGCTCAGACCAGAGGTTAGTACAATATAATATTTGTAAACTTGGCAACTGCCTTGTGAACTTGGTCAGTAAGATATATATTACTTATATATTTCTTGTTCTTTTTAGACTCATCGGCAACCACCGGCGTCCAACCTATGTGGCCAATACGTCATGAAACACATGTATGATATTGTCACTAAAGGAAATACTAAATTATATGCAAAGGTAAATATTTGATGTTACATATTATGCACGCAAGTTAATTCAGTTTCTGGCTTAATGTTACATATGAAATATGGACGCAAGTTAATTCAGTTTCTGTCTTTGATGTTACAGATGTTTCAATGCCCTGCCCTCTTTTCGGATGTTGAACTCGAGCACATACACAATTTGTTTTGTCAATATCTGTATGACCTGATCTTAAGTGATCAGGGACAATAAGTAATGATGTCATTCATTTGTAAATATTCTGTAGCAACAATAATCTTCTGTAAATTTGATTATTTTTTCGAACAATTTGTAAATAATACAAGGCAATGTAAAATTCAATAGATAAATTTGTTTAATTTTTTGAACAATTTTCTTGTGTCCATTTTGGGTATCTAAAATTGGATGGTGGATATAGCTATTTAGTGCGCTTGAAATTTGAGGTTCAGGATGCTATAAATAAGCAAGAGTTCGTGACTTTAGGACCGTATATGGGTAAACTTCCGGTCCTAAAAGTTTTAGGTTTAAATAATGTGAGACTTTTAGGACCGCATATTTTATACTTCCGGTCCTAAAAGTATTCGGTCTAAAAAATATGAGTCTTTTAGGACCGTATATTGTAAAATCCCGGTCCTAAAAGTATTCAACTAAATATTGGTGAGACTTTTAGGACCGTATGTTGTAAAATGACGTTCCTAAAAGTATTCGAGACTTTTAGGACCGTATCTCCTTTTACCATTCGCTCCTAATAGTCTTCCTTTAAATAGAGTTGACTTGCTTTTCGGACAAATTAATTAGGGTTCAAGACAACCGAGGTTCTGGCGTTCTGATCAAGCTAGGTCCTTCATTGTCGTCGATGTTACCTCTCCTGAATTAGATTATCAGTTTCCCTTTTCTTTTGTTGGAAAAAGATAGGAGATATTGAAAAGGACACTTTGTTTCTAATCATGGGAGGTAACATCGACAACAATGACGGTCCAACCTTGAGAAGAATTGTCACTGTTTGTTTTTATTCGAATAAGGTAAACAATCTTTTTGTTTTGTTGGTCTGATCTTAACTGTATATTGTTGGATTTTTTAATGTGCGAGTTTTTAATGTTGATCAAACACATGAGGACAATGTTTTGTTTTTTTCATTCTTGTCGGAAACAGAAAGAATCTTTTGTTGGATCTTAACTGTATATCGTTGGATTTCTTAATGTGCGAGTTTTTAATGTTAATCATACACACACCTCCTTGTCGGAAAAAGAAAGAATGTATTGATCAGAAGGACAAGGGCGATCGAAATAGGAAAGTAACAAATTTATTATATATTTTTTAATGCTGCCCCATGGGGGGCAGCGGAGTACATGATTAAAAAAATATATAAAAATATTTACTCCTCTCCATCGTTGTCGGAAGGGAGGGAGCCGTCGGAGAGATCGGTGACATCGTCATCGAACGGATTGTACTCAACGTCCTGGGCGTCGAGTATCGCGTTGATCTTGTTGTTGACGGCGTTGTAGACCTAAAAAAGCTGGCCCTGTCGTCGCTCTATATGGTCGACGCGGGCCAGGAGGTGGCGCAGCAGCTGTTTGGTGGTCGGGTTTGGAGGCAGAGGAGGAGGATAAGGATTGTTATGCCCAGCGGGAGGAGGAAAAGGAGGACTTGGTGGTGGTGGAGGACCTTGGGGCAGTGGAGCAGCCATTGTACATAGAAGTGATGATGAAGAATGTAAAGAAAGTAAAGTTACAACGGGTTTAAATAGAGAACCCATTCGGAGTGAAACGTCGGAACCTTTAATGAGCAGACACATAGTTCATCAGAATACGAGGAGACGCCTAGTTACGTTGGGAAGTTTATCTGGAAGCCGAAGAGATCCTCTGATAGAGTGTAAGGATACGACTCTGCTATCGGAATTTGAAACGATGAACTTTTTTTACGAAATTAAATCTTACTTAAAAAAATTTTAGGACTGGAAAACTGATAAAAGATCGGTCTTAAAGGTAATTTAATTTATTAAAAAATAAATAATATACTTTTAGGACCGGAGAAATGATACTTTTAGGACCGGAGAAATGATAAAAGGTTGGTCTTAAAATTAGTTCATTTAAAAAAAATAAATAATGATACGACTCCTTGCTATCGGAATTTGAAACAATGAACTTTTTTTACGAAATTAAATCTTACTTAAAAAATTTTAGGACCGGAAAACTGATAAAAGATCGGTCTTAAAATTAATTTAATTTATTAAGAAATAAATAATATACTTTTAGGATCGGAGAAATGATAAAAGGTCAGTCTTAAAATTAGTTCATTTAAAAAAATAAATAATGATACGATTCCTTGCTATCGGAATTTGAAACGATGAACTTTTTTTTTACGAAATTAAATCTTAAAAAAATTTTAGGACTGGAAAACTGATAAGAGATCGGTCTTAAAGGTAATTTAATTTATTAAAAAATAAATAATATACTTTTAGGACCGGAGAAATGATAAAAGGTCGGTATTAAAATTAATTCATTTAAAAAAATAAATAATATTTATAAAACTCGCTCGTAAAGTAAACCATTCGTCTGCTCTTTAACTTTATTAACTCCTCAGTCCTCATATCATACCTCTCTGTCCTTAGCACTACCTCGTAACTCCAAACTACCTCTAGCTCTGCCTTTATTAATAAACTCCTCATACCTCTTTGTGCCAACTGCTCAAACCATGGTTAGATACAAGATAACCGCTTGTAGGGGTACTCTTACTCGTGATGCTCGTGCCTTCCGTCGATCCTTATACAGTGCACCTCCTCCATCGAGAGTGCGTTCTATTGAAACAGAAGAGTCTCGGGTTGTTGGACCCATTGTTATTTCCGATGATGAAGAGATTGCCACACCCCCCCTCCAGCCTTCCTTCCATGAAGAGGTTCCTGCTCCACCTCTATAACCAGTTGGCCCCAGCGCACCTACCGCTGACCCTCGTCCTCTTTCCTCTAATGACTTGATACGAATAAGATGGGAACTTGCTGATAGCCAGCAGGAAATTAATGCTACTTAAGCTGATATTGCCTGGGCTTTGAAGGATAACAAGCTTTGATAATTTTCTGTTTTTTTTTGTTCTTTTATTGCAATGTGTACGGAAATATTCAAGTACTTAATAATGGCATTAATTAAGAACCATAAGCTTGTCTCTTTTTAATTTTTTGTTGAAGTAATTAATAATAGCATTAATTAAGAATAGCATTAATTAAGAACTATAAGCTTGTCTCTTTTTAATTTTTTTGTTCAAGTAATTAATAATAGCATTAATTGTAACACCCCAACTTTTCTAAAGCATTTTTGAAATTATTTGATCAGAGTTCAAAATAATTAAATCAGAATAGAGCAACGAAATGATTTTAAATACAGAGTAACTGATATTCAACCACTGTAGTGTACTGGTTTGCTGATACAAAGAGTTCGAAAGACTATACATATCTACAGGACTTTCTCCAGCTAGTCCTTCTGCCTGCTGCTTACCCTTATTTCTGTTTCTGTTCACTCCGAAAATCATGTAGCTACAGTAAGAGCTGAGGTTCAATACCCATTGAACCCCAGGTAACGGTTAACCTCATGCTTATGTACCAAATATGTATGACAGATATTCATGGCAATATAGCAATAATCCATACATAAGCACACAGCAGATGTATGATTACAGCAATACATAAGCACACAGCAGATGTATTCTAACAGCACACAGCAGATTTATCTCATATTCAAAATAATAACATAACACAGCCACTGCAATATGCATGTTATTATAGTCTGCACTATTCACCAGTGCCACGATGGCCTATCGTGTCCTCAGCGCTAGGAAAACATAACGGTGTTATCAAGACTATAACCCGTATCAAACTGCATGTGTGTAGTCAATTTTCAAAATAGAGCTTTAGACTATCTATCACATATAAGCATACAATAAGCATCAGAGTTAGTGTTACAGTACGCGAGCGTACCTTCTTCCCACGTGAATAGTAATTTACTATTCATGTATACGGCACTATTCACGTATACGGCACTATTCATGTATACGGTACTATTCACGTATACGACACTATTCACGTATCCCCAAACTTCCTTTGAATCTAACTCCGGAATCCTCGGACATCCCTTGCAGAACCTTGTTCAGCACTATTTCAATGTAAAGAGGCCTAAAAACAAGTTTAGGAATTTATTCTCTAGTTTTCTGGATCAAACTACACTATTACCAAGAACTAAAAACTAAAACTCAAGAACTAGAGAACTTACCCTTGAAGTCCCTGCTCATTCTCTCCAGCTTCAAGAACTTTACTCTAAACTCGCTCTCTAACTCTAAGAATTCTCACTCTTCTCTTAAACTCAACTGTTGTTATCTGAGTTTGGTGTGAAGAAAATGAAGAAATGAAGCCTCTATTTATAGTGAAAAAGCATGACACTATTCATACTTTATCAGGTCAGATTTTGGCCGTTGGATCTTGACTTTAAATATGGCTTCATCTCAACCGTCCAATCCATTTGCTTACGTCATCGATGACGTCATCAAGATGCTTACGTCATCGATGACGTCATCATGACGATGACACTTTCTTACTCTTTTGCATTTATCCTATAAAGATTCCCTGATCGGTGTTCTAATCGCGTTATATTAGAAATTCTCAAGAATCCGGAAGCACAGCCTTATAGTTCTATTTTTCCTCTTCAGAAATATCTGGGTCAACTAAATTTTTGATCCTATTTAGGGTATTCCGTAACCTGCCGAAGATTTTAAGTCGGACACTGACGGTTACAGAAATTACTTCGGGTGACACCATCTTCTAGACAAAAATTCACTGATTCATAATATGTGCAGTTGTTTACTACTTAGTTCAAGGATTTTGAGTTATGATTTATTTCCTACAGGTTCCACTATCTGTCCTGCTTCAAAATATCGGTTCAACCTATCTCAAATAATCATTCCGCCGATTACGGAAATGACTTCGGAGATAACCCACTCTGAGATAAAAATTCACTTATTTATAATATACCCTTACTTTAAAAACCTAATTCACGGTTTATTAGAAATAATTTTATTTCTATTGTTTTCCCAAAGTATAAGATATTATATTATAATAATATTATTATTGAGTGGGTCCCGCGCGCAAAATTTTTCAAACTTCACGAGCTTCTGTCGGCAGGGGAGAAATAATTTGACGTGGGTCCCGCATGAATAGTAAATACGTATTTTCAAATAGTGAATACGTATTTAGGAATAGTGAATACCGTATTTTTGAATAGTGAATACGTATTTGTGAATAGTAAATACTTTTCATATTTCTCAAAATATCGATTAAATACTGTATTTATAAAAAGTGAATACGTATTTGTGAATAGTGAATACTATTCATGTACGTATTTGTGAATAGTAAACACTATTCATGTCCAATAAAATACTGATTCTAAATTCATTTTTCAAAAATAGGGTCTAATAGTCCTCCAAAAATAGGCTAATTTTCTAGTCTTTAGGTCCAAAATTCAGGATGTTACAATTCTCCCCCCGTTCAATAAATTTCGTCCTCGAAATTTGACAATATAAAACCAAAAGGTTATCTAGACCTCTAGTCTATTCCTTCCTTATGCAAACTTAAATAGCACGCATCCTACTATTCAATGTCTCAATCTTATACCCAGGTATAGTACTAAATTACAGGACTTGCTGATCTATTCTCACAGTACTCGGTTACACAGGCCTCACTGCCTGATTTATTTAGCCTTTTGGCTTAACACATATTGGCCTTCCGGCTCAATCTATTACCATCGCACTGGAGATTCTAACCTTTCTACTTAGGAATTCATCCTCAACCCTTAGGCATCTTTATTACTACCTGATACAGTGAATGTTTTGCTAGTCTTACGATGTATTCTAAACATAGTTACTTAGCATTTCACACAGTGCTAAGTATCACCGGTCTTATGTCCTAGGAGCATCATCTCGTGTATACTTTGCACACTACGTCTTATTGCCTTGAGCATCTGCTCATCAAATTCATCCGAGACTTTCCCGTTCAAGTCCTCAAACTACTTTCACTTACTCAACATCATAACCGGCAGCTATTATTTGACTTAACTAATTCAGTATTCCAAACCTTTCTAATAGTTGCTGTTCCTGTACCATAATTCCCAATTACACTGCTTTTCTTTTCAACACGATAGCGTCGACAATCATGTCATTGCTACCCAAAATTATTTTCTTGTCTCATTTTCAAATTTTCAAACATGAAAAATTTTCCGTGGTTTCAGTACATTTCACAATCCGCACTATACCACAAAGTAATAGTGCTATAACATTTTTAAACTTAATCGCTGCCATCACAAATTCGTGAAAACATTTTTCACTGCCGGATCATTTTCAAAAACTTTTATTACCGGCACATATCTTTGAGGGAGCTAATTTATTTCACAAAATTTTACAATTGAGAGTACACACCATCATTTTAACCATTTGGTACAGTAAGCGCCTTACCCCAATCCTCAAATCCAGTCTCAACAGTACTATCAACAATGTGGGAGAACCTCCGCCCCTCTCTCAGGAGACCCAGTGTTCACACTGGCACATAAAGTAGCAATCCTATCTAGCGGAACTCAGTCCAGTCATAGACAGTCAGGTTTTACTAATCAAAACATACGCCCTAGGCGAAATGTTATGGATTGGGTGCGTTCACTGCTGGTGCGATTTCCATTTTCTCAAATCAAAATCCCTCCAAAACTTTTTGTTCAAAAAAAAGAACATTTATCAAAGGCCAGCGATTTCAAACATTTTAAAACATCTAGCAAGACCCAGCAAACTGTGTACATCTACAACAGCTTATGTCCTTCCAATTTTGTACTGACTTTTCCACAACATAGTTAAAAACTCAATTTCAAACTTTGGGTTCTAACAAAAACCCCTTTATATAAGACAACATCTGTTCAAAATAACCATCACTGTGGTCTCAAATTCTGTTGAAAACATTTCATTTGAAAACTCTGTTTCAAAAATCCACATGTGCGAACAAATCAATTTTAAAAATTTCAAATACAGCAAGTGTCTTGGCAAGTTCAAAAATTCAATTTTTTTTTAAACCTTACTTAGGAATCAGACAACTAACATTAGAAGGTCATCACTAACTACACGCATTGGAACCTCTGTCCTTGGCTACTCAAACTATCCATAAAATACTTAGTTTGTTCTACTTAACTCATATGGCTATTCCAAACTTTGCCCGTTATCCTCGGGTTTCACAAACTTTTTGGGACACTTCTCGTATTTGTTGTCTAACAATCGTGGGCTTCTGCTAGCTTATAAACACAATAGGTACTATATAGCACTGGAGCAAACCATGGTGATATACTAGATTACTTAAACCTTCACTCTGGGGAACCTATTCGATGTGAGACTCATTATAATTTACTTACCTTGAGAACTGATGCACTGGTAACTCTACTTTATGGTTCGTTGTCACGGCGGCTCCACTCTACGGTTCGTCGTCACGGTGGCTCTGCTCTACGGCACATTACTCGGCGCTTCACTTAGTCTTCTCAGACCAGTCAGCTTTTCCGGTTAGCATCCTCTGTAGGTAAACCTCCTAGATCAGAACTCCCCGTAGGTATCCTTCTCCGATTAAACTTTCCATAAGTAGCGCCAGTGATCGTCTTTGAATCATTATAATGAGAACTCAAATCTTAACAGGTTCCTATCCTTTAGTAGTTTCATAAACCGTTGTTTCTATGTCTGCCATCTTATCTAGGGTCATTCTATTTGTGGACTTTCACTTTCTATTTAGCTCCAAGCATAATTCTTAACTCAATTTTCCCTATCGGGTAGCCACTTACTTTATAGGGAATCTATTAGCCACTAACATCTCTATGGTTCTTGGTCCCACCTTGAGACCATAACCTGGTGGCTACTGAGGTTTCCAGCTTTCGTATGGTTCTGTTAAGGAACTATCTCTTAGGTATTTGGAACCTAGGCAAAACTTACTCATATTTTCTCAGGGTTCCCACTCTCACAGGGGTCATAGTTCTGAGATTTCTCTCGCCTAAGCAATATTAACTTCATAATGTCTATTGATTCTTGGTACTAATATTGGTATACTTACTACTGGGTACCTACAACTCTCATAGGCACTAGTATGACATAACTGTCTCCCCAGAATTACTGGGTACTTTCCCTCTTCTGTCAATTGATCACCACCGTCAAGGACTTAATCAAAAGATCTTCGTCCCCGGAGCCACGCCCCTTTGTACGCATGGTGTCTGGCCTCTACAAGGTAGGGATTTTCTTCTCAGGGTACCTTAACAAGTTATTATTTTGACAAGGACATTAAATCGATAGGTTACTATCCAAGGGAAACCTAAACAGTAGGTTACTGTCTACCGGAAAACTTAAGTCGTACCGACTTCACTGTACCACTTCCCTTGAAACTCTGAGCGGGGATTTAACTTAGATTCCGATTCCCAAATCAAAAGTCTTAAAGTTTAACAACAGAAACCATATTCTGTGCCATCTACTCTATATCAAGGCCTCTCGAGCCTAACCCTTTTCCTTAGGATTTACGTCCTTTTTGTATCACAACACCAGTATTGTATCAGTACTTGTACTTGTTTTTTCGAAATACTTTTAAAACCATGGCTTAGAGCCTAACTTAGTTAGTCAAACCGATTGGCCAGGTAGGCGTCTATCATGGGAGCCTCACCGTGCTAGGGTGACTGATTGGCTGATCCACATAGACTCGGCCCTACCTTCGGCACCAATGGTTTACTGTAACTGAGTCGGGTTCATACCAGATAAAACACTTTTGAAAGCTTAGAACCTAACTCCGCTACTCAGACAATCCGACTAGGCAGGTGTATTTGTGGAAGGCTCGCCGAATTCACGGGGACTGATTGCCAACCACAAAACCCCTTTCTAGATATCAGACTGTTTGAAGTAACTTAGTTAACTCCGTGCCAGGATGTCTGCTTTGATACCAAAATGTAACACCCCAACTTTTCTAAAGCATTTTTGAAATTATTTGATCAGAGTTCAAAATAATTAAATCAGAATAGAGCAACGAAATGATTTTAAATACAGAGTAACTGATATTCAACCACTGTAGTGTACTGGTTTGCTGATACAAAGAGTTCGAAAGACTATACATATCTACAGGACTTTCTCCAGCTAGTCCTTCTGCCTGCTGCTTACCCTTATTTCTGTTTCTGTTCACTCCGAAAATCATGTAGCTACAGTAAGAGCTGAGGTTCAATACCCATTGAACCCCAGGTAACGGTTAACCTCATGCTTATGTACCAAATATGTATGACAGATATTCATGGCAATATAGCAATAATCCATACATAAGCACACAGCAGATGTATGATTACAGCAATACATAAGCACACAGCAGATGTATTCTAACAGCACACAGCAGATTTATCTCATATTCAAAATAATAACATAACACAGCCACTGCAATATGCATGTTATTATAGTCTGCACTATTCACCAGTGCCACGATGGCCTATCGTGTCCTCAGCGCTAGGAAAACATAACGGTGTTATCAAGACTATAACCCGTATCAAACTGCATGTGTGTAGTCAATTTTCAAAATAGAGCTTTAGACTATCTATCACATATAAGCATACAATAAGCATCAGAGTTAGTGTTACAGTACGCGAGCGTACCTTCTTCCCACGTGAATAGTAATTTACTATTCATGTATACGGCACTATTCACGTATACGGCACTATTCATGTATACGGTACTATTCACGTATACGACACTATTCACGTATCCCCAAACTTCCTTTGAATCTAACTCCGGAATCCTCGGACATCCCTTGCAGAACCTTGTTCAGCACTATTTCAATGTAAAGAGGCCTAAAAACAAGTTTAGGAATTTATTCTCTAGTTTTCTGGATCAAACTACACTATTACCAAGAACTAAAAACTAAAACTCAAGAACTAGAGAACTTACCCTTGAAGTCCCTGCTCATTCTCTCCAGCTTCAAGAACTTTACTCTAAACTCGCTCTCTAACTCTAAGAATTCTCACTCTTCTCTTAAACTCAACTGTTGTTATCTGAGTTTGGTGTGAAGAAAATGAAGAAATGAAGCCTCTATTTATAGTGAAAAAGCATGACACTATTCATACTTTATCAGGTCAGATTTTGGCCGTTGGATCTTGACTTTAAATATGGCTTCATCTCAACCGTCCAATCCATTTGCTTACGTCATCGATGACGTCATCAAGATGCTTACGTCATCGATGACGTCATCATGACGATGACACTTTCTTACTCTTTTGCATTTATCCTATAAAGATTCCCTGATCGGTGTTCTAATCGCGTTATATTAGAAATTCTCAAGAATCCGGAAGCACAGCCTTATAGTTCTATTTTTCCTCTTCAGAAATATCTGGGTCAACTAAATTTTTGATCCTATTTAGGGTATTCCGTAACCTGCCGAAGATTTTAAGTCGGACACTGACGGTTACAGAAATTACTTCGGGTGACACCATCTTCTAGACAAAAATTCACTGATTCATAATATGTGCAGTTGTTTACTACTTAGTTCAAGGATTTTGAGTTATGATTTATTTCCTACAGGTTCCACTATCTGTCCTGCTTCAAAATATCGGTTCAACCTATCTCAAATAATCATTCCGCCGATTACGGAAATGACTTCGGAGATAACCCACTCTGAGATAAAAATTCACTTATTTATAATATACCCTTACTTTAAAAACCTAATTCACGGTTTATTAGAAATAATTTTATTTCTATTGTTTTCCCAAAGTATAAGATATTATATTATAATAATATTATTATTGAGTGGGTCCCGCGCGCAAAATTTTTCAAACTTCACGAGCTTCTGTCGGCAGGGGAGAAATAATTTGACGTGGGTCCCGCATGAATAGTAAATACGTATTTTCAAATAGTGAATACGTATTTAGGAATAGTGAATACCGTATTTTTGAATAGTGAATACGTATTTGTGAATAGTAAATACTTTTCATATTTCTCAAAATATCGATTAAATACTGTATTTATAAAAAGTGAATACGTATTTGTGAATAGTGAATACTATTCATGTACGTATTTGTGAATAGTAAACACTATTCATGTCCAATAAAATACTGATTCTAAATTCATTTTTCAAAAATAGGGTCTAATAGTCCTCCAAAAATAGGCTAATTTTCTAGTCTTTAGGTCCAAAATTCAGGATGTTACATTAATTGATAGCACTGATAATTTTTTGCGCTCGCCAAAGCCAATACTTTTTTCTTGAAAAAAATAATTGGAAATTTATTTTCTTAGTTTTCAGATAAAGTTATATATTTAGGACCTTCTACTAATAATTAACCAGGCTTACTAACGAATGAATAAAACTTAGGTCCGGAGTATTATAAAACTGCGGTCTTAAATATTTAGGACCGGACAGGATAATAATTCGGTCTTAAAAGTAATACTTAAAAATTTAATATAAAATATAGGACCGGATGCTTTATAATTAATCGGTCTTAAAAAAATTCCAAATACAAAAACATGTCTCTGTTGCGCGGAAAATTAAATTTCCCCCTCTGAATTTCTCTTGTCGCGTCGAAAGTGATTACTGAGGAGGTTCTGTCTCCAGTGTTTGTGTGTTGCTCCGTCGGTGCTTCGCATTGCTCTCTCGACAATCACTTTCTCGTTTCTCAGCTAAACTTAGACCAAGCTGTAAGAGGTGTTTCGGTTATATAACTTTATGGTTTTCCTACTTATCGTTCTGGGTTTTTCTTAGTTTGAACGAAATCAATGAAATACTCTTGTGGGTTTCTCTTTTGTTAATGAATATTCTATTTTGAAGATTATATTTGCACTTGAGACCTACCCAACTGACCAACAAATGTTTTTAGGGTACTCTTGCTGTCTCCAACATCAACGTTCGTGGCGGGAGAAGAAAGACTCTTATTTGGCATTTGAATTTATATGCTACAGGTGAGTCCACAAGACCTTCATGCGAAGCATTTAATTTCCTCGTCATGCATTTATTTTGCTTCGGGAGTATTTTAGTTTGGCTTCATTGTGATAGTCATGACCAAAAGTGATTCTTCGTTATGCATTTTATGTTGCCTTATTTTACGTATGTTAAATCTTTTCATCCATAGGAATTCTACTATGGATCACAGTTGGATAAATGCTTTACGGACGAGCGTTGAATATCAGAATGGGGTGATGGACTTTATTGAATTTGCTAAACAAAATGCCAATGATGATAGTGGGAAGTTTTATTGCCCTTGTGTAAAATGTTTGAATGACAGGCGACTAAGTCCTGAAGTTATACGCACACATTTAATTTGTCATGGATTTTGTAAGACTTATATAGTATGGGTATGACATGGTGAAAAAATACCAAGTGGGTCTCAACATGGGGAAGTGGCCTTTGATGATAATGACACGGATATGGACGATCGCATAGAGGACATTATTCGTGATGTAGGTGAAGAGGCCTTTCAACAATCACATGCATATGGTAATATGCGCACTGATGCAGAGACCCCGCTATACCCTGGGTGTAAAAAATACCAATTGTTGAACGCTGTATTGAAATTGGTAAGCTTGAAGGCACGTCATGGATGGAGCAACAAGAGTTTTTCTGAAATGCTTGAGGCTTTTAAGGACATGCTTCTGGATGATAATGTGTTGCCGAATCGATACTATGATGCTAAGAAAATACTTTGTCTACTGGGGATGGAGTACAAAAAGATCCATGCATGCCCGAATGACTGTGTATTGTATAGAAAAGAGTTTGAAGAGAAGCATAATTGTTCGATATGTGAAACCCCAAGGTACAAGTCAAATAAGGGGCCAGCAAAAGTGTTGTGGTATCTTCCAATCATACCAAGGTTCAAGCGGTTGTTTGCGAATGAAAATGATGCAAAACATTTGCGGTGGCATGCAGATGAGAGGATTTCTGATGGAAAGTTTCGTCATCCAGCCGATTCTTCTCAATGAAAGAAAATCGATCAATTATTTCCCAACTTCGGCGAAGAACCTAGGAACCTTAGGCTTGCCCTTAGCACTGATGGCATGAATCCATATGGAAGCCTTAGCAGCGTACATAGTTCATGGCCTGTACTCCTCATTATTTACAACTTATCCCCAATGTTATGCATGAAACGAAAGTACATGATGTTGTCTATGTTGATTTCGGGACCAAAACAACCCGAAAATGACATTGATGTTTACCTTCAGCCCTTGATCGAAGACTTGCAGGAGTTATGGGAAGAAGGTGTGGATGTTTTTGACTCTTTCAAGAATGAGGTATTCAAATTGCGAGCCATGATATTCTGTACTATAAACGACTTCCCAGCATATGGTAACTTGTCAGGGTATAGTGTAAAGGGCCATAAAGCATGTCCGGTTTGTGAAGAAGGCACATGCTACCATCAACTCCAACATGGAAGAAAGACGGTTTATCTTGGACATAGGAGATTTCTTAGACTGGGCCACCTATATCGTCGATTAAAGAAAGCCTTCTTTGGTGGCCAAGAATATGAAGATGCTCCGGTACCATTGACTGGGGAGCAAGTTTATGAGAAGGTGAAAAATATCAACGTCATCTTCAGCAAGACAACCAAGAGTAGAAAAGATACAAATATATGGAAAAAGCGATCTGTATTCTTCGATCTTCCTTATTGGCGCAATCTTGATGTGAGACACTGTATCGATGTCATGCATGTGGAGAAAAACGTATGTGATAGCATTGTTGGCACGCTTCTCAACATACAAGGCAGTTCCAAGGATGGTGTGAAGGCAAGATTGGATTTGCAAGCAATGGGAATACGTGAAGAGTTACATCCAAGGCCGTATGGGACGAGAACTTATTGTCCCCCGGCTTCTCATACTTTGTCTAAGGATGAGAAACAAAGTTTTTGTGAGTGTTTACATGGCACAAAAGTTTCCTCGGGGTATTCTTCAAATTTTAAGAGGCTTGTATCGATGAAGGACTTGAAATTAGTAGGCCAAAAATCGCATGATTGTCATGCCTTGATGCAACAGCTACTCCCAATAGCTATTCGAGGCATCGCTGAATATGACCTTCGGGTTGTTTTGACTAGACTTTGTGTCTTCTTCAATGCGGTTTGTGGTAAAGTTTTTGACATTGAAAAGTTGGATGAATTGGAGAATGAAGGATATCTTATCTTGTGCCATCTTGAGAAGCTTTTTGTTCCTAAATTTTTTGACATCATGGTTCATCTAATTGTCCATCTAGTGAGGGAGATAAAGTTGTGTGGCCCTATCCATTTACGGTGGATGTACCCAATTGAAAGATCTATGAAATTCCTTAAAGGGTACGTGAAGAATGTATACCGTCCAGAAGCATCGATTGTTCAGAAATATGTTTCTGAAGAAGCCATGGAATTTTGTCAAAATTATTTGGCCAAAGTAAGACATATTGGGCTTCCAAAACGTCATCATGCTGAAAGGGGTAGGCGAGGGGCTTCAGTAAAGACTGTGGATCCTGATGAATTGTCACAAGTCCACTTATACATCTTGAATAATGTTGATTAAGTTCAAGCCAACATAGCTGCACATAAAGAAGCTGTGAGGAAAGAAAATCCTCGAATGACTGAACAAAGGTTGATTAGGGAGCATAACAGAACTTTTGCACACTGGTTCAAACAAAAGGTCGAGGGGGAGGAATGTGTTTCTGATATCTCAAATGGTTAGCACGTGGTCCTGAGGTTGATGTCATAAGTTGGAATTCGTATGTGATCAATGGTTATACATTTTACACCAAGTCCCTAGATGATAGGAGCACAATCCAGAACAGTGGTGTTATGTTATAGGCTGAATCTATGCACTTCTCCAGTTTGAAAGACAAGAGCCCTTTATTGGCAGTTATGCCATATTATGGGGTTATTGAAGAGATATGCGAGGTGGACTATGTGAAAATTAGATTTCCCATTTTCAAATGCAAGTGGGTTAATGTCAATAATGGTGTTCGGATCGATCGGCTAGGATTTACATTAGTCGATGTCAATGGTAGAAGTTTTGGAGATGAACTTTTTATTATGGCAGATCAGGCGCAACAAGTGTTCTATATCACCGATCAAGAAAATAAAATGTGGTCTGTAGCTCTCCAAGGAAAGAGGGTCATTGATATTGATGAGGAAAATTCAAATTATGGTATTCCTGAGAGTACTCCTTTTTCAAGGGGTCTACCGGACATGAACGAAGAAGATGAAGCAGATAATGAACCCGGCATAAGAAGTGACCATCAAGAAGGGATATGGGAAGATATCACTTTATGAAAGAGTCAATTCATAAGGTAAATATCATATATATGCAGATTTATTTGACTACTTTAAGACTTTAACTATATATATTATTTCTTCTATGTTCATAAAATGTCTTTGACTATGAAGTTTATTCCTTGTTTTATTTTTGTGGTAGGATCTGATCCAAAGGGACATGTTATAAAAGAGGATGTTACGTTGTTGGGTGAGAATCAGATGAAGGCATGGTAAATATTATTTTGGACACATGTATGTTTGTAACTTATTGTATTTGTAAGTAAGTTATCTTATTGTATTAATTAATTTAGGTGTTGTAGACATAGTATAATCATTAATTAAGAGGCCAAATAACTCATGGTGAATAAATATTTGTATCATTTTTCCAATTCAATTTATTCAAATAATTGTTCATAGCTTGTAGCTTAAAGTATCGACTTTTATGTGCTGGATTGGGTAGGTGATTTGTGTGTAATATAATCAGGAAGAATAGAACAAGGAAAAATTAGACCGCAAATAAATATTCCGGTCTTAAAAGTTGATATTTTAAGACCGGATGTATTTATAAGTCCGGTCTTAAAAGTCGCTATGTTTAAGACCGCATATTATTAGTCGGTCTTAGAAGTCGCTAAGTTTAAGACCGTATTTATTTTTGTCCGGTCTTAAAATTTGATATTTTAAGACCGGATGTATTTATATGTCCGGTCTCATAAATCGCTATGTTTAAGACCGGGTATGATTAGTTGGTCTTAGAAGTCGCTAAGTTTAAGACCGTATTTATTTTTGTCCGGTCTTAAAAGTCAGATCTTTTAAGAGCGGCCAAGTTATTAGCTAGTTTTAAAAGTTGAGTTTTAGGACCGAACAGAAAGCTAGTCACAGGTTTGTTTAGTACAACTTTTAAGACCGCATGTTTAAATGTCCGGTCTAATATAGTTTCTTTAAGACTGGTCGTAGTCCGGTCTTAAATGTCGACTTTTAATACCGGCTGGAACAAGACCGGTCGCAGGTCCGGTCTTACGAGCCTCTTTTGTCCGGTCTTAAAAGCCTTTTTTGCACTAGTGATAATAATCTTTCTTCGTACTTGTAATTATATTTTATAATTATCAAAATTAAATTATTATGAAAATTTAGAGAACTTTATAAACTTCATAAATAATTAAATATACATTCAAAAGTGATTTTTGATAAATGAGATCCAACTCTTTCAAAATTATCTTCACCCCAATAGGCATGCATGTAGTTGGGTTAAATGAAAGTGACTTACTTTTTTAAGCAAAATTAATAATTTCAATCTTATAGATAAAAATTAAGGTGAAGAAATTATTTTCAATTGGGATAAAAAATATTTAAATATAAGTAAATAATATCAAATATTGAATAAGTGTATAAAAAGGAATAAGAATGTGAAACTAATAGTCTATCAAGGTTTTTATTTAGTGGGCAATAATAAATTAATAAGGGTAGCAAAATAAAGAACGATGGGAAATGGAGAGGTTCATGTAGAAGGTCGGTTTATTTTATGCAAACTTTCTCAAAACCTTCCTTATCAATTTATTATTTATTATATTTATCCTCACTCATCAATTTATAGAATTTCATGGACTTTTTTTTTTCCATTTAACATTGTTTTAATATCTATTACATCGCTATGAATGAAAATTCATAAATTTTAAAAATTGAAATGATCAGATTAAATAATAATAATCTAACTTAAACAAAATAAAGTATAGAATTGTGACTTAAGCATTTACTGTATTCATAAATATAATAAATCAATCTATTTTATCTCTTAAAGTTTATAATTTCCCCCTCAAAATTATCCCTGCTGAGTATATATGGCAAGGGCGATTTTCATAACAGGTAATTTTAATGCATATTGTAATTGAAGAGGTTGTTTTTGTAAAATCAATACATTTTTTAAATAAATAACTAACTTAATTTCTTTAATTTTTTAAGTTGATTTTTTTAGCTTTTATGTTAAAAATGGATATACCAGCTCGGATTCGGCTACCGTCCTCTGCTTTTCCCATTCTCTTCCTTATCTAGATTGTCGGATGAAGATATGGACGGTCCATATTTTTTTAAAAATAATTTACCTCATGTGGTATACGCTACCGCATGCGGTAAAAATTTAATTATTAAAAAAAATCTAGACCGTCCAGATCTTCTTCCGACGATCCAGATGAAGAAGAGGATGGAAGACGTTGGGAAAAGTAGAGGACACTAGCTCTTGGTCCAAATGAATTAAAAATCAAATACATTAGTTAATTTTAAAAAACTTGATTTCCTCTAAAATATCTTTAAATAACAGATTATATATCAAATTATCAATATATAATTTATTAGATAAACAAATTTAGGAAAAAAAAAGCGATAAATCAAATAAGTTGACATCTTATAAATTGGACTAAATCCAACACCTCTCAACTAATAACAAATCAGACAAGTATCTCACTGAATGGGGGAGTATATATGCTCTTCTATGTTTGTCTCCATAACAATTTTTTTTTTCCTTTTTTCTTTTTTCCATTTGATAACAAGGAAATCCTCTTTCAAGGCTTAATAAAAGATTTTTTCCTTTCTCAAAATGTGCGCGTCTAATTATTCAAGCTAGTATTCTCTACTATTACTCTGATATTTATAAGTCAATTTTGACCAAATCTCTCAAATTAATATAGATGAAATTATTATAATTTTACTTATAACATAAAACTAAACTTATAAATAAAAGGGTAAAATATCAATTTTATCCTTGAAGTACGTGCCTAGGAACAATTTTGCTCCTAAAGTTTTCGACGTAGCAATGTTGTCTCTGAAGTTTAAAAACGTGACAATGTTGCCTTTCCGTTAAAAACCCTAATGTTGATCGTTATGTCAGTTAACGGAGGGATAACATTGTTACGTTTTTAAACTTCAAGAGCAACATTACTACGTTGAAAACTTTAGGAGCAAAATTGATACTTAACCCTAAATAAAATTAAATTTATAAAACAGAAGAAACTTATAAATATGAAGAGAGGAGGATGTGTTTATCTTGCTTACCCCCGGTCAACCACCAAAACTTGTTGGATTGGTAACAATTTTGATTCCATTAATGTTAATTTAATTTCAATGTTAAATTTGATGCATAATTCTCGCCTCCTGCCTAATCAAGCAAACAATCGAACCGACCCTCCTAGTTAAATCTCCTGTAAGAATCCTATATTAATTTCTTATTAAATTATAGAGAGTTATTATTTGTTACTGTTTATAATAATAAGTTGGTCTACGCGTCTTGCTGTTTTTACATTCCAATGTCTCCTCCTCTCTAATATCATGCCTCCGCCGTCCATGACGGCGCATCTTTTGTTCATCACTATTCAATCACCTTCATTTTCCTCCTCTGTCTGTCTTCAACATTAATTTCGTAATCTTTTTTAATCAAATAATCAACCTTTTTTTTATTATTAATTTCCACGAAAATTCTCTTCGTCTCATTCGATTGTCGCTCTTGCATGTCTTCTTCGGCTTTTTGAGGTTTTCAAGCTTACTCTGATTTTTAAGCTAGGTTTTTTTTCGGACCTAGAAGAAGACAAAACATTTGAGTTCTACTACAGTTTTCCTTTTTTGTTTTTTTTGTTTTAATAAGTTTTTATTAGGTTGGATACAGGTTATCTTTTTTATTCTTCTGTGAAGTTTCTTGGAGAGAGAGAGAGAGAGAGTTTTTATCAGTTGAGTTGGTCACACGACTCACACCCTCCAAGACGACTTCTCGTCTCCATAGCTTTCCCGCGGATTGGAGAAAGTAATAATACCTTACCCTACTTACTCGTATTACCTCTTCCGTTGGCTATTCTGCAATTCTTCTGTGTGTTTGATAATTTCCTAAAATTTTCTTCAATCAATCAAATTATCCGTTTTTTCAGTTTCCGGTGTGTGATTTTGGTCGTTATCTCCTACAACCGACCTTCTGGGAAACTAAGTGCAATTTTGAGTTGTCACGCTCAAAATGAAATGCGCGTTTTCTGTGAACTCGGAATGCGAGATCCAGTTCACAACTTTTTTCAGAGCTTCATATCTCTTGCGCCATCGTTGCAGATTTCATCACATCTTCGATTTAGTCGCCCCATCTTCTGGGTTATACACTGGGCCTCACTGAACTTTCTGTTATTGAGCAGAAAATTTTCTCTTCTACACTCTCTGAGGTGTGCCTGCTGTATAATTTTCTCCTCTGGTACGGAGATTACACATTGTTGTCAACGAGTTGGTTGTTAAAGGGAATTTTGCAGGCCTGGGTGTTTCTGTTTTTTGTTGTACGTTTCGCTTTTTTGTCTACACTTGCGTGCTCTTTTCTTAATTAAGATTATTCTCTTAATTTTTTCCTTATTCAAAGCTGGTTTAATACATTACTTATCTTTTGATCTTCTTATTTGGACCCCTCCCTGGGGTTCTGTATCCACATCATATACAGCTTTTTATTGTTTTCTTTCTGGGCATTCGTATTCTGAAGTTTCGGGTGCTTGTGTTTGATTCTAGGTGGTTCTTGAGAGACTGTACATTGAGGATTTCGGCCTGCGGAAAATAGTTGCTTCAAATCAAGTGTTTGGTTGGTGGGCTTGCTCTGAAATTTGTGGTGGTTGTAGTTGTCGGTGGAGGTTATCTCCGCAAAGGGCAAGCAATTGGAACTTCATCTTGCTGGTTCCCCTGTCTCGTTGATATTGGATTAATTTGGTGAAGCGGGGAAAAAAAATGAAGGGTGGAAAAAGAACGAAGCTTCTTTTCAGCAAGATCTATTCATTCGCATGCTGGAGACAATCATTTGAAGAAGACCATTCACAGATTGGGGGACGAGGTTATTCCAGGGTGATCTTCTGCAATAAACCAGACAAAACTGAGGCTGAATTTCGGGATTATGCTGATAACTCTGTGAGGTCTACCAAATACACTCTTGCTACTTTTTTGCCTAAATCACTGTTTGAGCAGTTCAGGAGGGTGGCTAATTTCTATTTCTTAGTTACTGGAACCTTAGCCTTCACCCCACTTGCTCCCTACACAGCTGTCAGTGCCATTGTTCCTCTGATCGTCGTTATTGGGGCAACAATGACTAAAGAAATTATTGAAGATTGGCGGCGGAAGAAGCAGGTACTTTATTTTTCCTACCCCTTTATTTTGTTATCCATGACATTCCTTTTGTGAACTTGACTTCTTGAGCTTCTTTTACCCGCCTTGCCGCAAGCGTAATGGAACCAAAATGGATCTCATTAATTATCCTTGCCTCATATTTGGTTTGCAGTGTTTTATTTTATTTTTTTAATTTGTCTTTATAATTCTCAGAAGGTCTAAGTAATTTTTGGGGCTAGAGGGGTTTTCCTAAGACTTGAAAAGATTTTCTGTTATGCGGCCCTTTTACAAGTTTTCTTTAGGGAAGAGTTTAATTATTGATACCGATGATTTGATGGGAGCCTTAGCAAGATTGTGGACAGAAAAGGCAATATTCATGATTCGTGATTCATGGAAGACCACTTGTGAAAGAATCTAATATTTCATCTAGATTCCTGGTATGTGTTAACAGGATAAACTGCAATTCCTATGTTCTTTGTTCATACAGTTTCAATATTTGCTGATGTTATTTCTCAGACTCCAATAATTAATTTGTCGATGGATTTCGAGGTTGTTGTTGACTTGTGAAAATTGATAATATGGTCAGAAGTGGGATTTTCCAAAATGAGTCCATATATATACAGTTTTTTACACTATTTCCTAAATTTTAGGTTGTGAAAATCTTGCTATGATTATCATGTCCTCTTGTTCAAATATAAATATATGCATGAAATTAATTAAGAAGCCAGACTTATTGCATATGTGAAGAAAAAGCCCGTAATGCTCATATAATGTATCGCATAATCTAGTTGGTGCAAAAAGTGGGCTACGGGCAAAGAAAAGAATTTTTGGCTTTTATTGCAAGTTGCCAAGTCAAGATAAAGTCTTGCTATTGGAATTCTTTTTTCAGGATATTGAGGTGAACAATAGACTAGTTAAAGTGCGTAAAGGTGATGGTGTATTTGAACATACTGCATGGAAGAATCTGAGGGTGGGAGATATAGTGAAGGTAGAGAAGGATGAATTCTTTCCCGCAGACCTCCTGTTGCTTTCATCCAGTTATGAGGATGCAATCTGCTATGTAGAGACCATGAATTTAGATGGGGAGACAAATTTAAAGCTGAAACAAGGGTTGGAGGTAACTTCTTCCATGCACGAGGATCTCTACTTCCTTGATTTTGAAGCTACTGTTAAATGCGAAGATCCAAATGCCAACTTATACTCTTTTGTTGGGAGCATTGAGTTTGAAGGGAAACAATATCCCCTTTCTCACCAGCAACTTCTTCTGAGAGATTCTAAACTCCGTAATACAGACTTCATATTTGGAGCTGTCATCTTCACTGGTCATGACACCAAGGTAATTCAAAATTCTACTAACCCCCCTTCAAAGAGAAGCAAGGTTGAGAAGAAGATGGACAAAATAATCTATTTCTTGTTTTGTCTTCTTTTTCTAATGGCATCTGTTGGATCTATTTTCTTTGGAATTTCTACTAAAGGTGACTTGGAAAATGGGTTGATGAAAAGATGGTATCTCAGACCAGATGATTCTACAATTTTCTATGATCCAAAAAGATCAGCATCTGCTGCAATTTTTCATTGTTTGACAGCCTTAATGTTATATGGCTTCTTTATTCCAATCTCCTTGTACGTGTCAATAGAAATTGTTAAAGTCCTTCAGAGCATCTTCATCAACCAAGATATTTATATGTACTATGAGGAAGCAGACAAACCAGCCCATGCCCGTACTTCAAATTTGAATGAAGAACTTGGCCAAGTTGATACAATACTTTCTGATAAAACTGGTACTTTGACCTGCAACTCAATGGAGTTCATAAAATGTTCTATTGCTGGGGTTGCTTATGGCCGTGGTGTTACAGAGGTGGAAAAAGCTATGAATAAAAGAAGTGGTTCACCATTGATTCATGAGCAAGATAGTGGATCAGATGATGTCAGGGATTCTACTGTTGCAAAAGCCCCAATAAAAGGTTTTAATTTTACAGATGAAAGGATAATGAATGGAAACTGGGTTAATGAGCCTCATGCGGATGTCATCCGGAAGTTTTTTCACTTTTTGGCAACCTGTCATACAGCCATCCCTGAAGTGGATGAAGACACTGGAAATATCTCCTATGAGGCCGAGTCCCCGGATGAAGCAGCCTTTGTGATTGCAGCAAGGGAACTTGGCTTTGAATTCTACAAAAGAACCCAGACAAGTTTATCAATATTTGAGTTGGACCCTGTTTCTAGCAAAAAAGTTGAAAGGTCAGTTCCTTGATTTGCTTGTTTCTTCGGTAATGGGGAATTTTGGTTGCTGTAACCTTCATAGCCAATGAAGATGTGATTTTTTAATTGAATTCTCGGTCAAAAGGACTTGTGTAATTTGATGATAATATTTATATACTCACAAATTTCCCACAATAACAGCAAGGAAGAGCCACGTCCATTCTTCTACTCATCTAAACCACTAGCTTTATGGGCATGTTGAGTTTAATATAGGCATTTCCCCCCCCCCCCCCTTCCTTTTCTGCTCTGGCTATCTAAACTCTAAACGGATGGGTTTTTCCCTTGGCTAACACCAGTGGATCCTAACTTTGAAATTTACATGATGGTTTGATGTCATTATGTAATATCTAGAAGGTGTTGTGAAGTCACTTTTTCTTTGCTTCTGCTGCTGTTGTTGTTTTTGATTGAGGACATGCTTCCTTCACGGCTACTAATGCTTATCTAGTGACTTCAGAAATGCTACGTGCCTGATTAGATTATTGACTACAGATAATATGAGGATTTAATGTCTTCATTTCAACCAATGCTTAGTGAGGAAGCTTTTATTTTGCAGGATGTATAAGCTTCTCAATGTTTTAGAATTCAACAGCTCGAGGAAGCGAATGTCAGTGATAGTGAAAGATGAAGAAGGCAAAATTTTCCTATTTTGTAAAGGTGCTGACAGGTTTGTTATAAATGGCCTCTAGCCTACGATGATTTTAATTTATAAGTCCTTACTTTTACTTTTCGCCATGTTGACCTGCTCTATATTTCCATGAAGTGTCATGTTTGAAAGGCTTGCCAAGAATGGGCGGGAGTTTGAAGACAAAACCCTTGAACATGTGCAAGAGTATGCTGATGCAGGTCTAAGGACCTTGATATTGGCGTATCGTGAACTTGATGAAGAAGCATACATGGAGTTTGGTGAAAAATTTTCTCTGGCCAAGAATTCAGTCCATGCAGATCGGGAAACACTGATTGATGAATTATCAGATAAGATTGAGAGGAATCTGATCCTTCTTGGTGCCACTGCTGTAGAGGACAAACTCCAACATGGGGTGGGTTGAAAGTAGCGCTTTCTGTTTTAAATTGATGGAGATTAATGGATTGGAACAAGGCTTACTGACCTTTCTCATATTTTGTTAGGTTCCTGATTGCATAGACAAACTTGCTCAGGCAGGAATTAAGATTTGGGTTCTGACTGGGGATAAAATGGAGACTGCCATCAATATTGGGTATTAAATTGAAATTATAACTTTTTAATGTTGGCTTCACTGTGAGAATTACTTTTTGAGATATCTGACAGAAGCATGCAATTTCAGTTATGCTTGTAGTTTGCTTAGACAAGGAATGAAGCAGATTATAATTCATCTGGATTCTCCAGATATTCAAGCATTAGAAAAGACAGGAGAAAAGATTGCTATTGCCAAGGTAATATACATTCTATCCCTTCATCTAATTTTATCTATAGTAATGTAGTTTGCATGTTGAATATTATTTATTTTCTGCAAGCATTCTAAACAGAGTGGTTCTCTTGAGCTAACGTGTTACATTGCTAGAAAAATGAACTTATATTACATAGATTCTTTCTTTCCAGTTTTTTCATTAAAACAACTTGATTAAAAGATGTAAGAGTCTTAATAAGTCCATTTGTCTACCTTTCCTTTATCATTATTGTTTTAGTTTGCAAGCATGGCCGTGTCCCTCGAACTACATGCTGCCAACCATGCTTTATGTGCATGCTGCAACGTATTCTATGTCATTCTGTTCCTTTTATTTTATTCCCAATACAAGTTTATCTTCTTTTTTTAACACTCGAAAAAGGAGTTGATTGGTGTTTAAGAGAAATTGCTTAGAATACGATTAGAGTCCTGATGTCTTTATGCTGATTTATTGGTCAGGCGTCAAGGGAAAATATCCGACGTCAGATATCTGAAGCTACTGCACAACTTGATGCTTCCAGAGGGGCTGTTTCCAGAGGGACTCCTCAGCAAGCATTTGCTCTGATCATCGATGGAAAATCGCTTACATATGCTCTTGAGGATGGCATGAAGAACATATTTCTGGAGCTTGCACTTAATTGTGCATCAGTTATCTGCTGTCGGTCGTCACCAAAGCAGAAAGCACTAGTATGTTTTCATCTATTTTTCAATTATTGCCCTCTTTTGACATTGTGGCCTTTTCTTTTCCTTTTTTTGGGAATTATTGGTAGCTGTATGAAATAATTTTGATTGGTTCCTCTCTTAAAGGTTACCAGACTTGTTAAATCTGGAACTGGCAAAACAACACTAGCCATTGGTGATGGAGCCAATGATGTGGGAATGCTTCAAGAAGCAGACATAGGCATTGGAATTAGTGGTGTTGAAGGAATGCAGGTGATCATAAATTTGTGACATGTTTCATTTCATTCCATTTATTTTATGCCGTTCAAGGAATTCAGGGAACTACATAATTCTACATGTTTCATCTAATTGATTTATTTTCTTTCATATCCTGTTTTCTTATAACTTTTATTTCCTCCTTCTATCCCCTCCATTCTTTTAACCCATGCCCAGGCTGTTATGTCTAGCGATATTGCAATTGCCCAGTTCAGATACCTGGAACGGCTACTCCTTGTGCATGGACATTGGTGTTACCGGAGGATCTCATCAATGGTATTGCTACTCTTATATCTGCATCTTAACTTTCTAGTTCTAGAAGATAACATATTCTTCTTTGTTGATTATACTAAGTAAGTCATTCTTCTGTTGGCAGATATGCTATTTTTTCTACAAGAACGTCACTTTTGGATTCACTCTCTTCTTGTATGAAGTGTATGCATCGTTCTCTGGAACACCTGCCTACAATGACTGGTTTTTGTCTCTCTACAATGTCTTCTTCTCATCTCTTCCGGTTATTGCTCTGGGCGTATTTGACCAGGATGTTTCTGCCCGGTACTGTATTAAGGTAAACCCACTTCCAATATGTGTTTATGTTTGTAATGAAAAACCTCAGGAGCCATTATGCTGGCTAATTATAGATCAGAGAAAATCCACACATCATTTCTTATGATGGCATAATACCTGCCCCAAATCTCACCTTGAGTCCTTGACCATTTACTACTATATGTATTTTCATTTTGGATGAAAATATGTGATTTAGAAAAGCACTATTTGTTGGAGGATGAGATATCCTCAAAACAGAAAAGAATGATCAGGCAGAAAAAAGCAGAAGAATAATCAAACCGAAAACACAACAAAAAACAGCAACAAGCCCTGTGTCATTAGGTGAGGCTGGCTAAAAATGAAAATAGAACTAAGTAACAAAAATCCTTGAAAGCCTAACAATTGTAGAAGAGCTGTATTAGAAAACCCTTTGGCGGAGCTCCAAAGAGAAACAATAGACGCAACAAGGCAAAGGTATGCCTTGTAAATTTGTTCATGGGAGTATGTGGTATGTCGTCACCTAGGAAG
Source organism: Acacia crassicarpa (assembly GCA_034222035.1). Taxonomy (NCBI): domain Eukaryota; kingdom Viridiplantae; phylum Streptophyta; class Magnoliopsida; order Fabales; family Fabaceae; genus Acacia; species Acacia crassicarpa. The sequence goes on along the minus strand of JAWXYG010000009.1, from coordinate 38,438,630 downwards.
CCTGCCTAAACATTGTTAGCAGAAATGGCATCACCACCTTTATTAAATGCTAGAAATTCACTTTGCTCATATGATTTGGCTAGGTACTGAGTACTTTCTATAGATTTTAAATCCAGATTATGATAAATTACTACATATCTTTTACTCGTTTCTCAACTTGGACATTCTGGCACATTTGAATTAATATCTTATGTTTGGCAATCATAGCTATGTTTTGCAACTTCCAGCTGACATTAAATGTCGCATATTTTTTCTCAAAATGTGGCTCTAGACCTGGATTTTGGTCGACAGTTGTCAAATTTGTAAAATGGGTAGCATATTGCTTAGAACACAGTCACCACTTACGTCTTCTCTCCTTCTGTGCAAGGCAACGGGGCTGTTTTGCGCTTGCTTGAGCGCCTTAGGTGCTGAAATCAGATGTCATAAGCGTTGATTTACTTTATATGTGATTTCTGGTTATTGCTTCTATGATGATCTCTTGCTTATTAGTTCTATTCAATGTGCAGTTTCCTCAGTTATATCAACAAGGAGTGCAGAATGTCCTCTTTAGCTGGCGCCGTATACTTACCTGGATGCTGAATGGATTCCTAAGTGCAATCATAATTTTTTTCTTCTGCACAAAGGCGATGGAGCTTCAGGCCTTCGATAAGGAGGGAAGAACAGCTGGGAGGGATATCCTCGGAACGACCATGTATACTTGCATTGTATGGGTTGTAAACTTGCAGATGGCACTTGCCATAAGTTACTTCACCTTGATTCAACATATTTTCATCTGGGGCACCATTGCTTTCTGGTATCTCTTCCTCCTCATATACGGCGACATGCCTCCAGGATTTTCCAAGAATGCCTACTATGTCCTCATTGAAACGCTGGCCCCATCTCCCATGTACTGGCTTGTGACTTTCTTTGTGGTGCTCTCAACCTTAATACCTTACTTCACTTACTCAGCACTTCAGATGAGGTTCTTTCCCATGTACCATGAAGTGATACAATGGTTAAGGTATGAGGGGAAGGCGAATGATCCAGAATGTCGTGCCTTGATGCGACAGAGATCATTGGGGCAAGTTAGCATTGGTTCAACGGCACGTTTAGAAGCTAAGAAGGCTAACCACAATAAAAAACACAACTTCTAACCATGTGATCTATGTTGAGGTTTGTTGTCAATTCTTGAAAGGTTGTAGCTAGCTTGTGCATATGAGCCTGGAATATCTCGTTCGCCCATCATATCGGAGTTGTTTATTGTTCCCTCTCGGCCCGAGAAAGCATGTTTGCTTCCCATGAAGATGGTGCTTGGATCCACCATTTGGATGTGAAGTTACAAAAGAAGAATAAATGTCTGTATGTTTGTTCTTTAGACATTTTGGCCATTTGAGGCTGCATAGTGGTTATTTTCTTTTAACTTTTTGTATCATAGAAGAGATTAGTGTATATAGAAGCAAGAGTGTTTTTTCAATCTCTGGTAGGATTGGGTGGAGTTGTTTTATCCTATTTATAGAAAATAGAACAGAGTTCTCCTGTTTCTGAAGCATTTCAGTTCTTATTATTATATTTAAAATTTAAAATTGCTCCCTCATTCCTTCCCCCTTTTTTCTGCATCTTAATTATCACACAAAAACAGAAGACAAATCACAAAAAAATTGAATGACAGATAAAAAAAGAACAACATAAGATAAAATATAAGCAATGGATTGTTTTAATTTGGTAAGAAATGGTTTAGATGTATATTGTAAACATGATGAACAATCATCGTAGTAATTCAGTAAAGCATTTCGTTACAGATAAAAAAATCAAAATACCCAGTGAGGGAATAAATATGTGTGTGTGGTAAATGTTAAATACAGAAAAGTTTAATAGCAAATCCCAGATGGAGTTACATATATGGATATATATAATGTAATGGTTGCATTAATCTGAATCTGAATAATAAATAACCTTGTCATCATGCTGACATGGTCATATATTGGAAGAGAAAGGGGTAGGATAGAAATGAAACCTTAATCTGCTTCCAGGAATCTCAATTGCAAACCAATTAAAACAAACAAATAGCACATTACCATTAAATTAAAATAAGATCAGAGAAATGTTCTTCCTATATATTGTGGGGAAATATAATAATCTTTTATGCAGAAATGATCAGATTGATTTCTTCCCTCAAAACCTTACTACCAATGTACCAAAATGAGTTCTTTAGGTATATATATAGTTTACCAGCAGCATGAATTCAAGTTAATATACGTAATAATCTTCATTTTAAGAATATAAAAAAATCATCAAATAAATTGTTAAATTCTTGTCTACACAACATTCACATACACAGAGATTGTGTAATTTAATTTACATGTTGCATTATTTTACAACGGATCACAATCTTTTTCCACCTTTAAGAGATCAACTTGATGAGAAAGAAGAAGAAGAGGAAGAAGATATATATACACAGAAGCTAATCAAACCCTTAATAATTAACTTATCTGGATAATGAGAATTAATTAATCAAAGCTCCTAGCTAGGCAACCTTGAGGCCAAGAAAATCAGCACCAGATCTGGCCATGATGTTAGCAAACTCGCTGAAGCTGATGGCGCCGTCGCGGTTCGTGTCGGCTTCGGTCATCATGTGAGCTAGCTCTTGGTACGTCAAGGGGTGGCCCATTTTGGCCATGGAGCCGGCGAGCTCAGCGGCGGTGATATAACCATTTCCGTCACGGTCGAAGCACCGGAACACCTCGAGGAGCTGCTCCTGGTTCATGATGATCTCCTCGCCCTGCAGGTCCGGGAGGATGGCCTTTGCCAGCTCATCAAACTCGATGTAGCCGTTACCGTTCTCGTCCATGTTGGAGAGGAGGGTGTGGAGCTGGTCGCCTTCCGGCTTGATTCCGAGCGACCGGAGGAGGGCAGCGAGCTCCAGGAGGGTGATGCTGCCGTCGGCGTCCATGTCAAAGTGCTTGAATATCTCTCTCAGCTGCTCCACCTGGTCATGGGTTTGCAGCCTCGCCATGATATGATTCTGCAAATTGCTAATATCTCGGAGAAAAAGGAGAAACGATCTCTCTCTCTCTCTCTCTTCGTTTTCTTTCTCTGAAACGTTCCTAGGTTTGTCTTCTGTGAATGATATTGTGAGGCTACAAGTTGGCTTTGATTTTTGTTACGTCAAATTAGGTGTCCTCCTCCTTCAGAATGAGAAAATTATCTTCCAGACTGTATATATGACCCCAAGTCAAATTCTTGTTTTTTAATACTCCATCGGGTCCTAATTATAAGATATACACTTAAACGTTTGCTTGTCCTCAAGCAAAAGAAAGAGAATTCAATATTTGAAAAGAACATTGCTCATGAAATTCCTAAACAAAAAGCAATAAACCACCACACTTAAATCATATCATCAAATCTTATTTAAGTTTAATGTCTTATAAAAATAAATCACTAAGCCAATAATCTTAAACATTTGTAACAATCTTTTAACATCCCATGATCAAAAGACCGGCACACAATACGTTCAACAATAAGATTAGTAAAAGAATATTATGCTACGTAATTTCTCCAGAAAAATTCAAACTCTCTTGCTAACCAAGTTTTTCATTTAATTTAATTTAATAAGGATCCTCAGGTAGAAAATAACTCAAATTTTTTCCCCCTTTTTTTTTTCCTTGAGCCGTTGTAAGTCCCCTTTTTACGCGACCCTGCACATGGGTGATGCAGCACCGGTTACTCAGTTACTCCAACAGGCACCTCAAGAGGCTTTTAGCCTAACTCATAACCCTCCTTGACTTTACCGTTTGACGCGAGTGCCAACATTGGTGATGAAGTGCCCCCGGTTACTAAGTAAGGTTTAGAGAAGTCATTGGAGTTGTGTGCATGTGTGTGTTTGTGATTGATATCTTTTTTTTTTTTTTTTTCACTACCTGAGTCATTTCCCCAACAACAGTTTTACTTTGTTGGCAAGGTTATCATCTAATTCTCTAAAGAAATCATGTAGCAAAATATTCATAAACTAATAATCTGTTGATTATATTACAAACTAATCTCTATTCTCATAGTCAATCTCAAGATTGTAAAAAAATTCAAGACTTTAGAGGCTTAGTTAGATTTTTTTTTTAATTTTATGAAAAAAAAAGATTTGATAATATTTTTCTAAGATGGGGAAAGCTCAAAGTTAAGGTCAATCCTAAACAATGCAAAAAAAATCTAAAAAAATCTTTTCAATTGCATAAGGACAAGCATAACCAAAGAAATAATATCTCTCCCCCACACTTAAATCAAACATTGTCCTCAATGTTGCAAAAATATAAAGAGGGAAAAGAACTAGTACTCCCCTGGTTTAGGTCTCTAACTTTGATGCGGAGTTCTTCCTTTAGTACCATCCATAATGTTTCAAATTTTGAGAGAAAGAATGAACAAGCAAGACTTTGCAGCAACAAGAGGAGCAATCATCTTCAAACCTAAATAAAGCTGAAAGAAAAAAAACAAAAAACAAAAACAACAGAAAAAGAAAAACAAAATAATAATAATACTAAATAATGCAAGAAAAACCCTTGGGTTGCCTCCCAAGAAGCGCTTGGTTTATAGTCTTCAGCCCGACTATGTCAACATGTCAAGGAGGTTGAGACAAGCGGCGCCAATATTTCCTAGAAGAGGATGCAGAAGTCTTCACAATTTGTTCACTGCGCCGACAAGTATTCTCCAACCTATTTTTCTCCGTGAAGATCGTTTTAAGGGCTCCTTACTAGCAAATGAATCCAATTTAGCTTGATTAAGGTCATGTATCACAGCAACTCTTGCACATTGCTTGAATTCATATTGAGACTCAATTGCTTTGTCTCTCTTAAACTTGACTTGCTCATCACCAAGTCGTAGAATTATTTCTCCTTGTTCGACATCTACCAATGCTCTCGCAGTAGCCAAGAATGGTCTCTCGACAATTAGCGGAATTTCTCGATCTTCATCCATGTCAAGAACAATGAAGTCAGCAGGATAGATAAAAGAGCCAACCTTTACTAGGACATCCCTAATGATACCATCTGGATAGGAGAGACTTTGATCAGCTAACTTGAGTGTAACAGTTGTAGGACTAGCCTCCCCCAGTTGCAGCTTCTTAAAGAGAGATAAAGGCATAAGATTTACAGAAGACCCCAAATCACACAGTGCACCACCTTCAAATTGGTCACCAATCACACATGGAATAGTGAAGGAACCAGGATCTTTACACTTTAAAGGAACATTAGGTTTAATGACACTAGTGATCTCCTTGGTCAGCGCTACAGTTGCAAACTCAGTAAAATGCTTCTTCTTACTCAACATCTCTTTCAGGTACTTAGCATACTTAGGCATCTGCTCCAAAGCTTCTATCAATGGGATGTTAATGTGTAATTGCTTGAAAATCTCCAAGAATTTCTTGTATTGCTCATCGAATGCCTTCTTTTGGAATCTTTGAGGAAATGGTAGAGGCGGTCTCCATTTAGGAATCTCAGTATCTGCTTCTCTTTTCTTTGCTTCCTTCTTTTGGGATTCATTATCCTTGTCTACTCCCTTAACCTTTTGCGTAGACTCTTTATCATTTCCTCCGAGGCTCTCGGGAATTTCTTCACTATTAGAACTTGAAGGCTTCCTTGTTGGTTGTTGTACCTCAGGTAATTCTTCACAACTTCTAAGGGCAATGGCCTTACAATCTGCTCTTTCATTTCTACCAGGATTAGGCACAGTATTACTTGGCAATTCTCTCTGTTGTAAAACGTTCACAGCATTTGCAAGTTGTCCCATTTGTATCTGAAGATCCTTGATTGATGAGGCCATCCCTGCAACAGTGGCATTAGTAGTAGCTAGATCCTGAGCGCTCTTTAGTTGACAACTTATGAGCTGAGACATCATTGCTTATAGGTCAGATTTAGGCTCTTGGGCAGGAATGTCTTCCTTTTCTGATTGTTGAAATCCATGAGGTGGCACTTGTCTTGTACTAGAGGTTGATGCTTCATTAAGAGTTGCACCATATTTCCAAGAGAGGTTAGGATTGTTACGCCACCCAGAATTATAGGTGTTTGAGTATGGATTGTTCTGGTTATTACCCCGATAGTTTCCTGCATAGTTCACTGGCTCTATTTGTTGAGATATGAGGCATTGTCCATTTTCATGATCATCTCCACAGTAATCACAAGGAGCACGAATAGCATTTACTCTCATGTGTCCGCCATTTGATCGGTTTACTTGAGCTTCTAAGTGATCAATCTTCTTGTTGATTGTACTTAATATTGCCATCAGATGTGAAGAAGGGGCTTCATTGATTTTATCAACTGACTTCATTGACCTTCTTTCATTGTTGTTCTGTAGAAAGTCAGTGGATAAGTCAGTCCCCGGTAACGGCGCCAAAAACTTGATAGGGCAAAATTTAAAGCCTATAGACTCCGCAAGTATACAGGTCGTATCAAGTAATAAAATGATGAGTTGAGTATCGTTCCCACGAAGACTTAATCTAATTAGTGAGTAGATATTAAATTTCCTTACTTCGTTTAAGTTGAGTGAGTCAGGTTTATTTTGAATAATTAAAAAGAAATTAAATAATAAACTAATAATAGCAGAACTTCGCACAAAAGAATAAATTCTAATACTGAGACGTACAACCTAGAGTCACTAATCCCTTAATAGCTTCATAAACCTGGTTTTCATTAAGTTAATTAGCTTTAATATCAATTTTGTTAATCTCGAGTATAAATAGTTATAAGTGCCTGTCGGTTCACTTACAACCCTCTCTTAAGCAAATTTTGTTATGTCTAACATAATTATCAAAAGAGGTAACATAACTTGGACACACTCTTCAACAATTATATGGGGCTATTAGGTATATGTCTATCCTAATTGCAAATTAAATCGTAATTTAATCCCATATCACTTAATCTCAGAGCCTAATTAAAATTCCCTTCGTCAAGGTAAATCCTAATGCTCAAATTCATATTTAATGATGGCCAGTCACAAAATAGATAAATTTAAACAAGATTAAGCAACCAAGATTAATATTAAATTTAACTAAACAATGAAAACCAAATTTAATCCACCTATAAGTTCATAGCTACTCTAGGTTGAAAAGGAAATTAGCCACACATGGCTATACTAAAATCCATGAAAAGATGATAATCAAATTCAGAGAAATAAAAGAAAGCATAAAACAAGATAGGAGAAATCAAGACTCTCAAAGAATCCCTCAATGCTCCTTGCTGCTGTTCGTGCTTCTTGAATTCCTTGCGTCCAATCCGTGCGTTTACTGCGTTTTTAAATTGCCGTGATCGTTCTCTCTGTTGCGTGCCTTTTCTTGTTTTGCGTCCTTCTCTTTCTTTTCTTCTTGTGCGTTTCCCGCTTGCTGAATTCTATTCTGTGTTCCAATTTATAATGCTTTAATGGATCACTTTTGCTTCCTTTTCCCCGCGGGTCCCACGGCATGATTCCATCTTAAAAGATTGGATATGTCCAATCTGATGATCCCTTGCCAATTTTTCACGTGGATTCAAACTTTTAGTATATTATATTATTTAATATATAATATGTTATATCCTTTTTAGTTGAATATTTCTGCCCAATAATGTTGCACCCTTCCTATATTTTCTTCTCTCTTAGATTATATCATATCTCCTGTAAAATAAATTAGGATATCAATAGATTTTCTGTTACAATATTTCTTTATCCTTTATTTAATTAAAAGATAGATAAATATATCAAAGATAATTAAATAAGTATAAGATGTTAATAAATCTAATCAATATATCCCAAAATCTATACTTATTTAATTATAAAATATGCATTTATCAAAGATATAGTTGACTTTTTTGGAGAAATTAAGAAAGCTAATTTAATTACTTTAGAGTATTTTTATTTTTATTTTTTTTTCTTCAAAGTAATTAGTTTGACTAATAAACTAATATATAATCTAAAAATACATAACATATAAAATGATTAAGTAACTTATTTAGTTTCCTTAATCTCTCCAAACAAAGTCAACTATGTCTTATAATTAGGACCGAAAGTAGTACTATGAAATGAATAGGTTGAGAATTATTTTGAGGATTATGTCCAAGAAATAACAGTGGTGATGGGGTCGGGGGGCTATATATAGTCAATAGATTGTTGTTGAGAGGTTGATTAGTTAGTGAGATGTTGGTGATGCGGATTGTTAATTATTAGGGCGATTGATACAAATTTGTTTTCAAAATTAATTGGATTCCGTTGACTTTAGTTTTGGATAGGGTAATTAATATATACTCAGTAATCTTTTATTTGAAAGGGCGTCAATTTTTTGAATTAATCCACTGACTTATAATGGGGAGAAACTCGCAATGATAAAAAGGAGGGAAAAGTATAGTAAGAAATGATGGTAAATTTGGACCATCGAGATCTTAATTCAACGATAGAAAAAGGAAAAAGATGATAAGGGGTATATAAGGAAAGTCAAGTTTGATAATTATACGGTTGTATACCCAAGTTCGAACACTGGACCACTAATTAAATTGGAATAACATACAATCAATTGATCCAAGCGCTCTTGGTAATTAAAGATTGTTTATTTACTTATGGTTTTTTTTTTGTTGAAAGGATTATGGGTTAATTGAATGACTTAATCTTATGAATGTATGTGATTTTTTAAAAATAATTTGTGAGTTTGGTGAATTGGATTAGATTGACTCTTTGGTTTAAGAGAGTTGGCTTTTTGCCAATTTAGTTCATCATACATGATTGGGAAGATTGGGAAAATTCCTATTGAAAATTTTATTGGTAAGAAAGGTATAAGCCAAAGTATTAGTACTTTGTATGTACTACTTTGGGATTTTCATTACATGCTTCTCCTCTGATTAGAGGGATGTGACATTTTTTTTTATTTACATTAAATTATACCCTGCATCTTAAATTTTTTTTGCACATAATATCTCAAATTAATTAATTTCTAGGATAATGGTGTTATACGAAAAATATTTCAGAATGTAGGACTGAAAATTTATTAATTTGAGACATTGGATGCAAAAAATATTTCAAGATACAGTATATAATTTAATCTAAATAAATAAACTATATAAAAAAAATGTCACATCTCTTTAATTAGAGGGAGAAACATGTAAGAAGCATTTAAGGAGAAGTATGTAATTAATGAAAACTCGTAATCTTAAATTGATCAACTTTTCCAAATTTTCCCTTATTAATTAATACTGAGCAATGACTAAAGTTGCTATCATACGATCTAGAGTATAAATCCCAAAAACATCCTCTCCACTTATGGTGTAATGCTATGCACACATAACCCTACGTTAAATTTATTAGGGTTAAATATCAAATTTGCCATGGAAGTTTCCCAAATGGAGCGTCCAGCACCCGGAAGTTTTTTGGGTACTAAATTTGCCCCGGAAGTATTGAAAAGGTATCAAATTTATCCAAAAGTGACGGAAGTCCACGTAGATGCCACGTCATCACACGTGGCATGCCACCTCATCAATCAAAAGTATCATTTTTGCCCTGAAAGTTTTCATTAAGGAGCAATTTTGCCCCGGAAGTTTTCATTGAGGAGCAATTTTGCCCCGGAAGTTTTCATTAAGGAGCAAATTTGCCCCGGAAGTTTACAAAAGTAGCAATTTTGCCCTTCTTTTAAATTTGACTATTAAATCAGGCAAATACCACACATGTCATGCCTTGAAAAGGTGGAACTTGGAGTCAGAGAAGGAGATCCTTGAGATGTTGAGCTCAAGACAGTCAGAATTTGTGAAGCCGAACTGGTCACAAGGACTAGAGCCGGAAAATCGGACCGGGCCCGTTTAAGCCCTGGCCCTGCAGGGCTTGGGCTTGAAAAATAAGCTAGAAATTTGAAGTTGGACCTGCAAGGCCGACCCTAGAGGGCCTCGGGCTTAATCAGGCTGGCCCTGCAGGGCTTGCCCTTGAAAAATAAGCCAAAAATTTGAAGTTGGATCTACAGGGTCGGCCCTGGAGGGCCTCGGGCTTAATTAGGATGGCCCTGCAATTTGTATAGGCTGATCATTTGACTAATTTAATAGTCAAATTTTTCAAGGCATAACATGTGTGGTTTTTGACTGATTTAATAGTCAAATTTAATATTGGAAGAAAGAAGGGCAAAATTGCTATTTTTGTAAACTTCCGTGGCAAAATTGCTCCTCAATGAAAACTTCCGGGGCAAAATTGCTCCTAAATAAAAACTTCCGGGGCAAAAATAATACTTAACTTTTATTGGTTGATGAGGTGGCATGCCACGTGGACAGTTAGTCAAACTTAACAGTCAAAATTAACGGATGGGCAAATTTGCTACCTTTTTCATACTTCCGGGGCAAATTTGCTACCTTTTTCATACTTCTAGGGCAAATTTGGTACCCAAAAAACTTCCGGGTGCTGGGCGCTCCATTTGGGAAACTTCCGTGGCAAATTTGATATTTAACCCAATTTATTATAAGGATTAAAGTGATACTTGTAACTTGCAGATATCACTTTATGTATATAAAAATTTATCATATCCTTCTTACCACTAAAATTTGACTGCGAGGTGGTTTTACATCAAATTCCCCTGTTTTCTGGTTCTAAATATATGATAAAGTGTATAGTACAAATTGTATTACAAATTTTCTTATATATTTAGGACAATATAAATTAATGAGTTAAAACATTGTCCAAGAGTCTTTTACCGTAACACTATCTCAAAGCAATAGGTTAAACTATTCAACAGGCGGGAAAAAATTGCAAAACTTACATCTGCAAAGTCACTACTCCCTACGGTATTTAATATAAGATGAATTTTGAAAGTTAATTTTTATCTTAAATATAAGACATTTTTTTAAAAAAATAGTTGTCAATCTTTTTCTAATTTATTTTTTTTATGCTCTCTTAATAATATAATAATCAAGGAGGAGAGGCAAGGAGATATTTAAGGAAGATAGTTATAATGCTTTAGAAAATATATATGATATTAACTAACTTAACTAAATTTCTTAATCTAATTAAATTAGGTACATATATTTTATATTAAGGATTGGAGGGAATGTCATTTTTTTTTACCATGAAAAGTTATTATTATGATGTGCTAGAACCTCATAAGCCTCTCTTGCAGTGGAGACACCCTAGATGCATGAAACTTGAGTTAGGACACCAACATAATAATGATGCAAAGATTCTAATTGCAACTTTTTTTTTTCCTTTGGGTCAAATTGCAACTGGTTTCACTCATACTAGAACACTGAATGACTTAGGATCAAGAAATGAAATTCAAAAAGTACATCAAGCTTTGTTCGTTGGATTCACAATTCGCCCACATGCATGCTTCGAACAACAAGGACTGAAACAGAGCAGAAGAAGATGCGAGGTGAGAGAGAGAGATTAACGGAGTCTGGTATTTAACAGCAAGTGGCATTTTTGCTCCATTTTCTTAACCATGTAGGCACTTTTGCACCTAAAAAAAACATATGGTATTGGACGTTCCTGAGAGTAAAGCACATATATATTTTTGTACCTTTACCTTTTAAGCATTAACAAACTCAATTAAGAGCTCTTCTAAAATCATTTTTTTTGGGTCTTTACACAAATTCGAACTCAAAACAGTAATATTTAAGCAGTCACCATCTTGTTTTAACTTTCTTGGCTTGTGTGAAATGGTTAATTCAAATATGTAAATATGATGTTATATTCATTCATGTATATAATAAATCATAGTTATATATATGCATATATACACAGTCACACACACACAGATATATATAAACACACATATACAAAAACACATACATGTACATATGTACACACATGTGTGTGTTTATATATGTACATGTATGTACACACATACACACAAATATACATATGTTTACACATACATATGTGTGTGTGTCTATATATGTTTGTGTGTCATATACATACATACATATATACATAGACACATGTACACACACATAAAAATATTTGTGTGTATATGTATGTATGTGTGTGTGTGTGTGTTTGTTTATATATATATATATATATATATATATATATATATATTATCAAATTAAATTGATCGATAAATAAATTAAAATTTAACATTTTAAAAGTTTTATTAACTGAGAGAGTCTACACACCCACATACATATACTTACAAAAAACCAAACACACTTTAAAGAATAAAATAAGGGTATTTTAGGAAGAAATTGACAAAAATTAAAATTTTATCATATAATTAGGACCAAAACCAATTCTCAAATATTGTCCTATAATTAGGATCGGTTGAGGTATTATTTTTGTACTATAATCCATCAATTTTTTTAAAAAAAATTAGGAATTTAATTTAAAAAAATTGGAAAATAGGGCATTTTCTTGTTTGGATATCATTAAATTGGTAATAATCTAGAGAAAACAAAAATACAAATTAGGAATATATAGATATCTATTGGTTTTGCCGTGCAAAATTGTACTCCTTGAGGATCTCTTTATATTTTATAAGATAATGCATTTTGTCTAAAGTAATAACTTTTTGATATAATATTTTTAACTAATTATAAAATATGCTGATTAATTAACCATTTTCTTCTAACTATTAACTTTTTATTAATACTAATTTTAAGATTTTACAAAACATAACTTATTTTAACCATTTTTATAGCGCTATTTGACTCTGATATTTTAGCACTAACAAACTCAATTAAGACTCTCTGATATTTTAGCATTAACAAACTCAATTAAGAGCTCTTATAAAATCTTTTTTTTTTTGTCTTTACACAAATTCGAACTCAAAACAGTAAATATTTAAACAGTCACCAACTTGTTTTAACTTTCTTGACTTGTGTGAAATGGTTAATTCAAATATGTAAATATGTCTTATATTCATTCATGTGTATAACAAATCATAGTGATTTCAAATTTCATGTAACGTTGACATTAAAAAAAAATCAGAATAATTATAAGGAACCAAACCAACCAAGCTGATGGAGATAGAAATCAAGCAGAAATTAAAGAAGAAGAAAGAGAAAGGGCAAAGTAGAGTTACTTTATGACTTGTGAAATGAACCAGCTACCATTTGAAATACTTGATATTTTACAAAATTATCATCTTCATCTTCATCTTCATCCTCAATCTGACTCAGAGTACTCACATTAATAGCAGAAACAGAACAACCAGACTCTTCCCTTTCCCTTCTTCTGCCCCAGAAGCTCCCAAATCCAAATTCTCCCTTCTCGTATAACTCCATCATCACCTTCTCTACTTCCTATATACACTTCGTCTCACCCCTACCACGCCCTTCAATTTCATCGTCGTCCGGAAAATCACTCTCCCTCCCAGCCGTCACAATCTCCCCCGATCTCCGCCTTCGGTTAATTTTTCTCTTGGCGAAATCTCTGGTTCTCTTGGCCAATTTGACGGGAAGCCTAAGGAGAGCCAATACCAGGATCTGCAAGATCAGGCACTGACAGCAGCAGCAGATGACGACACAATCGGCGGCAAGCGTGTTCAGATCCTCCATGGCTGCTGCGGCGGCCAGAGGAAGAGGGAGAAGAAGAGGCCATGGATGATGAGAGTATAAAGAAAGGAGGTTCCTTGGGTTGTGACTTGTGAGTGGACAAGACAAGGGAGGGGAAGAAGCAAGCGAGAGCGAATGAGGAAAAGCAAAGTCTGGTGAATCATTGAGTCGTAAGTGAATAACGTTGGTAACGTGTTGTACTCAAATGCAAAATGTGGCTTGTCACCCAAGTAACTGATCCGCTTTGCATTCAGCGCTACTCCTCCATAATTTTGAATTCTGCTTTTCTCTTAAGTGCTTTTTCTTCTGATTAGAGAGATTGGGAATTTTCTTTAATTTTTTATATATTCTATTTATTGAGATTATATTATATGCTGCATCATAAAATTTTTTTTGCACCCAATATCTCAAGATTAATTAATTTTCAGGATATTATTGGGGTTACAAAAAAATATTTCTTAATGCAGAATTGAGAATTAATTAATTTGAGATATTGGGTGCAAAAAAAAAAAATCAGGATCCAACATATAATCTAATCTCAATAAATAGAATATATAAATTTTTTTTTTTAAAATGCCTAATCCCTCTAATTAGAGAGAAAAACACTCAATATGAACCCATTTCATCAATTTTGTACTGGTTTCGTGGATGCTATGCTTGCTCTTACCTACCAACACTCCTTTCCAACCTTTATTTATTTAGTTAAATTTAGGCAAGGGTATAATCCTCTCTTTTGAGGATCCGAGCTTAAAAGATTTTCGCTACTTTAGCAATTTTGTTTTCTTCATTTAAATTTATATTTTTCCGTCTATTCAAAGGATAGTTACCATCTATTTGTCTCTGGACTGTCCAAATTCAATATTATTTTAAAAAAAGTTTTTTAAATGAAAAAAAAATTATTTTTTTAAAAAATTATTAGTTCAGAGATCATTTTTATTTTAAATTCTCTACTTAGTAAAATATTTTTTTAAGAAAATAAAAAGTAAAATATTAAATTTGGAGGGTCTAGATCTCATTTGAACGGTCGAGAAGGAAGTCCACATTATGTGCCCAAAAGTTACATGCTTTTTATATGCTTATGCTTATACCTCTATTAGAGGTATGAGCATATTTTTTATTTTTATTTTTACCTAGAATCTCAATTAATTAATTCACATTTTTGCATTTATCTGTAACACCAGTATCTCAAAACTAATTAATTTGAGATGTTGGGTGCAAAAAAACATCTAAAAAAAGTAGCATATAATTTAAATACATGGTAATGGTTAAGTTTATGAATTCTGTGCAGATGAGAAACACCCTTCCAGTTTAATCAAAGGGATGCCATTAGGTTTGTTTTTGTGGTTGCTTGACAGGGTATAATCTCTCATGAGCTTCTGGAGTTCAAGGATCTAGCATCATTTTCTTCATTTCTCATTCCAAACTTTCTTTTCATTACTTTTATTTTTTTCTTAGATTGATCTTAATGCTCTCACTAATTCTATGAAGATGGTCCAAACTTTTTGAAAATGATCTGCGAGTGCAATATTATATATTAAGCACCACGAGACACTTTTCTACAAGCATTTTATTTTCTGGGAAAAAAATGGGGTCCTTATTTGTGGTAATGTTGATTGAACCTGTTTGGATAGGCTTTTCTAATTAAAAAAAAAGGTGTTTTTTCGATAAGAGTGTTTAAAAAAAAAGCCAAAATTTTACTTTTTTTTTTTAACCTTCAATTTATAGCTTAAAAAAAAGCAAATACAAAAGAAGAGAGAAAATGAAAAAAAAAAAAAAGAGAGAGAGAGAGTAGCTATTCTTTAATGATTTGTTTTGACACCAATTATCCTTAATTTTTAATAAAAAGACAACCCTGTTCCTGGGGTTTGATTTCGCCTCTAGCAGAGAAATTAAGAAAATCCAAGGGTTTGATTTTACAAACTAGCCGAAGAACACAATTTCAAAGAATGATTTTTTATACCAATTTCAATAATTTTACTAATAAAAAATTACTTCTCTAATTTAACTTCCAAACAACTTTTTTATTTAAAAGTTCTTCTTAAATGATGTATTCAAACAAAAAGTAGCTTTAATTTCTAATTAAAGTACTTTAAAAAATGTAAAAAAAGTCTTTTTTTGTTTTGGTTTTTTTTTTTAAAGGATCATCCAAACATATCTATAATTACCTTGATTGAAGGTTGTTTTTATTTATTATCGTGTGAGTTGAATTTTTTTATGATAATATTGTTAAGAAGTTGTTTTCGAGGTACTCTCTCCATTTGCAACACACCAGAGTACCCGTTCATTTCAACTAATAATTTATTGGTTCTCTAACCTTTTTTTTTATTACTTTCTCGTATTTTTAATATAATAGTTAGTATTTACTTTACTCCTTGTGACCTTGTCCATAATATAAGTCTCTTTTGGCCATCCTGTAACATAAATCTCTTAATACTTATTTATCAATTTTCACCAGTTATATGTGGCTCCTTGTATCTTTCTATCCCTTCAAAATCTCATTTAATATAAGTAAAGTTAAATTTCCCAACCCCCAATTTAAGACACGTTTAATAAGTTAACCATCATTTTTTGGTTTTAGTTAATTAGTTGATATGACTTACATTGTATATCATGAATAGTTTTTTTTAAAAAAAAAAAAGGAAAAAAATTATAAAGGCAAGCTGAAACTCGAAAGTTATACAAAATCAAAGATGCAGACAACATTGTTTGTTCTTGAGGCATTTGCCCAAATTCCATCATAAAGAGATCCACGTATTCAACTGGGGTGTCTCTAGGATAGGATAATCTTGATTACTTACTCGAGCCATTCTGGCTAAATAGGAGTTTACATTAAGTGCCCTTTATGTGCTTATATCTCTATTAGAGGAATGAACATTTTTTTATATATTATATTTATTTAGATTTTAAATATATGATGTTTTTTGAAAATTTTTTTGTACCCAGTATCTCACATTAATTAATTTCCAGTTTACTGGTGTTACAGACACATATTTTTGAATGTCGAACTAGAAATTAATTAATTTGAGATATTAAGTGTAAATTTTTTTTCCAAAAAGCAACATATAATTTAAATATAAATAAATACAATATATATATATAAAAAAATATGTCCATCCTTCTAATAGAGGTATAAGCACATAAGGGACATATAATTATTGGGCACCTAACGTGGACTCAACTATAGTTAGCACATCAAAGTCCTTCCCCATAAGAGTGGGAAATCTCTAAGTCCCAATTTGAGATGATGAGGGACCTTGAGTTCAAAATGTCATCATACAGTTGGTGCTGCCACAGTCCACAATCAACAAATGCATAGCCTCTAAAGAATCAGCTAAGAGCCTTATCTTCTGAAGACCCCAACTGTTTGCACAACTGTAGGCCACTATGAATGGCATGCATTTTTGCAGCAATTGAGATATTATGCTCTAACATCTGTTTAAATCCATGTATTCAGTTACCTTAGTGGTCTCTAATAACGCCTCCACATGTAACATGGCCTCTATTATTGAGGGTCCCCCACAAAGAGCATTTTTAAATGTAAAACCACAGTACGCTCTATCATCCAAATTTATAATTTTCTAGTAAAGTTTTCCTATTAATTGCACATAATAAGGTTTTTTCATTTTTTTGGAAAAAAAAAATAAAGAGTTGCATTTCATTGATTAAGATGGGCGATTTTAGAAACTCAAAACACATTTTTTTTGTTTATCAATAACTTACCTAATTTTCTATGTCATATATTTACAACCAAAGGGAGTATTTACATTAAATTCCACCTAGATTAGTTTAGGGAAAATCTACCTCAGGGCCCAAATTAGCAAAAAATTGTTAGAAAAAACCCAAAAAAAGTCACATGTCAAAAAAAAAAAAAACTCCAAAGTCTTTTATGATATTATTTCATAAAATGTAGTTGTTAACGGGTACTGATTTAGTTGTAAGGATATTGTTGTTAACAACTACTGATTTAGTTTTAAAAATGCCTAATCCCTCTAATTAGAGAAAAAAACACTCAATATGAACCCATTTCATCAATTTTGTACTGGTTTCGTGGATGCTATGCTTGCTCTTACCTACCAACACTCCTTTCCAACCTTTATTAGTTGATATGACTTGTAAGACACGCTAAAACTTAAATTTCCCAACCCCCAATTTAAGACACGTTTAATAAGTTAACCATCATTTTTTGGTTTTAGTTAATTAGTTGATATGACTTACATTGTATATCATGAATAGTTTTTTTTTTAAAAAAAAAGGAAAAAAATTATAAAGGCAAGCTGAAACTCGAAAGTTATACAAAATCAAAGATGCAGACAACATTGTTTGTTCTTGAGGCATTTGCCCAAATTCCATCATAAAGAGATCCACGTATTCAACTGGGGTGTCTCTAGGATAGGATAATCTTGATTACTTACTCGAGCCATTCTGGCTAAATAGGAGTTTACATTAAGTGCCCTTTATGTGCTTATATCTCTATTAGAGGAATGAACATTTTTTTATATATTATATTTATTTAGATTTTAAATATATGATGTTTTTTGAAAATTTTTTTGTACCCAGTATCTCACATTAATTAATTTCCAGTTTACTGGTGTTACAGACACATATTTTTGAATGTCGAACTAGAAATTAATTAATTTGAGATATTAAGTGTAAATTTTTTTTCCAAAAAGCAACATATAATTTAAATATAAATAAATACAATATATATATAAAAAAAAATATGTCCATCCTTCTAATAGAGGTATAAGCACATAAGGGACATATAATTATTGGGCACCTAACGTGGACTCAACTATAGTTAGCACATCAAAGTCCTTCCCCATAAGAGTGGGAAATCTCTAAGTCCCAATTTGAGATGATGAGGGACCTTGAGTTCAAAATGTCATCATACAGTTGGTGCTGCCACAGTCCACAATCAACAAATGCATAGCCTCTAAAGAATCAGCTAAGAGCCTTATCTTCTGAAGACCCCAACTGTTTGCACAACTGTAGGCCACTATGAATGGCATGCATTTTTGCAGCAATTGAGATATTATGCTCTAACATCTGTTTAAATCCATGTATTCAGTTACCTTAGTGGTCTCTAATAACGCCTCCACATGTAACATGGCCTCTATTATTGAGGGTCCCCCACGAAGAGCATTTTTAAATGTAAAACCACAGTACGCTCTATCATCCAAATTTATAATTTTCTAGTAAAGTTTTCCTATTAATTGCACATAATAAGGTTTTTTCATTTTTTTGGGGAAAAAAAATAAAGAGTTGCATTTCATTGATTAAGATGGGCGATTTTAGAAACTCAAAACACATTTATTGTTTATGAATAACTTACCTAATTTTCTATGTCATATATTTGCAACCAAAGGGAGTATTTACATTAAATTCCACCTAGATTAGTTTAGGGAAAATCTACCTCAGCGCATAAATTAGTAAAAAATTGTCAAAAAAGGCCTAAAAAAGTCACATGAAAAAAAAAACTCCAAAGTCTTTTATGATATTATTTCATAAAATGTAGTTTTTAACGGGTATTGATTTAGTTGTAAGGATATTGTTGTTAACAGCTACTGATTTATTAACGTTTATGAAATAATATTAGAAAAGGCCCTTAGGCTTTTTTTGACATGTGACTTTTTCTTGGACCTTTGTTGACAATTTTTTACTACTTTGGGCCCTGAGGGGGATTTTCTCATTTGTTTTTTTTTTTTTTTGGGATATGCAGGATGTTCTCATTAGTTTATGCCTTGATGTGAAATAGATTAATTATACAAGGGCTCCTAATTATCTTAGCCTCTTATGATAAAATTAAAATTAGATAATCCTTGTATTCCGTAAATCTATATTCCAATAATAAATCGTTAAATTTACTCTAATAATCAGTAAATAGACCATCCATTTTAATGAAGAGAAACTTCAGTCAATAAAAAGGAGCTTCCTTTTTACTTAACTTGTAAATGAAACAACTCCAAATGAATTTTACACTGGGACTATTGAAATACAATATTTACACCGTACGGGATAAGCCATAACATACGAATAAGAAAACTCAAGTTGCCATTGTTAAGTTACCATAAACATAAAGGATGAAAACAAAATTAAACTACGGTCAGAGAAAACTAAACTAAGTTATTCATGACTTCTTAACTACTACGGTAAGACATATTTATCTAATTTTAGTAGATTAAGAAAAATAAATAAATAAACTAATTACAACATATGTAACATGATTTCTTTAAAATACATAAAATTAGATTATATATCAATTTATAAGTTGACTAAATTAGGATTTTTTTTTTAAAAAAAATAGATATGAGAGATAAAATGAAAAAGGTCTCACGATTTAAAACCAAAGTTTACTAGCAAACTAGGTTACAACTCTTCAAGCAGCACCTACAAGCCTTGTATGAGTTCGGTTTCTATCATGGTGACGGCTTCTTTAAGCTCTAATTTTTCCATGGTGTTGTCCAATTAAGAAATAAATGTAATAACCAAAAAGTTTCAATAACAATTGAATAATATGAACATGTTATTTTTTCTCACACTACGACTTGTCATTGCATAATGTTCATCTGATGTAAGACTTTTTGGTAATTACATTCATTCCTTAAAATCTTATACTCCCTCCGATCTTAATTATAAGAGCTAGTTGATTTTTTTGGAGAGATTAAAGAAACTAATTAAATTACTTTAAAGCATTTTTATTTTTATTTTTTCTTTAAACTTATTAGTTTGACTAATAAACTAATATATAATCTAAAAATATTTAAAATATAAAATGATTAAGTAACTTATTTAGCTTCCTTAATCTCTCCAAAGAAAGTCAACTAGCTCTTATAATTAGGACCGGAAGGAAGTAGTAATAACTTTCCCAATAAAATTCATCGAGGTATCGTTTTGTTTTTATTTCTTTGGGGCCCAACTTTGAGGTGATTTTCAAAACAAGAGAATTCATTGAAATGGTGATGGTTCCTCCAAATGGCCAAATGTAGACACACTGTTTCAGTGGCTCAATTGTTCTCCCTGAGAAGACATAATGAGGATATGGACCATGAGGGAAGCTAGATTCATTCAAGATATGGATTAACCAACTAATGCCAAACTAAGGAAAGTAAAATCCTAATTCCAAAATTAAAATCAATATAACTATGAAATCAAGTCAAGACACATTTAGAAGAACCATAAGCATCAATTTAAAAAAAAAAAAAAATTCATGTTCTTAACTAAACTAAGCAGGACGTCAATCAACATTTAATGCTTAGAGCCAAAAGAAGTAGGACATCAAATTTAACCATCAAAAGAAAAGACCAAACAAAATCAACAATGGTTGGATCAAGTGAAAGGAACTTTATTCCACAAATAAGGTCTATAATTCGAACCAAGAAGAAGAAGAAACCAAATAATGAGAATCCAATTAGAGATGAAGTTTAGGGAATCACAGGGTAAAAAAGGGGTTAGGTCATGGACTATGCTTGAATCTTGTAGCCAAACCGTTTATCAGTAGAAAGGCAAACAAATCAATACACTTTTTAGTGTGGCCTACTTTATGTTCATAATCATCCATGATTAAAGGCTCAGTAATCTGCTTCCCAAACTGCTTAAAAAAACAGAGGCATGATTGTAAGGCTCCGATTTGCACCAACATTTCTGTCCGTGCATACACATGTTATACAATAAAACCCACCTCACATCTTATTTCCTTGAACACGGCAATGATTTTACTTTATCTTTATCCACAGCAGTTTTTTCATATCCTTTTTCAGAACAGAAATATAATAATGACATATCTATAGAGATATACTACCTCCAGTCCTAATTATAAGAGCTAGTTGACTTTCTTTGGAGGGATTAAGGAAGCTAAATAAGTTCCTTAATCATTTCATATATTGTGTATCTTTATATTATATATTAGTTTATTAATTAAATTAATTAGTTTGAAGAAAAAAATAAAAATAAAAATATTCTAAAGTAATTTAATTAGCTTCATTAATCTCTCCAAAAAAGTCAACTAGCTCTTATAATTAAGATCGAAGGGAGTAGTCATGTTCCCGCAAAGTCCATCTCCCTTCTCTTCCAAAATGTAGTATCATGAGTCACAAGGAAAAAATAAATGTATCTTGGTTTCTCACTTCTCATATAAAACCTCAAGAGTACGTAGGAGTTATCCAAGAGCAATAACACATTTTTTATGTGAAAAAATCAATTAATATATAAATATAAATATATATTACCTTATCATGAGCATCAGGAAACACCTTGGACATATTTTTTAATTACAACAGATAAAAAAGAATGACAGAAAAGAACAACTAATGCTATGGGGGGAATAAATGGAATATTACAAGAATCAAGGTTTTGAACCTGATCTGATGCAGTCAGTTCCAGGGAAGCATGTCAGCCTGAGCCACTGCAACTAACAAAATTCAGCCGGGGGTCTATCTACCCGTGGCTTTTTCTTGACAAGACAGGAGACTGGGCCAAAATTAAAAAAACTCCGTAGTATGTACATAGCCTTCTATGTTGAATTCGCACTTCCCTGACTAAAGAAGTCTGTACTGTAATCTTGGCTACCAAATGCCATCCTCCGAAACATTCTTATTTCTGCAGATTGCTGGGCGGAGTTGAATGCCTCGCTTTCCCCTGGCCTCATCCCGTTGTTTAAATCTGAATTTATTATGCTTTCCAAAGCTCTAACAACCTGAGAAACTCAAGATTTTAAGAAAGATTATCCATTTCAGGCCAAAGTGGGGAAGGAAAAAGATGATTCAGTTATTTTATCTATCATCATTATTTTTGTTTGTTTCTTTTTATGTAATTTTAATAAAAATCACGGTGAATTTATGCCGATAGTCATGACATGTTTTAAAGATTTTCCATCAACGAAACTTATTACCTGTCCCATTCGAGGTCTCTTGGCAGCTGAATGTCGCACACAAGTTGCAGCAATTTCAATCATGCGAAACATCTCACTTTCAACATAGTTCTTTTCAAGCCTAGGATCTGTTAAACCATCAAATTCCTCATTATCAATTGCATGACTCAGCAGAGGTCGAGCCTGAAAAGTATGGTGACATCCTTGATCAGTAAAAGCTGAGCGATGATATTGTTAAGGTAAAGATGTTGACTTATCCGAGTCTTTCCAGTTGCAATATCACATCCAGCTCTTCAACTTTTGTGCGTGAAGAATTTATTTACTTATGCAAACTGCCAATCCCCTCGCCCAAGGTAAAAAAAAAAAAGTAGTAAAATATAACAGCAAAGTTTTATAGTGGCAGTCCTCCTCTCTCTTCTTTCTCAGTAAGGCTTGAAGTTAAAGAACAACATATTAAATATCCGGTTATATTATAAAGTACCCTTAATGCTTTAGATACTGTCGACTATGTATATTAACCCAAATATAAGAGGCTAAGATCAAAACATTAAACTCCTGATGAGAAAACAATATATAAACATACAGAAAATTTCTTGTCTCAAACAATTTCAGTATGGATCATTACAAAAAATGAAAATTCGGATATTTTTTCTATCTAAAATGATGAGGAGTCAACAACAAGACCAAAAGTTTTATTCCACTATATGGTATCGGTAAAATGGATTGCACTATACCATTGTGCTCTATTAACAACCAAGCAAAAGATTATCCTACATAATGACTAAGGACACACTGATAACGACATATAGGCAAGAGATGAACAAAAACAATGTGAAGCAAGAGAAAATGGTATGCATGCTATTCCTAAGATTTTGGTCCCCACAGCAGTATGGCATGGGATCACATGAGAAACTCCTAAAAGAGCTAGAGCCTCCTTGTGTTCTGATATGATTTTTGGATACTCTTAAGGTTAAAAGTTTTACCAAATAAATGAAGTTCTACATGTTCAAAATCCACTGCCAGAAATTAAAGGCATCCTCTTACAACAGGTCAATAAAAAAGTTAAACAGAGAGCCAGGAAAAAAATCATAAATAACAATTGTTTTGCCCCCATGGGATGCCCAGTTGCCCACATTTATTTGAGGTTGAGGTATTTATTCCTGGATCATTGGATATATAATGTGTCAAGCAGGAATCAAATCCATCAGTTAAATAAATATGGCAGAAGTAGAAGAACTGTGCAATTATGGTTCTAATAACAGTTTCACAAATTCATAAAGAGTTTTACATCCTTCTATGCAAAACTGACTAGAATTAAAAGGAGATTCTGAAAAGAGTGCAAAACCACAAAAAGTATAAATTAACCGCGTCAGAAATTTAAGACTTGAAAAAGATAGCAGCAGTAGTAAAGGAAAGACAGTAACAAGACTGGGATCTATGTTTAGTTGTTTACCCATTCAACTAAGCTCTCATCCCCCATGGGTTGAGATGCATCTACAGGCTTCCGTCCGGTAATAAGCTCCAGAAGTACAACTCCAAAAGAAAATACATCAGATTTCTCAGTCAATCTGCCACTTGATGCATATTCAGGTGCAACATATCTTTAAAAGGAAAAAAAGGACATAGTTATTAATATAGCTTTAACAAGAAGAAACATAATATCAGTGCATTAGTTAAAAATGAGTGGCCCACTCCCTCTCCCCAAATGAAAAGCATTCCCAGAAAGAGAAGATGTTAGCCCAATCAAAGATTACCCACCCAAATGTTCCCATGACACGAGTGCTTATGTGTGAAACTGTATCAATGGTTAACTTGGCTAGCCCAAAATCTGAGACCTGGAACGTGAAAAGTAGGAAGAGTAAGATCAAAATTGAAACTTAACAACTAATATCAAACTCAGGAAGGGTAAGAGCAGAACAAACTTGAGCATCAAAGTTGTAATCTAAAAGAATATTTGAGGACTTGATATCCCTGTGAATGATCCGAGGATTGCCTGAAACATGCATAACAATCAGCAGCATAAGTAGCTAGCTCTAGTTAATAACAAAGAACATCTTTTCAAAGAGACAGGACAAAAAGTTACACTAAGGTTTAAATGGTTTGAAAGAGTTCCATACATAATTCTGTTGCCTGCCTCCTCATTTTTCCATTTAACGTAGCAGAAAGAAAGCCTAATAAACCTAACATTGTTCTTCAATGAGCATATTTAGAGAAGATTAAAGAATTATTCAGAAGAGAAGTTTCTTTTTTCTGGTAATGAGTGTAAGATTAAGATATATTAATATCTTTGCCCCATAAATTCATTGGAGGAAGCTTCGTTTTATACATCCAATACTGCAAATTCCAACTATATTTCCTGATATATAACTCAACCACTACATATATAGTAGAAAACAATGCTTAATTGATAATTCATCCAAATTTTTCATGGCTAAGTATCTGATTTAAAAAAGGCAATCAGAGACTTTCAAACACTTTAATGGCATTTACATATTTGTTCAGAAGAGTACATGTATGAAGGCCAATCTAAAATAATATTAAAAAAGGGAATGGTAATTTACAATCTTCATGGAGATAAGCAATTCCTCGAGCTGCACCAACAGCAATCTTCACACGTTTTTCCCAGCTCAACACTGGCATACCTTCCCCTGCAAAATTCAACAAACACATGTCAAAGTTAATCACAAAATCACGAGCCAGCCTTTACAACTCATCAGTAATGTTACCATGAAGATGGTGATAAAGGGTTTTGTTGGGGACATAATCATAGACGAGCAGCCTTCTGGTATCTAAAACGCAGTATCCCACCAAAGAGACTAAATGACGATGATGAATGCGACTAATAATCTCCACTTCCGCTTTGAATTCCCTTTCACCCTGACCTCCACCAATTTTCAGCTGTTTGACTGCTACCTCTCTCCCATCTGGTAAGGATCCTTTATATACAGAACCAAATCCACCCTCACCCAAAAGATTTCGAGGCGCAAAACCATTTGTAGCTTTGACTAGTTCTTCATATGTAAACCATGTCCTTGAGTTGCCTAGTCCACCCGGCTCAGAAGGTGTGTACACAGAGTCACTACCAGAACCGCTTTGTACAAGAGGAGCTGAAGAATGCGTCTTAAAAAAGGATGAATCTGGACAACGTTGCAGAGTTTAATCAGTTTAATGGTATCAAGCCTGAAAAGACTTTATTTTATATATTTGCCAAACAATTCAGCCATGTGATAAACCAGAACAATTATTGGGGGCTTTTCATATTATTTTCTAAAGCACCAAACTAGCAAATAAAAAAGGACCAGATAAATAAGGGATGGTAGAAGCCACTAAGACAACATATTAAAGAAATAATGATCTTGAAGCTTCCACGTTTACCTGACTCGGGCTGTGAACCAGAAGTGGTTGGCATGACATAACTACCACTCTCAAGTTCCCGTTTCTTTTGCCTCCTTATCAGACACCAGGTAAGAATTCCAAATAAGGAAAGCACTATAATTCCCACAGTTACAGCGATGGCCACTACAACACCAGTATTGATGCCATTATTTGTTCTAGCGTTTGAACTTTCTGTTCCACTTATTGATGGTGGGGAGGAATTTTGAGAAGCTGGTGGTGACAAACGTGAGAACGGAGGTGGAGCCATTCGAATTATGGGCGGCGGCGGAGAGGAGTTTGGGGTAGAATTTGAAGATGGACTTGGTTGGGAACTAGGGGGACTTATCCGAGGTGCCGCAGGGGCAGGTAAATTTACAGGCGGTGCTGATGCTGGTGGCGGCGACCCTCGGGGTGGCACAGCCGCAGGAGGAGGTGCTGAAGTATTCGGTGGTGGCACATATGATGGCGGTGAAGATGAATTACCCGGGGGACTTGATGTCGGTGGTGGAGGAGAGGTTTTCGGAGGGTTCGACGATGGTGGTGGAGGTGAGGTTTTCGGAGGGTTTGACGATGGTGGTGGAGGCGGCGGAGGGGAGTTTTGGGGAGGGTTTGACGGTTTTGTAGGAGGAGGAGGAGAGTTTCTTGGCGGACTTGCCGATGATGTAGGCGGCGAAGGCACCGGAGATGGGTTAGATGGCGGTGGTTGTGATGAACTTGCTGGCGGAGGAGAACTCACCGGTGGAGCCGGTGATTGTGTTGGTGGTGGAGGGGAAAGTATAGGAGAAGTAGGCGGTTTAGCATTGGAAGGAGGCGGTGGTAGTGGCGCAGGTGCAACAGATTGTGGAGGAGGAGGAGACAATGGGGGTGGAGTGACAGACCGAGGGGGTGGTGATGCCTGAGGTGGCCGCGATTGTGCTGGCGGAGGCGACGGCATAGCGGGAGGAGGTGCTGACGGAGTCACCGGAGGTGGGGAAGGGGTTGAGGATGGCGGAGGTGCTGAAGGCGGCGGCGAAGTGGAATTGCCGGGTGGTGGGGATGACGAGGATTGAGGTGGCGGAGTGATGGCGGGCGGCGGTGCACTACTATTGTTGGAGGCTGTTGGTGTTAGTGGTGGTGGTGGTGGTGATTGGGCGGTGGCCACCGCCGGAGACGGTGACGCCACCGACATCGTTAGCAACAACAATACTCAACAATGGCGTTCTTTCTGGAAACTCGGACGTCACTCTCACATACAACACATTACCAGAGTTGAGAATTTCAAAAAATCAAACTCAAGTGCAAAATTTAGGCCTCAAGCTAAAACGCAAACTAAGTTGAAAAAACCTTCACATGAAGATGAAAGCTGCTCGTACCAAACTCTACCAACCGAAACCAATGGTCTGAACTCCCACAACAAGCTATTTCAAATTTCACAGAAACCTAAACGAGTCAGTTTCGCTGAATCCGCTTCAGTTCGAAAACCAGATCACAAGACCCGTTGAAGCAAAACCGAAAAAAATAAACAAGATCACCACAGAATCTAAACTCAATCATCATCAAGAACAATCAAGAGAGCTCAAAATTTCCACTGGAAATGGAAAGTACACCAACTCCAATCCGCATAATCCAATCTAATCACAGCAATGTCCAAGCATGGCGATACCAGAGAGAATCGACTTCAAAAAATTTCTTGATCGAAGTAAATGACAGCAACAACGAATTGAATAGACAAAAGACGCGATGTGGTCAAACTTGAAAGCATCAAATAAATACCCTATCAAATCATTGAATGATTCAACAATTCGTTTTTCCAACCGTACATAAACCAAAAGCTCTTCCTTCCTATGGCTCTGTTTTAAGAGTATGCCCGTGCGTCCGTGTGGTGAAGCTAAAGCTGGAGTCTCGAGAAGAAGAAGAAGAAGAAGAAGAACACGGATTGTGGGGCCCCAAATCTGCGAGCCATGTGAAAGGGACTAGAATGCGTGTATAGCTCCCTGAAAATGTTTTAGAAAAATATTTGTGAATGGAGGAATAAAGGGAAGCTTTGCATCATATTCAATTATTCATTCCCAGCAAAAAATTTAAAAATATTTTCGAAAATCAATATTTATTTATTTATTTGTTTATTTTCTCCTGTGTCTTATTACAACGTCAATTTGGATTCGATTCGAACTTTGGACACCTACTTAATCATAGTTAATCCTATAATAAAAGCCATTACGCCGTGTAACGGCGCCGCTAACATTTCCACGCTTTCTAAACTTATTATTATTATTAAAAATTGAACATATTTTTTCTTTATTTATTAAAATTGATATGTACTACTACATGTAAATGTATATTATTCATTGTTTTAAATTAATATGAATATGTGTCAAACAATTAGTAATTTGGTGGCATGAAAATTGTCATGTAAGTTTTAAAAAAAAATGTGTTCAATTATAAATATAATATCAAGTTGTTAATACATGTCTATCGAATTCTTATAAATGGATATGAATATATGATTTCTAATCATAATAATAATAATAACAAGCCTTATTTTATTAAATGAGGTTGACTGAATATGAATTATACGCTGTTTTGATGCTTTATCCAAAAAAAAAAAAATTGATATAAATATATAACCTAACAAAATAATTGCTTTGTACTGCGATAATGATAGAAGTTTCTGTAAAAAATTAATGAGGAACAATTTTTAAGAGTCTTAAGTGTAATAATTCTTCCGGGTTAAAAAGTAGTAGTAATGATTGTTAACTAACTTTGGCCAAAAATAAAAAATAAAAATGATTGTTAACTAACTTATATTTTAAAATGAAAAAAATGCTTTTGGCTAACATTGGTCTTGATGTCTTCTGTGTCTAAGAAATTGTCAATTTTTTTGTCTCGTTTCTTTAAATTTTCAATTCTACAAATTATAGTCATAAAATATTTTTTTCATAATAAGAGATTTATTTATTATTTTGGGAAAAATCTTAAGAAAATATCATTTAAATTTTAAAATCTTAAATAGATGATTTTATAACAAAACGAGTGGTCCAATACTTTACTATTCTTATTAATCTCATTATTGTTATTGTTAACAGGATTTTAAAGTTTAAATTGTATTTTTTAAATCATTTTTTCTATTATTTACAAAGATTATATGAATTTATAATTTATAGTAAATTTCTTTAAAAAGTTCTTTTTTTTTTTTTGATACACATAGTAGGGGAGGGGGCAGGGTTCGAACCCTGGACATGAGGGAGAGGAGCCAAACTCCCATACCACTGCATTACTAAGGTACTGACATTTCTTTAAAAAGTTCTAATAAAACTAATTTATTATAAAACAACATGCATTAATTATTCCTCTGGGTCAATCAGCTTTTAATTTATTATAAAACAACATGCATTAATTATTCCTCTGGGTCAATCAGCTTTTTGGATCTATAATACATAGCCTACTATTTTCATTACTTTGTTTGTATATATCTAAACCACTTATTATATTTAAAAAAAATCTAAACCACTTTAAATAATTTGTTTAATCATTTACTCTTCAATAAACCTCAGTTCACCTCAGTTCAACTTTTCATTATGTTGGTTCAAGTTAAAATTATAAGGTTAAAGTGTCCTTTTAGTTTTTTAAATTTAAATGAGGTATATTTTTTGTCCTTTAACTTTATAAAATATATTTTTAGTTCTATAATTCTAATATCGTTCATTTTGCTAACAGAAAATATATACTCAAGTAATAACGGTGTTCATTAAAGTAATGACTGTGTAATTAAATGTTATTAGGCTTAAATTTAAAATATGGCTAAATTAAAGAATATATAAAATTTATGTAATTAAATGTTATTAGTCATCATTTCAGTTCACTGCGTCAACGTTTTCTCTTAGTAACATTAACGGTGTTAGAATATTAAGACTAAAAGTATCTTTTATAAAATTAAGGGATCAAAAATATACTTTATGTAAAACTTAAAAGACTAAAAATACATGTTATAATTAAAAATTGAGAACTGAAAATGTTACTTATTGAAGACTTTAACAGTAATTTTGCACCTTAGTTTGCCATGACTCTATGATAAAAAAAAAATGACACATATATCCAAGCGTAGTGTACTATTTCATGTTTGAAATCTAATTTAGTAATATTTTTTTAAAAAAAAATCATTAGTCACAATTTGACCCAAAAAATGAGTTGATGACAATATTATTATCAATATAAATATGTTTGCTTTATTTTAATTAGAGTAATGTGATTTCGCTTAATTATTTGTTTAACCTATATGGTCATTTTCGTGCTAATCAGATTAATATTTTTTGTATTTTTTTAATAAAAATACTGCTAAAAAATATTTATTTATTTATGAGACTAGAGATCATCCTCTTTCAGCCATCCCGCTTTCAAAGCTTGGACGGTGAATAATGAATTTCCCTAAACCAAATGTATGGTTATAAACTAGTAATATATATAATATAGCACTTGATAACATGTTGACTTTGAATTCAAAGTTGACGCCTTGGTTGATTCAATAATTTATTTCCTTAAAAATTGATTTTATAATCAATACTATAACATTATTGTAGTAATTTATATTAAGGTCATTCTCTAAACAACTAGAGATAGTTATACAATTTGCCACTATTTAAGACTTCTATATGGTATGTTTGATTTTTATTTTATTTTTTTTAAGAGGAGATTTACCAAATTGTCATTAAAGAGAAGAAAAAAGGTTTTTTTGTTGAGAACACTGTTGTGGAATATTGAAAAATTTTTATGGACAATTACCAAACAAACTCTTAGTTGAAGCCAAACGTGAGTAATGTATTTTTATTATTATTATTTTTTTTGTGTCGGTAAAATTGGATTAAATCAATCAATTCAAGTCTATCGAGTTGATGAGAATCAATCTCCTATTTCATAAAAATGTACATGTTTATTTTATTATTAATATAATTTTTTTAAATAGATATATTTATAAATATTTCTTATAACCACTTGTAGAATTTTGAGATTTATCCAATGCAATAATAAAGCTTTGAGATTTTCTTTGGTCGTTATGTCATTTTCTGATCGAACTTATCAAAACTTGTATATGATCTCAATCATGAATTTAAGAGTTTGATTAGTCTAATAATTCAAAAAGGATATATTTGAGTTTCAAAAGTAAATTTAATTAAAATAAATCCATTAAAAAATATTTTTAGAAGGGGTAGAAAATAAAATATGATATTTGTTATAACATGCTTTTAATCCCGATTATTTTTAAAATAATACTATGTCTATTGATTTACATCTCAACCAATATTTTTCAATATTTAATATGGTAAAAGTGCATCTCTGATCTTTTAACTTTAAGTAACGTTTTATTATGATTTCTTTAATTTTATAAAGTGTCTTTTCAATTATCTAGTTATAGCTCTGTTAGCGAAAATTCTAACATCAGAATTTTTTATGTTAACAAAACATATTTCATATATTGACATAAAAAATTTTAATTTTAAAAAATAATAAGTATTATAACAAAAAGTTATCATTTGAGATTAAAAGTTTAGGGTTAAAGGAATGAAAAAAATATTTTATAGAATTAAGAGATCAAATTGAAACCTCATATGATTAGAGAACTTAATATACATTGCATATTATATTTCTTTATATTTTTATTGACATATTTTGAGTGTGTTTATTAACTTCTAATTAACTAAAGAAACGATTATCCACTTTCATTTTTTTTAAAAAGAAAATGGATTATGCCAGTATAATAGTTTATGAATTATAATAAAGTCTATATAGACGAAATCCAACCTTATAGTTTTCAAAGGCATACTATTTTAGAGCTTTGGCCTTGACCAAAATAAAATATTAAAATCAGCTTTAAGAGATATCATAAAATAATAGAATAAATTTATCGGTTTTTGTTTTTTTGGCCAAGACTAAATTTAATTTAATGTCAATGTTTTTGGCCAACAAGTTGAGCGAATAAAAATTTTAAAATAAACACATCACACATGCATGCATGAGCTTGGGAACAAAAGACAAACCCAGAATACAAATGCGGCGGAATGAATTAATCAAATTCACACTTTTTTTTTTATAATGACAAAAAAATATAATTAAATTCTGCGAAAGGGAGACAATAAGAATCTTTAATATTTATTATGAATTGATTATTTGTTTTTTATTACAGCATATGTTTTTGAACCTGCTGTCACAGTTAGCACCACTCATATTATTTTAATTAATTTCAAGTGTCTTAATTGCATTGTTTGTTTTGTATATTCCTGTTACATCAGACAGAATAAAAATTAGCTTCCGAATTTATCACTAGTCATTAGGATTAGTTTTTATATAAATTTGAAACTTTTATTTATTATATTGTAATAATTTTTTAAGTTGACAATTGAAAATTCATTTTAGTTTTATATTTTACTTATCTTAAAATTCTTAAAAAATATTCACATGATTTAATTTGGATTGAGTTAATGAGAAGTATTGAATATCAAATTCAATATTTACATAACCCAATGATCATATAAACATTTCTCTCTGGGTAATTTTGAATTGATAGTGAGATTTATTTTGATATATTTTCTTAGCTTGTTTTATTGACTTTGGTTTACCGGGGGTATTTGGTTTTGTGATGTTTGGAATTTTGATAATGATAATTTTATTGTTTGATTCCAAGAAACTGTTATTTTCTATCAGATGTCAAAAAATTGACAAGTAAAATTTTATGACAAGGTGGTTTTCAATTTTCAACAAGTTGGCCTTCTATTTTCAATAAATTAATTCAGGTTATGGTATGTTTCTTAACATTTTATTTGTTAAATATATACTGATAAGTGGGGAAAAAAAAACTGATCTGGCAGGTTGATTTTTCAGTTTTAGCAAGATAATTTATTTTTCAATAGTATTATCTGGTATTCAGTTCAAGGTTTGTAGCTGCTTCTTTCAACACAAATGTCTCATGTGGGAGAGAACTCAAGACCCAAAGGGATCTAACTTGATTCAGATTATGTGTTGTGTTTCCAGATGTTATTAAAGAAACTAAAATTTTTAAAGATATTGTCTTTAAATATCATGTTAACATCCTTTGCCTTTTGGAGCCTCGCATTAGCGGCGCTAGAGCTGATAAAATTTGCCATAAATTGGGTTTTAGTCATTGGATTCATGTTGAATCTACGGGGTTTTCACGAGGTATTTGGCTTTTATGGGATAATGGTGCTTTTGATATTACCTACCTTTTCTCCACCACCCAATTGCTCCACTGTCAGATCAAAGACCTTCACAGTAGCAATATAAGTCTTGTGACTGTTGTGTATGGTGAAACTACTACTGTGGGAAGAATTACTTTATGGAACTCGCTCCGGTCGCTTGCTAATTCTAATGGTAATATCAATCTTCCATGGCTAGTTCTGGGTGATTTCAATGCCTACTTATCCGCAAGTGATAAACTGGGGGGAGCTAACCCCCAATGGACCTCTATGCAACAGTTCAAGGATTGTGTTGAGGATACTGAGCTTATTGAGGTGAATGTGCAAGGGGAAAAATTTACTTGGGAGAAACAGGGGCTAAAGGAAAGACTTGATTGGGTCCTCACCAATTTCAGCTGGGTAACCTCTTTTCCCAACCATACTGTCCGACATGAGCTAAAATTTAAATCTGACCATCGGGTTGTGGTGGTCAACTCAAATCAGACTCCAACTCAGAGGAATAAATACCAGAAACCTTTCGCTTATCAGATTGCATGGACCCTGGAAAAGGACTTCAAAGACATTGCTAAACAAGCCTGGCATGAAAAGAATTGGCTTCAAGGTCTTCAAACCTTCCACACAAATGTTTCTTACTGGGATGACAATAGGGTTGGTAACTTCGCGAAAAAGAAAAAACAGATCATCCGGCGGCTTGAGGGAATTGAGAGGAGTAGGAGGATGAATTTGCAGACCGGATTGTTCAAGCTGGAGAAGCAATTGTGGGATGAGTATCATAAAATAGCAACCCAAGAAGAAATCTTTTGGTTCCAGAAATCCAGAAGCAAATGGTTGCAGGAGGGAGATAGGAACACAAGATTTTTCCATGCCTCAACAATGATAAAAAGGAAGAAGCAGAGAATTGGAGCCATCCGTAATGATGCAGGGGACTGGATTGAAGATCATCATATTGTGAAAATGATGGCACATGACTTTTTTATAAACCTTTACTCTCGGGATACTTCTGTTAAAGACCATGGTGAGCTTTGCTCTGATTTCCCATCTATTAACGCTAATGATTTGAGAATGTTATCGAGAAAATTCACCAGAGTTGAGATTAAAAATGCTACCTTTGCTATGGGAACCTTCAAGGCCCCGGGACCTGATGGCCTTAATGCTCACTTCTTCCAATAGCCTTAATGCTCACTTCTTCCAAACTCAATGGGACGTTGTGGGGGATAAAATCTACGATTTCATTCAAGAATGCTTTAAGTATCCCTCTAATATGGCTAGCATTAATAAATCAAAAGTCGTCCTTATCCCTAAGGTCGACAATCCATCTTCTCTAAGAGAATTTCGTCCCATTTCCCTATGTAACGTGAGTTTCAAAATCATTACTAAGGTCTTGGCGAACAGGCTTAGAGGTATAATGGGACATCTTATAAGTCAAGAGCAATGCAGTTTTATTCCTAATAGATCCAGCTGCGATAACATCCTTATTGCCCAAGAAATTATCCACTCTATGAGAATGAAGGGCAAGAAAAAAAGGTTATGTTGCCATCAAAATTGATATGGAGAAAGCTTTGGACAGGCTTGATTGGGGATTCATTAAAAATACGCTTTCAAGTCTAAATTTGGAAAAAAGTCTTATTGATCTCATCATGGCTTGCCTATTTACGACTTCTATGTCTATCCTATGAAATGGCGATGAGAGCCCATGCTTTACCCCATCTAGAGGAGTTAGACAAGGAGATCCCCTAAACCCGTATATCTTTGTTCTTTGTATGGAGCGTCTAAGACACCTTATCAAAGCTGAGTGTCAGGCCCGGCGATGGAAACCTTTTAGCTTCAAAAGAGGAGGCCTCACATATCTCACCTGTTATTCGCCGATGATCTTATTCTTTTTACCGAAGCTTCTTCTAGCCAGATGATTGAGATCCGCAAAGTGATGCAAATCTTCTGCGAAGTTTCGGGTCATAGGATTAACTTGGAGAAGTCAAAAATGTTCTGTTCTGCAAATATTAACATTAATAGAGCACTTGATCTTAGCCAAATGCTCGGGATTGGTCTCACTTCGGATTTGGGGAAATACTTGGGAGTGCCCATCATCCACAAGAGAATTACGAAGGCCACGTATCACCCCATTGTGCAAAAAGCTCGATCTAAATTGTCCATGTGGAAATCCAAATTCCTGACTATCGCTGGTCGCTCGGTTCTGATCAAATCTGTCCTATCCTATCTCCCTAGCTACCATATGCAGTCTACCTTCCTTCCCATCTGTACCATTAATGAAATTGACAAAATCTTGAGGAAGTTCTTTTGGTCCCAGGACGAGGATATCAATAAAATGCATCTTATTGCTTGGGACAAAATTACTCAGGCAAAGAAGCAGGGGGGGCTTGGATTCAAGAATCTCAGGCGTCAGAATAAGGCGTTCATTATGAAGTTATGCTGGAATCTCCTGACTAAAAGAAATGCTCTTTGGGTTCAGTGCCTCCGGTCCAAATATAATTGTAGTGACCTTTTCGTGCCCATTGTCTCTAAGAAGAAAAATTCTTCAGCTGCTTGGAGAGCCATTACCGAGGTTTGGAACAAATTTCTGGATGGTGTTGGAAGGAAAGTTAATAATGGGGCTGACACCAAGTTCTGGTGTGATCTGTGGCTCCCTCTCGATCGTCCCCTCTTAACCTTTGCCCTGGACCCATCTCTTGTCAACGAAGAGGAAACTGTAAGAGACAATTTATGGCTAAATGGTCGATGGGACAGTAGCCGATGGCAAGGGATTCTTCCCCCTGGCATCATAAATATCATTCTCAAAACTCAACCTCCGTGCAATAATTCCCCTGACCGCTTCACGTGGAGAGCTGCGAAGGATGGTTCTTTCTCCGTTAAATCTGCTTATCTTTATCTCTCTGGTCAAGACGGAGAAAGTAGTAATACCTTCTGGACTCAAATGTGGAAATGGCAGCTCCCTGAAAAAGTACAGAGAGTGTGATTCATACGCTCAGGGACTGTGAGAGATCGAGAAATTTTTGGAAAGAAATTTTAAAACCTAACTACTTTTCCCAGTTTTTTGCAGGTAACTTGCAGGTTTGGCTAAACTGGAACACCAACCATAAGGCGGGAAAAGGAAAGTTTCAAAATTTCTCCTGGCCTAGGATCTTCAGCTTGGGATGTTGGATCCTGTGGACGTCCAGATGCAAGTCCCTATTCCAAAGAGAAACCAAAAACACCAGGGAGTTGCTTCACTTATGCAATTATTTTCTCATGGAAGATACGGCCAACCATAATCTCTCTCACCAGATTTTCGGTTTTGACAGGGATGTTGAAATTTCGTGGACCCCCCTCCTGAAGATGTGGTCCGTATCGATGTTGATGGTTCGGTATGGCATCAATTCCAAGCAGCTTGCGAAGGTGTGATTAGAAATTCTCAAGGACATTGGTTGATAGGATTCTGCAAATCCCTTGGCTTTTGCTCTGTTATCAAAGCCGAGCTTCACGCCATCTTGCTGGGTTTAAAAACGGCCCTTCAATTGGGGCTACGGCGGATCCTGCTCTATTCGGACTCACTGGATGCCATTAACATTCTCATGAGAGACTCCTGTCACATTGACCATCCTCTGCGTGACGTCATCGGCGAGATCAGAGACCTTCTCTTCCAAGATTGGAATGTCAACCTTCTTTACACCCCGAGAGACAACATATCGTGCGCTGACTTCATGGCGAAAGAAGGACATGCTATGCCTACGAGTGAGGACGTAACTCTAATTCCGTGGATTCCACAAGGTTGCCTTCACATGGCATTGAAAGACCAGTTGGCTTGCCGTTGCTGTCCTAGCACCTAAATTGCTGTTCTATAGGTTGCTGTTCTGAGGGATGGATTTTATAGTCTAGCTCTTATCTTTTTTCAAGCTACGACTTGCCTGTATCTTTCAAAAAAAAAAAGAAACTAAAATTGGCAAGCTTTGATATCCTCATACTCCGGTGGTGCTCGTTGAATTTCTAAAACAGGTGAGATGATTAGTTTGCCAATTTTAACAAGTTGGACACCGATTTTCAGTGAGAAGAGAAACAAACTGAATTACATAAATAGCGAGGTTCAAAAAATGGCTTTTTAGTCATAATTTACGATGTACGAAGTAAGTTTGTAAAAGGAGTGTTGTCTCAGTTTGCATAAACATACTTATAATAAGCAGCTCCAAACAAGCATTTAAGTTGATTTGCTTCTCATTTTTAGTGAGTTGACTTCTGCTTCATAACAAGAACTTTGATGAACCATCTAATAAGAAGTTCAATACACTTTTTTGGTCTGTTTGAAACATGTTTGAAGTGCCTTATAAATAGGATTATAGAGTATCTATGTTCTACGGATTGTGTTCTCAGGTGCAACTCAAACTTTATGTTTTATTAATTGTAATTTTGCAGGTACTACCGACAACAATCTTTTTAGTGTAAGGTGCTATATATGCACAACATGTTGCACAAGTGGTTTGGATAAATAAACAACTATCATTGTGAAAATATCAGCTTATACTTATGTAATTGACAACTTGTTGCATACCGATACTTCGTGTATTGTAAGAACTACTCCTGTCTCCAGTAACTCTTATGAAATTTGCAAGCCATGACTATCACGTAATGATATATATTCCCTCCAATCTATAACAGATACTCTACTAGAATTATTAACGTGGAAAATCCGTCAACTTAAGAGTGTAAACAACGGGTCGTCTGGACAAAAAGTAATATGGTCCACTATAATCAAAATAGGGTACAAGAAAGTCTCAACAACAGGCACAAATATGTTTAACTAAATAACCGAACAACTAAAGCTACAAGTTTATAATAGAGAACAAAACAACTGAAAATATCATAAAAATGTCTCTTACTATGAATATGTTTTCTCTTACATCAGGCTTCTGAACGACTATCTCAGTGTTGAAAACAACAAACCATATATTCTGAACCTGTTGACTAAACTGCAACTCAATCCAATGGTCAAGAGTGATCAAATGCCAATTTATCAATATTGACTTGTAAAACTATGTTTTTTGCTCTGTCTCTTCTTTTCTCTCACATGATTGTATAATAATAATTAGACCTGTTGGGCCACTCCGGCCTATTCATTGACCTACCCAACCTCTCCGGGCTCTCCGGGGCTCTCTAGCCTAAAAGCGTAATATGCCTCATCTTTAGTTAAATAAGTGAGACAACCTCAAATTAGGAAACTTCAAGAAAATATTTTTTCCCACAAAGAATAATCATGAAACTTTAAAAAAAAAAATCTCTCTCTATTCTCCTTCTTTCCTTTCCTTACTTTTCTTTTTCAGAAGATAGGAAATACATAAAATAAGAAATATAAATAATTTGGCCATTTCTCTACGTAGGAAGGGAGCCCAAAACCGAACAATTTCATTGGTTTATAATATAAGTCACTTAGAAAGTAATGAATGTTTACTTATTAATTTTGCCGATATAATTAAAATATTTGATATAAGTAAAGTTGGAAAAAATTCAATTTGAAATAGATTTAATAAGTTATCTACCATTTGTTTTTTTAAGAAACAACATACTCCCTCGTCGCCATAATATATGTCACTTCAATTAATTTCTCAGACCTAAGAAATGATAGTTAACTTATTAAATATGCTTTAAATTGAATTTTTTTCAACTTTACTTATATTAAATGAGGTTTTGAAGGAGATAAAAAAATATATAAAGATTCACATTTTAGCATTAATTAAATGGGTAAAATTAAGAAATAAGCATTAATTAGTTACTCTCGAGATAACTTATACTGTAGACCAAGGAATTCTTATTAGGGTTAAGGTGCAGATTGACCAACAAACTATTACCCGAGCAGCATTTGACACAAATATTAATTGAGGGTACCTTAATTATCAATCAACAATTAAAAAGTGAAAAAAAAAACACAAAAAGTGAAAAAATACAATGCTGTTAAACTACCCCATCACTGTCTTAGTGCCTTCGTCTTCTATTGACTGTCACGGTGTCAGCGACGTCGGCGTCTCCAAAGCTTCCATTGTTGTTGGGTGTTCCACTCACCCTCTTGAACTCTCAAGGTCTGTATGCAACTTCAAGATGAGAATCACACATCGAAACCAAATTTAGCAATCTACAGCTTCTGACCGGCACGCGCTTTACACCCTGGTTCTGTCCCTCTGATGCCATAGGCAGTAGCCGCCGCTACCACAGGCCTGTTCGCATGGGTCCCATCTCTGTTGATGTTTGGCTTATCCAATAAGAAGACATAACCGCTTTTTTCTTCAGCGTCTTTATCACAGTCCTCCGCCAGTGCCTCATATTTTAACATAATTGTGATAATTGTTTTTTTTTTAGGTTATTTGGTACTTATTTTAACTTTTTAATTGTTGATTGATAATTAAGGTACCCTCAATTAATGTTTGTGCTAGATGCTCCTCGGGTAATAGTTCATTGGCTAATCTACACCTTAACCCTTCTTATTATGAACGAAGGGAGTAATTGCTTGCCTAGACTCATGTGAACATGCAACTAGGGATGTCCATGGATCAAACTAGACTGGGTTGCGGGTCAATCTGAGGTTTGGTCCAGGAGGGACCTCGAGCTGGACAAGCCAGCCCGAGGTCTGGTACAGTCTGGCACTAGCTCGAGCTCAAGTTGGACCAGACCGGTCCAATAGTCCAGGCAGTTCAGGACATGTTTCATTTTATTTATTTATTTGCAACTTCTTTGAACCAATAATTAAATATACAAATATGCAAACATCTTAAATCCAATCATACACCTATAAGAATCTCCAACAAAATTGAATAAAAATACAAAATAACAACATTCTATCAGGCCGGATCGAAGAAGAAGGGAAGAAGAAGAAGACTGAAAAGGGAAGAAAACTCATGATATTTTTTTGGTCGAAGAAGAAGACCCACTGATGAGTGATGAAGAATCGTAAAGAAGACAGTAAAGAAGGACAAAGGGTTAGTTTAAGTTGTGATTTTTTTTAAAAAAAAATATATAATATATATAGCGCCAGACCGGACCAACCCCTAGACCGAAGTCTAGTCTGGCTCAAGCAGACCAGTCTAGTCCACCTCATATGGTCCTAGACCAATTTTTTTTTTTTTCAGAGACTAGGTCGGGTCAGATTGGACCATCTAAACTACTAGGTTTTTTGGACATCCCTGCGTGCAATGAACACCTTACCTTATTAAAACTTACCTAGGTTTCAGGGATAGTTAATTTGCAGGTCCTCATAATTTCAATCAATTTTTAATTATTAGGTCGTAATAGTATTTTTTTCCTTTTTATTACTTTCACTTTTTTTTAATTAGGTCTTCATAATTATTTTTCTTTTTATCAGATCCTTATAGTTTCATATGATTTTTAATTATGTCCAAAATTACTTTTTTTTTGAAAAATTATTTATTGAATAAATTCTGCCCCTTCCAGTTCTAATTATAAGACAACATTTGAGTGTTGATCTTGGTCATAATTATAAAAAAGAGTTCTAATTTTTGTCAATTTCTTCCCAAAATACCCATATTGATATTTTCTCAATAATAATTAAACACAATAATAATTTAATAATGCACTTATATATTCTATAAAGTGAATAATGCTTACAACTCATTGACACCACATACACCTCAATTCTACTGTTTTTTGTGTTTTTAATAAAATAATTTTGAGCAATTTTTGTCATATTTAATAATGACATCACCATTAAATTACACTTTCAACCTCCAAGAGTATACTGGAAGTTGTTGAGGGAGATTGATGACACTAGACTATGTAAGAGCTCAGAGAATTCGTATGTGAGATAAGAGAGGTCCAACAAAAAAAGAGAATCAGAGAAACTAGATGACATTTTAAAGTTTAAATAAGGGTATTTTGGGAAATAAATATAATCAACCAATTTAACTATTATCTTTAATCTCTCTAAAATTAGGTAAATATGTCCTATAATTAGGAGCTGAAGGAGTAATAATATTCTTCTAGAAATATAAAATCTAATATTATTTTGTATAATATTAATAAATATTATTCTATTCACATTAATATTCTATAAATAATAAATTATTATGATTTTATTTTAAAATTGTTTTATGGGTAAAGGATTTCTCCAGCCACTAGAATTATCTCCAGTGACCTTAAAACTACGTCGTTTTGAATTAATGAAGGGTGTTACTGTAATTTTATTTATTTTTTAATCATACAAATTTTACTGAAACACCCTTCATTAATTTACCTAAAATTACTAACAAACCCTTCATTAATTCAAAGCGACGTAGTTTTGGGGTCACTGGAGATAACTCTATCTCCAGTAACTAGAGAAATACTTTTCCCTTGTTTTATATCTACTATTTTAATATTCTTCATTATTTTTACGTAAACATATATTTATATTATTTATTTTAATTTTTAATTTTATTTATTTTTATAACTGTATAACATTTGAATTGTAATCATAAAATTTTTCTGAAAAATGAATAGAATTATAATTAGTTAATGAAGAATTACTAACCAATTATATTAGTTATTTTCAGAATTATATAATTATTTATGAAATTTACTATCACTAAATTATATTTTAATATAATTTATTTATTTAATTTTCAATTAAACCAATAAATTAAATTTTTCTTTTTTAAAAAATACAACGACCTGATTAAATATTCGGTGAAACAATAAGGATTTGATAAAAAGAAAAAAAAAACTACAAGAACCTGATTAAAAATATGTGAAATTATAAAGATTTGATAAAAGGGGGAAAAACTATAGGAATTTAATTAAAAATGGGTTGAAACCAAGGTTATTAAACTTAGACGGGGCATTGAACCGGTAGGGATATTGAGTCAAAAGTGGGTCAAATTGAAATCAAATCAGAGCTACTCCAAGGCTAAACTGGTGAGGAAGTGAAGATTCATGAATTATTAATTAATATGAGATTATGAAGAAATTTTAAGGAAAAGATTATTTTATATATATATATATAAAATAGAAAAAGCAACCCGATTTGATGACTGAACCGGTTCGGCAGTTTCCTTGCTGAACAGGAGGTCGAAACTATAAGGACTTGGAGATTAATTATCCCTAGATTTTATTTACCCCTAAAAAACTTAACCATATAGTCAATTTACAACTACACTTCCCTAATTAACAACATATAACATTAATTCAGGATATAACAACACAAAATCCAATCGTTCTGAACAAGTGAATTTTACTTTAAAGGATGCAACAACATTAAGATGGATGCTTGCCAGTTTTTTTTTTTCCGAGTTGGAAAGGAGGCCAAACTGACCCTACCCTGCGGGGGACCAAACTTACTACCGTCCTGATGCAAGGAGATTAATTTGTCACAAGGGCCATGCACCATGTGCGAGGCTTGCCGAATTTACTTGCCTTTCCTTGACATAAAAGATGGAGAAAACAACTGCTTGATCAATTAATCTTCAGTCGTGGTTTTATTTATTCATTAATCAAGGTTATTGTAATCATCTTTATAGAAACTTATCCTCATTTAATTTCTGTCCCTAATAAGGCCTGCAGTGATATTTTAAAACTTCAGTCCCTCTGACATGCATATGACTTATTTATATTGGTGTTTGCTCATGTAACTTATTAATAAAAATACAGTTTCATAAAATTTTCCACACATAATGAGATTAGGAGGACAATTTCTAAAGTCTCTCTTGAATAGTTGTTTCACGAGAAATATTAAAGTGATCTGATGGACTTTTCTCAATTAAATACATACATAGGCATTCAATATTTCAACCTAATTACTATTCACAAAAAATATGGGGCATTTTGGCTTGACCTTGCGTAAGTACTTTCAGCAAATTAATGATTAGATGAAGCATTTACTCAGTTGTTATGTCATAAACACCTAAAATATATTACTGCACACTAAAGCTCATACATGAGAGGTCAAAAAAGAAAAGTCAATGGGACGATATTTATTACTTATAAAGTCATGTCTTATATCTCAATCATTTCACGAACTTTATTTCTAATTAAGCCTAATTCTATTGATATCAGGTGCTATCAACCTAGATTCCATTAGTATTGTTGGTTTCGATTAAGGGTAGTTCTCATAACTTGATATATTATTTTCATTCACAAGGTTTCAATTTATTTCCCCCCGAAAGATATCGATCGAGTTCCTTCCATTTTAGCCATCCAATTAATCCCTCATGGTTGCTGATTATTCTTTCTACACCGGTTGTTGCTTCTCTTGTGTACAAAAAGTTAATGAGAGATAGAGATGAATGCATCAAGTACTTCTCTCTCTGTTTTTTTTTTCTCTCTCCCCTCCTCTCCACTTTTTGGGTGGTGGGAGCTCTTCTCTCGCCGTTGGGGTAGTTTCTTTTACAGCGTCTCCTTCCCCAGTTTCAGTTAGGGGTGGAGATGTCTGTATTTTGTATTGATCTCCATTTATTTTCATGTTTCTCTGCGCTTCTTATGGTGGTGTTGATTTTCTTTTTGGCAATATATCAAGTTGGGAGTTACAATGACAACAAATCTCACTCGGTGGCTCCGTTTCGTGGTTTTGGGGGTTGATATTTGGTAACTATAGTCTTGCATATTGTTAGCTCCATCTTTCAAAAGACTATTATGGGTTGTTGGTAGTGGCAAATCTGAAGTGTATGTCATGGTTGAGATCATGCGGTTCGTTGTGCAATTGACGGCTTCTATGTCTTCTTCTTTTTTACTTGTTTTTGTGGGTGTTTTTCTTTCTATGAGATCTTCTCATGGAGTTTCTTCAACAACCAATTTAGTTGCTTTATTGACAATAAAAGCGACGAATTCTTTGGGATGGTTCTTCGAACAACCATTTCTTACAATGGCTTTGTTGTCAGGGACGGTGTTTTTCTACTCA
Organism: Acacia crassicarpa; assembly: GCA_034222035.1. Lineage (NCBI taxonomy): Eukaryota > Viridiplantae > Streptophyta > Magnoliopsida > Fabales > Fabaceae > Acacia > Acacia crassicarpa. The sequence continues at coordinate 38,394,899 of JAWXYG010000009.1, read as the reverse complement.
CAAGTTCTAGTGAAGGCCTAGGGATTATGAAAGTGGTAGGGTTCTTGGTTGTGGCAGCGGCTCCCTCTCACCTGTTTTAGGTTTAGGTTATTTTTAGGGTTTTTTTGGCACAAGAGAAAAGAGAACTAGGAAAGAGTCATATTGTCCATGAATGAGGTCTAAAGAAAATTATGAGAGAGGGGAGAAAACTTACTATGAGGTGGAACAAGAAAGGACAAATTGTAAAATCTAACAAATTGTGAACTTGTTAGAATTCAAAATTTGACCTTTCTTGTTCCATTTACAGTAATTTTCCTCCCCTCTCTTAATTTGCTTTCTGAACCTCCTTAATGACAACAAGACCCTTCCCTAGTGTTCTTTTATCTTGTGTTATCTTATCATTCGGTGCAATAGATGGATTGGCAGAGAGGGCGGAGGCGCTATCTATGGCCAAGGGGGTGACTTGGTTAGGATTCTCAGTAGCCATTTGTTGACACAAACAAGCCTTAAGGATGAGAGGAGGTGGTGGTGGAGGAGGGGGTGGCAGAGGTGGAGGAGTTCCCTGGGATCTTAACATGATGAAGGAGGAAGGAGGAGGCCGATAAAGAAAAGTATTAAGAATCACAAGGAATAATTGAGTTTAAATAGAGATTTAATAGATTGCAAAGGGTTATTATGAATTATGAAGGTCTAACAGGATTACGAAGGTTTATGATGAGTTATGATATTAAAAGTCTAAATGTTATGAAGAGTTATGAAAGAGTTAGATGACTGTTGTTTCTAAATAATGTTATGCTTTATATTTGCTTATATAAGTGTTTGGAAGACGAATCGTTGTAAGTATTATATAATGGTTGTTTCTTAAAGGGTTAAGGTGTAAAAATACACATGTTCTTTTCTCCGAGGAGCGTCTAGTAGCAAATGTTTTTTTTTGGGTGCAAAAGTGTACACGTGGTTACAAATTAGGTGCAAAAATACCGTTTGACCGTTAAGTTTGATTTTGACCGTTAAGTTTGACTTTGACCAATGACGTGGCATTTCAAAGGTGCAAAAATACACATGTGATTTGTGAAGAAGAGTGCCCAACAACAATTTTTTTTAAATTTAATAATTTTATTTTAATTACTACAGGATGGTAAAAAGATATTTAGAATACTGACTTGTACTGAAAAAATACTTCATAATCTTAAAAAATTATTTTTAGATCTGAAAAAAATATTTCAGGGTACTAACTGGTACTAAAAAGATACTTTGAAGTATTTTTTCTGTACCAGTCAGTATCTTGAAAGTACTTTTAAGTATCAGTCAGTACCTTGAAATATTTTTTTCAGTATCCTTTTAATACCGGTAAACACTTAAAATATTTTTTTAAGATCCTAAAATAATTTTTCTAGATTATGAAGTATTTTTTCAGTATCAGCCAGTATCCTTTTAGTACCGGTCAATACTTGAAATATTTTTTCAAGATCCTAAAATAATTTTTCAAGATTATGAAGTATTTTTCTGTACTAGTCAGTATCTGAAAAAAATATTTCAGGGTACTAACTAGTACTTTCAGGATACTGACTGGTACAGAAAAAATACTTCATAATCTTGAAAAATTATTTTAGGATCTTGAAAAAAATATTTCAAGTATTGACCGGTACTAAAAGGATACTGACTGATACTGAAAAAATACTTCATAATCTTGAAAAATTATTTTAGGATCTTGAAATAAAATTATTAAATTAAAAAAATTTGTTGTTGAGCGCTTTTCTTGACAAATCACATGTGTATTTTTGTACCTTTGAAATACCACGTCATCGGTCAAAGTCAAACTTAACGGTCAAACAGTATTTTTGCACCTAATTTGTAACCACGTGTGCACTTTTGCACCCAAAAAAAGCATTTGCTACTGGGCGCTCCTTGAAGAAAAGTACATGTGTATTGTTGCACCTTAACCCTTTCTTAAAATAAATTACAAAGTTATTAGCTACAACCATTATTATTGTGTTTTCTCAAATTCTGCCTTACAATACATGATAGTGCATATAATTAACCGTTACGTTTAAACCTTATATATCATTGTGCCACCTCCACCTTGACATTCATAGCATTTATTAGTTGTAACAGTTATATATTAGGCATTATAAATGATCAAATTTGTAGTAGTGCTAATTAATTTAATCAATTTCTTTTGACATATGCAAATTAGTTATATATCTCCTACATATTGAGGATAAGAGGGAGTACAGAATATTAACAAGTCATATTCAAACAATATTCTCACTTATCAGACTTAAGTAGGGATAATTATCTTAATTTAATTATTATTATTTTTTCTCACAAAGTTTATACCGTCAAACTTTGCTTAAAGAGAATCAATTGAGTCTCTTATTCTATCCCATCACACCAATGTTAATATTATTCCTTCTACAATGGTCGTTACTCGTCACTTTGTTGTTTCTGTTATAGCAGGGAATTATACCGTTGAAGTAGACAAAACTAAGTGGGGTAGAATAAAAGAGGGAATAATTAATATTGTCCCACCATGTTTGGTAACCCGTGAAGACCAAATTTAAATCACAAGTCAAATCTCAAGCTTCATAATAATAGATGCCATGATCACATTTTAATCTTTATCTTTCATTTGTCCTCTTATTTCTTCTTTATTTTCCTTTTCAATAGCCCTCTTTCATATTCACTTTTGCTTTATGAAATCTTTTTTTTTTTTTTTTGGGTTTCATTGCCTTTTTGATTAGCTTCTTTATTCTGTTTGTGTAGTCAAGGGCATGGCTTAATTATTAGTGATTTTGTTTGTAGGTGATTTTGTGTGTGTGTGTGTGTTATATAGATTTTAAACTTTGAACTTTTGATGTACTAAAAGATGTGGGTGTATCATATTTCCACTTTTGTCCAAACACAATATATGTCGGTGGAAGTGGAAAAAAGCTAAGCATATCTTATTAGCTTATAAGGCATCGGTTAAAGAAAATGAAGTTAAACACAATTATGGCAAAGTACAAATATTCACTTTTTTTATATTCACTCCACATCCACACAATTTATATATTTCTATTCGTTTATTTTTCTTTTTTCTACAAGAAGATATGTTCATTTATCCTTCAATCAATCTCTATATGTGAAGTAGCAGGGTTTTCATAAATAATGTTCTTGCTTATATTGATTTTTTTTTTTGAAAGTTTATCAATTGATAAGAAAGCTTATATTTTTCAAAGGGTAAAAGTAACTAGAAACTTCTAAAATATGTGTAAAAATACACATTGATCGTTAGTTGATTCTTTATTTAAATTTTTTGACTAAAAATGGTGACATGGAAAATGACGTGGATAATTAAGAAACAACTTGTACAACTTGAAAACTTATTCTAAAGTTGTCCGGAGTTGTTGACAACTTGAGTATAATAATTAAAAACTTGGGTATTAAAATTGACCACTTGTGGAGTTCAAATTGTCATTATCCATATTGAAATTGTTAATTTCCTATACTCAAGTTAACGATGTCTAATAGAGGCAGTTGCTAATTATAATACTCAAGTTGTTATTCCTTATACTCCAGTTGTCAACAATGCCTAATAGGGGACCCCTACAAGCTTTGTTGACAAGTTAAGTATAGATAATGATAACTTCATAATAACAATTAGCATTATTAGAGTTAACTTAAGAAAAAATGATAAGTATGAAAAACTTATATTTAATACTGATATCAAGTTCCTAAATATATTTTATATTAAGTACATTGAAAGACTAGGAAACAAGATGTGATGGTTAAGTCATCAAAATGTTCTATAAAAATGGCATAACCTCTCAATTTTATCCCAATTCAAAAGTATAATATTTTTTTTAAAAAAAAATTGAGAAGTTGTAAACAAGTATGTGATTTTGGAAAAAAACTTTTAAATGCTCCTTTTTTTTTTACTTACATTTTTTATACTAAAAAGTGATTAATATCTTAGGTCGAGGAAGTCTAAGTAAAAGGAGTTGTTAATTACATGTTCTGGTTGACTATATTCAACATTGTATTACTCAAAAAAACGTTGTACGCAATTCAGTGGCGTATTTTATAAACATATTCAAATAATTAAATGTTAAGAGTGTTTAGCTTAGGAATATATGTGATAGAGGATGTTGTTGGAGATGAAAAAAGGGACCTTGGAACTTGGAAATTGGAACAAAGAATTACTTAGCCCGATGGTCAATATTCAATCCTTGAAACACATTTCTCTCTGTAGAAACAAAGAGATGGATATGAAGAATGTTCACACGGTGGCTGATTGATATGTTTTCATTTCACAATCTCAAATTTCAAGTTTCTTCATCATCATTTATGTATACATGATGTTGTTTTGGAGAAAATTTGGAAACCTCTTCACACATAATGACTCTGTTTGGGTTGGCGGTGGAAACGGTGGCTTAAAAGCTATCTGACTTTTATAAAGCCCGGTAGGAAAAAAGTTGTGTGATTTATGTTTGGATTATCCATTTAGCTTTTACAGAAGTGACTTTTTTCTAAACTGAGAAGTGTTTGGATTATTATATTAAAAGTTAGTTGAGATAAAAAAAATAACTAAAAAGGGTATGAATTTTATTAAATACTCCCAATGAACCTTAACATAAGATAGAATTGACATTTTTTAAGAGATTGAGGAAACTAATTAAATTGCTCAAGAATATTGTTATTTTTTAAAAAAATTGATTAGTTTAACTAATAAATTAATATATAATCCAAAAAATCATGATTTGTTAAAATTTTTTATCATTGATTAATAAAATAAAGTTCTTAACTAAAATCTCAATTTAGTATAACTTTCCTCTTTCTCTCTCTCTTTTTTCCTTTTCTTCTCTCTCCCTTGCGTCCGAAAATGGCCCCATGAAAATAAAGACCAATGCTACTTCCTTCTCTCTATTCTTCCTCATCTCATCCTAACGTAATAGCAAATTGGGCCCACTTCTACCCCCACCAAACCGCCCCTCTCTCTATAAAAGTCCCTCATGCTTATCAGAAAATGAATGGGCCCCACAAAAAACTACGTTTCAATGGGATTAAAGCTAGAGGGGCGAGGTTTTTTGTAAATGGGCGTTTATATAAAAAGCCCAGCAGCAATTAAGCCAACCCAAACAAACTCAATTGGGCTTTTTTCTCACATGTCCAGTAGCTTAAAAGCCACTGATTTTTTTGTACTAAAAAGCTGAAAATAAAGCCAAGCCAAACAAGCCCAATATCAAACAATTCATATATACACAAATACCAAATGTGGAGAATTGACCCACTTAGAGTGTTAACCATTGTAATTGATGAGAAAATATAAGAAAAGAATATGAAATATAGAAGATGAAGAATCTATTTTATTAACAACAAATAAGCAATATGCTCTTTCAATGAGTAACCCATAAGGGTTAACCCTAAAATCTAGAAGGAGATCATGTTAGCTCCTTCTTAGAGAGAGACCAAGTTAACTCTCTCTTGTGAGATTCCACATCCCACACATATGGTGAGGGTTTCACACCCAACACTCTAAATTCAATATGATTAAGCCCTTTATATAGACTAGGGTCCTAACCAATTATTCAACTAATTACCTTATATTTCTAACATAGAGTCATCGATTCCTAGCTATCTCCGGCTCATCCCACTTTTAATTATTGAATTACCCGGTTTTATGAGCCTGCCCCCTTTCAATTTTTTGTTTTTGGATGAAAATAAAGTCAATAATTGAATAGGTTTTACAGTTCAACATAATATAATATAAGTTCAGTGAATATAAAAGCTTACTGTCTAAACCATTGAATACTAAAATAACATTAAAAGTAAAACGACTAAGAAGAACAATGATATCTTGAGAAACAATATTTGCAGACCTAAATTATGCTCCTTCTAGAGGAAGGAACTGTCTTTTCAAACAAAAAACATTTGGAGTTGCTCTTCAGTTGAGTGACTGAAAAAAGGAGATCCAATCGTCTAATTCAAGAGTGCTATGAAACATAGCAGATCAAAGGAAACCTTAGATGAGATGTTTCTCCATTTGGAAGATTGCAATGACTCTCTTTGATAGCACAGTCATGCTTTACAACGAGACATCCGGTTTTCCTTTTACGTACTTCTGCAATATAATCATCCAACAAATGCCAGGAATACTTGAAATTGAGTTATTCGACAACAGCCGATATGAAGAAACTGAGGCCCTTGATGTTTCAAACCTGAAAGCTAAATTCACAATAGATGAAACATGCCTGGTTTCATTGATTATAGCCGTCGGTGTTGTAGATTTCCCCTGATGAATAATCTTATTCCTGTTCTTCAAGATAGTGGTGATAAGTTTAATGATGTTAGTCACCATCAAAGTTTGTCCATCCTGATATATATATATAAAAGATTTTCAGACCAAAAAAATAGATTTTAAACTTTGGACTTTTGATGTACTAAAAGGTGTGGGTGAATGATATTTCGGTAAGAAATGTCTCATGTGGCTGTGATAAATATATATGATTTAATAATTAATGAAGGGACTAAATGACTATTGGTAAATGACTTTTGGGAAGAGGTTTTTGACTACTTGATGGGAGCAGTCATATTATAGGGTGTACGTGTCTTTTGGATACAAAAGTTATTTAAAGGATAGAAACTTGTCCGTTCGCTCTCTGACCATAAGAGACGCCTCTAGTTTTCCATCAAGAAGAGAGAGCGTGTAATAAAGGGTAAAGAGAATGATAAAAGTTTCAATTAAGGTGCTACAAATCAAATATTATAAAGTTTCAATTCCGCAATTATGGATAAAGGTTAGTACATCTTGACTTAAACATTTATCGTTGTAAAAATCATAAATTCTTAAGATCTTTGTTCATATTCTTATTATTTGATATTTGAGCATGAAATAAAAAAACTTACAATTTCCTCTTTTGTCCAGGCACAAAATATGTCGGTGGAAGGTAAAAAAAGCTAAGCATAGCTTATAAGGCATCCGTTAAAGAAAAATGAAGGGAGAGACACTTGTGGCAAAGTACAAATATTCACTTTTTTATATTCATTCCACATCCATACAATTTATATATTTCTATTATTTTATTTTATTTTTCCTACAAGAAAATATGTTCATTTATCTTTCAATCAATCTATATGTGAAGCAGCAGGGTTTTCATAAATGTTATTGCTTTTATTGATTTTTTTTTTTGAAAGTTTATCAATTGATAATAAAGAACGGAGGACTTAATCATGGGTCGAGTTCAGAGACAAACAGAATAAGAGATTGAGACTTTGAAATTCGATATGCCCATCATTTGAATGGAGACATTTTAATTCTGAGAGATTCTCTTTTGATGTTGTGCTCCTGAGAGAAGACAAACGCGCGCACCACGATAGTTTATTTGGTCAAGATGTAAAAATATATATGAGAATTTTCTAAAAATGCACTCAACACTAAATATTTTTTAGGAGCAAAAATAATCATGAATTTCCAAAATGTATACAAAAATACGCATTAACCCTTTGTTTGATTTTTTTTAAGGGTTAAGATATACAAATAAACATGAGATTTTTTTTTTAAAAAAAAAAAGTATACTCAACACAAATATCTTTTTAGAGGCAAAAGTAATTATAAACTTCTAAAATATGTACAAAATTCATATTGACCATTCGTTGATTCTTTGTTTGAATTTTTTTTTGACTAAAAATGGTGTTATGGAGGATGACGTGGATGATTATGAAACAACTTGAATAACTTGACAACTTATTCTAAAGTTATTAGGCGTTATTGAGAACTTGAATAAAGACAATGATAACTTGAGTAAAATAATTAGTAACTTGGATATTAAAATTGACAACTTGGGAAGCTCAAGTTGTCAATTTCCTATGTTCAAGTTAACGATGTCTAACAAGGGCAGTTACTAATTGTAATATTGAAGGTGTCATTCTTTATTTTCTAGTTGTCAATGATGTCTAATAGGGGACCTCTGAAACGCCCGTCCTAAATGTGCCTTTTATCATCAGAGTTATAGCGCACAGACATCGAAATGATTTGGACGACTTAATTTGCGGAATAAAACTTTCATAAAATACTTTAGTTTTAAAATACGAGGATAAATTTTTCGCGATTCGAATCCATCCCATAGTGGGATGTTAATACAGTAATCCAAAATAGACAGATGATAAACGTTAAAGTACAGCCTAACTACTCATATTTTCCAAAAGATTCTGTCTGCTATATCCCTTACAGCTTCATCTTGCCTCTTGATCCTGAACCACTACCTGTCTCTTTCATGCGGTCTGGAGTTCAAATGAATGAACCCCAGGGGTAACAGTTAATCTCATATATAGGTATGAAATGTAAATCACAGTACAACACATGTATAAGTATAGAATAATTCACAGTAAACAAGTCAAACCGTAACCGCAGTTAACGGCCAAGGACCGCAGCCCTTTATGGACTACGCAGCTCCATTCTTAGGACACACAGCCCTATGGGACACGCAGCCCCAATCCATAGCTAGGATATACACATGCAAAATTATCTAGCAACCATGATCAGTCATACATGTAATACATACATACAAGCTAATAAGATAATAGTTACCCACCTCAGGCTTGAATCCTTACTCGTCCGAAGTTGTTGGGATCAGTGGAGGTGTCAAAGTATGCCTATAAACGTTTATCATTATCGTTAGTCACTTCTTGCATCACAAAGTAACTAGTTAGCGAGTTATTTTTAGAGGATTAAAAATAGCTATTAATCCCTAAAAATCCCCTTAATGATAATCCCCTTTTCAATAAATAATAATACTATTTATTATTATTTATTACTTATTATCAATTAATAATTTTCCTTTAAAAATATTAAGAAGGGTTATCTTTGACTAACTTAAGACCTACCAAAAGTTCAGCTTCTAACTTTTTTGAGAATTTAGAAAATTCATAACTGAACCTCTATACAACTCCAAATGGAGTGATTCCAATTTCTACTTAAACCTTGATTAGTCTATTTTCATAAATTAAAGTCACAAAGTTAATTTATGGTTGAGAAAATTCCCAACTTTTGAAAAACACAAGCAATGTCTAAAGTTTTCCAGAAAACTTTCCAAAATTATGACTTAACTTCCAGAAATTATAACTAAAGTTGTAGACCTCCGTTTTAGGTGTTCTTTTGTTCGTTGGAAAGGTTCAGATGTCTACTATTTACTGTAAAAATTTCAAGGACAAACTCAAACGTTTGCCATTTCAAAATCCAGCTCAAAAAGTGCTGTTCATCCAAAGGTGCAGAAAACATTTCAAATTTTGGCTAAACTTTGGAAAATCATATCTCCCTCTATACTTATCGGAATTCGACGAATTACCTATCAAATTAAATCTCTATGTGTCTACTATTTAACTGGAAAATTTCAGGTAAAAACTCAAAGCTTTACTAGGCCCGAAATGCAACGCCATTTTGTTGCTCCAGAGCTATACCGAAAATTTTACAGATTTTTAGCTCAACTTTGAAAAATCATATCTTGAGTTATAGACCTCCCTTTAAGGTGATCCAAAGCTTGATGTAAAGATTATTATGTGTACTATATGTCCACAAAATTTCAGATTCAAATGAGTTCATTTGCCCTAATTTTACTTGCTCGAAAATCACTGTTCCAGTAGCAAAGTTCATTTTCCAGAGGATGACAGTAATATATTTTTCTTTTTCATTTTTCCACATGCACACAGCACATATATACCAATGATGCCTCCTACTCATTTTCCCTTCATGCAACAATGCCTATGCATACCTTTACATACTATACTAAGTGATGCAGCGACCCTAGTACGTATATATCTCATATAAACCGTAAGCTTAGCGTTTCATGCAGGGTCAAATTTTGGTTTTTCTGATGTATAAGTATATGCAACAAAACTCTTCCTATAACAGATGTATATAAGATGTAAGGTCTCTTCCCCCTCTTTTCTTTACCTTTCACACACAGTAAGCTTCCATTGCTATAGTTTCCGAAATTCTAATATATTTTTAGATACCCCATTCTCTACGTTTTCTCTGTCTCGTTTACACACACACACACACGGTGATCTTTTGGTTTTCAACACGGCAACCTTTTATGACAGCAAGGTTCTTGGGTCCATTTTCAGTGAGATTCCCATTCCCATTTAGACTCCTAAAACTGAAACCTATAGGTAGTATTATATATATGTATATATATATAGACACATATGCTTAAAAATTTCCCTGTTTTACTTAAAGAAAACAGAGGTATATATATATATGTACGTGTATTAAGTTGAAGGTAATACTCACCTAGCTAATCTTTCGGATAGACTGAAACTCGCTGCTGCTCCACGCCACACACGCACCTCTGTTTCGTTGCTTTAAAGCAGAGAAGGGCAATTGGATTTTCCTCTTCCTCTTTGACAGTTCGACTCTTTCTCGGACCCTCTCTCAACTACTCTCTCTTCCTCTTGTACTCTCACTCTCTCTCTTTCACTTACTCTCTCTCTCGGCTCACCAGCGATCTCGGCCTTGCTCTTGCTTCAACTATGGTTGAGTAACGTGAAGGCATGGGAGACACCAAAATAACGGATATATAATATGCTGAGGGTCCAGTCCGAGAGAGAAGAAAGGAACAACGGTCAACCCCGAGCTCCATGACCTGTGCTTGCGTGAACGGCGCTGTGCTCCCTTCCTTTCCTTCATTTCGTTTCGAGCTTTGGCGCATCAGTCTGAGAACGCTGATGTTTCCTGCTGTGGTGTTTCCGTGTTGCAGTAGGTAAAGGCGTGGCTAGGTTTTCCCCAGTTTGGTTTCAGCGTTTCAATTGTATCTCAACCGAATAGGCTCTTGAGGTTTGTCAGATGAATTAGTTTTTCTGTGGTTATTTTCATTGTTACGTGTTGGGAGAAATGAGTTTGGCTTTAGTTGTATAATAGATTTGTGGGTTGCTGTTTATTTAAATTGTAAAAATTAGATTAACTCTACAAATAACTCCTTAATTTTATTATTTCCTCAATTAATTTATTTTGGCCATAAAATATCATCCCTAAAATATTTATGCCAAAAATTATTCAAGGAAAATAAGCCCTATATCTTCAGTAATTAATCTTATAATTTCTCAAGCCAAATTCTAATGATAATTTTCCATACAACATTTCTAATTTAAAATCCCAAAAATTTGGGATGTTACAACCTCTATCTAGTGTCGTTGACAAGTTAAGTATAGATAATGACAACTTCAGAATAACAATTAGCAACTTTTATATACATGGTGACAACTTCAGGGCTCAATTATCAATCTTTATATCAAAGTAATTAATTGCTTTACTCAAATTGTCTTGAAGCTCTAGCCGTCAGTGAGTTGAACTTTCCTTTTCTAAAAAAATGAGGGCATTTTGGTAAAAGTACAACACTTTAAAATCTCAGTTTCTTACCTTATGAGCGTTTAGCTTAAGTATATATGTGATAGAAGATGTTGTTGGAGATGAAAAGGGAAATTGGAACTTGGAACAAGGGATTGCTTAGTCAGATGGTCAATATTCAATCCTTGAAACACTTTTCTCTCTGTAGAAACAAAGAGATGGATATGAAGAATGTTCACACGGTGGTTGATTGGTATATATGTTTTCATTTCACAATCTCAAATTTCAAATCTCTTCATCATCATTATGTATAAGTGATGTTGTTTTGGAGAATTTGGAAACTTTTTTTTTTTTTGATAAAGAGAATTTGGAAACTTCTTCACACACACATATACCAAATGTGGAGAATTGACCCACTTAGAGTCATCTATTCCTAGGTATCTCGGGCTTAATTATCCCACTTTTATTTATTGAATTAAAGTCAATAATTGAAAAGGTTTTACCGTCCAATATCATACAATAATATAATTAAGTTCAGTGAATGTAAAAGTTTAATGCATAAACTATTGAATGCTAAAATAACATTAAAAGTAAAACGACTAAGAAGAATGATAATATATACCACTATAGTCCTATTTATAAGTCTTTTTTGACCAAAAAAATTTGGTCCTATTTATAAGTCCCCTTTAACCAAATAAATGAGATTGTGACAATTTTGCTCATATTAATTGTATCAATGAAAATAGAGAGAGAAGAAAGAGTTGAAGATATCCAATCATAAATGAGGGCAAAGTTGAAAATTCATCTCATAATCATTGAGCTAACTATCTCTCCTTGGTATGTATGATTTGGTCAAAAAGTGACTTATAAATAGGACTAGAGTGGTATTAAACAATATTTGCACACCTAAATTGGGTGAAGGGGCATTTTTGCCAACATACTATTATGGTAGGAGCAGCCAGCACAATTATTAATTTTAGGTATCTTAAATGCAAAAAAACAATTAGAAGGGGCTAAACTTCACAATCCCGTTAGCCAGGTTAATTAACCGACGTTCAGAGATGCTGATGTGGTGAAGAATAACGGAGGAGTTGGCAATTTGTGTCAGAAAACTTACACAGTGTGCGTTGGTTTAGGGTTCCTGGAGAAAACAAAAATGTTGAGACCAGAGAACGAAATCGAAGAGGAAAAAGAGACCAGAGAACGAAATCGAAGAGGAAAAGGAAATCACATTCCTGGAGAAATCATCATTCTGGAGAAAAGGGAATGAACTTGCTTCTCATGGTGTTGGACCTAAATCTAGTCGTCTTTGGGTCGAGCTCTGTTTTGGGAATGGATTTCTCAATCTCTAAATCGTTTTGGGAATGGATTTCTCAATTTCTCATGTTTTCATTAATCCTATTCTATCTTTTTATCTCTCTAACTCCCGAGAGGGAAGCACTTTACAGGAATCTCCACATGCCAAGACCCAAATAGTAAGTCACCGGAAGAAGAAGAATCAAAGGAAAACTAAGAGCAAGTAGATGTCTAGGCATGGAAATTTGACGGAAAACTTCACGACACAAAGAATCAGCCTAGAACAAAAGGACAAATCTTACAATGACGACGAAGGTTTCTTCGTATTGCTCTTAGTTCGCCTGAGACTCCAACTCAGCTGTCTTCCGCCCTATGGTGTCTGTCTCGTTTCTTTCCATCTGAAGTTCGTGAGACAGTCGAGGCGCCGAGGATGGCCATTTCTATTCGGACTTCCTTCTTGCTGGTTTCGCCCTTGATTTCGTCTTTTAGTCAAGTATCATGCTGACTCACCATGCCATGTATTGGTTTATTCTTGACCACATCAGCAAAAAACGTCGGTTACTTAACAGGACTAACGGGATTGTGAAGTTTAGCCCCTTCTAATTTTTTTTTTTTTGCATTTAAGGTACCTAAAATTAATAATTGTGTTGGCTGCTCCTACTATAATAGTATGTTGGCAAAAATGCCTCTTCACCCTACCTAAATTTTGCTCCTTCTAGAGGAAGGAACTTTCTTTTCAAGCAAACAAAAAACTTGTAGTTGCTCCTTTGTTTAGTGACTGAAAAAAAGGAGATCCATCCAGTAGTCTAATTCACGACTGCTATGAAATATGGTAAATCAAAGGAAGCGTTAGATGAGATGTTTCTCCATTTAAAAGATTGCAATGACTCTCCTTGATAGCATATTCATGCTTTACGTCAAGACATCTGGTTTTTTTTTTTTTTTTTTTTACTTCTGATATATAATCATCTAACCAATGCCAGGAATACTTGAAATTGAGTTATTCGACAACAGCCTATATGAAGAAACTAAGGCCCTTGATGTTTCGAACCTGAAACCTAAATTCACAAGAGATGAAACATGTCTGGTTTCATTAATTATTACAGCAGTCGGTGTTGTAGATTTCCCCTGATGAACAATCTTATTCCTGTTCTTCTAGATATAGTTGTGACAAGTTTAATGATGTTAGTCACCATCAAAGCTTGTCCATCCTGATATAACTTAGGAAAGATATGTATGTTTAAGCCATAATTTGAAGCCTGACAGTGATGACTGACCCCTTTCAATTTGAAGGATCACCTACTATCCTCATCCTACTACCACACTATCAATTGGAGTACCACATGGTATCCTAAGCTTGCCTCCTTTCAAATGAAGGGCTTAACATGGGTATTGGGTTTGGGTAGGACCACAAATGATGACGGAACTCTATCACCAAATATTTTACCTTTTGTTTGATGAAGGAAAAAGTGATTGAAAAATTGGGAATTTTTTTTAAAAAAAAACTATCTAAAATAGTAATAACACTTACTATAGTTTTCTTTTGTAATATTCTTTCCTCCATATTTTTCTTCCATCTAAACTCCCATATATCGGACATAAGACATCTCTCTAGTTATAAGTTGATTCAATCTCTTGTTCGTCAAACTAAGTGCTTGGTGCATGGTAAGAATGACTCTTATTATTTTAAATGTTTAATTTAATTTTATGCACTCTTCCCATTAGAAGGGACAAAATTTAAGAACTCATACATATACTCATAGTATATTTTGTACTCCATAACCCACATAAAAATAGCATATCTCACTTCAAATTTAAGATGACATATATCTACTTTTAGAGTTGAAAAAAAAATTAAAAATTTAAGATAATACAGGTATATTTCAAAAATATTAAGAGGTAATTTGTCTTTAAAAATTTGCATCATATTTATACTGAAAAGTTATTCAAAATATGTATTTTTTTTTTTAAAAAAAATCCCTCAAGATGAATTACCAAACTCGACGTTATCACTTTTCGAAGTTTTATTTTCCACGTCATTTTTCTTTATATTCCCTCTCATAAAACCCAATTAATTTACTATTTATTTCATAATTTTGCCGTACTTTTAATACTTTATATTGAAATATTAGAATATAAAAAATACTTTTAATAGTTTATAGTGAAATATTAGAATATAAAAAGTAATACTACATCTGATTTTTAATATAAGAGTCATTAACTTTTTATTGAGATTAAGGAAACTAAATAAATTACTTTATCTTTTTTCTACCAAATTAACTTACCTGACTTATAAACTTACATATAATCAAATAATACATAATATATATTATAATTAATTAACTTATTTAGCTTCTTTAACCTTTCAAAAAAATAATTGAGCCTTATATTAAAGACCAGATAGAGTAATAATCAAGTTCTTTATCACACTTTTATATATATATAATCCGCGTACCCAAAGAGAGTGAACTCAGAACCTGACACTTAACAAAAAGCTTAATGGAGATATCTAACCTTGAAGATATTAATAGCAATAATTATATCTTTGATTATCCAACAATCTCTCACGATCATTCTGGCCTTGAATGAATACCTTTTTATTTAATTTAATATATCTTTACTTTAAGAATCAATTGAAAGCATATGATTGCAATATCCATCATTCCTTCCTTTGAAGACAAAGTCACCAAGGCATTTTTAAAAAAAAAAAAAAAATCCTGAGACTGTCGAGAGAGGAGGAAAAATTAAACTAAAGGGGGTAGATTTAATATATTACTAGAAACAAGGTCAAATTCAAAAGAAAGCATAAGTCAAAACTCCTAAACTAACCGAAAGAAGCAGTTGCTTGCCTTTTATGCTAAGTTATCACCTCAACCTCTCTGCTGATAAAGATTTTCTTCTCAAAATGATCTCAGCTGCCCAACTTTTTCCTATTTCGGTCTGAAATTTCCCTGAAAGCCATTTCAATAAACAAGCTTGTTTGGCATCAATTCTTTTTTTGCTCAAAGTTTGGCATCAATTCAATAAAGGGTAAAGGTGCAATTTTACATATGAAGTTTACCCCAAGGAGTGCTCAGCACCACTAAGTTTTTTCTGGAGCAAAAGTATACACGAAGTTACGTTTTGGGAGCAAAAATACTACAGGCCGTTAGTTGACCGTCAACTTGGATGGAACGCTGACGTGACACTGATTTGGACTGACAATCTGACGTGGACACTGATGGAAAGTAACTTTTTTAAAAAAAAAAAAAAAGTACCCCTCCCCCCGCTGGTGGGTCCCACCACCGGCCACCCCACCGCCGGCCGCCGGTGCGGTGGTCGGCTGGTTGGGTCACTGGTGGTGGGGCCCACCGACAGGGAGTACTTTTTTTTTTTTTTTTTGTTAAAAAACTTTCCATCATCGTCCAAATGAGATTGTCAATCCAAATCAGCACCATGTCAGCGTTCCATTCAAGTTGACGGTCAATTAATAGCCTGTGGTATTTTTACTTCCAAAACGTAACTTCGTGTGTACTTTTGCTCTAGAAAAAACTTCGTGGTGCTGAGCGCTCTTTAGGGCAAACTTCATATGTAAAATTGCACCTTTACCCTTCAATAAATGCATTATCATAGCAAACAATCAGGGAAGAAGATACTCTCCTCATCATTTGTATGCCCATCTCTCATCATCAGCAAATTCTGGCCGTCGAAATCTTGATTCAAAGGCCCAGAATAATTTTTAAAAAACCGCGTGCAGTTTTTCTAAAAATTATTCGGGGCCTTTGGATCAAGATTTTGACGGCTAGAACTCGCCTGTGAGAGATAATGAGAGAGTTGACAAGGAGAGGATCCGGACGCAACAATCAAAATGTTTGACAGAAGCTCAAATGAGTTCCCCCCCCCCCCCCCCCCCCGCCCCCCCCAAAAAAAAAAAAAAAGAGGTTGAAAACAGGCTTTAAAAATGGAAATCAAACCGGTCCTAAATCATCTTAGTCAAAACTGAAATGACTCAATTGTTTTATTGAGTACAACTGAGAGACTAAATTTTAGGTGTTTGGATTGGAGAAAAGTGATTTTTGGAGAATAGATTTTCTCAAAAAGCCGATCAACCTGTCTTTCTCCCCAAACCATGGTCTGGCCTCTC
The DNA here is from genome assembly GCA_034222035.1 of Acacia crassicarpa. NCBI lineage: Eukaryota > Viridiplantae > Streptophyta > Magnoliopsida > Fabales > Fabaceae > Acacia > Acacia crassicarpa. The sequence goes on along the minus strand of JAWXYG010000009.1, from coordinate 38,378,181 downwards.
CAACCATGGTTTTGGCCTCATTAATCTATTTTCAGATTTTAGCAGGTGTTTGGATGGTCTGTCCCAAAACCAAGGTTTTAAAGGAAAAAAGTGTTTTTCTTCAATATATCCATACACACCCTAAATGTGCAATTAAGCCATGAAAGAAATATGCACTTGTTTTACCAGACAGCATACCTGCTGTTGAAATGAAAAATTCATCCAGCACCTTCCCATGTTCTGCCACACAATACAACAAAACTGAGATACTAGCCATCCCGAAACATATCAGATAAAGTATCCCATAAGGTAACATTGACTTTACGATTTCTATATATACAATGAAGGACGAGATTTTATATATAAAAAAAAGGCAGAATTGTTTACAAAAACCAGTAACAAAATTCTTTTGTTGATATCATTTATCTATGACTCACCGATTTCATATTCCAAAGCTTGTAGAATCATTTCAACCTAAGCAAAATTCAGAGGAAAGTGAAGTTCAATTAGAAGATAAGCACAAAATCTCCAGATTAATTGATGTAAAACACTCACACACACTCACATCTAATAAAGCTGCTCTACACATAGCCTCCAACTTTGTGTTTCATGGATGTACGAAATATATTGAGATCGATTGTCACTTTCTACTCAATTAAGATCAAGGAGAACTTCATTTTTACTGGGCATGTGAGGTCTAGTGACCAATTAAGCGATCTTCTGACCAAGGCCTTAAATGAGACTCGTGTTGAGTATCTTTGTAACAAGTTGGGCTTGATTAACATTTACGCTCTAACTTGAGAGGGAGTGTTAGGAAATATATGTTAAAGAATATATTGTAATTAATATAGAATCAATTAGTATCCCCATCAATCAGGGATTATGATTAGGAAATCATCATTAAGAGCCATTATCTTTGAGGCTCTCCCCTCTTGTATAAATAAACCCCATTTGTAAATGAATAGATACAACTTTCAGATTATACTTCTCATTGTTTGTTTACATTATGAATGGGCTCTACGGAAGTTATAAGTCTTGGTTGTGAGGAGGGGACTTCTACCTCTGTTGGCTCACCTAATGCTTGTTCATCTCTTTGACTAGATCCTTGCTCTATTGTATTGCCAATAGTCTTCGTCCCAGTAATCTTTGTTAGCTGCTGAAGGGCATCCATTGAAGCATCCCATCAACGTTTCCTTTCATCATCTTCTCGCTTCCATCTTTGTTGCATTTGATCTAGCATAGTCATGAATTGTTCTTCCCATGAATCGTATTCAAGATGTTTATAAACTTCTTCCTCATATTGGTAATAATCAACATGCTCATAATGACAGCAAGCAGTATACTCATTTTGGCGATGATCTTAACAATGCCAACTACCCCTTAAAACCAGTTGCTTGACTATGTGAGGTTGAGGGTTAAGCCTAGATGAAGGGACTCGAGATGACCTCCCTGTAGAGTTGAAACTACGAGTTTGTTGAGGTTGAGTGCATTGTGTGTCCGATCACCTAATGAACGAGTATAGTAAACAAGATTCCACTTCCAAGGCTTTTCGATAAACTTGTTCAAGAGACTCATGAAGATTGAGCGTGAGCTTCTCTTGTATGTGTGACTGGAGTCGACTGACAAACTTGGTGATTGTGCGCCATTCTTCCTCATGTATTTCACATCTGACCATAAGCTCATTGAATCGAGGTATATACTTAGAGACATTTGAATCTTGCTTTAAATTGAGAAACTTCTCATATAGTTATCTCCTATGATGAACATAGACATATTCCTCTCCTAACCTTTCCTTCATCTCATCAAGTTTTTGATACGCCATAGTAACTTCTCAGCCCACATATTCTTTATGATTCATAGAATGGATTCAAGAGCAAAAAAGCTTGAATTTTACCCAAAATGAAGCCTTTAGTGATGATTCTTGCATTTGGAATAGGTTGGAATGAAAGACACTTCGTGAAACAGCTCAAAAATGCAGGAAAACAGGTTCTGGAGGTTGGCGCATGGTAGTACGTCATGCGGTGGATGGAATGGTATTTTAGGGGCTGGCCGGATTCCTTGGCCCAAACACGATGGTAAAGGAGTTTTGGTGATATGACATCTGGAAAAAGGGTGGTTTGCCTCTGGCAGATGCGAAAACAGAGTATAGGAGCTTTCTGGTTCTGCATTGTTCTGGGAAGGAAAGCAACCTAGGAGTGTAGGAACTGAAGCTCTTATACCAAACTGATGTAAAGGAGTTTTGGTGATATGACATCTGGAAAAGGGTGGTTTGCCTCTGGCAGATGCGAAAACAGAGTATAGGAGCTTTCCGGTTCTGCATTGTTCTGGCAAGGAAAGCAACCTAGGAGTGTAGGATCTAAAGCTCTTATACCAAACTGATGTAAAACACTCACACAAACTCAAATCTAATGAAGAACAGAGGTGATTTTAGGTAGAAACTATGAGAAAATAGGGAGAACAAATTAAAAACAGAGGAGGAAGAGGGAGAAACAGAACAGAAATTGAGGGGGAGAGCCAGAAATGAAGGAGGAAGTGAGACTAAAAGGAGGGGGAATAAGAACTTGAGGGAGATAGAGACTAGCTAAGCCACAACAACATTTTTTAATTCATCTTAGTCTGAAATTACAAGTGCCATCAGTACCTATTTATAAACTAACCTTTTCATCCTATGAAGTAACTAATCCCATTTGGGCACTTGCAAGATTTCCTTCCCATGAAGGAATCAAAAAGTAAAGTAAAAATATTAAAATATAATTAGCTACTTGCCTAGGTTTCTTCTCTAGCAAGGAAACATCTAAAATAAGGTTGAAAACATAAACATAAGCAATTTGCAAGCCATAACAAAAAGATATTAAAGTAAACTAGGCTTTCTCAAAATATTGATTCTTGTATTCCATCATGAATGCTACCATACTGAAATAAATAGACAACCCGGTGCATGAAGCTGTAAGGGTAAGACCCCTTTCAGGTAAGGGTAAGCGACCTTCCTTGCCATTTTTTGCAAGAGGCAGTTTTCACAAATTGATCTGTGTCCACTAGGTCACACGACAACAACTTCACTGTTGTGCCAAAAGAAATCTATATGTACGGAACAAGGATATTAATTTTCTATTGTCATGTTTCTAGAGGTTATGAAGTAATAATTTCTTACACTTGCTTAAATTTTAAATTTAGGTTTAGGCTTTAATTAGGCCTTAAGAAAAGGTTAACTCAGCTTAGAGAAGTGAAGTTGTGAGATTTCAGCACCAGTATAAATCTGAAACAAATAAGTTTTAAAGTTTTTGAGCCTTATGACTTGGTAAATGACCAGATTAGATCAGAAGAATGCATTCTAATGAAAGTTCTAAAACTTATTTTATTCACAACTACTAGATATTACACAAAAGTAATCAGACATAGACAGAGCTATGTTTGCATATGCACAATTAGTAAATGTAGCATAGGGTTTTTCTTTTATATATGATCAGTTTTCAATCAGGAAGAACAATTAGGCTTCAAACTTCGTATTTTTGATTCAGATCATATTCATTACAGGCAAAAGAGGATTAAAAGGCATGATATTAAAGGACAGTACATCAAGTATGGTCCCACCTATTTGGGTCTGAGCTACTGTGCTATAGGCTATATTATTGACTACCACATTTAATCAATTTAGATAATAAAAGAAAGCAATATTTTTTTGATATGGTTATTTGATTAGGTCATATTCGAGCATTGTCGGGTCCAAATTGGGGGTAGCCCCTTTTTTTATGATCAAAAGGGTAGCCTCTTTCACTATTGATAACTTTACATTATTTTATCAACCTTATAGTCTTGTCAAAAGTATATATATATAGTTAATATCTAATATTTTTTTACATACCGTAAACCTATTATTCTTGTCTTAGATTCAATCGGATTTAAAACGCGTTGTATTTTATCCTTAAAAGTCATATAAACAGTAGCGTATATACCTTATCAAAATCTTTAACAAGATTGGCTTCTAAGGAGGAATTGTTTTCGTACTCTTCCCAAAGTTCTTTAATCTCTTCAGCTGCAAATTACAAGTTGTATCCTTGGAATAAAACTAGATCCAAAAATTGAAAACTCAAAATGAAAATGTTCTAGAAAAAATGACGTGAAAATACCTCTCATCCCTCCACCAAGAATTTCACACATTTCGTTTAAAGCTGCCTGCTCCCTTATGCTCTTTTCTTCCTTGGGCACACCATCAGATGGTGTTATATCTCCAACAATAGCTATAACACACAAATTAAAACTCATACTTTTATACCGTTTCTGTTCATGTACACAAGATGCAGAAACCCATTTCTGTTCAACAGTTTAATACAATATTATCTTAGTGATGTTTATCTCTGTATTCCAGTAGGGTGTTTCAGGCAGTTCAATTATTGAGCAAGCAAAGTCATCAATTAACAATAATTACCCAAAAAATTAAATATAAGAAGCTATCAGTTCATCTTATTCAATTAAGTTGGAGAACACGATGGTCAATTACAAAAGGTCAGCACATCCTTCATAAGCACATGTTAAAGCCAGCTGTTGTAGCAGTGTAGAAGGCAATCACATTCGAGGAAATATGTTTAAAAACTTAATGTGCAAAAAACAGAATAAGGGAATCATCTGATAAAACTTGAAAACTAAATTACTAAAAAATAAGTAACTTAAGTTGCAGTACAGTTAAAAATTACCTTCAGCAATATCATGCACTAGTGCTATTTTAATACATCTGCACAACAGAAACAAAGGATAGCATCAGAAAATCAAGGGAAAATTCATCTCAAACAAAAACCAGGAGATATGAATGGCAGAAAGAGGGACATGTGAACACAACAAAAATAACAAGCCTTATTCCACTATGAGGAGTTGACTACATAGATCGTATGATGTCATTATGTTCTATGAACAATCAAATCCTTCAACAGGTTGTTAACCAGGTAATTAACACAGGAGACAATTATTTCAATAGAGAAGATCCTTTGACAACAGGTAATTGAAAGTGAAAAACAGTGATACTGGATGTATAATTACTTGCTCCTCAAGACCCAAAACAAAAAAAGAGGATATATAACTGCTTGCCCATGAGCTCTCTATTATTTGGGCTAGAAACTAGGCTACATAGCTTACACCATCTATACTGGTTAGAGAAAAGGGATCTCAGGGACAGAAAATATTCGCCAACAATGATGCCCACAACTACCCAAATAAAACTAAAGCAATCATAAGGAATTTGACAAAGTTTTACATTGCCTGTCAAGGGCCGAACACAAATAAATTAAAAATGCACAAAGAAATCTTACAATAGAATAAAGCAAGGGACTGAATTTTTTTAAAAAAGGAAGAAATAAATTCAAATAGCAGGAAAAAGTCAAACCTTTCTCTGTTCAATCCAGGCAGGTCAGCAGCAATCAAAGCCATTATAGCCATGCGATACATGTGGTCAGCAATTGATTCAGCACCCCTTATGCCGTGATTGACCCACCCTTTCCTTTTTGTGGTCTACAAGGTACACATATGTGGAATTTATGAGGGAAGAATTATATTCTCATTGCTTGAATAATGTTGTGATACAATACCTACTTATATAATAAGTAGAGAGATAAAACTAAACAAATTAAGGAGAAAATAAAGGAGTAACTAATGGAGAAAATCTAGGAGAAGAATAAGGAGATAATTGAGGAGAGAATAAAGTGGAATTATAATATAATATTTCCATATATTCCCACACTCCCCCTCAAGTTGAATTATGGATGTTAATCATGTCCAACTTGCTTATGAAACTTATTAGATTCTCGACAATGTTGGGAGAGATCAACGGGCAGCAGCTGCGACAAGATCGATGGGCAGTGACTGCGACAAGATCGAAGACGAAGGTCCCATAACTGCTTGAGTCTTCAAAAAATCCTTAGGCTTGTACTTCTTAAGTCTCAGAGGTCCATTTATTTTGTTTGGACTTGTACTCCTTTTTGAGTCTCAGAGGCCTACAAATTTCTGAAATGACAATTTGGTCCCTCAAATTTGATAAATGAAAGATTGATCTTAGTCTTTTGCCAAAAAAGTGCAATTTTTTTTTTTTTAAATGACTTAACAGCAACCATAACCATTTACATTTGGGTCAGATTTTTTTTCACTGCGCTGTGGACTAATGCGTCTTTAGCACAATAACAGCTCAAACCAAATGAAGTTCACTAATAGCCCAAATCAAATGAACAGTGGACAAATTGGGTTCCGGAAAGAGACAAATGAAGCACAGTAGTGGTTGAGCCAATAATACACGATACAAGTGAACTCGAGTGAGGAGGGCCAAAGAACCGTGAGGCGATGGTGAATCTGAGAGATGATTGACAATGGATGAACTTTGATGGTGTCAGATGTTGGAGATTCCAACGAAAGGACGACAGAAGCTGTAATCTCAATGGAAGCTGTGCTTAGCGTCGGACAGAGGCTAAGAACCAGACGACGCTGAGACTAATTGAAAGACAGAGTCGAGGGTCTGTAGAGGCTGTTCGAACAGGAAGGTCTGCAGAGACGCTCAACTGTAGATATACTTGTCGAGGCTAAGAACAGGATGATCTGCAGAGACGCTCGTTAGAGATTGATGGTGAATGAAGGGTCGCTGGTGATGAGGAAGGCAAGGAAAGATCGAATCAAATCTGTTCCTTCTTTCTGACAGTGGCGACAACTTCTAGAGCTCGGAGGTGTGTGAATGGCAGCGGAGTGGTTGAGAAGAAGAACAAAGACACGACTTCTAGCGACTGTGTAGTAAACAATGGAGGTGGTTGACGAATCTGTCTCCCGGCGCTGTGTGTCTCGCTGCAAATTCAAGTAACTTCAGACAATTATCAAGAATGCCAGCTTTAACCATGTCTAGTTTGCATGGCGTCCTATCTTTTCCCAATTTGATGAGAGTAGATATGGTAGCCTCAATCAGCTGATAGTTGGAGCCCACAACCAAACTAACAAGGAGATCCACAACATTGTGGACTAGTGCAAGCTCCGCATGTTGTTCATCTTCCAATAATCTCTCAAAAGCAAAAATCCCAGCTTCTATTGCCGGACCAGAATCAGACTGTACCAATGAAACAAGAGGTTCTATGAATCCTGAGGCAAGGGGGTCAGCTCTAAGCTTTTTGCTAGCAAAAAGGACAAAGCAAAGTTGTGCAGCATTGCTCTTTAGTTCCAAGGATGAAGCGGAAGACAATATCTGGTATAAACTCTGAAGTGGGTTCCCTTCTAGATCAGCGAAAAAAGATGCTTTTGAAGAATTTCCAGATGCTAATTTGATTAATGCAATTAGAGCAGCCTCCTGCTCGCTACCTGATGTTGTATTAAGCATGTCAACCAGAGGCTGAATGGCCTGTTTAGCTAATTCTGAGTTTCTAATACCCTCGGCATCAAAAAGTTCATAAAGTGCTCTTGCTGCACTATATCTAGCCTTTCTTGATCCAAGACGCAAAACAGCACAAGAGCACTTTATGAACTTTTTGATGCCGAGGGTATTAGAAACTCAGAATTAGCTAAACAGGCCATTCAGCCTCTGGTTGACATGCTTAATACAACATCAGGTAGCGAGCAGGAGGCTGCTCTAATTGCATTAATCAAATTAGCATCTGGAAATTCTTCAAAAGCATCTTTTTTCGCTGATCTAGAAGGGAACCCACTTCAGAGTTTATACCAGATATTGTCTTCCGCTTCATCCTTGGAACTAAAGAGCAATGCTGCACAACTTTGCTTTGTCCTTTTTGCTAGCAAAAAGCTTAGAGCTGACCCCCTTGCCTCAGGATTCATAGAACCTCTTGTTTCATTGGTACAGTCTGATTCTGGTCCGGCAATAGAAGCTGGGATTTTTGCTTTTGAGAGATTATTGGAAGATGAACAACATGCGGAGCTTGCACTAGTCCACAATGTTGTGGATCTCCTTGTTAGTTTGGTTGTGGGCTCCAACTATCAGCTGATTGAGGCTACCATATCTACTCTCATCAAATTGGGAAAAGATAGGACGCCATGCAAACTAGACATGGTTAAAGCTGGCATTCTTGATAATTGTCTGAAGTTACTTGAATTTGCACCTAGCTCATTGTGCTCCACAATTGCTGAACTATTCCGCATTTTGACAAATAGCAGTGCAATTGTGAGAAGTTCAGCAGCTGCAGAAATTGTAGAACCCCTTTTTCAAGTTTTGCTCCGTCTAGATTTTGACTTGTGGGGACAGCATAGTGCGTTACAAGCTCTTGTAAATATATTGGAGAAGCCACAAAGTCTTTCAACCTTAAAACTAACTCCTAGTCAAGTTATTGAGCCCTTAATCTCATTCCTGGAATCACCATCCCAAGCCATTCAGCAGCTTGGCACTGAACTGTTGTCTCATCTTCTTGCACAGGAACATTTCCAGCAAGATATTAAAACAAAGAATGCTGTCGTTCCTCTTGTTCAACTTGCAGGGGTTGGAATACTGAACTTACAGCAAACAGCAATCAAAGCATTGGAGAAAATCTCCAAAAGATGGCCAAAAGCAGTTGCTGATGCGGGAGGACTTTTTGAGCTTGCAAAGGTTATTATTCAAGATGATCCTCAGCCACCACTTGCACTCTGGGAATCAGCTGCTTTGGTTCTTTCTAATGTACTATGTTCCAATACTGATTATTATTTTAAAGTTCCTGTGGTAGTTCTTGTAAAACTGTTGCACTCAACAGTTGAGAGTACCATTAGCATGGCTCTTAATGGACTAATGATTCATGAAAGAAGTGATGCTTCAAGCGCTAAACAGATGATGGAAGCTGAAGCTATAGATGTTCTGTTAGACCTTTTAAGATCTCATCATTGTGAAGAAGCATCTGGCAGATTACTTGAAGCTCTATCCAACAATGTGAAAATAAGAGAGATGAAGGCATCTAAGTATGCAATAGCACCGTTATCTCAATATCTGTTAGATCCGCAGACCAGATCACTGTCTACCAAGCTTCTTGTTGCTTTAGCTTTGGGAAATATTTCCCAGCATGAAGGACATGCTAGAGCTGGTGGTTCTGTTTCTGCTTGTCGTGCATTGGTAAGTTTACTTGAGGATCAGCCAACTGAAGAAATGGTGATGGTTGCTATTTGTGTGTTGCAAAACTTTGTCATGAACAGCAGGACTAATAGGCGAGCTGTTGCAGAAGCTGGTGGTATACTGGTGATTCAGGAATTACTGCTGTCTACAAATCCTGATGTTGCAGGACAAGCAGCATTGCTGATCCAATTTTTATTTTCTACTCACACGCTACAAGAATATGTGTCAAATGAGCTGATCAGATCTCTGACAGCTGCACTGGAAAGAGGGTTGTGGTCAGCTGCCACAATCAATGAAGAGGTTTTGAAAACTCTGTATGTCATATTCACAAACTTCCCTAAGCTCCACGTGTCTGAAGCAGCAACTCTTTGCATTCCTCATTTGGTAGGGGCCCTCAAATCTGGTAGTGAAGTGGCTCAAGACTCTGTACTAGACACCTTGTGCTTGCTAAGACATTCTTGGTCAACCATGCCAATAGATATATCGAAATCTCAGGCTATGATCGCTGCGACAAGAATGCCAGCTTTAACCATGTCTAGTTAAAGCTGATACCATGTGGAATTTATGAGGGAAGAATTATATTCTCATTGCTTGAATAATGTTGTGATACAATACCTACTTATATAATAAGTAGAGAGATAAAACTAAACAACTTAAGGAGAAAATAAAGGAGTAACTAATGGAGAAAATCTAGGAGAAGAATAAGGAGATAATTGAGGAGAGAATAAAGTGGAATTATAATATAATATTTCCATATATTCCCACAACATACATGGCAAAGAGAGATTAAGTCAATCACTCCATTTTGTATATTTGAATTGCAATGGCCTAATGGGTATGGGTATTTTGGGCACACGTGGTAGCTGTCCAAAAAAGCATCTGATATCCAAAACGTCTAACATGCATCCCAATTATACCCCTCTATGTGTCAAATTAGCAACTAATAGTGGCAAAAAAACATAGTTTCCCACTAGGGACATTGATAGGAGAAAAAGACTAAAGAGAAAACTCTAAGTCCCAATAACTACTTGATCTTAGTCAAATGCAAAGCTGGTGACAATAATAGAGGCCTAAACCCAGGTCTATAATTCTTCTAAGTTCAAACTATTACTCTCTACTTTGGAACTGAGAGACTGCTGCTAGAATAAAATGAGTCTTGGAGACAGCAGGTTTGCCTCCATAATTTAAAATTATCAACATTTTCTTAACTAGAGCAGGCATGTGCATTTGGCTGCATAATGCCCAAAATCAGTCACACTGTCCATGGCTCATGCAAAATGCGGCTACTGCATTTTTTATATTTTACATTGATATTACCCCCTCCAAAAAAGGGGAAAAAAAAAACCCACCCCCAATCCCCTAAGAACGCTAGTTTCCTTTGACATGATATATGGCATACAAAAACGAAACTTTCTAAGATCTATCTTTTACCATGGCTTGGACCCAGACATCGCAAACTAACAGTCCATATATTTTCAACCTACACAATCATGCTGTTCCTTTTTCTTCCTGAATCTAAAAAGTAAGTTAAATTGACCAACAAATGTAGGCATCCACCAATGAATGCAACATAGAAAGTCCAATGTTCCTCTCATACCTTCAGAAACCACTAGAATCTTGCACTTGATGTCCAAGTAGACTAATCACACAAGAAAAAATTTAATAACAAGCAACAAGACATTTGAGAGACAACAACAATTTGGCACCTTAAATATTAGTTCCATTTAACTAGTGAGTGTAATAGTTGGTCCTTGAAATTAAGAAACTCATTACTCATTTATTCTTTTGTTGAGTGATCAAGGGATTTTAGAAGGCCTAACATAAATTATTATTCTAGGAGAATAGCTTGTACACTCAATATTATTCAGTAACTAAAATTCAATATACCTAACAACTAAAAGACCAATTTTTTTGTTTACTCTAAATCAGGAAACTATTTGAGATCATATATTTGGGAATCATTCTCCACTTAAAAGAAGAAAATATAATATCAGCCATGTAACTAAAAAAATCAGGACGTGGACAACACAGCAAACTCTACTCAAATATACACTTGGCAGGTCATTCTCCTATTGATATAATAGAAGGGAAATCAAACGGTATACTCCCAGCTCTCTTCATCCCAATTCTACTTTGGGGAACTGCATTTTACTTCCATGAATTGATGTGTGATTACAGAATGAAAATACATACTTTAAAAATGAAAGCATCAAATTCCAGTTAGTTGAGAGGATAACGTAAACATAAGAGGCCATGAGATCTCTTGCAATCAATTTTAACGTTTTTGTTATGTCATGTACAATTTATAATCAAGCTTGCATTCAAGCACGAAATGCAGTTTCCTTCAAATTTTGCGAATTTAGAAGCAACCATGAACCAAAAGGTGCGTCCTATACGAACCTTAAGCCTCCCGCACAATGTAAGAAAATCAATCACAGAAGGAGAGTTCGCGCTCCCAACCGAGGGATTAGACTCTGCGTAGCCAACCGATCTCTGGGGCACCGACCCATGATCGGAACCGGGTGCCTGACACCGTACCTTGACGAGTCTTTGACTCGGAGTTTCGCCGAAGAAAACAGATTTCGTCGATAAGGAACGATTGAAGAAGGCGAGCGCGAAGCAAGATGGAAACGATCGATGATGCAAAGGCGAGGGGCAACGAATTGGGGGATTGATCATCATCATATTTCGCAAGAATTGCGATGAAGATTATTATCACTTCGAAATCTTGCTGGTGAGAAAACTAAAGAAATAGCCACGAACTACAAAATGTTAGATTCCCTGTGGAGCGATTTGGCATGCCTTGGGAATTCGGCAAAACTGTACTGTGCCGTGCAGCGTTTATTAATGTTGCCGCTGAATCTGTTTGGGGTGTTGATGATACAAGAAAGAAGGAAGAAGACAAAATCCGAAATCTCTGTTTTAGCCCTGGTTTGACTGGCAAGTCCTTTTCTTGTTATTTTTGTTCCATATCCAGGGAATTAACAAGGACAATATCACGTCTAAATAAATAATGTGTTTAATAGAAATTTTACTAAGAATTTATAATAATTTTTACGTATTTAATTTATTATCAGTTTTTTCTTTCCAAAATTATTACCATTCTACAATTTATGTTATTAAATATATGTTTTCTAGAAAGGAAAAGTATTTCTGCTGTTATCTCCAATGATCCCCAAAATTATGTCATTTTAGATTAATGAAAGATATGTTTATAATTTCAGGTAAATTAATAAAGGGTAAAAATTACAGAAACACTCTTCATTAATCCAAAACGACGGGTGATTAGTAATAACTTATTTCCAATGACTAAAGAAATTATCTACCCTTTCTAGAATTAAGCAATATTGTTTTTAAAAAAAATTTATAGTAAACCCGTGATAATTTTAATTTTGAGATGTCGTTATTATTTATAATTTTATCTAAAATTTTTGTTTGGTTATATACTTATATTACACATGCATAAAATTCAAGATATAATTTTTTTTTGTTACAATTTTATTTAATCAATATAATTTGAAATTTTTTTTGTATTATAATAATCTTTTACTCTATTTATTGAATATTAAAATTGAAATATACATTAACTACAATTTTCTTCTTTCACTAACTTCATATTTTCTGTCTTTCTATTTTAGTTTGTTCTGAATTTCTGGCAACATTTGTACTCATTTGGCTTCGAAGAAAAGAAATTAATAATTTTAATGGTCACAAATGCCTTCTAATTAACACACACATATATGATTTTATAAGAAGCCATAGTATAGTATTCATAAATGCATGAACTCGTTCATAAACTACAACATAATTCATAAGACAAAATTTTTGTTAATATATATATATATATATAGAAATAGCCAAATATATATTAACCTTTTTAATATTGGAAAAATTAGGGATAACTTGTATTTTCTTCATTTGTCATATACTCCCTTCAATCCAATATAAAAGCATTTTTATAAAAATAGCGTCTAAAATATAAATTATTTGTAAGAAAATTAAGACTCATTTTTTAGTTTTATTATCATACTCGTTTCTAATTTTGTTCACTCCTTAAATTTTTAAACACATTTTTCAAGGTATAAGTGGAAAAAAATTTCAATTTATAACATAAGTTAATTTTTACTTATTAAATTATTTCCGTCAGTTAGTTAAAATTGAGGGAGTGTATAGGTCTTCTTAAAAAAAATTCTTAATTAGAACTTAATCATGGTATTGGGTATTGGCATGCGTGCACAGCTAAGAGAGAGAGAGATATGTATATAGAGAGAGAGTGTGTGTGAACATTGAATATTGCATGATATAATGATGGCCATAAGAAGGTGAGATGACTAATTAATAGAGGGAAAATTATAATAAAGTACCTAAAAAAAATATTTATTAAGAAAGACTATAAAAATGGTAATTATTTTGAAGGATCAAAAATTAAAACATTAAAATAAAAATACTAAATTACCCTTTTTTATTTTCTATATTCTCTAATTAAATCAGAATCTGGAGCGATTGATGAATAATTACATATAAAGACAAAATCAGAATCTGCTAATTAAATCAGAATTTGGTCTTTGTGTGATTGTTCATCAATCATTCTAGATTTTAATTTAATTAGAGAGAATATAGAAAATTTGCTAAGGACAATTTAGTTTTTCTATTTTAAGGTTTTAATTTCTGGTCTTTTAAAATAATTACTATTTTTATGTCCTTCTTAATAAATATTATTTTTCTTAGATCCTTTATTATAATTTTTCCATTAATAAAAGCATGCCGTTTTAAATAGCATGAAATAGTGAAACTTCAAATTCAAATTTAAAAAAAAATTGAGTCAAAAATTAAAGAAGAAGGGAAAATTATAATAAAGGACCTAAGAAAAATAATATTTATTAAGAAGGACCATAAAAAGTTGTAATTATTTTTAAGGACCAAAAATTAAAATATTAAAATAAAAGGACTAAATTACCCTTAATCATATTTATTATCTTCTCATTAACTAAATCTGGAATGGTTTTGTAACACCCCCAATTTCTAACAGTTATAATAACAAAAATTTAAATAATTTTCATAAATAAACTTATGTATTTTGAAACAACAATCCTGGGGAGTGTTACCGCCGCACTTGTATGGGACAAGTGCAAGGCTACTTAGTACATTATTATAAATTAAAACTTAAATAAAGATGTCTGCATAAAATAAAAAAATAAAGAAAAGAGACTAGCTAAGACTTTTCATTCTCACTTCCCACTGCTAGCCCCAGCGGCCCCAGCTTTGAGATCTGTTTCAATGAAAATCTGCTCCCCCGAAGGATCGTCGCAGCCCATAAACACATACATCAGTAAAAGCTGGTAATCCTAATAAAAATATAATACAAAAAAAATAACAATAAAATGTTCACATGTTATAAAAAGAAAAATTATATATATTTATATATAATCTAAAATATTTGTTTCATATCAACTGTCATTCCTAAATTTTTATTAAATTTTATTTGGACCCGGAAACCTGCCAGTCTACCCTGTGACCCGGAAACCTACCAGTCACAATCAATTGGCCACAAACATAATAATCGTATTTTCCTAGTGTGCACACCTCTTTCCAAAGTTGCTACTAGTGCCCCGGAAACCTGCCAGACACCATTTTGGGAAGAACGGATTCTATCTTTTCACATTGGTGGCATAAAGCCCAAAAATTTTGTGTTCATCACCTTGGGAGGTACCATCTCAAAACTATCCTCCCACTGTTAATTTGTTTTAAACACACACAAAACAACCTCCTAAATTATCTTATATATATATATATATATATATATATTTATATTATTATTTTAATTAAATATAAATATAAAGATATTTTTGACCAAAACAAACTCCTAAATTATTCCTATTACTTACTTATCTTTATATATATATATATATATATATATATATATATATATATATATATATCTGACCTTCAGGATTGAATCACCAAGAAAAGGAAAATAGCAAACAATAAGAACAGAACGTAAATGTTAATGAATGAAAGAAATCCAATTGATTCGAACACGTTTCCCGAGGCGAACCATTATTTTTATTTAGTCACAACAATCGCACAGGGAAGAACCTCAACCAGTGTATTTGCACGCACAGGGGAAAATCATTAGACATATTTCATATATACAAGACAAGATCGCACAAAGTCCGAGGCGATGAGATATGCCTAAAGGAAGGAAAGAAACACGTAAAGGAGGTATGACTAAAGGAAAAAGGAAAAAAAAAAAAGAACACGTACGGGAGGTATGACTAAAGGAAAGAACACGCACGCAAATCAAGGCAGTTTAATTGCAATCACAATATGCAAGGAAACAAAATGCACAGGCATGTATATATATCCAGCATGCAAATCGATTTGTACGGGTGTTCTAGAATTTAGATCTACCTATCAAAATTTATATAAACCTAGCTTAGAACTTATGGGAATTAGGATTACCTGGTCTCCGTGTTTGCTAACCTCCTAAAAGAACGAGCAGAGAAAAGTATCGGGTGTTTTCCTAGGTTTAAGCGGCTAGACCTGGTATTTATAATTAAATCTATGGTTTTGACTATGGGCTGCACCTTTTAATTATTAGATATATTTTAAATCCGAAAAGATTAAAATAATAATCTGATATAACTAATTCCTAGGATCTTGGATCTAATCTTAACCAATCTAATAACACTATTTACAAAATAATATGATTACCCCAGAAATAATACAATATTATTAATTTTTACTATTTTATTTGTATTATTTTAATTATTAGTATCATTTCTATTTCTATTTCTATTATTATTATCATTAAAATCCGGGGTATTACAGTTACAATATCTTTTATCCTATATTTAATTAAAAGATAGATAAGTACATAAAAATAATTAAATAAGTACAAGATATTAATACATTTAATCCAATATATCTCAGAATCTATATTTATTTAATTATAAAATATATATATTTATTTCAGAAACAATACAATGCTATTAATTTAATTTATTTATTTATTTTTTTTTGCTATATCATTATTTTATTCTGCTGTTATTATTATTATTACTATTATTTTCTATTATTAATCATTATTATTCTGTTAGTATTATTTTAATCTATTATTATCCGTACTATTTCTATTATTTCTCAGGGATATTACAATCTACCCTCCTAAAAAGGAGTTTCGTCCTCGAAACTAAAATAAAATTCATATGTGAATAATAATCATAAAGCAAGTCACAAAATAATTTTATAAATACAATCATCAGAATAAAAAAAATAAATCATTTAATAATAATCTGGGGTATTACATTCTCCCCTCCTTAAAATAAGTTTCGTCCCCGAAACTTAATTGCGTTCCTTCTTCGAATAATTTTGAACATACAATTATCAACGTCAACTATCACTTTTCTCATCACATATATTTATATTATAAATCAATCATTAGAAAATGCAATATAGATTCAAACGTTAAATCAATTCAAACGACAAATCAATATCTTGTATTTAAAATTAAGAATTCTATTATTCTTCATTATTCAAAATAATTCAAAAAATAAATTCTAATGATCCCTCTAGCATCTCTTTTTTTTTAAAAAAAATAAAAAATAAAATTCACAAGTCAATAACAATCACATAACAAATCACAAAGTAATTTTACATATACAATTATTAGAATCATTTAAAAGACAAATAAATAACCTTTCACTACCCATCTCTCACGTTTTAATTATTATTATTACTACTATTTTATTCATTTATTTACTTAACTCTGGGATCTTTGATCCCTTGAGTTGGTATCAAAAGCGAACCCAAGTCAAAACCTAGGGCTCTGATACCATTTTGTAATACCCCCAATTTCTAACAGTTATAATAACAAAAATTTAAATAATTTTAATAAATAAACTGATGTATTTTGAAACAACAATCATGGGGAGTGTTACCGCCGCACTTGTATGGGACAAATGCAAGGCTACTTAGTACATTATTATAAATTAAAACTTAAATAAAGATGTCTGCATAAAATAAAAAAACATAAAGAAAAGAGACTAGCTAAGACTTTTCATTCTCACTTACCACTGCTAGCCCCAGCTTTGAGATCTGTTTCAATGAAAATCTGCTCCTCCGAAGGATCGTCGCAGCCCATAAACACATACATAAGCAAAAGCTGGTAATCCTAATAAAAATATAATACAAAAAAATAACAATAAAATGTTCACATGTTATAAAAAGAAAAATTATATATATATTTATATATAATCTAAAATATTTGTTTCATATCAACTGCCATTCCTAAATTTTTATTAAATTTTATTTGGACCCGGAAACCTGCCAGTCCATTTAGTTTGGTGGGAAGAGAACCATGGTAGACCCGGAAACCTGCCAGTCTACCCTGTGACCGGAAACCTGCCAGTCACAATCAATTGGCCACAAACATAATAATCGTATTTTCCTAGTGTGCACACCTCTTTCCAAAGTTGCTACTAGTGTCCCGGAAACCTGCCAGACACCACTTTGGGAATAACGGATTCTATCTTTTCACATCGGTGGCATAAAGCCCAAAAATTTTGTGTTCATCACCTTGGGAGGTACCATCCCAAGCTATCCTCCCACTGTTAATTTGTTTTAAACACACACAAAACAACCTCCTAAATTATCTTTATTATTTGATTATCTTATATATATATATATATATATATATATATATATATATATATTATTTTAATTAAATATAAATATAAAGATATTTTTGACCAAAACAAACTCCTAAATTATTCCTATTACTTACTTATCTTTATATATATATATATATATATATATATATATATATATCTGACCTTCAGGATTGAATCACCAAGAAAAGAAAAATAGCAAACAATAAGAACAGAACGTAAATGTTAATGAATGAAAGAAATCCAATTGATTCGAACACGTTTCCCGAGATGAACCATTATTTTTATTTAGTCACAACAATCGCACAGGGAAGAACCTCAACCAGTGTATTTGCACGCACAGGGGAAAATCATTAGACATATTTCATATATACAAGACAAGATCGCACAAAGTCCGAGGCGAGGAGATATGCCTAAAGGAAGGAAAGAAACACGTACAGGAGGTATGACTAAAGGAAAAAGAAAAAGAAAAAAAAACACGTACGGGAGGTATGACTAAAGGAAAGAAGAGCACGCAAATCAAGACAGTTTAATTACAATCACAATATGCAAGGAAACAAAATGCACAGGCATGTATATATATCCAGCATGCAAATCGATTTGTACGGGTGTTCTAGAATTTAGATCTACCTATCAAAATTTATATAAACCTAGCCTAGAACTTATGGGAATTAGGATTACCTGGTCTCCGTGTTTGCTAACCTCCTAAAAGAACGAGCAGAGAAAAGTATCGGGTGTTTTCCTAGGTTTAAGCGGCTAGACCTGGTATTTATAATTAAATCTAGGGTTTTGACTATGGGCTGGACCTTTTAATTATTAGATATATTTTAAATCCGAAAAGATTAAAATAATAATCTGATATAACTAACTCCTAGGATCTTGGATCTAATCTTAACCAATCTAATAACACTATTTACAAAATAATATGATTACCCCAGAAATAATACAACATTATTAATTTTTACTATTTTATTAGTATTATTTTAATTATCAGTATCATTTCTATTTCTATTATTATTATTATTATCATTAAAATCCGGGGTATTACAGTTACAATATCTTTTATCCTATATTTAATTAAAAGATAGATAAGTACATAAAAATAATTAAATAAGTACAAGATATTAATACATTTAATCCAATATATCTCAGAATCTATATTTATTTAATTATAAAATATATATATTTATTTCAGAAACAATACAATACTATTAATTTAATTTATTAATTTATTTATTTTTTTTGCTATATCATTATTTTATTCTGCTGTTATTATTATTATTACTATTATTTTCTATTATTAATCATTATTATTCTGTTCGTATTATCTTAATCTATTATTATCCGTACTATTTCTATTATTTCTCAGGGATATTACAATCTACCCTCCTAAAAAGGAGTTTCGTCCTCGAAACTAAAATAAAATTCATATGTGAATAATAATCATACAGCAAGTCACAAAATAATTTTATAAATACAATCATCAGAATAAAAAAATAAATCATTTAATAATAATCTGGGGTATTACAGAATCACTCAAGATTATTACATTAGAGAAAAGATAGGGAAGATGGAGCTTTTTATGGTTATAGCGAAAGGAAAGAGGGATTTGGTTTCTTTAACCACGTTCTTCTCTTTTGATGGGGTTTTTCTGAGTTAAAAGCCTTTTGCTTTATTTTCTATTTATCTGGGAATGGAACAACTGGTAATATTAAATGAATATCAGGTACTTTTGGCTGCTTCAGCACAAAAAATCTCAGATCTAACACTGCAAACGGTTGCACAACGCACGAGGCTTCTTCTGCCACAACTATAAAAAGCTCCATCTTTCCTATATTTTCTCTAGTATAATAATCTGGAGTGATTCAACGATGGGAAAATAATTATTTGAATTAATATCTATTTATTATTATATATTAATTATTTTAGATTCTCATGTAAGAAAAAATCATTCTATATTCAGTTAATAAGAAGATAGGAAGAAAAAACCTGTAATACCCCAGATTATTATTAAATGATTTATTTTTTTATTCTGATGATTGTATTTATAAAATTATTTTGTGACTTGCTGTATGATTATTATTCACATATGAATTTTATTTTAGTTTCGAGGACGAAACTCCTTTTTAAGAGGGTAGATTGTAATATCCCTGAGAAATAATAGAAATAGTACGGATAATAATAGATTAAGATAATACTAACAGAATAATAATGATTAATAATAGAAAATAATAGTAATAATAATACTAACAACAGAATAAAATAATGATATAGAAAAAAATAAATAAATTAATAAATTAAATTAATAGCATTGTATTGTTTCTGAAATAAATATATATATTTTATAATTAAATAAATATAGATTCTGAGATATATTGGATTAAATGTATTAATATCTTGTACTTATTTAATTATTTTTATGTACTTATCTATCTTTTAATTAAATATAGGATAAAAGATATTGTAACTGTAATACCCCGGATTTTAATGATAATAATAATAATAATAGAAATAGAAATGATACTGATAATTAAAATAATACTAATAAAATAGTAAAAATTAATAATGTTGTATTATTTCTGAGGTAATCATATTATTTTGTAAATAATGTTATTAGATTGGTTAAGATTAGATCCAAGATCCTAGGAGTTAGTTATATCAGATTATTATTTTAATCTTTTTGGATTTAAAATATATCTAATAATTAAAAGGTCCAGCCCATAATCAAAACCCTAGATTTAATTATAAATACCAGGTCTAGCCGCTTAAACCTAGGAAAACACCCGATACTTTTCTCTGCTCGTTCTTTTAGGAGGTTAGCAAACACGAAGACCAGGTAATCCTAATTCCCATAAGTCCTAGGCTAGGTTTATATAAATTTTGATAGGTAGATCTAAATTCTAGAACACCCGTACAAATCGATTTGCATGCTGGATATATATACATGCCTGTGCATTTTGTTTCCTTGCATATTGTGATTGCAATTAAACTGCCTTGATTTGCGCGCGTCTTCTTTCCTTTAGTCATACCTCCCGTACGTGTTTTTTTTTCTTTAATCATACCCCCTGTACGTGTTTCTTTCCTTCCTTTAGGCATATCTCCTCGCCTCGGACTTTGTGCGATCTTGTCTTGTATATATGAAATATGTCTAATGATTTTCTCCTGTGCGTGCAAATACACTGGTTGAGGTTCTTCCCTGTGCGATTGTTGTGACTAAATAAAAATAATGGTTCGCATCGGGAAACGTGTTCGAATCAATTGGATTTCTTTCTTTCATTAACATTTACGTTCTGTTCTTATTGTTTGCTATTTTTCTTTTCTTGGTGATTCAATCCTGAAGGTCAGATATATATATATATATATATATATATAAAGATAAGTAAGTAATAGGAATAATTTAGGAGTTTGTTTTGGTCAAAAATATCTTTATATTTATATTTAATTAAAATTATATATATATATATATATATATAAGATAATCAAATAATAAAGATAATTTAGGAGGTTGTTTTGTGTGTGTTTAAAACAAATTAACAGTGGGAGGATAGCTTTGAGATGGTATCTCCCAAGGTGATGAACACAAAATTTTTGGGCTTTATGCTACCGATGTGAAAAGATAGAATCTGTTCTTTCCAAAGTGGTGTCTGGCAGGTTTCCGGGACACTAGTAGCAACTTTGGGAAGAGGTGTGCACACTAGGAAGATACGATTATTATGTTTATGGCCAATTGATTGTGACTGGCAGGTTTCCGGGTCATAGGGTAGACTGGCAGGTTTCCAGGTCTACCATGGTTCTCTTCCCACCAAACTAAATAGACTGGCAGGTTTCCGGGTCCAAATAAAATTTAATAAAAATTTAGGAATGATAGTTGATATGAAACAAATATTTTAGATTATATATAAATATATATAATTTTTCTTTTTATAACATGTGAACATTTTATTGTTATTTTTTTTGTATTATATTTTTATTAGGATTACCAGCTTTTGCTGATGTATGTGTGTGTTCATGGGCTGCGACGATCCTTCGGGGGAGCAGATTTTTAGTGAAACAGGTTTCGAAGTTGGGGCTGCTGGGGCTAGCAGTGAGAAGTGAGGAAGAAAAATGAATAATTCTAGCTAGTTTTATTTTATCCTTTTTTTTATACTTTGAATAAAATACTTTTATTTAAGTTTGGATTTATCTTAATGTAATAAGACAGCCTTGCACTTGTCCCAGTACAAGTGCGGCGGTAACACTCCCCAAGGTTATTTATTTCGAATTTCATTAATTTATTTATAAGAATTATTTAAATTTTTGTTATTATAACTTTTAGAAATTGGGGGTATTACAAATTCTACAATGGAAAAAGAATTATTTGAATTGATATCTATTTATTATTATCCATCAATTGTTCTAGATTCTCATATAAGAAAAAATCATTCCAGATTTAGTTAATGAGAAGATAGGAAATCTGATTAAGGGTAATTTAGTCTTTTTATTTTAATATTTTAATTTTTGGTCCTTTAAAATAATTACCACTTTTTATGGTCCTTCTTAATAAATATTATTTTTCTTAGGTCCTTCATTATAATTTTCCCATTAAAGAAAATATTTTTATTTTTTTGTATAAAAAGACAAAAATGATATAAATAATTAAATTTTTTTACCATAAGCATTCTTTTATTCCAATCCAAGTTAGATTTATACACACCTATATATATTAGTCTCAAGTTATCATCATTTCAATTTTTTTTTTGAAATTACAAAAGAAAGGAAAAATACTTTTATAGATGCACAGTCAGATAATTGGCATCTAAATCCAAAAATAATAATAATAATAATAATAATAATAATAATAATAAGATAATTGACGGGGTCATGACCATTACACAAATTA
This sequence comes from Acacia crassicarpa, assembly GCA_034222035.1. Taxonomy (NCBI): domain Eukaryota; kingdom Viridiplantae; phylum Streptophyta; class Magnoliopsida; order Fabales; family Fabaceae; genus Acacia; species Acacia crassicarpa. The sequence continues at coordinate 38,355,608 of JAWXYG010000009.1, read as the reverse complement.
TGTCCCATAAAATTTTGACAAAATGATAATCAGGTCCCAAAAACTATAAAAAAATTATAAGAAAATCTTAACAGAAATTCACATATCAAAAAAGTCCCTGGGGACTTTTTTGATATTATTTGTATTGAAACAAAATTCAAGTTTTTAAATTTTGTTGTGAATGTTTTTGTTGTAAATATGACTTTTTCTATTGTGAATGATCAGGTTTTAAATTTTGTTGTGAATATAACACTTCTTATTGTGAATTTACCCTTTTTCTGTTGTAAATAACATTTGTATGCTTAGGGACTTAAGTTTAAAACAAAATTCAGGTGTTTAAATTTTATTATGAATATAGCACTTCTTGTTATGAATATAGCTTTTTTTATTGTGAATGATTAGGTTTTTAAATTTTATTGTGAATATAGTACTTCGTGTTGTAAATATGGCATTTTCTGTTGTCAATACAAATAATATTAAAAAAGTTAGTAGGAACTTTTTTATATGTAAATTTCTGTTAAGACTTTTTTTTTACTATTTTGTATGGTCTTTGGAAACTGATTGTCAATTTTCCTAAAATTTTTGCATTCTGATGGCCGTTCCAACATGACTCTTGTCTCAACACTCGTGCATGTTATCAAGACTATGTGCAAGCCCATTAGCATATTTGTTAGGAAAAATGGTACACCCTTTTCTAGTTTTTAATATAAAATATATTTACCTAATTTAATTAAAATAAAAAAGTTAATTTAGTTAATTACTATAATATTTACTTTCTAAAATATTATAGTCATCTTTTTTAATTCTTTAATTCCTTTTCATCCTTCATTATTGTTGTTGGAGCATCAATAAAATAAATTATAAAAATATTTTAAAAAAACATCTTATATTTAATATGAAAACCATACAGAGGCTAATAATGCTAGCAAAATAAGGTTAAGGGATTTAATTAAGACTAAAAACGCATAAGGATCAAATTAAAAATTGAGAAAAAGTATTTTTGGAAAATAGTTTTGCGTACCTAGTAGCTACTTTATTTGTAAATTAACACAATAACAATGCTTGTTGTTGCTAAAAATGCTTGAGTAGTATTAATATAGAGTTGGTTTAGCGTGTAAAGCCTCACTAGATTTTTTTGGATCTCAAATTTGAATTTAGAAGAGTCACTTGTGTTGGAAAAGATAAGTAACGGAGAATACCAAATAATATAGGGATATGATATTATTACTACCATTTTTTGTTACTACCAATGTTACTACCATTTTTCTACCGTTAGATCAAAATCTCATCTATCTTTATAATTTCTCTCTCCTATTAAGATTTTGATCTAACGGTGGAAAAGTGGTAGTAACATTGGTAGTAACAAAAAATGGTAGTAATAATATCATATCCCAATATATATATATATATATATATATATATATATATGACCCTCAAGTATTCTTGTTGTAAGCTCAATAGCATATGACGGTCCCATCGTGATTTTGAACTAATATAAACTTAAGAAGCTTCATTAATTAAAGAAAGCTAGCTAGATAGGGAGGAAGAAACAAAAGACAATAAATAAAAAAAGCATATTTTAATATATGATGCCATATTTGCTAATTAATGGCACTCTTTTAAGCTTGATTCCATGACTTCTATAAGCTTGTTGGCTATGACACTCGCACACACAGAAGAACCTTCATATATCTGCAATAGCAGGATCAAATTAATCATTCTTAATTACTTATGCAGCCTTACATTAGTACGGTAAACTCAATAGGATAATTAAGATTCACACACACACACACACACACATATATATATATTATAATATTATATCATCACTGACCTTGCTGTTGAACAAAAAACTGCAGAAATCGCCAATGTGGCCACCAGCAACATGTTGAAGATCAAGCTCAAGTTCATCCAGAGCCTTGGAAGCATAAAGCAAGCAATTAGTGTTCTTTCTCTGTACAAGCTTGATGGTGACATCGTTTTCAACTATTCGAACATCAACCTCTGTGTCTTCAGATTTCTTCTGAAGCCAAGAAGTGCTCCTAATCATGCATCTATTGATTGGAAGAAGTTGATGATGATGATGAAGATCTGCTTCGCTGATCACTGGCTTCAAGTTATTATTGCAGCTCTCCATGTCCCCTAAAGGTTCTTCTTCTTCATCATCCTCAATCTTGTGCCTCTTGGTCCTTTCTCTCCCCAATGATCTCTTTTTGTTCACTAATAATGTGAGATCATGCACTGATCTTCGAAGCTCTTGGATGTACTCAATAGCACCGCAAAGCAGAGATGCTCTATCATTCTTGGTTTTCAATTCAAACAAGCAAAAAGAAGGGGGGGGGGGGGGGAACACATTGCCAACAAGAATCAGCCATTTATATATGAATTTATGCTTCAGAGAGAAAGAGAGAGAGATAGAGAGAATTAATGCAATACCTTAGTGGGATTTGGGATGAGTTCTTTTAAGGCGTCAAACTTGCTAGTAAAATCCACTCTCCTTTTCTTCTCAATAGTGACCTGTCTGACCCTTTTGGCTCCTCTTCCTATTCCCTTTGATCTTCCATTAGGAGCCAAATCATGGGAAAACTTGAGGAAATCATTATTACTATCACCAAATTCTCTTCCACGACCGGCATCTAAATATGAAATAACCCCACTCCCACCTTCTTTGTCATCATCATCATCCCCACCAAACATCATCAGAATATCATTTCCCACAGACACAGATTGAAACCACTCTCTGTTTGCTCCAGAAAATGGGTCCTGCAACAAAACAGAGGAGGACACGTTTTTACTTTCCAACAACCCCAATGTTGGATGGCCAGACCCAGAATGATCCATTTGAAGTTCAAAATTATTTTTCTGGGTAGCTGAGTTTACAAGTGAAGAAATGGAAGAACTACTGGGCAAGCTATAGAGAAAGTTGCAGTGATTAAGATCTGAAGTTACAGGGTAAGGATGTGGTTGATTTTGAAGCTGATGATGATAATTTTGGTGATTGAAGTTCAAAGAAGTGTCCGATTTGGACTGGTCAAATGGAATTGCTAGCTGATTTGAGCCAAGACGATTTACCTCATCCACCAAATTGGAATTGACAATACTATCATTACCGTAAGGGGTTGGTTCAATCAACGACGAAGCATCGATGTTGGGAATCATAGTGTCTTGTGAAGAAAAAGTTGAAGTTTCCAAAGAAAGACCCACATTTTCGGCAAAATTAGGGTTATGAGTGTGTGAGGCCACAGAAGAAGAACCGATTTGGGAGAAGCAATCTTCTGACAAAAACGACTCTGTTTCTACAGAAAACCCAGCTGTCGTCTCTAATTCGTACATTGTTTCGTTTCTTGTGTGTGTTGAGAAAGATTGTTATGATCAATTTCTCTGCAGAAGAAACAGGTGAGAAAACGGGAAAAAAGAAAAACAGAGATTCATATATAAAACAACGAGAAACTAGAAACTAATCAACAGCGCAGAGAATTAAACATTATTAAGCATGAAATTCAAAAGCGAATTCGGGAAATTGGAGAAACCTGACAACCAGAGAGCGTTTTGCTGAGTGTTTGAACATCATTTTTGCTTCCATAAAATGCAGATATAAACATCGATTATCTGTGTGGGAGCGGGAGAGAGAGAGTGTGTGAGGGAAGAAGAGATGGCAGTTTCAGTTACACGTATGGGCCCCACATATGATATTTCGAGCTCCTGCCCGTAACAGTACCATATCCTTGTCTTATTATGGGGTGGGGACCATACTACTACTACCATAGCATATAGAAAACTAATTGCATGTGTTTAGTTTTCGGGAAAATCCTAAGAGCCATTTTTGGAGGAAAGATCTTAAAAATGGCTTTAAGATTCTGAAAATCCTAAAAAAAGACCCTTGAGCTCTTTCTGGAATAAATTTATTGAAATTTAATAATTAAATCAGTTAAATTAACAACAAAATCAATACCCGTTTACAACTAAATCAGTCACATTTATAACAATTTTTTTTACAACTAAATCAGTTTCATTTACAGTAATATCAGCTTCGTTTAACAACTATATCAGCACCATTTACAATTCACTAAGATTTAAAAAATCCCTTGGGCTCTTTTTGGGATTTTTAGAATTTTGGGACCCTTTTTAGGATTTTTCCTCTAAAAAGTGCTCTTAAATAGATTTTCCCTTAATTTTCCCCCAAAGCATAGTTTTGGTGATATTCGAAGTAAAATCAATATAATGTATAAACCTAATTCAGATTGGTCGGTCATATAAGTGAATCAGTGAATTAGTCTTTAGTCAAGAATTTTGGTTAGGTCAATTAGGCTGGACTTTGTAAATAATGAGCAGAAATAACATAGCATAAATACTTTTTCCACATGATCAACATATCCAGTGGCGGCTCCTGGAAATTAATAAAGTGTGGGTATCAATGACGGAGCTAAGATTTTTTGTTTGTGTCTGTACAATTAGTTGAAGGATTTTTGCTGCCCCGATTTTTTTTAAGGAAAGTTGTAAATACATTAAAAGATAAAAGAATATAAACAAGAAAAAGAAAAGAATATAATATTTAAAAAATATTCATAAAATCAAGTGAATACTGATGATGTAATAAGAGAGACAATTATTTTACAAATCTGTCATTTAGAAAAGCAAGGCTAAGTGCTGTTAGAATGCAGCATAAATTACAATGAAGAATGGACACTCAATAAGTTTAAGTACATATATTTTAATAATAAAAGTATATACCAATAAAAATAATTACAATGTCATCCTTGTATGCTTTATTTTTTAGAATTCCATCATAATTGTTTTATTATCAATGCTATCAAATATATCATAATTTTAATTCCTTTTTTTTAATTAAAAAAAACATTATAATTTAAGGGTGGGCACTTGCCCCCTCTCTTCAACCTGGGTCCGCCTTTGAACATATCATCAATACATGACTTACTAATACACAGTGGCGGACCCAGGATTTTAGGTTTGTGGGTGCACAATTAGTTGTGGAATTCGGGGATTCGGGGGCAGCTCCCCCGAATTTCTTTTTTTTTTTTTTAAGAAAGTTTTAAACGCATTAAATGGAGATTAGTCCAGAACACATGTAAAAATTAATGGCAGTAAATTCATACCTTAAAGACTCTCCAAATAAACTATGTTGCAGCTACTTGCGGATGTTTCTCATGTGACACTGATGAAATGCCTTGCTCAATACACTGAAAGAAATCAAATTTAAGTCAGCTTCCAGTCACTACCAACTTGTAATGATTCTAAAGCAAACCCAACTAGAACAAGAAATGCATGATTTCCACTAAGATAGGAATCCTTTTGATATATTCTGACATTAAAGCATTTTGAAAATTAACACAACCCCCACAAGTAATGGTTTACATGTATATTAAACTAGGAACAAAGAAAACAAGAGCAGATTACATAAATGATAAATCAAAAAGCAATAAAGCTGACCATTCCATTTTATGATTAAGAATACTATTAAATCTCAATGAATAACCTTCTGCTAATGCCATCTCCATTTTATTACTGCTAAATACATTAAGCCACATAAAACACAACATCTGAATTGCACTTTGCTTCCCCCCGCCCCTTCCCCCATAACTTTTTTCTATCTTCTTCTTCAAAAGATTTTAAAAAAAGAAAAAACACCACAAAGCAATGCAAACTCAGATAAACATACCTGAAGAAGATAGTTGTGCAACCAGTCCAGTGTTTGAGGGAATGTTCTTGCTGATACATTGACCACAATCAAGCCCTATAACATGATGATGAGTATATATTTTATGATTAAATAGGTGTATATTTTATGAGATTTGATTGTAATTATTGATATTATATACCTATTTAATTATCTTTTATGAATGTTTCCATAATTGAATGAAACTTGGGATCAAAGAATAAATCAGCATAAAATCTACTCCATATCCTATTTTTATTGTGCAGGAAATATTAGCTGATTTGGAATGAAGTAAAAAAGGCAATAAGAGGATGTGCAATCAGTCAAATTCAGTGGTCTCACGCAAGAAAAATAGAAACAAAATCAATTGTTTGATCTGATGGAGTAAATTACAAGATATGAGATATCTTTTTAATAAGAAAAGGAGAATCAATGACTCAAGATAAAAATTATTATAAATAAGGAAGCAGAGACAAGCAACAGAAGGACGGAGCAGAAAGATCGGGAGACGCAGAACGAGAAGGAAGGGACAAAGAAGCAGAGGAGTAGAGGCTGAGCGTTTCATTTCTCTTCATCATCCCCACAGAAGGACGGAAGGACTGTGGAGGCGACGAAGAATCTTTTTTTCCTCTCTCTCCTTCTTCTTTGAACTTGAATTTTCTTTTTTTTTCATCTTTTTTATGGATTTGAATAAAGCCATGTGTGGCTAGTTGGTTTTGCAACCTAGAGAATCTATGAACTTGTTTGGGTTTTAGAGATTATTCCCACTTTTTAGTTTTGATTAATTTTATTCAGTTTATTTAATCCTGTGTTTATCGCTATTGCTTAGTGAGTGGCCACCATTGGGCATGTTTTGGGGATTTAGGGTTGGACTTGGAAGAGGGAATCCTAAATTGACCTTGGGAATAAATAATGTGGAATTAGGTTTAAATTTAATGTGAAGTTAGGTTTTAATCTAATTTGCGTCTAGGATAGGAATATACCTAGAAGCTCCGCATAATCAAATTAGAGTGAGCCCGATTTAAAACGCGTCTTACTTAATTGTGTGAGGCATTACATAATTAATTAAGATAGGTATATAAATGGACCGGAAGGCATTTATAGACATTAATACTCTAGATTAGCTGATTAGATTAAGTCAAAGTTAATTTAGTGGGGATAAAATCTAATAATCAAATAAGGGATTAGTGACTCTAGGTTGCTCATTTGATTATTGTGGTAGTTTTCTTATTTTTATTTTAGTTTTAATTTCTTTTATCTTAATTTAATTTAATTTGGTTTTCTCAACTTAAACGAAATTGTGAAATCAATGCTTAACTAAAGTTGTGATACCAAGTCCTCGTGGGAACGATATCTTACTTACTCTTTATTACTTGATACGGCCCGTGCACTTGCGGAGTTTTTTTAGGCTTAAAGTTTTGCCCTATCACATGAAAAGATAGAGATAAATCATACTTATTCAACATTCCATGACCAATTTGAAATCAATAGATAGGTAGCACAGAGCCATAACCAGCATTCAATAATTGGTTGCAAATCACCAGAGAAAGCGACAGAGAAATCGCTGCTTTAGGGTTCGGTCACAAACAGAAACGAGCATGAATAGAATGCTCGAAAATCTCAGATCCAAGAATCACAGATCAGAATACCACAGATCTGAAAAACGCAAATCGAAGAACACAGATCCAAATCAGAGAAAGGGAAGAAGCTGTGCAGGCTCGATTTCATAAGAGACGAGCAACAAGATCGAAAAATAACCAGATAAAAAAAAATCACTGAGTGGAGATCACAAGATCATGGGCGGAAAGCCGAAAATCGGAACTGAAGAAAAAAAAAAGATTAAGAAAACGAGTTCAGAGGAAATGGCTCAAAAGCTTGAAGACAAAGAGGAAGAAAGACGAGAGGAGGACGGCGGATCGATGTGAGGAGGCAGGGAGCGACGAGTGAGGAGTGAAAAATATCAAGAAAACGAGCTTAGAGGAAATGGCTTGAAAGCTTAAAGACAAAGAGGAAGAAAGACGAGAGGAGGACGGCGGATGATGTGAGGAGGCAAGGAGCGATGAGTGAGGAGTGAGGATAAATGAAATTGGGGGAAAAAAAAAGAGAGGAATTAGAGGATAATGGAGATTCGAACCCTGGACTTCTTGATGTATAAGAGAAAGTAATAACCATTTACTCCATGCAGCCAATTTGAAATGAAAGTCCTTTACTATATAATTTTTCAAATTTTTTATGTCTGCACTTGGCCCCATAGATACTAGTGTGGGTCCGTGCCTGCTAATACATGAAGAAATAACTTCTAAAGCTTCTTCAACCTCTCGTCTCTTATTGATCCTTTCATTTCTTTCTAACCTATATCTGTGTCTCTATATATATACATATCGCTTACCTTACAATGCCATAATATCTTTCAAAAATTCATGAAATATTTTCACAAGACCAAATGGAAGTATTTTCTGTGAATACTGTCAAAATAGCTTCTTATTAGAAGATTGTCGTGTAGAGAGAGAGAGAGAGAGATTTTCTGTTACATGCATGCAATGGATAATGCCGTAATGGCGTAAGAAGGGCCCGACAAATGATATGTTTCGTACGTATTCTGATTCGTTGCTGACAGTCCTAGCAGAGACATGTTTTACCCACTGGGCTCTAGGGGAGATGTTACTACAATCTTAACACTGGTATTAGTAAGACTTAGTTAATTAATTTAATTACGATGAAGAAGTTGATTAATTTAATTAATATAATCCATTATCTCTAATACTTAATATAAGATGTAGTTATCTAATTTGATTGTATTAAGAAAGTTCATTAAATTGGTTAATAACATATGTACTCTTCCAGTCTTTAATATAAGATATATCTATGAAGTTCATATTGGTAATAAATATAAGACATTGTTTTCATATTTGTCAATATTTTTCTAATTTACCTATATTGATATTTCCTCAACAATGATTAAGGAGGAGATCAGAATGAATGAATTAAAGAAAATGGTTATGGTGTTTTAGATAGTACATATCGTACTAACTAACTAATTTATTTAACTTTGTAAATATTTCTTTTATTAAGGACTGAAAGGTGTATTTTCTAAAACACTCTAGTTATCTTCCTTAACTCTCTTTCCTCCTAGATTATTGTTATCAATAAAGGGTAAATTAAGAAAATATTAATAAATATGAAAAGTATGTTTAATATTTATAATCAAGATAAACTCTCCAAATATAGCTATATAAAGGATTGGAAGGAGTATTTTTTTGAAATCATTGTAATTATCTTATTTAATTCCATCGCTCTCTCTTCTTCCTAGTTGATTATTGTTGAGGAAAAAATTCATAAATATTCATAAATATTTAGATTAAATTATATATTGCATCTTGAAATATTTTAGATAAAGTATATATTGCATCTTGAAATATTTTTTCTATCCAATATCTCAAATTAATTAACTTACAGGATACTGGTATTATAAAAAAAATATTTTTGAATGCAGGACTGAAAATTAATTAATTTGAGATATGCAAAAAATATTTCAGGATGCAACATATAATTTAATCTAAATAAATAAAATATATTAAAAAAAAATGCGGTCGCCCCAAAATTGGAGGGATAAGCACATAAGTTGCACCTAAGAGATGTGCATCTAATGTGAACCCATGAAAAGAAATGATAGTTAGCTTCTGCACTGAATCTTAAAATATTTGATGTTGTTAATTATATGATTTTTTTTTTTAAATTTCGAAAGATCGAGTTTCTGATACTTTATCTTCTATCAATAAAATTTTTTGTTGGATAAAATTATGAGCAAGTCCTAAACTAAATACTGTCTCCGGTCCTAATTATAAGAACATTTTTATAGTATAAATGTACTATGAAAGGGTTCCTATAATTAAAATCGGAGGTAGTACTTTATTTATAAATCAGTCCTGCGAATTTACTAAAATATGATGTTGCAAGGTCCCTCAGTCTTGGTTTATATATATGCGTGTGTGCATGCTCAAAAGGATAAAATTTTCTCTTGACGAATCTTTTAACCAAATATTAATGGCAAGCTATTATATTTCAAATTCGAACCTTTTAGATTTACTACATATCAAGCTACATTATTTCTGTATTAGTTATTCAGATTTTACATATAAAATAAAGAAAATGTTTGGGTGATATATTTTTTAAATTCACATTTATATATGTTTTTTTTAATAGAAGAAATATAATTGAGATAGAATCCAGAAGGGTCAATACATTTAAGTTTTTTTTTTTAATCATTTACGCTATTCTAGATTTGACATCTAGTCCTTTGTATTACAATTAGAGGCGGGAAATCGGGTTAAGCCCGTTGGACCGGCTAGTTTAAGTCTTGGCTCTTCAAGAGTTGGACTTAAAAATTAGAGGAGCTAAATGAAATTGGTCCTTCAGGGCTGGCCTTATAGAGCCTTAGACTTAAAAGGGCCGGCATTGTAGGGTGTCAGACCCGGCCATGAGGCCATTTTAAATTTTTTTTTAAAAAAATTACCTAGGCTGTCTAGATTTGAGAGTTGAGAAGTGAGAATTCTAAAAATTTCAATCTCAGTCTCTCTTTCTTTTTCTTTTTTTTTCCCCCTTCAAAAATCTCACCCACACTCATAGGCTCACCCACAAACTTGAAGCACAATCAAATGTTTTTGAAATTGATGATAATGGCGAAGAAGATGACAATGATAATCATCATACTAATGTTGCTTAGTAATGTACTTTTTATGTTTTATGAGTTATTTGTAGACAATAGTTTACTTTTGATTACGGATTAGTGAATGTGTTTATTTGTGGATTGATTCGTGTTGTTTGGATATTAATATTGATAACATTTATTTGATAAATTAAAATTTTAATTGTTGTAATATACTAATTATATTTCTTTAAAAAAAAGAAAAGAAAAGAAGGAAAAATAGTTAAAATTTGGAATAATAACTTCTGGGCCCTGTAGGACCGGCCTTGCCCTGATGCTCTTAGTTCGAACTTTGAAAAATAGATGTTTTCTTACCCCAGACCCTGTAGGGCCAACCTTGTTAGATTTTTTTTTTTTTTTTTGGATGAGAAACCTTACATTATCAATTCCTTATCACGTTCAACAATCCCTGCTAGCACCATATCAGGCTGCGACAATATCTGAACCCCAGGCAAACATGATAGGCTCATCTGCAACCTTGTTAGATTTTAGTCCTTCAAAGGCTGACCTTATTCCTAACTCTAATTACAATTAGATTCAACATTTAGGACGAAGAACTACTTTATTTTCAATTAAATTAAATGCACAACATAAATTTCTTAAAGTTTGACATGCTAAAAATTGGGCAAGATAATGTTTTTCTGGATTCTTGGTTCAACCCACGAGCCATAGAATGTTCATGTATTTTCATTAAAACCCTTATATTTTTCTGGATTCTTTGCTCAACCCACGAGCTATAGAATGTTCTTTTATTATCATTAAAACCCTTATATTTATGTATGCATGCATGCATATACATATTAATATATATATATATATATATATATATATATATATATATATATATATTTTTTTTTGATTGAACTATATTGTGATATGTTTTGTCATGATTAATTTGAAGAATTTAAGGTATTTTATAGGCCATTATTCTATGATTAAATACTAATTTAAGTTGTGGACATTTGTATTGAATTAAGTATAGTTATGAGAAGAATAGTCATAATTTGTTAATTATTCATGTAAATAATTTCTTAGACTTTTGATACTATTTTGTGCTTAATATTGCATTGTAGACGTTTTAGAAGAAAATTGAAGAATTTGAAAAATGTCATTTGAGGTTGAATTAATACTTTTGAGTACTGGGGAAAATTACAAAAAAGGCCTCAGAATTTCTGGAAACTAAAAAGGGATTAGAAAAAATTACAGAAAAGGTCCCAGAGTTTTTTAATATTACAATTATTACCACAAACATTTTAAAGTTTTCATGTCCCTCTACAAACTTTTGAATATATTCATTTTGGTCCTTCGTCAAAATGCGCTTCTTTTGCAATACACATACCCGATATCACAGTTTTGAGCGTCGCGACCTCCTTTAGCTTTTGAAACCGGAGAGCTCAGAATCAACAAGGAAGAAAAGGGAGGAGGAATCACATCTCATCACCATTATCGGTCGTCCTCCCTCCGTCCTCACGCCATCCATCTTCAACAACCTAGAAACTTAAAGCGAGGAGAGCCACACCAGAACATGCCAGACAAAAGCGTCGTGACATTGACAGATCTTAGGTAGGCGCCATAGAGCTCAGAAGCTAGAAGCGCGAGCCCGACTGTGTGCAGAGAGGCATAGCGGCAAGTTTGATCCAGACCACCAGTGACCTCCATTTCTTCCTTACCGTCGGTGATAATCTCTATTAGAGAGAAGTCACAAACTAAGAGAGACTAGAGATAAATTTCACCATTCTCACCACCACCGTCCACAGCCTCCTTCGTCGACCTTCTTCTGTAAGTTCTAGTGAAGAGATTTGATTTTCCAGCAAGCTCAATTTCCATGGATTTTCAGAGCTCCAAACAAGTTGTTGTACTGCTACTGAAGCTCCAATAAGTGGCTAAGCTTTCAACTCTCGAGGATTGAGGATTTGGCTTAAGTTCAAAAGCTTCAATTGAGAGTTTTTCTTAGTTCCTTTATGAATTTTCTATTGTTATTGTAATTCTTAGCTATGTTCTGAGGTAGTTTCAGTAGGATCTTGTTATGGGTTATTTGGACTCCATATTGTTGAACTAAGATTGTTAATATTGTATTTGGGTTGAATTATTGTGATTGAATGATTTTCAATTATGTATTTCCTATTAATTCAAGGAGATTATGCTTGCTTTTTTATTACTAGTTTGTGTAGTTGATTTGGGTTAATTTGAGTGTTGCAATTGTGCATTTATGTTAGAGGAAATATTTTCATTAATTCAATCTATTTCACACATCAAGTTGCATTTAATAATGTTCCTCAGCGCCATATACCATTGTAGGAGCAACTATTGATTAGAAGTGTTAGATCCAACATGATTACTTAGGGTTTTTAATTAGACTTGGTGAGTTTTGACTCTTATATCATTTATTGAACAAGGATAGTCATTGAACCAATTTCTTAAGAGAATTCACTACATTTATATTCCATTCCATTCATTATCATATTTTAAAAGACAAAAGATATATAGTAGCTTTAAGTTTTTAAATTATTTAAAAATCAATAAAAGGCTCCTTGAGAAAGAGAGAATGATCTTGAGTTTAATTTGCCTACACACACTTCTTTATTAATTTTTTTTTTAAAATTATGGATCCTAAGACTAACATACAAAGGCCCTCGTTAATATTATTAATATATAATTTTATGCAGTATAATATCATAAATTAAAAAGAGTTTATTTTAGCTAAGAAATATAATTTTTCATATATACACAAACAAAATATCATGGTTTATGATTATTTGTATACCATTATTGTATCTTTTAGGAAATATATCATTTCAGCGTTTTTCTTCTTCCTTCCATACACAAACAAAAGATCATGGTTTATTTTTATCTATTTCAAAAGGATTTGAACACGAAATTTGTAGGAGGATTTGAACACCAAATTTGAAGGATTTCATTCGTTCATTAAGTCATAAGAAAACAATGACTATTTTCCTTTTCTAACCACGGGATAAGAAAGTGAGTTGAAAAGTCAATTGTGCGTATTATGTTGTTTAAATTATTCTTGATCGTATGAAGAAAAATACTTTTCATTGAAGTCCTTGTGTCTTCCCTCACATATTCCTATTCTACTCAAGCATATTTGAAATCTTTGAACGCCTTAGGGCTCGTTTGATACAGGGATGATTTGAGAGGAGAGAAAATAATTTAGAAGAGGGAAAGGAAGAGAAGGAAAGATTTTGAGGGATAATGGAAGATGAGTTGTTTGGTAGGAAGAAAATAAAGGGGTGATAATTAAGAAAAAAAATAAGGAAATACCTATTTTTCTTTTAAGAGTAATTAATTCAAAATGAAAAGGAAAAAATATATATATTTTAATAATTCGAATTTGATATGAATTTGCTTTCATCAAATTCAACTTTTATGACGAAGCATTTATTTCACACAAAAAAAGCCCTTGTTTTTCAGGAAATAGGAGACCGCTTTAATTTGTTGCCCACCATGATTTTCGTCTCCCATAGAAGTAGCGACGAACCCTCTGCTACATATCGATGAAGACGAAAGTGAGTAGTGCATTGTGCCTCCCTCTTCTCAAACACTTAGCATATCACTAAAGAACAAGAAGAAAGAAGGAAACTTGACGCTAGTTTAGTGAAGCAGAAAATCAGTTGCATGGTGACTGTCAACTCTTGAACCCGATGAACCAGTGGCTACTCCAACTAGTCTTATTCTTCAGTTCCCTCCTCTCTCTATTATCTCCAATGATGAAATCCACTGGAGAACAAAACAACTTTCTTTAGTTCAACTCCGACCACCCCCCTTTGATTTCTCATGCTAGAATGATGAGGATGAAGAATTGTGATATTCGACAACATGCAGGTGATGAAGGGGTAAATTTGTCCAAATTAACAAGGAAACTTGAAATCTCACCAATTTTAGAGGGATCACATCTTCTCACTTTTAAAGGAATTGAAGATTGGTGGGCCAGAAAAGTTGAGTTCCTAGAAATATTGATTTAAGATTGGAAGCCACACAAGGAAACTTGCTTATCTGATCTTTCTCTCCCACCTCTTTCACGTATTAGACGAGCTCTTAAAGTCCTAACACTAAAATCAAACTTTGACGATAACAAAACATGAAGCGTTGTTGGTCTTTCAGGAATTTCCTTTGCCTGAAAAAACAAAGACATACTACTATTCAATTGGAATATACTACGTATATGCATATATAATATTCATATAATTTTGACTTTAATTAAGAACTATAAAGGGAAAATAAAAGGGAGGCCCTGGTCTGGATTATTGGACGCAGCTCAGGTCCTCTTCGATTACTGTCCATTGCTGTCCTCTTCTCTCAACACGGCATCGTTTGGCGCAAAATAGGCAAGGTAATGTCCTTTTTTTTTTTAAAAAAAAAACTACTGACAGGTACTAAAAAATATTTTAGGATACTGACCGGTACTAAAAAATACTTCATGATCTTGAAAAATTATTTTAGGATGTTGAAAAATATTTCAGGGTACATACTGGTAGTCAAAAGATATTTTAAAATGCTGACTGGGGATACCGGCTGGTACTAAAAAAATACTTTATGATCTTGAAAAATTATTTTAAGATACATATTCACAGTCATAGTGAATATATGTCCTAAAATAATTTTTCAAGATCATAAAATCTTTTTTTTAGTACCAGTCAGTATCCCCAGTCAACATTCTGAAGTATCTTTTGAGTACCAGTCCTCAAATATCTTTCAACATCTTAAAATAATTTTTCAAGATCATGAAGTACTTATCAGTATTTTTTCAGTATCAGTCAGTATCCTAAAATATTTTTTAGTACCTATCAGTAGTTTTTTTTCCTTTTTTTTTTTTTTAAAAAGGACATTACCTTGCCTATTTTGCGCCAAACGACGCCCTGTTGAGAGAAGAGGACAGCAGAGAGAAGAGGACAGCAGTAGACAATAGGCGAAGAGGACCTGAACCGCGTCCAGGATTATTGACTCGATTGGGATTAGAAACTAAAGGCATCTAGCAAGAAAGGTCCATCCCATCATCTTGATGGAACAAGTCTTCCAAGAGATTGGAGGAAAATGCATAAAGTAGGGAAAGATAGGGTAGGCTTGTCGGATTAGCCATTTATTCCATAATGTTTAAACGTTAGATCTTGATTATAAATTGACTTTAAAATGAAAAGACAAACGTATAATTTTATTTCTTTAATTTTATATCAAATTTTATTTTTATCTCTTAATTTTATAAAGTGTATTTTCAGTTTTTTTACCCTAATATGCGGACATTAAAATTTGAAATGTTAAAAGAACATTTTCAAATAAGGTCATATTAAGTTTAATTTTTAAAATAACAATTATTATAAAAAATCATCATTTGAGTCTAACGATTTTAGTATTGAATGACTAAAAATGATTTTTTAAAATTAAGAGACCAAAATTAAAACCTTATATAAGCTAGAAGGGAAAAAAATACACTTTTGCCAAATAAAAAATATGACTTACAAAGATGAACCTCAATAAAGGTTGAGCCTATAGGACACACCTCGTTTTTGTTTTCTTTAAGAGACTAAAATTCATTTTTAATTTTAAGGCTTAGCCTATAAGTTGTGTTTTTTAAAAAAAGTATCATCGTTTTTGAATCTTTGCCACGAAACCCCCTATTTCGTTCGTCAAATTAAATTAGTACATAAAAAATATTTCCATGTACAAGAAGGAATTATAAGAGAAAATTAGGGGATTTAGGTATTGTATATTTGATTCTTTCAATCAATTTGTCAATGTCGTCTAATTAAATTACTGCCATAATACTTCAATTTAAATGGAATATCATGCTTGTGTTGTACAACTTAACATGTACAATAATGATTTGGTCCACATTAAATTTAAAAAAAAAGGAGGTGAACTAAAATTAAAGGTACTTCGTACCTGTTTTTTTTTTGTAAAATTTTATAGCTAGGTTTGAATATTATCAATAGAATAAATTTTGAAAGAGCTTGTTATTCTTATTCAAGCCCATTAAAGTTTAAATCTAATTTTATAGTGTCAGATATCAGATAGTTATAATTTTGAAAAATGTGTTATAACTTAAAAATTACTAAAATTGGGGAAAATCAAAATTTGTATAGACAACAACGTATCTACCTAGCTATATAGTTTATATTCCTACCATTTTTTGTTTTTATATATATTTTTTATCTATTTTGAAAAGCTATAAATGTAAAATGGATACAAAAGGTTCGCAAGTTTTTTTTTTCTTTTTTTTTTTTGGCCGAAAGATACTTATATTAATACTTTAAACCATAACTGATAAACCGAACATAACAACATCAACAGGAAAATAACATGGCCAAAACAACTAGAACCAAACAAACCAAATATAAGGGAAAAAAACTAATCAACACCCACAAAAAAGCTGGGAGTAGAAGTATATCATTAATTGCACGGGTCTCCTGCACATCCAAGGTTAGAAATGATATGAAAAAAAGTGTTGGTTGCAAAACCCACCTATAGGGCACACCTCCTAAAGCTACAAATAGAATAGCTACACAATTGCCCCATCTTGGGGTAAAGGACATAGAAAACCCAACTTTAGAAATAAGAAGACAAATGATGTCAAAAACACTTTTGCTCCTCCATCCAAACAAATCTGGTGACATTGACCATAAACTGACTAAAACCCAACACCACAACAGAAGTAAGAAAAGACGGACGTTGTAACATCCCAATTTTCTAAAGCGTTTTTGAAATAATTGATCAGAGTAGAGCATCGGAATAATTTTAAGGAAGCGAGTATCTGATAAACATTAACTGATGTAGTATATGGCTGCTTACACAGCGGTACAGTAATTTGAATATAGTTCGATAAAATAAAGTCAAAATAAAAATCTCTCCGTATGCGTCTTCACGCTGGCTTCTTATCCTTGTCCTTGGCCCAGGTTCCTCCGGACCCTGAGGCTATAGCAGGAGCTGAGGTTCAATGGCCATTGAACCTCAGGTAACGGTTAACCTCATGCTTATATATGACAGATATTCATGGCGTTACAGCAATAATCTATTCATAAGCATACAGCAGATGTATCCCAACAGTACATAAGCACATAGCAGATGTATTCCAGCAGCACACAACAGATGTATCCCAGCACACAGCAGATGTATCTCATAAGCACACAGCAGATGTAAAGTTATCTACCACATATAAGCATATAATAAGCATCAGAGTTAGTGTTACAGTACGCGAACGTACCTTCGTCGGGGATCGCGGTACGTACGACGGTCGGTATGGTCACGTATATTCTATAATGGTAATTTCGTATTTATTAATTCATAAATATATTCTAGAAGATATCCTAGTCACTAATGACCTTTTTACCCTTGGTAGGATTATTTCTCAACTTATCACCCTCATTTTCTGAAAAACGCTGGTCCAGGATTTCGGACAGATTTTCGCCTAACTTTGGAAAATCATAACTAATTCTAGAAAAATTAAAATGAGGATTTGTAAAATTCCTAAGAATCCTTAGGATGTCTAGTTTTAAGGAAAAATACTCATTTTTTCCTAGATCACCTGAGTCATTCCAAGTTTTAGCGTTTTAAGACTCTGCCCAGAATTTCTCTAGAAATTCGCAGTCAAACTTCAAGAATTTTTATCTCATTGAACAGAAATCATTTTAACATGTTCTTGACATATTTAAAAAGCCCTATATGTCTACTTTAACCATGAATTTTCCAACCACGTTTTCAACATAAAATATAGGCATCTTTGTCACTGGTTCAGCAAGAGCTTAACCGATAATATTTCGCCAGAATTTCGTTATATTGATGTTTTTCTTCCGGAAATTTTGCTAAAACACCCTCTTCATCAATTTTTCGAAATAAAGCTGATTTTAACCATAAAAACATGAATTTTAAATTATTCTAGAATATTTAAGATCTAAACTACTTCTATCTAAGAATTTCAAAGACTAAAACTTAAAGAACTTTAAAGGCTAAAGCTAGAGAACTTACCAAGAGCCTTGCTACTCTTCAAGAAGCTCTTCCCACTCTTTCTTACTCTCTCTCAAATGTGACTATTGCTTTGTGAATTGGTGAGGAACAATGAAGCCTAAGCCCTCCTATTTATAGCAATCTTGGGGGTTAACTACCTAACAACTCTTGTGCATTCTCACCCCTTGGATTTAGTGTCTTTGGAAGCACTCATCTTAGCCCTACACCTCTCCCTTCTAGCCTCTTCCATTGCTTTATGACTCACCCTATCCTCTTCCAAGTTTGAATTCTATTCTCCCATGTGTTCTAGCTTCATTCATAAGCCAACAAGTTGCTTCTTCATTTTTTTGTATTGCACTCCACTAGATAAAAATTTATTTGGGGATCTTAATGAAGTTTTATTCAAATCTTTTCATTGGTTTTGAAATCTTGAAGTTCTTAGCTTCATTTAGAGACCATAATCACTTACTTTCTCATTTGGTATCAATTTCCAAAATTAGGGGAAATGACTTTGGTTATACTCATTCTCAAGCTTGAATTATGCTTGTTCATAATCTCTTCTTACATTTGATCTATGATTAATGGATTTCAAGATATAATTTAGTTTGTATAGATTTTCATTTGTTTATGTCTAGAATTAATTTCCTGGATTTATCTAAGTGTTCATTTATCTAATTTTCCTATTGGCTATTACCTTGACTTTTCTCTCCTTCTTCATATTACACACACACATGCACAACAATTGTATTCACAACAATTGTACATTCTATCCTCTTCCAATTGCCCCAAAGTCTTCAACTAGAGTTATGATTCATATGTAGAGTTGTGACTCATTTCATGTATAGGTTTATGACTCACACATGCTTAGGGTTGTGACTCATATATGCATGTGTTTGTTTAATAGTTAAACAATTTTTTCTTTGCTCCTCCCTTCATTTTTTTATTTTTAATTTGTGTTTTGTTTATCTCACAAAATCCAAGTGGATGGCCTCTCATTGGTTCTTTTATTTTCACATGGATTAAGCTTTATAATTATTTAAGCCCTTAGATTAGCTTTATGAGGTTTAATTTTGACCCTTAGATCCTAGTTGAATTTGTTGACTTTTCAAAGCTTGATTAGAGTTTAATTAACATCTTAATCCAATGCTTAATTGTCCCTTGCTTATTGTGTTATAGTCTCTTAGAGTAATTTATGATCATTGGTAAGATACTTTATGCTAATCCTAACTTCTTATTGGTTGTTGGTTTTTAATTAACTTAATACACCTTTAATTGATGGTTACTTATTATTAATTGTAAATAATTATCCAAGTATTCTATTAGTGTAAATTTAATTGCTCATTAATTGTTAGTAATTGCCCCTTAATTATTCCAAGTGTTGTGATAATTCTTTATGGCCTTCTATGAATTAAATATGAACTTGGTATTAATCATAGATTATTAGAAAATTTAGTCTCTTAAACAATTATAAAAATTGGTGTTTAAGACCCTTTGATTAATTATGAAATTAATACAATTATTCCAATTATTGTAGATTTAATTCTTCCTTAGTTGTTGATAATTTCTCCTAACTGGTATAAGCATTTTCAAGCCATTTAATTATTTCTTATGACTAAATTAGGATTATACTTAGTTTTAGAGACTTTAGGGTATTTTGATAACATTTTATGGCTCTTTATGATTAAATATGAACTATGTTGTATTTATGATAATTTGATGGTGTTTTATGATACATAATGTAATTTAGAAAATTGAGTTTTGCCCTATTAAAATTCTAGAGAAAATTTACCCAAGAAATAAAATAAACTACAAAATTGGAGATAACATATTCTCCTATTTTTAATATGTATGATTTGCCCAAAAACAGTATTTATGAGAATTATAAATTTTAGGGTATTACAGACGTGCCCCCCACCACTGGAGATGGAGACACCATAATAGTATCGCACAAAAGCGAGGAAAAAAGCTCTCACCGCCTCAAGAAAAATCTGGAGAGGGAGAGGAAAAGCTTGCCCCAAAGGAGAGAGAGGACCATAGCCACTTGATGGAGTGATGGTGAAGACGGAGAACAAAGGAGGGCCGATGGCGGTGGTGCCTGAAGCTCGCCATTGAGTGTCTATGCTTCGATCTGGGTAGCGCGGTGCCAAGTCTCTCCGCTGGTGCTTCCTATGATGAGAGCAAGGTTGACCGGTGAGGAAGAAGGTGAAAGAGACTTTCTTTGATTCCCTCGACGCTGCTAGCTTCAAATGCTCTAGGCTTCGCGATCTGCTCTGTTGTCGTTGCTACAGTGTCAGATGGCTTGCCAGCGGCATGTGGTGGAGAATGACGCCGCCAGCAAGAGAGAGGCAAATTAAACACAAGTTTGCGAACTAGAGCCGACTGAGAGAGGGAAGATGATTCTCACCTCATTTTTTTTTTCTCCAAATTCCTTATCAGCCTCATCTGTGCCGTTGATTGGGAAAATGATAGAAAAATTAAAGTAATAATGTGATTTTTTAGATTGATTGGACGAATATGATTTAAATATTCAAGGATGATGAGAGAAACCCAAACCCTGAGAGAGAGAGAGACTCACGGGCGAGAGAGCGTCCTAGTTGGAGAAGTGGCGAACTCAAAGGATTCTAAATTATTGGGTCATTCACGCAAGTTTGAAAGCATCCTACATATTCAAATAGATGCAGCGGCCAAATGAATATCATACATTTTTGTATGTCTATTTCTTTCTAAAATTAATAAAGTCAAATAATGTAAACTCATGAGTTATATAACAATGCAACAGTATGACCAAAACAGTCAACCATTTGATAAATCACGTTTTATAAATGTATGGTGTATAAATTAATTTTTTTAATGAACCACTCAAGTGTGTGTGTGTATGTACTATTTCTTCTGGATAACTTCTTTTAATTTATTCAATGTTACACAAAAAATGTGTTAGAATAAAAATACCCCTCTGGTTCTTAATGTAAGAGCTACTTATTTGACAAAAAAAGCTACTTAACTCATTTCGATAAATTATTAAAGCTAGCTTAATTAGTTAATTGTAATAAATATGGTATGATTTTCCCTAAATATACCCTTATGTAAGATACATGAGTGTATTTGATTTGAATTATTGTTGACTACGCTTGAGGGATTATCAATAACATAATAGTAGTTTAAGAGAAAATGATATATACACGCACACACATATACATACACACATATAGACTTTGTTGTCGCTGCTGTAGTACGTCGAACGGCTCGGCAGCGTCATGTGGTGGAGAAAGACACCGCTGGCGAGAGGGAGGCGAAGACAAGTTCGCGAACCAGGGCCTGTTGAGAGAGGGAAGAGACTCACGGGCGAGAGAGCGTCCCTGTTGGAGAAGCGGCGAACTCAAAGGATTCTAAATTATTGGGTCATTCAAGTTTGAAAGCATCCTACATATTCAAATAAATGCAGCGGCCAAATGAATATCATACATTTATATGTCTATTTCTTTCTAAAATTAATATAATCAAATAATTAAACTTATTAGTTATATAACAATGCACCAGTACCACCAAAATAGTCAACCATTTGATAAATCACGTTTTATAATTGTAAGGTGTAGAAATTAATTTTTTTAATGAACCACCCAAGTCTATCATATATATATATATATATATATATATATATATATATTGAGTTTCTCGTTTATTATATCACTTAACATAAGATTATGCTAAGTCACCCCAAAAACTACATCGTTTTGGGAGTTAAGGGAATTAATAAAGGGTGTTTTGTACTTTTGTTTTTGTATTTATAATATGAATTTTACTAAAAGATCCTTTATTAATTTCTCTAACCCCAAAACTACGTCATTTTGAGAGTTAATTAATTTCTCTAACCCAAAACGATGTAGTTTTGGGATGACTTGACATAACCTTATGTCAAGTGACATAACAAACGATAACTCCATATATATATATATATATATATATATATATATATGAACCATTAATTAAGGCTACTATTTCTTCTGAATAACTTCTTTTAATTTATTCAAAGTTAAAAAAAAAAAGTGTTAGAATTAAAATACCCTCTTTGGTTCTTAATGTAAGAGCTACTTATTTGGCAAAAAAAAGCTACTCAACTCATTTCAATAAATTAATAAAGCTAGCTTAATTAATTAGTTAATTGGAATAAATGTGACATGATTTTCCCTAAATATACCCTTATGTAAGAGACATGAGTGTATTTGTTGATGCTTGAGGGATTATCAATAATATAATAATAGTTTAAGAGAAAATCATACATACATACATACATACATATATACATACATGTAGGTATGTATGCATGCATGCATGTATGTATGTATGTTTAAGAGACAAAGTAGATTAATGTCTTATATTTTAAATAAAAAAACAATATTCTAATCAGTTCATGCGTTCAGAATCAAAGGAGGCAATAGGCATATCTGCTGTGAAAGATGAAATTTGAGCTAATAAGAAAATATTGTATGATATTACGAATGCCGTATTTTAATTGTCCTAATAAACATTTTGACTAAACGACTTGTTTTTTTTAGAGTTTTCTCTGTTGAAATGATCAAAATATGGAAAAAACGATCCTTGTGTTGAAACAAATTGGAAGAAGAAAATGTCAAATAAAAACAAAATATATTGAAGATATAAAAAAGGCTCAATTCCCTCTAAGGGTTATTACAGTCTAATGGTATGACAGATCAGTATAAGTAAACTGACGTCTTTGTTAAGGTTGTCAAAATTGAACCAGATTAGTAGGTTTGATTGGGAATTAGCAAGCTTATGGTTTGGTCAATATATATTGTCAAATTGGACTGATTTAAAAATATATAAAATTTTGGGTTATGGTGCAAAAATATCAAAGAGAGTATTAAGTTAATTGTAAACGTTCCGTTACTAATTTCGGTTCTAATTATAAGATATAGTTAATTTTTTTTGAAGATATTAAGAAAGTTAAATAAGTTACTTAATTATTTCATTTGTTGTGCATCTATCCTTAGATTATAGATTAGTTTATTAGTCAAACTAATTAGTTTGAAAAAAAAATAAAAATAAAAATACTCTAAAATAATTTAATTAGTTTCTTTAATTTCTTCAAAAAAGTTAACTAGGCTTTATAATTAGGTTAGATGTGTGTGTGTCTTTCATCATGGGTAGGCATGGAAATAGGCCAGGCCAGGCTAGGCTTTGGCTAAATAGGCCTGAGCCTGTAATGGTGATAAAAGGCTTAAGCCTGAATGTAGGCTTTTTTTTAGGCTCAGGCCTGAGCCTTCACAAGGCTTGGTCAGGCCTGAAGCCTTTTTAAAGGCCTACTTAAAATGTAGGCCTTTAAAAAGGCCTCATTTTACAGGCCTTGAAGGCCATAAAAAGGCTTTACTCACTTTAAACCTATCAAAATCTATATAAATATGAGAATAAAAAAATAAATATTAAATTATTTATATGGTACAAATATAAATATATTTATTTAATGTGTAAATAGGCCAGGCCTGAAGGCTTATAGGCTAGGCCTTAAAAAATAGGCCTGACCTACTTACACAGATAGGCCTTTAAATAGGCCTTGGCTTGGCCTTTTTAACAAATAGGCCAAGCCTGACCAGGTCCTAAATAGGCCAGGCAGTAGGCTGCCAGATAAGGGTCTGGCTTATTCCCACCCCTAATAATGGGAATTATATATGTTTATATCTTTTCTTTTTGGCAACTCTTCCTATATACCTTTTTAACAACTTTTAATTTTTTTAATTATTATTAGTGGTTTTAATTTCTTGTGGCATGTGTTATTGGCTGTCGTCATTTTAAAATATACGATCACTAATCCAAATATACAATCCCGTGTTTTTGTATCAATCTTTGACAAAAAGCAAATATTATAAAAAAGACTCCAAACTTATCTATAAACACGTGGTCCGTGAAGTCATTATCCAGAAAATTAAAAGCGACAGTGCTGATAAGTAAATTCCTGGAATTGTGTTTTCGCGCTCGTCAATACGATGCCTCTATAAATACAAGCCCTAACATTAATTCCAACTAACCAACCTTAAACATCAAATTCAAAAAAGCCACAAAATTTCAAAGTTCAATTTCAAGCCTATCAACAGATCAGAACAAACATGACCACTATTGGTGAAATAATCACCAGATTTTCAGTGGTGGAACTAGAAAAAAAATTTAGCTCGGGTTAAAAAAATAAACATATTGAAATACTCTCTTTAATTCTTATTATAAGGCACCAACTAATAAGTATATTTGATTCTTTTTATAAAACACTTGCCTATTTCCAAATAGTATTAAATTTTTTTTCCATATATACCCATAATTAAAAAGGTAGTGAGTGAGATTGATAATTAATAAAAATTAATTATTACTCTTTTTTTTCGAGAAAAAAGAGAGTAATAATTAATTTTATATTAGAGTTTAGTGTAATTAATAGGGATAATATTGAAAATTACTTAAATTTTAGGAAAAATTTAATGACATTAACTGTTTTTATTACTTGGGAGAATTGTTAGTTGGTTCCTTAAATAAGGACCAGAGGGAATATTTACTAAATAGTATCAAATAACCTGAAAAATACAAACAAATAATAATTATATATGATATTAATTTTTGCGATATCTCAAACAAGAATTTTACTTTCCTTTCATAGTTTAATGAGTAATGAAATAAACATTATCCTTACAGAGAAGATAAAAAATTTGCTCGGGCTAAATTTGTGGTCAAATAAAATATCATATAATAAATATATATATATATATATATATATATACACTAACAAATTTTATAAGATGACCAAGGCCCCAGCTGGCGGAACGTAACCGCCCCTGCAGATTTTTCATCCTACTATTCCCTATGCCCTTCAACTTCCTCAAGCTAGCTTTGTCCCATTTCAAATGGGTTTTAGAATTCCTTGTTTATCACGCATTTTACAGCCTTCATCATCATCATCAACCTCTTCAAGAGTTTCAGATACTTACAGAAGAAGAAGAAGCAGTAGAGATATGGCATCCTCGCAAAGGAGAAGAAGAAGTGGATTGTGCAGTGTGTCTGAACAAGATTGGTGAAGGAGATGAAGTTAGAGTTCTTAGGTGTGAACATGTTTTTCATAGAGATTGTTTGAATCAATGGGTTGGTCTCAAGAACTATATTCTTGTCCTCTTTGTAGGGATTTTCTGTTTATGGAGTCTAGGAATAGGTTGTTAATGGAAGTCAAGCACACGTGCTTTTCTTGAAGTTTTATTCATTCTCTGATAATTCTGATGAGCGTGATAACTGGTGGCTACGGTGAGTCATAGGATAAAGAAGGCATCTCAGCATCAACATATACATGTATCATATATATTTGGCTTATAAATATAAATCTATATATTAATATGCTAATCATGTTTTTATATATTAATAAGGTACAACTCTCAGTGAATTATATCTAATATTATTGATGTTTATTATTTTATGGTATCTATTTTCGCTAGATTCAATCTATCTTATGAATCTATAAAATTCCAAGGTAATAAGTATTACAAGAACCTTCCAAGAAAAGTGAAGTTTACAACTTTAATGGCTCTGCTACCCAATAATAAACTAGTCTTTTTTAGACTTGTATTAAGGAAATTTCATATGTTTTATGGGATAGGTTATTCTACCTATTCTTATTTTGCCTATCTTTACTTACCCCTCTCAACACCGTTAAATTATAATCTCATCAAATGACAGAGATTTAATGGATAAAATAAACCTATTTGCCCTTTTCTCTCTCCCACCGCCTCACCCTCATTTGTGTTTGGAATCACGGATGAAATCAGGCTCTCGTTGGAGACTACTAATGATTCAATTCCATATATTGGGCAAAGATTTTGCACTCATGATGCTGCCTATGAATTTTATAGTGAATTTGACAAGCGGTGTAGGTTTCAATTCGACGACACCGTTCAGAGGGAAAAGATGGCGTTGGAAAAGGACTAACCAGACGCTATTTTTTTTTGCCATCGTGCTGGTAACATTTCTGTCAAAACATCAACTGAATTAAACCCCAAAGAAATCGAAAATCTTCCCGATGTGGATGCCAGGCTTATATGCGTATAAGCAAAACAATGGAATTAGGTATTCCAGAATGACGTGTTACTGGTTTCGCCAACCACCATAATCATGAACTTTTAGACCCGAAATCAAGTTCGATTTCTTCCTACATACAGAACTATTTCAGATTCAGACAAAAGCCGAATCCTGAAGTATGCTAAAACTGGGATTTCCGTCCATCAAATGATGTGACTTTTGGAGCTCGAGAAGTGTGTAGAACCTGGATATCTGCCCCTTACTGAAAAGGATGTGAGGAACTTACTTCAATCATTTAGGAAATTAGAACCAGAAGAGGAAAGCATAGATTTACTAAGAAGAATGTTAAGGCGGAACCATCGATCTTGAAAAAACAGGTAAGCTTTGCAATGGTGATGCCAAGCACAAACGAGGGTGCGGGCAAACGAGGGTGGGGGCGGTGGGAGAAAGGAAAGGGTAAATGGTTTATTTTATCCCTCAAATCTCAGCCATTTGATGAAATTATAATTTAATGGTATTGTGAGGGGTAGACAAAGGTAGAGAAAATAAGAGTAGATAGAATAATCTATCCCATGTTGTATACATAAAATAATTCAATAAATTATACATTTGGTCTTTAGATCTGCATTAAATTTCATTTTAGTTTCTTAAGTTTATAAAGTGTATCTTTAATCCTTTAATCTTAACACTGTTAATCTTATCTGACAGAAAATGTTGACTCATAAAACTTATTAAGTGACGACGGCGCAATTAAAATGTTGACAAAACATCCTCTAGAGACAGAGTTATTTTCATTTTATTTTTTTTAAAAAAAATTTACATAATTTAAAATACAAAATGTTATACTAAAAATATTAAAATGCAAGCAAGCTTTAATTTGTCCACATTTAATTGGACAATTATCACTTTAAGTTAACCGTCTCGCCCATATATATGTTTATATATCCATCTATCTCACATATGAACTATCAGCATACATTGTGGTAAGGAATAACTGTCTCGCCCATATTCCACCCCCCCCCCCCCCCCCAAAAAAAAAAAAAAACACATAAACATTCTCAATATACGCACACACTTCCCAAAAATATTTTTCCTTCATAAAATAAATTAGTCAGATTTTAAAAAACATAAAGAAGATTTGAAATCAAATTAATTAATCAAAAGAGAGGTTGAAACGAGGTAAACAAAAATAAATAAATAATTATCAAAAAGCATTTCTTTAAAAAAATCAGTTATTAAAATTTTGACTAATGAACTTGTGTCTTTAGAGTTTTCTCTGTTGAAATGATATGGAAAAAACGAGTTTTAGTTGAAAAAAATTTAAAGAAGAATGTCAAATAAAAATAAAATAGATTTTCATATTGTCTTATATTTATCTTATAATTAGCTCATACATTTATGATTGGTGAGAGTAATACTTATGTGTGGCCGGGGAAGACAAAATTTGAGCTAACAAGCAATATTGTATAATATTACAAATGCAGTATTTTATTGGGAAAATCCGTTCAAGATTCTAAGGGACTAAAAAAATATCAAAAAAAGTTTTATAGAAAATTCTGATGTCAAAAAATCCTACTGACAACTTTTTCAGTAGGTAATTAACAACTCCATTTATGGATTTTAACAAATCTTTGGGATCTTTTGGACATCAAAATTTTTTGTAAGACTTTTTTGACAGTTTTTTGGTCTCTTGGAATTAGAGCTAGGAATCAGGGTCAACCCATTTAGCCCAAGGTATAAAAAGTATATCTTTCAAAGCTCAACCCGAGAGCATCACGGCTAATGCCAGAAGTTATTGTTCCAAATTTTAACTATTTTTTCTCTATTTTTTAAAGAAATATAATTAGTAAATGACAAAAATTAAAGTTTTAATTTATCAAATAAAATGTTGTCAATATTAATAACAAAACAACACGTATCATGCAATAAACAAACATAGTCAACAAACAAGTTTTAGTCTGCCTCACCTTTGAAGCGTGAATCGTGATATTGTTTTGTGAGCGAATAAGAGTAAGCGAGAGATTGAGATTGAGATTGAGATTGAGAGTTGATGAGACGTTGATAGAGAGTGAAAGGAGAGCTGGAGAGGGCAAGGAAAATAGTGATGAATTTTTAGGGTTTCTCCACCGTACCCCCAACACTCAGTCTCGGTCAAGTTAATTTTTTTTAAAAAAATTATAAAGGGCCTAACAGACTAGCTTTCGGACGTCAAATAAGAGAAACTTGCTCATCTTTTCTTTCTACCTCTTCTACCGTTTCGCGTGCTAGACGGGCTCTTAAAGTCCTAACACTAAAATCAAACTTTGACGATAACAAAACATGACGCGTTGTTGGTCTTTCATGAATTTTCTTTGCCTCAAAAAACAAAGACAAACTATTCAATTGGAATATATATGCATATATAATATTCATATAATTTTGACTTTAATTAATAACTATAAAGGGAAAATAAAAGGGAAGCCCAGGATTATTGACTCGATTGGGAGAAACTAAAGGCATCTAGCAAGAAAGGTCCATTCCATCATTTTGATGGAACAAGTCTTCCAAGAGATTGGAGGAAAATGCATGAAGTAGGGAAAGGTAGGCTTGTAGGATCAGCCATTTATTCCATAATGTTTAAACGTTAGATGTTGATTATAAATTGACTTTAAAACGAAAAGACAAACGTATAATTTTATATAAAATTTATTGTTGTCTCTTATTCATAAAGTGTATTTTCAGTTTTTTACCCTAATATGCGGACATTAAAATTTGAAATGTTAAAAAAACATTTTCAAATAAGGTCATATTAAGTTTAATTTTTAAAATAACAATTATTATAAACAATCATCATCCGAGAGTAACGGTTTTAGTATTGAATGACTAAAAATGATTTTTTTTAAAAAAACTAAGAGACCAAAATTAAAACCTTACATAAGTTAGAGGGAAAAAAAAAACACTTTTGCCAAATAAAAAAAATGACTTACAAAGATGAACCTCCAAAAAGGTTGAGCCTATAGGACACAACTCGTTTTTGTTTTCTCTAAGAGACTAAAATTCATTTTTAATTTTAAGGCTAGCCTATATATATATATATTTTAAAAAAATCATCATCATTTTTTAATCTTTGCGACGAAACCCCCTATTTCGTTCGTCAAATTAAATTAGTACATAAAAAATATTTCCATTTACAAGAAGGAATTATAAGAGAAAATTGGGGGATTTAGGTATTGTATATTTGATTATTTTAATCAATTTGTCAATGTCTTCTAATTAAATAACGTCCATACTACTTCAATTAAAATGAAATATCATGCTTGCGTTGTACAACTTAACATGTACAATAATGATTTGGTCCACATAAAAAAATTAGGAGGTGAACTAGAATTAAAGGTACTTCATACCTTTTTTTTTTTTGAAAAAGAAAAATTTATAGCTAGGTTTGAATATTATCAACAGAATAAATTTTAAAAGAGTTTGTTATTCTTATCTAAGCCTGTTAAAGTTTAAATGTAATCTTATAGTGTCGGATATTAGATAGTTATAATTTAAAAAAACGTGTTAAAAATTACTAAAACTGGGGAAAACCAAAATTTGTACAGACAACAATGTATCTACCTAGCTATAATATAGTTTATATTCGTACCATTTTTTGTTTTCATTTTTTTTTAAATCTATTTTGAGAAGCTATAAATGTAAAATGGATATATAAGGTTGGGAAGTTTGAAAGCATCCTAAATATTCAAATAGATGCTGCGGCCAAATGAATACCATATATTTATGGGAAAAACATTTCTCATGTTGTAGCAGAAATGTTTTCTTATGCCACACACACATAAAATGGTGGGACCCGCATATATATATATATAATTAGCACTATATATATATGTGGGTCCCACTATTTTATGTGTGTGTAGGAATTTTGTTTCTCTCCTGCAACATGAGAAAAGTAAACCCCATATTTACTATCACACACACATGTAGATACATACATATACGTATATATACATCAATCAAGACTCTTATTTCTTCTGAATAACTTCTTTAAATTCATTCAGAGTCATACAAAAAATGTGTTAAGACAATATTCCCTTTAGTTCTTAATGTAAAAGCTACTTATTTGACCAAAAAAAAGAAGCTATTTGTACTTAACTAATTTGGACAAATTAATAAAGTTAGCTTAATTAGTTATTAATTGTAATAAACGTGACGTGATTTCCCCTAAATATACCCTTAAGTAAGATACATGAGTGCATTTGAATTATTGTTGACGCTTGAGGGATTATCAATAATAGCAGTTTAAGAGAAAATAATATATATATATATATATATATGAGACAAAATAGATTAATGTCTTATATTTTAAATATATATATATATAATATTCCATTCAGTTCATGGATTCAGAATCAAAGGAGGCAATAGGCATATCTGGGGAAGACGAAATTTGAGCTAAGAAGAAAACATTGTATGATATTACGAATGCCGTATTTTAATTGCCCTAATAAACATTTTGACTAAACGACTTGTGTTTTTAGAGTCTTCTCTGTTGAAATGATCAAAATGGAAAAAATGACCCTTGTGTTGAAACAAATTGGAAGAAGAAAATGTCAAATATAATTAAAAAAAACAATATATTGACGAAATAAAAAAGGCTCAATTCCCTCTAAGGGTTATTGCAGTCTAATGGTTTGACAGATCAGTATAAGTAAGCTGACGTACGTCTTTGTTAAGGTTGTCAAAATTGAACCAGATTAGTAGGTCTGATTGGGAATCAGCAAGCTTATTGTTTGGTCAATATTGTCAAATTGGACTAATTTACAAAGATACTAGCTTTGGTTTTAATTATATGGTATATTTAATCGATTTTAGAAGGATTATGAATATGAGTTAAATTAGTTAATTTTATTTATTTTTCTAAAATGTCCTTATATAAATTTTGCATTTCAATTACCTTGCTAATATAATCCCTCATTCATATCTAAACTATACTTTATATTATAAATAAACTATTTATGTTTTGACTTAAGCTTCATAATTTCATATATTATCATCATGTGACATACTCCATAATTTATGTATCAATTCAGAACCATCACTGCTAAAATTGTATCTTTTGAATATTGCCCACATCAATTAATTAAATTAACCTTAACACTCTTCAACATTCAACAGAGAATTTGAGTAAAAAAAGAAAGTTGAATTTCTCACTTAATAAAATATAAGCGTGTTATTAAATTAATTATTGTGCTTAATTATTATTGAGAAAATATCAATAGAGGTATTTTAGGAAGAAATTGACAAAAATTAGAATGTTGTTCTATAATTAGGACTAAAAAATCGCCTCCCAAATGTTATCCTATAATTAAGTCTGCAAGGAGTATAAAGTTTTGGGTTATTGAGGTGCAAAAATACCAAAGAGAGTATTTAGTTCATCCTAACATTCTATTACTATTTTCGCTTCTAATTATAAGACCTAGTTGATTTTTTTGTAGAGTGATTAAGGAAGCTAGATAAGTTAATTAATCATTTCATATGCTTTGTATCTATCCTTAGATTATATATTAATTTATTAGTTAAACTAATTAATTTAAAAAAACAAAAATAAAATATCTACGGTAATTTAATTAGTTTCTTTAATCTCTAAAAAAAAAAAAGTTACACCAAGACCTATAATTAAGACCGGATAGTGTATTAGATATGTGTGTCGGTGTGCGTCTTTCATCATGGGAATTATATATGTTTATATATTTTCTTATTGGTAGCTCTCCTATATATCTTTTTAACAACTTTTAATTTTTTTTATCATTATTAGTGGTTTTATTGTGGCATGTGTTATTGGCTGTCCTCATTTTAAAATATTAGGATCACTAATCCAAATATACAATCACGTGTTTTTTTTTTTAATCAATCTTTGACAAAAACAAAAAGTTATGAAAAAGACTCCAAACTTATCTCTAAACACGTGGTCCAGGAAGAAGTCATTATCCGGAAAATTAAAAGCGACAGTGCTGATATGTAAATTCCTGGAACTTGTGTTTTCCCGCTTGTCAATACGATGCCTCTATAAATATAGGTCCTAACATTAATTCCAATCAACCAAGCTCAAACATCAAATTCCAAAAAAGCCACAAAATTTCAAAGTTCAATTTCAAGCCCATCAACAGATCAGAACAAACATGACCACAATTGATGAAATAATCCCCAGATTTTTCATCCTACTATTCACCATGCCCTTCAACTTCCTCAAACTAGCATTGTCCCATTTCAAATGGGTTTTAGAGTTCCTTGTTTATCACCCATTTTACACCCTTCATCATCATCAACCTCTTCAAGAGTTTCAGATACTTACAGAAGAAGAAGAACTAGTAGAGATATGGCATCCTCGTGAAGGAGAAGAAGAAGTGGATTGTGCAGTGTGTCTGAACAAGATTGGTGAAGGAGATGAAGTTAGAGTTCTTAGGTGTGAACATGTATTTCATAGAGAATGTTTGAATCAATGGGTTGGTCTCAGGAACTTTACTTGTCCTCTTTGTAGGGACTTTCTGGGTTCTAGCAATAGGGTTGTTAATGGAAGTCAAGTACACGTGCTTTTCTTGAAGTTTTCTTCATTCTCTGATAATTCTGATGAGCGTGATAACTGGTGGCTACGGTAAGTCATATAGGATAAAGAAGGCATCAACATCAACATATATGTATTATATATATTTGGCTTATAAATATAAATCTGTATATTAATAAGCTACTCATGTTTTTATATATTAATAAGGTACAACTCTCAGTGAATTATATCTATTATTGATGAATATATGTTTATTATTTTGTACGTAGTATCTATTTTTGCTAGATTTAATCTATCTTATGAATCTATAAAATTCCAAGGGTAATTGTTATAAGTTTTATATAAGAGAACCTTACAAGTAAAGTGAATTTTACACATTTAAGGGCTCTGCTATCCAATAATAAATTAGTCTTTTGGGATGAGTTTTCCCTTTAAACTTGTATTATGGAAATGGAAATTTCATTAAAATCAATATTTTATCATAAAATGATTGGATAAAGTATACATTTGGTCTATTAGATTTGCATTAAATTTCATTTTAATTTCTTAAGTTTATAAAGTGTATCTTTAATCCTTTAATCTCAACACTATAAATCTCATCATCTAAAGAAAAATATTGACTCATCAAACTTATTAAGTGACAATGATGCAACTAAATGTTGACAAAGCATTCATAGGGATTGAGTTATTTTCATTTTCATTTTCATTTTTTAATTTACATGATTTAAAATATAAAAATATATTAAAACTATTAAAATGCAAGCACGCTTTGTCCACATTTAATTGGACAATTATCACTTAAGTTAAATTTAATGATTTATCATTTTCCATTAGATGAAATTGAAGGTTTACAACTAAAGGACTGACAAAAAACTTTACAAATTTAAAATTAAAGGATTGAAGTGAAACTTGATGCAAACATAAAAGATAAAACACATACTTTAACATAAAATGATTTTACGAGAAATTCAAACCATATCGAAACATATATCATGTTAAACAGTCTGTTTAATCATAGCCATTAGATATACTCCTCAAGTCCTAAATAGGGTATGGAGAGGAAGTTTATTTTTGTCCTATTTATAATCACATCATTTAAATTTTTATATAAATAAATGATTATATCCTTCATTTATTTATAAATTGAATTTATTTTCATGACGTATATCGTATATTATAGGAGGCGCGCATGGGAGTTTTGTCTCGGTTGACTCGTCCCTGTCCCGGTTACGTTGCGATAGGACAGTCCCATCCTGAAAAATTTCTGCCAATTGCTGCCTACCAAACATGTCATGCTAAGAAATTAAAAGTCAATTGTGAGCAATGTATACGAAAGAAAATACTTTTCACGGAAGTCCTTATGTCTTTCCTCACATTCTGATTCTTTAGTATTCATCTGGTCTTGTTTTTTTAAACAAAATTTTAGGAAATGAGTCAGACTCACTCACAATCCAAGAATAAAGCATTTTGGTTATGCTCCGCAGGGTATACTGGGTTAGAGAGTACACATGACTCCACCTCTTCCCAGCGTTTTCATTGCTTCACATTATCTAGGATGTATCTCCCAACGCCTTAACCAACTTCATGATCGAACTCTCTCCCATTGGTGAGATTGTCTGACTTGTTTGCCAATTGACCCCACTTATTTATATAGCAAAAAGATAGAGAAAAAATCAGTCCTATTTATACATATCTCTTTAAATTTTCCATAAGAATGTACATTTTTGCCATCATTTATTCTTGTGTTGATTTTTTAGCTATGTATATTATATAGAGATAAAGTTAGAAATTAGAATTTTATGATAGAGGTTTTTCTTGATTTTTTTTGTCCGTGTGAAAAATATTAGAATTGCCTTATGATAAGGTGAGAAGAGTATTTGGAATCGTTAATGCCTTAAAATCCAAACACTAAAATCAAACTTTGACGACAACAAAACACATGTAAAGCGTTGTTGGTCTTTTGCAGGATTTTTCTTTGCCTCAAAAAACAAAGACATACTATTCAGTTCGAATATATATATATATATATATATATATATATATATATATATATATATATATATATATCATTTTGACTTTAATTAAGAACCACAGAAGAAAAAAAAAAGGGGAAGCCCAAGATTAATGAAACGATTGGGAGAAACTAAAGGTATCTGGGAAAAAAAATCTTAAATCTTATTAACTCACCTTACAATTCAACAATTTCATAACTTTATCCCTATTTAATATGTATTATTCTATATGAAAACAATGTCAATATAATAATAAATGGATGATAAAATTTTATATTCATATGAAAAATTTGTCTTTTTACCTAACTAAAAAATTTCTTCTCTTTCTACCTTATAAATAGGATCAAAGAAGTATATATCTTTTGACCTTTTAATTAAGGTTGCTATTTCTTTTGAATCATTTCTTTCAGTTTTATCAAGATCATATCATAAACATGTTAGAATTAAAATACTTCCTATATTCCTTAATGTAAGAGCTATTTAACTAAGGGTAAAGCGTAACCATGTCACGGCCCAAAGCTGAGTCGTAATCGGTGTATAGGCTAAGCCAAATAATTCTACTTAGCCTAGCAAGTCTTAAACAAGCTAAGGTACACCAACTCTCAAGTAACCATTTACACAACAATAACAATACTTATTGAACTTCTGTATTAAATCGCAATGAGTTAACAAATCCACAACAATTAACTTTGGGGTTGCACATGCTATCCCATTTACTACATAACACGATAATTCTAATACCATCATAATAATCATGACATCATGGCATCCCCCAAGGCCCACTAATACATTACAATATATTACATAGGTTTATGAAGCATATCGATCACATGCAATCAATCTCACTAATTGCATTGTTTGAAAAAAAGATATAGAAAGAGGAATAAGTCTACTACTTACTTAGTGAGAACATAAATTATACAAAGTGCGCAGGAAGGGAAGCAAAGGCACGTAGAGTTTTTCACAAACGGTTTTCCTCAAAATAAATAAATGTAACAATATTCAAATGTTGAGTTGAAAAGAAAATGAGGGTAAAGGTTCACTAAATCTTTATCTCAATAAATAAAAAGATAATAAAGATCAAATATTCAACTACACGCACACTATACCTCCCAAGATTAATATTTTTCCTTCATAAAAATAAATTAGTCAAATTTTAAAAAACATAAAGAAGGTTTGAAATCAAATTAATTAATCAAAAGAGAGGTTGAAAGAAGGTAAACAAAAATAAATAAATAATTAAAAAAATATTTTTTTTAAAAAAAATCAATTATTAAAATTTTGACAAACGAACTTGTGTTTTTAGAGTTTTCTCTGTTGAAATGACATGGAAAACACGAGTTTTATGTTGAAAAATAAAAATAAAATAGATTTTCATATTCTTTTATATTTAGGGCGAAGAAGTAAAAATGCACACTAAGTTTGCCTGTGGAAGCGTCTAGCACCATGAAGTATTTTTGGGAGCAAAAGTACACACGAAGTTACATTTTGGGAGTGCCCAGCACCACGGCTATTAGTTGACCGTAAAGTTGGATGAAATGTTGATGTGGCGATGACTGGGACTGACACGCTGACTTGGACGATGACGTGGAATTAAAAAATTCAAAAAAAATGAGGAAAAATAATTAAAATAATTCGAAAAAAAAGTTAAAAAAATTCGAAAAAAATGAGGAAAAATTTAAATAATTAGGAAAAAATTAAAATAATTAAAAATAAAATAAAATAATTATAAAAAATTCAAAAAATTAGGAAATAATTAGAAAAAACTTAAAGTAATTAGAAAAGAAATTAAAAAAAATTAGAAAAAAAATTAAAATAATGATTAAAAAGAATTCAAAAAATTAGGAAAAAATTCAAATAATTAGAAAAAAATTAAAATGCCCCGCCAGTGGGCCCCACCACTGACCACCCTACCGCCGGCCGGTGGCGGCGATCGGTTGCCCATTATTTGAATTTTTTCCTAATTTTTTGAAATTTTTCCTAATTTTTTTTGAATTTTTTAATTCCATGTCAGTATCCACGTCATCGTCCACGTCAGTGTGTCAATCCCAGTCATCGCCACGTCAACATTCCATCCAACTTAACGATCAACTAACGGTCAATTAACGGCCGTGGTGCTGGGCGCTCCCAAAACGTAACTTCGTGTGTACTTTTGCTCCCAAAAATACTTCTTGGTGCTGGACGCTCCCACAGGCAAATTTGGTGTGCATTTTTGCTTCTTGGCCCTTATATTTATTTATAATTAGCTCATACATTTATGATTGGAGAGAGTAATACTTATATGTGGGGAAGACAAAATTTGAGCTAACAAGCAATATTGTATAATATTATGAATGCCGTTTTTTATTGGGAAAATCCCTTTAAGGTCCTAAAGGATTAAGAAAATATTTAAAAAGTTCCACAAAAAATTCTGATGTAAAAAAAATCTCATTAACAACCCCTTCAATAAATGATTAACAATTCTATTTGTGGATTTTAACAACTTTTTGAGACCTTTTTACATCAAAATTTTCTATGGAACGTTTTTAACATTTTCTTGGTCTTAAAAGGATTTTCTCTATTTCATTTGTCCTAATTGACATTTTGACTAAAGCACCCGTGTTATTGGAGTTTTCTCTTTTGAAATGATCAAAATGAAATAAAAGAGTTTTGTTTGAAAAAAATTGGAAGAAAATGTCAAATGAAAACAAAATAGATTGAAGAAATAAAAAGTCTCAATTCCCTCTTTAAGGATTATTACAGTCTAATGGTTTGATAGACTGTCAATTCCCCCAAAGAAATTAATAAGCAAGCTGAAGTCTTTGTCAAGGTTGTCAATTTTGAACCAGATTGGTTGGTTTGATTGGGAACTTAGCTTCTGGTTTGGTCCGGACTGATTTAACATAAATTTGAATTTTTAGAAGTCATACATTAAGGTAATCCTAAACATTCTCTTGGATATGTGTGAGTCTTTCATAATGCGAATTATGTTTATATCTTTTATTTTTTTATTGGTAACTCGCCTATATATCTTCAACGTCTTCTATTTTATTTATTTATTTATTTATCATTATAGGTTTTCTTTTGGCTTGTGTTATTGGTTTTCGTCATTTTAAAATAGTCTTACTAATCCAAATATATAATCACGTGTTTTGTACTATTGACAAAAAGAAAGTATAAAAAAAGACTCCAAACTTATCTCAAAACACGTGGTCCATGAAGTCATTATCCAGAAAATGAAAAGCAAGAGTGCTGATACGTGAATTCCTTGAATTGTGTTTAATGCTCATCAATATGCCTCAATAAAGATACAAGCCCTACTATTAATTCCAACCTCAAACATCAAATTCAAAAAGCCACAAAATTTCCAAGTTCAAGTTCAAGCCCATCGACAAAGAACAAACATATATGACCACTATTGATGAAATAATCTCCAGATTTTTCATCCTACTTTTCACCAAGCCCTTCAACTTCCTCAAGCTTGCTTTGTCCCATTTCAAATGGGTTTTAGAGTTCCTTGTTTATCACCCATTTTACAGCCTTCATCATCATCAACCTCTTCAAGAGTTTCAGATACTTAGAGAAGAAGAAGAAGAGCCAGTAGAGATATGGCATCCTCGCGAAGAAGAAGAAGTGGATTGTGCAGTGTGTCTAAACAAGATTGGTGAAGGAGATGAAGTTAGAGTTCTTAGATAGGTGTGAACATGTTTTTCATAGAGAATGTTTGAATCAATGGGTTGGTCTCAGGAACTTTAATTACTTGTCCTCTTTATTTGTAGGGACTTTCCGGGTTCTGGGATTAGGTCTGTTGTTAATGGTGAGGGAGGAGAAGCACTACATCTGCTTTTCCTTAAGTTTCCTTCATTCTCTGATAATTCTAATGAGCGTTATGTATAACTGGTGGCTACGTTGAGTCATTAGGATAAAACGGCATCAACATGAACATATGCATCATATATATAGCTAGGTTATAAATATAAGGGTTAAGAAGCAATTTTAATAATAAACTATTAGTCCGGGAGCACCCAACATAATAAATTTTTATTTAGACCTTAAATACAAACAAACTTTTGAAAATGTTAATGTCAGTATGTAGAACTAAATTGAGGGAAATAAATTAACATCTACGACAAGCACGTGGTTTGGTAAGGAGGCTTGAGTCAGCGAAAACGTGGAAGGAAATAAACGATTGAGAGAACGAATGAAAGAAGCAATTAGGGCTCATTTGGGGAAAAAAGCAGAGTCCCGCCATTCGAAGAACCTGTTTAGATTAGCGGTTACGGTCTTTCATCGCTTAAAGCCACGAGGGTTTGTCTGTGCTGAGATTTTCGATGCACAACTATGCCAAGTACTACACACGCATGGCTGGGGAGCATCAAACAATCCAAAACCACTCGGACTTTGATTCTATTCGCCTGCAGGTACTACTGTTGCATAGTCGTGAACATCGGCCGGATTTAGCATGTAGGTTACTGAAGCTTCAACATCTCGGTATATTTCACCAAGCCATACTAACTCATTCCAACCCTTTCTTTCGACATGTCGCCGGCGATGGTGTCTTACTTCAACTATTTGGTCTTGCTTGCACGTCGGACTACACAATGGCAGGGGACGTGCTTGGAACCACGCAGCGATATGCATCCTGCCAGATGGTATGCCATTATTGCCATCGGGAAGTAGGTGAGTACATTAATGGGAGAAGTGGCGACAATCCTCTATTTAAGCAGCACTTGCAAGTTGCAACATCTTCTGCCATGAGTCTGTTTTTGTAGTTCTAACTTCTAAGCAAATGCTCTGTTTTTATATGACCTTGCCCAATCCTTTGTTATGGTCCTTTAATTTTTTTATCCCCCTCTAAATGGTTTTTGATGAAATGGTTCTTCATTTGTCCTGCCCCTATATCTCTATTCTCTTTGGAAGATGAACGAGAACAAAGGGCGAAACAGGTGGACGGGCTTACACATCACCTCATGGCGTAGGTATCTAATCATCCTCTACGTTTTCTCAACATGAGAAGTTTTATTTTTGTAAAATGAAATAGCATGTTATACTCCATTCATCTAACCTGTATGATATTTGGTCTTCACGGCAGTCAGATTGAGCATAGTTGATTTCTTATATCAAGGCTGAGACAACAATAGGCAATTTCAGAGTATATTGAATGAAGGCTGAGACAACAATAGTCAGATCGAGCATTGTTGGTGGGACTGGGATAGCATTTCTGCAACCAAAAAAAAAAAAAAGAAAAAACTTACAATCCAATGATCCATCTTATTTCGACCTTAATCAAGGAAGTTTGACAAGCTGCACAAAAGAATATAATAAACTCTTTTCAGCAAGAATTGGATGGCAGAGTTTCAATATTTTAAGGCCACGCAAAATCTATAGAATAGTGTTTAGGATGGCTAGATCATCCCAGTCAAACGTGCAAATGACCACTAGAGTATAATGCAATAACTGAGCACATGATCAAATATGACGAAATAATGAACACCAAGCATTTATGTCAGAATAATGCAATAAATGAGCACATGAACAGATCTAACGAAATAATCTTGCCTCTTGTGTGTCAGAATAGTTTGTTTGAGGTCAGGTCAATCCAACTTACGGGAATATCTCTTTTGCGGTTTGTTTGGACTTTGGAGAGTCTGTTATGTGTGACTGGGATAATGCTACTTGATATGGTTTTAACATAGAATTGAGAAATGGAGAGAAGAAAACCAGAAATAGAGGGTAGAAGAAGCAGAAATGTGATGCTTTACTCATTCATCATCAAAGTCAAAGCATAGTGATAATTCTATGTCTTATATAGGCAATACCTCTGGACCCACTAATCCCAACTAACTGCCATTGGTTATTAATAATCAACTATCCCCTAACTAACTCCCTAATTAACTAACTAATATATTTATTAACAGTTTACATATCAATACCCCCTCCTCAAAACATCCTTGCCCTCAAGGATGCTGAACAACAAAATACAAATCTAAAGAAAAAAAAAATACAAAACTCAAAAATACAAATCTAAATCAATCAAGACATCCCCTCCGAGATCAGAACCCTTTGTAGGTAGCTCTCTTTGGATTGTCGTTTCTCAAAGAAAACACCATTGATGGAGTCTTTCTTGGTTTCCCTTTAGTCGTTATTCCATATGTACCAACAAGAAGAGAATTTTTGTTTTTTTTTTTCACCTCAGATCGCAAATCCAATTGTTCCCTGTCGCCAAGAAACGTGTTAGTGGTGTCTTGATGAGTTCTTGATGGTTTCTTGCTGTTTTAATGGCTGGCAGAACCGGAAACCACCCCAGAAACAGAAGCAGGAACCAGAAAAACAGAACCTGTCTAGAAAACTTAACTGACACGGATCAGTCTGGAAAACAGAAGAGGAGAGAACAAAATCAGAAATGCAGAAGCAGAACAGAACCAAAAAGTGGTTGTTTGTTCCCTTCTTGATGTTTTCTTGAGAGGCTCTTGATGATGTCCTGCTTCTTGACGATATCTTGATCAAGACAGTCAACTCAATAACCAACAACACAGGCTCCAGCACCAAAAATTGACAGAAAACAGAACCAAGATTGTATCCAAAATCAGCAATAAGGAACCAGACCCAGATGACAGAATGTCTAACCAGAACTGCAAATCTTTATTGTTCCAAGATGATAGACGACAGAAAACAGTCACAGAACTGACCACAAGAACTAGAACTGCAAATCTTTATGGTTGCAAGATGATAGACAACAGAAAATAGATCAGAGGGGTTTGAGAAAGAACAGAATTCGCAGTGAAGAAGCAGCCAAGGAAGGACTGCTTTGATATCACTGATATGGTTTTAACATAGAATTGAGAAATAGGGAGAAGAAAACCAGAAATAGAGGGTAGAAGAAGCAAAAATTTGATGCTTTACTCATTCATTATCAAAGTCAAAGTATAGTGATACAATGGATAGTTCCATGCCTTATATAGGCAATAACTCTAGACCTACTAATCCCAACTAACTGCCATTGGTTATTAACAACTAACTAAATAACTATCCCCTAACTAACTACTACAACTAACTCTCTAATTAACTAACTAATATATTTATTAACAGTTTACATATCACTACTCTTGTAGATGATTACAGGAAAAAGCGAAGACTTTTGACTATTGTTCTATTGGTATAGGTTTTGTCATTCTTATAGTTTGCAACATAGGTTTATAAATTTTGCTGATAGGGATTTTCTCAAGAAGCTGCAGCCTCTATGAAGGAGCCAAAACAAATGAAGAAGTCATCCTTTATTTATCTTTCACTAGTTAACCATAACCTTTGAATGTAATGTCACATATAATCTTATAAGCTTACACACAATTCAGAAGCTAGCTTTTTCGTTGAAGGCAATGGTGGTCTCATTTAATTTCCATTCAACAATGTATCAAACATGATACTCCTACAAGTTTCATGAGTAAGGAAGCATTATATGTATCACTTATTCAATAACATATAAAACTCATATCCATATTGCATGTTGACCAAAAAAAATATATCCATATTGCATGATTCAATAGTAGATAAAACTCTCTTATATTGCACATTTGACCGCTTCAATTAATACCTCTGCATATAAGATTCGCTTGGATTTTGGTTAAGAATTCACACATAGCAGCCCTTTTTCCTGCTAGGAATTTTTTTTCCTGCGTTGGTTAATATTTTTAGGATCTTCTTATTATCCAATGCCTCTCCCATGCTTTAAT
Organism: Acacia crassicarpa; assembly: GCA_034222035.1. NCBI lineage: Eukaryota > Viridiplantae > Streptophyta > Magnoliopsida > Fabales > Fabaceae > Acacia > Acacia crassicarpa. Next base: position 38,312,977 of record JAWXYG010000009.1, on the reverse strand, counting down.
TCTTTTTAAAAATTTAAATGATTATGCTGTCTCTTGTAAACTTCTAACATTAAAAATGTAACCAATTCTTTGTAATTCTAGATCATTTGACCCGTATTCCCTCCAATATTCATACTGAGTTATGTATTACTTTACATGGAGCTTTTGGGCAATGCAGATTTCTACTGCTACCAAATCACTTTTGGGTCAAATAACTTGATAGTTTCATGGAAGAAATGTAACTCTACATTGCAGACTGTTTATCAATGCAGACATACAGCATGAAGAGACAGAGTCATGAATTAAAGACAGACTGTCTCACCCACCATTTTCACCCTCCTAAGGCCACGTTTTTAACACAATCTGAGGTACAAGTTTCATACCTCTAGTGATTATTTTTTTCATCCTTCCATCCTAAAACGCCGATATCCTTTAAAAAGCACAGATGTAACTTTGTGGCATTTGTTATATGTTAATCTATGTAATATAACCGAGCCAAATGAAAATGATAGATCATAGGCTTCTCAGCTCTGCCGATTTTCTCTGAAGTTGCCTCTCTGCATGTGATGTGTCATGATACATGTCATATCCTTCAAATAGGGCATGGTCCTTTATAGGTGAAATTTTAAGCATGATCCTTTATAACTTTATTGTTTGTTAGCTTTACCAACTTTTATGAAAAAGCATAAAATGACAAGTTTACATTCTTACGCTTGCATTGAGAAGGCTCACAAAACGCTTTCCCAACCATATCATTTTTCAAGTCAATGCTTAGTAGACCTTGCATGGTTTATCCCCACCCTCATCTTCCTATGCTAGAAATCATCTGTTCACCCAAAAAAGAAATCGTTTTCTGAGGTAGTGTTCGTTTCTAAAGGAACTCGCTTTTCCTTTCCTTCCCTAGCTCCGGCTACTTTCAAAACCTCTGAAAGTAAAAGATTTTCCTTCTTAAAATTTCCATAAAATACAGTGCAGTATCCACTGTCCATTGTCATTCAGTTTGGGATTAATCATCGTGACAATGACGTGAACAGAGCTAAGCTGTTCAGTTTTTAACCCTGAAGTACATTCACTATTCATGAAAAGATGAGAATGGAACAGTAATTTTTTCTTCGCGCAAGATGCCCCTATCCAATGTTCCTAACACTGCTAGAAAAAAATGATTAGAATCATTGAAAACGAATTGAAGATGGTTTCTTAAATCCTCTGTTTACGAAAATGGTCATTAGTGCTTTTTTTATTCTGAGGGAACAATTTTTTAGTACCTATTTCCTTTCATACTAAAAAGTAAAGTTTGAGTTGAAATGGCCACTAATTACAGGTGTTGCTCACAAAAAGCATAAAATGACAAGTTTACATTCTTATGCTTGCATAAAGAAGGCTCACAAAAGCTTTTCCATCCATATCCTTTTTCAAGTCAGTGCTTAGTAGACCGTGCATAGTCTATCCCCATCCTCATCTTCATATACTGGAAATCACCTTTTTTTGAAGTGAGATGTAGAATAAAAATTTGATTGTCAATTTGGGGAAACATAGTTTTAGATATATGTTGTAAGATTTTTTTTTCCCCTTAGGTATTGTTGTACTCTGCTCTAGAACATCAATTTGAATATCCTCTGGTGTTTGATATCTTTTTTCCTTGCACTTCATTTGTTGTTGCCTCATGCGATCTGTCAGTATCTGGATAATTTGTTTCCAGTTTTTCTTATTCGACTGATGTCCATGTCTATAACAAAATGTATATATTAGCAGCAACTTGATTGCAAACGTTTTACCTATGTTGAATGGTATTTATATTTATTTGGTTATAAATACTAAAAAATTCCTTTTTTTGATATTGAAATGGGAAATCACCTCTTACTATACCCAAATTGAAATCCCATGCTGGGGTAATATCGTTTTTGTTATGTTAGTGTACAGTGTTTTTGATGCAATGTATATTTTTGGATAAACTGACTTAGACTCCTTAAATAACTTCATTTCCAATATCTTCCTTATTACTATAGTATTATGATCTCTTAAAAACTATTGTAGGTTTGGGCATCTAATGTTTTTGGATATCTTATAACAGTAATTTCTAAGTTTATATAAGTACTGAAAAAGTTTGAAATTAAGAGATATATATGATAAAGTATAGCAATATTTTTGCATCATTATTTTCTTAACCACAAATATTTGACCAAAAAGCACAAGTGAGCCCGTCTAACCAATGTTGTCAAAATCGAGTTCCTTCTAATTTCATATACATTATTCGATCAATTTTCACACACATTTTGTTCAGAGTTAATTTTATTTTAATTAATTCATAATTAGTTGTTATTACACTTACATATTCTCATTGGTTTAACTATATAATAGCCTTATCTAATCAAATATCATATTTTATTATCATATAAAAAGATAAATTATTAATAATACAACATTTACTTAATTACTATAATAACTAATAAATTTTTTTTTTTAAAAAAATCATCCATTTGTAGCGGTTTTCTAACCGCTATAAACAAGAACAAATATAGGAAATCTTTTGTAGCAGTTTAACACCACTGCAAATATAAAATACTGACAAGCGGCAAAACTTTTTCTAAATTTGGGCGGGAATATTTAGTAGCAGTTATATAACGGCAACAAAATAGTTGGAAAAGTTTGTCGCTATTTTTTCATGTAATTAATCGCATATAACCGCTACAAATATGATTAAGTTCAGTTTGTAGCGGTCATGTCACCATGACTAATGTTCAAACAAGAACTCAACACAGCCTCATATAGTGGCAGTCTTGTGAACCGCTATAGCGACAGTAGCGGTCATGTTTTATGGTGTAGCGGTTTTTTTTAACCATTATAAATTATCTTGCAACGGTGGATTTTGTAACGGTTAGTCTAACCGCTACAAATGTTATTAGTAGCGCCAAAAACCGCTACTAACATGCCATTTTGACCGCTACTAATGGTCTTTTTTTTTTTTTGGTAGTGAACTCGCATAACAAAAGAACAAGTAATTACCCACGAAATCTGCAACAAACATGATACCGCCACTAATCAACAACAGAATGCCTACGGACATCCGTCGATAATATTAAAGTTTTTTTTACAAAAACAAATAAAATATTACTGACGGAATTCTGTAGGTAATATAACGGTTTTTTTCTCTTAAAAAAATAAAGAAACAATTAGCCACTGAATTCTGCGGCAATTCCATCGCTAATTTTGGTTTTCTGACAAAACTACAAAATCTCTCTTTATTGGCTGTGCGACAAACACTTTCCCTCCTCGCAAAAAATTCCCTCTAGTCAAAGAGTTAACTCACGTGTTTGACAATAATTTATCATCATTTAAAAGTAGGTTCAATATCCAAATATAATTTGCATTCATGTGTTTTGTGTGAATAATTGATAGCAGAAAAGTATAAAAAAGACTTCAAACTTATCTAAACACGTGGTCCATGAACTCATTATCCATGAAATGTGATATTCGTTGAATTGTGTTTTTCTTTTTTTTTTTTGGGTAAATTCGTTGAATTGTGTTTAATGCTCAACAATATGCCTCTATAAAAACAAGCCCTAACAAGAATTCCAATTAACCTCAAAAACATCAAATTCAAAAGGGCCTCCAAATTTCAAAGTTCAGGTTCAAGCCCATAAACGGAGAACAAACATGACCACTATTGGTGAAATAATCGCCAGATTTTTCATCCTGCTATTCACCATGCCCTTCAAATTCCTCAAGCTAGCTTTGTCCCATTTCAAATGGGTTTTAGAGTTCCTTGTTTGTCACCCATTTTACAGCCTTCGTCTTCATCATCATCATCAACCTCTTCAAGACCAGTTTCAGATATTTACAGATGAAGAACCAGTAGAGATGTGGCATGCTCGTGAAGGAGAAGAAGAAGTGGATTGTGCAGTGTGTCTAAACAAGATTGGTGAAGGAAATGAAGTTAGAGTTCTTAGGTGTGAACATGTCTTTCATAGAGAATGTTTGGATCAATGGGTTGGTCTCCGGAACTTTACTTGTCCTCTTTGTAGGGACTTTCAGGGTTCTAGCAATAGGGTTGTTAATGGAAGACAAGTATCTGTGCTTTTCTTCAAGTTTTGTTCATTCTCTGATAATTCCGAGCGTGATAACTGGTGGCTACGTTGAGTCATACGATAAACCTCATGCTCCTCCTGCTTGAACCCACAACCTCATGCTGATGCGTGCCCTCGCAGGCACGCCTGTACTGGTTACACTGAAATAAATCTACTTTATATTATTACATAATGTTATATGTATAATATAATATTATTGAAAGTATGTTTGTTATTTTGTAGTATCTATTTTTGGTAGATTATTGAATCTTACTTATAAATCTATGAAAGTCCAATGATAGTTGTTAGGGTCTCAAATGGGAAAGCCTCACCCAAAAAAAGTGAGATTTTCATTTGAATATGTTAGTCCTTAGGGATGAGTTCTTCTTTTTTAGCTTGTACCGGTGACATTGGTGCTTTTATGTCATGACGATTACCTATTGAAGGTACTAACTTGAAGAGGCCAAGTAAAATGTTGTGAAGTGGAGATATTGGGGATATCAGCTCTCAAATGAGGTGCATTTCATTAAGTTTTCTTCATTCTCTCATAAAAATTTTGGGAGTAATACATGGTCGCTCTAGTGAGTCTTTAGGATAAAGAATGCACCAATCGTAAACGAATATAAAATAATAATGACTACTTTTAAGTGAAAAAGCGAATTATATAGAGGAGCTTATGTTAAGGACATGATGGGGTAGCATAAAATCATAATAACTACTTTTAAGTGTCACGATTTTCATTAAATTATATCTAAATATTTGTGGCCTATATAGTAGACGTATAGTTCTAGCTAAGCCAATATAGTAGAAACAATTTATTCTTAAATTTAAAGACAAGGGAAAATAATTATTAAAGGAGACATTATATTGACTATCCCCCCTTTTTTTTGTGTTGGAAAATATATGTATTGTTAATGGGAACAATCGCTATCAAAATAAATTATATATTAACGGCAAGTGGACGGAACACAATTTTCCTGAACTGAAATCTCATGTTTGATTTTGTATATAGATCACATTAAATGAATAAAGACCTTCATTAATGGTTTGGTAATACTCAAATTCAAAATATTCGGTTATATCAAAGGCTGAAATAGCTATTAAAATAAAACCCAATTAAGCACAACTAAATGAATAGTTCATAAGTCCTATAGACTTGCCTTATGTTTCACACAAACAAAGAAAAAAATTTAAATTTCATTAATTCTGTCCTAAAATTTAACAATTATCTAACTTAATTTAGCCCTTTTTTAATGTAGTACATTATGCTCTTGAGAATAAAATCAATACAATAATATATTAAGAGTAAAATTGTATATTTATATGAAACTTTTTTCTCTCGGTCTTTTAAATAGAACCATAAAATTTATTCTCTCTATCTTCTGAATAAGATAAAAAGAATACTTAATAGGATTTATAGTTTATTTTTTTAGAATATATAAATCAATTCTCCAAAGTTATATATATATATATATATTATTTTTTTTATAACCAAAGTTTTATATTTCAAATATTCAGGTATGAATGTTTTGCTTTTGCAAACGGAAAAATACATAATAAAGTTAAATACAAATCGTTCGTTTACCTTAGATTTTTTGTGGGCTGACAACTTAAGTTTTGGCGTTATCTAATCAATCAGAGTGTGCATGATTACTATTGGCTAAATTCATGTGTACAATATTGACTTGACCGGTGACAAAAGGACAAGAGTGCCGGGCTCCATCAATAACGACACTATAACAACGTTGTTACAAGATGCAGATTGAACGCAACAGCCACTGTAATGGAATTTCTCAATGACATCCCAATTGCGTTTTCACAATGATACAATAAATTTAGTTTCTTGATACTTTTTTTCTCAAGAAGAAAACAAAAAGATGGTTGGTACTTGAATAATTTTTAAATTTGTAACCTTTTTTTAAAAACTACAAATAAAACTATTTTTAATGTTTGTTTTTAAATATTAGAAATAGTAATATTTGGTAATAATATAGTGTCTTCAGTCCTTATCAGTTGATCAACATATGAGTCCGAATGATTTGAGTAAGCAATTACAATGAAGGTACAAGAAGAAATAGAATTGACAATCAAGATGAACCATTACAACCATTTAATATTTATTTTAGGGAAAATTAGAGAAACGTCCTTAATTCATTGAAAATTTTGACCCCAAAAAAAAAAAAAAAAAAGGTTGATCAGAAGGACTGATGGGAGACTTTTGGTATATAGATTAGTTATTTTCACCAATAAAATTTAATTATGATGGGAGACTTTTCCCCAATTTTTTCTATTTTAAAATTAAATAATGGTCAAAATATACATTTGGTCTTTTAAATTTATATCAAGTTTCAATTCAATCCGCAGTGTCAGTCTCCTTAACCAAAAATGCTAATTTAACAAATTTAAATAGTGACTATATACAATTAAATGTGGATAAAACATGTTTTAAATTTATTACTTTAATAAATTTTTTAAATTTATTAATTTAATATAATATTTTTATATTTTAAAAGATAATTTTTGATGTTGAAAGTTGATATTAGGTTTTATTTTCAAAATTTTTCAATTTACAAATTTAAAATTTGAAGTTGATAAATGAACATTTAATTGCAAATTCACTATTTAAATTCATTAAGTTGACATTTTCCATTGATGAGACCAAGATTATTAAACCCAGATTTGTCATTGAATCAGTCGGGGTACTGGGTCAAAGGTCAGTGGGTTAAACTAAAGTTAAATCAGAGCTAACTAAGGGCCTCTAGTGAGAAAATGAAGATTTTAGGGTTATTAATATGAAATTAAAAAAAAAAAAAAACAAAGTTAATGCCTGGACTGGACTAGTTTTCCAGTTTATGGGCTAAACCAATCGATCCGGATTTAATAACACTTGATGAGACTAACTGTATTAACATTAAGGGACTAAAAAAACAATTTATGAATTTAAAAATAAGTTGTTGATTTTGAAAGTTTATATGAAGTTTTGTTTTCAATATTTTTCAATTTACAAATTTTAATTTGTAAAGTTAATATACCAACATTTAATTGTGGAGTCACTAGTTAAATTCATAAAGTTGGCATTTGCCGTGAATGAGACTAATTTTATTAACATTAAGGGATTGAAAATATAATTTATAAATTTAAAAAACCAAACATATACTTTAGTGTGTAACAATTCAGTAAAATTGTTATTCTTTTTTGGAAGGAAAAACAAATTACACATTTGAGGAAAATAACTTCAATGTTATGCCAAGTGAAACCTACTGTGGCAATACATAATAATCCAACATGTACCAAAAAGTTGGAAACACTATTATTAGCAAAAGTCAACTAAGCTTCTGAAACCTTCCCTGATAGACCAACGTGAGAACTATCACATGAAAAATGTTTGTAACCGTCAATTTAACTCATTATAAATGCTAATATGTGCTCATGAGGTTCAAAATGGAATATTTTACATAAAAAATACTAGATATATAATTTATAAATTTCCAAATCAACTATTATGTAATAAAATTTCTATATGAAATTTCATATCATGAATCACATACATAATATGTCAAGCAACATAGACCGATACCCTGACAATCCTGATCACCCTTACCCTTATTTCGCCAACAAAACCTAAGGGCTGTAACATAATAGGTTTAGTCTCTATGACAAATCTGCACCAAGCTCTCTAATAAAGAGGTATAGCTCAACCAAAGGCTATAAAACTCATATCAGACCATGGGTTCTCTTTTCAGGTTGACCCTTAACCTGACCAAAGGAAAAAGGTGATACCAAGGTCCCTAAAATGTCAAAGCCATCCACTATGCACCGAGTGGTAGCATATCACGTGTTATTATATACACAATAGCTTCCATCACCACTCCGCATCCATTATCGCTCCACATCATGATAAACAATCATAATCTTGGCTTGTATATATGAGTTTCAAACAAGATTTATAAAAATAATACATCGCTTTTATAATCAATAAGATACTAATACAATTTCAATTCATGAAATTATAACAAAAGTGCATTATCCAAAACATATAATATTAAAATTTTTTTGTCTCAATAACCATTTAAAAAATACTCACAAACAACATATTAACACATATAACAAATGAAAAGTAGTTACCTCAAGTTCTTGACATAAGAACTAAATTTGAGATGGATCAAGTCCACTCTTAAAAATTCAAATAATCTCCTCTTCTTCTCTTCCTCTCCTTCTCTCACCTTACTATCACTCAACACACACACACACACATCACGCTACACACACGCTACACACACGCACACACATCACGCTACACACACGCACACATAGGCGGTGGTAATTATCACTCCCTCTCACCGTCATAAATTGTGGTAAATGTGCTGCCCACTGTATAATATATAATATTATAAATTAATTCTTTTGTTTTTTTACAACAATTGAACTAAATTTTATATTTTCAATCCAAATAAAATTTCTTTAATACTTAATAAGTTATAGTATTTTCTAAAAATATAACTTACAATATTTTCTTTAATTTTTACTTAAGAAAATGTATCTCATACTTAGTAACTATATGTTAAATTTTTAATTACCATAAATTAATCTTTCATAAAATATTACTTAGTTTTAGAATTTAAAAATTGGGATGTTACAAGCAGCAGTGACGGGAACATGCAGCTCGGTGACGTCCCGTATTATGGAGAGCTGCTTGATGCGGTTAAAATAAATTACCAAGGCTGTTTCACCGTGACGCTGTTCACGTGTTTGTGGGTAAATACCACAACTTCCCAGGGACTCATGACTGACGACTTAGGCATCACATCAGTGAATTTCTCCCGGCCTATTCACACTGATTAGTTTAAAGATGATGAGCCATATATTTTTGCCTTAAAGGCACATTAGGTTTATTATGTTGCTGATGAAAAACACAGAGATTGGAATATTGTGGTTCTTTTAAAGTCTCTGGACCTTTACAACATAGGTAGGGGTGATAACGTTGCTTATGAGGGTGAGTCGTTCTAGCCTGCCAATTTCAAAAACTTCTTCCCAGACGGCGATGACAATTTACCTGTAATTCGGTATGTGTTTTAAGATATGTTTTATGAAATAATGACATTTGATTTAAGTTTAATTTTTGTTCAAACATATTAAACTCACAAGTAACATTTTCTCCATACTTTTTTTTTATAGGGATGGCGACGAAAATTGACATAAAAAATTATAGTTACGATAACATATTTAATCGGTAATCCTCTATTTTTTTAAAAAGAAAAACTATAATTGAATTTGTAGCGGTTACATAACCGCTACAAAAAAAAAACGTCATATCAACCACTACAAGTGTTATGTAGATATCAATATAAATACCCTCACTACACCTCATTTTATATGGTTTAGCTTCTATTTTTAGACACTTTTTCTCTCAGTTTCTCTCATCTGTCTATATTTTTTGAAGAGGTTAAGTGTTTGAAGAGGATAAGTGTTGTTCAAACATATCAAATATGATGAACATTTGTTTACAAATATTTCTTTGTTCTTCTAAGTTTGTGATGCTATTTTTTTTTTAATTCACAATTCTAGGAACATTTTTCAACATTCCTTCTACTTTCACATATATGACTTTCAGAATTAAATATTATTTAAATGAAACCATAATTAGTTCTTATTATACCTACACATTCTCATTTTTTTACACGTATATAATAATCATATATAATCAAATATCATATTTTAATATCAATTATTTTTACTAAAAATATAAATAATTTATATTACAATTATTCGTTAGTTAATAAAATAATTTAAAATGACTCTGTTAATTTTTTTAATAAAATTTTATCCCTTTGTAGCGGTTCCCTAACCGCTACAGATCTTGACAAAAAAAATTTATACATCCATTTGTAGCGGTTCAACAACCGCTACAAATATGGATAAAATTTTAAAAAGGGCGGTGATGAGGATGCTTTCGTCGATAAAGCAGTCAATTAAACTAGGTCCTAATTAATTATGCAATATAGGGTCAACCTAGGTCATTTTCCCAAGGAGCAAGTTGTAGGTTTTTCTTCAGGTTGAATTAAGGTGATGAAAAATGCAAATAAAATAAAACTCAACTACCTAAATGTAAGATGATAATGATTCTAAAACCTAAATGAGAATGGAACTAATCTAGATGAGGATGCAAATTTGGGGTTTTTGTTTTGAGAAAATAATTAGAATCCTAAGAAAAGAAATTAACTAAAAGTGAATCAACCAATTTATGAGGATGAGGGGACAACTCAGGAATTGCATGGAGTTAACTTTCTTAGCCCAAACCAACTAATTAGACCAAAGGAGGTAATGAAATATTGGAATTAATGATTTTAATCAACTAATTGAAACATGGGAAACCCTCAAGTTCAATAACACCTTATCCATTAGAAAACTCATAATGGAATAAGTGCTAGTTAATTAAACTCATTAAAACCTGCTCACAACTAATTTCTAAATAATTTTGAAATCTTGTTCACAATCGTCTAATTAAACAACTAAACAATTTATCAATCTAATTAAACAATTAAATCGATAAACCCAATTGACAATCAAATTAATAATGAAAACTCAATTATTAAATCAATTGAAAATCCAAGGGTTGCAAACAAAAATTCCAGCAATTATGCTCAAATCCAAATTATCAAATAAATCTGAAATAAATGATATGTTTACAATCTAAAACTAGATTGTTCTCAAGAAAGCAATTCGAAACTATCTAAAACTAAATAATTTCAAAGTCTTCAAACAATTCGATAAAAGGAAAAACACTCCCTTGTGGTCTTCAAATGTAAAACCTAGACTCTAGTTTTCTTCATGCTCCTCCCGAGTTGCCTCCCCAAAAGTGCTTAAACCGTCATCACGATCCTTCCTCCAAATCCCAAGCAGTCCGTCATAACCATGAGGAAAGAATGAGAAGGATTGATTAAATCAATCGCCTTGGCCAATGCGCGTCCACTGGAGGAATAGAAATAATAATTCATTGAAAGCCAAATCTCCAATACGTGGTGTGGGTATAGGTTGAATATGGAAGAATTCCCACACCAATTCCAGCGGCTCCTCCCTTTCTCAGCGTGCGTGAATCTGTGTGCGTGTTGCGGCTCTCCTGGGCTCTCAATGAGAGCGTCAACTCTTTTTGCAGCTGCTAAGTTAATTTTATAGGAGAAAGAGAGTTTTTTGGGTATCAATTTGAGACAATTAAAATTCCAAAAGCCCAGCAAAATTCCACCATCAAATCTTTTTTTAGCTTCCAAGGTTAATTCTGCATCGTAGGATCTTCCAATATGTTTTTTCTTATCCTGCAAGAATTAAATAAAATCGTGATCTATCATATATTTAGAAATATTATTCAATCACAAGATCTCAATCAGAATATTGATAATTTAAGTCCAATAATCTCATAATTAATTCTGATTTATATTATTTCCTAAAATAGACTAACAATCCAAATATTGTCTAATAAATCCAAATTAGCTTAAAATAGTCCCCAAAATAAATGAATAAGGCGGGATAAAATATATTAAATTGGGATTTATCAACTCCCCCACACTTATCATTTGCACTCCTGGGCAAAACAAATCAAGACCATGGGAGAACAACAATAAAAAAAACAAAAACAAAAACAAAACAAAAGCAAACTAAAACTTCAAAAGTGAATGTTCCAACCACAAGCAAAAAGTAAACAAAAGTATTTCAGCACCTCTCATGTCCAAGTGATCTTCTCATAACTTAAGAAAGCAAACATCATGGCAATTTACTTGACAAAGGGGAACCTAAGCTAGAAATCTCTTACCAAGGATAATGTGTATGTCACTCTTCACTCAAAAGTGTATAGGTTTGTGTTTACGCTCAAATCATCCCTATCAAATACTCTTTCCATAGGCTTGACAAGAATCTAAGTTCTCCACCGCTAATAAGGCAAGTGCATTCATAAATCCAAAGGACTTTTATTAGGTTGTAATGGGGCTAAGGTTAAGAAAGAAAGGGTGTGGTATTTGGAAAAACAAAGTTGAATATCTTAACAGATGAAGAGAATGATACAATAGAGAATATGGGATGCAAGAAACTAAACTAAATCTGAACTGAGTCATCATTCTTTTTCTTCTTCCTTTTCTATTTTTCTCTTCTTTTTTTTTCTTTTTTTTTTGCTTCCTTTTTCCAATTTTTTTTTCAACTCTTTTTCCCAATTTTTCTTTTCTTTTTTTTTTTTCATTTTTTTTTTCATTCTTTTTCAAAATAACATACCATATTTTCCACAATGACCCAATTCCTAATAATTTTTTCCGCATGTTCCTCCATCCAAAATAGAAATAATACAATGCTCTTCAATTCTCAAGACATTCAAAAGGGTAGAGATTTTTTTTTTTTTTTGGCTATGGGTGTAAACAAAATGGAAAAATAAATAAACAAATAAGCTCAAAGGGCTAAACAAAGGATATGTGTATGAAAATGGTAGGTCTTTTGGCTTATCTGGCTAAAATGAAACGAATGCCTTTATCATTTTTATGAATACTCATGCATAAAATGCAGCCTCAAATAAGATTCAAGTCAAGTTCTAGATCAAGCAAAGAGATAGGGGTACACACTAAAAAAATATATATATATGTATTAGGCTCAAAATCTCACTGGGAATATGATCACTAGCCTAAATTCACCAAAATCAAATCCATTGCCACTAGGTTCACAAACTCAAAACATGATCAATCACTTTTTAAATCAAGAATGCATCATACTAAAGTTACTCAAAACTTGCAATTTTCGCATTAAATTTTTTCTTTCTTTTCTTGAAAACAAGGAACAAAAACCAAAGTAAAAACCAAAATATTTTTATTTTTCTCATTTTGAAAACAAAAAACAAAAACCAAAAGTAAGAACAAAATCCCTCCCCCACACTTAAATCATGCATTGTCCTCAATGAAAAATATAGGTCTAGCCAATAACAATAATCAATGCAAGTGAAAGAGTAAGGAAGGAATACGACCAGACTATTAAAAGCTGGGAGACTCAAATGAAGTGGCATAATTGGCTTCTCTCCTTTGTCTGGCTGTAAGTCACATGAAAGCACTAGTGATGTCTTCTTTTGATGTTTAGCAAGCATCTCCTTTTTAAAGCTCCGCAGATAACATTTCAGCTCAAGTAAAGAAGGTGTTTGGATGGGAGGAATCAATCCATTTACCTGCACAAAATCATAACACCAAGCAGTATCTCGTCCCATATAAATATAATCAATAAAATTTGATTGATCAAGAATAAAGGAAGATCCCAAAAGAAATTGACCAACAGAAAATAGTGGAACTTCCAGATATTTTGAACAACCCACAAAGTCAATATGACTCTCCTCAGTAAGAGTCAAATTTTCTAAAGAATGAACCAAGTGATCACTCAAAATGGTCTCACCATGCTTGCTCAAATCATCACACGAGACGAATTCTACCTGTGAAACATCATGATTCAATATGGTTTTACCCTTTAAATACATATCTAAATCAAGGCTTCCCCCACACTTATCTTTAATAGTATCCCTACTAACAATAGTTATGTCAATATCATGAGTAGTATCAATAAAATCAATAGAGATATTATTTCCTTCATTCAAAGCATCATCATGATTAGTGTTACGCAGGGTATCTTTAAAATCAACAGTGTCAGGGGAGTCAACAACAATTTCTTCATCAACTTCCTCATCAGAATCAATAGAATTTATAGGATCAGAGGTATGAGAAGAAGTATCAATGCATGCACTATAAGATTCAGTATAATTTAAGTCAACAGAACTAGTCAATTCAGGAATAGCATTAGTGCATGCATACTCAGCTAATGTACCAATCATCTCATCATTTGAAGTGGTAGAAGAAAAAAATGATGAATCATTAGAGGGTGAAAGTATATTACCACATGGAAATTCACTTTGAACTTCTAAATCTTCACTCCGGCGATTGTTAATTGCATTTGACCACTCCCTGATTTGAGCGCCTCGAGCTTCAAGCTGCTCTCCATTTTTTTGAAGGAGTTCTCCCCTTTCTTGAAGGAGTTTCATCATAACGTCTAGCTTGTTTGATAATCTTAAATGCTCGTCATGAACTGGAATAGTTTGATTGACATATCCAAAATTTGAGTGATCATGCCATCCAGGATTATATGCATTTGAATATGGATCATATATATGCCCAACTTGAGTCATGGGTCTAGAAGGATATATTGCATTGTAAGATTCAGCTCCATCATTCAGGTAGGGGCAAAAGTCAGTAACATGAGTAGCTAGAGAGCAAATAGAACAGAGTGGCCCTATTAAAGCAGAAGACATAGGCTGTGGGGTAAAAGTAGTAAAAGGCCCCATAGGATTGTCCATATTAGAAGAATTTTGCATATGGGACATAGCCAATTTTTCCACAGCAGATGCAAGCCTATCAATTTTGCTCTCCAGGCGAGACTCATAATTAGAAGAAAGTGATCCCACCTCAGATATCTGCTCAACACCATAGTCATAATGATAAGGCACAGAAGTATAATAGTTATTTCCATAAACTGAAGCATGCCAAGCCATAATATGGGGGATCAAGTTCAATTTTTCAAGAGTGGATTGGATCCAATAAACAACTACCTAAAAAAAAAATCACCTAGAAATCAAACCTAAAGCCTAACCATTGCTCCCCGGCAACGGCGCCAAAACTGATGAGGATGCTTTCGTCGCTAAAGCAGTCAATTAAACTAGGTCCTAATTAATTATGCAATATAGGGTCAACCTAGGTCATTTTCCCAAGGAGCAAGTTGTGGGTTTTTCTTCAGGTTGAATTAAGGTGATGAAAAATGCAAATAAAATAAAACTCAACTACCTAAATGTAAGATGATAATGATTCTAAAATCTAAATGAGAATGGAACTAATCTAGATGAGAATGCAAATTTGGGGTTTTTGTTTTGAGAAAATAATTAGAATCCTAAGAAAAGAAATTAACTAAAAGTGAATCAACCAATTTATGAGGATGAGGGGACAACTCAGGAATTGCATGGAGTTAACTTTCTTAGCCCAAACCAACTAATTAGACCAAAGGAGGTAATGAAATATTGGAATTAATGATTTTAATCAACTAATTGAAATATGGGAAACCTCTCAAGTTCAATAACACCTTATCCATTAGAAAACTCATAATGGAATAAGTGCTAGTTAATTAAACTCATTAAAACCTGCTCACAACTAATTTCTAAATAATTTTGAAATCTTGTTCACAATCGTCTAATTAAACAACTAAACAATTTATCAATCTAATTAAACAATTAAATCGATAAACCCAATTGACAATCAAATTAATAATGAAAACTCAATTATTAAATCAATTGAAAATCCAAGGGTTGCAAACAAAAATTCCAGCAATTATGCTCAAATCCAAATTATCAAATAAATCTGAAATAAATGATATGTTTACAATCTAAAACTAGATTGTTCTCAAGAAAGCAATTCGAAACTATCTAAAACTAAATAATTTCAAAGTCTTCAAACAATTCGATAAAAGGAAAAACACTCCCTTGTGGTCTTCAAATGTAAAACCTAGACTCTAGTTTTCTTCATGCTCCTCCCGAGTTGCCTCCCCAAAAGTGCTTAAACCGTCATCACGATCCTTCCTCCAAATCCCAAACAGTCTGTCATAACCATGAGGAAAGAATGAGAAGGATTGATTAAATCAATCGCCTTGGCCAATGCGCGTCCACTGGAGGAATAGAAATAATAATTCATTGAATGCCAAATCTCCAATACGTGGTGTGGGTATAGGTTGAATATGGAAGAATTCCCACACCAATTCCAGCGGCTCCTCCCTTTCTCAGCGTGCGTGAATCTGTGTGCGTGTTGCGGCTCTCCTGGGCTCTCAATGAGAGCGTCAACTCTTTTTGCAGCTACTAGGTTAATTTTATAGGAGAAAGAGAGTTTTTTGGGTATCAATTTGAGACAATTAAAATTCCAAAAGCCCAACAAAATTCCACCATCAAATCTTTTTTTAGCTTCCAAGGTTAATTCTGCATCGTAGGATCTTCCAATATGTTTTTTCTTATCCTGCAAGAATTAAATAAAATCGTGATCTATCATATATTTAGAAATATTATTCAATCACAAGATCTCAATCAGAATATTGATAATTTAAGTCCAATAATCTCATAATTAATTCTGATTTATATTATTTCCTAAAATAGACTAACAATCCAAATATTGTCTAATAAATCCAAATTAGCCTAAAATAGTCCCCAAAATAAATGAATAAGGCGGGATAAAATATATTAAATTGGGATTTATCAGGCGGCAAAATCTTTTCTAAAAAGTTCACAAGAATAATTTGTAATGGTTTCCTAACCGCTACAGAATAATTTGAAACTTTGAGCACCTTTTTTGAAAATTTCATCCAATTTTGTAGTGGTAAGTTAATTGCTACAAATTGTTCCCAATATTGTCCAAATTTCTGGTGACGTATTTAGTAACGGTTATGTAACTACTACCAATTTGGATAGTCTCGTGTTGTGGCAATTAATAAACCCCCACAAATTGTTCACACATGCACGATGTCATCTCAACCTCATATAGTAGCGATGGAGGTGAATTGCTACAGTTACATAGTAGTTAATGTATATGCGGTAGCGGTACCATAAAACTACTACAAAACAACTAACACCGATGTATTTTGTAGCGGTTTACCGCTACTAATATTGTTTGTAGCGGTTATAACCGCCACAAATACTTCATTTTAATCGCTACGAATAGTTTTTTTTTCTTTTTTCTTTTGTAGTAATAGTCGTTGTAAGTTAAAATTTTGTAAGACCCTTACAACGACTGCTTTTAAAAAGCTCATTGATTTATTTATTTAGGGTTAAAGATCATTTTTGTCCCGGAAGTATACCCCGAAGACCAATTTTACCCTGGAAGTTTTTCTTGGATCAACGTTGCCCCGGAAGTTTTTTTTTGGAGTAATGTTGCTCCTTCATCAACGGTCAACTAACTGTTGATCGTTAGGGTTGTTAACGGAGGGGTAAAATTGCTCCCAAAGAAAATCTTCCGGGGTAAAATTGCTCCAAAAAAAAAACTTCCAGGGTAAAATTGATTTTTTAAAAAAAACTTCCGCTACAACATTGCTTCTGAGGATAAAAAAATGTTAAAACTGTTATTAATGATATCATATATTTTTAATTCTTATTTATATAATATCTAGGGGTGGAAACAGACCAGCCAGCTCAGGCTTCACCCTTAATTCGGTGTGTTTAAAGCAGGCCTATTTTTAGTCCGTTTGGAGTAAACTTGTTATGCAGTGAGGCCCGTGGCCTGTTAGCCTAATTATAAAATTCTTAAAAATATAGGCCGCCTTAACAAGGCACATGCCAGGCTCAAGCTGAAAAAAATGGCCTTTAACAGGCCACAGGCCAGGCTCAAGCCACTTTGTTATTGAATAGACTTGGCTGTTAAGGGTGAAATTTAGGCTGATCTAACCTATTTCCACCCCTAGATATTATATAAATAAGAATTAAAAATATATGATATCATAAATAACATTTTTTACAATTTTTTTGGGGTTAAGTAGCAATTTTGTCCCGAAAGTTTTTTTTTTTGGAGCAATTTTGCCCCGGAAGTATTTTTTTGGAGCAATGTTGCCCCTCCGTTAACGGTCAAACTAACCGTTGATCGTTAGTTGACCGTTGACAGAGGGGTAAAATTGCTCCAAAAAAAACTTCCGGGGCAACATTACTCCACGAAAAACTTTCAGGGCAAAATTGGTCCTGGAGGTATACTTCCGGGGCAAAAATGATACTTAACCCATTTATTTATTTATTTATTTTTCAAAAAGTAATGCGGAACTAGTAAAACAGGGAGCTCATAACAGGATTCTTCCAGTATCTTAACATCCACCAATCACTTTCACAAGGAAACAAAGCCACCCACAACATTCTCGATTCTCTTAAAATTAGCCAAACCTTTTCTCATGCTCCATGTGTCTGATCCCACGTCCAACATATTATCTGAATGATCGTCCAAATGTTGGCGTCCAAAAATCAACTGTGGTTTCTTGAGTCACTGGAAATGTACTCGACAGTGGCACCAGAGATAGCCCTCTGCTTCACAGATCTTGCTTTGCCCCCTCGCCTTCTTTAGATTTTCCAGGACTCTGTATGTATAATATTTTTTAAAAAAATAAATTTAGTTGTTTTAAATCTTGTATATGTATATGTTATGTATTCTATTTAGTCTTTATTATAAAACACCAACTAGCAATTCTTGCAAATCAATAAAAGTAGTTAAAGTCAATAAAGTTGTCTTACAATCTAAGTAACTTCCAATATTACTCTATTAATTGTGCTATACTCTAATATTATATTAATTATTACTCTCACTCACTACCTTTATTAATTTTGGGCATACATGAAAAAAAAATTAATTAATGTGTTTTGAAAACAAACAAGTGCTTTATAAAAAGAACCAAATACAATTGTTAGTTGATGTCTTATAATAAGGAGTAAAGAGAGAGTATAAACTAGCTAGTAATCATTACATGTTGATGCTGTATGGGAGCTCCACTTTGCATATATGGTGTGCTCAAAACCTACAAAAGAAAAGGAAAAGCGCATAATTAAGGATAAGTCGAAACTTTGTGTTATATATTATTTTAATCTTATGGTTGCATAGTAAAGTAATGAGTAATGGGAGTTACTATCACTTGTTCATGGAGGAATTTGATGTATTCAGTTGCATCAGAGAGCACCGAGACTTCACTTGTTCATGTGGGAAGAAGACGTTGAATGGGTGGGCCTTTCGATCAGCCATTGCCAAAACCTTGGGAGAGAGAATGAGTTGCGAAGAAACAAAGGAGGAAGGGCAGAGAAGTGAAAGGACATGAGCAGCAGTATACACGTATTTTCTAGGCGACGATAGTTTTAGTGGGTGAGTAAGAAGGCGATGAGAAAAGGAGGAGAGAAAGAGCCTACAGAGCATAGAAATGTTGAGAAGCAAGTAATGTGAAAAAGAAGGTTTAATTTATTCTGAAATATATTTTTAATGGCATTCAATACCCTAAATTAATTTTTCACGATCAAGAAATATTTTTTTAAGTATCGGTCAATATCTTAAAGTATTTTTTTTTAATACTCACCGGTACCCTTAAAAAAAGAGGCATGAGCTATACTGTTTGTGCAAAAAATGACACAATTTGGGAAAGAGGACGGGAGGACTATAACCACTTCCTAATTAGCTTCAAATAAAATGTTGGAAGCGGGAAACTATGAGGTGCAAAAATTTAAATATTTTCGATTTTTAAAAATCACTTGTTGAAGGTTAAAAGAAAAAATAAATGTAAAAAGAAAGCAACTACCGTTTTTTAAAAGAACGGTTGTTAGTTCCTTTCATTTTGCGATTTAGTTCACAGAGAAGCATTGAATTACGTTGTATTATTACACAAGGATAAAATGGGTGAGCGTTTATATTACTTTTTCAATCCTAATTATAAGACTAAATTAATTTTTTAATAAATTAAAGAAGCTACTTAAATTATTTTAGAATATTTTTATTTTTTCTCCAAAGTAATTAATTTGACTAATAAACTAATATATAACCTATAAGATAAATAAGTAACTTATTTAATTTTTTTAATCTTAAAAAAAAATCAACTTAAGTATCGGAGGTATTATTACCCACGGGTAGAGCTGGGAATCAGGGCCGGCCCGGCCCTACAGGGCCTGGCCCTCCAGGGCTTGGGCCCTACAGGGCCTGAGATAAGGAAAACATCTGTTTTTCAAAGCCCGGCCCGATAGTACCAGGGCCAGGGCCGGCCCTACAGGGCCTGAAAATTACTATTCCAAATTTTAATTATTTTTTTCTAGGTTTTTTCCAAAGAAATATAATTAGTAAATTGCAACCATTAAAGTTCTAATCTATCAAATAAATATTATCAACATTAATATCTAAACAATACAAATTATCCAACAAATAAACACATTCATTAATTCGTAATAAAAAACAAACCATTGTCCACAATTGACTCACATAAAACTTAAGAAGTATTAAACTAAACAACATTAGATAACTCACATAAAATATAAAAGCATACTACTATCATTGTCAATTGTCACCTTCTTCATCACTCTCATCAATTTTATAAATATTTGATTGTGCTTCACTTTGAGCAGAAGGCTGTGTTTCAGGAGTAAAAATGTCATGAATTTCTTCTCCCGCAGCATGAACACATCCATAATTATTATTTGCAACAAATAATATATCAAATCATAAAATCAGAGTATAGTTATTATATATTTATATATGTGCCTCCTAGCCTTTTTCTCTTAGCACTCTTTGACTAATTTTTTTTCTTAAAAAACTGAAAATGCTACAGTAACAGGGCCTGCAGGGCCGGCCCGAGGCCCTACAGGGCCGGCCCGATAAAGCCCGAGGCCCTACAGGGCTGGCCCTGCAGGGCCAAATTCAAATTTCAGGCATATTTTTCAAGCCCGAGCCCTACAGGGCCAGGGCTTAAAAGGGCCGGCCCGACGGGCCCGGCCCGATTTCCCGGCTCTACCCACGGGATAGAAGGATCAGTTTTCTACTTTTCAACTTAAAGTCACATCAAGTCATCACCCACGTGAATTCCTATCTACTTATTATTTGGGAAAATTACGTTGAGGACCCAATAAACAGAAATAACTACAAAAAAAATCTCTTAAAATCACCAAATTACATAGAAGTCCTAAGGAACCTTTTTTATATTATTTATTTTAACAATAGAAAAAAGTTAGATTTATAACAAGAAATGCTATATTTACAACAAAATTTAAAATCTGGTCATCTATAACAGAAAAAGTCATATTTACAATTGAAAAAACCATATTTACAACAACATTTAAACAGTTGAATTTTGAATATAGAGAGGTTATTTACAACAAAAAAAGGTTATATTTACAACAGAAAATGTTATATTTATAACAAAATTTAAAATCTAACCATTTAAAACAAAAAAAAAAACCATATTTACAACAACATTTAAACACCTGAATTTTGAACGTAGAGAGGTCATTTACAACAGAAAAATGCTAGATTCATAACAGGAAGTGATATATTTACTATAAAATTTAAAATCTAATCGTTTACAACAGAAAAAGCCATATTTACATCACAAAAAGCCATATTTACAATAATATTTAAAAACCTAGATTTTTTTCCATACAAATAATATTAAAAAAGCCTCTTAGGATTTCTATGTAATTTGGTGATTTCAAGGGACTTTTATGTAATTATTTCTGTTCCTTAGACTTGAACGTATTTTCCCTATTATTTTCCTCTTTCAAAAAATTGAAAAAACGTTGTAAAAACTACTTTCCAAACACTATTTTTGGAAATAAGTCAAATAACGCCCGTAAAAATGAAAGAAATAAAATAATAATTGTTTTTTTTTTCAAAAATAGTCATTGATTATCCTTCTTTTGTTTTTGTTTTTAACTTTTAATAATTATTTTTTAAAATAGCCATTAAAAGTATCCTTTAACAATTGTTTTTAAAATATAAAAGTTGAAAGTTTAACTTTTAATGATTGTTTATCTTGAAACAACCGTTAAAAGTTAAGTTAAAATTTTAAAAATGTCACTATTTTTTTTTAACTTCTGTTTTTCTAAAATCGGATATTAATTTATGCTGTAAAATTACTTTTTAATTTGTAGAAATGTATGATTAATAAATTTACTAGAATTGGGGGAAATGTGAACTGATAGTTATGATTAGAGTTGTAAATCAGGGTTGGCCCTAAAGGGCCTGAAATAAGAAAAACATCTGTTTTTTAAAGTTTAGCTCGAGAGCACCAAGGCTAAGATTGGCTTTACAATGCTTGAAATTTACTATTCCAAAGTTTCACTATTTTTCCTTCATTTTTTTTCAAAGAAATATAATTAGTAAATTACAACAATTAATGTTCTAATTTATATAGTAAATGTTGTCAACATTAATGTCCAAACAACACGAATGATTCAACAAATAAACACATTCACTAATAGATAATCAAAAGCAAACTATTGTCCACAAATAACTCACATAAAAATTAAGAAGCATACCTCGGTTTTCAATTTAAACTATTATACAATATTTCTATGACAAAAGTGACCCTATGACTGTAATGAGAAAGTTACCAAATATAAGAAGCAAATTGACTTTTATTTTCAATGAATATTCGAATGGGGGATATCTCTTCAAACTACTTATTTTAAAAAAATTAATAGGGGCACGTTAGGCCCTATAGGGCCGGCCCTTTTAAGCCTGAGGCCCTGTAGGGCCAATTTCATTTAACTCCTCCAATTTTCAAGCAGACCCTTGAAGGGCCAGGGCTTAAAAAGGCCAGTCCGACGGGTTCGACTCGATTTCTCGTCTCTAGTCATGATTGATTTTAAAAATATACAATTTTTTCAATTACAGAAATTTTTATAGAATTAATATATTAATTTAATAATCCTAAATATTCTCTTAGGCCTTGTTTGGTTTGAGGGGAGGGAGTGACCAAATTGTCATTAATAAAAGGATATTCTTTCTTGTTGAGAGTATATTTTTAGAATATTGAAAAGTTTCTATGAACTTTTTAGTAAAGATGAATGAACTACACATTTAGCATTTATCTCTTTTTGAAATAGGTAAAAATGAAAATATATGCATTGATATAGGTCTAAATCTATAAGATTCAGAGCCCCAGAAAAAATTTTAATTAATATTCATATCTTTTTGAAATAGGTAAAAATAAAATTAGATACATTAATAGGTCTGATTCTATAACAAGATTCAAAGCCCAAAAATTCTTTAATTAGTATTGTTAGTTATACTTAGTTTTAATGATGACAAATATGTTTATCAATATTAAGAGAAAAAAGTTTCCATGGTACATTTATCTTCTACTTTGACTAATGTTTATATTTAATAGTGAAGAAGTTGAATTATGGAGAATGATTAAGAGAAGAGAAGAAGAGGAGATATTGAAAAAGAAGTTGAATTGTGGAGAATGATCAAGAGAAGAGAAAAAAAGGAGATATTGAAGAAGGTAGAATTTACAGAGAATGATGAGTCTAAGTTAAATGGTAAAGAATGATCAAGATGGGAGATGGGAGATGGAAGAACTTGATGAATGGAATGAGAATATCATTATTCAAGTTCCTAGATTAATACTAGAAGTCTCCATGATCAAATGGAAGTTAGAATGACTCAATTCGGAGTTAAAATAAGCTACAATTGCATTCCTGAAGTCATTTTTGAGTACAACAATGTAATTCTCGAGTATGGCACTATTCATGCAAAAATTTCAGTAATTCTCGAGCCATTCTCAAGAATGATCAGTCATTCTCAAGAATCATCAGTCAATTCTCGAGAATCATTATGTTTCAGCTACTCTGTTCAGCTCTGTTTCACATTTCACTCGGGCGAGGTCTGGTAATTCGATGATATCTCCTAAACCAGAGATCGGATTGAGGCGAAACCAATTGTTTTGGAAACTAGACTCCCAATATGTCTTTTTGACAAATATTTAAGCCCAAAGAAGTTCAGACGAAATAAATATGAATTTTCGAAGTTACCGCATCAATTAGCGTCACACAGCAGACCAAGCTTCGGTATTTTTGGGTGTATCTCACAAACGACAAATCCAAATGAGATGAAATCAGTGCCATTTGAAACTAGACTCAAATACCTTTCCAAAAGAATCAAGATCATGGAAAAAAAAGATCAAATGAAGAAGATGTGATGCTTTGAAGTTGACAGTTAGGTCAGAATGCTGCAAAAAATGCTGGTAAAAAACAACCTCCATTCATCTGATGATAACGGACAAAATACAATGAGTTTGGAGCAGATTCTTCTTGAAATGGAAAGAAGACTTGAAAAACTTTTTGAACATGGTGTTGATTATGATTAGTTTTGATGATGTCTAATATAGAAGCAAAAAGTTTATATAATATATCTCCTACATTGACTAACTACTATGTTTAATGTAGATTAGTTCAAGTTGAATTAGAAAGAAGAATAATCAAGAAGGAGATAAGAAATTACAAGGAGAAGAAATTGAATCAAAGAAGATGTGAGTCAAATGATATGGAATGATCAAAAGAAGAGAAGGAAGAAAGAGTAGGATTATGAAGATTAATCAAGATGGGAGATTAAAGAAGGAAGAACTTGTTGAATGGAATGAGAATATAAATATTCAAGTTCTTATATTGATGCTAGAAGGCTCCAAGATCATATGGAAGTTCAAATGGCTCAATTTGGAGTTAAAGTCAGCAAAAATCAGCGGCTAGAAGGCTCCAAGATCATATGCAACGTGATCAGCAACTTTGTTCTACTCTGTTCACATTCAGCACGGGCGACGTCTGGTAATTCGATGATATCTCACAAACCAGAGATCGGATTGAGACGAAACCAAAAGCATTGGAAACTAGACATCTAACACGTATTGGTGACAAAAATTCATGCCCAAAGGAGTTCAGATGAATTATTGATGAATTTTACAAGTTGACACAAAGATCAGCGTCACAGTCAGGAACAGCCTTCGGTATTTTGAGTATATCTCATAAATGACAAATCCGATTGAGCTGAAATCAGTGGCATATGAAAATAGACTCACAGAGCTTTCCATCAAGAGTTAAACGGATCAAAACGGAGCTCGGACCAGAGAGATATGGCCCTTAGAAGTTGATAGTCAGTTCAAGTATTGCTCAATTGCATTTTATAAGTCAATACCGCAGTATAGGGTGCTATACCGCAGTATTGGACTTCAATACCGCAGTATAGGGTGCTATACCGCAGTATTGGACTTCCAGAGAACAATCAAATTTTTTCAGTTAAGTCAATACCGCAGTATAAGGTGCTATACCGCAGTATTGGACTTCCAAAGAGCAAGCAAATTTTTTAAGTTAAGTCAATACCGCAGTATAGGGTGACATACCGCAGTATTGGACTTCCAGAGAGCAACCGAGTTTTTCAAAACTTGCCAATACCGCAGTATAGCTTTGTATACTGCAGTATATGGTCATCCAGAGAGCAACTGAGTTTTTCAAAACTAGCCAATACCGCAGTATAGGTATGTATACTGCAGTATAGGGCCATCCAGAGAGCAACTGAGTTTTTCAAAACTAGCCAATACCGCAGTATAGGTATGTATACTGCAGTATAGGACCATCCAGAGAGCAACTGAGTTTTTCAAAACTAGCCAATACCGCAGTGTAGGTATGTATACTGCAGTATAGGGCCATCCAGAGAGCAACCAAGTTTTCTCACCCAAGTCAATACCGCAGTATGAATATGGAAACTGCAGTATAGGCTTATACAGAAAGCTCTCAAGTTTTATGACTATTGCATACTGCAGTATAGGTTTTCATACTGCAGTATTGGGCAATTAAGTTGACTCTCAATTTTGTCAAAAACTCGCATACTGCAGTATGTTACTTACATACCGCAGTATAGGACATAGCTTTCAAAACCAATTCACGATATTTTGCCTCTGGAAGCTGCATACCGCAGTATGACTTTGGATACTGCAGTATGGACACTTATGCACAGTGCCATACTCCAGTATAGAGGAACTTACCGTAGTATACAACGGTCAAAATTGATTTTTGAATTACACGAATTTGCAAATCCTTATTGTTTGATCTAATTGCTTACATATATCATTCACTTATGTTCTCAGATACGTTTAACAAGTTTGTTAAGTGAATTTCAGTCAGCACAGATGAAGATTAATGAGATCAAAGGCAAAAAGCAAAAAGGTGCTCAGTGCATTTAATGCACTTCTGCAAATCAACCTCCTTTTGGTTAATCCATCTGAGCACGCATTCTCAACGGTCAAGAATCATTTCTTCATCAAGCAAAGTCTACTCCAACGGGCAAATCCTCAGAGAGCCACATCAGATCACATTAACACATGGATTAGTTGGAGTTTAGAGAGAGAAGCAGACCACACTTAATGACAATCAACTACAACGGTCTAATTCATCCTACGACGGTCAAAAACGGTCACACATCATTCTCTACCTATAAAAGACATGGACTCAAGCAGAAAAACGAGGATATACAAGTTTACAATGCCAAAATGCTGATACTCTGCTTCTTCATCATTCTCACTCTGTTTTTCATATCTAAATAGCTTAGAGAGTGAAATGAATTGTATATGAACTTCAGTGATCATTTATTCATTCCTTTGAGAGGAAATTTATTGTAAACACATTATCTTTCTGAGAGTAACTCAAGATTGGGTAATCTTGAGTGGGTTATACATTGTGTTGATTACAACTTGTAAGGGGGAGTGTATCCTAGTAAGAGGATAATCTCTAGTACAGAGTGTGTAATCAAGCAGTGTATTGATTACAGATTGTAAGGGAGAGTGAATCCTAGAGAGAGGATTGCTTCAGTTACAGATCGTGTAATCAAGCTTATTGAAGATAGTGGATTGAAAATCCCAAGTGTGGCTTGGGGACTGGACGTAGGTCAAGGAGGGCCGAACCAGTATAAATCTGTTTGTAAGCTCTTCTCCCTTATCTCTTACATTTCCAGCATTTACATTTGAGTGTTAACCAATTGCTTGCAAACTTATCATTGTTGATCAAAGATGAATTTCCTGAATTGCGAAAGTATTTCAAAGAAAGAAAATTTTTATACTTCACCCAATTCACCCCCCCTCTTGGGTTCAGCCGTAACTTACACATGGGTGGTTTGACAAATTTGCTATCTCTTCGATGATTAGAAACTAATTCTTGAGAATGAGCAACCAATTCTCGAGAATCAGCGATGGATTCTAAGACCATATTTCTTTTCTGCGTTTAAGTCAAAATGGAATTCTCGAGTATGATAGAAGGACTCTCGAGAATGCCTAGTCGAAATCTCATGTAATAGATTCTTCTGATGCAATTCTCGAGAATTGGAAATCAATTTTCGATAATGGCTCTCGAGAATCAGTAAGGAGACTCTCAAGAATTGACGATAAATGTAATGATATTTCTCTTATATTTGTAAGTTAAAACAAAATTCCCAAGTATGAGTATAGAGATTCTCGAGAATGCTCTAACTAATGGTGTTTGCGAAAAAGTCTTGACGTATCATTCTCGAGTATCTAAAAGGTAATTCTCGAGTATCATTGAAACAAGCTTTCTGGAAAAGATACTTTCCTCTATAATTCTCGAGAACTAGATGAACAATTCTCGAGAATACATATTGGCATTTTAAATCTCCGCTCTCGTAAACTGTAAATCATTGATTATGACTTGGGTGCTTCATGTTATTGATTTATACTTCTTCTAACCAAGTTTAATCAGTTTGCTAGTGATTTTCAGATGTGATTAACATGTTTTAAACATCAAATTTTCATAAAGCAAAACTGTGTCAGACGCATTAAGTGACAACGCAAAGATGAAGCACTAAAGTGGAAATTAAGCTTGAACAACCGTAAAGCACTCCGGCCATTTCCAGTCAATATTTTACCCGAGTCTCAACGGACAAATCGAACAAAGAATGTCAACGGAGTATATTGACCAACGTCGGAAGATTACGAAGAGACAAAGCAACGAATATATTTATTACTCTTAATGGCTCATTAATCTCTCTCCAACGGTCATATTCTAAATTAGAAGAATAGCTCAACAGTCGAATATTCGCAACGGTCAAAACACAAATACCTATAAATTGTGAAGTCTTCAAATCAGAAGATGGGACGATCAACGAATGATCAACAAAAACAAAATTGCCTTTTCAATTACAATGCCTTCAGATATTTATCTCATTTTCTCTATGTTTTCTTAGTGATCATATAGTTTATTAGAGAGTGAGATTATTTGTAATGTACTTCAGTGTTCATTTTATTACTTCTGAGAGAGAAGATTATTTGTAATCATTCATTACAAAGATTGTATCCTTACAGTGGGTAAGGGGGAATATCTCGGTAAGAGATTTGTAAAGGCTGCACAAGTACCCGGCTAAACTTGTGGGATTGTAATGGTTCTCAAGCACCCGATTAAAGCTTGAGAGAGATAGTGGATTCAAATCTCAGGAGGAGCCTGGGAACTGGATGTAGGTCATCGTAGATTGGGCCGAACCAGTATAAATCATAGTTTGCATATTCTCTTCCCTAAACTCTTATATTTCCAGTGTATATTTTTGAATGAATGACTATTTCTTATAAAGTATTTTTATCATACGAACTGATTTCAGTAAGTTGCGAAAAGATTTTCAAAGTTCCTAAAGTTTTAACGGACACCCAATTCACCCCCTCTTGGGTGATAGCCAGGTCTAACAAGTATTCATATCTTTTTAGGTCAAGATAAACATAGATGCATTGATATGTCTAAATCTACAACAAGATTCAGAGCCCAAAAAAATCTTTAATTAGATGCAACCAGTCTAAATTAGGAAAGAAATTGGAGGGAGATCAGAGGAAGAAGAAATTAAGCAAAATTTTGAATCTATGTGTATGTATGTATATATGTGTGTATTTATGTATGTATATTGATTGCGAAAGATTCAATAATGATGTATATATGATACAAATCATAAACCATGAAGGTGATAATTAACTCATAAGGTGGTTTAATTTAGGGAAAATTAGAACTAATGACCTATAGCATATGATATTTATTGAGAATGACCGTAAAAGTTATAATTATTTATTAGAACTAATAGCTAAAATATAAGTTTAATACTAAATTGCCCTTGATTTAACTTCCTACATTCTCTCATTCAATCTCTCCTACATTCTATTTTAAAAGCAATTTAAATTTTATTTTCCACAAATATTACAACCACCGAAATCATCATTTTTTAAACGTTAACTAACATTTACATAATCATATCATCAATATATTATTTAATTTTAATATAGATATTGGCCTATTTAAATCATTAAGTTTTTTATGTTTTCCTGATTTATACAATCTTATATAAAATGAACTCTAAGTAAAATAGACTAATTGAGAAGATATTAAATTTTTTATCTTATATCTTAGTCGCTAAAAAAATCTTTGTATCCCAAAAAAAAATTAAACATTATTATTATTTGAATATTATAGACTTTATTGATTATATTAAATTTTTTTGTTAACATTATTTTTTTGGTTTACACACGAGTATTTTCTGGGGAGGTAATCAAATATGCCATTTTTAAATAAAAAATATAATAGATTATCTTTCCTTTTATAAGTATATTAACGTAACATTATATAATTTTTGGTCAAGAAACATTACATGGACTTTTATTTTTTAAAACTCATATAAATCTGTTATGACATAATGTTGGCCTCCTTTAAATTAAATTTTCTAAAATTGCATATATATTTTTTTTAAAATAGATAAACATAAGCTTTCTTTAACATTTATAATAAATTATAAAACATTTTAAGTTTTCCTAAGATTATGTAATTTTTATTTTCAATTAAAGTTTTTTGTCAATTTTTTTGATACTGCATAGATTTCTTTAATACTAAAAGTTCGTATGAATTTTAAAAGTTATAATTTTGACAAAATGAAATACGTTTATATGATTTTTTTAATAGATACCGTCGTAAGTAGTAAAAAATAAAAGAAATTGCGTTTAATATAATAAAATTTAAAAATTTATATTAATTTTAAAAATAGAACATGATAGAAAATGTAGGGGTTTAGTCAATGACAATTTAGTATTTTTAAATTTTTATTTTGGTTATTAGTTTTTCTAAATAATTACAACTTTTACAATTCTTCTCAATAAATATTATTTTTTCTAGGCCCTTCTTTCTAATTTTCCCTTTAATTTAAATAAATATGAAAACAATGAGCTCAGGTGAAGAACAATGAAACAAGGGACAATTAATCATGTGGAGGGGATTACCTAAAATATGAAAACGATGAGCTCATTTTGTAAGGTTGATTACCTAAAACAATGTGAAAGGGATTATACTGCTTGGACATATGAATGCATGGGGGTTACATCATTTGGTAATATGAAAAAAGGACATTATTTCCCTTCCCTTCTCCATCATCTTCATTCCTCCCCACTAACCATTCCTGACACTCCTCCACTGGCGACCTTACGATCCGCCGGCGACACTCCTCTGTCAACGACCCTTCCTCCTCCTTTCTCCACCGTTGAATTGGGCACCTCCATCGAAGAGAACGACGATGCTGCTCCATAGTTCATCAAATTTTTGAGAAACCGCTTGATGACATTGTATGCCTCGTTGAGCTCCTTATTTCAGGCGGACGATTCCGCGAATATAATCACGCGCAGCTCGATGAGATCTATGTTAGTCGTTGGAATGGCGCAGTTGGAGATGGATATTTGGTCCCTCTTTGTGCCTAATAAGAACCTATTCACGCAAATGTTCAGTGGGCTCTCAGTTAGATGAGGAAGGTCGAATGAGGGGCAGTAGTTGAGGAAGATGGGGAGGAAGCAAGGAACCAGTGGAGGATTTCATTTGTGTGTAAGGGTATTTTTGTCCTTTCAGCTTTATTTGTATTTAATTAACCATCGATAATAAATTTAATTTTACAATTCTTAATATTGTACCAAAACAAGTTCGTTGTAATAATCACTGCATTACATTACATTCCCTTACATTCTCATTGATTCAGTGAACCAAACCGGACATTAGAGTTTGTGTATACTTGTATAGAGCTTACATAAATTTCAGAGCCATGATTAGATTATATACTGATGATTACTATTTTAACAACCCATATACATGATACACATTATGCATATAAATTCAGGTTGATGCTCTTGGCTCTATACTAAAAACTTAGCGAAGCCACCAATTCTCACGATCTTGATGAGTCTCAGAAAACCCATAGAAAATCACATGTCTTGTTCCTCCTAGAAAGTACCTGCAAAGAGGACAAGTATAGTTCCTGAGACCAATCAATTGATTCAAACAACCTCTATGAAAAACATGTTCACATCTCAGCACTCTAACTTCATCTCCTTCTCCGATCTTGCTCAGACACACAGCACAATCCACTTCTTCTTCTCCTCCTTCGCGAGGACGCCATATTTCGACTCGTTCTTCTTCTTCTGTGACCATCTCAAAATCTTGAAGAAAAAGTTGATGATGAACCCGCATGCTGTGAAATGGGTGGTAGGTGATGAATTCTATGAACCATTTGAGATTTTGAGAAGCTAGCTTGACGAAGTTGAAGAGCATTGTGAATAGTTGAATAGAAAATTTCATGATTACTGCAACACTAGTCATAATGTTCTCTTCAGGGGCTTCGTATTTTGAAGCTTTTGTGTGATGTATTCAAAGTTTCAAGAGTTGTTAGAATTCATGATAGGGCTTGTTTTTATAGGAGATATCGATGCCTCTTTAAGGGAAAGTGACTGTGTGTGATGGGATACGATTGTGGGGTTCAATAATAGGAAAGGAAAACTCGTTTATTTTCACGTATCAATAGGATAACTATATGTGTGTACGCATGCATAGGATTTAATTACTAGAAGAATAAACTTTACTAAATACTCCTACAACTCCTTAATGTAAAATCTAATTAATTAATTTGATTAGGTCAAGTAAATTAGTTAAAATGACATTTTTTTCCTTTAGAAAAACTATAATAATTTTTCTTAATTCACTTAATTATTCTTTCTTTTACTTAATTATTGTTGAAAAAATGTTTATAGAGCTAATTTAAAGAAAAAAGATAAATATACAAAACATGTCTTACATTTATGATAAATATTATATGCTATATTAATGACTAGAAGAGTACAAATTTAGTTTTTCTATTATCTTTTTGAAATAGATAAGAAAATAGAAGCATTAATGGAGAGGTATGAATCTATAACTAAGGTTCAGACACCCAAAATAATATAAAATTACAAGCAATGAATCTATAATATAGGTACAGTTAATGTTGTCTGTCAGATTTTGGGAATGAAAGTTGATGCATGGAATTGAAATATGATTTATGATGAAGGAAGAAAAGAGGAAAATTTTGTAGATATAGAATGGGTTTTAAGGATAATACACGAACAATATTCTATTAGCTAGTGGGTAGAACAATGAATCCAAAAAATTATATATATAAGGCCTCTAACATTTCATATGCAAGGCCACGTTAGAAACTTAGTAACCAATTGGCTCAACAGTGGAAGCTATTTTTTTACATGATTTATGGTTTACGAGGTGAGTGTATAAAAAGAGTTTTATTTTGACCTGTGTAAATGTGTTTTTCAAACGCCAATTTAAACATACACTTAATCTCTAAACACTTAAATCAATCTTTTAAAACACACATACACATGTGTGTATACACACATTTACATTATGTATATATATCTACACACAAACACTCACACACGTGTGTGTATAGATATACATATACATGTATGAGTGTGTATATGTATATCTATACATACATATATATGTGTGTGTATATATATATATATCTACATACTCACATGTGTGTATACACACACAATGTTCAAAAGTTAGTGTAAAAACGTAAAAACTTACATTTTTACTAAGTTATACGTACTGAAACGTAAGTAAGAACTGTCTTAAGCAGAAACTGGTAAAAACTCCACTCAAACACGTAAAAACTATATAAACTTATGTTTTTACTATTCTTACTTTAACCAAAAAAAAAAAAGGATAATTTTTTTTTGGCCCGAGAAAAGGATAAAAAGTTGAAAACCCTATTTTCATCGTGCATCTTAGACTCAGAATTACTAGAGAGTAGAGACTGGATAGTTATATATAGTTTTTAATGTATTTTTATAGTTAAAAAAGTAAGTTTTTTTAGCATAAGTTTTTTAATATATATTTTATATAGTTATATAACTTATATCTTTTAAATATAAAGTTATTCATTGAATTTTGAGTAGTGATTTATGATTTTTTCCCCCATATATATATATATATAATTTTGAGCTATAACCTTAAATAGTAGAAAGTGGAAATATTACATTTTGTGTCGTTTCTATGATTTATATTTCTACCAACCCTTCCGTGTGACAACATTATACACACATCATATGTGTGTGTACAATGTTTTATGGTGTGACTTCGCTTAAATTGGGGGAAAAAAGTATCTAGAAGAGATAGGGCCTATTTGGGTTTCGTTGAAAGATAGTGGCTCTGTTTGGGTTAGCTTTTTTATCAGCTTTTTAGTACAAAAAATTCAGTGGCTTTAAAGCTAATGGACCAATGAGAAAAAAAAACCCAATAAACCATGTTTGGATTCGGCAATACGTTGGCTGGGCTTTTTTCATTTGCCCAAACGCCATCGGGCTTAATGAACGCCTAGAATCCGAGCTTCTTGCCAGACGCACTGGTTCAGTGCTCCCTCGTGCTCTTCGAAAACTCGCCCTCGTATCCTTGTCCTCGTCTCATCCACTCAGAGATTCCTCCAGAAAGTAGGCTCGTCTCCTCCTCTCAAGCCTCGTCTCGTCCCGTTGTCGCGTAGAGCTGAAGCACAAAGCTCAGATCTTAAAAGCTCAAAAGCTCACAAGCATGATGCTTTTTCTTTCATCGGAAGATGGTCAAAACTCTGGGCATGATTATTGGAACCTGATAAATTTGGTGGTGGAATGCGTGTGGGCCGATCTCAACTCTTTGTAACTCTCCGGTCACCTTGTGGGTTTCCGCCGTTCGCAATTTTTCTCCAATAATCGTCAAAACTTCCTCAATCTCACTCAGCCCAGGACTGCGTCTCTTCCAATTAGCACTTTCATCTGGTATATGTGAACTGAGGGACATATTTTCGTTCTCCCTTTGAAGCTTATGCTCTTAACGTACTACTGTTCTTTAAGGGATTCTAATTTGCTTTTTTCTGCTATGACAAGATTAGTGGATTATTGGTGCCGTGATTCTTAATAGTTGGGGTTTTTTATTGGAAAGGGCGTTGGGATGGTCATGATGGTTTTGGGTGGAAGATTCAATTTTTTTTGTTTCCTAAAGAGTAAGGAAGGTTCAGCGCTAATATACAGCTTTGTACATCTCTTCTCTCTGTTCAAACTTTACAGCAATGTCATTGGGCCTTCTTGCTTTAATTCTTGCTCTTCAGGTTGTTGTAATGAAACAGACCAGCATCTACTATGCAACTTTGTATTGGTCACAAATGCTTAATATACCAGTTTCAACATTCAGGCTCTGCACGTAGAATTCTTTGGCATTTCCTCATGAATCTAGGAAATATTTTTGTTGGTTTTTGGAATCATTTTGACAGAAGAAAGCTAAAATCATCAAAGCATAAACTTCAAATGTTAAGAGATCTTCAATGCCTCATGCAGATGGGTAATAAATCATTTTCAAAAGCTTCATTTGAAGGGATTGTTAAAAGGAGTCTTGGTATTTCTGGAATCCATCAAGATAAAAGAGTCAATATGAGTGCTGCCATTTCTTAGTATTGATCAGATTTTAGTAGCCTTTCTTGATGCTTATTGTGCTTTAATGACTGGGAAACATATTCGTGCTTGGAATTTATCGCGAAAGCCACATGTTAAAAGATTCTTTTCTTCTCATTTCAAGTCAGATTTAAAGATCTCCGTTACTCCTCAATGGGTTAAGAAACAAAATCAGAATTATATTGGGGGACAATCCCATCTAAACCCAAAGCATCAACCATCTTGTAGGGGTTCACCACCTCAGCCAATTAAAGACTTATAAATGTACTTTATGAATTTGAACGAGATGAAAAAGGAGATTTGGGTGATGACGATAAAGATGAAGATGATGATGATCCACTTGATGAAGGCCCCTCATCAAATATCAATACATTATCTTCACCACAAATGAATCATCTTCGTGATAGAATCAGAGAAAACTTGTCCGCTGTAGCAATAGGAGAAATTAATGTATTATTTGTATGCATGTTATTTTATAAACAATTTTATCCATTAAATATATTTAATTAAGGACTTTATTGTTTATTAATTTTTTTATTAATCATTTAACTTTTTTCGAAATTAAAATTGAAAGTAAAATTTTTATTATCCTAATATATACAACTAATATGTATAGTAGTACTCAATATGGTTCATGCCCTTTTCAGTCATTTTCTATCTTAATTGACTTTTCAAATAATAATCCAAACACTCATCAGTTAAGGAAAAAGCTACTTCTGTAAAAAGCCAGACTGACAATCCAAACACAAATCACCATTTACAACCTGACTTTTTTCCTACCGGGTTTTTATAAAAGTCAGATAGCTTTTAAGCCACCGCTCCTATCGCCAATCTAAACAGGCCCAGTGTTGTAGGCAAAAAATAAGGCTGCGCGTTAGGAAAAAAAATTAGTGAAAAAAAAGTCAAGTGAGAGGTGTTTGGGTTGAGTTATTTCTCACTGGCTTTAATCCAAAGTTGCTTTTTTCAAAATGTAGGAGGGCTAACTTTTTTGGCATTACGTTATGGTAACTTTTGGGAGCTCTAAGCTGTTTCACGTGAAGGCTTTATGACGTGGGCCCTATGACCATGATGTCTTCCTGTCCAGTGTTGTCAAAAACTAGTGTAAAGACGTAAAAACTTATGTTTTTACGTCTTTACCGGGGTCTTTAGTGCTAAAACGCAAGTAAACACTGTTCGAGGTAAAAACGGGTAGACACTAGTGTAAAAACGTAGAAACTGGTAGAAACTTAAGTTTTTACCGTCCTAACAGTTTTCACTTAAGACCAAAAAAAAGGAAAAAAGAAAAAAAAAACTGAGTAAGTCACTAAGTGAGTGATACACTACTACAAAATTTGGATATTATTACTCCAAAAAACGTCCTAAATAAAAAACATGTAGTATTTAATTGCTTCCCGCCAGAATTTTTGTTTGGCGCCATGGTATATTTAATTTATATGGAAAAAAATACATTTTTGGCGTAAAGAAGCGACCTTAAATGAAATCAGGTCGCCTTTTTGTAAAAATTAGCGACCTGATTTTTTATTAGGTAGCCTAATTTAGAAAACAGGCGACCTGATTATGTATAAGGTCGCCTGTTTTTTGAAAACAGGCGACCTGATACTTTATCAGGTCGCCTGTTTGCAGAAAATAGGCGACCTGATACAGAATCAGGTCGCCTACTTTCACAAAATAGGCGACCTGATACGTAATCAGGTCGTTTTTTTGACAAGATGGGCGACCTGAACCCATTTCAGGTCGCCTATTGGGACCCAAAAACCCCCAAATCACCCGCGTTTTCAGTATCTACCCTATCTCGCGGGAAATAAAAATACCCAGCCGAAATCCTCTCGCGGCGCACCTCCGATCCACATCTCCTCCTTCTCATTCTCTCTGCCCTATCTCTTTTTCCCCCTCACAGCGTGTTCTCTCTTCACTTCCGGTGGTCAGTATCTGCGATCTGCCTCTTTTTCCCCTTCACAGCGTGTTCTCTCTTCACTTCCGGTGGTCAGCTCGTCGGTGTTGAAGTTCGAAGCAAAGGCATCTGCGACTTTGATCCACCTCTTCTCCAGTTCTCCAAAATCCAATTTCATCAACACTAGTACGAGCGAGGCAAAATCTGACCTCGGCTTGACTGCCACCGCCTCCCTCTTCATTGTGACTGAACGGATAGTTAAGTCGAAAGTGAGAAGCCGAGAACCAGACGAAGCAACGTCGAAGGGGAAGAAGGAGGGGAAGAGAAGACCGGACTCAGATTCAGTCGAAGATCTTGATCAAGGTAAGTCACATAAACCTCCTTCCATTTTTATTTTCTGATTTGAAGACTCATGCATGTATATGTCTGATTCATAAGTGAGAAGCTGCTCATAAAGATGATATTCATTCACACTTTAATTTTGATTTCTATCTGATTCTTATAGCTAGACACAAGCAAATAATAGTGTGCAACAAAAGTGTGTGTTTCAAGATAGAAAGTAGAAAATTGAAGTGATTCAGTTCCTTTTAAGTTGTCTGCTGGAATATGTTCGTTATGATGACTTGGGGTATACATTCACTTTTTATTTTGCTTGTATGCCACTCAAAGAACCAGATCTAGACACATTCCATCAACTGTAATCTAGCTAATTACTCTAACAATTCAATCAGCTTCCGAAAACATGGATAATTATTGGGTCTAGGTAGTTTAATCCAAAGTATCCTTAAAAAAAAAAAAGAATCTTTATGTTTTATGGCAATATGTCATGTTGTAAGCAATAATTAATTGGAAAACTTAGTTGCCAAAGGAGATGAGCACCAACTAAAAACATGAATGTTTATATATATATATATATATATATATATATATGCTTATGGAAGAGAATACACGTATGTGTGTTGAGTAGTTGTTGATGGGTGGTATAATTTTGGTTAAACTCGATTTTTGCATCATGTCCAGTACGTGTTAGTAAATAAGGAAATTGGTCCTAGTTGCTGCAATGATTTGATCCTATTTCAAATGCAATTCGTAAACCCAAAATCAGGGAGAAAAGTGGCTTATGCTTGGTTGAAATCCAAGGAGATGAGATCCTTCTTTATTAAGTTTTGGTGAACTCAAAAGTGAAAACTTTAATATGAAATGAAATAGGAAAGAGGATTCTTTCAAAATCTTAAGGAAAAATTTTTAGTATTCTTTAGGCTTATTTTTGGAGGTGCATGTTGCATGTTTCAAAAGAAGGCTGTAAATTATAATGTTTCGATAATTAGATCTTTACTTGACGTTTTCTAAATTGACATTGAGAATGTTTTTGATGATTATTTCTTCATGGTAAATTTTTCTGAGTTGGGTTTTAACGAGTGAACAAAATAGAATTTGTGATTTCACTTGGGGGAGAAAAAAAAAAGAAAAGAAAAACATATGGATTTATTTGTTTGAGAATAAGATTTGGGAATTCTACTTCACTATACCTGAAAATTTAAAAAAAGACCGAACTTATGAATTTAGGTGTGGACTGATAGCACTGTCAGTTCCATTTCTTTTCGTATGAGCATTGCCACTCATTGAGTTTTGGCTGACACTTTGGGAATTTGGACCAAATAATACTGTTCATATCATTTTAGGCTCAAATTACTAGATCATTTTCTTACCTTTTGGTGATCTGTTTGGCTTCAAGTCTTGGGATTAGTCATTGGTTTGTTGAAAGAAGACTGTTTTCAAGTTGTGCATGATTGAATTAGCTAAAAATTGATACATCACCTTGTTTTAGCTATCGAAACTACACTTCTGGAATTTTGGTTCATGTATTGCATTGGGACCCATTTTAAACTGTATATTGCTCTTGGTCCATTAAAATTATGATTTCTTATCCCCTTGCATCATGTATCTTTGTTGCAATTTGAAAATTTTGATGAACATTTTTGAGATTACATATGAACTATTTGACTAAAAAATTTTGAATTTGTCTATTGCACCATATTAGAAACCATAAGGATTGAATACTTGGATTTTGGAACCAATTATATATATATAATTTTTGCATCTGAAATTTGAAAGTTCATCTTAGCTCAATTGGCAAAGGCTTATACAGTCTTAGTTTGTGGGTGTTTAAGTATGGGTGAAACTAATCTAAATTTATAACATTAAGATTGAAATTGTGGCACAAATATGATTAGAATACTGTATGCAATTGAAAAATAATACTATTATTTAGGGTTCTATATCCTACTTTAATCATAGACAAAAGAGTTAAACGGCATTTGTGCACTTGTGCACCCGAAAGTTGTCATCGAGAGGAAACTTTTTTTTCTGGAAGTTTTTTGGGGAAAATTTTACATGGCCCGAAAGTTTAAAAAAGGAAGTAATTTTGCCCTGTCCGTTATCTTAGTTAGTTTTGACCGTTACTTAACTAAATATGCTAAGTTGTTAGTATACATGTCATTTTGGTGTAGGTAAAAATTTATCCTGAAGTTCTGTGTATTACCTATTTCAGTTTTTTTAAGTTAGATTTAGAACTTACATAGGAAAATGTCCCCTTAAGCCTAAATAGAAAGAGCCACATTAGCATTTTGCAAACGTTGAGACTATGGGCCTAACTTTGTGGTTAGCCCACTTAATTGGGTTCGGTCCACAAAACCCTGGGGTTAGAGGCAAATTAGCCCAGTTTGATTTTTATTTTTATTTTATTACAAGTCCATGTTTTTTTAGTTTTCCCCAAAGGAGGTATACTCGTCTAAAGTATTATTCTTGTTCAAAACTTTTGTATTTTATAAAATAGTGTAAAAATTATAGATGATATGCCTACCAAAACAAGAAGTACCTTCTCACAAAAACCCTCATGCATGTATATGTGTTGACTGATTTGAAGACTCCAAGTTGTTACATGAAATTTGAAGTTGAGATTTGACACTTAATTGAGTCAAACCTCAAACTAACAATATAGATTTATATATATATAGCCAGCTGCCTATTATTGTGAACACTGCCAATTACATACATGACGTCCAGCTGTTTATTTTGCTAAACCTTTTGATCTCTTTGAAGCCAATTACTAGTGCTCAATATTGTACCTTAACCTAAGTGAAGATTGTCTTGACTGGGGCAGTGAAAAGAAAATAAGATGAATGAAAATTTAGGGGGAAGAACTTATTAATAGGATCTACACACACCGAGAGCTTTCACAGTGCTGCAACATATAAACTTCTTCGGAGAGATATGTTTCAAAAGCCCCACTGATATACTTGGAAACTTGAAATCTTAACCAATTTATCGCCCATTGATGCTTAGAAACTGAATATTTGGGAAGTGTTGCATCATCGTGAGCATAAGACTATTGTACTTTTGCTCATTTTATCCTCAGTGAATGTGAATTCTCCTATTGCTGACTATTGTTCTTTTGCTCATTTTATCCTCAGTGAATGTGAATTCTACTCGTGTCACGACTGCTGCCTATTGACCCAAACCAGAGACGCACGCAAGGTTAGGTCGAGCCTTTTACTCTTTTTGCCTCTCGTCAGCTTTGGGTTGCCGTTCACTGTTAGTTGTCTTGAAGGTCTGTGCTTCTTCTGCTCTGTTTTTTGTTGCTTTTATTGTTTAATTTTACAGATTTCTTTATTGCA
This sequence comes from Acacia crassicarpa, assembly GCA_034222035.1. NCBI lineage: Eukaryota > Viridiplantae > Streptophyta > Magnoliopsida > Fabales > Fabaceae > Acacia > Acacia crassicarpa. The sequence goes on along the minus strand of JAWXYG010000009.1, from coordinate 38,273,012 downwards.
ATTGACTTAGCTTGTTGTGTGCGTGAGTAAAATGTTCAAATTTACTTGCTGGCTTGCTTAGAAACTGAATATTTGGAAAGTGTTGCATCATTGTGAGCATAAGACTATTGTACTTTTGCTCATTTTATCCTCAGTGAATATGAATTCTCCTATTGCTGTACCTTTGTAATTCTTAAATTTAATTACAAGTTCTCAGTGAATTCTCCTATTGCTGCTGCACCTTTCTAATTTTACAACTTAGATATATTTTAGTTTTTTGTATTGATGAAAGTATTGGATTTAATAGCTGATATTTTATAAATTGCCTTAGTTAGTAAGTTTTGTTGAATTAAGTTGAGATTGTTTGTTGTTGAAATTTTGGGATGTCTTACTGTTGTGGGGAAATGCTGCCGAAATTTTTTGAAATTGTTATGAACTTGACTGTTGTTGGAACAAAGTCATTGACATTGAAAAGTTGGATGACTTGGAAAATGAGGGTTATATTATTTTGTCCCAACTCGAGATGCATTTTCCTCCTGCATTTTTCGATATAATGGTGCACTTGATAATGCACTTGGTAAGGGAGGTAAGGCTTTGCGGTCCAGTTTACCTAAGGTGGATGTACCCTTTTGAGCGATACATGAAGATCTTAAAAGGGTATTCTAAAAATCCTTATCGACCGGAAGCCTCAATAGTTGAGAGATATGTAGTGGAAGAGGCTATGGAGTTCTGTAAAGATTATCTATCAGGGGTGACGTTACAATCTCAGCATGATAAGCAATTTTTGTATCTTCACCTCACCACATTTTTTTGAATCTGTACTTAGATTTATTTGATAAGTAGTGCTAGATTTTAAAGTGAAAAAGGGCAAAAACATCGGGTTCGAATCATCATGAATGTTGTTTTACTCAGTCTTATTTATGCTAGAGCTGTCCCTATAATCGAAGTGTTTGTATTTCATGTGTATCCTCTTCATCGCTATAATTCCTTCATGATAATTAATGCATCTGATAGGCAAAAACAATGGGACCTCACCTCGTGTATGATTTGTCTGTTTTCTTTAAAGAAAAAATTGAAATCATTTTGTAATTTTTATTTTATTGTGGTAGTGATAAGTCCCTAGCACTGATTTTCTCATTTAGTAGTGATTTACTGATTTATAATTTTTTTCCATACATATATATATAAATATAATTTTGAACTTTGACTTAAAGTAGTAGAAAATAGAAACTTTACGTGCCGTGTCGTTTCTACGATTTACGTTTCTACTACCCATTTCCGTGTCTACGTAGAAACTTGTTTTTGACAACATTGTTCCTGTCAGCTCTTAGCGTGACCCAACCCCCAAGGTTTTTTTTTTTTTTTTCTATTTAACAATTTCTATATTTATCCTTTCTCCTTCTTCCAAAAGCATAATTTGGATTATACCTCCAAAATTTAAATCCTTTCATGTAAATTCTGATTCATGCTTTTATAACCTTTTTAATACTTTTTTTATCATATATATATATATATATATATATATATATATATTGTAACACCCCAACTTTTCTAAAGCATTTTCGAAATTATTTGATCAGAGTTCAAAATAATTTAACTAGAGTTGAGCAACGAAATGATTTTAAATACAGAGTAACTGATAATCAACCACTGTAGTGTACTGGTTTGTTGATACAAAGAGTTCGAAAGACTATACATATCTACAGGACTTTCTCCAGCTAGTCCTTCTGCCTGCTGCTTACCCTTGTTTCTGTTTCTGTTCACTCCGAAAATCCTGAAGCTACAGTAAGAGCTGAGGTTCAATACCCATTGAACCTCAGGTAACGGTTAACCTCATGCTTATGTACCAAATATGTATGACAGATATTCATGTCAAAACAACAATAATCACATACATTATTCTCATATTCACATAATAACATAACACAGCCACTGCAATATGCATGTTATTATAGTCTGCACTATTCACCAGTGCCACGGTGTACATCCGTGTCCTCAGCGCTAGGAAAACATAACGGCGTTATCAAGACTATAACCCGTATTAAATTGTATGTGTATGATCAATTTTCAAAAACAGAATTTCAGACTATCTATCACATATAAGCATACCATAAGCATCAGAGTTAAGGTTACAATACGCGTCCGTACCTTCGTTCGGTGTGAATAGTAATTTACTATTCATGTATACGACACTATTCATGTATACGGTACTATTCACGTATACGGCACTATTCATGTATACGGTACTATTCACGTATACGGCACTATTCACGTATACGGACTTCCTTCGAATCTGACTCCGGAATCCTCGGATATCCTATAATATCATTTTTATCAGTGACCATTAATTTTCAGCATTTGCGGAAACTATGTTGGATATTCACTATTCATGTGAATAGTATTCACTATTCATGTGAATAGTACCAGTAAAAATATTTTTACCGTGACGGTAAATAATTTTTACTGTTTGGTAAATAGTATTTACTGTATTGGTAAATAACATTACTGCCCAAGAATAATTCTTTTCTGATGTGACAGATCAGACTAAGCTGCAGCCACAGAGCATACTCAGAAAAAAAAACTCTATCTGGCATTTCTACTATAATTACCAAAAGAAACTACCAAATCTTAAGACTAGAAACCAAAGAACTTACCCTTGAAGTTCTTACTCCTTCTCTCCAGCTCCGAGAACTTTACTCTAAATTCTCCCTCTAAACTCTAAGAATTCTCTCTCTTCTATTAAACTCGACCGTTGTGATCTGAGTTTGGTGTGAAGAAAATGAAGAAATGAGGCCTCTATTTATAGTGTTGGAAAATGGGTCCTTAAGTGTAATTTCTTGTTTTTGGGTCATTTGCGTAATTTTTCAAAATATTAAAAAAATAAAAAAAAATGGCACACGAGGTGCACCTCGTGGCTGTTTTTTTTATTATTTTAATAATTGAAATAGTGTTTTTTTTTTTTTACTGATAAAATCCCTTGTTCGGTGTTCTGATCGCGTGATCTTTTGCAAAATTTCAAAAATCCGGAAGCACAGCCCTGAAGCTCTATTCTTCCTCTTTAAAAATATCTGGGTCAACTGAATTTTTGACCTCATTCAGGGTATTTCGTAATCTGTCAAAGATTTTAAGTCGGACACTGCCGGTAACAGAAATTACTTCGGGTGACACCATCTTCGAGACAAAAATTCACTGATTCATAATATGTGCAGTTGTTTACTACTTAGTTCAAGGATTTTGAGTTATAATTTATTTTCAAAAATAGGGTCTAATAGTCCTCCGAAAATAGGCTAATTTTCTAGTCTTTAGGTCCAAAATTCAGGATGTTACAATTCTCCCCCTGTTCAATAAATTTCGTCCTCGAAATTTGAACATATAAACTCAAAAGGTTATCTAGACCTCTAATATACTTCTTCCTTATACATGCTTATCTAGCATACATCCTACTATTCAATGCTCCATTAAACTGGGAACATTTCACAAATGCTCCATTTCATTTTCTATAATTCAACCTCTTCCTTTGTACTAGCATGCCAACTAGTGATCCAGGAAAAATTCTATTTTCTGGGTTTGTCTATCACTCCAATTCTCTTAATTCTGGTACCAAGTATCATCATAGATACTATTCTCATCATCATTTCAAATCTTCGGATTCTCTCCGGTTCATCTAATATTATTAGAAAGTCACCCTTCCCAAGATTACTATCACCTTAGCACGCTTACGCTTAAAATCCTATTTTCAAATGTCAATTCCGACATCTTGAGTCAGCTGCACATCTAAGACAGATTTCTTAGATAAATGTGCGTATAAACATCCAAACTTATTTTCTTGAAAACACAGCTAGCAATAAATGCCATAGCGATTTCTGTCTGCAAAGGTCTAGGAAACTGCGACCCCTAACGGTGGCTAGGGTGCACTAGGGTGCGGTGCCATAAAATTTTCCGCATAACAACAAAGTCTGCACTATTCTGAGCCAACGACAGATGAGAATCCGATGCTGCTTAACAAAATCTAGACGTTGCTAGCCCAGCTATAAATCGAGTAAAGAAAGAGTAAATGTTTCATGTTCTCTCAAACTTCACAAAATATTCATTTCCTCTCCGATCGTAATCTTCACTATAACCTTCCACATTATCCTTAAACATGGCCGGTTCAAGTAACTCTATTCCAGTCTCCGATTCATTCAACCCTTTCTTTCTTGAAGCCTTACTTCATGACTATCAGACTAACATGTTGTCTGATTTGTCAAACAATGCATCATACCCTTATTCTTCTTTATTTCCCCAAAATCCCGTAAGTATGAACGTTCATCCATCTGCCTCAACGATTAACATTCCTACTCCTCCTCCAAGGATACAAGATTCTATTTTTACAACTACTAACAGAAAGGAATCTGAAGCAGGTCCATCAAGGCGACCTGTCCAAAGGTGTCGTAATGTGGCAGAACTTATGGAGTCTACGGTACCTTCTCAACCAAGGAATCCTGCTTCTACCTTGACTGAGACTACTAATCCATTTTCATGTGGTTGCTGCCATGTTCTACGAGAGATTATTCATACCAATGGACTTCAATACCATAAACTTGAAGTTCATGGGAGGATTGGTATGATATGCCACGCTGTCTTTCACCAGGACGTACAAGGAGGTTCTTCCAGTCCTCAAGTATTTGACTTTGGTAAGAAGAATTTAGATGATGTCAAACATTTTCTAGAAAATTATTGTTTGAATCAAAAATCTTTAGGGTATGTCCTGGTGTCGGATCCCCTATCAGCCTACTATGAGGCCCTCTGTGTTGGTTTGGAATGGACTAAAAATCAAAATGAACTCCCTAATAGTTCATTTCCAACCAATACAGAAAATATATCCAATAAAGGAAAAGAGCTCATGGTTGTAAATAATAATCCTTCAGTCCCCATACCTAGTAATCCATACCGATCAAGAGCTGAACAAAATATTAGAGCTTCATCAATGTCAATAAATGATCTTAGAGACTTATTCCATTTACCTCAACAAGAAGCGGCTAAACAAGTTCGTCTATGCAAAAATGTCTTAATGAAAATATGCCATAGAGAAGGAATAAGGCATTGGCCTTATGTAAAAATTCGAAGCACTATGAGGCAAATAGCTAGATTGAGACAAACAATGTCTTCTGATGGTCCTCTCTCAAGTGCAGCCGCTCAAGAAGAAATTAATAGACTTAAACTTGAGATGGTCAACGCTTGTGGTGGGATTGTACCAACTGTTGCTCTTGATGCTTGAAATAATATAGTCTAGCCTTCTTGCTAATGTTTGTAATCTCTTATTCTAGGATTCATAAGGATTTTCGAGTTTTCCTGCCAAACTCAACTTTATCTTATTAAATTCAAACTTAAGCCAGTTATTCTGTATAATCAAGACTATGTCCGTATTCTGTTATGGTATTGTCATCTGTTACTCATATAAATTAGCTAGGTAAGTGTAAATCTAGCGAAAATCTCTTCATACTTTTTACAACGGCAACAAAATGAATAACCATCAAATAGGGGCTTAGTCTTTCAATCACTTTCCTAGACACCAATAAAAATATTCATTCCCTAGAAAGTAATTTTGGGCCTACAGAATCCAATATTCAATAAATTTTCTTGTCTCATTTTCAAATTTTCAAACATGAAAAATTTTCCATGGTTTCAGTACATTTCACAATCTGCACTATACCACAAAGTAATAATGCTATAACATTTTTAAATTTAATCGCTGCCATCACAAATTCGTGAAAACATTTTTCACTGCCGGATCATTTTCAAAAACTTTTATTACCGGCACATATCTTTGAGGGAGCTAATTTATTTCACAAAATTTTACAATTGAGAGTACACACCATCATTTTAACCATTTGGTACAGTGAGCGCCTTCTCCCAATCCCCAAATCCAGTTTTAACAGTATTATCAACAATGTGGGAGAACCTCCGCCCCTTTCTCAGGAGACCCAGTGTTCACACTGGCACATAAAGTAGCAACCCTATCTAGCGAAACTCAGTCCAGTCATAGACAGTCAGGTTGTACTAAACAAAACATATGCCCTCGGCAAAGTGTTATGGATTGGGTGCGTTCACTGTTGGTGCGATTTCCATTTTCTCAAACAAAATCCCTCCAAAAACTTTTTGTTCAAAGAGAACATTTATCAAAGGCCAGCGATTTCAAACGTTTTAAAACATCTGGCAGACCCAGCAAACTGTGTACATCTACAACAGCTTCTGTCCTTCCAGTTTTGTACTGACTTTACCACAACATAGTTGAAAACTCAGTTTCAAACTCTGGGTTCTAACAAAACCGTTTGTACAAGACAACATCATAACCATCACTGTGGTCTCAAATTCTGTTGAAAAAATATTTCATTTGAAAACTCGATTTCACAAATTTGAAAGTAAACTCCGAAAATTTCAAAATAGCAGGTGCATTGGTAAGTTCAAAAATTCAATTTTTTTTAAAACCTTACTTAGGAATCAGACAACTAACATTAGAAGGTCATTACTAACTACATACATCCGGACCTCTGTTCTTGACTACTCAAACCATATGTATAATGCTTAGTTTGTTCTACTTAACTCATCTGGCTATTCCAAAATTTGCCCGTTATCCTCGGGTTTCACAAGCTTTTTGGGACACTTCTCGTATTTGTTGTCTAACAATATGTACTATATAGCATTGGAGCAAACCATGGTGATATACTAGATTACTTAAACCTTCACTCTGGGGAACCTATTCGATGTGAGACTCATTATAATTTACTTACCTTGAGAACTGATGCACTGGTAACTCTACTTTATGGTTCGTTGTCACGGCGGCCCCACTCTACGGTTCGTCGTCACGGTGGCTCTGCTCTACGGCACATTACTCGGCGCTTCACTCAGTCTTCGCAGACCAGTCAGCTTTTCCGGTTAGCATCCTCTGTAGGTAAACCTCCTTGATTAGAACTCCCCGTAGGTATCCTTCTCCGACAAACTTTCCATAAGTAGCGCCAGTGATCGTCTTTGAATCATTATAATGAGAACTCAAATCTTAACAGGTTCCTATCCTTTAGTAGTTTCATAAACCGTTGTTTCTATGTCTGCCATCTTATCTAGGGTCATTCTATTTGTGGACTTTCACTTTCTATTTAGCTCCAAGCATAATTCTTAACTCAATTTTCCCTATCGGGTAGCCACTTACTTTATAGGGAATCTATTAGCCACTAACATCTCTATGGTTCTTGGTCCCACCTTGAGACCATAACCTGGTGGCTACTGAGGTTTCCAGCTTTCGTATGGTTCTGTTAAGGAACTATCTCTTAGATATTTGGAACCTAAACAAAGCTCACTCATATTTTTTCAGGGTTCCTACTCTCACAGGGGTCATAGTTCTGAGATTTCTCTCGCCTAAGCAATATTAACTTCATAATATCTATTGATTCTTGGTACTAATATTGGTATACTTACTACTGGGTACCTACAACTCTCATAGGTACTAGTATGACATAACTGTCTCCCCAGAATTACTGGGTACTTTCCCTCTTCTATCAATTGATCACCACCGTCAAGGACTTAATCAAAAGATCTTCGTCCTCGGAGCCATGCCCCTTTGCACGCATGGTGTCTGGCCTCTACAAGGTAGGGATTTTCTTCTCAGGGTACCTTAACAAGTTATTATTTTGACAAGGACATTAAATCGATAGGTTACTATCCAAGGGAAACCTAAACAGTAGGTTACTGTCTACCGGAAAACTTAAGTCGTACTGACTTCTCTGTACTACTTCCCTTGAAACTCTGGGCAGGGATTTAACTTAGACTCCAATTCCCATATCAAAAGTCTTAAAGTTCAACAATAGAAACCATATTCTATGTCATCCTTTCTATATCAGGGTTTTAATCTCTTAACCCTTTTCCTTAGGGTGTACGTCCTTTTTGTATCACAACACCAGTATTATATCAGTACTTTGTTCTTGTTTTTCGAAATACTTTTAAAACCATGGCTTAGAGCCTAACTTAGTTAGTCAAACCGATTGGCCAGGTAGGCGTCTATCATGGGAGCCTCACCGTGCTAGGGTGACTGATTGGCTGATCCACATAGACTCGGCCCTACCTTCGGCACCAATGGTTTACTGTAACTGAGTCGGGTTCATACCAGATAAAATACTTTTGAAAACTTAGAACCTAACTCCGCTACTCAGACAATCCGACTAGGCAGGTGTATTTGTGGAAGGCTCGACGAATTCAAGGAAACTGATTGCCAACCACAAAACCCCTTTCTAGATATCGGACTGTTTGGAGTAACTTAGTTAACTCTGTGCCAGGATGTCTGCTTTGATACCAAAATGTAACACCCCAACTTTTCTAAAGCATTTTCGAAATTATTTGATCAGAGTTCAAAATAATTTAACTAGAGTTGAGCAACGAAATGATTTTAAATACAGAGTAACTGATAATCAACCACTGTAGTGTACTGGTTTGTTGATACAAAGAGTTCGAAAGACTATACATATCTACAGGACTTTCTCCAGCTAGTCCTTCTGCCTGCTGCTTACCCTTGTTTCTGTTTCTGTTCACTCCGAAAATCCTGAAGCTACAGTAAGAGCTGAGGTTCAATACCCATTGAACCTCAGGTAACGGTTAACCTCATGCTTATGTACCAAATATGTATGACAGATATTCATGTCAAAACAACAATAATCACATACATTATTCTCATATTCACATAATAACATAACACAGCCACTGCAATATGCATGTTATTATAGTCTGCACTATTCACCAGTGCCACGGTGTACATCCGTGTCCTCAGCGCTAGGAAAACATAACGGCGTTATCAAGACTATAACCCGTATTAAATTGTATGTGTATGATCAATTTTCAAAAACAGAATTTCAGACTATCTATCACATATAAGCATACCATAAGCATCAGAGTTAAGGTTACAATACGCGTCCGTACCTTCGTTCGGTGTGAATAGTAATTTACTATTCATGTATACGACACTATTCATGTATACGGTACTATTCACGTATACGGCACTATTCATGTATACGGTACTATTCACGTATACGGCACTATTCACGTATACGGACTTCCTTCGAATCTGACTCCGGAATCCTCGGATATCCTATAATATCATTTTTATCAGTGACCATTAATTTTCAGCATTTGCGGAAACTATGTTGGATATTCACTATTCATGTGAATAGTATTCACTATTCATGTGAATAGTACCAGTAAAAATATTTTTACCGTGACGGTAAATAATTTTTACTGTTTGGTAAATAGTATTTACTGTATTGGTAAATAACATTACTGCCCAAGAATAATTCTTTTCTGATGTGACAGATCAGACTAAGCTGCAGCCACAGAGCATACTCAGAAAAAAAAACTCTATCTGGCATTTCTACTATAATTACCAAAAGAAACTACCAAATCTTAAGACTAGAAACCAAAGAACTTACCCTTGAAGTTCTTACTCCTTCTCTCCAGCTCCGAGAACTTTACTCTAAATTCTCCCTCTAAACTCTAAGAATTCTCTCTCTTCTATTAAACTCGACCGTTGTGATCTGAGTTTGGTGTGAAGAAAATGAAGAAATGAGGCCTCTATTTATAGTGTTGGAAAATGGGTCCTTAAGTGTAATTTCTTGTTTTTGGGTCATTTGCGTAATTTTTCAAAATATTAAAAAAATAAAAAAAAATGGCACACGAGGTGCACCTCGTGGCTGTTTTTTTTATTATTTTAATAATTGAAATAGTGTTTTTTTTTTTTACTGATAAAATCCCTTGTTCGGTGTTCTGATCGCGTGATCTTTTGCAAAATTTCAAAAATCCGGAAGCACAGCCCTGAAGCTCTATTCTTCCTCTTTAAAAATATCTGGGTCAACTGAATTTTTGACCTCATTCAGGGTATTTCGTAATCTGTCAAAGATTTTAAGTCGGACACTGCCGGTAACAGAAATTACTTCGGGTGACACCATCTTCGAGACAAAAATTCACTGATTCATAATATGTGCAGTTGTTTACTACTTAGTTCAAGGATTTTGAGTTATAATTTATTTTCAAAAATAGGGTCTAATAGTCCTCCGAAAATAGGCTAATTTTCTAGTCTTTAGGTCCAAAATTCAGGATGTTACATATATATATATATATATATATATATATATATATATATCAATCAAATTCATGTCATTTTCAGTCATTTTTTTATCTTAATTGATTTTTTAAATAATAATTCAACCACTCATTGTAGGGGGGAACCACCTCTACAAAAACTAAACAGGCACTCCAAACACAATTCATATTTACAATCTAATTTTTTTTTCTACCAGACTTTTATAAAAATTAGATAGTTTTTGAGTCACCGCTCCCATCACTAATTCAAAATAACCCAATGATGTAACAACGTTGTCATAAGGCCGTTACTGCTGGAGCACTACATTCTTGTCCTTTTGTCACCGGCCAAATCAATATTCGTACATGAATTTAGCCAAAAAATAAAGAATTGTACACACTCTGTTTTTTTAGATAACTCCAAAACTTAAGTTGTTAGACCACAAAAAATCTAAGGTAAACGAACGATTTGTATTTAAATTCAAAGTAATATTTTAATTTTATACATATTTTCCCGTTTGCAAAAGCAAAACATTCATACCCGAATATTTGAAATATAAAAATTTTGAGAACTGATTTATATACTCTGAAAAATATACTATAAATGCTATTAATTATTCCTTTTTTTTGTCTTCTTTATAAGGTAGAGAAAAAATAAATTTTGGTTCTATTTAAAAGACAGAGAAAATTTTTTTCCATATAAATATATAATTTTACTCTTAAATTATTATTTTATTGATTTTCTTCTCATGGGTATAATATGCTACATTAAAAAAGGACTAAAGTTATAAAGTTGTTGAATTTTAAAATAGAGTTAATGAAGTTTAAGATTTTTTATTAAGTTTGTGTGAGCCAGACGAGATGAAAGTGACTATTTATAGGACTAATGGAGTATTTACTTAATTGTGCTTAATTGGGTTTTATTTTGATAGCTATTTCAGTGTTTGATATAACCGAATATTTTGAATTTGAGGATTACCAAACTGTGAATGAAGGTCTTCATTTAATTTGATCTATATATGTACAAAATTAAACATTAGATTTTAGTTCAGGAAAATTGTGTTCCTTCCACTTGCCGTTAATATATAATTAAAGACTTATTTTGATAGCGATTATTCCCATTAACAATACATAGATTTTCCAGTCAAAAAGGGCAGTCAATATGATGTCTCCCTTAATTATTTACCCTTATCTTCTTTTTTTTTTTTTTGATACAACCAGTGGGAGGAGGGGGAGGCAGGGTACGAACCTTGAACAAAGGAGAAGGCCAGTATTTATACCCTTACCTTTAAATTTAAGAATATATTGTTTCTACTATATTGGCTTAGCTATAACAATATGATTTTTTTTTTTTTTTTTGGTTGAACTATACGTCTAAACCACATATAGGCCACAAATATTTAGATATAATTTAACGAGAATCATGACACTTCAAAGTAGTCATTATTACTTTATACTACCTGATGTCCTTAATATAAAGCTCCCCTACATAATTCGTTTTTTCTCTAAAAGTTTTTTAAAGTTCAATATTTCTTTGAAAATGTTAAAATTGATCAATCTAACCCTTTTCAATTAAAAAATTCATGGTCAACGTTAGTTTTAAATAGTATGGGGCAATATTGCTATGTTGTTAAGCTTTCAGGGTGATATTGTACTTGAAAAACCTTCTAGCACAACATTGCTCCTCACAGGGGCAGACCCAAGAAAAATAGTTAAGGGTGAGCACCAGTGGTGGGAGGGATTCGAGGGTGCCCCCGAATTTTTTTTCTAAAAAAATTTTTAAATACATTAAAAAAAAAGAATATAAATAAGAAAAGAAATGAGTATCGAAAAAATATTCATGAAATTAAGTGAATACTCATAATGTAATAAGAAAGACAGTTATTTTACAATGTCATCCTTCTAAACCTTATTTTTTAGAATTCTGTCATAATTTCCTTATTATCAAGGACTAGACACTCAATAAATTCAAGTACATGTATTTTAATTGCCTTATTATCAAGGGTTGACACTAATTAATTGTTCACATCAAAGATTAGATACTTATTATCAATGGTGGACACTAATTACTGGGATTAGTTTCTCCTCTCTAATTTTCTTTTCTTTATATTAATTTCTTTTGTGAAAAAAAGGGCTTACATCAGAATTTAAGTGCCCCCTTCTCATATGAGTAGATCCACCACTGGCTCCTCAGCAAAAACTTTCAGAATGAATTTGTACCTTAACCTTTTAAGTAAATGCCACAGATTCTTCTCTATCAAACATATTTCTTTTCTTTTCTTTTTTTTTTTGCTTACGCATATTAGATTTAAAAGTTTATTTTCCTTTCATTTTGTAATTTTTTTTGTATTGCCTCACCTTTTTTCTTTGTCTTTCTAAAGGAGGATTTTTTTTTCCTTGATTCACAATTACCCACATTTACATATGTCAATAAGATAAAATGACAATGGATTATCACATATCATTATTAACTCACAAGTTATTAAGAGAATCTTTCTAATCTCAAAAATCAATAATATGATATCACTAGTCATTTTCCGCGAAAATAAATCCCACAAGACAATTGCATTATCAAATATAATTTCATAGATTTATATAATTAAAAATCACTCACAAATATCATATAAGCATACATAACAAGAGGAAAGTTGTTACCTATAACCAAAACCAATTTATTATCACATTGCTTCTAATCCAAGAGCTCAATCACGACCAATTAAATCTACCACAATCAAAATTATAACCTATAATTTCATATAATTCAAAATATAATTTTTTTAGTAATAATATGTTATTATAACAAAAACTTAAAATGACAGTTTGAGGTTTTAAATTTTTAAAATGACAATTTAGTCATTCCAATTTTAAAAATGATAGTTCAATCTTAGAAATTTCAGATATGACAATTTAAAATTACTAATTTCAGAAATTACAATTTAGATCTACAAATTTTATACATAACAGTTTAATCATTCAAATTTTAAAACTAAATCAATTAAAATTTCAAAATATCTCTATTAGCCCAAATAAATTATTTAAACCACATTTAATCAATAGAGATATCCTATAGGACATAAATTTTAAATTCATACAACCACCAATTAATAAATCTAAATCGACTAAAATTAACTATTATATTCATCTATTATGAAAACCAAAACTTTGTTAAAATCCAAACCCCAGAATTTTCACAACTTAGTATAATATCACCTTCATTAAAAAGAGAAAAATACTTGTAATAACTTTCACGAAGAAAATTTGTTGAAAGGAATTTATCTTAGTTACCTAAATAATTTTATAAAATAAATAACATACCTCATGAAATTCACATAACCTCCCACTCTTATTCTCTTCACTTCTTTTTCTTGCTTTCGAACTCACTCCCGTTAGACCGCACCTCTGATGTGTTTATAACTTGAAGAAAACGGAGAAAGTTGTTGGGATGGTCGGGAGTGGTTTAACCACACACTCCAATTATAAAATATGGGCGGCTGCTCACTTAATATTATATTTTTTTAAAAAAAAAAAATCTTCTTGTTTTTATTTTTTATTATTATTATTATTATTATTATTATTATTATTATTATTATTATTCAGTTGCTTAAGGGCGGGTGTGCTACATACTTATATAAAATATGAAATAAAATTCATTTGATGGATTTTATTTAATTATCATACTATTGAAGTGTATACATATGGGTGCCCCAGAATCAAATAGCTCGTATACTCATTATCCAAATGAATCTCAGACAAATTTATATGGTTTGTTTCCTTGGGTTGTAAATTAATATTGAAATACTATGGACTCTCTTCTCTACAAGCATCTAGTTAACTATTTTTCTTCATTTATATATGTTTTGACTTTAATATTTTGCATAATAGAACTACTACATATATAGGTGATTGTGATAGTGATTGTGATTGTGTAGTGGAGCGTGACGTGAGAGAGATTATACAACCGAGTTGAAAAGTCAATTGTGCTAAGTGTAAATTATTTCATGTGTGTATGAAAAGAAATACTTTTATTTAAAGACATTGAAGCCTTCAACGGCTTAAATTCTAACACTAAAATTAGGTTTTGATGATAGCAAAGTACATGTCCACAGTGTTAGTATATGCATTACTTTTTATTTTCCTAAAAAAAGACTATATGTATACACACACATGTATCCAAAATATTATATTTTTTAATTTTTTATTCTTAATGTTTTCAAAAAATTATAAATAATATATATTTTTTCAATGTTTGCGTTTAAAAATTAGAAATAGTAACTATATGTAATATAGTCCATCGGCCTTTAACAATTGTTCAACATAAGAACCCACTACTCACTTCAAGATAAGCAGTGAGAAGATTCAAAAGTTTTTGGAGAGACTAAATGTCAAATTTTGAAAGATTTGTGGATCATAAACGTAATTTTTAGAACTTTGGGGCATTTGTTTTGTAATTTTCTCTGGCCTTTTTCTTGCCAGTCGAGAAATTCTGGGGCATTTTATGTAATTTTTTTCCAATCCCTCAAAAATATTAATTTAATTTGCATTTTCTAAATTCTACAATTTTCTTCTAAAACTCCTACAATGTAAGATTTAGCACACAAAGTAATATCAAAAGTTTTTAAAAAATTATTTGTATGAATAATTAACAAATTATGACAATTTTACTTCTAATTATATTTAATTCAATACAAATATCTCTAGCTCACATTAATGGTTAATCATGCAATAATGTCATAAGAAATATATTAAAAATCTTAAATTAATCATGGAAAAACAATTTTTTTTTTTTTTAAAAAAAGAACACGGTTCATTAAGTTGCTAGGGAGAGAAACCTACTTTGTGTTAGGCCGTGCAAGCCAAGAGAACCGAACATATTAAATCGTTTTAATGAGCATGGACCAGAGTCACAAACTGCATCTTTTCTTTTTAATAATTAGATTAAGGGTTTTCCTTCCAAATTTTATAGGATAAAGGGTTTTTACATTTCTCGACAAATACACTTTCTAGTATTTGAACTTATGTTTTCCTCAGGAGTGAAGCTACTTATCGCCTTAACCAACAGCTTATTGGTGATGAACACACGCTTTTCTTGTGGCATATTTATCTCACCTACTATATTAATTTCTTCTTCTTCTTTTTTATTGCATTTCCAAACACTAATATTTACTTAAAGTGAAAAACACGTTTCGTTTTATTTGCCACAGATTTCCCAAAATGAAATTATATATCATCAATAAATTAAATCAAATAGTCCTTTATTTTATTGAAAATATATATATATTTTTTTTTGCCAAGTGACAAAATATTTTATTGACGTTATATAAATAACTTATTGGCATTTTAATTTTATTAGTAAAAAATAATAATATCCAGACAACTTAAAAAATCATGATCCCCGGCCGCCGGCCGGGGCGGTGGTACCTCCCTCAAGTAAAATTAAAACACTGATGGGGGCTTGCTTATATTTTAAATTCTATAACTCAATAAAATTAAAACACTGATCGGCGGCGGCGGTACCTCTCTCAGGTAAGGACAATTTTGTTGTGTGGGTAATGAACTTTCCTTTGCGTCCTAGATGAGTTTTATTACTTTTATGTAATTTTCATCTTATGAATATGAAGTGATTGATTTTGTTTTTTCTTTGGGCCAACGATTTGATTGATTTAGTTATACGTACATCCTATATGTCATCATATATGTCCCTCTTTTGCCAGCGTCTTAATAGCACAGTGGTATGGGGGTTTGGCTCCCCTTCCCTATGTTCAAAGTTTACACCCTGTCCTCTCCCCTAATATATGTATCAATATATACATACATATATAAATACATACATACATACATATATAAATACATACATACATATATATATATATATATTCCTCTCTTATATCAAAACATATATGTCCCTCTCATTCATGGCTGCCATGAATTTCATCCACCCATTTGTTTGAGTTTGGATTCATTCTAAAATGAATGAACATTAATTTTTCTCGTTCCATTTTAAGACAAATAATCCGTCGATATTAATTTATAAGAAGCTAAATTATTTGGGAGTTATGAAAGTAGGACTCATTTTGAACTTTATGTAAAACAAATCATCAAAGCTTTGTTAATTTTAAAATTATCAAACGAACTAAACATTTCAATCGTTTTTATGATCGTCGACCACAAAAGTACAACGTTTCATTAAATGCTTTAGCCCATAACATCGCAAAGGAAAACACTTGTGTCTAACGCAATATCTCCATCACCTACTATATATATTAAATTTATTGTTTGGTCAATCATTAACATATATTTAAATACTGGCCCAAAAAGCAAATATTGAAAATGAAGAAAGCATGGAGAGTTTATAACTCCATTACCTACTACATCGTTTACTTTTCACCCACTTCATTCCCAAATTGAAATCCTGTCCTGTTAATAAACTTAAAATAGTAATAATATTTTATATGTATATAATTGAAACCTTTTTCCAAGTTTTAGTTATGAAAACAATACACACTCTTATTCTTTAAATTAATCCTAATTTCTAAGCAAATATGGTGAAAACCATTTCTAATTATTGTTGTCAAATTAACGGGTTAACTTTTCAAATTTAACGTTTTTATATTTATACCATATAAAATCATGTCAACTTATTCTTAAATTTGTGGAACTACAAATTTAGCTAAATTTATGAGTTCACATAATGATTTTTTTTAAAAAAAAATGTTTTTAGCTTATAAAATTGTGTCAACTCACTCTTAAAATCGTGTTATCTTATTGCATTTGGTTATGCTCAATGACTTCATATATAAAATTCATAGATATTTCTTTATTTAGTTGAGTATGATAAATTATGAATGTTGAAATATTTAATTTTAATTATTTGAACTTTAAATGTAGTATTTAAACCAAATTGTTATTTTTTTATATTTTAATTATTTAATTATATATTTTCAATAACTATATATTGATAAAAGTAAACTTGTTCTTTTACACCAATTTACTATTTGATTTTATGATCCAAGCTCATGTCATTTTCATGAATTTGTTTAAATTCATGAGTTTAACAACCTTAATACTAATTTTGTTTAATTATATATACTTTCAATAACTACGTATTGATAAAATTAAAGGACTAAAAGTATATTTTAACCCAAAAAAAAACATACATGTTAGTTAATATAGGTATCATATATGTTTTATCTTATGCTATTTCTTTTAAATAACTTTTAGGGGGGGAGGGGGGGGATTTCTCATACACCCAAACACAACATACACACACTTGCCCTAAGCTAACTTGGAGATTGATCATCCAACTTCCTCAATAAGAGGGGTAGGGTGATGCCATTTGAGCAAAGGCTCGTTCCCAATCATTTTTTGTTTGAATTAAAGGCACAATATAAATGTGTTCCTGCAGGTTGTTTTTTTAAAAAAAAAAAAAGCTAAAAAAGAGGAGGGGAAAGACAGAATTTGAACCGACAGCAAAATATCTAAAAGATTTTATTTCGACCTCGTATTTGGTTATAGATTGATACGTATCAATTTTTTTATTGCTATCTTTCGACCACGTAGTAACTAGTAAGTCATTATCTTGAAGCGACCCCACTATTGTTGATGTTAATCTGGTGAAATGTTTTTCATATGCTCAGTAATCAATATTCCTCCATAAATACACACAAAGCCACATATTTCATACCCAAAAGAACATCATGGCAACCACCACTCTTGCAATAATCTCCAGATTTTCTTCTCTTCTGTTCACCATGCTGTTCAACTACCTCAAACTAGCTTTGTCCCATTTCAAATGGGGTTTAGAGTTTCTTCTTTACCACCCATTTCACAGCCTTCGTCTTCATCATCATCAGCCTCTTCAAGAGATTCATCAGATCTTTACAGAAGAAGAACAAGTGCAGATATGGCATCCACGTGAAGGAGGAGGAGAAGAAGTGGATTGTGCAGTGTGTTTGAACAAGATTGGTGAAGGAGACGAAGTTAGAATGTTGAGATGCGAACATGTTTTTCATAGAGAATGTTTGAATCAATGGGTTGGTCTCAGGAACTTTACTTGTCCTCTTTGTAGGCATTTTTTGGGTCCTGGGTTTAGGCCTCTTGTTAGTGGTGATGGAGGAGAAGCACTTCATGTGCTTTTCTTTAAGTTTTCTTCATTCTCTGATAATTCTGATGAGCGTGATTACTGGTGGCTACGGTGAGTCATAGGATAATGAAGGCATCGACGTGCGTATCATATACATTTGGGTTATAAATAAAAAGTTATATATGAATAAGCATTGGTTATTAAGTGCTACTTACAATCTTTAATATAAGATATCGTTTATAGTTTTGTTATGTAAATTATACTACAAACAAGATCTTATATTAAGGATGAGAGGTAGTGTGCGTATATTAATAATTATGTATATAACTCTCGGTGAAATATATATAATATTATCAAATATATGTTTATTGTTTTGTAGTATATATCTAGTTTTTGTTTTTGTTTTTTTGCTAGATTGAATCTTACTTATTAATCCATGATATTCCCATGATAGTTGTTAAAGTCTTACGTGGAGAGGTATCAATATAAAAGTGAGATTTTCCTTTAGGTTGTTTTTTTTTTGGATGGGTTCCCCATTTTTTTGCTCATATATATATATATATATATATATATATATATATATATATATATATATATATACGTTTTTTTTTTTTGGGGGAGGGGGGGGGGGGTTTCCCAAATATATGTTAGATTCTCAAGTAAAATGTCATGGAGTGGAGATTGTTAAGGGCTCACAATGAAGAGTAGAGCTTACAAGAAAAATGGGGTCTATAAATTTAAAGGGACTCTTTCATCTAACAGACTAGTCTTTAAAGACAAGTCCTCCCTTTTGATTTATGCCTGGATCTTCTTTTAAATTTGTGCTTCTGACATTAATGTTTTCATTAAAACACACATTCGATGGATAAAATAATTTCTAGAAATATTCAACCCACAAAAAACATGATAATTCAATATCTCATGCTAAACTGACACAGAAAAAGACTTAACAAGTTGCAATTAAATTCAAGGGAAAATTACATGCAGGTTCCAAGGATTAGAAATAAATAAATGAGGTCCCTTTAAATCACTAAATTACACAAAAGTCTCTAAGGACTTTTTTTTTGATATTATTTGTATTAATAACTGGAAATGCCATATTTATAACAGAAAGAACTATATTTACAACAAAATTTAAAAACTTGACCATTTACAACAACAAAAAAGACATATTTATAACAAAAAGTGCTATATTTACAACAAAATTTAAAAACTTAACCATTTGCAACAAAAAAAGCTATATTTACCATAGAAAATGTTATATTTACAACAACATTCAAATACATGGATTTTGTTTCAAACTCAACTCTCTAAACGTAAAAAGGTCATTTACAACAGAAAAATGCTAAATTTATAATAGGAAGTGCTATATTTACAACAAAATTTAAAATATAACCATTTACGATTAAAAAAAAAGCCATAGTTACAATAAGAAATGACATATTTACATCAAAATTTAAAAATATGAATTTTATTTTCATACAAATAATATCAAAAAATCCCTAGAAACTTTTTTGATATGTGAATTTCTATTTGGGTTTTTTTTCTGTTTTTTTTTATGGTCCTTGGACTGGACTGTAATTTTCCCTAAATTCAATGGCTTTCCTCTCAGAAATTCAGTGGTTATTAATGTTCGAGGACACCCACGTTTAGTACATGCCCGTCATAAATTGACCGGTCAAATTAAACAATAATTGGATCAAATATTGTTTAAATACATGTGAACCACTCATATCCTATCCAAGTACACAAAGTAGTCATAAGGCATAACCACTCAATAAGGATATTTTTTATGTTTGGCTGGGAAAGAAAAGGAGGAGGTTTATGTAATTTCACCTGCCACAAACAACTTTTCAATTGGCATATTTTTAAAGTATAGGAAAGGGAGAGGCAACGAAGTGTCTTTTTCCTTTTTTCGAAAACCTTACACATTACAAAGAGGAATTCTATAAAAATTAAAATAAATATATATAGTTTTGTATATTGTGTATTAAAAAATTAATCACAATTTTAATTATGGTTTTTATGTCAACATTAATTGAATCAATTAAACTTATGTTGCAATATGATACAAATATTAAACAAAATATATTTATGGAAAATAAAATTAAGGGGGGAAAAAAGAAAACTCTTAAATTAGTCATAAGAATTTCAGCCAAAGTTAGATATTACTATGATGAAATAAATAAGTAAATAAATTTAATCATAATAAAAATTTTATTAAAAATATTCTCAACTACGTTAATAGTTTGGACTTAAAAATATGTTTTCAAAATATAGGAGATGTCAATATAATTAAAGTAATATATAAGGCAGGTTAGAATATTTTAATGTAAATTAAAACATGTTAGTGAAGGTAGGTATCATATCTGTTTTATCATTATGCTATTTCTTTCAAATAACTTTTTGTTTGAATTAAAGGCACAGCATAAATGTACGTTCAAGTTAAAAAATACTCCTCAAGTTCTATTTATAAAATAGAAAAAGAAGTTTTTTTTTGTCTTATTTTTAAATAAGTGTACAATTGTAAATTTGTTACATTTTAAGACACATCTAATAAAATTTTAAGTTTTTTATTAGTTTGTGTAAAATATATTTGAAATAACTTAGAAATAAAAAATATAGGAGTATTGCTGGCCAAAAAAAGAAAAGATAACATAGGAGTATTCCTATAAAAGGAGGGGAAAGACAAAAAATTTGAACCCACGGCAGCGCATATCCAATTATATATATATATATATATATATATATATATATATATATATATATATATATATATATATATATATATATATATATATATATGACCTTATATTTAGTTATATATTGATGCTTGTCAATTTTTTATTGTTATCTTTTGTTATTATTATTATTTTTTTGAAAGCGTAACTATATACCCCTCCGGTCATTTTCTTAATAAAAACTTTAAATCTGAATTGTTCTGGTATAAGATCTTACGTTGTTTGAGCATTCAGTGTGCTATTAGCATGGTTGTTTTAAATTAACTATATTCTCTCTCATCATTTTTTTTTCAGGTACTAAATCATCTGTCATACTTTTCTTCATTTAGGACTATATATTTCTCTTTCTCTTACTTACCCCTTTATTAATAAGAAAATATTTAAAAAAATTTATTTATTATTTTTAACTAATTTCTTAAATTGTGCAATTCAATTATCAAACGTTTATAGAAAGGATAAAAGGGAGTGTCATCAGTTTTTTTTTAAAAAAAAAAAACCTAGGATCGATCATTAATATAAGAGCTTGATACTTCCTTTAATATGTTATAAATATAATAATATATCTGAGATAAGAGATAGAGAATAAGAACAAGAGAATAGAGAAGAGAGAAAGAGGAGAATGATTCTTATTCTTGTGTATTTCGATGTGTATCAATACATAACATATGCTTCTATTTATAGGCACAACTCTCAAATCTACAATTAATGTGATTCCACAATCATAGGGATTCATGGATGAGAAATAGGAAACTATGAGAGATTAGGAAATAATTGGAGATATGGACATCCACAAATATAATATTTATAACACTCCCCCTTGGATGTCCATTATGAATGTGCCTCGTTAAAAACTTTAACTAGGAAAACCCAGTGGGATAAAAACCTAGCCAAAGAAAAGAGTACATCATCCATTGATACATTTTCTAATGCTGCCTCATTAAAAACCTTTCTAGGAAAACCCAGTGGGACAAAACCTAGATAAGGGAAAAAGAGTACAGCGTGTATCATCTCCCCCTCTTAATTACATCAGATTTGCTCCCCCTGATGACTACATTACTTTCAATGACTTTTGAGCATATCTTCTTCTTGGTAATCAAACATTCTATTGTGTACCTGCAAGAACTAAATATTTCCAGCAAAATCATAATAATACTAACATGATTTCTAATCATTCTTATAGGATATATCTAGATGCATATCAACAGATATTCTTTAAAATGATTATATCATACATGCTCTGATAGCTTTAAGTCATATAAAACTTATTAAGTATTGTTCTCGAGAACTTTGAATTTGATGCTTCTGGCATCTTGAGTCCTTCAGGGACATGTGCTTCTGGCACCTTGAATCCTTCAGGGATTTGTGCTTCTAGTACATTGAGTCCTTCGGGGACTTGTGCTTCTGGCACATTAAGTCCTTCAGGGACATGTGAGCCATATGCATATGCTATATAACGATATCTAATAGACGCATAATTTATCATTCATAAACTGCCAGATCTATTGTATCCACCACAAAATCATATATCCCAATTTGGACTTCAGGTCCATAACTATCATATTTGCGTCATTCTCAATTTCACTTATCCTCTTGGCCAATAATCTTTATATAATATCCTCATTTGATCATGTGATATCATCATCAAAATTGTTGTCGACAACTTTATCTTTTCGGTTCTATTTTTCTAATTCGACATAACCATATCAATGTTACTCAGGTACCTGAACCTCTGTTTAGGTTTTGCAATAAGTTATGTCGTGATACTCTTCTGGAGTATCTACCTCCTTAATATGATCATCTTAATTATTGCTCCAATTCATCCATAACGTTTATATTTTGAACCGAATATTTACTCATGCTTCAGGCATGTTCCTAATTGGAGTATTTTTAGCTGGAATATGAGATTTAATAAATCTCATTTAGGTCAGTAATTCTATCTGGCAAATATATCATGAATGCATAACCTGATGAACTTCTGGTTCATACTTCTTAATTCGAGGATATATACTTTGCTATAATGCATTCCATTTATTCTCTTTTCCAGCTATTCAATTTCTCCCCCTCATGTTGAGAAAACTATGTCAAATATCAATTGACTAATATAAGTCTCCATGTGTTTCCTTTAGAAACATCATTTTGTTTCTTCTAGAAACAAACAAATAAAAAGGAGATCTTCATATAACTTTTATCTCAACTTTCTCTCTAAATCCATCTATGTGCATTGTGGTGGATTTATAAGCATTGCACATTCAAACCTTTTAAGATGGAATTTGTCTGGCTACTGGCCAAGAGCCAATTCTATCGGGAGAATTTTGTTAGCTTATATAAGTGCTGCAATATGTAAGATCAAATATACCAACATAAAAATTTTGTTCTCATAAGAATTGATCTAGCTATTTATGGAGGCTTTAATTCATGATTTCTTGATCATATAATCTGGAAATTGTGCACTTAATTCATCAAACATTATTGCAAACTTCGGGTTGCAAACATTTTTACAAACTTCAAGTTGTAAGATAATAATCTCGCATGTAACCATCTCATAGATGCATCTTTCAAGTTTATATGGTTTACATGCTATTTCAATGGGCCCATATAATTTGTTTGATATATTTCCAGAAATACTGAAATCCAGTACTAATCATGATCAAGGATAGTCTCATAGACAATTTGCTTTGAGAACAAGCAGCACATAATTCATAAATAATATGTTGATTATTCATGAAGAATCTTCTGGTTCTTCAATGGATGTCAATACGTAATTTTATTTCTATTATATGACTTGGATGATCAAATAAGTCATGCCAACAATAAATTTGTTTGGATCAGTAAACTTCTGGTTTACTGTAACATATGTCTCAAATAATAAACATTTCAATATTCTGACATCCATTTTGGGAGATCTATTAAACTTCTTTTGAGAAATATATAACTTTTCAAAAACAAGCTCACACTTATATTTTAACTCATACTTGTAATCTAACAATCTCCCCCTCAAGTGTGAGTTATATAAACATAATTTCTTTATATATATATATATATATATTTCAAAATCACTTTAAAACCCTTTAAAGCTCAAAATAAAAATCTATGTTGATTCTTCAGGAACAAACATATGATATTATATCACTAGATAATTTCATTACTCATTAATAATATACTTCAATTTACTCATATATGCAAAATACATACAGTTCACCTCATATGAAGATATTCATAATCAAAATAACTTAAAATCACACAGATTTAGAATTACATGTGTGAAAATTTTCCATCAGAAAAATTCTCTTAGAAACAAATTTATGATATATGATCATATAAATAAAAATAACAATAATAACAAAAAGTAAGCATCATGTTACCTTCTGGGCTTATTCATTTCTCTTGGGCCTTGGCTTTAAAATAAATATGGACATATTTCTCTGCAGCTCATTGCCTTTTTAATATCTTATTGACAGTAAACTTCTAGTTTACATTGGCAAACATTTGGTTTGCATTGACAAACTTCTAGTTTGTATTATTATGTGTAAACTTCTGGTTTACAATAACATGTGTTTTCTATAATATTCATTTATAACGAACTTTTAGAAGAATAACCATCTTCTGGTGGTTATACAATCCCTTTAATTTATTCTAAAGAACAACAGGATCTTTTAATGCCAAATGTTCAATTTTGAAGCCTTCATACAAATTGTGGCATATAAAAATCATGGATCTAGCTTTACTTCAATTTGTCTTATGGCTTCAGGCCAAATTATCACTTTATGTGTCATGAGAAACTTTACTTCAGGCGAATTTGTGCCATGAGAAATTAAATCAATATGGCTTCAAGCCATACAATAAGAGGATGAAAGCTATATGACTTCTGGCCATATAATATCAAAACTTTATGGCTTCGGGCCAATGATGAGGATTTAGAATTATATGGCTTCTGGCCTTTTATCTTCAAGATATATAAAAATTAAATAAATGTTTCATTCAATAAAATAAAAGATGAAAAAGAATATGACTTCAGGTCATATAATAGGGAATTAAATGAGTATGGCTTCTAGCCATTTATCTTCAGTATAAATAAAAATTATATATATGACATCTGGCCATATAACAATGAATCAAATAATATGAAAATAAAACAATAAAAATTAAAGATATAAAAATTAAAACTTTATGGCTTCCGGCCATTTAGTACTCATAATGAGAATTTAAATTTATATAGCTTCTAGCCAAAAATAAGAAATTAAAGTGATATGACTTCTGGTCATATAATTTCATAATAAGAAATTAGAGGCGTATGGCTTCTGGCCATGAAAAAGAAAAGTTAAATCAAATTAAATCCTTCCATGTAGGAGGTAGAACCTTCCATGTAGGAGTCAAATTAAAATGATGAAAGGGAAAGCTTAAATCTAGACTTCCATGTAGGAGGTAGAGCCTTCCATGTAGGAGTCAAATTAAAATGATAAAAGGGAAAACTTAAATCTAGACTTCCATGTAGGAGGTAGAACCTTCCATGTAGGAGTCAAATTAAAACAACAAAAATAAAACAAAGTAGGAATAAAAAGACTATGGCTTCTGGCCATGTAATAGGAAATTAGAACAATATGACTTCTGGTCATATAATTTCAGAATATGAAATCAAAGGTGTATGGCTTCCAGCCATACAAAAATAACAATATCAATAATATAAAATAACTCGTAAAGGAGATCAATATAAGATATACAAACAGTAATAATCTCCAATCTTAGCCATGGAACCCGACGCATAAAACAATCGGTAAAAGTATCTCTTTAATTCCATATGGTGGCTCAGATTATCCCAGATAGATAAAAGAAACATAAATTAGAGAAGGTAGGCTAGAAGTGCTAAAGAAGCGATCAGACCTTCGTTCCCAGATAGATAAAAGAAACATAAATTAGAGAAGGTAGGCTGAAAGCGCTAAAGAAGCGATCAGACCTTCGTTTGAGCGTCTCGTGCTGATAACGTGTTATAAATATAATAATATATCTGAGATAAGAGATAGAGAATAAGAACAAGAGAATAGAGAAGAGAGAAAGAGGAGAATGATTCTTATTCTTGTGTATTTCGATGTGTATCAATACATAACATATGCTTCTATTTATAGGCACAACTCTCAAATCTACAATTAATGTGATTCCACAATCATAAGGATTCATGGATGAGAAATAGGAAACTATGAGAGATTAGGAAATAATTGGAGATATGGACATCCACAAATATAATATTCATAACATAATATATTTTATAAGATATTTTCTACAAGTTACTTTTAGTTTTTTTTTAATGAGACATTTTTATAGTTTTAACGAGTATTAAATATTTTTCCATATATATCCATATTTAATAAGGGTTGTGAGAGAGGGTAAAAATTAATATAATGTTGAAGTTTGATGTGGTGAATAAGTTTCATATTTAATAAGGGTTGAGAGAGGGTAAAAATTAATATAATGTTGAAGTTTGATGTGGTCAATAGGGATAACATTGAAATTCATTTACAACTTTTGTTCATAAGGCTTTGATGTTGGTGAACCTAGACTGATATATTTTCACCTGACCAACGCCTTTGTCAAACCTATTACAAGTCTTGTGAATACTATTAATAAACTTGTTAATCCTATTACGGCTTTTGTTCGTAATGCTTAAATATGGGTGAACCCAGATTGACATGTTTTCACTTGAAAAACGTCTTTGTTAAACCCATTACAAATCTTGTGAATACCATTGATGAGCTTGTTAATCTTATCATAATTTTTGTGAAATCTCACATTTATTGTTTACCTTCTTCTTCTTCAAAACCCAAATACTATTCAACTCAAGAGGGGGTAGGTTCGACTATGGCGCAATAGATCAAGAAGAAGTTTGTGTGCAACAGATCTGGAAGGAGAGTATGAACACAAACGATGTGATTGAGGTTGAAGACAGATATGGTTTTTTGCAGATCTGGTTTTTGATCTAGTTCTTTGAAGAGGGAGGTTGAAGATGATGGGACGATGATTTAGGTTGAAGATAGAGTCTCGCGATCACTGCTGTGGGAAAAGAAGAAGAGCATGTGGTCTCTGTCGATGGTGAGGAAGAAGGTTAGTTTGGTTTTATTCCCAAATATTCAAAACCCAAATTCATATATGCTTACCTCTCTGTCTTTTTCTCTTTTTGGTAGAGATTTTTGGGTTTGAAATTTCATTTGGTATTTATTCGTCATCCTCCCTAAATCTATTTATAGATCCATCTATCTTTAACTTCCTTTTGAAATCCATTTACAACCAAAGGGTTTAAAACCAGGAGGGAGTTCTACTAATTTCCAAGTTTTATATCCCATTATTGAATCCATTTCATCTTGTATATATAGCCTCTTTCAGAAAGGCTGTATTTTGAGACTTCATAGCCTCTTCAATTGTTTTAGGGTCATTTTCGAAATTAAAACAAACAAGTGAATAATTTCAATCTCTTCTCTAGTCCCCTCAACAAGAAACATGAAGAAATCAGGTCATATGTTTTTACCTTCCTAGCCTTTCTACTTCTTTTAAGTTTTGTTTCTTCTAGAGTATTATCACTAAAAACATTTTATCTAAATTTGACTTCCTATTGGAAGGAGAAGTGTCATTAGACTTCAGGATTGAGTTAAACATTTCTTCTTGAAAAATCACATCCCTTGACTCAATAGCTTTATTGATAGGGTATGAATCATTTCATTTAATTACTAAAAACCTATATACCTTACTATTTTTAGCATATCCCAAGAAGATGCACTCAATTCCTCTTTTGCCTAATTTCTTTCTTTTGGGTTATGGAACTTTAACTATTGCAGCCTAAACTATAAAGTAACTGAAATTGAGTTTTCTTTTCTTTCATAATTCATATGAGATTATCTTGTTTTTTATAATTATTAGGAACCCTATTTAATATATGACATGAAGTTAACAATGCTTCTCCCCAGTATCCACTAGTTAGACCAGAGCAAGATAACATGGCATTTACCATTTATACTAGAACCATATTTTTCATTTATGCTATACCATTTTGTTTTGGGGGAATAAAAGGCAGTCACTTAATGTATCATACCAACATATTCAAAATATTTTTATCATAATATTCTCCCCAATATCTATCATTAAGCACTTAATGAAGATTTCACATTGAAGTTCTACTTCAATTTTAAAGATCTTAAATTTGTCTAAGACTTCATCTTTTAAATGCATTAAATAAACATAACAAAGTCTAGTGCAATCATAAATGAAAGTTACAAAATATTTTTTACCACTTAAAGTAAGCCAACAATGCAAATCACAACATCATAATGAATCATAATTCTAATAATTTAGAACTTCTTTCTACTTTAGGTAAAGGATACCTTGTTATTTCAGTTAACATGCATGTAGTGCAAGTCTCATGGTTACTAGTTGTCTTTGGAATCAATTATAGATTCATCATATTATTTACTAACCAAAATTAACATGACCCAAATGATAATGCCATAAATAACAAGAATAATCTAGAACTGGAAATTAGGGCTAGCCTTTAAAGGGCTAGGGCCTAAAAAGGCTAGCCTTTTAGGCCCAAGTAAAAAAGAAACGTATGTTTTTCAAGGCCTGGCTCAAGAGCATGCGAGCCAGAGCTGGAAGACATTTTTATGAATTAAAATAATTTTTCCTACATTTTTTTCCAAAGAAATATAATTAGTAAAATACAATAATTAAATTTTTAATTTATCAAATAAATGTTGTCAACATTAATGTCTACACAACATGCTTAATATAATAACAAATGCAATCACTAAAGAGTAAACTATTGTCCACAAGTAGCTCACACAAATTATAACAAGCTTGCCATTAAGTGACATGAGTATGATGACCATCATTTTCATCTTCTTCACCACTATCATCAATTTCAAAGACATTTGAGTGTGTTACACTTCTAATAGTATGCTCTGCTTCATGGGTAAAAATATTAAGAATATCTTCTCTCACATCATGAATATATCTATAATCTTTATCTACAACAAATAATAAACCAAATTATGAAATCAAAGTATAGTTATTATGTATTTGTAATTAAATAGATAAATAACTCTATAACAAATACAAAATACATATAAATTAGTAAATTAAATGATCAAGTTAAGTTAAGGAAACAAAAACAAATGTTTAAAGAGTCAAACGAGCGGCCCTCTTAAGCCCGGGGCCCAGCAGGACCAACCCTATAGGGTTAATTTTATTTAAAAGCTCTAATTACAAATCCGACCTTTAAATGACCAAGCCTAAACATGTTGGCCCGACGGGCTCTGCTTGATTTTCTAACTCCAGAATCAACAATATAAGCAAAATTGTGAATTTTATTATTAACTTTAACAATATTAAACTTGAACATGTTTTCACAAAAGTAACCCTGGCTTAATAACATTCCACCCTTAGTGAGAACAAACTTGTCTCCCTCAAATATAGACTTAAACCCAAACTTATTAAGTAATGGTACCAAAATTAAGTTCTTTCTAACTTCTAGTACATAATAGAAATATCTTCAAGTAAATTGTTTTCCTAAAGTGAATTCAATTTCCACAATCCTTTTCCCTTCAGGTGAACAATTGAAGAATTTTCCATATAAAGCACATCACCTTCTTCTTCCTTTAGTGTCTTGAAGAAGTTCTTGCTTTTGCACATATGGCGAGTTGCACCAGAGTCCACCCACCATGCATGACTCATCATTGTTAACGAGGTGGATCTCAAAAATTACTGCCACAAGATTGTCACCTTTTGGGAAAGAACTATTCTCTCTCTTTTTTTTCAAGATATGACACTCATTTTTATAATGACGACTTTTTCTACAAAAGAAGCAATTACCTTTCTTTCTTTTATTCTTGTGACCTTCTTGTGCTTGGGATTTATCTTTCTACTTCCCTATTTTATTAGAGATCTTGTGAGACTGTTCTTCCTCCACTATATGGACTTTCTCATAAACATTGGTATCTTTTTTATTAATTATTTATAAAGTTATCAACTTAACCTTTATCCTAAGTTTTTTCTTTACTTTGACCTTAATCTTAAGTTTCACATCACATCTTCATTACACTCAACCCTTGCTTTTGCATTAATCATTTACCCCTACCTCTCTTCTTTTTAATCAATCAAGATGGTTATGCTAACTCACTCCCTCTTCCCTTATTTGCTTCATCCACTAAAACATAATAATTAATGAGTTGATTTTAGTTCCAAATAAAATATTACTATAATTTTAGTAGGAGGAGTTTGTCCTAATCAATGTTGGAAAAGTAAAAGACATAAAATCCAATTTTACATGTTGTTCGTTATTGCATAGTTAAGTTTAGAAAATATATCTCATTAGTCAACAAACAATTAGTTTTTTTTCATTCCTACTTACTCAGACAACTGTTGCCACTAGACATTCATTTATTCCTTACTAAGCCCTAATATTATGATGATAATGGATGTTAGGTTTTTAAAACATAATGTATAATTGTAAATAAGTGTGAAGTGTTATATATGAATTTGAAGACATAATCTTTAAAGGCTATTTAGAGGTCTCATTTTAAGGAGACCTTTAAACAAGTTTCAAGCATTGTCAGAGTTTTTGAAGGCGCATGCTCAAGCATATAAAAGGTCTATATACAAGCTCAAGATTTAAATCTTTATTGGAAGTTCAAATATATTTCAATAAAACCTAGTCTAACTTCACCTATTGCCACCAATATATTTGACCTTTGCTCAAGAGCCTTGGCTCTACTCACAACCCAACACCCCACGAGGGGAGTGTTTGCGTCTGTTGTATTGTGTGTTGAGTGGGTCCTTCCCTATGGGCGAGGAAAATCCTCTTTTGTTTTTTCATTTAATGGTGTGGAAATCCTGAGGTTTATGGAGCTCGTCAAATACAAACCTCATACGAATGTACTTGCTTCACAACCCACTCAGTAACATGAGTCACGTTTAGATCTCCAAGTGGTGTATCTATCATATCTAACCCCTTATGGAACCCACCATCATCAAGGGTTATACAACTGGGGCCACCCGGGCCTTTTTTTGGGGGGGGGGGGTAACTGGTACTTATTTAAGAATATCAAAGTTGGATCCAACGTTAAGTTGAAGAAAGATTTACGGAAATATTTGGAGGTGCCGATTATTCATAAGAAAGTTACGAAAGCCACATACTATCCCATTGTGCAAAAAGCTCGAAAGAAATTGTCCATGTGGAAAGGTAAATTTTTGACAATTGTTGGTCGCTCAGTCCTTATCAAATCGATGTTATCCTCCCTGCCCAGCTACTGTGTTCAGTCATTTCCTCTTCCTATTTGTACCATTAATGAATTAGATAAGCTCTCGAAAAAATTTCTCTAATCCGAAGAAGATGTGAAAAAAAATGTACCTCATTGCTTGGGATAAAATTACTCAAGCTAAGAAGTAGGAGAGGTCTTGGCTTTAAAAATCTTCAGCGCCAAAATAAGGCCTTTATTATGAAACTCTGTTGGAGTCTCTTGACGAAAAAGCAAGCTTTATGGGTTCAATGCCTTTGGTCTAAATATAATTGTGGTGCCTCTTCTGTGCCTAATGTCTCCAGGAAAAGAAACTCATCCTCTGAATGGAAAGTGATTGTTGAAGTTTGGGATAAGTTTCTTACTGGAGTAGGAAAAAAGGTTAATAATGGAGTGGGAACCAAGTTCTGGCAAGACCTTTGGCTTCCTCTTGATCGCCCCCTCATAGCTTTTGTTCTAGATCCATCCTTAGTTAATGAAGATGAGATGGTGTGTGATCTAACTTATAATGAATGGAAGATTGGACACTAATAAATGGTAGGGCATCTTATCCCCTACAATCATAAATACTATCTCCAAAATGCACCCTCCTTCTAATAACTCTCTTGATTGTTTCACTTGGAGAGTTGCGAAAGATAGTTGCTTTTCTGTTAAATTTGCTTATCTCTACCTTTTTGATCGTGGAGGAATGAGTACTAATAGTTTTTGGGCCCTCATGTGGAAATGGCAACTTCCAGAGAAAATAAAATTCTTCATGCGACAAACTGGCCACAAGAGACTTGTCACTAATTTTCTCAGGACAAATGAGAGCCTATGTCCTTTCCATTGTAACTATGAAGAAAGTGTGTATCATATAATCAAGGACTGTGAGAGAGCAAAAAACTTGTGGAAACAAATTTTAAAACCTAACTACTTTTCTCAGTTTTCCACAGGTAATTTTCAAGCTTGGCTTAGCTAGAACACCCAAGGTTCTAAAACTCAGACCGATCACTGAACCAGTGGGGTACTGGGTTAAGGGTCAGTGGGTCAGATCGGAGTCAGACCGGTATTAATTAAAAATATAATATAATTAAAATCGGTAAAATTATTCATATTTCAATAATAATAAAAAAATTTGTAGAAACATGGGAGGATGTGTAGAGTGTAGTACAGAAAGATGACTAATTTTATATTGATTTTTTTAAAACCAAGAGATCACAGTCATGGGCTGGTCCAAATGTGAGATTTCTCTCTTTAGTACAGTTCACACTCACAGGGCTACAGAATTAGGAAAGCGACTTGACGAGTGTTTGGCAATAGGTGATTGGGCATGAAAAAGTATGTGCATAGGAATGTGGGACTATTAATTTATTATTTTAGGCAAAATCTTCGTCTTGTTCAAGAGGGTACCAAAAAGGGAGAGGGTTTTGTTTATCACTTATGAAAGATTTTTCTGCACCATTCAAGAGTCACCTTCTTCAGCTTATGAGGTACGACCGTTGACGAACACCATCTTAACCTTGCTGATTCGTCGATGCCGACGCCGACGCCGACGCTCACAGCTCACTGTCTTTGTTGCCAATAATAGTCAGATCTCATCTTTCTTACCGATCACTATGATTTATCTTCTCCAATGATAGTCAAATCTCATCTTTCTCACTCATCAATGACACCCTCCCTCCATCATCCATAGCCATCGATATTTGTTTTCTTACTGAGAAAACAACTACTTTTTCAGATGTCTGTACTTCTGCATCTCCATCTCTTCTTTTCCATCTTTTTTTTTTCTTTTTCCTTGACTTGGTGACTCCTCAACTCGGTCAGTTCAGGCCGAGTTGGCCGAGTTAACTCGGAGTCACTGAGTCAACCTGGGTTAGACCTAACTCGGACCAGTTTTCCGGTTGGTTCGCCGGTTTCCGGTCTGAACCGGCCGGTCCGGTCTGGGTTCCTAAATCATGGGAACACCAACCACAACCCTGGAAAAGGAAGATTTCAAAACTTCTCTTGGCCAAGGGCCTTTAGTTTGGGTTGCTGGATCCTTTGGACGTCTAGATGCAAATTCATATTTCAAGGTGAAAGCACCAATACTAGGGAGATGATTCACTTGTGTAACTATCTTCTCATGGGAAATACAGTTAATCAAACTCTAACCCACCAAATTTAAGAGCTTGACAGGATTGAGGAGAAGGCTTGGACTCCCCCACTTGCAAATGTGGTCCGTATTGATGTGGACGATTCGGTGCATCTCCAACACCAAGTAGCTTGCGGAAGAGTGATGAGGAACTCTCAAGGGTATTGGTTGATGGGGTTTCATAAGTCCCTTGGCCTCTGGATTGCTATTGAAGTTGAGCTATACGCTATCATGACCGGTCTCAAAGTGGATCTTCAAATGGGTTTACGGAAAATTGTCCTCTATTCAGACTCTGTAAATGCCATCAACATTCTTATGAGAGATTGTTATACTAATCACCCACTTAAAGACATCATTGGGGAAACTCGATACCTTCTTTTCCTAAACTAGAATGTGGAGCTCCATTATACTCCAAGAGACAACATCTTGTGTGCTGATTATATGGCCAAACAAGGCCATGATGCTCCTGATGGTGCTGATGTGATTCTAATTCCATCAATTCCAAGAGAATGCCTCAATATGGTCTTAAAAGACCAATTGGCCTGTCACTATTAGTTTATTTTATAGTTTGATGTATTAAGGGCTAGATCTTCACGGTCTAATCTCTATCCCACTTTTCAAACTTCGGCTTTCCTTTATTTGACCAAAAAAAGAAGAAACTAGTAAGTCATGGTTCAACTGGTCAGATATGTTGAAATGTTCGGTCAGGTTAGTAATATAATAATTGAATAAAAATATCTGTATGGACTAGGTTTTAATAAATTTTATATACATATATAATTATATATGTATGGAAAAAGATCAAATTGTCAGAAATTTTGAACAAAGTAATTATATATAAATATTTATTAATCCATTTTCGTTTTGGCTTTCAAAGAATCCTTTAAATGATAATTGAATTACCCAATTTAAACTTATCAGACCTTCAGATGGGAAGTTAGCCGTCGAAGGTTTGATGGTTTATTTCCTATATTGCTAGCATTAATTTAAGTGAATTGATCCCGAATTCTCAATTTCAAGTCTTCATTTAAGTTTTTAAAGGATTGATACTAAGCATTCATGAATCGAAAAACACTCCAGTTAAGATCGATTGATACGTGTGAGGACGACCATGGCGCTCTTTGAGCAAAGGCTCGTTCCCAATCACTTTTTGTTTGAATTAAAGGCACAATATAAATGTGTTCCAGTTAAAAATAAAAAATAAAAAGAAGCTATAAAAGAGGAGGAGAAAGACACAAAATTTGAACCGACAGCAAAATATCTAAGATTTTATCTCGACCTCGTATTTGGTTATAGATCGATACGTGCCAATTTTTTTACTGCTATCTTTCAACCTTGTCAGTGATTATCCAGAAGCGACCCCACTATTGTTGATGTTAATCTGGTGAAACGTTTTTCATATGCTCAGTAATCATTCCTCCATAGGGTTTGGTTAGTATCCTCTTCCACTCTCATCCTCTTCCATCCTCTTCTTGATTTGGACTGTCGGATGAAAATCTAGACAGCTCAGATTGTTTTTCAGAATTTAATGCATGCGGTACAAACTAGGGGTGTCCAAAAAACCCGAGGTCCGGTCTGACCCGTCCTAACCCGGTCTGACCCGACCGGTCCTACTTCAAAAAAATCAGTCCAAGACACTTTAAACAGACCAGACCAGACCAATCTCCTCGGGCCGGACTGGACTTCGGGCCAAGGGCTCAAACCCCTCGGTCTGGTCCAGTCTGACCCAAGATATATATATATATTTTTTTAATTTTTACAACACACACAGCACACGCCTTTTTTTCCCCCAAAAACACACCAACAAGCGGCAACCTTTGGAAGAACCGAAGCGAAAATTATACAAAGATGCAAAGAAAAAGGAATCTTCCATACAGATCAAACCTCAAAACACAGATGGAGAGTTTTACAACTTTGATTGCAGCCAACTTACCTCAGATTTGGAGATGTGGTTGAGTTGACGGTGGAGCAAAGAGGAAGACGGTGGAGAAGTGAGATCGAGGTATCGAGGAAGACGGAGACTCAGAGCAATGGTTGTTGGTTGCACACGGTTGCACCACCATCTGCGTTGGCAAAGGCACCAGGGGCCGATGGCAAAGGCGACGGCGATGGGGCAAAGGCGGCAGCGGAAACGCCGAGTTTGTCTTCCCGTCAACGAGGATTTTGGCCTCTTCCAGGGTGAGGTGAGCCATCGGTGAGTGAGATCAGAGAGCAAGGGAAGAGAGAAACGCAGGCTGAGGAAAGAGAGAGCGAGGGATGAGAGAGAGAGATTTTTGAGAAAAAAAAAGGGGACGAGACAGATGGACATTGGAGTTAATGATGGGTTTTGAAAAAAAAAAAAGTTAAAGATGGGGCGTTGCTTTTGAGGGGAGCCACGTGATTTGCATAGGACAATCAATTTAAAAAAAAAAAGTAAAAGACCTAGACTGCCTGGACCAGTCCAGGCAGTCTACTAGACTGGTCTGGTCCAGCCCGAGATCGGGCTGGTGCTGGACCAGACCAGACCTCGGGCTGGATTATCCAGTCCGAGGTTCTACCTGGACCAGATCTCGGGCTGGGGTCAAACCCGATCCAGTCTGGTCCATGGACAACCCTAGTACAAATACCGCATGCAGTAATAATTCTCTTATTTTTAGGCAGCGGACCGTCTTCTGCAGAGGACGGTAGCTGAACCCTCCCCCATAAATACACACAAAGCCACAAATTTCATACCCAGAAGAACATCATGGCAACCACCACTCTTGCAATAATCTCCAGATTTTCTTCTCTATTGCTCACCATTCTCTTCAACTACCTCAAACTAGCTTTGTCCCATTTCAAATGGGGTTTAGAGTATCTTCTTTATCACCCATTTCACAGCCTTCGTCTCCATCATCATCATCCTCTTCGAGAAATTCATCATATCTTTACAGAAGAAGAACAAGTGGAGATATGGCATCCACGTGAAGGAGGAGAAGAAGTTGATTGTGCAGTGTGTTTGAACAAGATTGGTGAAGGAGATGAAGTTAGAGAGTTGAGATGTGAACATGTTTTTCATAGAGAATGTTTGAATCAATGGGTTGGTCTCAGGAACTTTACTTGTCCTCTTTGTAGGCACTTTTTGGGTTCTGGGTTTAGCATGTCTGTCGTAAATGGTGATGGAGGAGAAGCACTTCATGTGCTTTTCTTTAAGTTTTCTTCATTCTCTAATAATTCTGATGAGCGTGATAACTGGTGGCTACGGTGAGTCATAGGATAATGAAGGCATCAACATGAGCATATGTGTATCATATAGGTTATAAATAAAACGTTGTAAACGAATAAACTAATCAATGGCTGTTAATTAAGTACTACTTACCGTCCTTAATAAAAGATCTTGTTTATAATCTTGTTATGTAAATTGTACTATATAAACAAGATCTTATATTTAAGGTAGTGTGCATATATTAATAATTAAGTATATAACTCTCGGTGAATTATATCTAATATTATCAAAATATGTTTATTTGATTTTATTTTATTTTTTGATACAGCCAGTAGGAGATGGGGAGGCAGGGCTCAAACCCTCGACAAGGAGGAAGGCCAACTCCTAAGGCTAACCCTAATGTCATCGCATTAGGAGGCGAATGTATATATAGTTTTTTCTTTTTTCCCTAGATTGAATCTTACTTATTAATCCATGAATGTCCAAATAGTTGTTAGAGTCTTACTTACATTGATGCTTTCATTGAAACACACATTCTATACATAAAATAATTTTTAGAAATATTCAAACAACAAAAAACATTATAATTCAATATCTCATGCTAAACTTACACAGAAAAGACTTCACAGGTTGCAATTAAATTCAATGGTTATTCTTTCCCCCAGAAATTCAATGGTTATGAATGTTCGAGGACACCCACGTTTAATACATGTGTGGCATAAATTGACCGAGTAGTCGTCGGCATTATTGACATAAATATGGAACCCACCATCATCACGGCAAGGGTTATACAACTGGGGCAACCTGGGCCTTTTTGTTTTTTATTTTTTGTTTTCCTTTTTTTTACTTATCAAGAATATCCTTCGGTCATTATGGACTTAAAACCAATATTTTAAAAGTTAGGCGTTGAGTCGAAGAAATTAGTAGATCATGGTTCAACCGGTCGGATTTATTGAAATGTTCGTTCAAGTCGGTAATATAATAGTTAAATATAAATATATGTATGGACCAGGTTTTAATAAATTTTATATACATATATAATAATATATGTATGAAAAAAGATCAAATTGCTAGAAATTTTGAACAAATTAATTATATATAAATATTGGGGTTTACTTTTCTCATGTTGCATGAAATAAACAAGATTTCTACACCCACATAAGATGGTGAGACCCACATATATATAGTGCTAATTATATATATATATATATATATGCGGGTCCCACCATTTTATGTATGTAGCATGAAAAAACATTTCTCCTATAACATGAGAAATGTTTTTCTTATAAATATTTATTAATCCATTCTCATTTTGGATTTCGAAAAAAACCCTTTAAAAGAAAATTGAATTGCCCAATTTAAACTTATCAGGTCTTTAGATGGGAAGTTAGCCGTGGAAGGTTTGATGGTTTATTTCGTATATTGCTAATATTAATTTAATTTAATTGATCCCGAATTCTCAATTTCAAGTCTTCATTAACTATATTTTATTAAAAGACATAATTAGATATAGTTAATGAATAAAAATGTATATAAATTAGAAGTCATAAATTTTTTTTACAAAAGAATATTACATAACTAATCGACTATGAACTAAAAGTTAGGGAGCTTTAGAAGCGATTAAGCAATAAATACAACCTTTCATTTCTAACATAGACCAAGCATAATTTAAAATTTTATCAAATAATTCTCTGTAATTAAACTTCTCATAGACCTAAATCAGAGTACTGTAATAAAAATTTACCACTCGGTCATTATCATAAGTTTAACTAATTTTCTTACATCTTTATCTATTTCTAATGGAAAATGATTATCGACTTTTGAGTGAATTTATATTTAGAACCAAAAAAATTCATCTATAAGAATTTATAATAAGGATCAAAATAGAATTTCGATTTTTAAAAAAAAGTGAGACCCAACATCTTTATTTTATAAGTTGTTTTTCTCTCTTCATGGTAGAAAACCAAAAGCAAGATAATTTAACAGGGCTCTTTTTCAAGTGACAACATCTTATGTGCCGATTTTATGGCTAAGGAAGGTCATAATGCTGCTGCTAATGCAGACGTGCTATTAATTCCGACAATTCCTGCAGGACGCCTAGATATGGCTCTGAAAGACCAATCAGTCTGTCACATCTAGCTCCTTTTCTAGTCTGATGTATTATACAGCTAATATTTTATAGGCTAGCTTGTAACCTTATCTTCAAGCTTTGGCTTGCCATATTTTCCAAAAAAAAAAAAAAAGCAAGATAATTTGACTTATGACTTAAGCTGTTCCCCCCCCCCCCAAGCTCAATTGCAAAAAAAGTCATCTCAAACATTTTTTTAAAAAAAAGGTTTAAGGTTCAAAAATATACATGTGCTTTTCTCTGAAGAGCGCCCAATAATAAGTGTTTTTTTTTAGGTGCAAAAGTGACTATGTGGTTACAAATTAAGTGCAAAAATACCGTTTGACCGTTAAGTTTGACTTTGACCGTTAAGTTTGACTTTTTTTGCTGACTAGACAATGACGTGGCATTTCAAAGGTGCAAAAATACACATGTGGTTTGTCAACAAGAGCGTCGAACACCAAACTCTTTTTTTTTTAATTTAATAATTTTATTTTAATTACTACCGGGTGTTAAAAAGATATTCAGGATACTGACCTGTACTGAACAAATACTTCATGATCTTGAAAAATTATTTTAAGATCTGAAAAAATATTTTAGGGTACTGACTAGTACTAAAAAGATACTTTGAGAATACTGCCTGGTAAAGAAAAAATATTTCATGATTTTAAAAAATTATGAGTAAATACACTATTTGGTCAAAACCTTATATATTTTTTCAAGATCCTAAAATAATTTTTTAAGATTATGAAGTATTTTTTCTATACCAGTTAGTATCCTGAAAGTACTTTTTAGTACCAGTTAGTACCCTAAAATATTTTTTTAGTATCAGTCAATATCTTTTTAATACCGGCCAATACCTGAAATATTTTTTCAAGATCCTAAAATAATTTTAATTGAAGTAAAATTATTAAATTTTAAAAAAATAATTTGGTGTTGGGCGCTCTTCTTGACAAAGCACATGTGTATTTTTGCACCTTTGAAATACCACGTCATCGTCCAGTCAACAAAAAAGTCAAACTTAACGGCCAAAGTCAAACTTAACGGTTAAACGGTATTTTTTCACCTAATTTGTAACCACATGTGCACTTTTGCACCTAAAAAAAGCACTTGCTACTGGGTGCTCATGGGAGAAAAGCACATGTGTATTTTTGCATCATAATCCAAAAAAAAAAAAGGCTAAAAACACCCAATCTGACTTTTACCCCCTCAATCGTGATTTTGAGCAAGGTTCTGAAAACCGAATTGGTTACTGAACCGGTGAAGGTACTGGGTTAAGGGTCAATGGGTCAGATCGAAGTCAGACTGGTGTTAATTAAAAATATAATTTAATTAAAATAAGTAAAAAATTTATATTTTAATAATATAAAATATTTTGTGGTGAAAAGATGAACAGACGTGATGTAATGATAGATAATATAGGGAAGAGTGTAATATTATATTGTTTTTAAAAAAAAAAAAAAAAGAGAAGAAGAAGAAGAAGAGAAGACAATGAAAATAAAGTTGATTCATTTTACATCTCTCGAGGGAAAAAAAAATGGGAAAATTACTCACAGGTCCCAAGGAAGCAACATATTTACATTAAGGTCCCATGAAATCACAAAATTACACAGAAGTCCCTAGGGACTTCTGTGTAATTATTTGTAAACATCAAATTACTTTTTTGCCCATTCAGCATTAAATTATTTTCTGAGTTGCAGGGGCGATTCACAACAAAAAATTATATATTTACAACACACAATTGTTGTTTTAACAACAAGTTTTTTCAACATGGATTTTTTTAAATCTGAGTTCTAGAGGCGATTCACAACAAAAAATTATATATTTGCAACACACAATTGTTGTTTTAACAACAAGTTTTTTCAACATGGATTTTATATGCTGAATGGGCAAAAGGGTAATTTACCATTCTGAAATAATTACACAGAAGTCCCTAGGGACTTCTGTGTAATTTTGCGATTTCATGGGACCTTAATGTAAATATGTTGCTTCCTTGGGATCTGTGAGTAATTTTCCCAAAAAAAATCTCTCATATGTCTCTCACACTGTTCTAGGTAGGGACATCAGATTTCTTATCTCTCTCACAGGCAAAAAGATATCTCAAAATTCAAAATTCTGAAGCACCTAAACATAGCAGAAAGTTAGGAGTTGAGTCACGGGTTTTCCCTTATCTTTCTCTCACACGGTTATCTTAAGCAAAAAGCTCGCCATTGAAGACCATTACCGGCCAATTATCAGATGGAACCTCAATCGTTTCTCAGATGCTCTCTCAAAAGCCACCGACACGCCCTCTGTAAACTTCATTTTCAGATCTCTCCCTCTCACCCTCTTTACCACTCCAGATCTCTCTCCTCCTTGACTCCTTCTCATTCTCCTTCCCTCCACAGATCATTGCGCCGACATTGAGAAGCATGGAGGTATGAAACTTGCCACCAGTCACCGCCACTCTCACTTCCTTCTCCTTCATCGAATTTTTCTCTTTTCAAAAAAAAAAAATCAATCTTTTTTTTTTATTTTGACTCGGCCAACTTGGCCGGTTTATGCCAAGTTGACCCCGAGTCAACTCGAGACCTCAGTTTTATCCTAACTCGGACCGGTTCACCGGTTTTCGGTCTGAATCGGTCGGTCCGGTCCGAGTTTTAGAAACTTACTTTTGAGGCTCTGAAAGCCATTCCAAACACACCCTAATAAATAAGTCAGGCCAATTGTCATGCTTAACTTTATAAGGCCTAGCCTATTTGAATTTTTTTAATTTATACTATTATATAAACACACGCACATATTGTCTGTACGCGCACACTCTCACACACACATGTATGTATATATGTCTGTACGCACACACTCACACACACATATATCATATGAATAATTTTTAAAATTATTTATAAATTTATCAACATAGCCTTTTTTGTTTTTGACTTTGACGTTAATCCTAAGTTTAACATCCCATCTTCATTTCACTCAACACTTGTTTTCGCATCAATCATTCATCCATACCTCTCTTCTCTTCAATCACTCAAGATGGTTATGTTAACTCTCTTCCTCTTCCCTTATTTACTTCATTCACTAAA
The DNA here is from genome assembly GCA_034222035.1 of Acacia crassicarpa. Lineage (NCBI taxonomy): Eukaryota > Viridiplantae > Streptophyta > Magnoliopsida > Fabales > Fabaceae > Acacia > Acacia crassicarpa. The sequence continues at coordinate 38,231,368 of JAWXYG010000009.1, read as the reverse complement.
ACATAATAATTATTTAGTTTATTTTAGTGCCAAATAAAATATCATAATCTTAGTAAGAAAAGTTTGTCCTAATTTATGTGTGAAAAGTTAGAGGTAAAATCCAACTTTACATATTGTTTATTATGTTTTGGTCAATTTTAGAAAATATATTTCATTAGTCAACAGACAATTAGTTTTTCTTATTCCTACTTTTTTTTTATTCCTACTTGTTTGGACATCTGTTGTCACTAGACATTTTTTTCCCCTTACTAAGCCTTATATTAGGATGAAAATGGACGTTAAGTTTTAAAAACATAATGTATGATTGCAAATAAGAGTGAAGGCTCAAGCCTATTTAGGTAAAACTTAGCTTAACTTAATCTATTTTCACCTATATATTTGACCTTTGCTCAAGAGCCTTACTGACTACTAGCAACCCACCACACACCACTCAAGGAAACTGTGGGTGTTGAGTGCATGGTAGTGAAAACGTAGATTTTACCTGAAATTTTACCTGAAAACGGAAGGAGAATGAAAAATCGTAAAACGTGAAATTGTAACGTAGTAAAATCATAAATAAATCGTAAAAACTTAAAAACGTTTGGAAAATTAGTAAAATCATTTCAATGAAAAAAAATCATAAAAACGTAAAATCGTAGTGATAAAACGAGTTTTTAACTACCTTGGTTAAGTGGTCCTTCCCCATGGGCTAGGAAATCCTCTTTTATTTTTTTTACATTTAATGGTGTGAAAAATCCTGAGGTTTATAGAGCTCGTCGAATCCGAGCCTCATATGAATGTTCTTGCTTCACAACCCACTCACTAACTTGGGCAACCTGGGCCTGTTTGTTTTCCTTTTTTTCTTATCAAGAATATTCCCCAACCATTTTGGATTTGAGACCAATATTTTAAAAGTTGGATCGGAGGTTGAGCCCAAGAAACTAGTAGGGCATGGTTCAACCAGTCGGATCGGTTGGGATGTTTGGTCAGATCAGTAATATAATAATTAAATAAAAATATATGAATGGACTAGGTTTTAATAAATTTTGTATACATATGTAATAATATATGTATAAGAAAAGATCAAATTGTCTGAAATTTTGAACAAAGTAATTATATATAAATATTAATTAATCCATTCTCATTTTGAATTTCGAAAAACCTTTTAAAATCACATTTACAATTTGGCTATTAGAAAAAAAGGGGGAAAAAACCCATATGGAAAAGATTAAAAAAATATTATTTCTATCACCACTATTCCAAACAAATCACGTTTAAGTGAACCAAAAAGGTTCTGCATTCACTGAGACTAAGTGAACGGAAAAGGTGAACTTACAGAGCCAGGTGAGTTTTAAATCCTTTCTGCTCTTTAAAACTCATTGCAGTTCCCAGCTCAAATCCAATTTCCAGCTTAACATTTGACTCATGACGGCTCAATCCACCCCAACATGCCAAACGGCCCAAAGGTTAAAAATCTGCTGTTAAGTTTTCCGGCTGATGGCCCACCATCAGATCCAAATGAAAAAACACTACTTGAGAATAGTCTCATTCTATAGATTTAAAGTATTAAGGATTTTTACCCCAAAAAAAAAAAAGTATTAAGGATTTTCACGTCTCCCAATAAGAACACTTTTTAAGATTTAAATTTGTATTTTCCTCTTTACTACATCAACTAATAGCTTGTTGATATAATTTTTAATTCTTGTTTCTCGCTTTGGATTTGATCATAGCTTTTTCTTAAAATAATTTATTATTTGTATATATCATAAAGCGTACTATTCATTAGTTGTAAATCACACCACTAATGTTCCTGAGCTCTGTGGGATACACTATCCATTGTTGTCAAACTCATGAGTTCACTTTCCAAGTTTACTATTTTTACGCTTCTAGCTTATAAAAACGAGTCGACTTAGTGTTAAACTCGTACTAATTGTAAACTCGGTTAAACTTACGAGTTTATACACCGAGTTTACTGTTTCTACGTTTCTAGCTTACAAAACTGTGTTCAGTTATTTTTAAACCTATGTTAACTTTTTTGATTTGATTGTGCTCAGCAGCTTTATATAGAAATTTCTTTATTAGATATGATAAATGATGAATATTGATAGATTTAATTTCAATTATTTGGATTTAAAATATATTTAAAGCAAATTATTGTCATTTTTATATTTTAATTCTTTAATTACACACCAATAATACCTATTTAATAATAAAAGTAAACTCTTACAACTTTACGACTCAAGTTCACGATATGAGTTTACATCACTGTCACAAATTTGCTTAAACTCGTGAGTTTGACAACCTTGACACGATATCTAATTAAATAGCATGTATTGGGAACATTGACTTACTATCATCTTGACCACTTTAACATAAAAGAAGAAAATAAATCAATATGTAATAGATAATACATTTCATAATTATACGATTTATAAGTCATAAATAATATCATTTATCGTTAAAAAAAGGCACATGTCAAATAGCATTTATAGAGAATGAATATGAAGCAAGTGATTGATTTTATCAATTATATAAATATAATAAATCATTTATAAAAATAATATGTTTATAAAAATGTAAATTATTTACTTCATGAAACTTCCGGAGATACAACTGTTGGAAAATGAAAACTATGAATTTAATTTTCAGCAACAAGTTGATATTAATCAGAAGTTTTTGCGAGCAAATTTTGAAAATAATTTAACATTCCAACCTATCATCTTAATAATTAAAGAAAAAAATTATTAAAAGCAAATAGAAATATAACACGCCCACTTTGTCTCCAACATTTATGTCGTGTCACTTGCAGGTACGCATCATCAGGCAAATCCAATTGGAAGGAAGGCCTCCATAATAAAACCAAACATTTCCAAAGATCACATAAATCATTATGATACAAAAATAAAGCATGCACAGTTTAAATCACAAATGAATAAATGATCACATAATACCACATATAGAACCTTAACCAGATGGCCTGGGACACTTAATTTTGCAAGTTCTGCGTGCGAGCTGCTCAGCAACAAGGCTATAAGGCACTTGTAGTAACTTTTATTTGATAAGCTCCAGGGGCGAACCTAGGAATTTATAAAAGAAAATTTTTGGGGTTTTTTTTTTTATACAGATTATTATTCATTTATTTTGCGCATTAGGGCACGCCGCACGTACGCTTCAATTATTCAATTCCCTCCCGTATCACGGATTTGCGGTATGATTATTATTGATTGGATCTTTCCCAAAATATAAAATCATTTTAGAATATTATTTAATTTAATAGTTTCATTTAGTATATGTTTTATTAATTTTGTATTTAAATTACATTGTTAACTCTTAATATTTTGATATATTATATAATAGATAATATTATGAAATTTCATGATATCTTCTCATTTTATATTGATATGACATCCATACTAGAGAAAGGTATGTTATCTTATACATTAGAATTGTTAAAATACTTTTATTGTAACTCTGAATATTTTAAACATGTTATATTCATAATTTTTTTAATTAATTATGAGTATATATTTGGTCCCCTAAATATTTATTCCAAAATCCGCCACTGGAAGGGGGCACAATTGATGGGGATATTCGGGGGTTGCCCCTGAAAATTCTTTTTTTAAAGGAAAGTTTTAAATGCATTAAAAAAAAGAATATAAATAAGAAAAAAAATATATCAAAAAAATATTTATGAAATCAAGTGAATACAATGATGTAATAAGAGAAGAAATTATTTTACAAACCTATTATTTAGAAAAGTAAGGCTAAGTACTGTTAGAAATAAATGCAGCTACATAAATTACACTGAAGGGTGGGCACTCAGTAAGTTTAAGTACATATATTTTAATAAAAATAATATATTACAATAAAAATAATTATAATGTCATCCTTTTAGGCCTTATTTTTTGGAATTCCATCATAATTGCCTTATTATAAATGTTATCAAAAACATCTTTTTTTTTAATTTAATATAAGGTAATAAACAATCATTTAATCATTCATCCCTCATCCCATTATGAAGTGCATTCTTGATATATTAAGGATGGATACTTAATTTAGGGGTGGACAATCATTTAAACATGTATTTCTTTAAAAAAAAAACACACACACACACACAACATCCCAATCCAGAGGGGGGGGGGGGGAGTCATAACCTGGGTCCGCCCATGCCTGTATCTCACCAGCACTGAGAGAGCATTTGGAAAATTCAATTGATCTCGATTATGTCTGGCTAAGGATAAGAGTTTTATCGTTCTTTTTAAACAAATAAGAAATTCCATTAAAAAGAGGGGAGACCTTCTTGTTGGAGGATAAAATACCTTCAAGCAATAACATACAAGTAGGCCAAAAGCTATATAAACATGTATAACGGCAGTCGGCAGATCCACTACAAGAACTACAGAGTGGACAGATTTTTTGCCAAACAATTAGTTATGGAGGAAAAGAATTCACTGTCATGTTGGTCCCCTAAACTTATTGATTTGTTTCATTTGGTCCCTTCATTTTCAATTTGTATCATAGTCACCCCTTAAAATTATTTAGCATTTCAAAATGGTCCCTTCATTTCTTTTTAGCGTTTCAAAGTGATCCCTTTGCTTTTTATAATATTCCAAAATAGTCCTTGACATAACAACAAAGGACAAAACATGGTACAAATAGAAAGGAGTAGGAGCAGGACCTCTATGAACATGAGGAAGGAGTCCATGCAGATTGTTATGGACTGATGGTAGCTAGATCCCAAGGAAGTGTACGTATGTATGCATATCTAGTTTATGCTATAGAACAAGGATGGAAGAAACCTTTATAATTCCGCTGGTGTTCTATATGGCTATGCTAGTTGCTCATAGCTGAGTCGAAATGAAAGATATAAGTTATGAGTGAGGACGACCATGGGTGCTTTAATTAGCTAGATCCCATGGGTGCTTTTTTGTTACTAGTTGACATGTGTACAACTTTACGAATACACTTGTTATTCATATTAAAAAACTTGTTATTTTTATTAATGGATTTATTAATCTCATTACGAATTTTGTTCATATACTAGGTTATTGTTCATTTTCTTCTTCATTTCTCCTTTCTTCCCCTTCTATAACAATGGAGTCTACCCCAACAACCACCATATCCCAAACCTTTCCAACAATGAAATTCCTCTTTCTCTCTCCTCACCTTCTCTTCCTCTCCCTCTCCCTAATCCTTCCTATAATCCCCGCCGTTGGAAAGCGACGTGATGGTGGACGTGAAGGAATGTGGGGGGTTGACTAGACGGTTGGTGGCAAAGAGCTTCCTTGCAGTCCATCAATGGCAGTCATTGTAGGTGAGCAAAGCATCATAAGGATCGGATCGAAATGGTACAAAGCAATGAGAGTTGCAGAGAAGTATTCATGGCAGAGAGAAAGAGAGATAGAATCAAAGAAGTGTTTGCAAATTTTAGAGTGAATGTGAAAGAGAATGAAAGAAGCGAGTGAGTAAAGAAGAATTTGTGCGTGAAATAGAGTGAGCAAGTGGTTATGAAATCATCGGTGAATGTTGCCGCACACGTTGACAAAGCACATGTGAGAGCTCAGTGACAACGGCTTGAAGACGATCATCACCCTCTTCGGTTTCCAACGTGAATGAGGAGTGATGATGGCTTCTCCCTCCTTAGTGAAGAGGTGAGGAAAGAGAAAGAATAATTTGAGGGCATTTTAATAAAAATACTTCAATTTTAAAATCTCAAATTCCTCCCAGTCACCTATGTCATTTTAATTTTTTAACTGACGTTTTGAGGATTTGAAATTTCATATGGCATTTAAATAGGACTTTCCCAATAATCAAAACTTATTTAATTTTAAAATTATCAAACGAATCAAACATTTCAATCGTTTTTATGATCGTCGACGACAAAACTACAGTTTCATTATATAGCCCCTAACATCGCAAATGAAAACACTTTTGTCTAACGCAATATTTCCATCAACTACTATATATATTAAATTTATTTTTTGGCCAATCACTAACATATATTTAAATACGCACTGGCCAAAAAAGAAAATATTTAAAATGAAGAAAGCATTAAGGGTTTATAACTCCATTACCCACTTCATCGTTTACTTTTCACCCACTTCCCAAATTGAAATTCTGTCCTGGTAATAAATTTAAAATAGTAATATTTTTTGTCTGCATATAATTGGAACCTTTTTCCAAGTTTTAGTTATGAAAACAATGCACACTCTTACTCTATTTATTGTTGTCAAACTAGCAAGTTAACTTTTCAAATTTAATGTTTTTATATTTATACCTTATAAAATCATCTCAAATTATTCTTAAATTTATGCAACTACAAATTTAATTGAACTTACAAGTTCACACATTGAGTTTATTGTTTTTGCTTTTTAACTTATAAAATTGTATCTACTCACTCTTGTAATCTTGTTAACTTAATATTGCATTTGGGCATGTTCAATGACTTCGTATATAAAATTCATAGATTTTTCTTTATTTAGTATGATGAATTAAGAATGTTGATATATTTAGTTTTAATTATTTGAACTTTAAATGTAGTATTTAAACCAAATTGTTATTTTTTTTAATATTTTAATTATTTTATTATATATTTTCAATAACTATATATTGATAAAAGTAAGCTCGTTATTTTATACGAGTATACGATTTAAGTTCATGATCCAAATTTATGTCATTTTCATGAGTTTATTTAAACTCATGAGTTTGACAATCTTAGTACTAATTATGTTTAGTTATATACTTTCAATAACTTTGTATCGATAAAATTAAGGAACCAAAAGTATAAATGTAAAACTTAAAGAACTAAAAGTATATTTTAGTCAAAATTAAAACATATATGTTAGTGATCAATATAGGTATCATACCTGTTTTATCCATTATGCTATTTCTTTTAAATCTGTTTTTACGTAATACTTTATTTTTTTTTTTTAACACCTATCCTAGCCTTCCTCATGGGAGGGACTTCTCACACACCCAAACACAACTTACACACACTTCTCCTAAGCTAACATGGAGATTGATCCCCAACCTCCTCAATAAGAGAGGTAGGCTCGTTCCCAATCACTTTTTGTTTAAATCAAAAGCACAATATAAATGTGTTCCAGTTAATAATAATTAGAAAAAAAAAAAAAAGAAGCTATAAAACAGGAGGGGGAAAGAAGCAAAATTTGAACCGACAGCAAAATATCTAATAGATTTTATTTCCACCTCGTATTTCCACTATTGTTGATGTCAATCTGGTATATTCCTCCATAAATACACACAGCCAAAAATTTCTAACCCAAAAGAACATCATGGCAACCACCACTCTTGCAATAATCTCCAGATTTTCTTCTCTATTGTTCACCATGCTCTTCAACTACCTCAAACTAGCCTTGTCCCATTTCAAATGGGGTTTAGAGTTTCTTCTTTACCACCCATTTCATAGCCTTCGTCTTCATCATCATCAACCTCTTCATGAGATTCATCAGATCTTTACAGAAGAAGAACAAGTGGAGATATGGCATCCGCATGAAGGAGGAGGAGAAGAAGTGGATTGTGCAGTGTGTTGGAACAATATTGGTGAAGGAGATGAAGTTAGAGTGTTGAGATGTGAACATGTTTTTCATAGAGAATGTTTGAATCAATGGGTTGGTCTCAGGAACTTTACTTGTCCTCTTTGTAGGCACTTTTTGGGTTCTGGGTTTAGCATGTCTGTCGTAAATGGTGATGGAGGAGAAGCACTTCATGTGCTTTTCTTTAAGTTTTCTTCATTCTATGATAATTCTGATGAGCGTGATAACTGGTGGCTACGGTGAGTCATAGGATAATGAAGGCATCAACATGAGCATATCTGTATCATATACATTTGGGTTATAAATAAAAAGTTGCATACGAATAAGCTAATCAATAGCTATTAAGTACTACTTACAGTCCTTAATATTAGATCTTGTTTATAGTTTTGTTATGTAAATTGTACTATAAATTAACAAGATCTTGTATTTAAGGATGAGAGGTAGTATGCATATATTAATAATTAGGTATATAACTCTTGGTGAATTTTATCTAATATTATCAAATACATGTTTATTATTTTGTAGTATATATATAGTTTTTGTTTTTTTGTTTTTTGCTGGATTGAATCTTACTTATTAATCCATGAAAGTCCAATGATAGTTGTTAGAGTCTTACTTACATTGATGCTTTCATTGAAACACACATTCTGTACATAAAAATAATTTTTAGAAATATTCAAACAACAAAAAACATTATAATTCAATATCTCATGCTAAACTTACATAGAAAAAGACTTCACAGGTTGCAATGAAATTCAATGGTTATTTTTTTCCCCCCTGAAATTCAATGGTTTATGAACATTGTTGTTAAAATCGTGAGTTAACTCTCTGAGTTTACTGTTTTTACGTTTCTAGTTTACTAAATCGAGTCAAGTCATTGGTAAACTCGTGATCGTTGTGAACTCAGTTAAACTTATGAGTTTATATACCGAGTTTACCGTTTTTACGTTTTAAACTTACAAAATCGTGTTAACTCACTCTTAAACTCATATTAACTTTTTTATTTAATCATGCTTAGCGGCTTTATATTGAGTTTTCTAGAAATTTTTTTGTTAAATATGATAAATTTTGAATATTGATGGATTTAATTTTGATTATTTGGATTTAAAATGTATTTAAATCAAATTTTTGTCCTTTTTTTATATTTTAATTATTTATTATACATTATTAATACCTATTTAATAGTAGAAGTAAACTTTTACAATTTTAAGATTCAACTTCATAATACGAGTTTATATCATTATCACGAATTTATTTAAACTCGTAAATTTGACAACTTTAATTATTAATTATGAATGTTCGAGGACACCCACGTTTAATACATGCCCGATGTATAAATTGACCGAATAGTCGTCGGCATTATTGACATAAATATGGAACCCACCATAATCAAGAGGGCAACCTGGGCCTTTTTTCCTGACCTTTTTGTTTACTTATCAAGAACATCCTTGGGCCATTATGGACTTGAGACAAATATTGTAAAAGTCGGACGTTGACCCAAAGGAACTAGTAGATCATGGTTCAACTGGTCGGATCTGTTGGAATGTTCGGTTAATATATGTATGGACCAGGTTTTAATAAATTTTATCTACATATATAATAATATATGTATGAAAAAAGATCAAATTGTTAGAAATTTTGAACAAATTAATTATATACAATTATTTATGAATCCATTCTCATTTTGGATTTAAAAAAAACCCTTTAAAAGATAATTAAATTACCCAATTTAAACTTATTAGGCCTTCAGATGGGAAGTTAGCCGTCAAAGGTTTGATGGTTTATTTAGTATTTTGCTAATATTAATTTAATTGATCATTAACTATATTTAATTAAAACACATAATTAAATATAGTTAATGAATAAAAATTAGAAATCATACAAATATGAAGTTTTTTTATAAAATAATATTACATAATTAATCAACTATGAACTGAAAAGGAGTTTTAGAGGTGATTAAGCAATAAACACCACTTTCCATACTTCCAACAAAGACCAAATTGACCATTAGAGAATAATTTAAAAATTTATCAAATAATTCCTTACAATTAAATTTCTTATAGACTTAAATTAGAGTTCTGTAATAAAAATTTATCACTCTGGTCATTATCATAAGCTTATTTTAATTAATTCTCTTACATCTTTATCTATTTCTAATGGAAAACAATAATGATTATCAACTTTTAAGTGAATTTATATTTAGGACAAAAAAATTCATCAATAAGGATTTATAATAAGGATCATAATAGAATTTCAATTTAAAAAAAAAAAAAAAAGAGACCCATCATCTTTTTTTTTTTTTTTATAAGCTGTTTTTCTCTCTTCATGGTTGTGAAAAATCCAAAAGCAAGACATTTTGGCTTATGACTTAAGCTTCTTTTTTCTTTTTCAAAAAGCCAAATTGCAAAAAAGTCATCCCAAGCATTTTTTATTTTGAAAAAAAAAAACTAAAAGCACCCAATCTGACTTTTGCCCTCTCAATTGTGCTTTTGGGGCTCCAAAAGCTATTCCAAACATACTCTAATAAATAGGTTAGGCCAATTGCAAGGCTTATTTTTATAAACTCTAGCCTATTTAAATTTTTTTAATTTATACTATTATATAAGCATATATAATATCATATGAATTTTTTTTAAAAAAAAATTATTTATAAATTTATCACCATAGCCTTTATCCTTTAAAAAAAAAAAAAAAAACTTTGACCCTAATCCTAAGTTTGACATCCCATTTTCATTTCACTCAACACTTGCTTTCGTATCAATCATTCATCCATACCTCTCTTCTCTTCAATCACTCAAGATGATTATGCTAACTCACTCCCTCTTTCCTTTTTTGCTTCATCCACTAAAGCATAATAATTACTTAGTTTATTTTAGTACCAAATAAATTATTATAATCTTAGTAGGAGGAGTTTTTTAAAACTCATTACAGTTCCAGCCCAAATCCGATTTCTAGCTTAAGAGCTGACGCATGATGGCTCAATCCAGCCCAACAATCCTAAATGCCCCAAAGGTTTAAAAAAAAAATGAACTATCAAGTTTTCTGGCCGACGCCCAGTCATCTGATATAGGTATTTAAACATGGGTTGAGTTTCTCTCATCATTCCTCATAATCTGTAAATCATATTCGTCCAATCAATCTGCAAAGTCACAATACTACTTTAACCTTTTTTTTTTCATCTTCCAAATAAACAACCCAAATGAGTTGGTGAGGGATAAGGAGAAAAAAAAGACAGAGAAGATCTGCTTCCGTTAAAGCCCTGCTTGAGACTAATCTCATTATATAGATTTAAAGTGCAAAGAGTTTTCACATCTCCCAATAAGTACAGAGACGTCTCAAACTTGATGTGCTCATTTGGAATAGCGATTAAAGTCTTTAAAAGTATATTTTAATTGTGATTTACGGTATACGAGGTAAATATATGAAATGAGTTTTATTTCAATTTACATGAATAAGCACTTTTGGACCCACCCATCTGATCTGGGTGTTAAAACATTGCTCGAGCCTAACCTCATTCTATGAGTCCGGATTGTCTCAGAAGCCATTCTCTCAGGATCCTTCAGTATATTTGCATCTGAGCCGTCCAAAAATTGATCTGAGGGTCTAGAATCACTGATTTCAAAAACTGTATGCGATAAAGCTATCGCATGCAGTAAGTATAAAAATTTTAAAACTCTCTCTGGCTGTTAGATTTATTTTTGGACGGCCTAAATTAAAATTCTGAGGGAAGAGGAGGGAAGGATACTGAGATTATCCTTTTCCTCATTCTATAGATCTAAAGTACAAAAGATTTTCATATCTTCCAATAAGCATATTTCTGAAGACTCAAATTTGTATTCTTCTCCTTATAGCTTTACAAGTCAGCTAGTTAATACAACTTTTTAGGGTAAAGTAGTAAATCTGTCCTAAAAATACATGTTCAGGTGCAATTTTTACAAATATAGCAATGTTGTCCTTTTCCGTTAAAAAACTAATGTTGACTGATAAAAAAGTGCCATTGACCGTTAGATTTTTAACGGAAAAGGGCAACATTGTTATGTTTTTAAACTTATAGGGTTATATTGTGCCAAAAAAAAAATCCAGAACAAAATCACTCCTGAGCGTGTAATTCTGGGGCAGATTGGCTACTTAACCCCAATTTTTAATTCATGTTTCTTGCTGTTGATTTGATTATAGCTTTTTCTTAAAATAATTTATTATTTGTATATATCATTAAGCGTACTATTCATTAGTTGTAAATCATACAACTAATGTTCTTGAGCTCTGTGGGATACACAATCTGATATGTAATTAAATAGCAAGTATTGGGAACATTAACTTGCTATCATGTTGACCACTTTAACATAAAAGAAGAAAATAAATCAATATGTAATAGATAATACATTTCATAATTATACGATTTATAAGTCACGAATAATATGATTTACTTCAATTACCACGAAATACATTAGTAAAATGATTTAATGTATGGTGTCAGCTTCAAGCCACTAGCATATTAATTCACGCTAAAGTTCCCTAGTGAATTTGTACAAATGTATTTCTTCTTCTTCTTCTTCTTCTTTTTTTTTTTTTTTGGCCAGTAATTTTTACGGGTCTGTTTTAATTTCAAAAGAAAAAAAATACTCATTCTAATAAAACAACACCTCGTTAAAAAAGGCACATATCAAATGGCATTTATAGAAAATGAATATGAAGCAAGTGATTGATTTTATCTATTATATAAATATAATAAATCATTTATAAAAATGTAAATTATTTACCACATGAAACTTCCGGAGATACAATTGTCCGAAATTTTTTTTTTTAAAAAAACATGAATTTAATTTTCAGCAACAAGTTGATACTGATTAGAAGTCTTTGCCAGCAAATTTAAAAATAATAAAAGATTCCAACCTATCATCTTAATCATTAAAAAATCTGCGACAAATATATTGAGGCAAATAGAAATATAACACGCCAACTTTAATTTGTCTCCAACATTTTTGTCGTGTCACTTACATGTACGCGTCATCAGGCAAATCCAATTGGAAGGAAGGCCTCCATAATAAAACCAAACATTTCCAAAGATCACATAAATCATTATCATACAAAAATAATTTTTTTAAGGTACATGTTACATGTTACTAACATTTATCTTATGATACTTCAAAAAAGAAAAAACTATGATTTTGTGAAAAAATATATTAATTATTTTTGGGAAAATCCATTTAAGGGCCTTTTTGGAGAAAAAACCCAAAAAAGACTCTACTTTTTGGGTTTTTTAGAATCTTGGTGAGTTGTAAATGGGGCTGATATTATTGTAAATGGGACTGATTTAGTTGTAAAAAAATTGTTATAAATGTGATTGATTTAATTATAAACGGGTATTGATTTTATTGTTAATTTAGCTGATTTAGTTGTTAAATTTTAATGAATTTATCTCAGAAAGGGCTCAAAGGCCATTTTTGGGATTTTCATAATCTTGGGGCCCTTTTTGGGATTTTTTTCTCTAAAAAGGGCCCTTAAATGGATTTTTCCATTATTTTTTACCAAAAAAAAGTATTAATTATGCTTCCACATTATGGGACCCACGCATATTATTTCTCATTTCTCACGTTCTTCAGCTGCCTTCACCGCCCTTCACGTGAAGTGTTGAATGACAAGGGGAAAATTACATCTAAAGACCCAGGTAATAGTTACTCCCAACGACCCATTTTCATCACTAAATACACATACTGTCTGAAGAGAAAAAGTAGACGAGAGAAGGAGCAAGAGCGAGAGTCTGAGAATATAGAGAGAGGAAAGCAACGTATTCACACAAGAGATACAATGAGAATTGCTTCCAGTTTCTTCTCTAATATTTATTCCATATTTCTTTTAGTTTCATAATACGTTATCAGCATGAAAATCTTAACAAAGATATGATTCTTTGATTGTCTCTTTAATGATTTTATTTACTTTCTTTAATCATATGTTTATTTGGGATAATTTGAACTACTATATGAAATTAAAGAAACTTTTTTTACTGATTGTTTTTATATATTGGGCTCCATGGTTAAAAAATTGGGGATGCTTGTTATTTACATTTTTATATTAGTTCATTTTATTTATGTTTTACTTGTTTATTAATTTAGTTTTCTGTTAATATATGTATATAACAATAAATATATTTGTTATTTGGTAATTGCAGTGTTTTATTTATGTCTTATATTATCTTATTCTTTTCCTATTGATGAACTAAGTCTTGATGAGCATTACTTCCGGTTTATTTCTTTTGTTATCCTTTAGCATGTTAAATTTCTGATAAATAAAATAGGATAATGACTGCATAATTAAGTTAATAATATATAATATATGCATCTTGTCATCACGAGATTTCTCTGTCCATAGTCTACATATTTTTATTTTAATATCCCCTACCCTTTTATCATTCATGGTGGTCAGTTGAAATAAGTATGTGTGAGTTCTCTTAATTTCTGTCCAAAGAATATTTTTATCTTATTATATGACTAAAAGTCATATATAAATTTTATTTATCCTGAAAGTAAACGGCTTGATGGCCTGAAGCCATGAACAGACAAATTGGCTTAAAATCATGAGATAAGCCCTGTTTTGTGATTTTTGTATATCATCATTTATATAAAGGCCTCAAAATTGAATATTTGATATTAAAAGATCATTTTGTTCTTTAGAACAAATTAAAGACATTGTATGACTACCAGAATATGGTTGTTCTTCCAAAAGTTTATTATAAATTGACGTATCCAATTTGCTCATGCAGTAGCAATATTGTTATTTGTGAAAGAGTTAAGAAATATTTTCAATTAATTTCTTGCATCCTTGTGGTCAAACAAAACAATATGCTTTTGTTGTAAGAATCATGAATCTCATCTAATAAGCTCGACTCCATTCCCATAATTAAATGAATTAATGAATGAATTTAATTCTAGCCATGGACATGAGCATAAACATGTCTACATCTTTAGGTATACACATGGTTATAGTCGTGGTAGTTCAAATTTCCACTTAAAGTGAAAAAAACATTATTAATAAGAACCACAAAGGGGAAACTAATGAGTATAATAAATATAATAAAAATTCATATTATTTCTGTGGTGACAAGGGATATTAGTCTCATATCTGTCATACGTTAAGACATTATTTATAAAGGGTCAAATATTGAAATAAATCATTTGATAAGATAAGAATTATAAGTAAACCAGTTTTAAAATCAAATTCATATGAAGAAGACGGTGATTTTCGGAAAACTAGATCAATTTGGAATTTTGATATTTCGGGGTACTAAAATTTCATTTATGAATTTCAAGATAGAGTTTTGTAATTTTCTCTATTCTTTCACTTTTCTAAAGTGACGAAAATATTACAAAAAAATGTCCTCCTCTTGTCGGAATTCCTATTTTTCCATAAACAGAATTTGTTTAACGTATATTTGTATTTTGCTCATGTATTGGTTTTCTCTTTACTATTATCCTTTTTTGATATTTTATCATTTAAAGTTTTATTCTTACGGATGTTTATATTAATCATTTGAATAACTATTGATATTTTAATTTCATTGAATGACTACTAGTCATAATATTCTTTTTTTAAAAATTTATGTTTTATGGCCAGAAGTTTCATCATTTTTAAGATAATTCTTTTATAAAAGAACATTATTGATTCAAAGAAATAACATGACAAGAAAACTTTTGTGGCACTAGATTGTTATAAATATTAAAGCTCTGAAGGCTTGTCCGCTTATGTATCAAATATTGAATGATATAAAGAGTTTTTAGTTATTGTCCTGAAGACAAATAACTAGCATATTTTGCCCACTTAACGCGAAAGGTCAATGTTTAGACTATATTTGGTAATATAAACATGTTTGAAGGCTTTGGAAGAGTTAATATTTTGTTACCTGAAAGAACAAAATTATGCATTGATAATGCATTTTATTCTACCAAGTCTAAAAGAAATTTGTTGAGTTTCAAAGATATCTACAAAAATTGATATCGTATAAATAGAGCATTGAAATACATGTTATTGTAAACCAAAAGTTTACAAATAATAAAGCAAATAAGACGTTTGCTAATGCAAATAGTTTACTACTAGATAGATTAGGTCATTCACAATCAATAATGATATGAAAAGTAATAGAGAATTCATGTGGGCATACCATGAAGCGTAAGTAAATATTACAATCCCATGATTTCTCATGTGCTATATTTTTCAAAGGAAAATTGATTATTTGACCCTCACCAAGGAAAATAGAAATTGAGTCTCTCACTTTTCTAGAGCGAATACAAGAAGATACCACTCTGGTCATATTTATAAGTCTCTTTTGACCAAAAAAAAAATCTGGTCCTATTTATAAATCCCTTTTGATCAAATAAATAAACTTGTGACAATTTTACCCATATTTGTACTAATAAAAATAGAGAGAAGAAAAAAATTAAAAGGTATCCAATCATAAATGAGGGTAAAGTTAAAAATTTAACCCATAATCATTGTGCTACCCACCTCTCCTTGGTATGTGTGATTCCCTTATAAATAGGATTAGAGTGGTATTTGTGACAGTCCCCATCTTATAATTTTCGAGTGTGCAATAGATGTACCTGTAGCACTACTACAATGCACTAAAATGGGTCCCATAAAAAAGGGATGTGACTATATGTGGGGTATAAATCTTCTTTGATAATAAATTAAAGGGTTTGAAAGTGATAACCCACATTTGAATTGAAATCCATGAATGTATGTGTAGTATCCTTAAAAGGACTCACACCTGAGGAGGTGTAATACCCCAAAATTCATATTCATCATAAATATTATATTTTGATAAATAATACCTATTCAAAATCGGTAAATATATGGTCTCAAAATTGAGTAACATATTTATGTTAATTTAGGGAATTTTCTCTAAGAATTAAGGTAATCAAAAACCAAATTCTCGAATTTTATTTTGGGATCATAAAATACCACTAAATTACCATATTAAAGCATAAAATGAACAAAAAGAAAGGAAGAAGGTAGGGGGCGATTTTTGGGTGACTTGGAGAACAAGTCACCAAGCTACTTGGCGAACAAGTTACTGGGCGGACGAGGTTACTTGTCGAGCAAGTTACTGGGCGGACGAGGTTACTTGTCGAGCAAGTTACTGGGCGGACGAGGTTACTTGTCGAGCAAGTTACTGGGCGGACGAGGTTACTTGTCGAGCAAGTTACTGGGCGGATGAGGTTACTTGGCGAGCAAGTTACTGGGCGGACGAGGTTACTTGTCGAGCAAGTTACTGGGCGGACGAGGTTACTTGGCGAGCAAGTTACTGGGCGGACGAGGTTACTTGTCGAGCAAGTTACTGGGCGGACGAGGTTACTTGGCGAGCAAGTTTCTGGGCGGACGAGATTACTTGGCGGACAAGTTACTTGGCGGACAAGTTACTGGGCAGACAAGGTTACTTGGCGAACAAGTTACTTGGCGAGCAAGTTACTTGGTGGACAAGTTGTAAAACTTGGAGAGCAAGTCTGGAAAACTTTGAGAGCAAGTCGGGAAGACTTGGAGAACCAGTCGGGAAGACTTGGAGAACCAGTCGGGAAGACTTGGAGAGTAAGTCGAGCAAGTCGGGAAAACTTGGAGAGCAAGTAAGAATTGGCTAGAATGCTCTAGAAGAAGTCAACAACTTGCTGATTAAGCTAGGGTTTTCTAAACACAAATAACACCTAAGCCTTGCTTATGTCATCAAGATGACATCATAAGGATGACATCACAAGAACACATCAAGGGTGTAGATTTAAACTTCTTCATTAAGTTTAGATCTAATGGTTAGGATTTAAGAAGAGGCTTGTTGAAGAAGTTGGGAATTTTCCTATAAATAGGAGGCTTCCCCTCCTCATTTCTTCACACCATCACCACATACACCTCTAATCCTTTGATTAAGAGAGTGAGAGTGAGAGTTCTCTTGGGGCTAGAAGGAAGAAGCAAGAGTCTTCAAGAGGTAAGCTTGTTCTTAGTTTTATAATTTTTAGTTGTTCTTAGTAGTTTTTAATATAGATGTTAGTTTAATCTAGTAAATAGGTAAAGTGATTCCCCATATTTGTTTTCAAGCCTTATTGCATCAAAAAGATGCCTGACAAGGTGGAAACATGTTGGGGAGTGACTTTTAGGATTAAGGGAACAAGTTAGAGTAAGATGAAAGAAGTCTAGAATTGCTGGATTTTGGGAGTTAACTGGATAGGGGGCATTATTTTCTGTATCAAATGATCTTTAAAAATCACGAAATTTTCCAGAAATAAAGTAGACATGTAGGGCTTTCCAAATATATAAAATATGTAACGTTTTGATCTCTGGACAAGGAGATATGAATTTTTGAAGATTAGGCTATTTTTCTGGGCGAAATTCTGGGCAGAGGATGAACACGTGAAATCTGGGAATTATTTTTGAATTCTGGGCAAGGCCTGATATTTTTTCTGGAAAATAGACATCCTAAGGAGTCCGGAACTTTTTACGGATCTTCGTTTCGATTTTTCTAGAATAAGTTATGATTTTTCAAAGATAGGCAAAATTCTGCCCAATATTGTCCAGCGTTTTTCCACGAATTTTGAAGAAATAAAATAATGGTTTAATATACCAAGGGTAGAATATTCAGTAGTGGCCAAAATATATTCGAGAATATTATTTACGAATTAATAACGCAATATTCCTATTATAGGAAGTCTGCAACCGTATACCGATCGTCGTCATACCGGAATTATCTACCCAGGTACGGACGCGTATTGTAACACTAACTCTGATGCTTATGGTATGCTTATATGTGATAGATAGTCTGAGATTCTGTTTTTGAAAATTGATCATACACATACAACTTGATACGGGTTATGGTTTTGATAATGCCGTTATGTTTTCCTAGCGCTGTGGACACGGATGTACACCGTGGCACTGGAGATAGTGCAGACTATAATAACATGCATATTGCAGTGGCTGTGTAATGTTATTATGTGAATATGTGAATATTGTATGTGATTAAATGTTGTTTTGCCATGGATATCTGTCATACATATTTGATACATAAGCATGAGGTTAACCGTTACCTGAGGTTCAATGGTAATTGAACCTCAGCTCTTATCATAGCGTCAGGGTCCGGAGGAACCAGGGCCAAGGACAAGGATAAGAAGCCAGCGTGAGGACGCAGACGGAGAGAATTTTATTTGACTTTCGAACTATATTCAGATACTTGTACCGTTGTGTAAGCAGCCAGATACCACAACAGTGAATGTTTATCAGATACTCGCCCTTTTGAAATTATTCCGATGCTCTACTCTGATGGAAAAGAAAAAAAAAATTTATTCCGCTTTTGAAAATTGGGATGTTACAGGAGGGGATTGTTAGAATACAAGTGTGAGCTAATTTTTAAAGTTATATACTTCTCCTACCAAGCCTAAAAAATCTCTCAAAATGGATGTCAAATTATAATTTTATGGAAATTAAAAAGTTTATGATTGGTTAAGACATATGTTACAGTAAATCAAAAGCTCATTGATCCAAATAAATTTATTATTGGTATAACTTGTTTGATCATCCGCGTCATATATATAATGTAACAAACTATAAAAGATTACAAATTGAAGAAACATAAATTTTTTCATGACTAGACAACATATTATTCAAGAATTATTATATGCTACTTCTTCTCAAATAAAAATGACTATGAGACTATCATTGGTCATGATTAGTAACAGATCAATATATATATATATATATATATAGACAAAATTATATAGCCACATTGAAATAGCATGTAAACCATATAATTGTTCGATAAATTTGAAAGATGCATCTATAAGATAGTTGTATGTGAAATTACTTGCTTGCAACATGAAGTTTGCAATAGTGTTTGCAACCTAAAGTCTACAATAAAGCTTGCAATCAGAAGTTTGCAATAAAGCTTGCAACTAAAAGTGTGCAATAATGTTTGAATAAATCAAGCATGCAATTTCCAGATTATACGATCCAAAAATCATAAATTAAAGCCTTCATAAATAGTTAGATCAATTATGAGAACAAAATTATTGTGTTGTCATATTTAATTTTACCTATTGCAGCACTTATGTATATCAAGTCAACAAAATTCTTCTGGTAAAATTGGCTTTTGGTTAGGAGCTAGACAAATTCTATCTTAAAATATTTGAATGTACAATGCTTATAAATCCACCACAATGCATATAGATGGATATAGAAATAAAGCTGAAATAAATGTTGCGTAAGGACCTCTTTCTTCTTATTTGTCTCTAAATGAACAAAAAGGACGTTTCTAAAGGAAAAAATGGATTCGGGAGATTTATACTGTATTATTAGTGAATTGTCATTTAATATTATTTTCCCAACATTAGAGCAGTCGGATAAAGAGACTAGTTGGAATGAATTATCATTGGCTCATTTTGATCACTAAACAAAACAATGTGAGCTGGAAGTTCAAAAGATAATTCATTTATAGAATTTAGCTAATATAATGCTAGAAACATTTATTGACCAAAAGAAAGTGACAAAGTCACATGCACCAACTGCTAATGCTCTTATTCGAGTTGATGTCTCTAAAGGGCAACCTATTATAAAATGCATTTAAAGCAAGCCTAAAGCGTAGCGAGCGAGCCCATCAGTTCTGAAGATAAAAATCCTTGAAAGAGAGAAGGAGCTAATAGATAGTCAAGTTAAGGATAATCAAGAAAAGTTAGTTATTCCAAAAAATTTATCTCCTGAAGAGTTATTATTTCTAATAGAGATATATCTAGAAGAGAATATTGTACTCTCAAAAGAGACCCAGGTACTTGAAATGTGTGAAAATAATAGATCTCAATAAATTATATTATGAATGGTAACGTTGACAACATCTTTGCTTATCATATAGCATACGATGTAATGAATGATAATAAGGATCATGAGTCATAATCCATTAGCAAGTGCCAATAGCGAAACTATTAGCCTCTTTAGGAAGATGCCATTAATACAGAGTTAAAGTCATTGACAAAACGAAAAGTATTTGAGCCTGTAGTCCATTACCTGAAGATGTAAAGCCAATTGGATACATTGGACTTTGGTACAAAAGTGAAATGAAAAGGGTAAAATTATAAGATATAGGACACATCTTTTAGCCCGAGGTTTACATAAAGACTTAGCATTGATTTTGAAGAAACTTATTTACCAGTAGTGGATGCAACAACTTTTTGTTATTTAATTAGTCTAGCAATAAATAAAGGGCTTAATCTGTGCATAATGGATGTCGTGACTGCCTATTTGTATGGATCACTTGACAAAAGTGATATTTATATTGAAGTCCCTAAAGGACTCAAGATGCCAGAAGTATCCAATTCAAGTTCCCGAGAATAATACTCAATTAAACTAAATAAGTCTTGTATGGCTTAAAATAATAAGCATGATGTGGCATAATCTTCTCAAAAAATATCTGTTGAAAGAAGGATACAAAAATAACCCAATATACCCATACATCTTTATGAAAAGATTTAGAAGTGAATTTTCTATAATTTCGGTTTATGCTGATGATATCAACATATTGGAACTCCTGAAAAGCTTCAAAAGGCGGTTAATTGTCTGAAGAAAGAATTTGAAATGAAGGACTTGGAAAGAACAAAATTCTATCATGGATTACAAATCGAGTACCTAAAGAATGAGATTTTTATATATCAAAAAGCTTATACAAAGAAGGTCCTAGAGTGATTTTATGTGGATGAGTCACATCCATCATGTACACCAATGATAAGGACTTTGCAGGCAGATAAAAGCGAATTTTGACCTCGAATAATTGGCAAAGAAGGTGAAGAACTTTTTTGGTCCAGAAGTACCATATCTCAATGCTATTAGAGCACTAACGTATCTTACTTGCTTATTAGCAAGATATAGTTCTTCACCAACACAGACATTGGATGCAATATTGTCATTGAGGGGAATAAAACAAATGACATCAAGAGGGGGAGACTATACTTGCTGTATTTTTTTTTCCCTTATCTAGGTTTTGTTCTACTTGATTTTTCTAGAAAGGTTTTTAATGAGGCAACACTAGACAATGTATCAATGAATGATGTACTCTTTTATTTGGCTAGATTTTTCTTAGTTAAAAGTTTTAAATGAAACACGACCATAGTGGACATCCAAGAGAAAATGTTATGAATATATTAATTATGTGGATTTCCATTGACTTTTGACTTTTCACATTATGTCACCAGTATATTGATGACATAATGATGTGGGACCCACACATATTATTTCTCATTTCTCACGTTCTTCAGCTGCCTTCACCGCCCTTCACGTGAAGTGTGGAAAATTACATCTATAAGACCTAGGTGAAAGTTACTCCAAACGACCCATTTTCATCACAATAAATACACACAACGTCTGAAGAGAAAAAGTAGACGAGAGAAGGAGCAAGAGGGAGAGTCTGAGAATAGAGAGGAAAGCTATGTATTAATACAAGAAATAAAATGAGAATTGCTTCCAGTTTCTTCTCTAATATTTATTCCATGTGTCTTCGAGTTTCATAACGGGTCTTATGATATACAGACAAGGAGGGCAACTTGGCAATGAGCTTCACCAATGTCAAAGGAAAACTGACCATTAAAACGAGGGATATGGCCAAAATAAATTACACATCTCAAAGGCTCAAACATTTAAATAGTTCTCACCCCAAACAAAATCTACGCCTTGGAAAACACATCCAAAGGGCCAAGGTAAAAGAATAAATGACAACATAATAAACACACAATTCGTGACAAATACATATAAATATTAAAAAAAGATCCCCCAAAAAAAAAAAGGGACTCCCAAAAGAAAGGAAAAGAGGAAAAAAATTCTGAACCTGGACACTCAAATTATGCCTTTTCAACCATCTGTTTGTTGATTGCAATCAGGAAAAAAAAAACACACCATCTCCTGCTATAAACCCTGGAAAAAAAAATAATTTAGGTTTTTGGTCTTTCCTATGAGGTTTTCCGACTAAATCTACAGATAAGCTTTTTGAAAAAAAGAGGGGTGGGGGGGGGGGGGGGACTTCCAATAACATGCTACTACTAATTAGTAAGAAAGCATCTGTATGTTATATTTTTATAGCTGTGGTAATTGAGAGAAGAATATATTCTTATTTCAATGATTATATTGTGATACAGTATCTCCTTATATAGAGATAAGACTAACCAAATAAAGAAAATAAAGGAGTAACTAGTGGAGGAAATTTAGGAGAGGAACAAGGAGAGAATAGAGGGGAGATCATAACATCCTAGGGAGAATAATATAATATAATAATATTATCTAATATTCCCACAATAGTACAATCTAATAACACACCTAAACTCTTTCTAAGTACCTTGACTTGTCAACCCACCCTTAGGAAGAGCGCAGAATGCTCAGTACATATTAAAACTCATCTCCGCAGTACCATTTGGATAGCATTTCGTTGAGCCTGAGTCAAACTCTGCAGTGTAATATCACATGTACATGTTCAATAGCATTCACCAAGAACATAAAATATCGAACTTGGCAAAAATAATTCCGGATGATTGATTATGCAAACCTGGCAGATGTTATCAAACAATTGTCTGTCATTTTGGTACAAGTTACCAAAGAAATCCGTGAGGTAGTTTGCCAGATTTATCTGTCAGACAAAATCAAATTTGTTGAGAAAAAAAGCAAAATTCATGCACCACGTAACATTTGATTAACAAAACAAAATCTAGAGAAGAGACCTGATTAAGGGGATCAGCAATACTTAAAAGATTGTCTTCATATTGATCCTCTTGATCCTTGTGATTTTCAAGCAAGTTTAATTAGCGATCATCAATATGAAAATGGTCAATGGAGAGGAAAAAGTGATAAGATATAATAACATCACAGGTCAGACAAACCTCATTAAATGCTTTTGCTATTGCTTCAAGATGCTCATATGTGGGTTTCCCTGAAGCAGCAGCAGACAAGGAAGATATAAATTCTTGATCATTTTCTACATCATCCCCGGTTTGCACTTCTTCCCAGTCATCATCCTGAAAAAGCAACCAGTTTTCCAATTGTGATATTCATTAACCAGTATAAATGGCCCTCATCAATAAGTAAACTACCTCATCGTCACCAGCCAAAACTTGCTCTTGTATTTCGATTAATGTATCTGCCAGTAAAGCCACTATCTGCAAGATATTGGACAATGGCAGAGAAAGGCTTCGCTTATTTATAGCTAGAGAAATTCAATTTTGGTGCATGCTTTTATTTTAAAGATGACCACAATCGTTGATCATGAAGGTGCCGAACGCAGCACAGACAAAGTACATCTTAGTGAAAATTTCCCGATTCTGACGTAAGTGTGCCTTGAAACCATACCACAGCTTCTAGAAGAAAAATCATATTTCAAATTAAAATGTTTCTATGTAGGTGCCGATATAACTTTGAAATATACTGTCTATATTTCAGTAGAAAGGAACCATCAAAGTCTGACTAATGTAGAGCAGTTATCATGGAATAAACGAAACAATATAGAAATTTCAGTAATAACTTCCTATTGATGACTTGAATGCTCGGTCTTACATTGGGCAGTATGGGCAGCTTTATGAAGTACTTATGTTAGTTCTCTGAACTCAAAATTTATAGAGACAAAGATAGTATGGACTAGATAGTCCAACATTATGTACTATGAGGCATTCAAATGGGTTAGTTCCCCCGTCTCAATAACTTTTTTTGGAAGGGAACTCTCCACTTCATTTGGATGTGCATGAACCACTAAGAGCCAAGAGAATACCCATTAAGTCCTTAACATAATTCTGTTGATGAATGGTTATCTTTACCATATTAAGATAATGATAATGATAATGATACGGAATACCTTTGTAGGAAGTGGCAACATTATCCACTGATCTGGAGCTGATTTTGATTTTGACCTTGTGGTTATTCCCTCACCGGACTTCACAAGAAAAATTCCAGAATGAGCAGCACAGTTTAAATCACAAATGAATAAAGGATCACATAATACCACATAGAAAACCTTAATCAGATGGCCTGGGACACTTAATTTTGCCAGTTCTGCGTGTGAGCTGCTCAGCAACAAGGCTAGAGCACTTGTAGTAACTTTTATTTGATAAGCTCCCTGTATCTCACCTGCACTCGGATAGCAATCGGAGAATTTAATTGGCCTCAATTATGTATGGCTAAGGATTAGAGTTTTATCATTCTTAAATAAATAAGAAATTCCATTAGAAAGAGGGGGGACCTCTTGTTGGAGGATAAAATACCTTCAAGCAATAAAATACAAGAAGGCCAAAAGCTATATAAAGTATAAACATGTATAACGGCAGATCCACCACAAATAGTTTAAGTTATTTGAATAATAGCTTTCAGAATAGTTCAGCACAAGAATGAAAGAAAGCTTGCTATGAGAGGCAGAAGACCAACAAGGGGAAATTAATAGCCTTCTCTGAGCTCCAGATGCAACAATCAATGTATGACAGAACGAGTACACACAATATACTTCTCAATCAATTTTAACATGAGCCTGGTGTCTAGTGTTGTTAAAATGTAGAGTCTATGTAGAAACGGTAAGAGTGAACAAAAACGTAAAATCGTGAAACATAAACGAAATGTAAGAGTTTACCACGTACTAAAAAAAATAAAATCCAACATATATAAAATCAAAACACACCAATACATTAAAGTCATCACAAATTTAAGTTCAAACACTTAAGGAAATAATTAAGTTCAAAATCAGTCATCATAATACATATTAAAAGTTTGAACCCAAGTTGCAAAAGTTTCAGTTTAGTCCCTCTATAAAAAAATTTTTAACTTTGCAAATTGGTCCCTGGTCAAAACTCTGCATTTTGACCAGGAACCAATTACTCTAATTAATTAGGTTCAGCTGGCATCGACCTTGGTCCTTGCATATATGAGAATGCAAACAGAGAAGAGAGAGAGAGAGCGCTGAGAACATAGCCGAACCTTCGACCTTGCATCCTTCTTTTCCGTCTTCTTCTTCCTCTCTCACTAGTGGCATCATTCACCACCACTGATTGAAGGCGGGCATCATTCCAGTGGCCATGTCTCCTTCATCTTCAGCGGACTGAACCCAGAAGAAGCAGCAGCCGATGCGTCGATGCAAAGAAGAAGATTAAAGAAATTTCAGAATGGTCAACACGCCGTTTCTACCGATCTGAAACGTCGTCTCTACCGTCTCCGACCAAATTCCGTCTCAACCACCAATTCGACACATTTTCCGCCGGAAAAACGCAAAAACGTACGTTTCAACGTTCTGACACAGTGTTTTAACAACACTAATTGGTATCTAAACAAAAGTTTGGACTATCTGTTTAGTCATGAGACCTAAGGGGTAAATATTATGAGAGCAAAAAAGGAAAAAAGGGGCAACCCAGTGCATAAGACTCCTATTAAGTAGGGTCTAGGGAGGTATATATGTACGCAACCTTACCCATGCATGGGGACAGGCTGTTTCTAGGATTTGAACCCATGACCTCCAAGTCATATGGCAACAACCTTACCACTACACCAAGGCTCACCCTCTAAATATTATGATGGAAATTTTAACAATATTTCTCTTATCTGTAAATACTTCCTACTGAAAGTAGGGAATACATCTTGAGAAAGAAGAAAGTGAATGAATAGATATTTTAATTTAGACATGTGAATATAATAGACTAATAGCATAGGTTTTTTGGGCCAGTAATAGCATAGATAAAAATCAGAAATAAAAGCCCAAAAACAATTGCTTTACAACCTCAAGATTATAATCTCAATTTCCTGACTATATCAAGAGTTTCTTCAAGTAAAATAAAAAATTATGTCAAACAATTTATTTAAAAAATTAGAAATTTTATTCATAAATTGCAGTTGATTCTCCTGAATATTTTGGTAAATTCCAATAACCGTTTCAACCATCCACAGAGGGGATTCAGGGGAACCCCCAAGCTATTCCCAAGAATCAGAGACATTGCAATCCATGCTCTTAAAGAAATCCCATGCAGTAACAGATTTGCAACACACCAATCATGTTGCAAAAAGACAGCTGAAAGATGCTCACCTTGTTGCTTAGTCCATTCTGACATTACATATGCAAGCGAATTATCATGACCTTCAGCAGGAATAGAGATCAGCAAATCAATAAATTGTCCAACATTAGGAGCACTCATATGAACCTGCAGTTATGAAGGAAAGTTTGAAAATCCTATCACAAGAGCTACAGAGTGGACAGATTTTTTGCCAAACAATTAGTTATGGAGGAAAAGAATTCACTGTCATGTTGGTCCCCTAAACTTATTGATTTGTTTCATTTGGTCCCTTCATTTTCAATTTGTATCATAGTCAACCCTTAAAATTATTGTGTTTCAAAATGGTTCCTTAATTTCTTTCTAGCGTTTCAAAGTAATCCCTTGCTTTTTATAATGTTCCAAAATAGTCCTTGACAAAACAAAGAAGGACAAACATGGTACAAATTGAAAGTTGAGAGACCAAATTGAAACAAATAACAAATTAAGTGACCAAAACAATAGTTAAGCCAAAACAATAAGGGTAGCAAGACAAGGCATCCTAGAAGCTACTTTTGACTGTGCCAACTATACAGAATTTGAGTTACAACATTAACTGTATAAAGGGAAACTAAATCATTATAAAACTGAAAAGGAAAATACGAGGACGATACAAAACAATACATATCAGTCAGCTTGGACTCTTGAATCTTTTTTTATTTTTCTTAGAAAAAAAATTATTAGAAAGAAGACAGAACAATAAATAAACGGAGGACCTCCCAAGACAGAAAAGGCTAAACAAGCTTTAGCGTGAAAGAGTTTTCTAGTCTCATTGCAGTGGCCATCTTAGTTCTTTTCCCAATTTCTTGGCCACTAATTGAATACAGAGAATATCAACAGTGACAAACCCCTTTCAGAAACTAAAGACACGGCCTCTAATGTCAAAAGTTTTCATTCGCGAAGTAATGTCCAACAAGATTGAATGATGAGGGAAAATACTGAAGCATAAATGTCTTATTATTTTTTTAAATTTTTTTTTTAAAAAAATCTAAGCATAAATGTCAGTTATTAGTATCACAAGATCTTGGGGCGATTGTTCAGGATTCAGGAAGATTTATAATCAGTACAATGTATATGGATAGACAATCATATAATTATAGCATTATTCTAGGAGTCAACTGTTGGGTAGGCATAATTGTATGAAGATATTTTTCCATTTACGACGGAGGAAGACCAAAAAGAATGCTTAATGAAGTCATTGATCGGGACTTTTTGGTTAACAATCTATTTAAGGATTTGGTTATTGATAGAGTACAATGGCATTGTACGATTCATGTAGCCAATGGCATTGTACTATTCATTGTTGTTGTTGTTGTTGTTATAGTAGACTGGTCTGTGTAGATAATTTCTCTCTAATTATCATTTGAAAGAAGAAATAGAGTACCCATTTTCTCCACATAGTATCAGAAATCTATAATAATCTGAAATTAATGTTACATTACCAATCTAGCAAAAACAACCAGCAATGAACTTCTCAAGGCAGCAATTTGAGCAGATTGCATACGTCTGACAACAGCAGCAACCAGGTCCCGTATATGTACTGCCATTTGTGATGGCAAATGTAATATTAGTTGAAGAATGTAACTCCCAACAAAAAGAGATCCAGAGCTTTCCAAAGTTGGGTCTAGAAGCCTGCATCAAATTCCAAGAAACACAGCATTTGAGAACCTCAAGATCCTACAGAGAGAATAGTTCTTATTTTCAAATCAATGGACAGTAGAAGAAAAGACAAAGCAAAAAGCCCATTTGCAAAGACTGAGAATCTAAGTGAAGACCACTAGGAAGATAATGCCTTATTTCATTTTGATTCCTTACATCAGTAAATCTTTCTTTTACCAATGACAGCATATGTCCATTTAGGTTCTACTAGGATGCATATATGTAGGGGCCATGATATGGAAGGTTGAATGTGAAAAATACAACAGGAATCTGATTCCCAGAAGATTTTTTTTTCTTCCCATCAGTATTGACTAGACAGATACCATACTATTTCAAAAAGGACACTTGCAGTATGATGATATTTACGAAGCAATGTAAAATTGCTAACTACCTTGAAGCTATTTCAAGTAAACTTCTCATAGTTGATTCAGAATTAGTTCCCCAAGCAAGAACTTCTTGTCTTCCCTCAGATATAAAAGCAGCTAAACATTCTGTGGCATTCTGTTAATGTTGAGTTGAGTAAATGGGTGAAAATTAATTCTAAGTTGCAGAGTACGCCAATCAGATGATATATTAATTTCAAACAACCATAGCCATATTACAACTCAAGTCTTCATTTTATATACATAGAAAACTGCATGACCTGAATTTCACTATGATCATCGCTTTGAAGGACTATTCTGATTGTGGCATCAAAACAAACATCATATATTGCTCTCGCTACATCAACAGGGGCATTCTGTAAAATGCTACGAGAAACCACAAATCAGCAAATCATAGGTTTATAACACACTGCTTAGAGGTTAGAGCTGATAAACTGACAAAGGTCAAGAGAAATTATACTTTAAAGAAATTATACTTGCCTTTAGAAGCATTGCTACTAGATCCAATGACCCAGCTACCAACCCATCAGCCTGCTCTTGTGGCTGATAAGAGGGAAAAAGGTGCATCAAAAAGCAATACTTAGGTATCGTACCTTATGCTAACATTACAACAGTTTTAGTCCATCATACTTTACTTAAAATTGATCCAACATATGGCAAAATTCTGGAAACCAGTGGATGTAAACATCCAGGTATACTTTTGATGGCCTGTGGAAAATAATAAAATAGTTAGATGAATATCAAAGACATGTATAATCATAGTGAAAGATGTTGCCATGGTCTGTAAATGTGAACCTGGAAGATATGGCATGCATGGAGCATAACCAAGTGACTCATAGGAAATAACTAGGGTTTAGGAGGAAAAATGCACATGTGCTTTATCCTCGGGAGCGCCCAGCACCATATGCTTTTCTTGGGAGCAAAAATACACATGTGGTAACATTTTAGGAGCAAAAGTCACACCACCGTTAAAATCTAACCTGTTGTAAATATGACTTTTTCTGTTGTAAATGGCCAGATTTCAAATTTTGTTGTAAATACAACACTTCCTGTTGTAAATCTAACATTTTTCTGTTGTAAATGACCTTTCTATGTTCAAAATCCAAGTGTTTAAATGATATTGTAAATATGACATTTTCTGTTGTAAATATGTCCAGATTTTAAATTTTGTTGTAAATACAGCACGTCCTGTTGTAAATATAGCCTTTTTTTTTGTTGTAAATGACCTTTCTATGTTCAAAATTCAGGTGTTTAAATGTTATTATAAATATGACATTTTCTGTTGTGTATATGGCATTTTCTGTTGCAAATGCACCGTTAAGTTAGATTTTAACGATGGTGTGATTTTTGCTCCTAAAATGTAACCACATGTATATTTTTGCTCCTAAAAAAAGCATATGGTGCTAGGTGCTCCCGAGGGTAAAGCATATGTATATTTTTGCTCCTTTACCCAAATAACTAATATAACATGCCAACATCAATAAGCAAACACGGCAAATAATAGCATCTATAAAAGTATGTTCAAAACAATTACCTCAAGAACCTCAAGTGCATCACTACTAATAAAAGGATCTGAAATGTGCAATGCCCATAAATTAAGGATAACAGGAGAAATAATGGGCTCCACAAACGTTGATGATTCATGACCTATAACGAGCAAAAATATAGGCATCAATGCAAAAGCAGTAGCTGACCAGAAAACATGCATAAACCAAGAGAAACAATTTTTTTTGGTATTTACTGCCCAGTAGTATCTAAACTTGCCTGCCTTAATTGCTGCTTGCAAAGTTTCAAGTACCATGTGCAGGGTTTCATCTGATGCCTGAAAGTAGCATCAAGATGATTAACCAAATGCCCCAGAAAAACACAAATATTAATAAAAATATATAATAGTGTATAGTACTTGTGAAAGAAGCTCTGAGAGCGATGAAAATAAACCCAACATTTGTGGTTGGGTAATTTCATTCTTTGTTTCAGGAAGGAGCTGGCAAAGTGCACGGCAAGCACCGACTTTCATGGGAGGAGGCCTATTAAAATTAGGAAGTTCAAGTGAAGGCAAATTATAAGAAAAATGTACGCCAATAAAGGATAAATGTGCTCACACATCCATTGTAATTGCCTTCACTGCTGCATAAAGGAAGTGTTCAAGCACACCACTGCTTAGCTGTAGAATAAAATAAATAAGAAGACCATAAGAAATGAATTGGAACATAAGATTCTAGACAGACAACAGTTACCATGGAGGAGAATTTAGCAACTGAAGTAAAAATTCGAGCATGAAGAAAGGGGTACTCATGAGAACCTGCCAAGATATGAAAGAAAAAAAAAGAGAAAAATCAATAAAGGAAATGTAAAAGAATTGCATATATTAAAGAATGGAAGCTCATGGCGGGTGAAGAAAGAATTAAGGAGTAACCTATTAGAGAGTCCTCAGTGATTATCTGCTCAACCAGGTGTTGAAAGCCACTTGCTACTAGACCTGAATCCTGTATTAACATAGAAAATATGAAAATTAGACACCAACAAAAAATAGATTTGCAGGTAATTAAAACAGAAAAGAAATTATTAAAGTTACAATATTCATCATAATCTACAACTCAAATGTCAAAAAGCCCAAACCTCTGCTTCCAACAGTTGCTCAGAAATAAATGATAAGGCAAAAAGAGTAGCCTCCCTTACCTGCCATGAATTATATGTTGTCAAAGCTAAGAAATTTGAAACAAATTTAAACAATGTAAACATATAAGCAATTTTCTTGAAATGTTTGATGCATATGCATGATCTGCCTCTTATACAAAGGAAGAGAAAGACTGAGCTACATGAGAAAGAAAAACATCAAAAGATTGAGACGTGGCAGAAAATTGAAGAAAAGTTATATCCTGCGGTGAAGATTCAACATACTAGACCTAAGGGAAAAAAATGCAGCAAACAAGAATTCCTTATTTACTTTCCACCAGCGGGCATTGCCAGCGGCTTTTCTGCTCTGACATTCAGTGTACTGTTGTCTTACAGCATCTATGATGGCTAGAATTCCCTCATCGCCATAAGAATGAACTATTTCTTCCAATAAAAGTGCACCTGCAAGAAACAACTTTCTAATAACTTAACTGACGAAAATCCCAACAGTCTCCCAAAAGGGGGGGGGGGGGGGGGGGAGTCTATACTATCACTACAAAAGCATAAAAAATTATAAAAAGAATAACTGAAGCAACCCCACAAAATTATAGTAAATTCAATGGCCTTTCCTTGATTTTTTTTTTTTTCTTAAATCATAAACATCCAACTATTTTCAAAAATATATACTTCAGTTTAATTTTAAATATTTTTACTGAACTAACCTGTATTAACTTAATTAAACAAATATGTGTTATGTCAAAATATCCTGAAATAAGAATAGTATAAACTCAACGTGCACTAGTTACATTGAAAGAGGACATTTTAATAAAAAGATTAAAATTAGATTAAAGTATTGTAATTTATTTAAAAGGAGGTCAGTGTAGGAAAAAAAAAACTCAAAGGAGTTTTATATAATTTACTCATAAAATTAATGCTATTAAAAAGTTTGAAATTTATCAAAATTTGAATAATGATTTATCTTGCTAAATATTAAAAACTACTATCAAATCAATTTGAAATGAACTCCCAATATTAAGAAATTGAAACTGATATGACAAATCTTCGAGGGGGTTCTTAACCAGAAATACGGCAGCTGTAATTGGCGTCATCTTCATCAGAAATAAATTGATTTGCATCCAATGACCACGTATGAACCTATAGAGTAAAAAAATTCCCAAATATCAGTATTAAAATTATTCAAGGAATGAATTGTAGATTTTAAAAGGAGACTGAGCCTTGAATATAGACCACAAAAATGGCATCAATATATGCTTCCATAATTATTGAATATTTAACTAAATCTATGTTCAAAATCAAGCCTAATTTAAAAACAATTACACCATTAATTTCAAATTTTTCTTTAACGCAGGATCAGATGAGAACAATTCTTTTTCCTTCATTTTTCCATAAAACAATTTTTTTTTTTTGGTTGTTTGGGGGTGAGGGGGTGCCATTCATGCTAGTGCCAATCAATCATGTCATACTTAAACATGAATAACTGGCATCATTCATACAAATGCAAAGTGGAAAATCACAGCCTATTTTCAACAGTGAGAAATCTTTACCAGTCATTGCACAACAAAATGGTCAGTGTCCAAAATTTACCATTTTAGTCATTCCAAAGTGAAGACAATTTGAAAGAAAAATATTATTTTAAATCCATGGATAAAAGAGAGTACATACAGACCTTTATGTATCTTAGGCAAACCTATAACTAATTCTAAAATCTAATTTAATCTAATCAAATCAAAATAATATTAAGATATAATATCCTAAAATATAATATAACCATATCTAATCTTAAGATATATTAAATATCAAACTTAATTAATCCAAGATTATGCATAATATTCCCACACTTCTCCTCAAGTTGGATCATAGATGTTAATCATGTCCAACTTTCAAACGTAGGTTTGAGCAATTCTTTTGTCAACACATCCACAACTTGAAGATTTATCGAGTGGACATGATACATTCTCTTACATCATCATCAGTAGGGTTGATAGCCAAGAAAAGAGTGTAGACACGACATTTCTCCAATATTTTGTTGCTGCATCCTTAGTGCACTTCCACTCATGAAAGTCAGAGATCAAGTTGCTGCTAATACATGATGAACATATTAAAGTTTAGCAATATCCATATCAACTTGTTGCAATTCATGAATAAGCCCATTGATTTGTAAAATAGTAGCAATATTTTCTCAGGCAAAATAGCAACTTTTAACATCTCCCCATACTCCTGCAGTAGTTGGAAATAAGAGGTAGTTTTGACCAATATCTGGAGTCATGGAATTTATGAGCCATGACTTGACCATATTTGTTTTTGCATGCCAGATTTTGTATTTGGTTAGCAGCTAAACCATTGAGGTAATCCTCCTTTCCTTTGCCAACAACATACATAAGAACGCCTTGGGACCATTGGAGATCATTGTTCCCATTAAAACGATGAGTAGTGATAGAGAGATGTTGTGGCTCATTTAAAGATGCGGAAGGAAAAAATAAGGAGCCTGAAGCTCCATCCTCAATCTTAGAGGCATCTGCCCGTGAGGTATTTAAAGCATTGAAGAGCCAAAGTTCATCATGGCTTAATGAGAGAGATATCACTTGGAGTACAAGTAAAATTACCACTTGGAAGGACTTAAAAAATGCCAAATATGAGTCTGACAAGAAATTGATAATAATTTGGTGATAAATTGAAGCTGGTGATACTTTGTCGAGAAATTGGATCTCGTGAGAAAATGTGAGACCATCAAGATCTTGGACAATGAACTAACTTGTGACAGTTGTGGACATGCAATCGAACAGGTACCGACAATAAACTACATAGAGGCTGACCCAATTGGTGGTCAAAGATGCTTAGTAGAACTAAGGATTGTGTTGTTTTAGGAAGAGCAACCTACATCATTGATTTGGAATGACAGTCGAACTTAACAGCGCCGATTGTGGAAGAGACTATGATTATTTTCTTCGGACAGAATAAGCCTTTCTCCATCTCCAATTAAATTTCCTGTACGTGGAGAGGAGACCAACAAAGATTGGGTGCGATGACGGTGAATCGCACGATTGGATTCAAGCTTTTCAATGCGTATCTTTGACTGGTGGTAGAGAGAAATTTTGAGAACATGAAGAGATCAGAACTTGACGCAGGACTGAAGGATCGAACATGTACGAATGGCGAGTTGTGTAGAGGTCAACGTACGGATAGTTGACGAACAGTGAAGAGGTCGACTCTATTGGTAGTCGACGATACTGACAAGAACAGACTGACTTGTGGCGATATAGATGGGGAACTTTGACGGCGTCGACGATGTTGAGAAGGGGTCGACTTGCTTGGTAGTCGACAACACTTAACAGATCCGAGAATTAACAATGCCAATCAATAGAACGGATTTTGAGAAGAACTTTGATTATTCATTAGCACTGATACCTTGGCTTCTTCTTCATTAGCTCTGATACCATGTGGACAATTTGAGAGAAATATTATTCTAAACCCAAGAATAAAATATAGGCCTTTATATAGAAAAACCTAAAATTAACCCTAGAATCTAATTTAATCTAATCAAATCAAAATAATTAAGATATAATGTCCTAAGATATAATATATCCATATCTAGTCCTAAAATATATTAAATATCAAATTTAATAAAATAACAATTAATCTAAATAATCTAAAATAAATGCACAATATTCCCACACAGATGTCCTATGAAATTCAGAAATTTATGCCACATAGTGAGTGCAGGGGATTAGACTAAAATATAGTCATATTTCAATCATATTGACAAATGATTGACAGTAAGCTTTATTATTACAGAGAAACAAGCCACAATTAATTATGCAAATAATCAGCCAAGGAAAAAAGAACTAATCAATTTATGAGCATCTAGTATGACTCTCAATTGACTTTGGTAAAAGAAACAAGCACATAATAGAGGATTTGAAAAGAAATGTGCTGCAACCACAAGTTAATAGGAGTCAAATATAAATCCAAGTTCGTAATGTGTGATATATTAAATCAAAAGAATAAAACCATGTAGAATAACGTAAGTAATCATTCTTCTGATCCATCAAGATTTGAATGTGCGCACACAGACCCAAATTATGCAAATGTTCACACAATAAAACCATAGGTCCCAAAAATATTGACTATAAATTAGTTCAGGTTCCTCAAGAAAACAAAATACTGCTATATGCAATGTAAAAATGACTTGTTGCATTTGCAGACATCAAGTCAATATAATGAAAGAGGTTAGTCTGCATTGCACTAAATTAATGTTAGACACTGATATTTAATAACAACATTTTGCTTTTTCATTCAACAAGCAAAACATGTTATATTGCTGAAAGTTATCAGACTAAAAATAGCAGAAAGCTAATCAGATACTGCTAAGCAAAGTGATAATAAATATGATCAAGAAACTATTAATGATAAGGTTCAAAATGGAAGTCATACCTGCTGTTCTGTCATTTGCAGAAAAGAAATAGTGTAGTAAACCAATTCTTTAACATTAGCCACAACCACCTAAGCAACAAAAGCACAAACCATAAATCAAAGTAGCTTCAAATTAGAAAACAATATGAAACAAGTGTTTTACGTAGTTCAGATTCAAACCTTTCCCAATCTTGTATTACCCACAATAGTCAACAGAAGTTCAAACATCTGTTTATAAAAATATGGATGTTAGAAAATTCGTTTAGACACAATACAGCCAGTTGATTACTTAAAACTCCAGAAACTGAACTATTTGATGTATGATGTAGAATGATTCAGCAAAGCTACCCCAAAGTACAATCAAAGGATCCACAAATCTGAAGTCATTGCCTATGACCTATACAAATTTATAGAGAAATCCAGAAGGATACATCTTCAGAGGAGTATAAAACTAGATAAAAAGCCATATTCAGATACACTGACATACCTAACAAATATCATCAGGGCAGGCCCGGGACAAGTTTCTCTCATCATCATTTTCTCATCATCCCTCATAATCTCTAAAGGTCACAATACTACTTTGACTTTTCTCTCTTCTTTCCAATCAACAATCTAGATGGGTTCATGAGGGATAATGAGAAAAGGAGATCATGAGAGGATCTACTTCCGGCAGGCCCTCTTGTTAATAAATTAAAAGGAAATGAAATGTCTCATGAATGATAAAGATATCCCATGTAATAGCTAAAATCAGCTATGAGCAGTAAATTGTCTTTTTCCTTATTAATTAACAAGATGAAATTAATAAGCTTATGGCATGATACCTGAATAACAAAGGAATCAAGGCTTTTCTCCACACCATCAGAATCATATCTTCCATCATATGAATCTTCTGTACCGTCAATAGATGATCGTTCATACACTCTCAAGGATGAGATAAATGTATTCCACAGTGATCGTAATACTTCTACAGTGGTCAACATGTTGAAACACAATGTACAAGAGAACAATTAGTGAAGGAAAATTTAATTGTATAAACATATCAACAAGATAAAAGAACAAATCAACAAATTTACCCTCAAATTCACTGCCAATGAGGCTTGAGAAATTCTGGACAAACTTGTTCATGCACTTCAAAACCTTCATGAAGAGAGATACAATATATGTTATTTCTTGGGAAAACAGAATACACAGTTAAGATTTTAGAGAGTACAAGATCAACCTCCATTCTGATACCCCAATCATCTGGATTTTCAGATTGAACCGGAACTTCAAGAATAGAAGAGAATTGAGCCATCCATGGTTTAAGCATAGGGAGTATCATGGTGCTTGTTTCTGTCTGAACAGAATGTCTTGATCTGTTAATAATTACGGGGGAAAAGGAGATATGCAACAGCCAACAGAACAGTACACCATCACTAACAGGAAAGAAAATGCCTTATAGACACCACTCATCGTCCCCAATATGGAAGTACAAGAATATACTATTGAAAAGGCCTTGCTTCGTATATATGCATCGTATATCTGTTCCCCAATAAAAAATCATCAGAGGAAACAGATCAAGCCAAGTTTATAATATAAACTTAGCATTCTAATCTCTATTTTTGTATCATTGTCATTTTCAAAATATAACTGTAGGCCTCCTTGAACAGTCACTCAGAGACAGACTAACGAGTGTGAGTATATGCGTGTGCATGTGCTTATATAACAGTGTTCCTCCCAATAACAGTGAAAAATATTTTTTTGTAACCTTAATCATAAGAAAAAGGGAATAAATATAAATATATATATATATATATATATTTTTTTTTTTTTTGACACAATACTGAGTTAGATCAACTTGAGATGACAGGTAATTTAACAAAAAAAATTTAAAAAAATAATAATAATAATAACCTGGGGAGAAGATACAATTGTAAGCAAACATGGAAACAATGCATGAACGAGCGTGGGAACTATTTTATCATCCAAGTCCGCAGAGAGAAGTGCCAAGCATCTCATGGCTCCATACACTAAAATATTCAAAAAGATAGAGTGAATTAACATAAAGAAAACGGAAGACACAATAACAACAAAAACAGCAGAAGAAAGCATGACACAATCGATAAAAGAATCTGTTTCTGTTTAATTTAATGAAGAATTGAACAATTAAGCAGTCATCAACATCCAATTTCATTTTAATTAATCAATCATCAGGATAATGATCCTCGTAGTTGGTGATCAAAATCTTACAAATGAATGCTCAGAAAATTGTAGATCCCCAACAAAAAATAAAAAAGGAAACAAAAAAAAAAAAAGCAGAAATCATGTGGTTTGCCCAGTCAAAGAGAAGGCACCCACTATACAATGCTTTGTCTTATATGAGCAAATGAAGCCCACTTTTTTCCTGGCACCTCAGGCTTCTATGTAAACATCCAAATAAAAAAATGCCACTGTGAGAATATTATGCATTTATTATGATTATTATCTTATTATTATGATTAGATATAGGTATATTTCTATCTTAGAATATTTCCTATTATATCTCAATTAGTTTGATTTACTTTGATTTGATTAGATTTTATGAGATTCTAGGTTTAGCTCTAGGTTTGCCTATATAAAGGCTTATATGAACTCTTTCAGATTCAGAGATTAAATAAGAATTATATTTTTTCTCTCAAAGTTCACATGGTACCAGAACTTGGTTAGTTCTTGGCCAATTTGAGTTTTCTGGTGGCCACTATCACTGTAGCGTGAATCGTATTGTCGCGTGAACAATGACAATGGCCAGATAAAGTGTTTGTGTCCGTGAGGTTGCTTTTCTGTGAGGTTTTCACTTCCTGCAAGATTTTCAGATTCCGGCGACATCATCGTTTTCTGATTATGGAGTACAGCTAATATTAAACCTTAGTAATGTTTGCGGCACAGTTCTTCATCAACATCATCGTTGGTGGTAGTTCCTCTATCATCGTGCCGCTCATCTCGTCCGACGACTGGTCCCGTCATCGTTTTTGGCACAGCTAGTAATGTTTGGGGCACAGTTCTTCATCAACATCATCGTTGGTGGTAGTTCCTCTGTCATCATGCCTCTCATGTCATCGTGCCTCTCATCTCATCCGACGACCGGTCCCGTCGTCATTTTTGGCACAGTTCTTCATCAACATCATCTGTTGGTGGTAGTTCCTCTGTCATCGTGCCTCTCATCTCGTTAGACGACTGGTCCCGTCGTCCTCAACTCGTGAGCACAGTTCTTCATCAACAACCCATCTCCTCTTCGACGCTGTCATCGTTGTTGAGCCTTTCATCGTTGTTGGCGGTAGTTCCTTTGTCATTGTGTTCCTCAACTTGTCAGACGACTGGTCCCGTTGTCTTCAACTCGTCCAACGACTGGTTGCAGCTGTTGCCCGTCAAACTTGTCGCAGTTGCTAGCTGTATCTGCTGCTCTCTAAATAGGTCTCTGAGACTCAAGAAGTACAAGCTTAAGGGGGAGTGTTAGTAGTATAAAGTTGTATAAGCAAGTTGGACATGATTAACATCCATGATCCAACTTGAGGGGGAGTGTGAGAATATTATGCATTTATTATGATTATTATCTTATTATTATGATTAGATATAAGTATATTTCTATCTTGGGATATTTCCTATTATATCTCAATTAGTTTGATTTACTTTGATTTGATTAGATTTTATGAGATTCTAGGTTTAACTCTAGGTTTGCCTCTATAAAGGCTTATATGTACTCTTTCAGATTCAGAGATTAAATAAGAATTATATTTTTTCTCTCAAAGTTCACAGCCACAAATCATCAATCTCCTCAGTATTTTCTTTTTATTTGGTTGGCAGTTTTGACAAGGGCATATATGATCACAAATTCATCCTTGTACCTATTATTGTCTTTAAAATTTAATCAGCATGTCTTTTTGCCTGTGGCAGATTTTGGCAGTGTAGTACACTAGCACTGATTTCTATGTTTGCTTAATTTCTCAAAAATATTAAACAAGCAGAAACAGGGAAAAAGAGAAGATGGAGAATAAGGAACTTCTGGCAAAAAGATCATGGTTTTATATTTGGCGACAACAATATTCCACTACTAATCATGCCACCAGGATGCTAAAGTTTACATAACATTTTTGACAAGCACCAATCAATCCATAAAACTATCAGCAAATAACAAATATGCAGTCGGATTCACTGACACTATTGACATTGCCTTCATATAATGTTGATTATAAGAAATGCTTACCTCCATTCAAGTTGGCCTGATCGCTAATTAACCTCAGGAGGAATGGTAACAAGTCAGGCCAAAAATCTGGCCAGTCATACTCTGCAATAGATGCCACAGCCATGCTGATAGCTGTGCAGATTTTCTTATGAGAGTCATCCAATGCCAACAGAAGAATTTCACGGATCACCACCTGAAGATCAAACATAATGCAATTACGTGTACAGGAAGAAAAATAAAGAGCCAATTAACAATTAACAGTGAACAATATATATTTCCTTTTCTGGCCAACAACAATTCAAAATATATCAAAATGTTAAAAAAATAGTATCACAAATTATTAAATGATCATCTTATTGAAGAAAAGTAAAAAGTAAGAGTTCATAATGAAGATGGCCAAAGAAAATTCACAATGAAGATTCAGTTTTGTAAGCAAACTGTGATGAATCATCATCTCATAAGAAAGGCCAAGGAAAAAAACACTACTTTTGAATCTAACTAACTTACATAGAAAACTTTTTATTCACGTGTAGAGAGGAAGAAAGTCATATACTAAAATATTCTTGTTGGAAAAAAGAAAAATATATGAAATTTAAGCAACATGTTTGTTTCAGACCTCAAATGACACATAATCCATCAAATCTTTGGGAAGACAGACTAGGTATAATAAGTTCATAAAGAAAGGCAGGTCAAGACGTTTTCAAATTTGCTGAATACAAATTTTTCCACATTCATTTACTGAAATACAAAGCATGGAATTTGTAGAGCAGTGGAGGATTTTTCCTGCAGGAACCTATCTGCTTCAATAATCAAGCTCTAACTATGTCTGCAATGCATATGATTTTTCTTTTTTAAAAAAAAAATTAAAAATGAGCAAATAGCTGTAATTAATTAACTTGAAAACTGAAATAACTATCAAAATCCACGTTCCTCCAAAAGCTAATAACAATTCAATTCTGAGTAAGAAAACCAAACAATCTAACCATTTTAAATAGGAAAAATTACCCATTGGCCCAGGTAAAAATTAAATACTAATAGGTTCCAAGTAATTCAGTTTATTTTACAAGTATGACTTATATATGACACAATTCAACTTGTAAGCATATATAGTTAAATTTGATTCATAAATTATGCAAATTAAGCAGTCAATATGTAAGTTTGACTTGTAAATATGAAATTTTTGGGACCTATCTGTATTTAATTTTCTTACTTGGCAACTATGAGTAATTTTCC
Source organism: Acacia crassicarpa (assembly GCA_034222035.1). Taxonomy (NCBI): domain Eukaryota; kingdom Viridiplantae; phylum Streptophyta; class Magnoliopsida; order Fabales; family Fabaceae; genus Acacia; species Acacia crassicarpa. The sequence goes on along the minus strand of JAWXYG010000009.1, from coordinate 38,190,261 downwards.
CTTTAAAATATGTATTTTCAATGTCATTTATCACATTATGTTTCAAAAACTAACAACTTAACGCATTTTTTAATCATATTTTCATTAATTTATTCCATTAAGATAACAAACTAATCCAAAAATTCATAGGGCCAAACAGGTGCACTAAGAACTTCAGTTCAATATAATTCGGCTACCCTGGTGTAAATAACACTAGCAAGTTTTCTTTTTTTCTTTTGTTGTTGGAAGCCAACGTTTTTTAAGGACAATTATTTCCTTTCTCAGTTAGTGCTTTATTCTGTTACTAAAGACCGAGTAAATACGTAATTTTACTGTTAGGATCAGATTATAATCCTGGATAAATTTATACACACACACTCATCTGATGCTCCATGAGTTCTGACCAGATTAGGAAGGCCTGTTGCCTAAGTTTTTTATTTAAACCCTAATGAAAGGTGTATTCAGTGCAGCCAATATTTTCCAGAAGCATGCTACAACTCTCCTAAGATTATTTGTTTACTCCTCTTCATCAGTCGTGAATAGACACTAATGCTAAGTATTACCAAAAACCTACACAGTTTCAACTGCAATCCAACTGCAGTACTAGACAAGTATGAAGTAACTTGTGATTTTAGAAAAGAAGTACAATAAAAAGCTGCGATGCAACTAATCACTCTTGAAGTAAATGCAAGTCTTTACCAAATAAAAACCTTGAATTTGAAGATGGCAGTGTATTTACCTTTTCATGACTTGAAACAACAGGAGGTTCAAAAGTGTCCTCTCCCTCCTGCCAATGCTTTTTAACAAATTGCTTCAAAAGGACTGCAGCTAGGTAGAGGTAGGTTAAGTAATTCAAGTCTACAAGCTCATGGAAAGTGGATACTTTCTGGCATAAATGTCAGCAACACCCAAGCACATACTTCTTATGTCACACACACACACACACACAAAAGCACATTTAACAGGCGAGAGAAGATATGACAAATATCAATTTATTATTTTCCTTATCAAATTTGAGAACAAGGAAAATTCAAGTTCTTCACATCATTTCAGACAACAACAATCATTTCCTTGGTTGTCAAAACACATTTTCCTTGTTTACTCTTTTTGTTTTACCAGTACTAGCTATCCTTTCTGCCAATAGTCAAAAGTAAAAGATTATTGTAACTACAGGCACTGTCAATTAAGAACTGTGTCACAGGCAGTATTCTTCCCTTAAGAAGGATGGGGAAAATGAGGGAAATGTAGTGAAGTGATCAAATACGGCAAGGATATTTGGCGCAATCCCATTGCAAGCTCCTTATTTGCAGCAACTTTTGATAACGCAGTGCCAAAACCTTCAGGGTCATATATAATCCAAGTTTAAGATCAGTGCTGCTAGACCAGATTGAGAAATCTTTGTGATCAAAAGAAAAGATGCCCTTGAGCAAAATCTTTTTTACCATTCATGAACAAATTCATGCATCTATCATATATCAGCACATTTCTGTATATCAAGTATCAACAACATATATAGGAATAATCAATGATATTAATAAAATTCAATTTCAAAATCTTGCTTTTACACATGATACATAAATTCTATTCAATGTGTTAATTAAACAAGCCGCCAGCTACGCCAGAGATCGCATAACAATCCACCCTAGAAATAAACTATGAGAACTATTTGTGAACAGACTCTAAGTTTGAATCATAAATGCTCAAACTTAGTACCAGAGCAAGTGTTTTCTGATTCTCTTTCTCTTTTCAGTCAATAAAGCAACCAGGTCTTTATTTCCAAATTCATTTATAATCAACATATGCAGTCCAGTAATCCACTCACTCAACAAGTAAACAAGGACAACACCACCCAATTAATCATCCATCTTGGTAAGAATTCTACTGATCTACTCCATCCAGAATCCTTTGTATTCCACTCCTGAGCCCAATCTAATACACACATTCCTATCCTACTGTTCATTATTGCTAGTCAGTATTTTCGGGTGCAGCTGCTCCCACTTCCTTTGACTATTCTCGGGGCCATATTTCTGTATAACTGGAACGTATTTTAACACCACCTCAACCTCTAAAAGAAACTAAACATGTACACAATTATTAAGGCCGCCAAGAAGCAACAATTGCACAACCATTTCTAGCATTTACCTTTCACCCTTCTCAACTCACACATTCAACTTAACCTTTCACTTTCCAGTAGGTATCTTGAGCACAGATTCAAACAAGAAGCATACTTTGTCTGTTTGCGTGTGTGTAATCCCCCATTCCTACAGGTTGTCCATGGTTCAAGCCATTGATGAAGAGCATAAGACTGCTCAACAAACAAGCGTTGGCAGAACTACTACAAGAGGTTGTCTAAAGATCATATAGCTAGTCATCATAGTTTAACAAAAATATAGAGTTAACACCACCATTTCCACATTTTTAAGGTGTGCTTCAAAAAGGGAAAAATCACTTCTAGAAAATGAATACAAAAAGAAAACCACTGTATTGTTAACCAACTCAACTTCCAATCGCTCCGTGCTTATATTTCCAGCTATCTACTACATATGAGAGCTAAATTAATATCAAATGACAAACTAAACACAGCTAGAGTTTTAATAACTTTCAACCTGGTTGGAGGGAGGCCTGATTCAATGAAGCTTCGGCAAAACATCGCACTTCGTGGTTGGGGTCAAGTGTGGCAGACAAACAATTGAGCAACCAATGCTGATCTTGATCAACGACGTCGGCCATTAATATAAGCAAGGAAAAAAACCGAGCAAAAACCCTAGATTTCAGAGGATAGAGCTAGAACTCAAAGCTTGGATTCCTCAGTTTGGGCAATTTTCCGTTCGGTGCTTTTCCCGCTTTCCAGTAAGAAATGTCACTGCACAGGATTCAAGTTGGCGAGCCCTTTTATAGGGGTGAAGGCTAAGACGGAGGGAGGAGTCCGCTTGCACTGCTCATGGGTCATGGCATAGGAGAGCATTAATTATTAATTAATTGTATAATGCATCATGTAATATTTGGGCACATTTTTTTTAATTTTTTATGCATTTTTATTTACTTAGATTAAATAATATTTTACATTTTGAAATCTAGTATCTTAAATTAATTAATTTTTAGTCCTACATCTAGAGATATTTTTCAGTGGCGTTCAATATGTGAAATATTTTTCAATGCTCAATATTTAAATTTGTAGGACATGGAGTATTTTTAAATAAAAAAACTAAACCCTTTTATTTGAGGATGAGTGCTCATCATCTTCTTCTTTTTTTTTTGGGTTGGGGACCTAATGGTCCCAGGCAGGGTCGAACCCTGATACAAAGGCTGAATAGACCAGCGTTATACCACTGCGCTACCTAAGCGCTGGTGTGCTCACCATCTTTTGGATGAGCAGGAAATGTGACTTCGACCATTTGTCAATGGCAAAAGTGAAATATATATCCTGAATTGGGAAGACTATTTTGGTAATACAACATATCATGTGGCTTCTCATTTATTTTATAGGTTTGGTGTTTTTGTTTTTGCTGAAGAAATATTTTTTCTGTCACATTCATATAAAAGTGAGTGGGTCCTACTAATTTTTCTCTATCTTCTCTCTATAATGGAACCCACTCACTTTTATGTGAGTGTGGCAGAAAAAAAATTTCTTCAACAAAAGTAAAAATATTAAACCCTTATTTTGTATTATACACACACACACAATTAAAAAAATATCCTGACTCTGCATTTAACCTAAATTATAGATATTTCTCTTATATTTTGAAAACCTGTATGTGTCTTCATTAAAATAAAAATTATGTTACTCACACAAGCCTCTCCTCTAATTTTAAGATTTTATTTTCATTCCTCTAACTGTTACTCCTTTGGGCATAGTGAGAAAAAATTATCTGGTCTATTTACAGAGAAGGAAAAAAATTTCACATCAATGTACAATTTAATCATTCATTTATGGGGCTAAGTTGCACCCAACACCCTAACATATTTTCCCAAGTGTATCTGATCTAACCATATTTTTATATGATTTTTGGTAATTAAATAGGGATTTTTAATGTGTTTTGTCATAGTTATTGGGCTTAAAATGCTTTTCTTGTGATAAATTGAGATTAAGAGTAAATATATTAAATTAGGGCTAAAAAGGGCAAAATTGTCCAAAAAAAATGTAATTACTCATGATCATTGATTTTTCTGAGAATAGTTAATGTTAGGTTAATTGTTTTGGATTGAAGAAGCCTGAAAAGATGAGAACATATTTGAAAATAAAAGTTTAAACCCAAGTTATAAACTTTTCAGTTTAGTCCCTCTACTGAACTTTTTAAATTTTTGATTTGGTCCCTGGGTGCAACTGTGCGTTTTGGGCCATTTATTATTATGTTTTCTGATTCCTTCAGCAGAAGAAACCCGACACAGCAGACCCGTGAGCTGAGGGATAATGAATTCAGAAGGAAAATCGCCATAGAATCATCTCTCCCAGATATCAGGAACGCAAATATAGGAAGAGAAAATAAGAAACAGAACCAGCGAATCCGGAATCAGAAGGGAATATTAGATACGCAATTGGCGGGTGCCTAGGTTTTTTTAAAATTGACCTTTCATTGATCACGGGGGATCATCGTGTGAAAAGACGCAAGAATCAGAACTGAACAAGGAGAACGAGAGGATTAAAAGGCACACACGCTGAAAACTGGAATCAGGAAGAACGACGCTGAAAAGAAAAGAGAGAGGGAAGCAGGCGTTGATATAGGACCGAAAGAAACACCAAGAACGGAGGATCAAACACCAAGAGAAAGGAAAAGAGTCCAGGGCAGCAACGAAAGAAAGAAAGAAAAAAAAGAAACACGCACGCTATCCACCGCCACCACGTGAATTGATTCAATTCAATTCATTTCCAATACACCTCCAGACATTAAATCAATTCACCTTCAATTCCATCAACTTTCACCACCACATTGTGCTGGACTCTTCAATGGCTATGTGTAGCTAAATTCTTTGTTTCTTGGTGATGGAGATTGTGGCTTGAGCATTTGTGCTTCAAAGGGGAGTAATTTAATTTAATCTTTTGCTTAGACTAATTATTTGATTTCCTTAATTAGGTTATTCATTATTTAGTTTTGAGACTTAGATGACTGTTATGTGTCCAAGAGGATTGATTATTGTGATTTTTATTGGATGATTATTTTGAAGTGCATATTTCTTTATTTCTTTATATGCTTGATAAAATTATGTTTGCTGTCATGTTTGTGATTAGTAATCATAGTTGATTTGAGTATTTGAATGGTTTGTTAGAACATTCTAATTGAGAAGAACAATTTATATCATCCCAATTTTAATTACACATTAAGTGGATTTTAACAATTTCTCAAAAGGTAGTAGTTTGCTATGTTTGTAGGAGCTACTATTAATTGAGATTATTGGACTCAAGTGTTATCTTGAGGTTGTTCTTTAGACTTAATGAGAATTAACTCTCATATATATATTTTTAGCAATGATAGCCATCTTCTTCATTACCAAGAGCATCCATAATTAATTCTTTTAAATCCAAAGTTTTCTTCACTGTTTTCCAAAAATACCAAAAAAATTAGAATTAGTTTCTTTTTATGAATTTTAGTTTAGAGAAAATCAATTTCAAAACCCTTTCTTTTTAATCAATTTTTTTGCACTTAGTTTAACCTAGGGAATTCAAAATAAAAGGCTCCTTGATAAGAGAACGATCCCGAGTTGTTTGCACTATATTGCATTTTAATTCGTGGTTAATTATGATTTGACCCTGAGACGACTAAGGTTTTTGTCAAATCAATGGCGCCGTTGCCGAGGAGTCAATTTTGACTCCCTTGGTTTACTAAGTGTCAATTGGTTTAAGATTTACTGGGGTTTGCCCTTGTGAGCCTATTAGGTTTTCTTTCATTTTTCATAATTTTCAAAATTTTTCATAGTTTGTTTGATTTTCTTTGTTTCTGCATTTGCATTTGCACTCCTTCCGACATACACTCATATTTGCACATTTTCTTGTTTGAATTTGTGTCTAAGATAGTTCTGGTAGCTTTATATGTCTGACCAATTTGAGGAGAACTATATTCATTCTCCTCAACTTGAATTTTTCATTGACTTAAGTGATTGTGCTTCACAAGGTACAACTATGGAGGGTGAAAACAATGGTCATCAAAGGAGGAGGACTATAAGGGATGTGACAAGATCAGATGTCACTAATGATCCATTCAACGTTGCATGCCCTAACCTAGAGGTTAATTTTGAGCTTAAGGGTCCTTTGCTTAATTCATTACCGCGCTTCCATGGACTTGAAAAGGAAGACCCTTGTAGCCATCTCAATGCCTTACATGTGGCTTGCTCAAATATGAAGCCTGTTGGTGCTAGCCTAGATGATGTGAAGTTAAAGGTGTTCTACTTTACCTTGGAGGGGAAGGCTCAGGAATGGTACATGATGTTACCTAGGCATGTTAATGATGCCCTTCACTCATGGGCTAATATGAAGAAAGCCTTCTTGGAAAAGTATTTACCTAATGCAAGGATTGGGGAGCTTAAAAAAGAGATTTACTCTATCAAACAAGACCCTTTGGAGTCCTTCTATGAATATTGGTGCCGCTTTCAGGAGCTTTTAGCTAAGTGTCCACACCATCAAATTGTTGATGAACAGTTGATTAAATACTTTCATGATGGTCTTTTGCCTAATGAGAAAGGCATTATAGATGCTGCAGTTGGAGGTTCTTTGGAAGATTGCACGGCTGTAGAAGGATGGGCTCAAATTCAAACAAGGGCTAGAAATACTCAACAGTATAGTGTGAGAGACATAAGGGGAGTTTGTGATATTGGTTCCAACCAAAGGATGGTCTCACTTGAGTCCAAGATAGATACAGTCACTTCACAACTTTCTCTAATCACATCTGAACTTCATAATCTGAGTATTCAACGAAGACCTCCGTCCCCTACTTCACAAGCTCTTGTTGCACCTAGTTGTGATGCTTGTGGTTCAATGATGCACATTACAAGTTTATGCCCTAATCATCATAAGGAAGTTAATGCCATGTATCAAGGGAGGTCGAATCAACAACAACAAAGGTGGGATTCAAACACGACCACCTACAATGAAAGTAGAAGACTTAATCTTAATTTTGGTTGGAGAAATCAAGAAGGATCATCATATCAAGTCCAACCATATGGGTCAAACCGTGGGCAAATGGTACCTATTCAAGAGTCTAAGGGTGATGAGAACACTCAATTGTTGAAGAGTATGGTTTCTCAACTTACTAGTATGAACAACCGGATGATGGAAGATAAAGCTGTGAATGAAAATCAATTCTCTTCTATTTCCAACACCTTACAAAAGCTACAAAGTGATAGGGCAAGTGATGGAAATCAAATGGCTTATATGTGCAAGAAGTTGGAAGAATTGGAGTTGAAGCATAACAATGTGCAATCCCACTTGACTCAACTCTCTAATTCTGTGAGTGATGTGCATGCTAAAATAAGTGGCTCTATTCCTTCAAACACAGTCATCAATCCTAAGTCGCTTAATGCCATTGAGTTAAGGAGTGGTAAGAAAGTACGTTTTTCTGAAGAGGTTGACAGTGATATGGATGAAGAAGTAGAGGTTGAAAGCCCACCATTGAGCCCAATGAAGCTTCCTGAATCTGAAAGCGTCAAAGAGAAGGCTATACTTGAGAAGAAGAATGGCAAAGCAATTGAGCAACCTCAAGTGGAACAACAACCACTTCTGAGAAAGGTTGGCTCCAACGAAAGAAGAACTTTTAAGAAAGGTGAGACAAGTGAACAAGGCATCTTATCCAATACTGATGGTAGGAGGTAAAAATTTTTCAACTCCCTTTTCCTAAAGCTTACTTTCAAGGTAAGAAAATGCATGATGAGCAAAATGAGAAAGAAATGTATGATTTGTTTAGCAAGCTACATATCAATGTTCCTTTCTTCCAATTGGTTAAGTCTATACCTAGTTATTGCAAATTCTTGAAAGAGCTGTGTACTAACAAGAGGAAATTTAGGCCTAATGAGAGAGTGCAAGTTAGCTCTAATGTGTCTGCCCTTTTCAAACCCCAACTCCCTGTTAAGTGCAAGGATCCCAGCTCATTCACTATACCTTGTACCATAGGTAATGTGAATGTGGTTCAAGCCTTGTTAGATTTAGGTGTAGCCATTAATGTCATGCCTAGTGCCATTTTTAAATCTCTTGGTGTCAAGGAGCTTAAGAGAACTAGTGTGGTTCTCCAACTAGCTAATAGGAGCATTAGGTATCCATTAGGCATCATCGAGGACTTGCTTGTGAAAGTTGAAGACTTGGTTTTCCCTGCTGACTTCTATGTGTTGGACATGTCTCATGAGTCTAGTGAATCCACCCTTATCTTAGGGAGACCCTTTATGAGAACAGCCAGTACCTTGATAAACATGAGAGGTGGTTCAATCACTATGGAAGTGGGTAACAATAAGCTGAGTTTTAATATGTATGAAGCCATGAAACATCCTTTTGAAGATTACTCTTTATTAGGTTTGAATTCAATTGATTTGGCTCTTGATGATGTGGTTAATGAATATGAGCTTAATTTGCACACTGATAATTGTGATCTTAACTATGGAATTTCATTGGATTCATGTGATAATAAATCACCCCCTCCTTCTGTTGATACTTTTGATTCTCTTGGGAGTGAGATTTCCAACCTTAACTCATCGATGGTTGATTGTTGGTTATAATCCCTTGATGATTTTTCTCTTACTTCTCTTAGTTCATTTGAGCTTAATTCTTCCAATGATTCATTACCCAGTGATGATGCTTGTGAGGGAGGTGTTGTTGTCAATGTTTCAGGTCACAAGCTGGTGAAGGAAGCTGAGTTTGAAGTCGGTAGCCAAGATTTGGATGATTTGTTCTCTAAGGGGATAGCCCTCACACCAACGAAGACATCCTCTCATGTGACTCACTTTGGACCTCAACACAATGTGGTTAAAGGGCCACTTTCTAACTCATTGCTTAATCATCGAACTAAGATCACTCCTCATACCTTGAGATTTTTGAATGAGCTAATCACTCCTTGTGAGTAGGTATGGAGGAGGCTACTTTCCCCAAGCATGTTGCTGCTGTAAGCGAACTTAATGTTGGTTCAACACTTGGGAAGACCAATGAACAAGTGGTAGAGTCTATGGAGCTTAGCACAAGCCATGCACCTCCTAAGCTCGCAAAGGGAAGTATTTCTCCTACCCTTGATCTTCCGAGATTAATTCCCTCTATTGTCCAACCTCCTGATTTAGAGCTTAAACCCCTCCCCTCTAATATGAAATATGCTTTCCTTGCTGCTGATGGAAAATTGCCTGTTATTATTTCAAATTCTTTGTCTGTGAGTGAGGAGGAGAGATTGCTTGATGTTTTGAGTAGAAATAGAAAGGCTCTAGGTTGGACTTTAGCTGACATTCCTGGGATTAGTCCGGCCATTTGTACCCATAAGATTCTTTTGAATGAGGAACCCAAACCCCTTAGGCAACCCCAAAGGAGACTCAACCCCTTAATCTTAGATGTGGTTAAGAAAGAAGTAATCAAGCTATTGAGTGCGGGTATCATCTACCCAATTTCTGGCAGTGAGTGGGTTAGTCCAGTGCATGTAGTTCCTAAGAAGAGTGGGATAACTGTGGTAAAAAATGAAAATGATGAGTTGATACCTACTAGGGTGCAAAATGCTTGGAGAGTGTGCATAGACTATAGGAAATTGAATGAAGCATCTAGGAAAGATCATTTTCCTTTACCTTTCATAGATCAAATGCTTGAAAGGTTGGCGGGTAAGAGTCACTATTGTTTCCTAGATGGCTATTCAGGATATTTCCAAATTCCATTAGCTCCTGAAGATCAAGAAAAGACCACTTTTACTTGTCCATTTGGTACCTATGCCTATAGGAGAATGCCATTCGGATTGTGCAATGCACCTAGTACTTTCCAACGTTGCATGATGTCACTGTTCTTTGATTTTCTTGAAAATTGCATGGAAGTCTTTATGGATGATTTTACAGTGTATGGCAATTCATTTGATGCTTGTTTAAATAGTCTGGACAATGTTCTTGCTAGATGCATTGAGAAAAATTTGGTTTTGAATTATGAGAAGTGCCATTTCATGGTTGATCATGGAATAGTACTTGGTCACTTGATATCTAGCAAGGGCATTGAGGTTGATAGAGCTAAAATTGAGGTGATTTCTTCCTTGCCCTACCCTACTAATATTAAAACACTTCGTTCTTTCTTAGGGCATGTGGGTTTTTACCGGAGATTCATAAAAGATTTTAGTAAAATAGCTCTACCGTTATCCAAACTATTGCAAAAAGATGTTGATTTTGTCTTTGATACTTCTTGCAAACAAGCATTTGATGAATTAAAAGCATACTTGATATCTCCTCCTATTTTGCATGCACTAGATTGGACTTTGCCTTTTGAACTAGCATGTGATGCCTCCAATTCTGCTGTGGGGGTCATGCTAGGACAAAAGCATAGCAAGTTATCTCATGTGATTGCTTATGCATCAAAAACTTTGGACAGTGCACAAAAGAATTACACAACCACAGAAAAAGAACTTTTTGCTATCATATTTGCATTAGATAAGTTTCGGCAATATCTAATCAATTCTCAAGTGGTGGTGTACACAGATCATGCGGCGGTGAAGTTTCTCTTCACTAAGCCTCAATCCAAACCAAGGCTTATTAGGTGGATGCTTCTACTACAAGAGTTTGATATAAGCATTAAGGATAGGCCTGGAACTACGAACCTTGTAGCAGATCACCTGAGTAGACTACCGGATGGTACAAGGGGAGTACTTGACTCTGACTTTATTTGTGATGATTTCCCTGATGCATCCCTTATGTCTATCTCCCTCTATGTTCCTTGGTTCGCTAATCTAGTGAATTATATTGTGACCGGTCTCATACCTGAGCATATGTCTTCTTTTCAGGCTCAAAAACTTAAACGAGAAGCTGAACACTACATTTGGATGAGCCCTATTTATGGAGACTATGCAATGACCAAGTTATTCGGAGGTGCATTTCAGAAACCGAGTCTAAGGACATACTTTCTGCCTGCCATTCCATGGTTTGTGGTGGCCATTTTAGTGCTCAAAAGACCTCTAGGAAAGTGTTAGATTCTGGGTTTTATTGGCCTACCCTGTTTAAGGATGCTTATTTATATTGTAAGGCATGTGATAAATGCCAAAGGTTTGGGGGGTTAGGTAAACGGCATGAAATGCCACAACAACCCATGCTCTTCTGTGAAGTATTTGATGTCTGGGGTATCGATTTCATGGGTCCTTTTCCACCATCATCTGGCTTTACCTACATTCTTTTAGCCGTAGATTACCTCTCTAGGTGGGTAGAAGCCATTCTCACTAGGAAAGATGATGCCCAAACGGTTTCCAAGTTTCTTAAGTCTAACATCTTCTGTAGATTTAGAGTACCGAGGGCTATAGTGAGTGATAGAGGTGCCCATTTTTGCAATAAGGTTATTGATAACTTACTTGTTAAGCTTGGGGTAACCCACAAAATGTCCACCCCTTATCATCCACAGACAAATGGGCAAGCCGAAGTATCCAACCGAGAGATCAAACACATATTGCATAAGATTGTCAAGCCTTCAAGAAAGGATTGGAGCTCAAGGTTGGAGGAAGAACTATGGGCTTATAGAACTGCTTTCAAGACACCAATAGGAATGTCTCCTTACCGACTTATCTATGGTAAAGCATGTCATATTTCGGTGGAGTTGGAGCACAAGACCTATTGGGCTGTGAAAATGTGCAATATGGATGTGGAAGAAGCTGGCTTGGAAAGGAAGCTACAAATGCAAGAACTTGAGGAAATGCGCTTGGAAGCTTATGAGAGCTCCCGCATTTACAAGGAAAAGACCAAGTTACTTCATAATAAGAAGATTATGCGAAAGAATTTCAAAGTTGGTGATCAGGTGTTGCTATATAGGGCCCGATTCAAGTTGTTGGATGGGAAGCTTAAAGATAAATGGTATGGCCCTTTCACTATCACCAAAGTGTATTCATTTGGCATGGTAGAACTGCTTGACGAGACTACTGGAAAGGAATTTCGAGTCAATGGACACCTCCTCAAGCTCTACCATGATCCATCATCAAAGCCCACTTAGGGCCAGGTTGTCTCTTTCCTTCACTTACATTTTCTGATTTGAATTGTTTAATTCATTTGTGCTTCTGAATGCTTGAAATAAGTGTGGGGGAGGGGCTATCTCAGTAGTAGTAGTAGTATAGTTTGGTAATTAGAATAAGAACTCCCGATTTATGCTTTGCATCTTAGCCACAACCTTGCTTAATTACCATTGTGCCTCTTCACTCTAATTTTCTCTGTTATAATGACTTGTTTCTTCTCTCTTCCCTCTTTATGATGTTGATGTGTTGTGCTTCAATTGCAATTGGACTTCACAACTTTCCACTTCATTAAGGAACAAGTTAGAATAATAGAATTGCTTTACAAACATTGAGGACAATGTGTTGATTAAGTGTGGGGGAGGGGAATACATTTTGAATCCCAATTAATTGGTTGATTTTAAATGAGAAAATGCCTTAAACTAGAAATTTTTTTTTCAAGAGTGACTTGCATTAATGCATGTCCTAAGTGGTAAAGGGTCGCATTTGCCACCTTGGAAGTGTATAAATTGTGGGAAATTCTTTGAGCTTTCATGAGATCTAGTGTTTTGGCAACTTTATAAAATCATATTTTGTTTTTCAAGTAAATGGGAAGAGAAATGAGCCCACAATTAGATTTTTGCTTACTCCTTATTTTGAAAATGAGAAGTTTATAAATCGTTAGTGCATTTGATGGTTGAGCATTGTTTGAACTGATTGCAATGTTTTGATTGGTTGTGTTTGGTAAGGTTAGCACTTGGAATAATTAAGCAGATGTTTTGTGATTAGCTTACTAGACAATTGATTTTGTTGGAATGAGCATTGGAGAAAAACCTTGTTGGAAGGATATTTGAGCCTTAAATTCTTTTCATGTGTGCATGTTCACTTAGTTTTTCACCTTCTAGAACTTGTTTCAACTCTTTTTCGAAACAGTATTTGCGTTATTATGATGAAAATGAAAGAGGCATTCAATTCTAAACCATTTTTACCCAAACACAAGCCTACATTCATCTACCCTTTGCTTACCCCCTTTGAGCCTTTCTTATGTTATATGCATGTCATTACTCATATTGTTCATAGTATTCTAAAAAAAAAAATCAAAAGAGAATTGCCAATAAAAATTTGAAATTCCATGTATGAGAAAAAAAAAAAAACAAAAAAAAAAGCAAAAGAAAAAAAAAGTGAGTATTATTGAAAAAAAAAAGGAAAAAAAGGGGAAAAAAAGCATTTGGTAAAAAAAAAAAGGACAAAAGAGATATCAAGAAGGCATTTGTTCATGATTTTCAAAAGAATTGGCAAAAGTTTGTAAAGTTATTTAGATGCTATGAACTTGCTCCTTAACTTTGACTTGCATATCAACTATTCATTTTCTAATCAATTCATTACATCTAGCATTCATCCAACATTACAACCCTTAAAAGTACTCTTGATTCATTTCATTAATTGCTATTAATAGTGGAGATGTTAGAGTTGTTACAAGCCTATGGTAGGGTGTTGATTAAGTGAACTAGAGTGAAATTATCCCAATCAATGAGGTAAGATGAGTGAAACACTAATATCTTGAGAGTCCTCTTGTGCTTCGTTCTAATATTTTGAAGTTGTGAAATCAGCTAATTCCTTTACATCACTTAACTATCACTGGTGTTGGCTTGAAGAATTTGATTAATTAATTCATTGCTTTTTAATTATGAAATTGCTCATCTTTCAAATGCATTAGTGATTTGAACTTGAAATTTGGTACTCAATTGCCTTTGTTCAGGAGTACAAAGGTCTAAGTGTGGGGGAATTGATCTAACCATATTTTTATATGATTTTTGGTAATAAAATAGGGATTTTTAATGTGTTTTGTCATAGTTATTGGGCTTAAAATACTTTTCTTGTGATAAATTGAGATTAAGAGTAAATATATTAAATTAGGGTTAAAAAGGGCAAAATTGTCCAAAAAAAAAGTAATTACTTATGATCATTGATTTTTCTGAGAATATTTAATGTTAGGTTAATTGTTTTGGATTGAAGAAGCCTGAAAAGATGAGAACATATTTGAAAATAAAAGTTTAAACCCAAGTTATAAACTTTTCAGTTTAGTCCCTCTGCTGAACTTTTTAAATTTTTGATTTGGTCCCTGGGTGCAACTGTGCGTTTTGGGCCATTTATTATTATGTTTTCTGATTCCTTCAGCAGAAGAAACCCGACACAGCAAACCCGTGAGCTGAGGGATAATGAATTCAGAAGGAAAATCGCCACAGAATCATCTCTCCCAGATATCAGGAACGCAAAAATATAGGAAGAGAAAATAAGAAACAGAACCAGCGAATCCGGAATCAGAAGGGAATATTAGATACGCAATTGGCGGGTGCCTAGGTTTTTTTAAAAATTGACCTTTCATTGATCACGGGGGATCATCGTGTGAAAAGACGCAAGAATCAGAACTGAACAAGGAGAACGAGAGGATTAAAAGGCACACACGCTGAAAACTGGAATCAGGAAGAACGACGCTGAAAAGAAAAGAGAGAGGGAAGCAGGCGTTGATATAGGACCGAAAGAAACACCAAGAACGGAGGATCAAACACCAAGAGAAAGGAAAAGAGTCCAGGGCAGCAACGAAAGAAAGAAAGAAAAAAAAGAAACACGCACGCTATCCACCGCCACCACGTGAATTGATTCAATTCAATTCATTTCCAATACACCTCCAGACATTAAATCAATTCACCTTCAATTCCATCAACTTTCACCACCACATTGTGCTGGACTCTTCAATGGCTATGTGTAGCTAAATTCTTTGTTTCTTGGTGATGGAGATTGTGGCTTGAGCATTTGTGCTTCAAAGGGGAGTAATTTAATTTAATCTTTTGCTTAGACTAATTATTTGATTTCCTTAATTAGGTTATTCATTATTTAGTTTTGAGACTTAGATGACTGTTATGTGTCCAAGAGGATTGATTATTGTGATTTTTATTGGATGATTATTTTGAAGTGCATATTTCTTTATTTCTTTATATGCTTGATAAAATTATGTTTGCTGTCATGTTTGTGATTAGTAATCATAGTTGATTTGAGTATTTGAATGGTTTGTTAGAACATTCTAATTGAGAAGAACAATTTATATCATCCCAATTTTAATTACACATTAAGTGGATTTTAACAATTTCTCAAAAGGTAGTAGTTTGCTATGTTTGTAGGAGCTACTATTAATTGAGATTATTGGACTCAAGTGTTATCTTGAGGTTGTTCTTTAGACTTAATGAGAATTAACTCTCATATATATATTTTTAGCAATGATAGCCATCTTCTTCATTACCAAGAGCATCCATAATTAATTCTTTTAAATCCAAAGTTTTCTTCACTGTTTTCCAAAAATACCAAAAAAATTAGAATTAGTTTCTTTTTATGAATTTTAGTTTAGAGAAAATCAATTTCAAAACCCTTTCTTTTTAATCAATTTTTTTGCACTTAGTTTAACCTAGGGAATTCAAAATAAAAGGCTCCTTGATAAGAGAACGATCCCGAGTTGTTTGCACTATATTGCATTTTAATTCGTGGCATGTTGAGATGTTAATATTTTGTGTTATTTCTTTACTGTTGATTAAATTATTTATCATTGGTTATTGGTTATGAATGTTGATTTGTGAGTATTTGTATGAATTTTAATGTTGCATTATTTTTTTATAGTCTCTTTTTTATGATGAAAAAATTGTGTGTTAAAATTATGATATTATTCATTATTGGTTATTATTATTCATAGTGGAAATATGTATGTTGGCAGAAGATTATCAATTACATGAGTTTATTTTTTTTTTAGTTTCTTCTTTGGTTGAATCTATTAATTACATGAAGATCTTGATATTCAATGTGTTTATTAATTTGGATTATACTTATAGTGTGTAGGAGATTCCATGATTTTTTTTAATTACTGGGTTTTAATAAACGTATAGAATTGTATCTTGTACTGTTTCCATTTCAATTTAGAATATCAAAAGTAGTATTTATTTTGATAATAATGCACAATAGTTTTTCGTTTTCTTTTATAGGGATATATGATTTTTTTTTTAGTCAGAGAATATTTTATCTTGTTTCATATAGAATGGTCTTTCACAAAATTTGTGCATGTAACGTTTAATTACTAATCATTGTAATTTTAGTTAGATTATTACAATTTTTTGTGTTGATCTCATTTGTAAATTTTTAGAGATTAAGAAAAATTACAATTACGCGTCATAGTGATCGTGTTTTTCCCAGAAGTGAAAAAAGAGAATTACAATAATGAGGAATCATCTTGTATTACATGCCTATATGCAATAATTTATAATTTTCTTAGACATGAATTGCAATAATTTATACTAGTAATTGATTCGATTATTAAATGCGTCAATTTATTTTAAATGAGATACACCTAATAATTCATCCGGCAACAATGCATATTGAATATTAGAGATCCACGTGATCACGCAACCCTAACACATATAGGACCAACTTAATAATTATCTCCAACAATAATTTCAAGCTCCTAATTTATTGCTACTTTTGCTTCTTCTTTTTTTAAAGGCTTTGATACATAAATCAAGAAATATAACTACAGTATTTTTCAAAATTTCTAGAGAGGTGTAACAATATAGTAAGTCATTTACAACAGAAAAAGACTATATTTATAATAGGAACTACTGTATTTATAACAAAATTTAAAATCTGGCTATTTACAACAGAAAAAATCATATTTACAAAATTTAAAAAACCAATTGCACTTTAAAAGTTCAAATCAATGGTTTTTTTTATTAAAATAATTTGTAATTTGATAAATTTTCTACTTAATACTTATTCTGTTGAATTGACCACTTTTATATATTTGTGGCATGTTGAGATGTTAATTAAGTTAGTAACTGAACTAGCTAGGAAATATGGAAGACAACCATGATAGAAGTTGGATGTACAATCGCCTAACTGAGAGAAGAGAACTAACTCAAGCATTCTTGGCGGGTTTGCAAGAGTTCATCAATTTTGCTCTGGCACATTCAACTAATTCAAGTAGGGAGATCAGGTGTCTGTGTGTCAAATGTAGGTGTATAAGATTTGAAGATTTTGAGGAGGTCAAAATCCATTTGTGTAAAAAGGGATTCATGAAGGATTATGAGTGTTGGGAATATCATGGCGAAGTCCGACAGACACCGACACCTAGTGCTTATTACGGGGACAGTAGTCATCGAGACAACCTTAATCAATATGAGCAGTTGGTTATGGACGCTGCGGGACCATCGATCGGCCGATATTTCGATCCTGTTACTCATGCTGAACCGTCATACATGGGAGAGGAGACCGATACACATGCTCAACCATCATACATGGGAGAGGATCCTCATCCAGAAGCCGATAGGTTCTATAAAATGCTTCAAGAAGCGCAACGTCCGTTATCTGCCCATAAACATCGAAGACAACGAAATACCAAGTAATCTCTTTGATTCTGCTGCGGATTTAGAATTGATTCCTATACAAATTGACGATGAGGAATCAGACGATGATGCAGAATTGATTTACTCTGACAGTGAATCTGAGTTCGACGACTATGAGACTTCAGAGGAAGACGGGCAAGCAGAAGTCGATGAACAGGAATCGTCCGGTTGAGATTTGTTAGTTCTTTGTTTTTGACGATCTGTTATACTACATACTTTGTTACTTCACTACTGTAATCAACCCTAAATATCTTTGTAGTTTTTTTTTATTCTTTGACCTAATGTCTATAAGTGTTCAGAGATGGAGCATCAAGGAGGATCTTCAGGTAGTGGACGTAGTGGTGGTCGATCCCGGCCCCGTCCTATCAGAAGGGGTAGGGCGTCGTCATCTGCCCCTTCTGTAGGCAGAGGGCGGGGCGGTGCCCCAGAGGTGCCACCGTTTAATATGGCATCGTCACCGTCGGGTTATTTGGCATCTTCACCGTCGCTGTATACGTCGTCGTCGCCTTCTACCCCCACTGATCCGCAGCAAATGGGACAACAGGTTTACTAGCCCAATTCTGATTGATTTACATATGTTTAGTTTCATGAAACCATCTATGTACAAACATCTTTAATATTTCACATTCCTTGCTTAGCACACCCCGTCGCCTCAAAGCCACGTCGGGGAAGAAGGTAGTTCCTCCAATATACCGATCTGGGGCACAACAGATCCTGAGACAGGGATGCTTTGGATCTGTCCTGACAACGACTAGTAAGTCATGCCAAGTTACCAGTAATGTTACTAATCCCTTCTCTAATTGGTTTGTATGCTAACAATATTTGCATGATGTGCTCTGTCTTTAGCTTTGTGCCTCGTGATCCGGTGATGGCTTTCATCTCGGACCAATTATTCCGTAACTACAATCAAGCTTGGACCAGCTGGACAGCGATTCCTACGGAAAATCGAGATGCTTGGTTCGATGAGTTTATGGTAAGTTATTTGTTTATGGTTATTAATTAAGTACTTTTATAAATTACCGCACTAATTGTTCGTTGTTGATTTTCAGAGGAAGCATATGTCGTTGCCTGAACATCGTGAAGCTCTGAGAAAGCCTTATAACGCCAGGGCAGCCCGGTGGTTGTCTCAAAAGCTTTATAACTTGAGAGAGTCAAGAGGCAGCCGAAATTGGCTTCCACAGGACACTGCAAAAGAATTATTTGACAATTGGGCCACCAATGAAAAGTTTCAGGAGAAGCGTGCAAAAAATAAGCAAAATAGGGCCAAAATGGAAGCACCGTCATATATTGGCGGCTGCATTCCGATGACTGAGTGGAGACGGAAACTTGTGAGTACACGTTATTTTCTATTTAGGTATTCAATATTTTGTACTTTGAAGTAATTACTATGATCATCATTTGCGTTTGCAGGCAGAGACTGGGGTTCCTCCAGAGTCGGTAGGTTGGGCTACCTTTGAGCGGACCCATTCCCGGCAGTCTAAAGGAAGTGATGAGAGGGAATGGATTAACTCAAGGGCCCACACAGTAGCGGTTAGACATTTATTGCATTTATTACTTGGTTTATGCACCACAATATTTATTTCATTTTACATGTCTTATTTGTTATGTATTTTTGTCTTTGTAGGAAAATTATATGAAGCTGTCGCAGGAGAGAGACTCACAGCGTGAGACTGACCCGTCATCCTCTGTGTCCGATAATGATAGTCTGTTCTTTGAGGCTGCAGGTGGATTTGACAAGAAAGGGAGAGTCTTTGGATACGGTGCCGCTGCTAGCCGACTGAAGCCAACAAAGTGCTCCTCATCCGGCATTGAAGATGTTTCTGCAGGTAAACGTATTTGATATTGATAATTTCCATTCTCTTGTCCATTCAAATGAAGTCCATATAATAAATGTACTTGATATTGTTTTTGCAGATGAGATGAAGAAGATGAAGGCTTTGACAGCACAGATGACTCAAGAACAGGAGCGGATGCTTGAAGAGCAAGAGAAGATGAGGCAGATGATGATTCAGGAACGAGAGATGATGGAGGAGCGGATGGCTAAGGAACGAGAGATGATGGAGGAGCGGATGAGGCGGATGCAAGAGGAGATGATGAGGCAGATGCAGATTCAACTCAAGTCCCTAATGAACAAGGGTTCGGGGTCGGCTCCTGGTGATGATGACCATGCTGGTGATGATGATGATGATCACAATACTGCTGTTTAGACTACTGTTTAGAATTTGCCCTTTGTAACATTGTTAGACTACTTTTTAGTATTTGGTATTTGTTAGATTACTTTTAATGTGCACTCCTTATAATTATTATTATATCCATAAATCACTACTTTTTGTACTCAATTTTTTAAAATTAAAAAAAATATTTTTAAAAATAATTATTAGTTTTGCTAAGAATTGTTTCTATAGCAAACGATCAAATATGGGGAAATTTGCAAAATTTCAAGTTTGCTACGGAAAAATAAAAAAAAATTAAAAATTAAAATAAATATAAAAAATATAAAAAATAAATTAATTAAAAAAAAAGGAATTTGCTACGGAAAATATTCCGTAGCAAAATTCAAATTTGCCACGGAATAAATTCCGTAGCAATTTGCTACGGAAAATTTTCCGTTCCGTAGCAAATTTGCTACGGATTCATTTTCCGTAGCAAATTTGCAATGGAAAGGAATTTCCGTCGCAAATTGCGACGAATTTTCCTTGTCCGTCGCAAATTGCTACGAAGGATTTTGCTACGGAAAAATTCCGTAGCAAAATCATTTTGCTACGGAAAATCCATATTTTTCCGTAGCAAAATAATTTTGCTACGGATTTTGCTACGGAAGTTTTCCGTAGTAAAATCTGAAATTTTTTGCAATGAAAGCTAATGTCCTTTTTAGTAAATTTGATCCATTAAAAGCTATTCTGATAAAAACATCCAAATACTATCAGTTTTTTTTCTAAAATCATTCTTCAAAAGCTATTTTCTAAAACTTAGGTTTTACCTCGTAAATTGTGAAATCATTTTCCAAAAACAACTCTCAAACGGGCCCTTAATCATGATTAGAATGCTATATTCCCATCTCATCAATTGCTTTATGAAATTTAATTTCGTTTTGTGTCTGAAAATTTCAATGATATATGCATGCATTAATAAATCTCTTGAAAAATGAAGTTTTCCAAACACATGACCAAGGCAAATATACGATATTATAGTCAACATCATCCCACTATCAATGATTCTCCACATTCTTCCTTGATTTTTGAGCCATGCAATAAGAGGAGCTCGGTAGAATTCCAATGCTTAATTTTCTTTTGTTTTTTTCCCCCAACAAAATTTCAATGCTTAATTATTAGATCTAGAATTATTGAACTCGATTAATAGTAGTTGGACCGAATGAAAAAGTCTTTATTTATCTCTTTTAAACAATGTCAATAATTCTAACAATACTAATTTTGAATTAAAAAAATATACTGTAATAGGGTACTTAACATACTAGAATACTTAAATCTAAGGTAAGTACTCTCTCTAATCCATAATATAAGTCACTTTAACTAATTTATTAGAAAAAAAAAGATAGTTAATTCATTAAATTTGTCTTAAATTGAAAAAAACAGAGAGTTACATTTGAGCATTAATTGTACAACAAAATTAATAAAAAAACAATAATTACTCTCTAAATGACTTATATTATTATGAATCAAGCAATTCTTCTAGAAAATATAGATTTATATTGTGGACCGAAGCAAGTATATATGATAAACATATTGAGGTTGTTTATAAGAAAACTCCATGTAATATTTATGAAAATGTATTATATATCTCATAATTAAAGGGGAAAACCCTAGATGGTAAAGCATACAATAAGAACATATGCAGAGAGTGTCACTCCCATTTGCATCTAACTCGGTGTGCGTGAATGAAATCAAAAGAAATGACAGCGCTGTTGTCCTTTCTCTTTAAAACAAAACTTTCAACCAGCAAATAACATGAAAACTTCCTCCAAGTGCCACTACCCTCAAACTTCTCCACTCTTACTAGCTTTACATTTCCATTGATTCCACCAATCCATCCAACATTTTCTTCTTCCCATTTCATTCTCTCCACAATCACGCTGCTCAACCCTACTACCGCTTCTCTCCTATGACGATCATAACCAATAAAACACACTAATCTAGAGGCCACATCTCTTTCCTCTCGAAGGACATGTATTTGCCCGGCAATTTTCGCCACTTTTGTTTGAACGTCAACCTCCACAAGCACCCCTTCTTCTCCAGTATGGCTATCATTTTCCTTTGAGAAAAACCTAACCCATTTTTGCTTCAATGTCATCTCATAGAATGTTACCTGAAACATCCATGTGTTTAGATTCAGAAAATATACGTTGTTAGGACTACAAGTTTAACGGAAGAGCCTAATTATAAAAGACTAAAACATGGGTTTTAACTTTCTGGCGGCTTCATACCACAGTACTTCACTCGACCTCCTTGCCAGTTAGACTCATTTTAAGTAGCCCTTTCTGAGGTTATCATGTGTTCTACCCACAAATTAGTCTTTTAGGAGGGAGAGATTCTTTTAAACTTATAAACTGCACTTTACTTGTGAGGCTTCTAACATGCGACTTAGAACACACTTAATATATATTCAGATTGTTCACATTAAATGCATTATCGAACTCACCATTTTCCAACAGTGACTGGTTCAGAAAGATCATGAGAGGATGAAAAGTTGAAATGAGGTAATTGAGCACGTGAGGAAGAATTGAGGCCTAAAGCTGTTGGCAAAGGGTGGCGATGAGTACTCATAGCAATGTATGGCTTCCATGGTTCCCTCAAGAACAACGGAGGGACTCCATCTGGGGCCATGGACTTGGCTTGGAACCGATCACGAGGCTTCTGGGTTATCTCAAATTGTTGATATGAGTTGAAAGGATTCAAAGGACGAGATGGAGCATCTTCATTGCAACATCCCCCGCAACAAGTGACTAATTCATCTTCCGTTAAGCTTGTGGCTGCTAAGTTCCTACATATCATTACGTTGATCCATCACTCATACACACACATCTTTATATTCCAGGTGTTTTCAGTTGTTTTAATTTACCCATTTCAACAAAGTTAGTTATTCAATAAAAAGGGGATTGCATAGAAGTCCCCAGGAAGATAAAAAAATCATGAGTCCCTTCAAATCGTCAAATTACATTGAAATCCCATAGGACTTGGGCTACATTAATTTGAATTGAGGGGGGGGGGGGGGGGGAACCACTTTGCCCTTGTTAATTCCAGTAACCAATGACAAGTTAGGGTGCCACAACAACTTGAGGACTTGTCATTAGTTGCTCAATGTTTTGTTAATGGTTGCTCAAATTGACAAGGGTAAAGATGTCTTCTCAAAATTTGAATTTTTCTAAATTAGGTCCCATAGGACTTCAATGCAATTTGATAATTTGTGCTTGTGATTTTTCTCTTCTTTGAGACTTGTTGTAATTCCCCCATTACAAAAAACACCTTTGGGAAAGCTCCTCCTCCCAATTAAGCTCGACAATATTTGAATTTAACCCAATCAAATGACAATATAAAAAAAAATACACTTTAATGGTTTCGGTTTTAATGCCCCCAACTCTTTGATTAACACCCCATATAATGTCCCACCTTCCCAATTTTTTTCTTTCTTATGTTGATCATTAATTAGTTTGTGATAAAATGAATGAGAGACCATCTAGAATCTCATAATCATGAAACACTGCGATTTTATATTTTTATGATTTTGGAAGAAATATCCATAAAATTGTACGGTTTAATTTATAATCTTGTTTTCCTTTTAAGAAGTCATTCAAATTACAAAGCTTAAATTCGAAGTTTATTAAGCAAAACGTGAGTTGGGGGATCAATTAATTAACCGCCTGGTTTCTAGTATATGGCAAACAGCGAAATAAACCAGATAAAGAAGATGAAACATTGCATACCTATCCCACCCGTCTCTACTTATGACATAGTAGCGATTATCAGACAATGGGCTGTTCAAAACTGGAATGAAGAGGACTTGGTTGTGGCCGTCACCATCAGAATAGGAATCAACGATGAAGTCCTCATTTTGAAAGAAAGGTAGACGTCTCATTCTGTGATCACCACTTTGCAAACGCAAGAGATTCTCTGATTCTGCATCGTAGATTACAAGATAACCGGAGTTATGCTCCGGAGGTGGAATAGTTAGAGCAAGTTCGTCCTTTAAGTATAGAGAAAGAGGCCTTGTTACATACATGCTATAGATATAATTGACGTTGATTTCAAGTTCTGATGATCTCTCTCTCTGTTTTCTATATACCTCTCTGAATCTGTTTGGCAGATCATTGACACTAGACCATTGATTGATTCGCTTTTATACTCAAACAGACAATTTTTTTTTTTTTTGGGGGGGGGGGGGGGACCACTAAACTGGTTGTAATAAAATACTGGGAGAATTATATAAAGGCTCTAAGGAAGAATTTAATTATCAGAAGTACCAATGATAAGTGAGTAGCACAGACCCGTTATTATTATCTATATAAGAATTTGTCAATTCATGTTTCTTAGTTACGTTGTTTTAAGAGTGTTCCCTCCTTCTTTGGGATCTTATAATAATTATTCCCGCTTAAAAATGTTTTAAATAAAGAAGCTAGATGAGAATTTATTTTGCTTATATATATAAAATCTAAATCCACTTTGTCTTTCAAATTTATAATTGGCAAAAGTATAACTTTACATCAGGTTTTTCAATTTGGTCTCTTAACTTTTAAAGTTATTTTTTTAGTCATGTAACCTTAACATCCTTGATCTCAAATAATAACTTTTTGAGTAAAAACATATTTCAAACACATTTTTGTTATAATATAGCATATATAATATAAGTTAAAGATATTATATAAATAATTTAAATTTATAATTTATAACTTTTAAACACATCTTTTTTCGTTAAACATTTATAAACATCGACCAAATGACTATTTGAATAAAAAATAATTTTAAGGGAAAAAAGGGTTCTTGATCATACAAAATAATTTAAAAGAAAGCTTTAAACATGTTGATATGATAAACAGTATTTATGGGCAGTTAAAGGGGGGAAAACAAGGAATTTGGTGCTTTTTTTGCAATTATAATTCTCCATGCATGGTGGCGCTTCTCTTCATCGCTGAGGCCATGGAATTAGGGATTTGATAGGGTAAATTACAAATTACTGAATAAATTTTTATTTTAATATAAATTTTAATTAAAAATATATTTTTAGAATCTTCTTGGAATATCCCTTATGAAGTTAATGGTTTGAACTTAAGTATATATTTTCAAAATAAAGGAGAGGACCGTATAATTAAGACAAAATTAAATATGAGGGTGGTCAAAATATCTTATTTTAATTTTTTTTAAATAATCATCATTATTATTTTAAAAATTAAACTTTATATGTTAGCTTTTGACAATGTTTTGTTAACATTAAAATTTCAATATCACCATTTTTTTTAACGATAGTAATCCCATATTAAGGACTAAAAATACCTTTTTGAAAAAAAAAAGTTAAAAGGCCAAACTAAACTCTCCTATGAAGTTAAAGGATAAACGATATACTTTTACCTTTATAATTTTTTCTCAAAAGTATCCATATTAATTCCACAAATTTTAGGAAACTAACACATATGTTATAAGTAATTAACTATCTTAACTATTTTTTTATTTTCCCAAAATTAGTTATCTCACTCATATATTAAGTACTAAAGAGAGCACTCAACAAGTGTAACATCCCGTCTTTTAATATGCGATTTTCAAAAGAGATTATCAGAGTTTTGAATAATTTAAACAGTGTGGCATCGGAAAAGAGTTTTCATTTTAAAACAAAACGAGTATCTGATATTTAACCAACATTGGTGTGTTGATACTAATACAGTCATCCAAATATTCAAGTACTCAAAGTACATAAGAAAACAGCAACAGATAAACAATCCTCCGTCCGAGTCCTTATACAGCCTGCTTACCCTTGTCAGCAACCCTGTCTCCGCCAGAACCTGAGGCTATGGCAAGAGCTGAGGTTCAATTCCCATTGAACCTCAGGTAACAGTTAACCTCATGCTTATGTAACAATTTTATATATAATAGATATTCATGATAGTTATAGCATAATCACATTTTAACAGCACAACCACCTCATATTTTAATCCAGTCTGCACTACCCAGTGCCACGGTGTACATCCGTGTCCTCAGCGCTAGGAAAACTCAACGGCATTATCATGACTATAACCCGTATATAGCTGAATGTGTATGCACAATTTTATAAAAACAGAATCTCAGACTATCCATCACATAAAAATTTACAATAAGCATCAGAGTTAAGGTTACAGTACGCGTCCGTACCTTCGTTGATGATGTTTTGGTACGTTTGACTAAAACGGTACTTCTAACGGAAAACAGCGGTACAAGTTCACAGATACCCTATAGGAACAATATCACATTTATCAGTGGCCATCAACTTTGCAATACTTGTGGAATTCTACGTTGAAGATTTACTATTCATGTGAATAGTATTCACTATTCATGTGAATAGTACCAGTAAAAATATTTTTACCGTGACGGTAAATAATTTTTACTGTTTGGTAAATAGTATTTACTGTATTGGTAAATAACATTACTGCCCAAGAATAATTCTTTTCTGATGTGACAGATCAGACTAAGCTGCAGCCACAGAGCATACTCAGAAAAACTCTATCAGGCTTTTCTACTATAATTACCGAAAGAAACTACCAAATCTTAAGACTAGGGACCAAAGAACTTACCCTTGAAGTTCTTACTCCTTCTCTCCAGCTCCGAGAACTTTACTCTAAATTCTCACTCTAAACTCTAAGAATTCTCTCTCTTCTATTAAACTCGACCGTTGTGATCTGAGTTTGGTGTGAAGAAAATGAAGAAGTGAGGCCTCTATTTATAGTGTTGGAAAATGGGTCCTTAAGTGTAATTTCTTGTTTTTGGGTCATTTTTCGTAATTTCCAAAAAACTAAAAAGGAAACCCGTGAACAATTTTTAAAATTTTTAATAATATTTTAATATTTATTATAATATAATATTATTATTTAAATAATAAATTATTATTGAGTGGGTCCCGCTGACAAAATTTTCAAACTCACGAGAGTTTCTGTCGGGAGAGGAGAAAATTTTGTCAGTGGGTCCCACACCTTTAAATATTATATTATTTTTTACTAATAAAATTCCCTATTCGGTGTTCTGATCGCGTGATCTTTTGCAAATTCTCAAAAATCCAGAAGCACAGCCTTGAAGCTCTATTCTTCCTCTTTAGAAATATCTGGGTCAACTGAATTTTTGACCTCATTCAGGATATTTCGTAATCTGTCAAAGATTTTAAGTCGGACACTGCCGGAAACAGAAATTACTTCGGGTGACACCATCTTCGAGACAAAAATTCACTGATTCATAATATGCCCTTACCCAAGAAACCTAGTTCACGGTTTACAAGATATAATTTTATTTCTATTATTTCCCAAAATATAAGATATTACATTTCTCCCCCCGTTAAATAAAATTTCGCCCTCGAAATTTACTCCATACTAACTAAACATTGAGCCATGAACTCCGGATATCTTTCCCTCATATCTCCCTCTGTTTCCCAAGTCGCCTCATTAGGAGATAAACCCTTCCAGACCACTTTCACAACAGGAATATTTCTGTGTCGAAGCCGTTTCTCCTGGTAATCGAGAATTCGCTCCGGCTCGACCTCAAAAGTGTTATCATGTCGTACCTCGACATCCTCATACTGAATAACATGGTCATGGTCAGGTTGGTATTTCTTTAGTTGAGAAACATGGAAAACATCATGGAGTTTACTCAAATTCGGGGGTAAGGCTAACTGGTATGCGACCGGTCCACGTTTTGCCAAGATTTCGAATGGCCCAATGTAACGAGGACTTAGCTTTCGCCGTTTAAGCATTCTACCAACTCCGGTTACCGGGGATATCTTGAGAAACACATGGTCTCCAACCTCGAATTCTAGTGGTCTTCTCCTCTTATCAGCGTAACTCTTCTGTCTGCTTTGTGCTGTTAGGAGTCTCTGTTTGATCAATGCAATTTGCTTGGAGGTCTTATCAACTAAATCTGTCCCGATGAATTCTCGCTCCGACAATTCTGTCCAGCATATAGGTGATCGACACTTCCGCCCGTACAATGCCTCAAACGGAGCCATCTGTATGCTCGAATGGTAACTATTGTTGTAAGCGAATTCGACCAGCGGTAAATGTTCATCCCAATGGCCTTTGAAATCCAATACACACGCTCTAAGCATATCTTCTAGCGTTTGTATTGTCCTTTCAGATTGACCATCGGTCTGCGGGTGATAAGCCGTACTAGGCCTTAGTTTAGTTCCCATCTCTGCATGCAAAGCCTCCCAGAATCGGGATGTAAATCGCGGGTCCCGATCAGAAACGATGCTCTTAGGTACACCATGAAGTCTTACGATCTCTTTGATATAAATCCTCGCCAATTGTTCTGGTGAGTAATTAATACTAATGGGGAGAAAGTGTGCTGACTTAGTCAATCGGTCAACAATTACCCAAATCGCGTCGTGATGTCTAATCTTGGGTAAACCTACCACTAAATCCATGGTGATATTCTCCCATTTCCACTCCGGAATTTCCAGTCCTTGAAGAAGACCAGGGGGTCGTTGGTGTTCAGTTTTAACTCTTTGACAGGTCAAACATTTTCCTACGTATTCAGTTACATCTTTCTTCAATCTGGGCCACCAAAACTCGGATTTCAAGTTCTGGTACATCTTGACCATTCCTGGATGTAGAGTGTATCTGCTCTTATGAGCCTCATCTAGTATCTTCTGTCGCAATTCACCATCCTTCGGAATGTAGATCCGCTTCTTGTATCTGACCAAACCACTAGGTGATAGGTCAAGGTCTTGAGTTTCACCTTGTGAGATCTTTTCTCGCGCTGCAATAGCCCATTCGTCGTGTCGCTGTGCTTCCTCAACTGTATCTCTCAGATCGTATTCCCCTTGACTAACAAGGAGACTTGCAAGATACACGTCATCGGGCGCGTAGTGTCTCATGCAAATCTGATTGGACAGGTTCAGGTCTCTGAAATCTTCAAGTAGTCTCCACTCTTGAATCATCATGTATGCTGCGTGCACCGTCTTTCTACTAAGCGCATCTGCTACGACATTTGCTTTTCCGGGATGATACTTGATCTCCAGATCGTAATCTTTTAGTAAGTCCATCCAGCGACGTTGTCTCATGTTGAGCTCTTTTTGATCAAACAGGTATTTCAGGCTCTTGTGGTCGCAGTATAACTCTACGACTGCACCATAGAGGTAGTGCCTCCATATCTTTAAGGCGAATACAATAGCCGCAAGTTCTAAGTCGTGAGTAGGGTAGTTCAACTCGTGAGGTTTCAACTGGCGAGAAGCATATGCCACAACTCTGCCCTGCTGCATGAGAACACACCCTAATCCTTGCCCACTAGCATCACTATAGACAACGTACGTTTCGTCTGGATCTGGAATTATTAATACTGGAGCTGTAGTCAACTTCTCCCTCAAAGTTTGAAAACTCGCCTCACAATCATCGTCCCATATGAATGGTTGTTTCTTCCTTGTGAGCTTCGTTAATGGTAAGGCAATACGTGAGAAATTTTGTATGAATCTGCGGTAATATCCTGCTAATCCCAGGAAACTACGTATCTCTGCCACCGTTTCCGGCCTCTTCCAGTTCAGAACCGCTTCCACTTTACTAGGATCAACAGCTACACCATCGCGAGATACGACATGACCCAGAAATTTTACCTCTGGTAGCCAGAATTCACACTTGCTCAATTTAGCAAAAAGTTGTTCGTCTCGGAGTATTCCCAACACGAGTCGCAGATGTTCTTCGTGTTCTTCCCTGCTTTTAGAATAGATCAGGATGTCATCGATGAACACCACTACAAACTTGTCTAGGTGTAGACGAAAGATTCTATTCATGTAATCCATGAATACGGCAGGCGCATTTGTCAATCCGAAAGGCATCACAAGGAATTCGTAATGCCCGTATCTGGTTCTAAAGGCTGTTTTTGGAACATCACTGGTTTTCACTCGCAGCTGGTGGTATCCTGAGCGCAAGTCAATTTTAGAGAATACACAAGAACCAGATAGTTGATCGAGTAGATCGTCAATGCGAGGAAGTGGGTACTTGTTTTTGATAGTCACCTTGTTTAACTCGCGGTAATCGATACAAAGTCGTAAACTTCCATCTTTCTTCTTTACAAACAGTACTGGGGCTCCCCATGGCGACACACTAGGTCGAATAAATCCTTTCTCCAGTAGCTCCTCAAGCTGTTTCTTTAATTCCAGCATCTCGTTTGGTGCCATACGATATGGTGCTTTTGATATTGGTCCAGTGCCTGGCATCAAGTCGATGGCGAATTCAACCTCTCTCTCAGGGGGTAACTTGGTGAGATCTTTGGGAAACACATCAGGGAATTCATTCACAATGGGAATGTCTTTGAGTGATGGTTCGTCGTCTATCTTGATTGAGAAGAACACCATATACGCTTGGCAACCTTGCTTCATGCATTTTTCTGCTTCTGCACTAGATAGGAAATTCAGACTCACATTGATCTTGCTCTGGTCGTGTGGTGGTGAGAATCGTATCTCTTTATTACCACAATCAATGACCGCGTTGTTTGCCGTGAGCCAATCAAGACCAAGAATGACATCAATGCCATGAAGCGGTAATCGGATAAGATCTATGTTAGATTCTCGTCCGTTCACACTCGCAATGCAATTAAGACATGCATCAGACGCTAAAGATTTCGCGCCAAGTGGGGTAGCTACTATCAAATCATATGGTAGTCTATAGGCTTGCATTCCTAGTCGTTTTGCACAATCGTAAGAAATAAACGAGTGACTAGCACCCGAATCATACAATGCCTGTAGTAGATTTCCATTAAGAGAAATAGTACCTTTGATCATCTCAGGAGATTTCTTGGCTTCCTCATTAGTCAGAGCAAAAACTCGTCCTGCGTTCTGCGGTCTCGCCTCCAAAGCTTTTTGAGGACAGTTTAAGCTAATATGCCCCGGTTTCTGACACCTGAAGCACACTGGCTTTCCCTCACAGTTAGCTCCCGGATGGAACCTTCTGCATTGCGGACAGGCTTGGGATGTCTGCATTCTTGGAAAGTTTTGCTGTCTCGGTTGAAATGGCCTCTTATTCCCTTGTTGGGAATTATTCCAAGGTGCCTTCCTCTTCTGTGCTGGGTTGTTGCGATTGAAACCGCTACGGTTGGGGCCGCTACTGCTGAAGTCTCTGGTCTTGCGAAGCTCCTTCAAGTTTCGTTCGATGAGTCGGCAGGCTTCTACAGCTTGATTTAGTTCCAGAAATTTGTGCGATACCAACCTTTCCCTTATCTCATACTTTAGTCCATACACAAGTACATTTGCAATGCTGCTCTCGTCATTATCTCGCCTCAGAAGTGATGAGTACCGAGATAAGTTGGTGAAACGAGCGAAGTAATCATCGAAAGATTCTTCTCGACCCTGACGGATGTGCAGGAACTCTGTCTCCTTCATCATCTGTACTGAGGGTGGAAAGTACTGCTCGTTAAACTTTTCTTGGAACGTTTCCCATGTGACGGGACAGTTTCGGCTTCGGAGGGTTGCCGCGGTGTTTCGCCACCAACGATCGGCGTCTCCTGCTAGCTTGTAAATTGCCAATTGAGCCTTCCTGTTATCCGGACATTCTAAGACCTCAAAGATCTTTTCAAGATGCAATAGCCAATCCTCAGCTGAATCAAGTTTTCCTCGGAATACTGGTGGCTTGTGTTTGCAGAATTGTGTCACCCAGTATTGTGTATCCTTAGCTTCTCTGACAGGTTGATGTTGTTCCACCAGTACTCTCTCCTGTCGAGGAGATGACTGAGATCGTTCTGGTCTCTCAAATGCGTTGCTGCGCTCGTCTTCTTGTTCTTCGTAATTTTCTCCTCCCTCTCGTTGTTGTTGCTGTTGCTCTCCTTCAGCCTGTTGTTCTTCATCCCCTTGTCCTCCCTGCCTGTTGGCGAGAAGCGCATCGATGAGAGCTCTCTGTTCTTGTATTATTCTCCTCATTTCTTGAAGTTCATCTTGTACTGGTGGTGGAGGTTCATGTTGTTCGAGTTCAGGGTTTGGTACTACTCGCAGTTGCCTACCCCTACCTCTGCCTCGGCCTCTGCCTCGACCTCGGCCTCGGCCTCTAGGAGTTCCGGCGCCTCCCAAAGTTGCCATATTCTAAATTCCAAAGGTTAATAGATATAAACACTAGAAAACAAAAAGATTACACATAACATAAGATCACAAATTTCATATGAATCACACCAAAGCGTATATAGTACACCCCTTTTATTCATTAATGGTGATTACACAAACTACTATTATACTTAGTCCTACTGTTACAAAACTATTGCTACTACTACTTCCATGGTTCATTGAACTGTTGTAGGGTTGTCTTTGTCTTTCTACATGACCAGGTGAACTAAATGCTGGAGGCAGAAAATGCACGAGCACACATCCTCGATGTGGCCCTTATTCAGAATTTCATTGATTTTTGTTTTCCAGAAATGGGTGCGAGGAAAGTGATGAAGGGTGGATTTAACCCAGTCTCTAGAAGGATACGGAAAATGGTAGCGAGAGTTTGCCTGGTAAAATTCTCTGACTCGGGTCAGATACAGTAGGTATTTGTCTTTCTCGGTCTTAGTAGTGAGAGCGGCATGGAGAAATTCCAAGTGTAAGGCTAAAGTTAAGATGGAGTTTTCATCTAAGACGTACTCCAAGTTGCCAGAGTTGGCGTCAGAATCATAGTCGAGATCTTGTATCTGAGGATAGTCAAAGTTATCACCTATTGAGGAGTGATGTGAATTGCTGGGATTTCCGGGTTTCGGTGAGTAGGGCTCTGCAAGAATGGGTATTGAGTCATATAGATGGTCGGGATACTCAGGTCCAGGATGGTATTCTGGTTCTGGATCATTATCAAGTGCAAGAGCGGGGTAGAGTGGTTCTGGTACCGGCACAGGTTCAGGCATTGGTACAGAGAGTGGATTTATCGGCTCAGGGTTCAATCTCCTTCTTACTGGTTCGGGGACTATCGACCGACGTGCAATACGTCTTCTTTTCCCAAAGTAATTGATATACGGAAATTCCTCTTTGTCCATTTCTACAACAACACCAGGGTCATATCAGTACTTATATTTTTTTTTTTAAAGAAAACCATGGCTTAGAGCCTAACTTAGTTAATCAACCGATTGGCCAGGTAGGCGTCTATCATGGGAGCCTCACCGTGCTAGGGTGACTGATTGGCTGATCCACATAGACTCGGCCCTACCTTCGGCACCAATGGTTTGTTATAACTAAGTCGGGTTCATGCCAGATAAAATACTTTTGAAGGCTAGAACTTAACTCTGCTACTTAAACAACCTTACAAGACTGTTTAAAGTAACCTAGTTAACTTCGTGCCAGGATGCAAGCTCTGATACCAAAATGTAACATCCCGTCTTTTAATATGCGATTTTCAAAAGAGATTATCAGAGTTTTGAATAATTTAAACAGTGTGGCATCGGAAAAGAGTTTTCATTTTAAAACAAAACGAGTATCTGATATTTAACCAACATTGGTGTGTTGATACTAATACAGTCATCCAAATATTCAAGTACTCAAAGTACATAAGAAAACAGCAACAGATAAACAATCCTCCGTCCGAGTCCTTATACAGCCTGCTTACCCTTGTCAGCAACCCTGTCTCCGCCAGAACCTGAGGCTATGGCAAGAGCTGAGGTTCAATTCCCATTGAACCTCAGGTAACAGTTAACCTCATGCTTATGTAACAATTTTATATATAATAGATATTCATGATAGTTATAGCATAATCACATTTTAACAGCACAACCACCTCATATTTTAATCCAGTCTGCACTACCCAGTGCCACGGTGTACATCCGTGTCCTCAGCGCTAGGAAAACTCAACGGCATTATCATGACTATAACCCGTATATAGCTGAATGTGTATGCACAATTTTATAAAAACAGAATCTCAGACTATCCATCACATAAAAATTTACAATAAGCATCAGAGTTAAGGTTACAGTACGCGTCCGTACCTTCGTTGATGATGTTTTGGTACGTTTGACTAAAACGGTACTTCTAACGGAAAACAGCGGTACAAGTTCACAGATACCCTATAGGAACAATATCACATTTATCAGTGGCCATCAACTTTGCAATACTTGTGGAATTCTACGTTGAAGATTTACTATTCATGTGAATAGTATTCACTATTCATGTGAATAGTACCAGTAAAAATATTTTTACCGTGACGGTAAATAATTTTTACTGTTTGGTAAATAGTATTTACTGTATTGGTAAATAACATTACTGCCCAAGAATAATTCTTTTCTGATGTGACAGATCAGACTAAGCTGCAGCCACAGAGCATACTCAGAAAAACTCTATCAGGCTTTTCTACTATAATTACCGAAAGAAACTACCAAATCTTAAGACTAGGGACCAAAGAACTTACCCTTGAAGTTCTTACTCCTTCTCTCCAGCTCCGAGAACTTTACTCTAAATTCTCACTCTAAACTCTAAGAATTCTCTCTCTTCTATTAAACTCGACCGTTGTGATCTGAGTTTGGTGTGAAGAAAATGAAGAAGTGAGGCCTCTATTTATAGTGTTGGAAAATGGGTCCTTAAGTGTAATTTCTTGTTTTTGGGTCATTTTTCGTAATTTCCAAAAAACTAAAAAGGAAACCCGTGAACAATTTTTAAAATTTTTAATAATATTTTAATATTTATTATAATATAATATTATTATTTAAATAATAAATTATTATTGAGTGGGTCCCGCTGACAAAATTTTCAAACTCACGAGAGTTTCTGTCGGGAGAGGAGAAAATTTTGTCAGTGGGTCCCACACCTTTAAATATTATATTATTTTTTACTAATAAAATTCCCTATTCGGTGTTCTGATCGCGTGATCTTTTGCAAATTCTCAAAAATCCAGAAGCACAGCCTTGAAGCTCTATTCTTCCTCTTTAGAAATATCTGGGTCAACTGAATTTTTGACCTCATTCAGGATATTTCGTAATCTGTCAAAGATTTTAAGTCGGACACTGCCGGAAACAGAAATTACTTCGGGTGACACCATCTTCGAGACAAAAATTCACTGATTCATAATATGCCCTTACCCAAGAAACCTAGTTCACGGTTTACAAGATATAATTTTATTTCTATTATTTCCCAAAATATAAGATATTACAACAAGTTTATCTCATAAAGAATAAAGCAGCGAGGAAAAGACTTGCTGGTTTAAGGTATACATAATACTTGTCTCTATGGTAGGATGATTACAATGCTAACAATTGACAAATCTTTGAAGACAACCAACGGCAAGTACTTCCTTTAATTTTTAATATAAGACATATTTAGTTAAATTAAAAAGTTAGTTAACTTAGTTAATATAACATGTATTTTCTAAAATACCATAATCATCTAATTCTTTAATTTCCTCATCCCATTTCCTCCTTGATTATTGTTGAGAAAGCAACAATATGGGTGAATTAGGAAAATATTGCAAATGTAAAAACTATATCTATCAACTTCCTAAATATGTCTTATATATATTAAAGATTGGGGGAGTATATTCTAAGAAGAAGAAGAGAGAACATTCAAATTATTTCTTAATGCCTGCCGGAACATTTTTGTCATTTTGTTTTTGTTTCTTGTTTTCTTATTGGTTCGGCCAAAAACAAAAACACAATCCACACTTTTTTTAATCCTGAGACTTATCTCAATAGCTTTGTGTTTATCATTACATGTTTTGGGGGACACAATATTGCAGGCCATGAAATAGTAAAATATAAGACTTGATGCCCTGACTTGAAAGCCAGTCAACATATCTCGATATCCATGTGAAAGTTTCTCAGAAACCTCCAAATGGTATTTGGAAACAAGAGAATCAAATAAGATATTATAATGCCTATGTATTTATTTGTTTATTTATTTGCTTATTATTATTTTTGTTTATATTGGTAGCCATTGTTTTGAATATTAGATCTCTGATCTACTCCATTTTTCACAACTTTATTGTTCGCCATTACATGTGTTTGAAAATTTCAAGACTATCATAGAACAAAATTGAGTCTCATGAAAAGAGCTAATGTTTTATAACTGGCAAATCAAGATTAGGCTAGTAATTTTTAAAGAAAATATTAAGATTAGAATTTTTAGTATAGCTTATTGTAAGGGCAATCCAATGCATAATGTGAGGTGCACATGACAACAACTTTTATCATTACTCTAAGGCTCACCCTCTTAATATAGCATATCCTATTTAAAGGGGGAAAAACTTAGCAAGTTTGTTGATAAAAATTGAACATTTTGTAAAATATATTAGATTTTAGTTTAAGGGTGAAAGTCACAATATTTATGGTGCAAGAAGAATAATTTGGATCTCAATAATAATAATAATAGGGATGAAGTATAATTTTTGTGTTTATACAGGGTATTTTTAGTCTCAACCTTAACATCATTAGTCTTAATGGAAAATGCTGACGAAGAATGTTTAAATTTTAAAATATAAAAATAATTATTAGTCAACGAATCAACATGCAACACTTAATTTAATTTTAATTCAGTCTTTTTTTGTTGATAAGACAGGCCAAGGCCAATGATTAAAAAAAACAAAAGTTGCCCTATCCCTAAACTAGGAACTTTGAGCCCATTCAACCGCAATGGGCACCATGTAATGGTAATTTAAAGGGGAAAAACAATGAACTTTGTACATTTTATGCTATTATAATTCTCCATGGTGGCTCTTCTCTTCATCGCTGAAGCCATGGAACTAGGGATTTGATAGGATTCAGGGAAAATTAGTGAATAAAATTTTATTTTAATATAAATTTTAATTAAAAGTATATTTTTAGAATCTTTTTGAAATATTCCTAATAGAGTTAATTGTTTGAATATATGTTTTCAAAATAGAGGAGAAATAAGACAAAATAAGAGGGTTGTTAGAGTATTTTACTTAATTTTTTTAAAAAAATATACTCATCATTATTATTTTAAAAATCAAACTTTATATGTTAGCTTTTGACAATGGTTTGTTAACATTAAAATTTCAGTGTCACCAATTTCTTAACGATAGTCACATGTTAAGCACAGAAAATACATTTTCTTAAAGTTAAAAGACCAAACTAAACTCTTGTATAAAGTTAAAGGACAAAAGACATACTTTTACCTTTATAATTTTTCTCAAAAGCATCCATATTAATTTCACATATTAAGGAGGCTTTCATCAAGAGCTAGCTCCAATATACATCTAAAAAGATACTTTAGAAAAATCAACACATATCTGTAATAAATGACTATTTTAACTAATTTTTCTCATTCTATATTAAGTACTGAAGAGAGCACTCAACAAGTTGTTTATCTCATAAAGAATGAAGCAGAGGGGAAAAGACTTGCTGATACGTAATACTTGTCTCTGTGGTAGGATAATTACCACGCTAACAGTACAATTGGCATATCTTTGAAGACAGCCAATGGTAAGTACTCCTTCTGGTCCTTAATATAATACATATTTACTTGATTTAGATTAGGAAGTTCATTAAGTTAGTTAATATGATATGTCTTATATTTTAGACCAAAATCAACTTCCTAAATATGTTTTATATTAAGAATCGGAGAAATATTCTAGGAAGAAGAAGAGAGGATATTTAAATTATTTCTTTATTTCTTAATGCCTGCTGGAACATTTTTGTCTTTGGGATTTTGTTTCTTGTTTTATTTGCAAAAAAAAAAAATCCAAACTTTTTTTAATCCTGAGACTTATCTCAATAGCTCTGTGTTTATCATTACATGTTTTCGGGGACACAATATTGCAGGCCAAGAAATAGTAAAAGATAAGACTTGATGCCTTCATTAGAAAGCCGATCAACATATCTGTTTATCCATGACAAAGTTTATCAAAAACCTCCAAATGGTGTTCGCAAACAATACATTATGATACTATAAATTTATTTATTTTATTTATTTCCTTATTCACTTTTTGGTTATATTGAAAGTCACTGTTTTGAATATTAGCTCTCTGATCTACTCCATTTATCACAACTTTCTTGTTTGTCATTATATGTGTTTGAAAATTTCAAGACTATTATTGACCAAAATTAAGTCTAATGAAAAGAGCTAATCTTTTATAGCTGGTAAATCAAGATTGGACCAGTAATGTCTTAAGAAAAAATTAAAATTAGAATTTTTTGTATAGCTTATTGTAAAGGTGATCCAGTACACAAGGCGATTGGTACATGACAACAACCTTTAATGTCTCTCAACGACTCACCCTCTTAGTATAGCATATCAAATTTAAAGGGGGTAAAATCTTATAAACTTCGTTGATAAAAATTGAACATTTTGTAAATTACATAAGATATTTAAAGGGGGTAAAAACTTAAAAACTTCGTTGATAAAAATTTAACATTTTGTAAAATACATCAGATTTTAGTTTAAGGGTGAAAGTCACAATATTTAAGGCGCAAGAAGAAGGACCTATTTGAAAGTTACTTTTGGAGAATATTTTTTGAGATTTACGAGGTAAAAATGGCTCTTGGAGAATTGTTTTTGGAAGAAAATGATAATGTTTGGATGTTTTTATCAAAATAGCTTTTAGAGGGTCAAATATACAAAAAAGGACATTAACTTTTTGTATAATTGCATTTAAAGGATAAAGTTGTGTTTTAAATATTATAAACATTATATTCCATAATAAATACAAAAAATTACATTTCCTTCATTTATCTGGGCAAGGTAAGGTGTCCATAAATTATCAACTTTTTTTAGTAATTTCCCAAAATAAAAAGTATACCAAACAGGTATGCTTAATTGCTCCGGCAACATGTGCTCGAGGTCGAGGTGGTGGTACGCGGAGGCCTTCCGATGGCCAGAGTTCGAATTTTCTCTGCAGTCATCGGTGTTCCGGTGGATGAGCATTTGGAACCTGGCGGGTTTACGGAAGCTGAATTTTGATTTCTCCATAATGGATGATGTGGAGTCTCAGAGGCCTTGCTCTCTCTTATTTGCAACTTCTTTGTCTTCTGTGGCTGCACTCTCTGATTCACCCTCTTTTTTTTTTTGATACAGACCCTCTTTTTGTTCTTTCTTTCTCCAATATTTGCACATATGGTTTTTTTGGTTGATAGGACAGGCCAAGGCCCATGATTAAGAAAAACACGAGTTGTCCTATCCCTAAACTATGAACGTTGAGCTCGTTCAACCGCAATCTGCAATGATAATCATGATCGTATTAGCAAGAGAATAGTGTTCTTTAGCATGACAATAGGTTTCCCCATGATAATGATGATTACCAAAAAAAAAAAAAAAAGGTAATTCTCATTCATACTTCCTTTATAAATACCCATTATCACTTCATTGTATAGTTGAAAAAGTCCAATTTACCTTTTAATCTCATTTGTTTTTGTTTCACTTGTCTCATTCTATCTGCCACCACCGTCAATGCTACTGTTGCTCATTACTGCCCCCATCGCCACTCATAGCTAACAAGTCATTCTAAGTTTCCAAATATCTCGTTTGATCTTTTCCTTTTCCTAAACTAAAGTGTAAGACGACCATGACGGATAGAATTAGGACCAAAAGGTGGTGGAAAGCTATGTTGGATGATCCCTAGCAAGGTAGCATGATGGTTATGGCGAGGCAGCACGATGACTCTAGGCAATTTTTCTACAAAAATTATGTTAAGGGTAAAATACTTTGTGTTGTATATTAATTTTAAATAATTATTAAGAAAATAACTCATCACACAATTTTTAAAAATCAAACCAAACACTAGCCCTTTATTATTATTATTATTATTATTTTTGCATTGCTCTAATGTTGCTTTCCATTGTAGAGTGCAAAGGAATTGAACCAAACGAGCCCGACCATCTTCGACCTCGTACAAGCTTTACTTCAATCGCCCTAGGTGGTAAAGCATACAAATAAGGATGTAGAAAGTGTCACTCCCATTTGCATCTAACTTGGTGTCTATGATTAAAATCACAAGTAATGACTAAGCTATCATCCTTCCGCTTCAAAAAAAAAAAAACTCAGTTAGCAAATAACATGAAAATTTCCTCCAAGTGCTACTACCCTTAAACTCCTTCACTCTTAGTAGCTTTTCAGTTCCATTGGTTCCACCAACCCATCCAACACTTTCTTGCTCCCGTTTCACTCTCTCAATAATCAACTTGCTCAACCCTACTACTTCTTCTTTCCCACGATCAGAACTGACAAACCAGAAAAATCCAGATGCCACATCTCTTTCTTCTCGGGATGCTTCCTTATCTACAGCAATTTTTGTCACTTCTGTTTGAAGAACCTCCATATTCACCACTTTCTCTCCAGTAATGTTAGCTTAGTCATTAGTCAAAAGGATATTTTCATTATTTCAGACAACAACAAACATTTCCTCGGTTGTCAAAACACATTTTCATTGTTTATTCTTTTTCTTTTATCGGTACTAGCTATCCTTTCTGCCAATAGTCAAAAGTAAGAAATTATTGTAACTACGGGCACTGTCAATTAAGAACTGTGTCACAGGCAGAAAATGATGGAAATATATTGAAGTGATCAAATACGACAAGGATATTTGGCGCAATCCCTTTGCGAGCTCCTTATTTGCAGCAACTTTTGATAACGCAGTGCCAAAACCTTCAGGGTCATATATAATCCAAGTTTAAGATCAGTGCAGCTATACCAGAGTGAGAAATCTTTGTGATCAAAAGAAAAGATGCCTTTTAGCATAGAATTTGTTACCATGCAAGCAAAAATTCATGCATCTATCATATATCAGCACATTTCTGTATATCAAGTATCAACAACATCTATAGGAATAATAATAAAATTCCATGTGTTTATTAAACAAGCAGCCAGCTACGGCAGAGATCGCATAACAATCCAAGATATAAATTATGAGAACTATTTGTGAACACATTCTAAGTTTGAACCATAAATGCTCGAACTCAGTACCAGGGGCAAGTGTTTTCTGATTCTCTTTCTCTTTCAGTCAATAAAGCAATCAGGTCTTTATTTCCATATTCATTTATAATCAACATACGCAGTCCGGTAATCCACTCACTCAACAACTAAACAGGGACAACAACACCCAATTAATCATCCATCTTGGCAAGAATTCTACTCCATCCAGAACCCTTTGTATCCCACTCCGGAATCCCATTCTAATACACACATTCCTATCCTACTGTTCATTATTGCTAGTCAGTATTTTCAGGTGCAGCTGCTTCCTTTGACCATCCTCATGGCCATATTTCTGTATCACTGGAACGTATCCTAACACCACCTGAACCTCTAAAAGAAAACTAAAAATTTACACAATTATTAAGGCCACCAAGAAGCAACAATTGTAAGAAATATCTCATGTAGCTGTGATAAATATATATGATTTAATAATTAATAAAGAGGCTAAATGACTATTGGTAAATGACTTTTGGGAAGAGGTTTCTTGACTGCTTGATGGGAGCAGTCATATCCATAGGATGTACATGTCTTTTGGATACAAAAGTTATTTAAAGGATAGAAACTTGTCCATTCACTCTCTGACCATAAAAGACGCCTCTAGTTTTCCATCAAGAAGAGAGAGCGTGCAATGAAGGGTAAAGAGAATGATAAATGTTTCAATTATGGTGCTGCAAGTCAGATATTCTAAAGTATAAATCCCGCAATTATGGATAGAGGTTAGTGCATCTTGACTTAAACCTATAGTATTGTGAAAATCATAAGTTCTTAAGATCCTTGTTCATGTTCTTATTATTTGATGTTTGAGCATGAAATTATAGAAAAACTTTCATGTGGTATCAGAGCTTTTGGTTTTAGAATTTATAGTTTTTTAATTATGAATCTTGTATTGATATATGAATGATACTTTTGAATTTGTTCTTGAATGAATTTATTAATTTTCAAAAGTACGTAAAATGAATTTCAAACAAGTAATGTTGATTTATTAAATCGAAAGTACACATATTATTGTTTTATGTGGGATTCTTGTTTGAAATAGGAATGCATATGACTGAATTTATTTTTTGCTTTATGAATTATTTAGAGTTTACTGTGTGCCGAAGGAAAGTATTTGGATTTTGATAATGGGATCATTTGAAAAGTAATTTATAGACCATTAAATTATCATGATTGTGAAGAGAATGAAAAGTTGGAAAAATTTTAATTTCCGTCATGTTTCTCTTCTGTGATCTTTTTGTGTTTTGAAATTGGGTCATGAGAAAATAGTGTTTTTAGGCCACAAAATAGGTGTCATTACGTAGATATTGAAAAAACAAAGAGATAGAAATCAAGAATGTGTAAATTTGACTTTGGGAACGTTGATTGTGAAGGAAATAAGAATTTGGTTTGACACCCCAATCAGTAAAGGCGTCATTGTTATTCATTTTGGTGTCTTCGCTTTACTGTGAAACGACGCGTGGCTCAACTGGCAGAGAGCCAGCCTTTAGTTGTCCGACACACCCTTGCGTCCATGGTTCGAAACCCCTAGGCTACATCTTATGCAACAAAGCGTTTCATTGTTTTTTAAAAGAAAAATTCCAGAAACGCGTCTGCTAGGTTCGAACAGGTAACCTGTAGCTTTGTGAAGAGGCGCCTATCGACTAGGCTACTGGTGCCCCTCTTTGGTTTGAAATGGGCCGCATTAATAGTAAAGCACATTTAGTGTGGGTTCATTTTATGTTGGGCTAGAATGGATTGGGGCTTTTTGTTGCATGTTTTTTTGGGCTTTGCCAATTATTTTTGGTCCGAATTTAATTAAAAAAGATGTGTCCTGGGCTCTAGTTTCTTGGACCTATTATAGATGGCTTAGGAAGGAATAAATTATTTTTGTTAAAGCCTCAATGTGTTGATTTAAAATTAAATTACTGAAATGTTGTGAATATAAATTATAAAAATATTAAACATTTAAGTTTTGGAATTAAGTATGGTAGATTTGTTAGTCACCAAAGTTGTCAAATCCTTATGAATTATTTTAATTCCAATTATTATTGTGATATTTCAAATTACCCATAACCTTATTGCTATGAAATTATGTTTATGTTGTGGGTAAATTGTAGTTTATTATTATAGGGCAATTATGAATCAACCCAAAGGTTGATTATTTGTCTTTATAATAATTGAACATGAATGTGGTATTGTTCATATAC
Organism: Acacia crassicarpa; assembly: GCA_034222035.1. Taxonomy (NCBI): domain Eukaryota; kingdom Viridiplantae; phylum Streptophyta; class Magnoliopsida; order Fabales; family Fabaceae; genus Acacia; species Acacia crassicarpa. The sequence goes on along the minus strand of JAWXYG010000009.1, from coordinate 38,147,511 downwards.
TTATAGTTTTATTTAGATATCCAAAGATGATAAATATTTCTAGTTGTATTATGCATCGCTGCCTAATTATCTGAAATATTTTATAGCATCATTATAGTTGAATGTCGTGTATTAATGGGTACCTAAAGGTGAACATTGATATGCATTGAATGAATTATATCTGAATTTTTGAAACGTGTGAGTATGTGATATGTATGACTCGAAGCATTAATGTTAAGTTGTTGTTTCTTGTGTTATTGAACTGATTAATATTAATGGAGAACAACAAATGAATAATCCCATTACTCATTATGAGATTATTGTTAATGAATTATGAATGGTGACAAATGGTTAGATGCTATGAAAGATGAGTTGAAATCCATGAAACACAATGATGTTTGGAACCTTGTTGAGTTACCATAAGGGTGTAAGAGAGTTGGTTGTAAGTGGTTTTTTTTTTTTTAAAGACCAAACGTGACTCTCTTGGTAACTTAGAACATTACGAGGCTAGACTAGTTGCAAAGGGATTTACTCAGAAAGATGGCATTGACTATAAAGAAACCTTTTCACCATCAGTTTCTAAGAAGGATTCTCTAAGAATCATTATGGCTTTGGTGGCTCATTATGATTTAGAGTTACATCAGATGGATGTGAAAACTGTCTAGAAAAAGAAAAGGAGCACATAGTGTGCAAATTAAAGAAATCAATATACGAACTTAAATGATACCGTTGTTTCCTTTGGATATAAGGAAAACATTGTTGATCGGTGTATACATCTGAAGGTCAGTGGGAGCTTGATATATGCTTAGACTTGTGGGAGACCAGATATTGGCTTTGCAATGTTGGAAGAGATACTAGAGTATTCCTGGTATAGATCATTGGAAAGTTGCAAAGAAAGTTCTGAGATATTTGCAAGGAACTAAAAGTTACATGCTTACTTATAGGAGGTCTAGCAACCTTTAAGTGATCAGATAAGCAGTCAGTAATTGCTGCATCCATTATGGAAGCTGAATCCAAGAAGCTAAATAAATGCATGACGAGGAAATTAAATGCATCGCATGAAGGTCTTGTGGACTCACCTGTAGCATATAAATTCAAATGCATTTCCTGAGTCTTTCTTCTCCCGCCAAGAACGTTGATGTTGCAGGCAGCAAGAGTACCCTAAAAACATTTGTTGGTCAGTTGGGTAGGTCTAAAGTGCAAATATAATATTCAAAATACAATATTCATTAACAACAAAGAAACCCACAAGAACAATTCATCAATTTTGTTCATCTCATGAAAAACTCAGAACGATAGGCACTAAAATCATAAAGTTATATAATTGAAACACCTCTTACAGCTTGGTCTTTAGACGTTTAGCTAAGGAACTAGAAAGTGATTGTCGAGAGAGCAACGCGAAGAAGCGACGAAGCAACACACAAACACTGGGAACTGAACCTGAGTAATCACTTTTGGTGTGACAATAGAAGTACAGAGAGGGAAATTTAATATTCCGCGCGACAAAAACATGTTTTAGTATTTTGGATTTTATTAAGACCGATTAATTATAAAGTACCCGGTTCTAAATATAATTAAATTTTTAAGACCGGCGTTTTATCAGACTTCGGTCCTAAATATTTATTATTCATTTAATTTTAAGACCGGAGTTTTATAAAACATCCGGTCTTAAAAGTCTTCTTTTTTTTTTGAAAAAAAAAGATTGGCTTTGGCGAGCGCAGCAGCAACTGAATGAATAAAAATTAAAGGAAAGCTGAAGTTTATTTAATTATTGGAGAATAAGAACAAAAAAAAGACACAAGCTTAGTTCTTAATGCTACATACATTACTTGAATATGCACGTGCACAAGAAAAAATACAAAAGAAAAACAAGCAGAAAATCATCAAAAACAAGAATATGATTAAACATCCTAAAGCTTATTATCCTCCAAAGCCTTGGCGATATCGGCGTGAGCAGCATTAACTTTCCATCGGAGATCAGTAAGTTCTTGTTTTATTCGTATTAGCGCATCATTAGAGGAAAGAGAAGAGGGGTCAGCGGTAGGCGCGCTGGGGCCAACTGGTTGGAGAGGGAGAGCAGGAACCTCTTTATGATATGAAGGCTGGGGGGTGCGGCAATCTCTTCATCATCCAAAATAACAATGGGTCCAATGACATGAGACTTTTCTGTCACAACAGAACGCACTCTCGCTGGAGGAGGCACACCGTATAACGATCTATGGAAGGCACGAGCATCACCAGTAAGTGTACCCTTACGAGCAGTTCTCTTGTATTTAACCATGGTTTAAGCAGTTGGGGAAGAGATCCACATAGTGTGGAGTTACAAAGTAGTGAGGAGTTAATAAGGACAAAGAGGTATGAGGAGTTAATAAAGCTACTTTAACAGCGGCTTTTATAAATATACGGTCTAAAATTCTATTATTTAACTTTTTTCAATTCAATTGATTTTAAGATCGATCTTTTATAATATATTCGGTCCTAAAATTCATTTATTTTTTCAAATTAAATTTTTTAAAGTAAGGATTTATTTTCTTAAAAAATATTAGTTTTAAGAACAGATCTTTTACAATATCCGCTATTAAAAGTTCATTCTTTTCCAGAAAGTAGAGTTGTATGCTTACACTCTGTTCAAATGAATGATTCAGAGTCTCTTCGACTTCTAGTAAAACTTCCCAACTAGGCGTCTCCTTGTTAAAGTTTCCAGTATTTCACATTGTTTAGGATGGGTTCTATATTTAAACTCATTGTTACTTTACTTTCTTCACATTCTTCTCCATCACTTCTACAACCTCCACCGTAATGGCTGCTCCACCACCACGAGGTTCTCCTTTTCCTCGTCCTCCTCTTCAACCTCCGTACCCTGCTCCATTGCCTCCCAACCCGTCGTTCTACCAGATGATGCAACATCTCTTGACCCACGTCGATCATATAGACCGACACTTGGGCCAACTTTACCAGGTTTATCACACCGTCAACAACAAGCTATAGTGGTACTCGACGCTCAGGATGTTGAGTAACATCTTTCAGATGACGACATCTCCGACGACTCCCTCCCCTCCGACAATGACAGGAAGGAGTAAATTTTTTTATGTTTTTTTTTCTGTACTGCTGCTGCCCCCCACGGGGCAGCATAAAAAAATATAATAAATTTTTTTCTTTCTTATTTCGATCGCCTTGTCCTTTTCATTATCTTCTTTCTTTTTCCGACAAAAAGGAAACAAACAAAACATTGTCCTCATGTGTGATTAACATTAAAAATTCACAGAATACAGTTAAGACCATACAAAACAAAAAACATCGTTTACCTTATTTGAATAAAAACAAACACAGTGACAATTCTTCTCAAGGTTGGACCGTCGTTGTCGTGGTTTTACCTCGCCCTGATTTGAAACAAAGTGTCCTTTTCATTATCTTCCTTCTTTTTCCGACAAAAAGAAAAAAAGACAAAGAAAAGGGACACCGATAATGCTGCTCCAAACCAGGAGATGTAAAAACAACGACAACGAAGGACCTAGCTTGAGCATAACGCCAAAACCTTGGTTGTCTTGAACCCTAATGATGTGTCTGAAAAGCGAGTCAATATTTCTATTTAAAGAAAGACTATTAAGACTGGAGATTTAAAAATTACATGGTCTTAAAGGATAAGCAATATTTTCAAAATAAACTAAGACTTTGTAAACCGGAAATTTAGGAGTGGACATAAAAAAATATATGGTCCTAAAAGTCTGACTTTTAAGACTGGACGTAAATAAAAATGCGGTCCTAAAAGTCACGCCATATTTTTAAAATAAACGAACACTTTTAAGACCGAGATTTAAACAAACACACGGTCCTAAAAGTCTAGCCAAATTTTTAGAATTAAACGAGGACTTTTAGGACCGGATCTTTAAAAAATATGCGGTCCTAAAAGCCGTGAATACTTTTCAGTAGTCTCTTATTGCTCATTTACAACATCATGTACCTCAAATTTCAAGCACTAAATAGCTTGAATGAATGAATTTCTTTGAAAAAATAAACAAATTTTTTATTGAATTACACATTGTGCATGTATATTTACAAATGAATGAATTGTTCGAGAAAATAAACAAATTTACGGAAAATTATTGTTGTTATAGCATATATTTACAAATGAATTTAGGACATTAATTATTGTCGGGACTTTATGATCAAGTCATACAGATATTCACCATACACATTGTGTATGTGCTTTAGTTCATCATCAGGAAAGGGATCAGGACAGGCAAACCTCTGTAACATCAAAGACAGAAATTGAATTAACTTGCGTGAATATTTCATATGTAACATTAAGCTAGAGAAACTGAATTCAGCCATAATATATAACATCAATTACATTTATCTTTGCAGTTAATTTAGTCCTTCCTTATGTGATAATATCATATATGTGTTTCATGACGTACTGAACACATAAGTTGGACTAGTCGCTGAAGGTCTAAAAAGAACAAGAAATATATATAAGAGCATATATAGCTTACTGACTAAGTTCACAAGGCAGTGTGCCAGTATTCAAATATGTACTAACCTTTGGTGTGTGCATTTAGGATATTTTTTTTTTTTGCTCAAAGTGTGCATTTAGGATAAGTGGCATGATACCCACGCTTTTTATGTACCTAGATTTGGAAGGTCCTCATGACACTATCATCAAAATCACAAATTTATCAATAATGTTCACTGAAAATTCACAGTAGAGATTTCAGACAAAAGAATCAAAATGACATGCTTACTCGTTGATGGTCTGCACCAATGTAGGACCTGGATCGCTATGAGTAGAGTATAAGAAGATAACTTTATGCTCCTCCATGCACATGAGGATCAACTGCCAGTGGCAGCTAAAAATTCACTGCAGTAAAATACTCAGTGATATATGTAGTAGAATTAAGTGAATTGCAGACAAGAATTGTGATATGTACCTGTGGTAGTATGGAAACACCTACACCTTTCTTCTCACTTCACACAACCTCTTTGATATGTACTCCTATCTCTCCTCCTTGGATGTTGTACTTGCATAGACTGGGCACAAGAATCCAAAATCATTGATTCTGCCCTTTTGAACCAATAGTTGATGCATGAACCTACAATAATGACATCGATCAAGGAATTAGTATATATGTATGTGTGTCTAAACGATGCATTTAAATTATGTACTCATAGAATCATATACTTACTTCATAAACATTTGAAGGATTGGATTAGTAAGCTCCTGTCGAGGAAGCAGCAGGGACGTAACATCATAGTGTCAAAATAAACCGGTTGAGGATGAGCGAGGCCTACTACTTCATTGACAGGCCACGATTTAAGACTTCTAAAATATCCACTCTTCACCATATTGGTTATTTTTTCCTTGGTAGTCAACTTAGCAGTAGGGGATAGATCTTGAGGAGGGGATGGAGCTTGAGGAGGGGATGGAACTTGAGGAGGAGGGGATGAAGCTTCAAAAGGAGTAGAGACATGTATAAGCTTCACTGGCCAAGAGATGAAGGTTTCATTAACATCACTCACAAGCTTCAGCTTATAAATTGGGAGAAGGAGAGGTGTATCAATGATTACCTTTTCAACTGACACTCTGACTTCATCATCAGCCATTTGTTGGTGGTGTATAGTTGATCCTAAGTTGTGGACAGTCCCTTTTGCAACTAATCCTCTATGACTATCACGATCCTCCACGTACAGGTCACAAGGTTGCTCTGATTGTCTAACAATGCAGTTCCCTCTAGTGCTCTGCTGCATAGGTGCAGGTGAATGTGTTAAGGGAACATTGATCTCTGAATGAGAGCTCAAAAACAGCCTCATTTGATTCATTTCCTCTTTCATCTTGCTCATCTGTGATTGAAACATTGCTTCTTTAGCTTATGCTTCCTCACTTAATTTGGCCAGCGTCTGTTCCATCTCCTCCCGGGTAACCATACTTTGTTTATGGCGTTTGGCTTTACCAAAGTATAGCTTTAGGCCTACCCATCCTCCAATCCCCCTTACATGCCCCGAGTGATCCAATTTTCCGGTTGCAACAGTCAGAACATCATTCCTCCCGTCCGACACAAAAGATCCCTCTGCTTCTTTCTTTTTAAGATCTTCCTGTAAGATACAGAGAACGAGAAGCTTAGTAATAAAACATGTTTAGTAACTAAAAAATAACAATAACGATACTCACAATTCTTTCAGCAACTACACGAGTTTGTTCACTCATGTAGATGCCGCTTGGCTTTTGCCCAATATACAACCACAACTCCTCGCGACGTATTGGAAATGGCTAATCAACTAAGGTAGAAGGATTTGATTCAGCTTCATCTTCCAATCTCTTTTGCTTGGCTGCCATCAATTCTTTTTCGGCCTTTTCATATCCACCGCGAGAAGCCCTATGCGGGCAATCATTCTTTCTCCCTATCTTCTGTGCTTGTTCCCTTCTTTTCTGTGAATCAGAATTGAAAAATGAATTCCAGCCATGTCACTAACAGAAATTAGAGAACTTCTACTTCATATGAACGTCAAACATTAGTCAAATTCACTTCATCAAGTTTCAACATTTTATTTAAGGAAGATGTAGAATTGTAGAAGAAATTGGAGCTATGTTTTGTACAACTAGATAGATAGGTTAAAAAACAAAAGAGAATTATACTTACAGAATAATACAAACTTGATCCTTTTTAAGGCATCCAGTGGGATCGGCAGTCCCATTAGATAGTAACAATTGGGTATATAAAGTTTCCCCCTTTTAAGACTATTCATTTCCTCCTTTGCAAGACAAACCATTACACAATTACCTTCTTAGTATTTTACCTTTTCAGGGTTTACATATCAGACTAACATAGACAAAGGCAGGAAATATACTTCTATCCACACACCAAACCATTTAACTAATAAGATTAGATGAACACAATAACATTCACATATCCGCACAGGTTAATAAGCAAATAAAAGGGCAAACAAAATTAAATATAAACTCACCAAAGATTCAGGAGTGGTCCGCAGCTGAACAAATTGTTTCCAAGTTTGTTCATCAATAAATGTGTACTTGTCCCAAGGATTGTGATCAAGCTGAACCTCGGCAAAAATATACTTGTTAGTTAGAAAGGTCTTAAACTTCCTCCACCGATCAACACAATAAGACAATATCTTGTCTTTCAACTTCTGCCAGTCAGGGATAGTGTATGTCAGCCAGATAGTGTCTCGAATAGGATTTTTTACTGCGCTAAAGTCCACATTTTCGCACTTATCTATCAAGATTCTAACCTTGTTGCATGCTAGATAGCCGACAAAACTAGTATATTTGCTTTTATTAGGACCGAAAGGTTCCAATAACTTTTCATCAAACTGAATCTCGAGCCTTGACCCAGAAGTCCGACTTAAGGTTACATCCATCATTCGAGTGCCTATTCTACCACGGCGTGTAGGGCGATTGCGAGGCTCATTGTGAGATGCAGAGGGTTCGTTCTGACTTACACCAGTCACACCAGTAACTACCGTTCCCAGAACATGAATAGAATTGTTTTCATTGTTCATTTTCGAGACAGGAAGAGATGAATGCCTGAGCAAATGAGAGAGTAACAGAGGCTAATGGTACGTGGGCGAGGAAGAGAGGTAATGCAACAGGAAGGGTTTTGCAATGTGAACAGAGGTTCTTTAGTGAGAGTAACAAAAGCTTTCGCACGAAGAAATTTGGCACTTCATTTTTAAGACTGGATAAAAAAAGAGACGGTCTTAATATTTAAAATTCAGGACCGGTCATATTAAAGTACGGTCTTAAAATTAATTAATTATTTGTTTAATTTTTCTTCAATATTGAGGAACTGGCCATAACTTAAGTGCGGTCTTAAAATATTTAACTTTAAGACTGGACAAATTATAAGACAGTCTTAAAAGTTAATCTTTAAGACCGGTCTTATAAACCTCTCATCTTAAAATTCATTAATTTTTTTGTTTAATTTTTTCTATATTTTGTACCGGTCGTATTATATGTCTGGTCTTAAAAGAATAACTTTTAAGACCGGCTAGTAAATATGTGCGGTCTTAAAAATTTTAGACTTTTATATTTAAAATTTTCCTTATTATGTTGGACTACAAAAAATATAAGTATGGCTGTATGAGATATCTTTATAAAGTAATTGAAATTTCAATTTTCTTAAAAGACCGGTTGTTTTTTAGTCCGGTCCGAATAATATATTTAAGACCTATGATAAAATGATCCGGTCCAAGAAGTTCTTTATATTTATAGAACTGCCACCCGTTATTTCTTTAAGACCGAAGCGTCGCTACTCCAATCTAAATGAGGCGGTCTTAAAGCCTTTTTTTGCACTAGTGTTATAATTGGTAAAAGTATAACTTTATACAAGGTTTTAGTTTGGCCTCTTAACTTTTTTTAAAAAAAAAATTAGTCATTTAACCTTTACATCATTGATCTCAATTGATAATTTTTTTTTCTAGTAAAAACATATTTCAAACATATTTTTGTTATCATATAGCATAAATAATATCAGTTAAAGATATTATATAAATAATTTAAATTAATTATTTTTAAACACATCTTCTTTCTTTAACATTGATAAACATCAACCAAATAACTATTTGTATAAAAAATAAAATTAAAGAAAAAAATCTCTTGATCATACAAAATAATTTAAAAGAAAGCTTTAAACATGTTGATATGATAAACAGGTTTTATGGGCATATAAAGGGAATAAACAACGAATTTGGTACCTTTTTTGCTATTATAATTCTCCATGGTGGCACTTCTCTTCATCGCTGAGGCCATGGAATTTGAGATTTGATAGGGTAAAGGGAAAATTAGTGAATAAAAATTTATTTGAATTAAAATAACATTTTTATAATCTTCTTAGAATATTCCTAATGGAGTTAACAATTTGAACCTGAGTGTATATTTTCAAAATAGAGAAGAGTTCTCTGTAATTAAGGCAAAACAAGAGGGTGGCCGGTCTGAGTATTTTATTCAATATTTTTTTCTTATAATCATCATTATTACTTTAAAAATTAAACTAGTAAATTTCAAGACTATCATTGACAACTGGTAAATCAAGATTAGGCTAGTAATTTTTCAAGGAAAAAAAAATTAAAATTAGAAATTTTAGTATAGCATATTGTAAGTATTACACCCATACCGGCCTCGTCCTTTTGGGTGGCGGGTTAGAAGGATTCCTTTTACTTGTTACCTTTTCTTCATTATTAGATCCATTTAACTTATATCAGAGTGAGTACAACAGAGCATTTGACCGGTTTGGACAATCTACTGTATTGGTAAAATTACAATAAACAGAAAATGAAAGTCCCCGAAGGGTGAAGGGTACAATTATCCAAAATAAATACCAAAATAATATATATAGTTATCTCAAATATAAACACTGTGGCTTAGTCGACTATATCACGGGGACAGTCAAAAAAATCCAAGTCCCGCATTTTAGTCGACTAAATCTTGGTTTAGTCGATTAAATAGTGGCACATTGGGAAATAGTTTGGAAACAGTGGCAAAATGGTAATTAGTTATTTAAAAAGTGGCAAAAAGGGAAAAAAGCCTACAAAACATAATAGGGCATTCCCTATTCTTCCATTTGCACCAATAAGCCTTTACCTTTCCAACAAGTTCTTCACTGCATGCACGTTCCCCCTATATCTATAAAAGAAATTGGAGTCCAATAATGGCCCCTAGAGTAACCGTCAAAACTCAAATACTAAATGTGTAAAGTGTATGCATGTAACTATGTCAGATATAATAATACAAGTAATATGCCAAACATACCACATATGCAAACAGAAACCTATATAATAACACGTCTTCGTACCGTTGAGCCACCTTACCAAGGCAGGCCCTGGATTTACAGGAATCACATGCTTGTCTTTGTTGAGCCGCTACATAGGCAGACCCCCGGCAGGCATATCCTCAATGCTAGGAATCACATAGTTAAGGACTCTAACCCTAACAAGCTTTGATTGCATATTTGGCACAAACACAAAAACATGCATACATGGAAATGCAAACATACAACAAAACATATAAAGATATCTGAGTAAAGCGGTTACTACCTGTGAGGTATGCTTAGCCTTAATGTTTTGATGCGCATGATCACTTTTCCAATTATACCCTTGTCCTAAAGAATACCAAAATACCTTATTTTTGGTATTTCCAAAAATACCCTTGCATTTTTAATTAAATCCGAGCCCTTTACTTATTTTCCAGAAAATCAGTGAATTTGGCCCAACTTCAAGGATTTTTAATAAATTCCAAAAAAACTCATTTACATGAAATTAGTGCCATCTGAACCATTAGGGTGTCTATTTTCCAGGAAAAATAATTCCAGAAACCAAAAGTATATATATTTTGGCGTGTAGCTCATTTTCCACACTCTGGTTAGAAATATCCTGTTGCTTTCTGGTCCATCTCTACAAATTTTTATCTCCTAGTATAAAAATCCAAATAACACAAAATTATACATCACAGTGAACCTTAGGATGTGTAATTTATTCCTGTAAAATTTTAGCTTAATCCAAGTTCATTTACTATTTTTAAAACCTAGTTGAAGGTTCACTACCTAGAAACCTAGAATTGGCAGCAAGCTCGTTCTTAACGATCTTTCAGTGTTTTCAAGTTTGGAAACTTAAACCATAGCTTAAACCCTTACAAAAGCATTTTGAACACTTTGAGACCCTCAAAAACACCAAAATCAGATTGTAACACCATGCCTTAACCCCTTGCACAAAAATCACAAGTTCAAGTTGCAAAGGTTCAGGTTTTCGGTGTTTACCTGAAATCGGATTCCAGCTTGATGATCCAAGGCTCCTAGGGCTAGGTGGCGCCATCTTGAGCCCACAAATTAGATCCCTTGATTTTTATTTTATTTTCCCCCAATTTATCAGATTTATCTCTTTTTATCCAGAAAGTGGGACCCACACTTTGACTTTTGGATTGATTTTTCTTTTCTTTTCCTCCAAGTAAATTTTTAATAATTATATGGGCTAGGTGGCGCCATTTGGGCCCCACCAAATCTGCCCTCTTGCTTTTCCTCTCTCTTTTCCATTTTATCCGGTCAAATCTCCTTTCATAGGTCCTTATCGGGCCCCGCTGGTTGTAATTATGCTTCTTTTTGTACTTTTCTCTAACTTTTACAGATATTTTTCCCTGATTTAGCACATACATGTAACGCCACTTCACATTCCTCCATGGCCCACATTTGTTTTATTTAATTCAATTTAAGCCCCTAATTGGCCCCTATCGGTCCCCTTTCTACTTGTTAACATCCTGGGGGACCCATATTTTGTGTTTGGTCCTGAGTACAGATAAAATCATCTGATTTTTCTTTTTCTTTCCTGGGTGGACGAAATTCAATGCTTAAGGGGTAAAGAATTGACTTTTCTACCCCTGTAATCATTACTTACTTTTTGCTTTTTAATCTCGCATTGACACTTGTCCTCTAATAGTGATTACATTGATTCCTTATCTTCAAAAGCGCAGGGCTTCCCTAATTGCCTTGAAAATGCTATATACTTACTTTTACCGGTATATTTTCACTCAACTAATTGCCCTATACCCTAGGACATAGTTAGGGGCATCTTTTCCAACTGATTTTGTACTGTATGGGTCTTCTGTGCCCCTTTTTCCATTGGCACTTTAATTCCATGATTTATACAAATTAAGTCCACTAACCTGCAAAGTCAAGTTACTTAGTCCCTGAGAGGCTTCCTATCTCTCGTCATTCTTAGGACTCTTCCCGAACCAGGCTTAGTCATCTATCCACTTTTGGGCTTATTCTCAATTCTCAGGGTCCAAAATTCGGGATATTACAATAAGGGCAGTCTAGTTCACAAGGTGACATGTACATGACAGCAACCTTTATCATAGCTCTAAGGTTCACCCTCTTTGTATAACATATCATATTTAAAGGGGAAAAAACTTAGCAACTTCGTCGATAAAAATTGAACATTTTGTAAAATACATTAGATTTTAGTTTCAGGGTGAACGTCACAATATTTATGGCGCAAGAAGAATAATTTGGATCTCAATAGTAGTAGTAATAATAATATAATAGAGCTAATGTATAGTTTTTGTGTTTATATATATAGGGTATTTTTAGTCTCAACCTTAACGTTATTAGTCTTACTTAATGGAAAATATTGACAAAGCATGTTTAAACTTTAAAATATAAAAATAATTGTGAGTCAACCAATTAACATGCAACACCTAATTTAATTTTAATTCACTGTCTTTTTTTGTTGATAAGATAGCCCAATCCCATGATTAAAAAAAAGATACAAGTTGCCCTATCCCTAAACTATGAACTTTCCTGTTCATACCTATAATGATAATCATGATTGTGTAGTAAGAGAATAGTGTTATTTAGTATGTCAATAGGTTTATGATTACCAAGAAAAAAAATGGTAATTCTCATTCATACTTACTCATATGAAATCCATTACCACTCCATTGTTTAAAAATTCCAATTTACCATTTATTAGTCCTATTTGTCTTGGTTTCACCTGCTTCATTCCATCTACCATGCCATGCCATGACTACCAATCCTATTGCTATTGCCGCTTATTACTGCCGCCCATAGCTAACAAGTCATTCTAAGTTTCCAAATATCTCGTTTGGTCTTTTCCTTTTCCTAAACTAGAGTGTAAGATGACCACGACAAACAAAGGCGGATGCACGTGGTAGGTTGGGGGGCATGTGCCCACCCTTAAATTTCCATTTGGTTTTCCCCCCTCCCTCTCTATTTTCCCCCTCGTTTCTTACTTCCTTCTTCCTTCCACTTGCCGAGTTGCCGTCATTCTCACCCAGAGGCATCCACAGCTGCGTTCTTCCACCGAGAGACTGAAACTCTACCTCTAGTCTCAGTCTCCCTCTTCCTCTGAGACTTTCCACGACATCTGACCAGTGGGAAGCGAGCCATCGACCATTGTCTGACACTCCAACCAACTTCATTCTTCTTCTTTGCATCGTCATCGACCATCGTCCGACACTCCAAGCTAGGTATTTTTTTCCCTCTATTCCTTTTCAATCATATCTCACATTTGTGTGTTTCTGCGATTTGGGTTTCTGAGATTTGGGGATTTTTTGTCGTGATTGCTCATTTGGGGGTTTCTACGCGTTTCCGTGATTGCTGTATTGCTCTTCAATCATATCTCAGATTTGTTTTTTGTGATAATCTGTCATGATTCTTCTCTGCTGTGTCGATTTGGGTGTGCAAAATCTGGTTGCTAAGTTTATTTGAGGCATTTTCTTTCTTTGCTTAGATTGATGCAGCCTTATGGTTGGTTGTAGGCATTAGAATTTTATCATATCTCAGATTTATTTCTTGTGATTTTCTACCGTGATTCCTCTCTGTTTTGCTGTGTCGATTCGGGTGTGTAAAATCTGGTTGCTAAGTTTATTTGAGGCATTTTCTTTCTCTGCTTAGATTGATGCATAGTTTTGGGTGTCGATTTATTATTCACAATTGATCTGTAAACTTCTAACTGGTCGTCAAAGTCCCTCAAAAATATTGTAGCACGTTATGTTCTATTCTATTTCTAACTTATGCATCAATTTTGTTTAGTCAACATTTGATGGAAAGGTATTTAGGTTCTTTTTTTACAAATTCAAGTGGTAGTGGAACTAAACGTTCTCGATCCGAATCTCCATTTATTGAGTGTGCTACTCCTTCAAGTCAAAACGAACCAACAGTAGAAGGTCCACCGGATTTGAATATTCCTGATCCAGGTAAAAGACTTCCTATTATGAGCATTGCAAAGAGTGCTCAAGAAAGGGAAATGATTTGAAGAATTTATCTAATGAATGGTCCTTGTCAACCAAAACTTGACAACTTTCCTCAAACCTTAATTGGGGAAAAAATGCGTAAATTCAATCCTCAATGGTACAATGAGTTTGACACTTGGTTGGAGTATAATGAATCAAAAGATGCTATATTTTGCTTGAATTGTTATCTATTTAGTTGTGAGCATGGTGATCGAAGGGGTGGTCGTGATTCATTTGTGGGAGAAGGATTTTGCAATTGGAAAGACAAACAATGGCTTCTTAAACATATTGGGAAAGTTGGAAGCACTCATAAGTTGTGCTTCAGTGCTTCTAAAGATTTGATGAATCAAAATCAACATATTGACATTGTTATGTCTAACATTTCTGACAAAGCCAAACATGATTATCGTATTCGTCTGAATGGTTCTATTTGATGTATTCGATATCTCATATGACAAGGTTTGGCTTTCCAGGGACATGATGAGATAGATGCTTCAATGAATCAGGGAAATTTTGTGGAGCTTGTAAAATTCCTTTGTGAAAGCAATGAGGAGGTAAATAATGTATCTTTGAATAATGCCCTAGAGAATCTCAAAATGATAGCTCCCTCAATTCAAAAAGATATTACACATGTTGTTTTTAGTTTAGTTACCAGAGCTATTATTTCAGATATTAGGGATAATGTCTTCTCTATATTAGTTGATGAAACTCGTGATATATCAATTAAAGAACAGATGGCCATTGTTTTAAGATATGTGAACGACAACGGTGACATTATTAAGCGTTTTCTTGGTCTTGTTCATGTTTCAGATACAACATCTAGTTCACTTAAAGAAACAATTGAGTTAATTTTTGCCAAAAATGGCTTGAGCTTGACAAAGATTCGTGGTCAACATTATGATGGCGCAAACAACATGAGTGGTCAATTCAGTGGTCTAAAAAGCTTGATTTTAGATGAAAACAATTATCCTTACTATGTTCACTGCTTTACACATCAACTTCAGTTAGCTCTAATAGCTTGTGTAAAAAAGGTTTACACATTGACTGACTTATTTAATTTTATACCATTGGTGTGTAATGTAGTTGGTGCTTCTTGCAAAAGAGTAGATATTTTGAGAGAAAAGCAATTGGAAGAATTAGTCAAAAATATTGCAAGCGATGATGTTCAATCAGGGAGAGGCTTGAATCAAGAAATGAGTTTGTTACGACCAGGGGATAGATGTTGGAGCTCACATTACCGATCATTGGTAGGTGATCAAACCATATTTTTATATGACTTTTTCATGATTAATTTGGGATTTAATCATGTTAATTGGGCCAAAAATGTATTATTTGTGATTAATTTGGATTAATTAGTGATTACATGAAAATGTGTTAGAAAGGGTAAAATTGTCATAATTAGTGTAATTACTCTTAATCAATTTTTCTGGAAAGATTTGATGTTGGCTTAATTGGTTTAAATTATAGGTGCTTGAAGAATTTAGGCTATATTTGAAAATGAAAGTTTGGATGCAAGTTTTTAAAGTTTGCACTTAAGTCCCTAAAGCAACATTTTTGTTTTTTTGCAGCTAGGTCCCTGTCAGCCTATACTCTGCGTTTTGATCAGTTGATTCTTTTATTGGATAATTCAATGAATTATTCCAGCTAGACCCGAGAGAAAATAGAGACCCGATAGCTGAGGGTTAATATATATTGGAGAGTAGCGCCGTAAGAGGGGGGAGTCTTCACGCGTTGAATCATCGTCATCATCATCGCAGATCCACCTACACCCTCCACCATCACTTCACCCTCGCCGGCGGCTTCTTCCTCCACCACTGCCGCCGGCGAGCTCCACCCTCATATCCACCTTTGACACCCATCACCACCGTCAGCCCCCTTCGGTCTCTTTTGCCACCAACACCGTTTCCACTCTTCTTCCTTGAACACAGATCAGATGCACTACTCTTTTGAATTTTTCTTTAATCTGTCTGTGGCTTCCTTGTTGATTTTTTTCAGAGCTGAAGTTCAAGCAATGAGACACTGAATTTATTGTCTCTTGGAGATGGATTAATTGACTTGAGTTTCAAAGCTTCAAAGGGGAGTTCATTTTGTTCAATTTATTTTCTCTTATTGCATTTTAATTTCCTAGATTTAGGAATATTAATTTGTATTGCTGAGACTTAGTTTGTCCGTTTGGAAAACTTTGTGGATTGAACCCTTGTGATTGGATTTAATTTTGTAGCTTGTTGGATTTTTATATATGTATTTCCTTATTAATTCAGTGAAATTGTGTTTTCTACGTGGTATTGTTAGATTGTATGATTGAATTGGATTAATTGAGTGGCGTGGTATCGCATTCAAATCAAGAGGAAGCAAGTTGCATAAATTTAATTCTAGTCACACACTAAGTGGTTTTAAACAATACCTCAAGAAATAGTCGTTAGCTACGGTAGTAGGAGCTACTATTAATTGGGAATATTGAACTCAAGTGGTATCTTGGGGTTTTTCATCTAGACTTAGTGAAAATTTATTCCTATATTTAGTGAACTATGATGGTCACTAATCCATTCCAAGAGCATTCATTCATTTTACATTTTCATACTCCATTCCATTTTATTAAAAATACCAAAAATATTAGTTTAGCATTTAATTAAATTGCATTTCTCTTTAGTTAATTAATTCAAAAATCCAAAATCAATTTTCCCCTTATTTTAATTGCATTTGCATGTCATTTAGATTACTTAGGACTCAATAAAAGGCTCCTCGAGAAGAGAGAACGATCCTCGGTTTGCCTATACGCAATCCTTGGTTTATTTTTGATTGTGGACCCCAAGGCTAAAGACGAAAAGGCCTTCATCAGTAGGTCTATATACATTGTTTGATCCTGTGCTTAATGTGCTAGAAATTATAAAAGATGTTACCACCCTTATGCATGCAAAAAGGTTTGAAGCCTCTGGCCTTATGATGCGTATGGAAACTTTTGAATTTGTATTACTTTTGCACCTAATGATCAAGATCTTGGCAATTACGAATGAGTTGTCACAAGCACTTCAGAGAAAAGATCAAGATATTGTGAATGCCATGACTCTTGTAAAAGTTTCAAAGATGTTATTATTGAAGATGAGAGAAAATGGGTGGGATAATCTATTTCAGAAGACTTCTGAATTTTGTATAAAACATGATATAAATATCCCTGATATGGAAAGTGCACTTGCATTACAAGGGAGAACAAAACGTAGAGAACCAGTTACTCATCTGCATCATTTTAAGGTTGACATCTTTTATGCAGTTATAGATACTCAACTTCAAGAGTTGAATGATCGTTTTAATGAAGTTAGTTCGAATTTGCTGGAATGCATGTCATGTTTAAATCCTTACAACTCTTTCTTGGCATTTGATAAGAATAAGTTGTGTGAATTTGCTGGCTATTATCCAAAGATTTTGATTTGAATGATTTTGTGATGCTTGAATATCAGCTCGACACGTATATTGTTGATGTGCAAAGTGATCCTAATTTTTTGAATTTGAAAGGAATAGCAGATCTTGCCAAGAGGATGGTTGAAAAGAAAAGACATGTTGTGTATGTTGGGATTCGTACACGCAGCGAATTAAAAATTTCTTACGAATCCTTCCGAAGGATCACTCAACGACGTTTAAATCAGAGTTAAGGAAACCGAATCATACCTTGTGTTGAACTATTCCGCGTTCCGTTTCTTTGATCAGGTGGGCTACCTTCTCGAACAACACGTCCGCGTCTCGTTCTTTCGATCAGCAGAAGTCGACTCTTGGATCGGCTTCCTCTACTGGTATCCACATAAACAATCCCCAAAACACGGTTGCGGCAGCGTGCTAGCGCTTCTTGTGCGTCTCTCTCTCTCAAGTTGCTCTAGGGTTTCTCGCGGCTTTTCTGAATACGCTCAACTGAAAATCCCGTAGGTTTTTCTAAACCCGATAGGCATATTATATAACCAAAATTAATCCTTTATTAATTTTGGAAATTCGGATTTTTGAATCTGGTCAACATATCAATCACATCTATCTCATAAATGTAATTGAATATATTAAAAGCCAGATTTGGAAATCCGAGTTTTGAATTTAAATCAAATCTAAATTTAAAGCCTTTTGATTTAATTTATCATCATAAATTAAATCCGAGATATGATATCTATCTATTTAATTAAATCTGAGATACCATATCTCAATATAATATTAAACAGATATACGATATCTTTATTCGAAATTAAATGAGATACAATATCTCTATTTGTTTCAGATATTTAATTTATCAAATAAATTAAATACTAAACAAATATCATATATAATATTATAATCTCAATTTATAATATATATATATTAATTTCGAATTATATATATATATATATATATATATATATATATATATATATATATAAATCCTAGATCAAATTTAGTATTCATTTAATCTCAAATTAATCTGAGATTCAATGAACCTGGACACTTTCACCCGTGTTGGATTATTCTTGTGTGCGACCCTGCAGGCCCATATGAGATTGGCAGTGGGCCAACACTGTATCAGCCCACAAGTCGCAAGCGGCCTCTAGCAAGACATTGCAACTACCCAATTCACATGGGGATCGATGACACGATACTAACTATCGTACAACCATGTCACGTCCCTTTTGTCACGCGATAATTTGGTCAAGGATGAGGCATGGATAATGTCAACTTCCTTTTCTTGACCAATGCTTTCTCGATTCTCGAGTAGTCTAATAAGTGAAATGGAAACTCCTTTCCATCACAGTATGGCCATACATTTCTTAGACTCACTCATCGAGGGGCCCAGCATTATCTCTCTACATATGTGAGGGACAAATCCCATCTTGACCACTCGCATTCCTCCGCATGAAAACCACTGATCCTGATCCTAGCCTTTATCATCACCCGGTCAAAGGTGACTTTTGACTAGGTCAAAGACCAGTGAATCATCATGTAGGAATCTATGATGGTCTCAGGTCATAGGGCGTCGTGACACGGTTATACATGAGATAAGCTTATGACTTAATCCATGCAGCTTTCTCATAGTGGGTCGGTCCAGTACCTTGTACTCTTACAAGTGCCCATGACTTTGATTCGTATCTCCATACCTCATCAAAGTCATACTGATCTTATTTCATCTTCACTCCCGTGTAGATGACCGACCAGAGACATTTAGGATAATCTATAAGATTATCCAGGGATGCAGTTATCAATACGAACATGCAAACAAAAATGATAACAAAAGGGAATACTTTAAATAACTTAAATATCCAAAGTACAATGAATTGCCCCTAGGGCATAATTTCCAACAGTGTATCCTTTGGTTTATTTACTTGTAAAGTTATCATTAACTTTGTTTGTAGCAACTGCATCTGTGGAAAGATCATTTTCAGCTATGAAATACATCAAGACTACACTTTGTAATCGGATGGGGGATGAATTGTTGAATGATTGCTTAGTGTCTTATATTGAAAAAAGATGTATTTGATAACATTGATAATGAGGAAATTATGATGGGATTCCAAAAACTAAGGCCTAGAAGGATGACATTATAATTATTTTTATTGTAATATACTTTTGTTATTAAAATATATGGTGTCCGGCCTTGCTATTTCTAACAGCACTTAGTCTTACTTTTCCCTTTATATTCTTTTATTTTTTTAATGTATTTAAAGCTTTGTTTAAAAAAAATTTCAGGGGCAGCACCCTCGTATCCCCCCGCTAATGGTGCCCCCCTCCAAAAATTCATGGATTCACCCCTGACGACAAATAGAACTAGGGTCACCAATGGTAGAGAACCAAAGGTAGTGGTAAGCTCTGTTGGATGATCCCTAACAAGGTAACATGACGGTTATGATGAGGCAGCATGAAAGTTCTTAGCAATTTTTCTACAAAAATTATGTGAAGAGTAAAATAGATTGCGTTATTTATTAATTTTAAATAATTATTAAATAATAACTCATTGCACCTTTCTTAAAAATCAAACTAAACACTAGTCCTGTATTTATATTGCATTGTACTAATGTTGCATCACATTGCTCTGCATTGCAAAGTGCAAAATAAATTGAACCAAACGAGCCCGAAAATCTTCGACCTCATACAAGCTTCCTTCAATCACCCTAGGTGGTAAAGCATACAAATAATAAGGATGTAGAAAGTGTCACTCCCATTTGCATCTAACTTGGTGTGTGTGATTTCGATTAAAAAAAAAAATTTGGTGTGTGTGATTAAAATCACAAGTAATGACTAAGCTATCATCCTTTCGCTTCAAAACAAAACTCTCAACCAGCAAATAACATGAAAATTTCCTCCAAGTGCTACTACCCTTAAACTCCTCCACTCTTATACTAGCTTTTCAGTTCCATTGGTTCCTCCAACCCATCCAACTTTTTCTTGCTCCCATTTCATTCTCTCAATAATCACTGTGCTCAACCCTACTATTTCTTCTTTCCCACAATCAGAACCGACAAACCAGACAAATCCAGAGGCCACATCTCTTTCTTCTCTGGAAAGTTCCTTCTCTCCAGCAATTTTTGTCACTTCTGTTTGGACAGAAACCTCCATATTCACCACTTTCTCTCCAGTAATGTTATCATTTTCCTTAGAAAAAACCCTAACCCATTTTTGCTCCAACGTCATCTCGTAGAATGTTGTTTTCTTCCCCCTGTCCCTCACGAACATGAAAGGACAATACCTGTAAGATCCATGAATTTGGATTCAGAATATATACACTGTTAAGATAACAAGCTTAAAACGAAGTTTTAATCCCAAAAGACTAGTCTATAGGGGAATGAGAGTGTCAACTTTCACGATAGCTTCATACCATGGTACTTCACTTGACCTCTTGTCGGTTTGACCCTATATGGAAAACCCTTTTCAAGGTCATCTGGAGTTCTTATTCAAAGACTAGTCTACTGGGAGACAAACTCCTTTGAACTTATAAATCACACTTTATTTGTGAGTATTTTGATGTGTGACTCAACATATACTTAATGCTTATTCAGATTCCTCGCCTTACATGCATTATTTAACTTACCATTTTGCAACAACGACCGTTTCAGAATGATCATGTGAAGATAGAGTTTAAATGAGGCAATTGGGCACGCAACGAGGAATTAAGGCCTAAAGCTTCATGTAAAGGGTGGCGATTAGTATTTATATCAACGTGTGGTGCCCATTGCTCCCTCAAGAACATTGGAGGGATTCCATCTGGAGCTATGGACTTTGCTTGGAAGCGATCGCGAGGCTTCTGGTGGATTATCTCAAATTGTTGATATGAGTTAAAAGGATTCAAAGCACAAGGCTGAGCATCTTGAATGCAACATCCCCAGCAACAACTGGCCATATCATCTTCTTTTGAGCTAGTGGCTGCGTTCCTACAAATCAATACATTGATCGGTCACACACACATATATACATAAAAAGTGTTTTCAGGTTCAACAGGTTTAGAAATTGAAGAGGATTGCTTTTATTTTGGTTAACGTTTTACACACTGGTTAACTACAGCATGACTTTCTAAGAGTCCAGGCTTTTTACCACCAAGGTAAAGTGTTCCATACCAACGAAAGTTAGTTAATCAATTCACATGATATAAAAGTTCGATGTTCCGTTTCTTACTGTTCATCAAAAGCACAATTAAAGACGCATTTCGCAACAATAATTATTCTCTTACATTTTTCAAGGGGCTAAGGGGTAAAACAGTCCAACTATTAAATAAATATGACAAGCTCCATACATTTTGAACCTGGGAAATCCTAGAAGACATCATATACATAGCGATGGAGGGAGTATATTGAGCGTTGTGATTTCATTATATATATACGCACACAGACATGTATATATATATACATGCACACACACACATCGTGTATATGTATGTATGTATGTGTATTTGTTGTATATATATATATGTGTGTATTAGACAAAACATCAATGCCTTAATGGTTTGAGGGCTCTAATTCTCCAACTCTTTAAGAAATTGTCCCATGTAATGCTCCACCTTCCCAATTTTGTTTTCTTTTGTTGATCAGTACAGTAGCCGATAATAAAATATTTGGCATTTCTTTGGTCTTGTTTATGAGGCATTTTCAACATATTTCATACATACTAAAAAAAACCTTAAACGATGTTAACTTTCTCTTAAAATTCAATAACTTTTCAATTTTTCACCTATTTAATATGCATTATGTCACAAGAATAAAATCAATATAATAATAAATAAACAGTAAAATTATATATACATTCAAATAAAAAATTTCTCTCTATGTCTTATAAATATGATAAAAATCCCTCCCCCCCCCCCCCAAAAAAAAAAGACCTCGTGATCATGAAACCGTGCAGTTTTATACATTTAGGATTCTTCCAAGAAAAATATCATATAATTGTACGGTTTATATTTTTAATTTTAAAAATTAAAGTCATGCAAATGACAAAACTTCACCGTCTGATAACTGCAAAATATTTTTTTTAAAAAAAAAACTATCTCTTATTTCATCTCTAAGCCAACGACAACAAAAATATAAAATTAGGGCATTACAAAAAGCAGAGACCCCACAAGCATGATCATCATATTTGATGAACATATCACTAAATTAGGGGAATCAATTATTAGCTCGTTTCAATTGTACCTAACAGAGAAAAATGATTCATTAATACATACCCTCTTTCCCACCAGCGTCTCAACATGACATAGTAGCGATTGTCAGATAAATGCTTATTCAAAACAGGAATGAAGAGGACTTGGTTGCTTGCGTCACCATCAGAACAGGATTGAACAATGAAGTCCTTGTTTTGAAAGAATGGTAGACGCCTCATTCTGTAATTAGCTCTTCTCAAACGCAAGAGAGTCTCAGATTCGTCATCGGAGATTACAAGATAACCTGAGTTACGCTCTGGAGGTGGAAGAGTCAAAGCATCTTCGTCCTTTAAGTATAGAGAAAGAGGCCTTGTTAGATACATGGTATCTCTCTCAGTTTCCTGTATACCTCTATGAATTTGTAGGTCACATCATTGATTGATTTGCTTTTATACACACTCACACGTCTAGAGAGAGAGAAACTAGTTCTAATAAATTACTTCTTCTAATCTTAAGTGTGTGTTTTCCTAAAGTGTCATTTTAATCATGGGTTTGGGTACCCCCTCTTCTTTTCTTGCTGGAGCTGAATTCTCTCATTTACTTTACTCATCCGCTTTCATTCGTTACCCTCTTCATCGTCATTGAATCACCATCTAATAGTCCACATTTAATATTTTATAAAAAATATTATTACAATGGAGAGAACAATTGGAAGGAAATGGAGAAAAAGATGGGAGAGAAACATTAAATGGGACTATTAGATCTTGATCTAATAGTTATAAAAGAGGTAAAAGATGGGAACAGGCCCAAAAAAGGGGGGAGAAGTTAATCCCCTTCTTTTTTCTAACCTTCAACCAACATTTAAGTAGTTTAGATGTAGTTTACACAAAATATTATTTTTATTTTATTTATTGTAGTATTGAATTATTCATATCAAAATTTAGCAAGTCGTATTTAATTAAATATTTTTTATATTTAATCTCCGGTCCTAATTATAAGACATAGTTGACTTTTTTGGAAAAATTAAGGAAGCTAATTAAATTAACTTAAAGTATTTTTATTTTTATTTTTTTCTTCAAAGTAATTAGTTTGGCTCACATACTAATATATAATATAAAGATATACAACATATAAAATGATTAAGTAACTTATTTAGCTTCCTTAATCTCTCCAAACAAAGTCAACTATACCTTATAATTAGGACCGGAGGTAGTATGTGTATGTGTGTATATATATATATATATATATATATATATATATAGGAGGTAGCAATCAACAAGTTGTTTATCTTAGAAGCAATAACGAAGAAAAGACAACGCATTTTGTTCTTATACCAATTTACTGGTTTAAGATAATCATATACAGAATACTCCCTCTGGTTCTTATTAAAAAATCCTTAATTATGTTTCATAATATAACATTTTGATTCAAGCAATAATCATTTTCATTTAGTATCTCTAAAACTAATTATAAAACTTCCTAAATAATTAAAAAAGAACTCCTCTAACTAATAACTTCTATCTAAGGTAATTTTGATATTTCATAATAAATAATTAATTTTGACTAACTTCATTTTTTTAATAAAGTTATTATTATAGGAGCATCATTGGAGTACTTGTCAATTCTAGGATGATTGGAATGTTAAGAAATGGTCTATCTGTCAAGACAAGCCGTGAGCATATTCCAGAAAGAAGAGAGGATATTCAAATTATTTCTTAATATGTGTGGCTGAACATTTTTGTCTTTTGGTTTGTTTCTTTTTTTGGTTCCTTTATGGCCAAAAAATCCAAACCATATATATTTTATCACAGGTTTATCATTACACGAAAGTTTATCTTGAGACTAATTAACCTGAGTGGCCTTGTGTTTATCATGACAGATTTTGGTGAACAAAATATGATCTAACACATGAAATGTAATACCCTAATTTTCATAACTCTTATAAATATTGTATTTTGACAAATAATTAGTAAAATACAAAGGTGAATATGTGTCTCAAAGAATTATAATCTAATAATTATATTTTCATTCAAATTTCATTTTGAAATTAATTAACCAATGATTAATTATGAAACATTATTTAGGGGCTATTTAATGTGATATAAATAGCACATAAAAAAGAAAGTAATTAATTTATAATCAAAGGGGATAAAGAAAGGGTTATGAAGACCCTTAGCCAAGTTAACATAAATTAGTAATTCATAATTAACAAGTTAGCTTGTGCTAATTGAGGTTAGTAGCATATGTCTTCAACTTGATAAAAGACAATGGAAGTAATTAAGTAAGGATTAAATTGCATAAAGCTTAATTAATAAAGCACTAATGACCATGATTAACTAACAAACCAATAAGGCATGGACATGTGGCATTAGGGGACACCTAAGCCTTGATTAGGTCATCAAGATGACATCACAAGGATGACATCATCAACTTGTCAAAGAAGTAGGAGAAGCCTTGTTGAGGAAGGGAGAAAACTTGTTGAAGAAGGGAGACAACTTGTTGAAGAATGGAGAGAACTTGTTGAGGAAGTAGAAACAACTTACAAGGTAAGTAAGAGCTTGGATTTTTCCTATAAATAGAGAAGCTCACTTCTTCATTCTTCACACCAAATTAGCTCCAAGAGGTGATTTCTAAAGAGTGGAGAGTGAGTCAGGAGTAGCTTGAAGGAGTAGAAGCAAGATCAAGTAAGTTCTTGAGTTTAGTTTTTAAATTTATAGTTAATTTATGTTTTGATCTTAAATCTTCAAGAGTAGTTTTGTTTTTATGTTTTTATGGTTAAAAATGAGTTTATTTTGAAAATTTGATGGAAAATATGGTGGAGCAAAATTTTTGGAAGTTGAAGATCAAAATAGCAAATTGTTGGTAAAATTTCGGTTTGCTGTTTGCTGGAGTCAGCGAAATTAATGCTATTACTTTATATAGCAAATGAAGTCTTTAAATCACGAAATTTTACGTGAATAAATTAGACATGTAGGGATTTTTAAATATATAAAATATATAGCATTTTGAGTTCTACACAAGGAGCAACGTATTTTTGAAGTTAAGCTATTTTTCTGGACGAAAATCTGGGCAGCGTTGAGAAAACATTAAACTGAGAATTATTCTTGGTGTTATAGGTTCTGGGAATATTTTTCCTTGAATATAGACATGTCAAGGGTCATGAGGAATTTTAAGGAACCTTAAAACGATTTTTGTAGAATTAACTATGATTTTCAAAAGTTGCTGCAAAATCTGCCCGGAAAATCCAGCAATGCGTTTTTAATAAAAAGTAAGAGTAAAAATGGAATAATAAATCCACCAAGGGTAGAAAAGGTAAATTAAACGTTTAGGATATTATTCTAAGTAATATGATATTTATCAAATATCATATAATAATTCGACAATAACGTATAAGATATCCGAGAAGTCCGGAGTTGGGTGCAAAGGTCATGCATGTTGGCCATTACACGGTGAAAGGTACGTTCGCCTACTAGTAACTTTAATCGTCTATTCTTGAATGATTATATATGATTGATTGATTCATGAAGTGATGGACAAGACTAGGTCTTGGGTCATGCACTGTGACTAAGTTTATGGGGTCTTAGATCACCTGTTTATACATTCAGCTTTATACGAGTTATAGTCTTGATAATGCTGTTGAGTTTTCCTAGCGCTGAGGACATGAGAGGCCGTTGTGACACTAGTTAGTGCAAACATGGATAAACTTTATATGTGCTGTGTGCTATGTACTGTTGTTGTCTTAACCTTAAATCTGTTGTGTGCTTATGTATTGATTACTGCTGTAATGTCATGAATATCTGTCATACATATACTATATTACATAAGCATGAGGTTAACCGTTACCTGAGGTCTAATGGGCATTGGACCTCAGCCCTTACTATAGCTTCAGGCATTGGACCTCATCGATCCCTTACTATAACTTCAGGGTCTGGAAGACCGAGGGCTGATGAGAAGGGTAAGCAACATGCCTGAAGACCCGACTGGAGATTTTGTTTATTTTGGGATGTATATCGTTATATTATTAAATATTCGGACAAATGTACCGTCATTATAACCTGCCAGATACACCATGGTTAACATTTGTCAAATACATATCAGTTACTCTCTCTTTTGAATTGCTCCGATGCGCTACTCTGATAAAATGATGTTATTCCGCTTTTGAAAATGGAGTGTTATTGGACCTCAGATTTCTCTAAGGTTTGGGGAAGGAACCAGGGTTGGAGGAGGCACCGGTAGATAGAGTCGCGAAAAGGCACCGAAGGGAGGAGCCGATAAGAGGCACAGGTCAAGGCAAATGCCGGAAGGGCATCAACAGAGCATTTTTTCTGGCACGGATTTAATGACGTTACTCAAACAGTTTGGTGCTGAAGGCAAGGCTAGTCTATGTGGATCAGTCAATCAGTCGCCGTGAACTCGATGAGACTCCCATGTTAGACACCTACCTGGTCAAATTGTTTGATTAACTGAGGCCCCAAGTCTAGCTACGGCTTGGTTGAAAATTGTATAGTTACCATAAAGATTTGTAATGATACAAAGCTCTTTACTAATGTATCACACGAATATTCCTTCGGGAAATTTTTAATATACCAGCATATGTCAGGGCATCTACATATATATGCCTGGCATTTTATATTCAGTTACTCATTATCCAAATGATAGTGCATGCTCTCCATTTCCGCATTACGCTGAGCTGTAATACCTCAAACTCTGCCAATTTTTCTAAAATCAAGTGTCAACTGACATGATTTGGAGTGTAGAATTTGGGGTGTTACATGAAATGACAATAACATAAAGATGCTGATTCACACGCATACAATAAAATAACATAAAGACGCTGACAGGTTAATCTGGTTCAATTGACCGATATATCACATTTCATACCTCATCCTCTTTTTCTTCAAAAGTTAATAAGGGTTTGAATATTACAACTAATAATCAATATCCTAAATAATATTCCCACCGCTAGATCAATAATATAGAAGCTGGTTAGAAAGTTGGATTTGGTCCTAAATTATAAGATCTTATTCCATTGTTTCTCCTAAGTTTATTATTTTTCCCCAAGAGAGTTAATTTACCTAATTCATAAATGGGGTTATCGTTTGTCATGTTACTTGACATAAAGTTATGTCAAGTTACCTCAAAACTATGTCATTTTGAGATTAGGGGAATTAATGAACTCTCAAAACGACGTAATTTTGGAATTAGAGGAATTAATAATAAAGGATCTCTTGGTAAAATTAATATTATAAATACAAAAAAAAAACACCCTTTATTAATTCCCTTAGTTAACTTCTAAAACGACGTAGTTTTGGAGTGACTTGACATAATCTTATGTTAAGTGACATGACAAACGATAAACCCTTCATAAATTGATATATAATCAAATGTTATACATGAGTGTTTCAAGAAGATCATATCACATTTTGTTCAAATAAGGTTAATTTATTTTATTTTCTTAGTTTACCTAGATTAATTAAGCAGCTATTACATTAAGGACCACAAGAGATAATTTTAAGTATCTCTATAAATATTATTAAAGAAAGGAAAAGACGAACTATGAGAGTTGAAGAATATGATATTGTTATTTTTAGTGTCATAACTCTTTAATTTACACAACATTTCACATAATTTTCTTAATTAATAGAGGCATGACTTTTCAGAAAAACACATAAACACATCTGTCATTATTTTAAAAGTATATCTACCAATATTAATTACAAAATATATAGTAATTCTTAAGCATCTCTATAAATACTTCGTTCATCCATATGATCTCTATAAATACTAAAGAAAGTAAAAAAAAAAAAAAAAAGCTGTGAAAGCTGGAAATAATGTAATTTTTCAGTCCCACTTGTACCTAATTTGGTGGACGTGCTTGTAATCAAAAGTTATCACCAAACTTGCCTCCATTGTCTTCAACACAAAACTCTCCACAAGTACATAACATGTAAATTTTCTCCACATTTTGCCACTGTTATAATTATTATTATCTTCAAACTCTTTCACTACTCTTTGTATCTTTTGATTCCCACTAACCCATCCAACTCTTTCTTGTTCCCATTTCATTCTCTCCACAATAGCCATGTTTAATCCTACTTTCTCTTCTTTCTTCTTCTCCTTCTTATTATTACCATCATGAGTAGTAAACCACATAAATCCAGTGTCCCTCAAGTCTTTGTCAGTACTCCATGAAGCATCCTTGGTTCCCCCAATTTTTGCAGATTCTGTATTAACGACCTCAACTTCCATAACTACTTCCTTTTCTAAAGTATTGTTTCCAACATTATTATTTTCCTTGCAAAATACCCTCTCCCATCTTTGCTCAAGTGTCATCTCGTAGAACAACGATTTATCATTGCTCATGCCTTTTGATGATCTCTTTATCCCATGGTTTTTCACCAACATGGCGGGACAGTACCTATAAAAAGTAACAGAATTTGTGACCGAAATTTTTCCTTCACAAAAGGCTCTGCAATTAATCCATGAAAAAACTTCTCCGATGAATTTTTGTCTCGAATTTTTTTTTTCTTTTTTGATACAATGAAACTCATTTTTCGTAGTTCAAAAAATGGAACAAAGCTTACCTAGTTAATTTGGTAAATGCATACTCCCACCTATCCTAACTATAGGGGAAATTAAAGTTAACTAAATTCACGATTCTTTAATAGTGGTAGTAGATCTCTTTAAACTTGTCAAAAAAAACAAAAAAACAAAAAAAAGTAACTTTCTACCCTTCTCTGAAAATAATGACAACATGAAAATAATGACAACAAGAAAGTCTTCTCCAAGAATTAAAACTATGATTTTTTTTTAAAAAAATAACTACCACATCTTTACACTATTTTTAGGACCAATTAGGACTTTCAAAATATATCCTATTATTAAGACAGGAGGGATTATGTATCCTAGTATGCTTACATTATTTTGAGTAGTATTGTATCATCGTATCATGCAGAAAAATGCGCGATCGCGTACACACACACAGACATTATAGAACTAGTAGATCTCATGCTTAAAACATAATGAAAGCCTTCAATTATAGAATGTTTAACAGCGTACCATTTTCCAACAAGGACTTGTTGAGAACGATCAAGATTTGAGGAAAAATCAAAGTCTGGTAATAGAGAACGTAAGGAAGAATCAAGGCCAAAAGCTTGTTCACTTAAGGGATGATGAGGAATATTATTGCATAGCCTCCAATCACCTCTGAGGAATATAGGAGGAAATCCATCTTCAGCAACAGATTTGGCTTCGAACCTATCACGAGGCTTTTTTATGAGCTCAAATTGCTGATAAACATTGAAGGGATCTAAATCACATGGTGTTGCATCTTGAATACAACTTCCCCAACAACATGTTATCTTATCATCTTCCTTTGAGCTCGTGGCTGCTTTCCTACAAATAATCATTAACATCTTAATTTATTATGACATTCATAGTATTTTTAATTTCATTAAGTATATATCCCAAGGGTATTTTTATAATTGCATCGTATCTACCAGAAAGTCTGTTAGGTTATCCCTAGTTCACTTTTCGTTGATTAGGACTCAAGCCCACTTGAGTAAATAACGTGCCGAGAAGTTTTTGTTTTCCAAAATTCTAGTAACCAAGGGAGTCAATTCAATTTTATATTTTTACCAAAAAAAAAAAAAAAAATTCAATTTTATATGGGCCAATTAATCATTCAATTAGATTCCAACTGGGCCCTAAAATTCATTGTAGCCATTAGGCATGACTCTTTAGCTATGTTTGATGTAATGATAACTTTCTCTGTCTTCGATTCTCTTCCCTGCTTTGTCTCTCTTCCTCTATTCTACCCTTTTTCTTTCGCAATACGAGTTTTTATATCTTCTATTATCCTAAATATAAGAGTTAGTTGAAAGGGTTGATTTGGATCTAAATATAAAATTTAAATCCATTTTGTCTTTCTAATTTATAATTTTTCCTAAACTCTTCATATTAATTGCACATATTCCAAGAGATTCTGTCATGGAAGTAGTTTTGAATACAAATGATTAAAAGAATAGGGATACAGTAGGGAAATCAATATACTCCCTCTGTCTTTGTTCATAAGGTCCCATCGATCCAATTGAGGTTCTAAAGAAAACAGCTAAAATTAGTTAAGGTAACATGTAAGAAATATATATATATTTTAAATATGCCCTTATTTATGAGTGGATAAGGGAGAAAGTAATAATTAAAAAAATATGAAGAAAGATAATGTACGGGGTAAAATGAGTTTTTTTTTTTAAAAAAAAACAGTATTATTCAGGCAAAGCTATAGAGGTCCTTATAAATAGGGAAGGAGGGAGGGAGTACATTATTTACAAATTACTAACTTAATTAACTTTTTTATCTCTGTAAATTAGTTATTTGACTATATAACTCAAACATCTAGGATCAAAAGACTTAAAATCTATTCTACCCAAATATCCAAAATCAAAATCAATCCCATCACCGCTAATCCTACCTATATATATATATATATAAAGAGAAATAATTGGTTCATACCCTTCTTCCCAGCCTTGTGTGAAGATGACGTAGTAGCGATTGGCACTCAAGGGTTGATTAAGAACTGGAATGAACATGACTCGGTTGGTGGATTCATCAGTAGCAAAAACGGTCAAGTCCTTGTTCTGAGGCAGAGGAAGGTTCCTTATTCTGTCGTCTCTCCGTAGACCAAAACCATTCTCGGCTTCTTCGTCGGAGTTCACCAGAACGCCTGAGTTTGGTCCCTCCGGTGGTGGAACAGATACCGCAGCTTCATCTTTCAAGTACAGAGAAAGACGCCTCGTCACGTACATATTTCTTTCATATATTTCCGATTTTTAGTCTATGCAGATTTATTTATTAATTTCTCAGTTTTGAATGTATATATAGGATAATAGGAATGTGTGGTGTGTGTATCGTGACGTGACGTTAAGTGGTTGAAAAGTATATGTAGTCCAACAACTCATATAATATATTCAAATAAGATGAACCTGCTAGGAAAAATATATTTATGTACACAGACGCACTTATATGTGTTAAACATCAAGTTATTATACTAGTCGTATTTCGACCAAAAAAAAAAAATACTAGTCGTATTCAACGCCGTTGCGAGGTGGTCAGAAAAATACGTTACATACGTAATCAAAGTTGATTGGTGGATAAAACTAGAATATTAATTTGACACAACTACTTTTATTGTACTCCCACCAACTATCAACTTTATTTTGTCTTTTTTATAAGGTATTTACTTGTTCCCAATGAATATTAATTATTTGTTTCCATGTCTACTCATAATTAATGAGGGTAGTGTGTGAGAGTAATAATTAATATAATATTATAGTTGAGTGCAATTAGTATGGGTAATATTGGAAGTTACTTAAATTATAGAGTAACTTTATT
This sequence comes from Acacia crassicarpa, assembly GCA_034222035.1. NCBI lineage: Eukaryota > Viridiplantae > Streptophyta > Magnoliopsida > Fabales > Fabaceae > Acacia > Acacia crassicarpa. The sequence goes on along the minus strand of JAWXYG010000009.1, from coordinate 38,115,817 downwards.
GACTTTAACTGTTTTTATTGGTTTGTGAGAAAAATTAGTGCCTTATAATAAGTACCGTAGGGAATATGAAATTTCCTCGAAACCCTCCAAATGTATTTAGACCAAAACCAAATTGTGACAGATGTCCTTTAATTTATGACTTTTCTTCCATCTCTGCCTCTGGTGAATCACACTATTAATTAGAAGATAATTTTGAAAAATCATAAAAAAGTTAGTTAATTTAAATTTTTTAATCTCAAAATAGTAGTAGCAATACTTGATTAAAGAGGGGGGGGGGGGGGGGGGAAGCATTACAGTAACATGCTTGTTGGAATTATAGGTGGAAATAGGATAGGCCTCTAATAGGCTTTTTTCCCTATTTGTCACTTTTTAAATAAACAATTACCATTTTGCCATTGTTTTCAAAATATTTCCCTATCTGCCACTACTAAAAGTCGTGGGTTCTTTTTTTTTTGGATGACCACGAAATTTAGTCGACTAACCCACTCGGGTTAGTCGACTAAATGTATATAAATTTAAAATAAAGATCTTCTATCTACTACTATTTAAAAAAATGAATTTATCATTTAAAAAATCTTGAAAATCTTCAATTTCAACTATTCAAATTAAATTTGAACGATTCATCCAACGAATTTTTATATATTCAAATTAAATTTTTATAAATTTGAACGATTCATCCAATCAATTTCGGCTATTCAAAAATTTATCTACTACTGTTGATCATATATATGTTCTTGTTTCGCCAAATATATATTTTTATAAAAAGCTGAATTTTATATTTTATTAAAATTGAAGTTCCCTGTCGAATTTACTTACTTTTATTTAACACAGCTCGTGGGATTATATACGGTAGAAAATAGTAACTGCTAGCCTAGATAAACCCTAATATCTAGAGATAGATCCTAATATCTAGGAATTACAAATTTACATAATCTTCTAACTAGATCCTAAAATCTCTCCAACAACCAAGTGGGTTAGTCGACTAAATGAGCGGTCAAAAAAAAAAAGGGAAACCACGACTTTTAGTCGACTAAACTGTGGTTTAGTCGACTAAAAGTGGCAGATGGAGAAATATTTTGAATAGAGTGGCAAAATGGTAATTATTTATCTAAAAAATGGCAAATAGGGAAAAAAAAAGCCCCTCTAATAAGGGCTATGACCTAACGTACATAAAGTCTAACTTAGTCTGTCTAGTAAATAGATAGGCTCAGACTTAGGCCTATTTAGATAAACATGACAAATCTATTTTTATAAGCCGCAACTTACAAGCCTACATGTCTATCATATTTAATTTTTAGGATTAAGGTGTAAAAATACATATGTAGTTTTTCTAAAAGTACACCCAATACTGAGTACTTTTTTTGGGTGCACCGTAACTACGTGGTCACAAAAGTAGAGCAAAAGTACCAATTAATAGTTTATTTGACTTTTTCTGTATTGAAAATGATGATAAAGTACCCATCCACCTTCTTCAGCCATCTATTTCTCACGTAGAATGCCTCGTGAGCCAACATCTCTCCATCGCCTGAATTCCTCAGCCCCTTCGCCTTCTGTTTTTCGGCGACTTTGCTTGACTATTTTCTTTTGGAGCTACATTGCTCTTTTGAATTCTCCATTCTCACTTCCTTCATTTTCATCGAGGTGGACAGGGTTAGGAACACGAATGACTCCTTACCGTCGCTATTGCTCCACCGAAGCAAGTCCATAAGCTTCCATTTCTTCGATCACGACGACGTTCTCATGGAATTGCTTTTCTCATATATGCTAGGCGAGGCCTGGGCTGATTTGGGAGTCCAAAAATAGTACGTTCTTGGTGGAATTGACTCCAAATCATCCACATCCAATGAGGAGGATGAAGACAGATCATGATCATCTCCGCAATTGTTGGTCGAATTACCTTATGGCAAGTGAAACAGTCGAACAAGTAATAAATAATGAGTAGAGAATTGTCCCACTGATACTGTTGATACTGAAGATGACGCTAGTTTGTAATGACAAAGGTGTTATGTGAAAAATTGCATTTGGTTTTGTTGATTTATCTATTACTAATGACAAGAATTAAACAAGTGATCAAAAGTCTAAGGAAGATATCAGTTTAAAAGTAGGTTGAGCTCAGATTTCATCCTAAGTTGGTTTTGTTGATTTAGCTATTACTAATGACAAGAATTAAACAAGTGATCAAAAGTCCAAGGAAGATATCAGTTTAAAAGTAGGCTGAGCTCAGATTTCATCCTAAGTTGTGTCATTCCCCCAGTTCGCACATACGCATTGCTATAATAATGTTGCACAGCTTCTGCAATGCTACAACATAAACTCCTTATTTGTCTTTTACATATTTTGACAGTATTTTTCTTTCATTTTCCCTTATATATTAAAAACTAATAATCTAAATAATTTTATAAATTATATATAAAATGACTAATTTAACCTTACTTCTAAATTTCACATGCCATCATCATTCACACATAATTAAACTTTGCATTCATCAATCATTCATCCATACCTCTCTTCTCTTAGATCACTCAATATGGCAATGCTAGTTCACTCCTGCTCCTTTGATTTGCCTTGTCTAATAAAACATAATCGTTACTGTAAGTTTATTTTAGTACCAAATGAAATATTGTAATTGTAGTGGGAGCGAGTTTGTCTCAATTTATGTGTGAAAAACATAAGAGGTCAAATGGAGTATTACATGCCACTTATGCTTGGTTGATTTTAGAAAATATATGTCATTAGTCAACAGATGATTTTTTTAAAAAAAAAAAATTCGCGCTTGCTCGAACAACTCTTGTCACTATATTACGGTGACAATGAAACTTTTAATTAAGATGTAATGTAAAATTGAAAATAGGCTTGAAGAGTAATATATGAATTTGGAGGTATATGTTTTAAAGCTAATTTAGGCCTAGATTTTAAAGTATGAATTTAAGAAGACTTCAAGCTTTTTGAAGGCTCACGCTTAAACCTAAAAAAAGCCTATATACAGGCTCAAGCTTTAAATCTATGTTTTAGGCACATACCTATTTTGACAAAGCCTAGTCTTGCCTATTTCCACCTCTAGTTGAAATATACTTAGTCTACCCTTAGTGGATTAAAGCCCAAGCATGATTTAAGAGGGGCTGTTATGTGAATATGGAGAGATATAGATTCATAATTAGATATTTTCTTGTATGGGTTAAGAGTTATGTCCATTCCCATGTGACCCTACGGTTAAGAGTTATATCTATTCTTATGCGACCGTAAGAGTATGCCATATATACATATATACACACATATATATATATACACTCTTCTCCCTCTAAAAAGATTATCTCATGAATGCTCTCTTGTCTTCCTCTAAATGGTGAATTTGCTATGTAATGTAAATGGGATCCGCATCGGTGCTCCAGTTTCGTGTTGGTAGATCAGTGAGTCAGTTGGGATGCCATGTATGCCCAAAATTCTTACAATGCTAGACATATGTATGGCTTCTGTAATACAAATTAAACACATGTTATGAGCAAAAAAAGGGGAATTGAAATTATGTATAAGCTTGGTATATTTTGGAATTGCACATGGATCGTACTTGAGTAATTTTCACTGAATGCTTTTCAATTAAATCATACTTAGATTTGGAGTGGCAACATATTTATCTATACATACATAAAAAACATATCAACAAGATGCCGGCTACACCTACAAACCGACCCAAAAAAAATAAAGAACACAGGGGAAGACCCTTGAACTTGAACAAATAACATGACAGGAAAAAAAGTTACAAGAGAAAGAGATCGCATATACCCAGGACAAAACTATAAATTAGGCAATGAGTTTTATATTAAGGACTAGAGCTAGTATAATATTTGAGAAAATGTATCTTATAAGGGGAAATTAAACCCCAGAAAGTGTCACTCCCATTTGCATCTAACTTGGTGTATGTGGTTGAAATCAAAATTAATGACCAAGCTCTGATCCTTTCGCTTCAAAACAAAACTCTCAACCAGCAAATAACATGAAAATTTCCTCCAAGTGCCGCTACCCTCAAACTCCTCCACTCTTACTAGCTTTTCAGTTCCATTATTGGTTCCACGAACCCATCCAACACTTTCTTGTTCCCATTTAATTCTCTCCATAATCACCTTGCTCAACTCTACTATCTCTGGCCTCCTTTGATCAGGACTAATAAACTTCACAAATCTATATAATATATATAATACATCCACATTACTGTTATTATTTTCCTTCCACCAATTTTTGCCAGTCCAGTTTGAACTGAAACCTCCACATGCACCCCTTTATCCACATTACTGTTATTATTTTCCTTTGAAAAAACCCTAACCCATTTTTGCTCTAGTGTCATCTCGTAGAATCTTGTTTTCTTCCCTTTGTCCCTCACGAACATGTTAGGGCAGTACCTGTAAGATGAATTCAGATTCAGTATACACTTAATCTATATAATATATATAATACATCCAGCACTCTGAAATATTTGCTCATGTGCTTCCAGTCCAGTATTTAGTGGTTCATCCAACACTTTAAAATATTTTTCTAGGTGTGTCCACTACCCTAATTATTTTGTGGCACACAATTTTGCTCTTACAGTATCAATTGTTAAAGAGAAATTTTGCAAGTACAGTATTTGTTTTAGTAGCAATTTTAACCATGACATTAACTCTCGAAAAGTCCTCTATATGAAGAGTATCCACCAACATCCTAAAGTATTTTTTTAGTAGCAATTTTAAGGCCTTGGACATGCGTGAAGAATACTTTAGGGTGCTATAAGTACCTGCAAAAAAATACTTCATGGTACCAAATGAACAACAAAATACTTTAGCATACTGAACTCATCTAGAAAAACACTTTAGGGTGCTGGACATAACATAGCCCTATAAATTTATACTGTTTTCCTTGAATTACATGCATTACTGAACTTACCATTTCCCAACAACGACTGGTTCAGAATGATCATGAGAGGATAAAAATTCAAAATGAGGTAATTGAGCACGTAATGACGAATTAAGACCTAAAGCTTCATGGTATGGGGGACAAAGAGTATTACTGATGTGTAGCTTCCATTGTTCCCTCAAACACAAGGGAGGGACTCCATCTAAGGCCATAGATTTGGCTTCAAAGAGACCACGAGGCTTCTGGATTATCTCAAATTGTTGATATGAGTCGAAAGGATTCAAAGGACGAGGCGAAGCTTCTGGTATGTAACTTAGCCCACAACAATTGACTGTTTCATCATCTTCTTTTGAGCTCGTGGCTGCATCCCTACAAATCATTCCATTGATCCGTCACACACAAGCACATACCTCCATACTAACAGAAATCAGTCATGCAATTAAAATGATATAATAAAAATATGCAAACGTTTCATTTTTGCCCCTATTTATTAAAGTATAATTAAAGAACCTTTTCCTGACTATAATTATTCTTCTTACAATTTTCAATGGGATAAGGGGCAAAACAATTCAACCATTAAAAATTATGGCAAGCCCCCTTATACTTTATGGAGTAGAGAGATCGGAAAGACATCACATACATACATATAGACACACACGAGAAGGGAGTAAATTGCTCGAGCCTTTGATTCCATTATATAACTGTACGAGTTGAGGAATCAATTAATTAATGGTGAGGGATGGAACGAACAGTTGATTCGTCAGTTGCACCCTCCTTCAATATGTGAAAAGATATTATCCTTGTCTGTGTCTAGTGCATGATTAGTTTGGTCACCTATTGTTGATGGTCAATTCTCGGTCAAGATTTATCTGCCCCGCGTCAAAAGCTATTTATATTATTAATACAAACTGGTGCAATACATGAAAACAAACTGAAGATGGAATAATTAAGTGCAACAAAATAAGCCAAATACAAGAACAGCCAATCACCATACATTAAAGATTTAAGAGTTGAAGTAGAAGTATAGACAAAACTGGCCTTCTTGATATCCAAGGTTAGAAGTGATGTGAAAGAAAGTGTTGGCTGTAAAACCCACCCTAACGGGCACACCTCCTTATAAGCATTAACTGCAATTAGAGCAGCTGCACAGATACCTCAACTTCAGGTAATGATCAAAGAAAACCCAACCTCAGAAGAAAGAAAACCTATGATATACTGAAGAACACTTCTACTCATTTGTTCAAGCAAATATGGTGATCTTGACTACACACTGAACAACACCTTTTGAAATCTTCCCTCAAGAATGTAGATCCGACCCACCAGGTGATAGTTGAATCTAATAACGTTCAAACAACCATCCAACCAAAAGGATTTATACTTAGATCTCACAGATCTGTTTATTTTCTGAGAAAACAAAAACATCACTAAAACATCCAGAGCCACGAAAAAAGAAATAAAAAATAGATAGCTCTCATCACCGTAGAACAAATTTGAAGAAGGAGAGGAAAAAACTCGCCACAAGGACCAGAGAAGTCCACAATCGCCAGAAATCAAAGGGACAACGCCACAGATCAAAGATCTAGGAACCTATCTATCACTCTGATGCAATTGTGCCATAGAATGATACTCACTGGCGACTTGTGATGGTGTCACAAGCCGTCAGCGAGAAAGAGATGAAGGAGGGTCGTGAGGTAGAAAAGAGAGAATTCAAATTTTAAGGTTGCCAATTAAGGATCTGGAAAACTTTGTATCACGCTATTCCCATTGGCTCAATTTTTGAAATCTCATTTGAGGTTAGCAACTCCTTGGAGTCTTCGAAAATGTTTGATGGGTTCTGATGGTGTGGCGTTGTAGATTAAAAGATGGCTTGCACATATATATAGGAGGAAACTGGCAAACCGGTCTCGTCTAAGCATAAATCCGGTCCACTTTTTCTTTTCTTTCTTTCTTTTTTTTTTTAAAAAAATAAAAACGAAAAAAATCAATTTTTTATTTTCTTTAGAATATCATATTAATAACTACAAAATCGGTTTGACCATGATTAGCTTCGGTTTGACTTCGATTTGATGCACTGACCCTCGACCCAAACCCTGGCTGGTTTAGTGGCTGGTCCTTGTTTAATAACCTTGATCAATAAGGGAAGCCACCTTATGTGCTTCTTACATACTTATCCTTCTAATTAGAGGGATAAGGCATTTTTTAAAATTTTTTTATATATTTTATTTATTTAGATTAAATTATATGCTGCTTTCTGAATTTTTTTTTTCATACCCATTATTTCAAATTAATTAATTTCCCAGTTCTGCATTCAGAAATATTTGTCCTATAATATCAGTATCCTGGAAACTAATTAATTTGAGATACTGAATGAATGCGGGAGAGAGAGCGAGCAAGAGATAAAATTATGATAAAGGACCTAAAAAAATAATATTTATTAAGAAGGACCATAAAAATTATAATTATTTTGAAGGATCAGAAATTAAAACATTAACATATGAAGACCAAATTGTCCTTAGCCAGATTTCCTATATTCTCTCTAACGGAATTAGAATCTGGAGTGATTGATGAATAATGACAAATAGATTAATAGATTTTCATTGTTTAATGATTTTGAGGCTAATTGTTTGCTGATCTGTTTCTATTCTTCAATCAAATTTATGTCCGCTATTCATGCAGGGAGAAATATTCAAATGGTATAGTACTATGCTAAATGCTAATAGTCCTGGGAAATGGGGATCTGTGGTGTAGGTTTATTTTTATATACCATGTTATTTGGTTTCATTTGTTGGAATCATATTTTAGCCCTAATCATAATCAGGATGGGTATCCATATCTTACTCAATAGACTATAAAGCCTTAGAGTTTCTATTGCTATCGAAAAAGAACAAGCTTATTTGAATTAGTCTTTATTTATTATTATCCATCAATCACTCCAAATTCTGATTCAGTTAGAGAATATAAAAAATTTGGCTAAAGGCAATTTAGTCGTTCTATTTTAATGTTTTATTTTCTGGTCCTTCAAAATAATTACTATTTTTATGGTCCTTTTTAATAAATATTATTTTTCTTTGGTCCTTTATTATAATTTTCCCAAAAAAAAAATCAGAAAGCAGCATATAATTTAATTTAAATAAATAAAATATATATAAAAAATGTCTCATCCCTCTAATTAGAGGGATAAACATGTAAGAAGCACCTAGTGTGAACTTATCGATAAGGGTAAATTATGAAAAGATTAACAACTATGAAAAACATGTCCTGTATTTAAGACCAAGGCCAACTCTCTAAATATATCATATATTAAAGACGGGGAAGTATGACCCATGAAATGGACATTGGGATTTCTAATGGATCATACATTTTGGAAAGGATTTTTGAATTAATCTCAATTCAACCTAATCCTTTTATTTCTCAATTAGGCTAGTTATCCGAGCAATCGATTAATCTAGACTTGATGAGTGAGAGTACCTAATTTAATGGATTATCTCCTCTCTTGACAAATATATTTCCTAATATTCGAACTTATATTCTCATCTTTATGGGGACGAAACCATTTACCATCCAGTCTCAACCAACCACTCGTTAGTCCAAATCCTCTCATTCTTTTCTACGTACTTCTGTGAATCATGTTTCCGGGAGATTCGTTTCTTTTCTTTCTTTCTTTCTTTTTTTTAAAGCTAAACACGACATATATTTCACTAAACATTCAAGAAAACAGCAGCAATAGAGTCACAAAGGCATAACAGTCACCCAAAGAAGAAACCAACCAAAACACAACATCCAGACAAAAAAACCAATCCTTGCAAAAAATCAAAAGAAAATCTGATAAAAGAAACTTTCCAGCCTTAGATTCAGCAATTGCCAAGATCTTGAACATATATAGGAGAAGTTCTTTCGAGCACTTCTCGATAAGAACTGCACCAACACACCAAGCTGCAGCTAGATAATGTCTTGGAATCCACCTAACACCACCTATGATAGGAGCCTCACCGAAATTCGATAATTCCTTCACCAAATTCAAGCTAACCCATTTTTGGCAAAGTATTCTAAGAATAATAGCTTGAACTAATGGAGGACACACTGAGTCAGATATATCATATCCAAAAAAGCACCAGCACACCATATTACTCCGTCGGTCTTTAATAGAAGATATATTTGAGGAGTTAATCTTAGTCCTAACTATAAGACATAGTTTTTATATTTGTTAACATTTGCCTAATTTATGCCTATTGATCCTCTTTCAACAATAATCAAATAATCAAGAAAGAAAGGAAATGGGTAAATTGAGGGAGATGATTAGAGTGTTTTAGAAAATACATGTCATATTAATTAACTTTTTTTTGCCAATATTAATTAACTTAACTAACCTACTTAATCTAATCAAATTAGGTAAATGTGCATTACATTAAAGACCAGATGAGTAATCCACTAGGTTCTACATACTCGAACCTCAAATAGGAAGGGAAATAGACGATATACTAAGGGCTTGTTTGGTATAGGGAACCTATGAGGAGGGAAAAGAAAGGAATGGAAGATTGGGAGAGAACATACAAAAGTGAGTTGTTTGGCATATGGGAATAGAACTTAAGTTTGAAGAAAATAAAATATTTGGTAAAAAAAAAAAGTAGTTGGTTAAGTGGGAAGGAGAGATAAAATGCCATAATGCCCTTGAAAAAGAAAAGAACCAAGACCTTCCTTGCTTGCTCTCATCTCCACCTTCATTTCTGTCAACGGCCGCCAGCGCCTTCTCCTCCATTCACCATCGCTAGAGACCCTCTTGCATCACACCACCATCACCGTTGAGTAGATCCGCTAAAGAGAGTGAGAGCTTGGACCTAGGGATAGAGATTGAATAAGAAAAAGAGAGAGGAGATACGTCCATTGGTAGTATTAACCTTGACCACTTTGATTTTCACTGATACACCACCCACGACACCTACGTCGATGACCTCCTGGACATTCTTGATACTCTTCATGTCACTCACTGCGCTTATGTCAGTTACTCCATCTTTGCCATGATCGTAATGCTCGCCGCCATTCTCCGACCCGAACTCTTCACCAAACTCATCCTCATCGATGCTTCTCCCAGGTGACGATCCAAACCATCATCCTCTAGTTCCCCTCCCTCCTTTTTAGATTCCTAAGCGATAGTGATTATCATGGAGGTTTCGAGGAAGCAGAAATCCAAGAAGTGTTCTCTACAATGAAGGGTAACTACGAAGCGTGGGCTAGCGGTTTCGAGCATTTGGTAGTCAGAGCAAACGTACCGCGGCAGACCAAAGGGGCAAAGTTGACTCGAATTTTTCTGCCTTGGGAGGGAACTTGGGTTGACGTGAGTTCTGGTGAAATCCCAAGTTCCCATGTTTGAAGGAAGATGGAGCTCCTGGCAATTCTAGTGGAGGGAGCTTTTAAACGCCAAACATGTTTTCAGAGTGGGCAGATGCTAATCTTCCTTTTCCCTCCCTAACTTTCTGCATACCAAATGAGCCCTAATTTTCCAATGTTGGACAAACCCTCCCCTGTTGCAATAAAAGATAAGCACATCTAGTGGCAGATCTTGAGATAAATATTTGGCTCCCCAAATATTTATCCAAAGATCGTAATATTCGGTATAGACCAGCAAATACAAGCCCAAATATTTATCTCAAGATCGTAATATTCGGTATAGACCAGCAAATACAAGGGGGGGTGACAAATCCAGTTTGAGTTATGAAGATAACAAATATATTAATTACTATCATTTCTCACCGATAGCAAACAAAAGTAAAAAATGAAAACAAAGAAAGAAATAAGAAAATAATTTATCAAACTCGATGATTTCAACGAGATTTACCGATTAGAAAATTTCTTATATTAGAAAAGAATCAAGACCAGATAAAGTAAATATGGAGTTGAATTATATCAAAGAAATAAAATACGAGAATTTACCTGTAGCAAGCAAGAGGCAGAAAATCACAAATGAGTTATCAAGGGAGATTAGGAGAATAATAGGCGTGTTCCTCCCTCTTGTTCTTGTTATTGAGTTATCAAGGGAGATTGGAGAATAATAGAAGTGTGCCCTAATATCTAACGTCTGTGAGTGGGACTGCGGGAGGGAATAAAAAAGGGGGGAAATGTTTTAAAGGAAATTTGGGGGCCAAAGGAGTATGATTATCCAGCTTGCGCATGTTGAACTTTACGCTGAAAAATGATATGAGTGATGTTGATGAATTTTTGACATAATTAGAATAACAAATCAATCACATTTAATTTCTTATTATCCATTAAATTTAATTAATTGGTTGAACAATTCTTATATTCTATACCTTAAACCAAAAGATTCCACATTCCCCATTCAATTTGCATGATTTTTTTTTTTTTGGGAGGGGGGCAGGCTATCATGAAAGATCCGTCACTGGCTTAAACCAAAAGATCCCATATTCCCACATTCAATTTATATGATTAATTTTTTCTTGGGGCCATCTCATCAAAGATCCGCCACTATGCACATCATTTTAGTTCCATTCCATTTTATTTTCTCCATCATAAAAAAAGATGGAGAAAATATAACCAAATTGTTTGGCTTTTTTTTGTTATTTTTACCCCCAAAAAAAAAACAAAAAACTTACAAAACCTTATCTGCAAAATATCAATATATCTCTTATTTTTTCTATAAGTCCATGATCTCTTAGTTTGATGACAGATCATTATTGTTCAAAAAAAAAAAAGACAGATCATTGAACCAGAAGTTTCTAAACGAAATTCAAAGCTAACCTAAGTAAACTAGGAGTTGGGGAATCAATTAATCAAGCTGGATAATTTCAATTGTACCAAACAGAGAGAACAAAATCAGATATGGAGAAACATGAATTACATACATACCCTCTCGTGGACGAGTTTCTCCACATGACATAGTAGCGATTGTGAGACAAAGGCTGATTCAAAACTGGAATGAAGAGGACTGAGTAGTCCTCACCGTCGGAGGCTTTAACGGTCAAGTCCTCGTTTTGAAAGAAAGGTAGACGCCTGATTCTGGCATTATTATCTCTTCGCAAACGCAAGAGAGACTCTGATTCTGTATCGTAGATTACAAGATAACCAGAATTACGCTCTGGAGGTGGAAGAGTCAGAGCAACTTCATCCTTTAGATATAGAGAAAGACGCCTTGTTACATACATGGCCTCAAACTATCAATTGATCTCTGTCGAAGAGCGAGGGAGGATCGATTGTTATGGTGTAATGGGAAAATGGAAGGTGAAGATGACGGTGGTGTGAAGGTGGGTCGCTGATTATGATCGAGTGCAGAGCGTTCAAGGTTCCAGCCGTGAGGGAAGGTCCGAAGGTGTCGATCCCCTGCTCACGGTGAAGGTGGTTGGCGGTGGAGAACGGAGGTGACAGTTGTGGCGAGGGTGGAGGTCTATGAAGGCGTGGTGAGGGTGTCGGTGGTGTTGAGGATTGCGTGGTCTGCTTTCTGGTTCTTGCCGCCGGTAAAAGAAGGAGGTGGTGGAAGATGTTGATGATGGAGGGAGGTTGGTTGCTCGCCGGCGACGGAGGGAGGTGGTGAAGCTGCCGGCGAGGGTGAAGGGCGAAGGTCTGGAGGTGTGAAGATCCAAAGTCCAGCTCTCTGCGGCGCTGTGTCTGCTTCCTCCTTTAATCTGTCGGCGCTGGTTCTCTTAACTCCATTTCCCCTCAGCTCCAATTCACGCGTCTCCTAGGTCTAAATCAGTGTCCCCGGTCAAAACTACGTTTTGACCAGGGACCTAAGTGAGAACTTTAAAAGTTCTCCAGGAAGGGACTAAACTAAAATTTTGGAAAATATTTTGGGGCATAAATGAAATTTAAAAAATTTCTGGGTTCTTTTCCCTAATTGATTTCTAGCTCCTTTTCTTCCTTAATTTCCAATTTCTAGAAATTGTTGGGGCCTTTCTTGTATTTTTTTCCATTCCTCAAAACATTAACTTGGCCCAATTAACATTTTCATAATTCTTCAATTTTCTTCTAAAACACTTACAATATAAGATTAAACACAATATAGCATCAAAAGTCCAAAAAATCATTTGCATGAATAATTAGCCATTTATGACCATTTTGCCCCTAATTTCAATTAATTTAATACAAATGTCCCTAATTTAATTAGTGCCTAATCATGCAATAATGTCTCAGAAAATATATTAAAAATCCTAATTTAATCATGATAAATTATATAAAAATATGGTTCGATCACCCTCCCTCTCATCTCCTCCGTCCTGTATATATGCACACATAACTTGACGGAGACAGCTATGGAGTGAAAGCAGTTGTAATAAAATACTCCCTTTGCTTGTAATAGAATATTCCTTGCTTCTTATTTTAAGCTCTGACATTTAAATATCTAGTTTCTACAAGTTACTTTATGATTTTTTAAAAATTTACATAAATATCTGTGTAGTTCCTTTTAAAATTTAAAATGTTATATCTTTGAAAAATCATAAAAAAATTGAAAAATCATTATTTTTTGATAAGCAGACTTATGTGATCGTATGTATGATGATGATTTTATGTAGAATCTTATGACCTAAAGAATCAATAAAAACATTTGGAAAGTAGACAAAAAAATGAGGGGCAGCAGGCACCCCCTCTCAAAAATATTTTAAAATGTCAAACGCCTTTGGAAAAAAATACTTCAAGTGTTGGATACTCTAGAAAATATTGTATGATGTTGGACACACTTGGAAAAAATATTTTAAGATGTAACACCCCCGATTTCTAACGGTTTTAATAACAAAAATTTAAATAATTTTTATAAATAAAACTAATAAATTTCGAAATAACAATCTTGGGGAGTGCTACCGCCGCGCTTGTATTGGACAAACGCAAGGCTACTTATTACATTAATACCAATTAAAACTTAAATGGAGATGTCTTATCCAAATAATAAAGTAAATAAATAAATAAAAAGAAACTAGCTAGAGCTTTCTATTAATCTTCCTCACTTATCACTGCTAGCCCCAGCTTGAGACCTGTTTCAATGAAAATCTGCTCCCCCGAAGGATCGTCGCAGCCCATGAACACACATACATAAGCAAACGCTGGTAATCCTAATAGTTAAAGATAACACAAAATAATAACAATAGTAACCGATAAATAAACAAATAAATAATTAAATTAATTACATATGATGGGGTAAATACCATATATATATATATATATATATATATATATATATATATATATATATATATTTAAAATCCACAAAATCAATTTCTCATACTCATCATAGCTATACATTATCATTGACTCAGATATTATTATTTATTATCCTTTAAAATTTCTTTAGACCCGGGAAACCCTGCCAGTCTATTTAGTTTAATGGGAAGAGAACCATGGTAAACCCGGGAAACCCTACCAGTTTACCCTGTGACCCGGGAAACCCTGCCAATCACAATCAATCAAATTGGCCATCAAGTATATCAAGTATTTCTTCATAGTGTACACACCTCTTCCCAAAGTTGCTACTAGTGTCCCGGGAAACCCTGCCGACACCACTTTGGGAAGAACGGATATCTCAATTTTCTCATCACGTAATATTTCGAGGCATAAAGCCTAAGGGTTGTGTTCATCACTTTGGGGGTACCATCCCAAAGCTATCCTCCCACTATTAAAATGTTTTAGACACACACAAAACAACCTCCTAAATTATCTCTATTACTTAATTATCATATATATATTTTTTTATATTATTATTTTAATTAAATATAAATATAAAAATATTTTGACCTAAAATCTATTCATGACTTATCCTATTGTGTAGGAGGTATTATATAAAGAAAAAGAAAATCCAATAATAAAAGGAGATAACAAGAACAGCACATGCATTGTAATCAATTCAAAAAAAACGCCCAAATGCGAACCAGTAAAACAAACGCACGCAACCGAAAAGGACAAGACGCACAGGAATATATATTTGATTGCAATCCATGCGAATAAAGGAACACGTACAGGGTTATGAATTGTCGCACAGGAATATCATGCAATTATATACTCCCTCCGGTCCTAATTATAAGAGCTAGTTGACTTTTTTGGAGAGATTAAGGAAAGCTAATTAAATTACTTTAGAGTATTTTTATTTTTATTTCCTTCTTCAAACTAATTAGTTTAACTAATAAACTAATATATAATTTAAGGATATACAATATATGAAATGATTAAGTAACTTATTTATCTTCCTTAACTTCTCCAAAGAAAGTCAACTAGCTCTTATAATTAGGACCGGAGGTAGTATTTTTTTTCCTATCCTCGCACGCACGCCGAGACTTTCAATTTAGAATAAAAAAAAATGTACAGGAACATATTTGTTTCATTCACCCATATTAATTGTGAAAAAAAACGCACAGCAAAACAAAAAAACGCACAGCAAGGGAAATTGGATTCAATGTTAATTGTGAAATTGAAGCACGTAAACCTAGGCATAATAATTCCATACATATATATAACTATCTCTATATCTAAGTCTCATGGGATTAGGATTACAAAATTTATATAAATCTAATCCTACTCATGGGGATTAGGATTACAAAATTTACATAAATCTAACCTACTCATGGGGATTAGGATTACCTGGCCTCCGTTCTTTCTAGCGACCTAATTTTGATTTGATGCATAGAAAGAGGGTTTGAGAAGAAAACAACGGAGGAGGAAAAGTATCGTGTGTTTTTAGGTTTTTGACGGCTAGACCTAAATTTATAATTAAAACTTAGGGTTTTAGTTATGGGCTGAGCCCTTTAATTATTCCCAATTAATAAATTAACAATACAAACACTATAGATTTCTAGATTCTAATATATTATTATTATTATTATTTTAATATATTATTAATTCTATTATTAATCAGGAGTACTACAAATATAAAATAAACAGATATATATTCTATATAATAAATAGAATATATAATAATATTTTCTAATAAATAAAAATATGAAATATTAACATAATTAAAATAAATAGAAATAGATTATATTATACAATCTAGTTATTAATAATATAATTAATATATTCCTATTACAATTTATTACAATACAATATATATATATATATATATATATATATATATATATATAAATAATATTTCAATTACATTTTATATTTCTATTTATTCTAGCTAAAATCTAGGATCATAGCTAATATCTAGGATCACTAATATCACTACCCAACAGTAAGGTAAATTAAAATGACTCAATTATATATTTAATAGAAATGAATTATATTATATAATCTAATTAATATATTCCCAATTAATAAATTCTTAAACCATACAATTAAATTCTAAACTTTTGTTGTTACTATAATTATTTCCAATTAATAAATTATAAAATAATATAAACATTATTAAATTCTAAATCTTTATTTACTATATTGTTATTATTATTAAATTTCATTATTACTTTATTATTATTATTATTATTAGTATCATTATCATTATATTATTATTGATAAAAATACGAGGTATTACATAAGATGTCAAATGCACCATAAAATACTTTAGAATATTTGATATTCCTTAGAAAATACTTCATGGTGGTAGATGCACCTTAACCCATTAATTTAAACAGAAGATCTTATATAAAAGTGATGACTTCCTATTTTTAATAAATTTGAGATATATTTTGATATCTTTAGGAAGCCATTAATGCTAAGTTAAATAGATTTTCTTGAAATTCTAAAAGATCAATTTGGGCGCATCATTTATGGGATTTCAACTTAGAATATAAGTTTTTAAGTTTAGGAAAGAAACAAGAATGAGAAAATAATAATTGAAAGTGTCTTAAAAAAAGAGTTTTCGTTTATTATTAGTATTAGTATTATTATAATAATATTTTGGGTTAAGGTGTAAAAATACACATATGTTTTTCTCAAAGGAGCGCCCAGTAGCAAGTGCTTTTTTTTTTAATGCAAAAGTGACTATATGCTTATAAAAGTGGAGCAAAACTACACATCCACCGTTATCCAGACATAACGTCCGTTATTTGAGTTGAGGTGACATTGGACCTGATTTATGTATTAAACCCACTTTCCACGTGTTCCTTCATCAGCTTCTTATCTCTCCACTTCACCTTATCTGAGCTCACGCATTCTCCTTCATCATCACTCTCTCTCTGCACTTCACCGCCCTATCCTGTCGCCGGCGACATTTGCCTTCATCTCCATCATCGTCGACGATCACTACTCCTTCATTACCGCTAGTGAATGTTCAAAAATCAGAGAGGGCAAGGTTTCTGCACAGTGAGCGCCACCAGTTTGCAGATAACGGACCTTTTTCTTCTTCAACCGGAAATAGAGAGAGAAGGGTCGAAGGTGAGAGAAGAAGACCACCACTGCACCTCCTTCTTCTTCTTCCCTTCTTCCTTCCTCCACCTTCCTCTTCTTTTGTCGAGAGAGAGCTCAGGCTTTTGTGAATCGATGGTGAGAGAAGAACACCACCACCGTTGGACCTTTCACTTGTCCTCTCCACCGTCACCCACTTCTTTTCCAGCCACCGTCAACCCGTTCATATTCTCTTTTTCCATGCTTTCCAAATTCTGGTGACTTCCAAGCTAGAGAGAGATAGGGAGAACGAACGATTGCCTTCCTCCCTCTGGTCCTCACCAACACCACACACAGAGGTCTGGTTCTGCAAGTTTTCCTGTGTCTGTTCACTCTGTTTCAGCTCCCAATCTGTGGCACACTCTATTGGCGATGGTGGTTAATGGTGGATTACGGAGGTAATGAGGGGAATGGGTTTGAAGGTTCAGAGATTCAGCTCTCGTTCTCATGCTCTGGTCTGAACAGGTGTTTGAAACCGTCTTCTATAAGGTCTAGGCGAGCAGGAGAAGACGCGACATTTTGACGAGGGACTCAAATGAAAATTTCAAAAGCTCATGGAGGGACTAAATTAAAATTTTTTAAAATGTGTTTGGGGCTAAACTTTAATTCATAACAACTTAGAACCTAGTCATCGTCCACGTCATCATTTTTAATGTAGAAAAAGTCAACTAACAGTCAAATGGTATTTTTGCTCCACCTTTGTAACCACATAGTCACTTTTACACCTAAAAAAAGCACTTGCTACTGGGCGCTCCTTTGAACAAAGTACATGTGTATTTTTGCACCTTAACCCTAATATTTTTTCCCTTTTCAATTGATTGATAGGATACTGACAAGTCACAATTGAAATAAAAATAGGAGGAGGTAGCTGCATATCACTCATCACCATCTTGAATTACAAGAAAAGAGAAATAAAGGAGTTCAAGTTTCATTCTTCTTCTTCCACAAGCTAGGATGAGAGGACTGTGGAAAAGAGGAAAAGAGAGCGCAAAGTTGCCGCTTGGATAGAGGAGTAGCTGTAGCTTAGTGATGAGGCTTTGAATAATCAATACTCTATTTCTTTTCCTTTTCTCTTTTTTCTTGAGATTTTGGATTATGACATTGTGATCTCTTGTTAAGATCATTCTGGTTATAATGTTTAATTAGTTTGTTATGCACCTTAGATTAGCTATGAACTTATGGGTGTATTAGACTTTATTTTCATTGTTTAGTTATAATTAATATTAATTTTGGTTACTTAATCTTGTTTAACTTCATCTATTTAGTGATAGAGGAGTAGAGCTTAAAGATGAGGCTTTGAATAATCAATACTCTATTTCTTCTCCTTTTCCCTTTTTCTTGAGATTTTGGATTATGACATTGTGCTGTCTTGCTAAGATCATTCTAATTATGTTTAATTAGTTTGTTATGCACCTTAGACGAGGTATGAATTTATGGGTAGATTAGACTTTATTTTCATTGATTAGTTATAATTAATATTAATTTTGGTTACTTAATCTTGTTTAACTTCATCTATTTAGTGATAGAGGAGTAGAGCTTAAAGATGAGGCTTTGAATAATCAATACTCTATTTCTTCTCCTTTTCCCTTTTTCTTGAGATTTTGGATTATGACATTGTGCTGTTTTGCTAAGATCATTTTAATTATGTTTAATTAGTTTGTTATGCACCTTAGACGAGGTATGAATTTATGGGTGGATTAGACTTTGTTTTCATTGTTTAGTTATAATTAATATTAATTTTGGTTACTTAATCTTGTTTAACTTTATCTATTTAGTTACTAGCCATAATTGAATATGAATTTGAGCATTAGGATTTACCTTGACAAAGGAAATTTTAATTAAGCTTTGAGATTAAGTAATTTGTGATTATAATACAATTTAATTTGTGATTAGGCTAGATATATATCTGATGGCCCCACATAATTGTTGAAGAGTGTGTTCGAATTATCTTGCCTCTTAAATAATTATGTTAAACATAACACTTTATATTTAAGAGAAGGTTGTGAGTGAACTGATAGGCACTTATAGCTATTTATACTTGAAATTAACAAAATTGACATTAAAGCTAATTAAATTAGTAAAATCAAGGTTTATGAAGTTAATAAGGGATTATTGACTCTAGGTTGCTCATTTGATAATTGTGATAGTTAGTTATTTTTAATTTGATTTTAATTTTCTTTTCACTCATTTGAATTGAATTTGGTTTTCTCAATTTAAACGAAAGTGTAAAATCAATGCTCAACTAGGTTTAGGTACTAAGTCATCGTGAGAACGATAATTTACTCACTTTTTATTACTTAATACAGCTTGTGCACTTGTATAGTTATAGGCCATAATTTTTTCCCCGATTGAAAATGTAACACCCCATTTTTCAAAGCGGAATAACATCATTTTATCAGAGTGGCGCATCGGAACAATTCAAAAGAGTAAGTATTGATGAATTTGTTACAAAATATTAACCATGGCTGGTTATAGTAGTAGTACATTTATCCTAAATATTCCAAAATAATATACAGTCCAAAAACGAAAACTTCGGCCGGGTCTTCAAGCGGGCAGCTTACCCTTGTCATCGGCCCTCGGTCCTCTAGACCCTGAAGCTATAGTAAGGGTTGAGGTCCAATGCCCATTGGACCTCAGGTAACGGTTAACCTCATGCTTATGTATGAGAAAATATATATGACAGATATTTATGACATTTCAGCAATAATCAATACATAAGCACACAGCAGATGTAAGATTAACATATCAACAGTACATAGCACACAGCACATGCACAATCACTCACGTTTGCACTAACCCACGATAGCCCATCTTGTCCTCAGCGCTAAGAAAACTCAACAGCATTACCAAGATTGTAACCCGTATAAAGCTAAATGTATAAACATGTGAACTAAACCCCATAACTTAGCCACGGTGCATGACCCAAGACCAAGTCTTGTCTATGACTTTATGAAATCATCCATCACATATATGCATACAATAAGCATCAGAGTTAGTGTTACAGTACGCGTCTGTACCTTAGTCTGTTCGGATATCGGTACATCTGTCTACCTGGTACATCCCCTGACTTTCTCGAATATCCTATAACGGTATTTTCGCATTATTACCTAGTAAATAATATCTTAAGAGATATTTTAGCCACTATTTACCTTTTTATCCCTGGTGGATTTGTTATTCCAACTATATCCCTTTATTTCAAGAAAACGCTGGTTTCAGCATTTTGGCCAGATTTTACGCCAACTTTGAAAAATTATAATTAATTCTACAAAAATAGAAACGAGGATTTGTAAAATTCCCCGGAATCCTTAGGATGTCTAGTTTTGATGAAAAATACTTTTTTTACCCAGAATTTGTGAATTAGTCCCAGCTTTCGTGTTTTTAGCCCCTACCCAGAATTTTACCCAAAAAACGTAGCTTTTCTTCAAGAATTTTTATCTCCTTGTACAAAATTCAAAATGACACACTCTAGGTATATTTGGAAATTCCTATATGTCTACTTTAGCCATGAAAATTTCCAGAATTTTATAAATTCATTTTCAACATAAAATCATGGCCTTTTTGTAACTGACTTTCAAAAACGTCTAACCGTAAATTTCGCCAGAATTTCACTACTTTGATCTTCAACTTCCAAGAATTTTGATCCAACACATTTTCCATCAATTTTTCGAAATAGAGCCATTTTTAACCATAAAAGCATGTAAATAAAATTGCTCTTGAAGATTTAAGATCAAAGCATAAACTATCTATGAATTCAAAAGCTAAAATTCTAAGAACTTACCTTGCTATTGCTTCAACTCTTTCAAGATACTCCTCACTCACTGTCACTTCTCTCTATATTCAGATTGTTACTTGATTTTGGTGTGAAGAATGATGAAACCCAAGGTGCCTATTTATAGTAAAATGTCATGGCAACCTTGGTAAATTCTTTAAACTTTCTCTTCTTGAATTTGAACCATGGGATCTTGGCTTCATCAAGAAGATTAAATCTTCACTCTTCCCTCTCATTGAACCGTGTTCATCTCCCTCTCTCCTTTATCCTCTTCATTTTTGCATTAAATCCCTTATCCTAAAGTACCTTGTCCTCTTCCATTTCTTGACTTTTAATTACAACATGTGTTTGATCAAACTAATATCTAGATTTTTTCACAATTCTCTCTTCTTCCTCAAGCCATGTAACCGTGGCCTCCTCCCCCTTCATTCACTCTTGATTTGTGTTTTCTCTAGCCTATTAGACAATGCTTTGAGCCCTCTTATTGGCTCATCTTAATTCACTTGCATTTGGACTTTAACATGTAATTAATTTAGGCCCTTGGATTTAGCTTTATTAAATTAAATCTTGGCCTTTGATCTTAGTTGCAATTGTTGAATTTTCAAAGCTTGATTAAAGTTTAATTAACATCTTAATCAAATGCTTAATTGTCCTTTGATTATCTATATACTATTGTATGATTGGTTCTTAGGTTAATTATGATCATTGGTAATTCATTTTATGCTAATCTTCACTCCTTATATAATTATTGGTCTTTGACCTTCAATTAACTTAATACATCCTTAATTGTTGACTTTTAATATTAATTTTAAAGAATTACCTAAATATTCTATTAGTGTAAATTTAATTGCCCACTAATTGTTGTTAATTCCCTTTAATTGGTTTAGGTATTTCCATAGCATTTTCTTGCTTCTCTTGGTTACGCAAAAGCTATGGTTTCATATGATAATTTTTATGGTATTTTATGATCCCTCATTGAGAATTTTTTTTTTAAAAAAAAGGTCTTTGGTTAACTTAATTCTTAGAGAAAATTCCCTAGTTGAAAATAAACAAATTACAAAATTTTGAGACTACATATTCACTTATTTTTAATGGGTATTAGTTACAAAAAAAAAAACTAGTTTAGTTATACTGATGTTTGCAAACCCTTGAGTTCAATTCAATAGTTTCCATAACCCCTCCACCCTTTTTAATAGGGTATATGTTTTTTCCCTAGAACCCTTTGTTGTTGAGGGGTTAATCCCTATGAAGAGATGCAATTATATACTGGTAACAAATTACAAAGTCATGATATACATCAACGGTTGCTATTGATTCTCCTCGCAAATCTTGGAATGTCTTGATCTATGCCAAATTTCATAGTCACTCGATGTGAAAGACACTTATGTCTATTATATATATATATAGAGAGAGAGAGAGGAGATGAACTAGCTCAAAAACTCTTACTCAAAGATTCTTATATCCATACATCACAATTATTAAATAAAAACCGTCATATATTGTAAAAGTTCACGGTTCTTATTTATACACCATTATTTATGTACCAAATACATAACGGTTGTGTAAGTGAGACCGTTAATTATTTTTATGAAAAGTCATGGTGCATAGATAAAACCATTATCTATGTTACTACATAAATAAAGGTTGTAAAATGTGACTGTTATGTATTACCATATATTATGACGATTGTTTATGTATGCCCGTTAATTATGATCATAACACTGGGAATATCATGGCCTCAACTGTTATAATAATTCCAAAATAAATAAGAGTTTAGAACTGTAATATATCTACGCCAAGCTTTTATATTGTCCACATATATGACAGTTCATAACCATAATGTAAGGCAATTAATAATTGTTATAGATGACGATTTATGTAATAGTGAGGCCTAAACTCTCTAAAATCTTAAGGTCTGTCCATTTTTGGCAATAAGATGATGATTGTCTTATTCAAGGATTTTAGCAAATGCTAAATCTTCCAAAAATGATTAACCATGCATATGATGTCTGACCCAACTAGATCCCAATGTTATTTAGAAGTGAAGCAAACTGTCACAACTAACTCCTATATTCAAGAATAAAGGAGGAAATATTTTAGGACTTGACTTCCCTCATCAGCTCCTCTATTCTTAGTTTCTTACCATTCTCCTCCCCACATTTTCTCTCCTACTACTTATCTCAACCTTCAGATTAAAATTTGAGTAGTTTAGATTTAATGCTTTGTAAAAATATTTTTACAATAATTTTTTTATTATAGTTTTAAATTGTCATGACTAACATTTAGTAGTTTTTGAATTTATTTATTTCTTTAATAATTAGTTTAAGGGACAATTTTATCCTAGAAGTTTTCATTGAGAGGAAATTTTACTTCAAAAGTGTAAAAAAAGGATCGATTTTACCATATCTGCTATCCTAGATAATTTTGACTGTAAACTGATCAAATATGCTAAGCTGATAATCTAAGATGAATGGATGATTTATTAACTTTGTTGTAAAAATAGAGATAAGGGTTTAAACTTCTCATGTTGTATGAGAAGAAGAAGATTTCTATACATACATGAAATGGTGGGACCCACATATACATATAATTCTAATTATATGTATATGTGGGTCCCATCATTTCATATGTGTGTTACATGAGAATACACTTCTCCTACAACATGAGAAGTGTTTTTCCCATAAAGATATATTTGTCAATCTTACATAATCACATTAGGATTGATGCTTTAATTTGAAATTTATTAATTGTGTCAAGAGATTGAAGAATTAATGGAATCAAACATTTATTGTTGACTTGAGAGAGCTTTTATAAATACTTTTTGAATCCTAGACTAGCACATATTTTCAGTATGAGTATCTATGAAAGGAGGTTAATTGAATGTTATGAAATACCAGGTTAAATAATCCTAGTCCTCATTTAATCCTTGAATTAGTTAAAGAATCACTTGTTTATATTCTGAGCAAAAAAAAATCACTTGTTTATATTAACTTTTAGATTTAGTTTATGGTTGTTCAATGGTTTTAGGTGAAAGCGTGCTAATTAATATTTGACTGGGTTTTAAAACCAAATCCAATCTTGAACAATCTTTCAATTATTATTTTATTTATTAGCACGACTAGTGCACTTCCTATTCGAATAGGAGGGAAGCCAAGTCAGAACTTTGGAAATGATAGGATGATTAGAGAGTCAAACAATGGGCATGTCAGTGAAGTCAACCCATAAGCATATTCTTGGAAGAAGAAAGAATATTCTTTTTTCTATAAGAAGAAATAATATTCGAACATTTATTAATTGGGAAAAAGATTAAATCTGGTTTATTATTAAGAGTTGATAAAAGAATGACAAACCTTAATAAATAATTCCTAACTCATTTTTTTAATGAAATACCTGTTTTAGAATTTTACAAATTTAAAATCCTCTTTCTATTTTCCCCCTATTAATTATTACCTGCAAATTTTTGACTCTTGATTTGTTTCTTTTCTTACTTTTTTTTTTCAAACCATATACATAATATAACTTTTGCACAATACTAACTAGACTAAAAACTTTTGTGCAAGTGAGCCACAGTATATAATATAAAAATATAAAGGAAAAAATTAAACTTTGCAACGTGGTTGACGAAAATTGAAAATATTGTAAAATAAACTAGATTTTAGTTTAAGGTTAAAAGTCATAATATATTTATGGCCATACGATTGAAAAAAAGTCAGGAAAATAACTTTGAAATTATAAAATTCTAAATCAGGTATTTCCTAAGAAATGAGTTGTGAATTGTTTATTGAGTTATATCATTCTTTATTAACTTTTAGTAAGAAACATGATTTGAGATTTTTTTCAATTTTAAAGTTCTTCTTTTTGTCTTTTCTCCTTATAATAATTTGGATCTCAATATAATATTACAAACACATGTTGATTATTCAAGTGTCATTATATCTTAATCGGGTTAAGGAGCAAAAAATACCAATAAACATTAATTAAAACTGTATAGGCATATGCAATAATACATAAACTATTTGGAGGTGCGAATTAAAAATATCAATAAACATTTAAAATTGGAGTAAAAATGTCAAGCCACTAAATTTAACATCACAATATTACTTTTTTGGAGTATAACATAACAATATTACTTTTTGGAAGTGAGACCCACACTATTTTTATATAGGTATATGCTTTATATAGGCATATGCAATGATGTTAGGTGATATTTAAAACTGTTAAATAAAAAAAATCTTTCATTAATTCTTCTAACCCCAAAACAACATTGTTTTAGGGTGATTTGACATAACATTATATCAAATAACACGACAAACGATAAACCCATATATATATTATTGACGAAACTATTACTAGAAATGCATAAGTATTTTTACACCTTCCCCTTATCTTAATCTGCTCCAAGTGACTGCTATATTACTTTTCCTGGGTAAACCACACCGTATCTTACCATCTTTCTTTTTCCTTTTTTTTTTTTTTTTTTGGTTTGATTGAACCATCTTTCTTTTTGGTACAACCTTATCTTACCGACGGAGCTAGCTTCCCTAAATAATTCAAATAGCGGGGCCCATCATTGATGTGACGTCATTAAGTGATTGCCAACTAATCATAAATTCAAAGAATAGCTACTCAAATTAGACGAACCTGCTAGGAAATATATATTCAACCCCCTTTATAATTTCAATTTATTAATGCCGGCCGTATAATTCACACAGACACACACACATATATATATATATGCGCTAAACATCAAGTGGTTGGTTAATATAGGCTCAATTATTAATTCACGATAGTAAACAAATTAGTTAAAGTTAATTAATTATTTATAATAAATATGCGTTAGTTTTCTGAATATGTAATTTTTAATCATTTATATAGTATTCGTAAATATCCATCAATGAATTTTTTTTACTATGATCAACTAAAATATTATAAGAATAAAAAAATTTAAATTTAGAGGATAAAATAAATTTCTTAAATATGTGTAAATTAGTTATCTAATTCTTATATAAAAAACTAGAAAAAAATACTATATATAAGGAAGTCAAACACATTTTTTTATTAAGAATTAATTTAATTCATTTTTTAGTATCTATAAATTAGTTGTCTAGGGAACATCATATATTTAGAACGAAAGAAGCACTTAAAGTCCATTCTACTAAAAGGGTTGATCGATACAGCTACTAGCTGTGAAAAGATGGCTCTGGCTGCGAGTACCAAGGAGGACCATCCTCCACTGCCGGCTGATGCTCAACGTTCAACGAAAAAAGTTCGGATCCGGCCTTCTGGGACGGACGCAGGGGATGAGGAGGATATAGGCGGTCCTGACATAGCAATGACTAGAAATGTAGAGGAGGCCCAGATATCCTATCGAAGCAAGCTCTTGAACCAGGCAAGCATATCGCAACCTCCCTACACCCAGAAAGAGGTAGTTCTTACAGAGAAGGATTTCCGTATTAGCAAAGAGGGGGCCATACCGTCTATTGAATTTTCCGAAGCAGTCAGGAAGGAATTAACCAAAGGAATGAAGTGCACGCTGATCATCAAGCTTTTGGGTAGATCGATAATGTATCATGATCTAAAAGCGAGGATCCAAGCTCTGTGGCAACTGAAAGGTTCGTTCCAACTGATTGATGCGGAAGGAAATTTCTACTTTGTCACCCTTGATCTTGAGGAGGATTATCTCAAGGCTCTTACGGGTGGCCCGTGGATGATATTTGGGGCTTACTTGACAGTTCAACCATGGTCTCTGGACTTTGATGCAGGCTCGTCCGTTGTCTCTAAGGTGGTGGCCTGGGTGAGAGTTCCAAGCCTCTCTATTAGCTATTACCACAAGAGCACACTGAGGGCTATTGGTACATTGCTAGGTGAGGTAATCAAGATAGATTATCGGACTGAGACTAGGGGTCGTGGGAGATTTGCACGCATAGCTGTCCTCTTGGATTTGCAGAAACCGCTGATACCATCGATAATGGTTGACGGCAGAAAGTACAGAGTGGAGTATGAGGGTTTACCATTAATCTGCTTTGAGTGTGGTAGGTATGGTCATCCAAAAGAACGCTGCAAACAGAGCACCCAGTCGGTCACCCCTAACAACATCCAGGTGCCAACCTCTTCCAATACTCTAATTAAGGAGGTACCAACTATTGTCGAGACTTCATCGGACACCCCTACGTCACTATATGGGTCCTGGATGCAGGTGAAATATCCTACAAAAGGAAACAAGCAGACTTGGGGGAAAAAAATAAAGGTTGCGGATTCTCATCTTAACGGCGGATCACGTTTTAATGCCCTATTTGAGGATGACGAGAACCAGGCTACTTCCACACCTTCACCGTCGGCTACCATTGAGGTGAGTAATTCCAGCCACAAAATAAATGGCGAAAGGGGAACATTGAAGGAAAAAACGTTGGGACAAGGAAATGAGACTGTCAAGAGTGCAGACAGGAGACAGAAGCTAGACACTTCCAAGGCCAAGATGAATCAAGTACATGTTACACAGGTGTACAAAGTCAAGGAAGCAACTGCAAATCTCCCAACTGGACCTCACCCAGTACCAACACTAAGTAAGACCCAGACCGGTGAGGCCACAAAGGTGAGCCTTGGGGATACCCCGGAGAGACCTGGGAGCGAGAACATATCCGAGGAGCATAGTATGATGGTGGAACCCACTGATGGGAATGACCTTAGCTTGAAAATTCAGGGCAGAGAATTTGTATCTTTGAAGCAAGAAACAGCGAGCAAAAACAGGGTAGCCCCAGTGGCAAAGCAATCCAGCGGCTCAATCTTCACGTCTCCGGCTTTTAAAGCCTTTGCGGCTGAGTCCTCCTTGGACAGTAGTAAACATAAGGTGGTGGAGATTCAACGCAACAACCAGGTGCTTGATGAGGTAAATTCGATGCTGGTGGATAAAATCACACCTTTACCATCAGAAGTTGCTGACTCTGGAAGAGGGAAAGAAAATAGGGTACCTAAACCTCCTGAGCAGAAGCAACCGCCACAGGGTGTCAAACTCAAAACAAATGTACTGCGTAATCTGAAGGTTCGAAAGAAACCGTCTGGTGCACAACTTTCCAAGGAAGCAATTGAACTTCTTCGTGAGCAAATAGAACCACCAAAGGAATTGGTAGTAAGCCCGATGTGTTCTTCCGAACAAGCTCAACAACAAAATGAGTACGATGACGATCCATCGGGGCCTGGTATGGGTGTTCCTACTCCTTTACGTTTGTAATGAATACACAAATTTTTGTTTGGAACTGTCTAGGAGCAGCTAGCAGTAGCTTTTTCAGGACATTTATGCAGTTCATATCAGAACATAATCCTGCTTTGGTTGTTTTGGTTGAACCTCGTATTTCTGGAATTAAAGCAGATAGGTTTATCAGACGTTCGGGTTTTGACTTTTCATTTCGAATTGAAGCTAGAGGTTTTTCTGGAGGAATTTGGCTGTTGTGGAAAGATATGTTAAATGTCTCTATTGAATTATGTCATCCACAATTCATCCATACTAGAATATCATCCTCAGGGACTTCTAGACCATTCCTCTTTACAGCAGTTTATGGTAGCCCTAACAATACACTTCGTAAAGAGTTATGGAAAGATTTACAAGAAGTTGCAGGTAATGTATCTGATCCATGGCTTATAGCAGGTGATTTTAATGCAATCCTTTCTAGTGATGATCGAGTTGGAGGTAATGAACTAAGAGCTCGTGGTTGTATACTCTTTCGTACTTTTATGTTTAACTGTGGGATGACAGATCTTGGCTTTTGTGGACCAAAGTTTACATGGAGACGAGGTACTTTACTTCAGCGCCTTGACCGCGCTCTTGGCAATACACTCTGGATGGACATTTTCTGTACTACAGTGGTGAAGCACCTTCCTAAACTCAATTCTGATCACCGCCCGCTATGCATACAGGTTGGCAGGAATGCAAATACTCCTCAGCAACAAAAACCCTTTAGGTACCTGGCCGCTTGGGCCACATCGGAGTCCTTTAGTAAGGTGGTACAGGACAGCTGGTCTACAACTGAACCCATTGTTACTAATATCAAGAAGTTTACAGATTCGGTGAAGATTTGGAATAGAGAGGTCTTTGGAAATATCAGGCATCGCAAGCGTAGATTAATGGCACGGATAGGTGGCATCCAAAAAACACAAGAGACACGCCCATCTGTTTATCTCGATAGATTGGAAGGTAAACTTTGTAAAGAATTTGAACTTATATGTGAGCAGGAGAATTTGACATGGGTACAGCGGGCCAGATGCGATTGGCTTATCTTTGGTGATAGAAATACAGCCTATTATCATGCGAAGACAGTCCGACGAGGTCGAAGCAAAATAATTACAACACTAAGAGTGAAGTGCACAAAGCCCTATTTCAAATGAAACCCCTCAAGGCTCCGGGAATTGACGGCTTGCATGCAGCCTTTTTCCAGACACAGTGGAAGGTTGTGGGCCACTCTATACACCATATGGTTACTCGATGTTTTGAAGAGGGTATCCTTCCAGCTGAGCTGAATGAGACGCTTATCACTCTAATTCCCAAGATCTCATCTCCTGAAAGGCTCAAAGAATTTCGACCAATAAGTCTATGCACAGTCCTCTACAAGATTATTACAAAGGTATTGGCTAATCGTCTCAAGAAGTTACTACCCAGGTTAGTCCTCCCCAATCAATCTAGCTTTGTTGCAGGGCGACAAATAACCGACAATATCATCATTGCACAAGAGGTTATCCACTCCATGAGATCTAAAAAGGGTTCGCAAGGGTGGATGGCAATTAAAGTAGACCTTGAGAAAGCATATGATCGGTTGCGCTGGGATTTTTTAGAAGAAACACTTTATGATGCAGGCCTCCCAAGGAAATTTGTCAATGCCGTCATGTTATGTGTTTCTACTTGTAGTATGCGGGTTGTATGGAATGGACAACATCTTGAGAAGTTCTTCCCTTCCAGAGGCATTAGACAAGGGGATCCACTCTCACCCTATCTTTTTGTTCTCTGCATGGAGCGACTTTCTCAAAGGATCAATAAAATGGTAGCAGAAAACCGTTGGAAACCCATTCGCATGGGCCGGGGAGGACCTCCTCTCTCTCACCTCTTTTTTGCAGATGATCTAGTCTTGTTTGGATCCACCGAAGCATCACAGGTACATCTGATCAGCACTGTTTTAAGTGATTTCTGTTCCAGCTCAGGCCACAAAGTTAGCAGTCACAAGACGAAGGTTTTCTTCTCCAACAATGTCTCCCCCAGTACAAAAACATGGGTGAGTGAGGAGTTGGGTTTTACCGGAGCAGATGATCTTGGGAAGTACCTTGGTGTTCCCCTTCTCCATAAACGTGTTCGGGTTGGTACCTATGAATATATAGAGGAGAAAATTAAAAACAAATTATCTGGCTGGGCGGCCAAGACTCTCTCTCTCGCGGGCCGTATTACCTTAGCAAAATCTGTATTAGCTGCCATTCCAGTATATGCAATGCAAACTACGAAGCTACCTCCTGGAATATGTAGCCGCATTGAGCGACATATCAGGAATTTTGTATGGGGTAACATGGACAACCAACGGAAACCAAGTTTGGTGAAATGGGATGAGATGTGCAAACCTTACACAGCTGGCGGTTGCGGTTTTAGGGGCCTAGAACAGCAAAACCAAGCATTTCTGATGAAACTTGGCTTTGCCCTAAGATCTCAACCAGATCTCTTTTGGGTTCAGGTCCTTCGTAAGAAATATGGATGGGATGAGTATCAAGGTCCCCACAGGAAGAATCATAACTGCTCTTATTTATGGCGGCATATCAGGAAAGTATGGTCTGATGTAGAGATGGGGACGAGGTGGAATGTCGGTGATGGTTGTCGAACGAGGTTCTGGACTGATAACTGGGTTCCGGAACTGGGCCCTTTAAAATTTCTAGCATTCAGAGATATCACAGAGCAAGAGGCTTCCCTCCCAGTTAGCCATTTTGTGACTCCAGATGGTAATTGGCATTGGGAACTGTTTCAGGGGGACCTCCCCCAGCATATTCTGTCTATGATTGCAGGTTGCAAAGTCCCGGGTCGTGATGATGGAGTTGCCCAATGCTTCTGGGATCGATCTCATGATGGTCATTTCTCTATTTCCTCAGCCTATGAGCTACTTAGTGAGACTAGTAATGAGGAATCTAATCATCTTTGGGAGGTAATATGGAAGTGGGAAGGTGCTCAACGAATTAGAGTCTTCCTTTGGCTAGCGGCACGGAATAGTCTACTTACCAATGCAGAAAGATACCGACGCCATATGGGGGATATGGATCACTGTCCACGATGTGGTAATGTAGAGGATGTAGACCATGTCTTAAGGACGTGTAACTTTGCCCAGGCAGTATGGAGGTATTTGTTACCAGTAAACCAACTCCAAAGATTCTCTAACACTGATTTCAGGAGATGGTTGCTTCTGAATCTCCAAGCGAAACACCACCACCCAGAGGGACGAGTCAGATGGGCAAATTTATTTGGATTGACATGCTGGAAACTCTGGGAAGCAAGAAACAAGGCTATATTTCAGAATGCTCACACCCAACCAGCTCACTTAGCCCGAGAGGTGAAGCTCCTTGCTGCTTCTAATGAACAGGCAATGCAACTTATCAATTTAGCACAAGGCGATCGGCAGTGGAAGACGGAGAGACTGATCAGTTGGCACAAACCACCAGGTAATTCCGTTTCTTTGAACTGTGATGGGGCAAGGAAAAGTGATTCGAGACTTGCAGGAGCAGGTAGTTTACTCCGAGATCATGAGGGGCGTTGGTTATCTGGATGCTGCCGACACATCGGTACCTGCACCTCTCTTCAGGCAGAATTATGGGCCCTAATGGACGGTCTTCAACTGGCATGGGATAAAGGATTTAGAGACGTGGAAGTCCAGATTGATTGTTTGGTTGCCTTAAGATTAATTAGCCGGGAGGAAGGGAGTATTAATGTGAACATGAGCCTAGTCCGCAATATTCAACGCCTTCTGGCCCAGGAATGGCGAGTAACAGTTACACATACTTATCGAGAAGGCAATCAATGTGCAGACTTTCTAGCTACATATGCTTTGAACTTGACGATGGGTTATCATCCATTAGAAGAGCCACCAGCTGATCTTCACCGCCTCCTCCTCGAGGATAGGGAGGGTATTGGACGAGCGAGATTTTGCTACAGTACTTCCTGATCTCTAGTGATCAGTCCCTATTGTAAACGAAAAAAAAAAGTCCATTCTACTAAAATATCAAAAATCAACTTCATCACCGGCTAATCTTTTATTTTATTTATATATATAAAGAATTGATTGGGTCATACCCTTCTTTCCAAAACTAGTTTCGGTGTCTATCATTTAAACAAGATGAACCAGCTGTACACTTGCACACACAAAAACAAGATATTTTAATATGATACGTAACCAACGTTGATTCGTCGACATAACTAGAATAACGTTAATTTGACCCGAAACTACGTTTATTGTACGTAAGTTCCCTTGAGACCCTCCAATATGTTTATACCAAAACCCAATGTGACAGATGTCATTTTATTTTATTTATTTCATTTAAGGAATCAAAGTTCTTTCCACTAGGACTAACACCTATTGCTTGTTGGTGGCCTAACCTGCTTTACTTTATTGTTAATTTATGACTTTTCAATCTTCTCTGCCCCAACTGAATCACACTATTAATTAGAAAAATAATTTTGGAACATCTTCAAAAATTTTAACTAATTTTAATTTCTTAAACTCAAAAAAGTAGCTAACAGTTTTTTATAAAAAGATTGGAGTAATATTCTGCTGGCCTTACAGATTCAAACTGTGTCTTTTTTCGTGTGTTGAGGATTCAAACTTTGTTACCTCTTCGCCTTGATTGAATATAATAATGGACCAAACTTATGTTAAGCTTCTTAGGTCTACTAAAGGAACTAACTACTGCCACCTGAATTTATTTTTACAAGTAAGCACTTACACTCTGTTAAACCAACTAAACTTTTAAAATGGATTCATGAAATTTTCTTCTGTTTTAAAACTTACGATTCAATAATTTTTTAAGAGAATCATTGGATAATTAAAGGACGCTCATTTGTCCTTCAAATTTGTACCATACAGATACATTCACATCAATCAAAGAGTTTCCACAATTTGATGAAACCATACGAGGCTGTGGATCTTTGGGGTTAACGATGGTCTAACTGGATCTCTTTGGGGTTAAGGGCTTATGTGGAAAAGCAAGTAATCCAGGTGACAGTATTTAGTTGGCTTACTGATACTAATGGATCTAAGCAATTTGACATAAGTTTAGTGTAACATCCTGAATTTTGGACCTAAAGACTAGAAAATTAGCCTATTTTTGGAGGACTATTAGACCCTATTTTTGAAAATGAATTTAGAATCAGTATTTTATTGGACATGAATAGTGTTTACTATTCACAAATACGTACATGAATAGTAATTACTATTCACAAATACGTATTCACTTTTTATAAATACGGTATTTAATCGATATTTTGAGAAATATGAAAAGTATTTACTATTTACAAATACGTATTCACTATTCAAAAATACGGTATTTACTATTCCTAAATACGTATTCACTTTTTGAAAATACGTATTTACTATTCATGCGGGACCCACGTCAAAATAATTCTCCTCCTGCCGACACATTCACGGGAGAAATTTTGAAAAATTTGACGCGGGACCCACTCAATAATAATATTATTATAATATAATATCTTATACTTTGGAAAACAATAGAAATAAAATTATTTCCAATAAACCGTGAATTAGGTTTTTAAAGTAAGGGTATATTATAAACAAGTGAATTTTTGTCTCAGAGTGGGTTATCTCCAAAGTCATTTCCGTAATCAGCGGAATGATTAAGAGATAGGAAGAAACCGATATTTTGTGAATTAGGACAGATAGTGGAATCTGTAGGAAATAAATCATAACTCAAAATCCTTGAACTAAGTAGTAAACAACTGGACATATTATGAATCAGTGAATTTTTGTCTAGAAGATGGTGTCATCCGAAGTAATTTCTGTATCCGTCAGTGTCCGACTTAAAATCTTCGGCAGGTTACGAAATACCCTAAATAGGATCAAAAATTTAGATGACCCAGATATTTCTAAAGAGCAGAAATAGAACTTCAAGGCTGTGCTTCTGGATTTTTGAGATTTTGCAAAAGATCACGCAATCAGAGCACCGAATAGGGAACTTTATCAGTAAAAATTATATTTAAAGGTGTGGGACCCACTGCCAAATTTTCAGCCGCCATCCCTTCACGTGAAAGTTGGAAAATTCGTTAGGGGAAAATTGCATATAATGACCCAAACACGAAAAATTACGCTTAAGGACCCATTTTCCAACACTATAAATAGAGGCTTCATTTCTTCATTTTCTTCACACCAAACTCAGAGAACAACAGTTGAGTTTAAGAGAAGAGTGAGAATTCTTAGAGTTAGAGAGAGAGTTTAGAGTAAAGTTCTTGAAGCTGGAGAGAATGAGCAGGAACTTCAAGGGTAAGTTCTTTGGTCTCTAGTCTTAATATTTGGTAGTTTCTTTTGGTAATTATAGTAGAAATGCCAGATAGAGTTTTTCTGAGTATGCTCTGTGGCTGCAGCTTAGTCTGATCTGTCACATCAGAAAAGAATTATCCTTGGACAGTAAATATTATTTACTGGCACAGTAAAAAATATTTACCGGCACGGTAAAAATATTTTTACTGGTACTATTCACATGAATAGTGAATATCCAACATAGTTTCCGCAAATGCTGAAAATTAATGGTCACTGATAAAAATGATATTATAGGATATCCGAGGATTCCGGAGTCAGATTCAAAGGAAGTTTGGGGATACGTGAATAGTGCCGTATACGTGAATAGTGCCGTATACATGAATAGTGCCGTATACATGAATAGTAATTTACTATTCACGTGGAAGGAAGGTACGGACGCGTATTGTAACCTTAACTCTGATGCTTATGGTATGCTTATATGTGATAGATAGTCTGAAATTCTGTTTTTGAAAATTGATCATACACATACAACTTGATACGGGTTATAGTCTTGATAACGCCGTTATGTTTTCCTAGCGCTGAGGACACGGATGTACACCGTGGCACTGGTGAATAGTGCAGACTATAATAACATGCATATTGCAGTGGCTGTGTTATGTTATTATGTGAATATGAGAATAATGTATGTGATTATTGCTGTTTTGACATGAATATCTGTCATACATATTTGATACATAAGCATGAGGTTAACCGTTACCTGAGGTTCAATGGGTATTGAACCTCAGCTCTTACTGTAGCTTCAGGATTTTCGGAGTGAACAGAAACAGAAACAAGGGTAAGCAGCAGGCAGAAGGACTAGCTGGAGAAAGTCCTGTAGATATGTATAGTCTTTCGAACTCTTTGTATCAGCAAACCAGTACACTACAGTGGTTGAATATCAGTTACTCTGTATTTAAAATCATTTCGTTGCTCAACTCTGGTTAAATTATTTTGAACTCTGATCAAATAATTTCGAAAATGCTTTAGAAAAGTTAGGGTGTTACATTTTGGTATCAGAGCAGACATCCTGGCACGGAGTTAACTAAGTTACTCCAAACAGTCCGATATCTAGAAAGGGGTTTTGTGGTTGGCAATCAGTTTCCTTGAATTCGTCGAGCCTTCCACAAAAACACCTGCCTAGTCGGATTGTCTGAGTAGCGGAGTTAGGTTCTAAGCTTTCAAAAGTGTTTTATCTGGTATGAACCCGACTCAGTTACAGTAAACCATTGGTGCCGAAGGTAGGGCCGAGTCTATGTGGATCAGCCAATCAGTCACCCTAGCACGGTGAGGCTCCCATGATAGACGCCTACCTGGCCAATCGGTTTGACTAACTAAGTTAGGCTCTAAGCCATGGTTTTAAAAGTGTTTCGAAAAAAAACAAGTACAAGTACTGATACAATACTGGTGTTGTGATACAAAAAGGACGTAAATCCTAAGGAAAAGGGTTAGGCTCGGGAGGCCTTGATATAGAGTAGATGGCACAGAATATGGTTTCTGTTGTTAAACTTTAAGACTTTTGATATGGGAATCGGAATCTAAGTTAAATCCCTACTCAGAGTTTCAAGGGAAGTGGTACAGAGAAGTTGGTACGACTTAAGTTTTCCGGTAGACAGTAACCTACTGTTTAGGTTTCCCTTGGATAGTAACCAATCGATTTAATGTCCTTGTCAAAATAATAACTTGTTAAGGTACCCTGAGAAGAAAATCCCTACCTTGTAGAGGCCAGACACCATGCGTGCAAAGGGGCGTGGCTCCGGGGACGAAGATCTTTTGATTAAGTCCTTGACGGTGGTGATCAATTGACAGAAGAGGGAAAGTACCCAGTAATTC
Organism: Acacia crassicarpa; assembly: GCA_034222035.1. NCBI lineage: Eukaryota > Viridiplantae > Streptophyta > Magnoliopsida > Fabales > Fabaceae > Acacia > Acacia crassicarpa. The sequence goes on along the minus strand of JAWXYG010000009.1, from coordinate 38,079,475 downwards.
TGGGGAGACAGTTATGTCATACTAGTACCTATGAGAGTTGTAGATACCCAGTAGTAAGTATACCAATATTAGTACCAAGAATCAATAGACATTATGAAGTTAATATTGCTTAAGCGAGAGAAATCTCAGAACTATGACCCCTGTGAGAGTAGGAACCCTTAGAAAATATGAGTGAGTTTTGCCTAGGTTCCAAATACCTAAGAGATAGTTCCTTAACAGAACCATACGAAAGCTGGAAACCTCAGTAGCCACCAGGTTATGGTCTCAAGGTGGGACCAAGAATCAAAGAGATATTAGTGGCTAATAGATTTCCCAAGAAGTAGGTGATTACCCGATAGGGAAAATTGAGTTAAGAATTATGCTTGGAGCTAAATAGAAAGTGAAAGTCCACGAATAGAATGACCCTAGATAAGATGGCAGACATAGAAACAACGGTTTATGAAACTACTAAAGGATAGGAACCTGTTAAGATTTGAGTTCTCATTATAATGATTCAAAGACGATCACTGGCGCTACTTATGGAAAGTTTAATCGGAGAAGGATACCTACGGGGAGTTCTGATCTAGGAGGTTTACCTACAAGGATGCTAACCGGAAAAGCTGACTGGTCTGAGAAGACTAAGTGAAGCGCCGTGTAATGTGCCGTAGAGCAGAGCCACTGTGACGACGAACCGTAGAGTGGAGCCGCCGTGACAACGAACCATAAAGTAGAGTTACCAGTGCATCAGTTCTCAAGGTAAGTAAATTATAATGAGTCTCACATCGAATAGGTTCCCCAGAGTGAAGGTTTAAGTAATCTAGTATATCACCATGGTTTGCTCCAGTGCTATATAGTACATATTGTGTTATAAGCTAGCAGAAGCCCACGGTTGTTAGACAACAAATACGAGAAGTGTCCCAAAAAGCTTGTGAAACCCGAGGATAACGGGCAAAGTTTGGAATAGCCAGATGAGTTAAGTAGAACAAACTAAGTATTTTATGGATAGTTTGAGTAGCCAAGGACAGAGGTTCCAATGCGTGTAGTTAGTGATGACCTTCTAATGTTAGTTGTCTGATTCCTAAGTAAGGTTTTAAAAAAAATTGAATTTTTGAACTTACCAATGCACCTGCTATTTTGAAATTTTCGGAGTTTACTTTCAAATTTGTGAAATCGAGTTTTCAAATGAAATATTTTTCAACAGAATTTGAGACCACAGTGATGGTTATGATGTTGTCTTGTACAAACGGTTTTGTTAGAACCCAGAGTTTGAAACTGAGTTTTCAACTATGTTGTGGTAAAGTCAGTACAAAACTGGAAGGACAGAAGCTGTTGTAGATGTACACAGTTTACTGGGTCTGCCAGATGTTTTAAAATGTTTGAAATCGCTGGCCTATGATAAAGGTTCTTTTGAAACAAAAAGTTTTTGGAGGGATTTTTTTGAGAAAATGGTAAACGCACCAGCAGTAAACGCACCCAATCCATGGTATTTCGTCGAGGGCGTATGTTTTGATTAGTACAACCAGACTGTCTATGACTGGACTGAGTTCCGCTAGATAGGGTTGCTACTGTATGTGCCAGTGTGAACACTGGGTCTCCTAAGAAAGGGGCGGAGGTTCTCCCACATTGTTGATAGTACTGTTGAGACTGGATTCGAGGATTGGGGTAAGGCGCTCACTATACCAAATGGTTAAAATGATGGTGTGTACTCTCAATTGTAAAATTTTGTGAAATAAATTAGCTCCCTCAAAGATATGTGCCGGTAATAAAAGTTTTTGAAAATGATCCGGCAGTGAAAAATGTTTTCATGAATTTGTGATGGCAGCTATTAAGTTTAAAAATGTTATAGCACTATTACTTTGTGGTATAGTGCAGATTGTGAAATGTACTGAAACCACGGAAAATTTTTCATGTTTGAAAATTTGAAAATGAGACAAGAAAATAATTTTGGGTAGCAATGACATGATTGTCGACGCTATCGTGTTAAAAAGAAAAGCAGTGTAATTGGGAATTATGGTACAGGAACAGCAACTATTAGAAAGGTCTGGAATACTAAACTAGTTAAGTCAAATAATAGCTGCCGGTTATGATGTTGAGTAAGTGAAAGTAGTTTGAGGACTTGAATGGGAAAGACTCAGATGAAATTGATGAGCAGATGCGGAAGGCCAATATGTGATTAAGCCGATAGGCTAAATAAATCAGGCAGTGAGGCCTGTGTAACCGAGTACTGTGAGAATAGATCAGCAAGTCCTGTAATTTAGTACTATACCTGGGTATAAGATTGAGACATTGAATAGTAGGATGTGTGCTATTTAAGTTTGCATAAGGAAGGAATAGACTAGAGGTCTAGATAACCTTTTGATTTTATATTGTCAAATTTCGAGGGCGAAATTTATTGAACGGGGGGAGAATTGTAACATCCTGAATTTTGGACCTAAAGACTAGAAAATTAGCCTATTTTTGGAGGACTATTAGACCCTATTTTTGAAAATGAATTTAGAATCAGTATTTTATTGGACATGAATAGTGTTTACTATTCACAAATACGTACATGAATAGTAATTACTATTCACAAATACGTATTCACTTTTTATAAATACGGTATTTAATCGATATTTTGAGAAATATGAAAAGTATTTACTATTTACAAATACGTATTCACTATTCAAAAATACGGTATTTACTATTCCTAAATACGTATTCACTTTTTGAAAATACGTATTTACTATTCATGCGGGACCCACGTCAAAATAATTCTCCTCCTGCCGACACATTCACGGGAGAAATTTTGAAAAATTTGACGCGGGACCCACTCAATAATAATATTATTATAATATAATATCTTATACTTTGGAAAACAATAGAAATAAAATTATTTCCAATAAACCGTGAATTAGGTTTTTAAAGTAAGGGTATATTATAAACAAGTGAATTTTTGTCTCAGAGTGGGTTATCTCCAAAGTCATTTCCGTAATCAGCGGAATGATTAAGAGATAGGAAGAAACCGATATTTTGTGAATTAGGACAGATAGTGGAATCTGTAGGAAATAAATCATAACTCAAAATCCTTGAACTAAGTAGTAAACAACTGGACATATTATGAATCAGTGAATTTTTGTCTAGAAGATGGTGTCATCCGAAGTAATTTCTGTATCCGTCAGTGTCCGACTTAAAATCTTCGGCAGGTTACGAAATACCCTAAATAGGATCAAAAATTTAGATGACCCAGATATTTCTAAAGAGCAGAAATAGAACTTCAAGGCTGTGCTTCTGGATTTTTGAGATTTTGCAAAAGATCACGCAATCAGAGCACCGAATAGGGAACTTTATCAGTAAAAATTATATTTAAAGGTGTGGGACCCACTGCCAAATTTTCAGCCGCCATCCCTTCACGTGAAAGTTGGAAAATTCGTTAGGGGAAAATTGCATATAATGACCCAAACACGAAAAATTACGCTTAAGGACCCATTTTCCAACACTATAAATAGAGGCTTCATTTCTTCATTTTCTTCACACCAAACTCAGAGAACAACAGTTGAGTTTAAGAGAAGAGTGAGAATTCTTAGAGTTAGAGAGAGAGTTTAGAGTAAAGTTCTTGAAGCTGGAGAGAATGAGCAGGAACTTCAAGGGTAAGTTCTTTGGTCTCTAGTCTTAATATTTGGTAGTTTCTTTTGGTAATTATAGTAGAAATGCCAGATAGAGTTTTTCTGAGTATGCTCTGTGGCTGCAGCTTAGTCTGATCTGTCACATCAGAAAAGAATTATCCTTGGACAGTAAATATTATTTACTGGCACAGTAAAAAATATTTACCGGCACGGTAAAAATATTTTTACTGGTACTATTCACATGAATAGTGAATATCCAACATAGTTTCCGCAAATGCTGAAAATTAATGGTCACTGATAAAAATGATATTATAGGATATCCGAGGATTCCGGAGTCAGATTCAAAGGAAGTTTGGGGATACGTGAATAGTGCCGTATACGTGAATAGTGCCGTATACATGAATAGTGCCGTATACATGAATAGTAATTTACTATTCACGTGGAAGGAAGGTACGGACGCGTATTGTAACCTTAACTCTGATGCTTATGGTATGCTTATATGTGATAGATAGTCTGAAATTCTGTTTTTGAAAATTGATCATACACATACAACTTGATACGGGTTATAGTCTTGATAACGCCGTTATGTTTTCCTAGCGCTGAGGACACGGATGTACACCGTGGCACTGGTGAATAGTGCAGACTATAATAACATGCATATTGCAGTGGCTGTGTTATGTTATTATGTGAATATGAGAATAATGTATGTGATTATTGCTGTTTTGACATGAATATCTGTCATACATATTTGATACATAAGCATGAGGTTAACCGTTACCTGAGGTTCAATGGGTATTGAACCTCAGCTCTTACTGTAGCTTCAGGATTTTCGGAGTGAACAGAAACAGAAACAAGGGTAAGCAGCAGGCAGAAGGACTAGCTGGAGAAAGTCCTGTAGATATGTATAGTCTTTCGAACTCTTTGTATCAGCAAACCAGTACACTACAGTGGTTGAATATCAGTTACTTTGTATTTAAAATCATTTCGTTGCTCAACTCTGGTTAAATTATTTTGAACTCTGATCAAATAATTTCGAAAATGCTTTAGAAAAGTTAGGGTGTTACATTTAGTCCAATAATAATGTCTTCATGTTTATGGAATTTTTTGTGGCAGGATCGATCTAGGTAAAAGATGAAAGAATTAACTTAATTATAAAAGGGTACAAGAACGGGCCCTAAAAAAACTCAGTTTTCATACACAAAACACAAAAACACTAGTACATACTCTGGAGGATTTTATACATAGAAAAAACTAAAACACGAATTCATGTATCACTGAGTAATTAATTATTCTCCAAGCAAGGGCAATTTCATTATTTTGGTCCTTGGAATTATGTATAGCTAATTATTTCCGAACGATGGATGACCCTCACGAGCAACTCGCAGAAGGTAGCCATTTCTTGAGATATATATATATCTCAAGAAATGGTCAAACGTAACAAACTATATTAATCAAGGTACCTTATATTTTATAATTTATATATCTTGGTTGTCACCAAATTTAAAATGCCAAATGATTGAGTTCTCCTCCTCTGACTTTGACTTTCAATATAATTGTAAAAATTTAAAGAGTACTTGAAGTTTCCACGCTACTTCATCGAATTTAAACAACTCAAAAAAAAATATAATGTACCAAATCAATATGCAAAACCGCTGTGTACAGAACGCAAGGAAGCTTACAATACATATATAAACAAAGTAATAATAATTAGTGTGTGAGAGAAAGAAAATGTACGTAACAAGGCCCAGATCTCTGTTCAAAAGGGATCCTGAAGCTCTTTCGCAGCCACCAGAGGGACCAAATTTAGGGATCTTAGTCCTCCAAGATGAAGAAGCTGAGTCATACTGCTGTTTTGGTTGGGTGAATAATGGCATCTCAAACCTGCCATTCCCACAGAACAGAAACTTAACTGTTACTTACGCAGTGCACGGTGGACCTGCCACCTTAGTTTTAATAGATCGAGTTATGTTCATTCCTGTTCTTAATCAGCCTTTGTCTTCCAACCTCTACTACGTTATACAAAGGAAAGGGAAGCGTCAAGGGTATGTTTAAGTTTTTTTGTTTTCCATATTTAGTTCGCTCTGGTAATTAATTAGCATATTCACTTTAAGGGTTTCATGTGCAGTGAAGCAAGTACATGTTCTAAGGAAGAAGACTTGGGCTCATTCTTGTGCTGCAATTACGTCCTAGATGTCGAACCACGACCTCTAAATCCCGGTAATGAATATCAACAATTTGAGATTATTAAAAAATGTTCTGCATTTCGAGCCAAATCTATTGCATCAGATGGGTTCCCTCCTCTCTTCTTGAGGAGACCGGGTTGGACTCTTTGCACCAGAACACCCCACCATTATCATCTGAGTGAAGCTCTGGGTGTAAACCATGCCTTACGAGCCAAGTTACCGCCTTTCACCTTCTCTTCATCATCATCTGATCGCTGCTCTGAGCCGGTGGTGGTCGGAAAATGGTACTGCCCTTTCATGTTTGTTAAGGAAGAAGGAGTGAATGTGAAGGAGCAGATGAAGAGGTCAGTTTTCTATGAAATGACACTTGAAAGAAGGTGGGACAAAGTTTTCTCTAAGAAAAATGAAGGAAATAGTATTGAAGTGTTTGTGAATGTTGTGGTTAAAACTGAAGTTGCAGGTCTAGGTGATGGGAGAGAAGCTGTTTGGGAAGAAGGGAAATTTGGTGAAGTGTATGTGTTGTGGTTTAAGAGTGAGGAGAGTGGAGAGAGAAAAGTAGGGTTGAGCATGGCTACTGTGGAGAGAATGAGATGGGAGGAAGAAAGAAGTGAATGGGTGGGAAGGAATGATAACAGAATTGAAAGAGTGGAGAATTTTGATGGAAAGAATAACGAGTGGGAAAATTTTGAGTTTTACGTGATGGTGGAAAGTTTTGTGTTGAGGAGAATGGATGGAAGTGTGGTGCTAACTTATGATTTTAGGCACACAAATCATGTTCAGTGTAAGTGGAATTGATTTCTTGTTATTAATTCCCAAGTCCTCTTTCTGGATGTTCTTCAGTTGCTTAATATGAAATATCAAATGTCCGTGTGTTGAAGAAGTTGCGAAAATTGCAGGAACAAGAAAGAAAGAAAGAATAGTAGGGTTGAGAATGGTCATTATTATTTATTATTTTTTTAGTGAATGAAAATATAGAAAAAGGGGGAGAGTTTGGAAGAAGGGGCATGTATAGTGACAAAAATTTATTTCAAGTTGCATATATACCACTCTGGTCTCCTATGACAAGCCAACTTCAACTACTTCACGAGATCGAAGGAGAGGTAATTAAGTTATTAAATTTGGTTTTTTTTTTTAAAAAAAAAAAGATTCCAAATTTACCCTTATTTAAAACTAGGATTACATCTTGAGAAGGGGGAAAAAATTAAAATCGTATAAAAATTTTAATAGTGACAATCTTAGAAAGATGTAATTAATATTATACTAGGTGACCTATAATAAGGACCACATTTTCCTCCGAAAATATAACTTATTATAGTAGAGATGAGAGAGATATCTGTGGAGAGTTTTAACTTGTGTTTAAGATAATGGAAGAAAGTTGGTAGATAAATGTTTGATATTACAAGAACACTCACCAAATTAGGTGCAAGTGGGATTCTAATAATTCCATTGATAATTATTTTCAGCTTCATTATCGCTCTGGGTTTACTTTTTCTTGTTTCTTTGTTTAAGTTTGTTTATTTGGCCCCCTAAAAAAATAATCCCTCTAATCCTAATTATAGGAATACTTTTATAGTACAATTTGCAGTACAAAAGTGTTTTTATAATTAGAACCGGAGGTAGTAACAAACAAGACAACAGAACATATATTATTGTATTATTTGGTCTTCACCTTTGGAGGGTTCGTGCCAAACTTACATTGAATGCAGTTATTAGAAATAGTCAATGCAGTTGGAGGTCAAATTGGCATAAATCAACATCTAGATACATATTCAGATTTTGTTATTATATCTTGTTGAAATATATCTAGTTCACCCTTAATTAGTGGATTAGGGCCTAAACCCAGTGCAAATTAAGACTATTGTATGAATATGAAGAAACATAAACAGATGTTCCTTTATGGTTCAGGAGTTATATTTATTCTTGTGTTACCATACATTGAAGAGTTATATATACTCTCATGTGACCGTACAAATTATATTTAAAGGGTGTGGATTGAGAGGGTATGTAATCTGTATACTACACACAAAATAACACTCATGTGACCATTATATTTATTATTGTGTTACCATACATTGAAGAGTTGTATATATTCTCATGTGACCCTACAAATTCTATTTAAAGGGTATGGATTGACAGGGTATGTAATCTGAATATAACACACAAAATAACACTCTCCTTCCTCTACAAAAATTCTCTCATAAGAATTCTCTCTTCTCTTTCTCTTCATAGTGAATTTGCTGTGTAACGAGATTGAAGTCCACATCGGTGCTTCGGTTTTATTAGGGTACTTCAGCGAGTTAGTCAGATTCTATGTATGCCCAAAATTCTTACTTACAGATCTCTTCACCTTGATTGAATGTAATAATGCCTTCATATTTAAGGGACTTTTTTAATTGAATCGATCTATTGTAAAAGATGACAGATTTTTTTTTTTTTTTTTTTACACAAAGATGACAGAATTAACTTAATTATAAACCGGTACATGAACGGGCCCAAAAAAAACTCAGTTTATATAATTTGTTAATTAACTTGGAATCATTTAGTTCTTATAGTTTATTAATTTAAAACAACTTAGTTCTTATACTTAGGCACATTATTATAGATTTGTCAAGATATCAATATCAATAAATGGTCAAACAAACTATATTAATCAAGATTATTTTCTACTTTACATTAATATAATCTCTTGTTTGTCACCAAATTCAAAATGCGGAACGCTTGAGTTCTCCTCTGACTTTGACTTTTGCTCGTTAAAACCTAAAGTGTACTTGAAGCTTCCTCGCAGCTTCTTTCTATGACAACTTTTTTTAAAAGAAAAAAATGTACTGAATGTGAAAGGAAACGCACTAAATCCATATGCAAAAGCAATATGTACACACTCAAAGGATTTTGGGGTTATATTCTTAGCAGTTTACAAAATGTTTTAATACCAAACATCATAAAGGAAATAGATACAAAATCAATAATAATAAGATCAGATCAAACCCTCAATTTCAAAAATAATGAATATAAATCCCAAAACACAATGAAGCTCACTATAAATAAACAAAGTAAAAATTAGAGAGAGAGAGAGAGAGAGTAACAAGACATCGATCTCATTTCAAAAGAGATCATAAAGCTCTGTCGCAGCCACCAGAGGGACCAAATTTAGGGTCCTAGTACTCCAGGATGAAGAAACCGAATCATATTGTTGTTTTCGTTGGTTGAACACTACAACAACAAAAAAAAAAGGACTTTCAGCTGTCACATTTGGCAGCGACTTTTAATGTCATCGCTGAAAGTCTAACTATTGTATTGACAAAGCCCCATAACGATTATTGGCCCAAACTTGCTAATTTTAAGCAATCACAAATAACTTTTGTGTGCGACCTATTAAGCCTAATTAGCTACTAACATAAATTACTTTGGAACAATCAAACTCCTTTAATAGACCCAATTTATCTAGTGACCACATAAGTCACTAGCAATGCTCTGTGGCCCCAGAACTAATTGAGTTGATTAAGTGATCTATCTTTCTAATTTGGATACCGTGTCAATATCATCCCTCACATCATCATTCACATTTAGTCGAAAACAAAGATAGAGTATCATCTCTCTTGATTGACTAAATATAATGTAGCTAATTCACAAAACCAGGAATTTTCTTCCATTGATTTTGAGATAGATCATGACTCTTCATAATCACTTGTTGTGCGCACAAACTCCCGAGTTAACTAGTAGTCATCCAAGCTCTAATGATCTTGTGAATGACTAATCCTTTGTAGGGGACTATAAGTCCTTTTAGTAGTCTATCCATACTTATGTATTTGAGTTACACCCAAGAGTACACGGTCCTCTCCATTTTCAGGCGGATAGAGTTTTACAATTAGAGTATAACCTTAAGACATAGTGTTTGATGACATCCTCAAGTCTAGGATGATCAATACTTACCAAACAATGAGAGACTTTACATATCTAATGATACTCTCTACAATGAATCTTTGTGGAGTTTCTCAACAGGTTAGTTTAGTGCTATTTGTTTTCCAATAGATCCACCCAAGACATCAGTTAAGAAATCACAATACATACATGTATTCCATGATGCCCCTACCTTATATTTCTATACAAGTAGATGATATTGTACTAGTCTTATTGAGATCACCAATGCCCTTTCTTAGTGATTCAAGACTAAGAACAAGTTTCAAATAATAGACATGCAATGTCCCCGAGTCTTCATGATCATAATGCTTAACATAGACCCTTAAGTGAACGCCTATTCTATTCTTAGGACTTTTATCTTTAAACGCATATTGACTTTAATAAAGGTGAGACATAAATATGATAAAGATAAAATATACTTATTTATATAAACCATAAAATACTACAATGTAAAAAGGTGTTCATCTATCATAATAAATTCTCTCTAGGACACCTAAATGCTAACAAAAATGAGTATCAATTATACCTGACGAGTTTGGAGGAACTATTGAAAAACCCTAATTTGCAATGATTGTAACGCTCATCCTAAATACACCTTTATTTATCAAAGTTGTAGTGCACAGGCATCAAAATAATTTGGACAACTTAATTGCGGAATAAAACTTTCATAAAATAACTTAGTTTGAAAATATGAGGATAATTTTTTTCGATTTGAATCTATCTCATACTGGGATGTTAATACAGTAATCCAAAATAGATAGATGATAAACGATAAAGTACAGTCTAACTACTCATATTTTTTTAAAAAAAGTTCTATCTTCTGTAATCCTTACAACTACATCTTTCCTCTTGATCTTGATCTACTACTTGTTTCTTTTATTCGATCTGGAGTTCAAATAAATAAACCCCAGTGGAACAGTTAATCTCATATATATATATATATATATATATATATATATATATATGTATGTATGTATGTATGTATGTATGTATGTATGTATGAAATATAAATCACAGTATAACATATGTATAAGCATAGAATAATTCACAGTAAACAAATCGCATCGCAACCACAGTTATTGGCCAAAGACCGCAGTCCTTTTGGACACGCAGCCTTATAGGACACTCAACACCAAATCCATAGCTAGCAAAAAAAAAAAAACATGTAAATCATCTAGCAAACATGATCAGTCATACATAGATACATACATACAGGATAACAAGATAACAATTACTCACCTTAAGCTTGAATCCTTAACTCATATCCGAAAGTGTTGGGATCAGTAGAGGTGTTAAGGTATGCCTATAAACGTTTATCATTGTCATTAGTCACTTCTTGCGTCATAAAATAACTAACTACACAAATTATTTTTAGAGGATTAAAAGTGGATTAACCCCTAAAAATTCCCTTAATAATAATACCCTTTTTATTTATTAATTAACAATAATCCACATTTCTTTTTATTATTAATTAATAATTTCCTTTATTATTTATTCCCATTTTTAATAATAATAACAATATCTATTTGTTATTATTTATTTATTATTATTTCACTAATTATTATTATTTCTCTACAATTAATTTAAACTCTCCGAGGTTATCCTAACCCTTTAAATTAAGAATTTAATAAATGCCACGTAAAATATGCTTTACTATATATATATATATATATATATATATATATATATATGATACCAATCTACGGGAGTGACCCCGAAAGGATCGGAAAGAGGAAAGGGAGAATCGGAGACAGAGAAGCAGAGAATATAAACGGGATATTAAAGCATAAAGTAAAGATTGAAATTAAACGTGCAAAAAGAAAGTAAAAGAAGATGAGATAAGAATGGGTGTAGGCACGCAGAAAGACTTATCTCATCAGAAGAGAAGGATCGGAAAGAGGAAAGGGAGAATCGGAGACAGAGAAGCAGAGAATATAAACGGGATATTAAAGCATAAAGTAAAGATTGAAATTAAACGTGCAAAAAGAAAGTAAAAGAAGATGAGATAAGAATGGGTGTAGGCACGCAGCTAGACTTATCTCATTAGAAGAGAAGAAGAGAAATGCAGATGCTCAACATTATAAAGGAAACACAAGTTTATTCAAAAGAACTTACAAAGGCAGAAAGTAAAAGAAAGCAGCGGAAAGATAAAGAAAGAAACTAGAGAGAAGGCAGAGAGAATGGTTAGAGAGAGAGAGAGGGTTCCTCCGAGTGTGTCCACTACAGACTAGGACATCTGCTTAAATAGACAGGCTCGGGTCACTGTTTAAACAGTTCCGGTTGATGACCGGTACTGCCAGTTTTGATATAGTTCCGGTAAGTGACCGTTACTGTTTATTCCTTTGTAATTAGCTACAGTATTTCGAATCTAATCGTACATACCGTATCTAACTACAGTGCCCTACATATTACAGTGTTTAGTGTTACAGGTGGATTTCTAACACTATCTGCAATACAAAGAGGGGTTTTACAGAAATTGTTTACAACTTTATACATGGAAACATTGTTTGTTTGAAGTCTCCGTCAAAAGTTGTAGAATCTTCAGTCTTCTGCAAGGTTGACAATGAATTCTTCATCTTCATCATCATCACTTGAATCAGGCTTTGAGGTCCCAGCTTCATCTTGCTTTAATTGTTTGAGCAAAATGCTGAGTTGTTTGATACAATCTTGTTTATTTGATGCAGCTGCTAGAGTATGCTGAACAAAATTCTTCTGGTTTAGAAACCGACTTTGTTCTCTGGCACAAAGAAATTCTGGATTATCCTTGAACCATTGGTCCACAGCCTTGCAGTCTGCATTTGTTTGCCTGTATTTGGCCCGCTAGCGTACATAGAGTTGTCTTTGTAATACTGGTAGAACTGGGGATTTTCTATCCATATGAGACAGTCTGTATTGCCAAGAAAAGATCCAGGATACAGATAATTTTGAAAAATAATGGAGATCGACAGGAAAAGGATCTCCTTCTGCTTGAAATTTGTTTTTGAAATGATCAAATGCTCTCTGGATCTTTGGTGGAAAGATTTGTGGTATTGGTCCAAAGACATGCCACCATTTCAAAAACCATTGAGGAAAGTTATACTTGGTTGTTTGTTTGAAATAAATGAACCAAGTATGTTTAAAAATCTTGTTTTGATCCCAAAAAATATTATACCAGGCTTCACAGTAATCCCAGTAAGTGTATCCTTCAGGATCATATGGTTTTGAAAATAATTTTTGTTTATGCAAACTTTGTCCCCACTGTGTTGGTGTGAGAACTTGTAAAATTTGGAGAGTTGAATGGGTGATTAATGATTGATCTTCTTTAGAAACATATCGAGTTAACTTGATAGACTTAGAGTCAACCAGTATCACTTCATAAAACTCTCTTGTCTTTTTGAGGTTGGTAGGTATGAAATGAAATCCAGAAGGGAAAACATTCAAAGCTACCTGATTTGGGGTTTCCAGGAAAAACTCAGGTTCAACCTGTAGGATCCTCAATACCATATTTGGTTTTTCAATGTAAGGAGTTTCCATAGGATTGACTGCTGAGGTGACCACTAAGGATTTTGATACCTGAGGTGGCTTTTTCTGGGCTAATTCAAGAGCAAATTCTTTGTTTGATGAATCATACTCTTTTTTACTAATTGCCTGTGAGGAGGAGGCAATTAATGACAGAGCAAGTTTATCATATTCAAGAGCCTGGGTTTTAGTATCCTTTTTTGCTAATACTTCTCCCCAAGTTTGTGTTGGGGGTTTCTTAACATAAGAATCAATTGTTTTTCTTCCAGGCTTGACAGGAATGAGACTTTGGGTTTGCGTCTCTTTTGGAGTAGATGACTCCATTTTGTGGGTAGGTGACCCAGATTTTGTTTGTGAATGTGTCAGTCTGGCTCCTTGTGTTTGGGGAACCGACTGGCTGGTTGATGCTCCTTGTGTTTGGGGAGCTGATTGGCTAGAGGATGCTCCTTGTGTTTGGGGAGCAGCTTGTTGTTGTAACAATTGTTTAATTATCTCCGCCAAATCTGCTTCGGAGATAGGGCTTTGTGCATCTTGAAAGATGCTTTGCTTATCGTCTTCTTGGATGATTTGTTTATTTCTGGAATCTTCACCCGGTTTTTTCTTTCTTGTCATTATCTGAAGAGAAGGAAATGGGTTTTGGGTCAGTACGCTCTCTTCCCTGTAAAAACTCTCAGGTAAGGAAATCAGGAAGAGAATTAGAAGTGCCTTTGATAAATTCAATGTCAAAATCAAAAACACTCAAAATTGCCTGCCATCGAGCAAAAATCTGTTTTGAGGCAAGATTTTTAACATCTTTTTGTAAAACATCTTTTGCAGCTTTACAATCAATGCGAATTAAAAATTTTTGATTTAAAAGATCAGCTTGAAATTTTGAAACACACAATACAATCGCTAAGATTTCCTTTTTGATTGTAGAATAATTTTGTTGAGAAGAATTCCAATGTTTAGATGTAAAAGAAATGATTTGTTCTTTTTCACCTGAACTTTGTTTGAGGATACCTCCATATCCCAACTCAGAAGCATCAGTTTGGACAATTTTGAAAGCGGACGGTACAGGAAGGGTGAGACATGGAAGTTCTTTAACCTGTCGTTTAATTTGTCTGACGACTTCGGTATGAACTTCAGTCCAGGGACAAGGACTTTTGTTGAGTCGTTGATGAAGAGGTTTAACAAAATTGCTAAGTTGAGGGATAAACTCAGCAACGTAGTTTAAACACCCCAAAAATCTCTGAAGTTGAGTTTTATCAAGAATTTGATCAGGAAATTTATCAGCAAACTGAATTGCTCGTTCGATTGGAGTTATTGTTCCCTGACAAATCCAGTGTCCAAGGAAACGAACTTTGGTTTGGAACAGGCTAATTTTTGGTTTTGAAACCACTAAACCATTTGTTTCTGCAGTTCGAAGAAACTTTGAGACGTGTTTAAAATGTTCATCCAAAGAATTTGAAAAGATTAAAACATCGTCAATATAGACTATGATATATTGACTTTGATCATTAAAAATCTCATTCATAATCCTCTGAAATTCAGAAGGAGCATTTTTCAAACCAAAAGGCATAACATTCCACTCATACTGTCCGAAAGGAACAGTAAAAGCAGTTTTATACCTATCCTTTTCTGAAATTTGAATTTGCCAAAATCCGGATTTCATATCAAATTTTGAAAAGATCTTTGCAGAATGCAAATGTTTTAGTAGATCAGCCTTATTCGGTATAGGATACCGAATCCATTGCAAAGCTTCATTTAGAGGCTTGTAATTGATAACAAGCCTTGGAGTTCCTCGTTCAATTTCTGCATTTTTATTGACATAGAAAGCAGCACAAGACCATGGACTACGACTCGGACGAATGAGCTTTTTGTCAAGAAGATCTTGGATTTCTTTTTTACAAGTTTCAAGAAGTTCTTGAGACATTTGAATAGGTCTTGCTTTTGTAGGAATCTGTTTTTCAGAAAAATTGGGCTCATATGGAAGATCAACAGAATGTTGTTTTCTATTCCAAAAAGCGTTGGGCAAATCAGCACAAACTGTTTGATGGATCTTATCTAACCAAGACTGGATTTTTTGCTGAACAACCGGTTGTTGGAGTTGCTCTTCAATTCTTTTGAAAGAGATTTCATCCTGGAGATAATTGATATGTTTTTGTTTAAAGAAAAGAGGATTTAATTCCCTGAATTTCGGTGTTTCAGTAAAAGGAAAGAAAATAGTTTTCCCCAGATGTTGTTTTGAAATGCCATCATATTCTAGTTTGCAAGGAATTAATTGTGTTGCAAATGGTGCCCCAAGAATGATTTGTGTTCCCATGTCTTTCATAAGAATGAATGGGGTTTTTATTTGAAATCCTTCATTTTGCACAATGACATCAGAAAGTTTGTACTGAACAGAACATAGAGATCTATTAACAGAACTATATCTTTCTGTTGTCTTTGTGAAATATTTAGTGGGTACCAAACCTTCTAGAATACAATTGGCTTGGGCTCCGGTATCAAATAATACAGATTGTTCTATAACAAAATCATTATTGATAATGATTTTTGCTTGTATATAGAACTTATGAAGAAAAAACCTTGAAATCACATTTAAAAAAGGTATTTCTTGTTCAGGGTTCATCTCCTCATTTTCATTTTGTAAAACTTGATCAATATTCTCATCAGGAGGATTTTGAGTCAAGGAAAGAAGTTCCTGAATTTGAAGTAAAACTGATTCATGTGTATCCCGACTAGATTTGAGAGCTTGAACTTCAACCTTAAGCTTGCATATCTCAGATTGAAGATCTTGGATTGTGACAGGTTTGACAGAATGGTTGAATCTTTCCAAAGTTTTAGTCAAATCATATTTGTTATGAAAGACTGAAAGTTTGGAAGAAGATGGAGATGGAGATTGGGTAATAATATCTTTGAATTTTGAAAGATACATACCTCTATCAGATTCAGGAAGTTTGCTTAGAACATCAAGAAGCAAATCTTGTTCTTTGGTAATGACATTTATTTGTGGAAGAGAAGAATCATCAGAAGATGTCGAATAAAGATCGTCATCCTGGATTTGGTTTATTTCGCCAGAAGTGGAATGATCTTCATCAGACTCAGATGAGGATTCAATCAGAAGATTGTTTATTTGCTGAAGAAGGGGTTCCTCAATCTGAATATTTCTGATCTTTCGAGAAAGTCGACAGTATTTAGAAATATGACCAGGCTTGCCACATCTGAAACAAGTTACTTGACCAGGTTTTGGAGGACCTTTTGAAAAGTCATTCTTTGGTTTAGAACGAAAATTCTTTTTGTATTTTCTTGGAGGAGTTTGGAAATCATCCTTTGTGTAAAAACGCTTGTTAGTAGGATGTTTGTTTTTGGAGAAAGATGGATTAAAACGAGAAGTTTTGTGAGACCTTGATCTAGGCTTCTTACAAGCTGGAAGACCAAATTGTTCACAAAATGACCCCAACTCTTTTCTGTTTATACTCTTTTCTTTGGCAAGTTGATGTTTTATTCCATCATCTTGACAGATTTTCAAAGCTGTTTTCTGAACATGAGAGATTAACTCTCCATATGTCAGGTTCTCATAAGGTATGCTGCCTTCATAGTGATGTCTGAGTTTGTCTCTAACTTTATCACCAAAAGATTTTGGTAATCCAGCTAGAAACTTTTCTTTCCAAAAACCTTGATTGGCATCATCCCTTTGGAGTACCCGGGATAGGAAAGTATCTTTATACCCGTAGATCTGTAAAACCCCTCTTTATTTTATAAAGTTGCTAGATTGGTATCAGAGCCAGAGGGGAAGTAGAGATGTATTGATTAGATCTGGACTGAGATGTGCCTTATCTTAATATTTTGTTGCTATATTCGTTGATATGCTTTAGATCTGTGCTCCAAAAAAAAAAAAAAGAGTCTGGAATTTCAAGAAAAAATTTTTATGCTTGATTTCTTACATATGATGGCTGAGTTCTCTTGGTGGGATGTCCAGGCCATAAGTCCTATTGGTGGCAGGCGATTTGCCCCACGCTGTAGGCTCTCATATGTGTAGATCTTGAACATAAAGATTTTCATTGAAACCTAGATTCATCACATAGTGCCGCCTTATGGCTGGCTTAGGGTCTTTAACATGTTATATCACTTTAAGGAGCATCAGATCTAAGGAATCTATTGAATATCCAACTAAATATTTAGATAGGTAAATCTTAGTAAATTTTTAATTAATATACCTTTATGGAACCTAGTGGTAATGATACTAATTGAAGGGAGATTTGCGATTATTGTTTCTTTCGCTGATATTTCTGCTGTTTCTCTTGCATTTTTCTTGTATTTTATATTTTGCTAGATGTCTTCTATTTTTCGTTCTTTTTCTCGTAGACCTTCTTCTTCCTCATCTTCTTTCTCTTCTTCAAATCCCTCCATAAACAATGATGAAGCATATTCTTCCACAAACAATATCTTTGATGAAGAAATTCATTTCAAAAATATAAATCAAACTGTTGATGATTGGACTCTTCCAGTCATTGATAACAGAGATGTTTTCATTGACAGAAAGCAATGGTTAAAAAAGTCTGATTATGTGATCAAGACTGTCGAAGAATCCATTGCCATCCAACCTGAGAAGGAGGAATTTTTCCTTTTCTCTCCTCGATCCATGCATCAACACAAAACAGAGTACAAGTTTTTACACATATGCTGTGTACAAGTTGCTCTGAAACCCCTTGTTAGACGAGGCCTAAATGCTTCTGGTCTGGTCTGTCTCAGGGATGCAAGACATTTTGATTTTGCTGATTCCCTTCTTGCTGCTGCCGAGTTTGGACTTCATAATGGACCCGTCTATTTCAACTGTTACCCAAATCAAACGGTTGATTTAAGGGATAAGAACATTCTTGATGTTCTTAAACTCAACCTTAAACTTCATGGTTTTAACATGAAATCTGGATCTATACCTGTTACTCTAATATATAGAGTACAGTATAAGGTCTCAAACTCTTCTGTCTCAAATGTCAAAAATCTTCCTAACAACGGTCAGACTGTTGTTTTCCTTACTGATTATTCAAATACAAACATCACCGTTCCAAAAACTATCATGTGGAACGAAGTTACCCTTCCAGAAGACTGGGTCATGGAAAAGGCTGCTCCAGCTGCTCCAAGATCTGTAGCCCAAATCAGTAGAATTTCTCAAACACAATCAGGATCTGTTAGAATAGCTTTTGACAGACCCAGAAGTTCTACTTCATCCATACCTTCCCGATATGACGATTTCAGATCTGCGAATTCTGAATTACCAAGGAATTCCAGTTTCTCTGATCGATCTCTTCCTTCAGAACGGTCCCCTCCTTCAGTCATTCATTTGCCTCCACCACAAACTGATAATCCTCCTTTACCACAACAACAGATCCCTCCACCACCACCAACGGATGAACAACAGTCCTCTAATCTACCTTCTAACATCTCAATGCAAGGAATAAATAATTCGGGAACAATTCCTCATGCAAACTATCAAAGAGAGGATGACCAAAATTCTATGGACTCTTTGTCATATACGGAATTAGGTGAACCTCCAATGATGGGTTTTCTTGAACAACAATTTCAAATTGATAAAGAAAGTTTGCAACAGGAATTTTATTCAGATTCAAATACTTTGCAAAGAAACTGGTTTTTAGAACATTTTAAAGGATTAATGCGAAAGCAGATCCAAGAAAAGTTCTACAGTTTCCTTGAAAAGTATGAAATAAATATTCCATTTTTTGCTTGGTTTGAGGCTTATGCTTCACAAAAAGGAATAGAATATCCATTTGATCAAACAATAAATATGACCAAAAGAGAATAGAAAACATCTGAAGGACAAATCATTTCTTCAGAAGTTCCTCCAAGAAGGTCATACCAAATTCCTGGCATTGTGGATAGTAAACAAAATCCCCTTTTCGCCTCTCCTTTCAAAACTAGAAACCCTGAAGACCCTATTTGTCCAAAAGATATCAAAAGTCTTATGGAGCAAAACAATTATACCAATCAGTATCTTCAAATTATTGGAGATCATATTACCAAAACCCCTTCCCAACAAATTCCTTCTACTTCTACGAATCAATCTCCATCCATAATCAAACCTTTGTTCAAACCTTTCCAACTCGATCCAAGGATTAAGGCAAGTCTGCAAAAGAAAAATAATGCTGCAAATCTTATGAAGCAAATTGACCAAAGTTTGCAACACCAAAATCAAGTTACTACTGATCTTCAAACTCCTCTTACTCAGTTAAAACAAAGAATTGTTCCTGATACACCTTCTGCTTCTTCTTCTGATAAACAAGTTATGAATTTTGAAAAACTTTCTGATACTGAATCTTCAAAATCTGGTTTTAAAATCAACCATCAACATTGGAAAAAATCACATATATATATATATATATATTCCTATATTATTTCACTTATAATATTATTCACAAAATAATATATATATATATATTATTTTGTGAATAATATTATAAGTGAAATAATATAGGAATTAGTTAAATTAAATCCTATTATATAGGAGTTTATAAATACTAACAACATAAAAATTATGATTTAACGTTTTTCATGGTTTTCCCAAAGCATCTATATATATATATATACTCTTTAGACATCAAAAATATAATTATTTATCTTTAGATGTCAATAATATAATTCATGTTCTTTAGATAAAATCATATATACATGTATATTATTATTGGGTGAAGGAGCAAATTGGCCAACAGACTTTAGCTCAGGAGCGATCAACACAAAAAAACTTTTAAATGTGAAATTTATACCAATAGACTTTTAGCTCAGGAGCAAATTGGCCAACAGACTTTTAGTTCAGAAGCGATTAACACAAAATCGTTATCTGAGCAGTAACACTCCGTTAGTAGGTCACATTTTTGGGGAAATAATGAGCTGAAATAAAAATTAAAATGCAGACAAAAAAAAAGTGGCCACAACCTAATAAAAAATGTGGCTCCAACCTGGTTCTGAAAGAAGAAAAGGAGGAGTGAGATCGAGGCTGAGCGAAACTACCATCTTCGTCGACGGGATCATTGCAGTTTGCGTCTAAAAACAAGTCTTGCAATTTGCGTCTAGAAATTGTTTTTATTTCACCAGGTTCTCTTGCTGTTTTCCTTTAGTTTCCATATTCCAAGTGTTCGTAGTTGCCGTAATCTTTTGTGGGCGAATGAGAGTTATCGAGTTTGTTGGGATAAGTGAACCGACTGTAAAAATCGTAGCTTTGCAGGGGGTCCTGAAGCTGAATAATAAGATACTGGTTTGTCCAAGAGTGGAATCAATGAGGTCTAAAAGACCCTTCTCAAACTCACTAGAACTCGTGCCACCAGTTTTTTTTGCATTTTATTTTTTATTTCAGCTCATTATTTCCCAAAAATGTGAACCACTAACAGAGTGTTACTGCCCAGATAACAATTTTGTGTTGATCGCTCCTGAACTAAAAGTCTATTGATATAAATTTCACATTTAAAAGTTTTGTGTTGATCGCTCCTGAACTAAAAGTCTATTGGCCAATGTTCTCCTTCACCCATTATTATTCTCCTTCTCTTCCCTTTTTGTATCTAGATATATATATATATATATATATATCTACATAATCTCAACTGCAAAAACTTCCTATTATTTTTCCCAAATGCAATGATAAGTAGTTTGCCCCTTTCTTATTCCTTTCTAACCTTATATATATGTGTGTGTGTGTGTGTTAAGCTAGTTTCCTTTTTTTTTTTTTTCCAGCGACTTTGCATATATATACATACATATATACATACATATGTACTGTGAGTGCAACGTTGAATCATGGAACAGGAAGGAAAAGGAAGTTTATTTACCTATGTTTTCCTTGTTCCAAATTAGAGCCAGATGAAGGTTCAAATTCTTCTTCCCTTCCTTCTGAACTCTCCTTCTCAATCTCTTGTTCTCTCTCTATTCTTGAACTCGACTTCACTCTCACTCTTGCTCTCTCTCTCTCTATGTGGTCGTCGCGTGAACGGCGTTGTGTCTCTTCTCTCTCTCTCTCTCTCTCTCTCTCTCTTTTTCCTTTTTACCTGATCTAGTGTTGCAGCTGGCCAAATGACGAAGGGGGGGGGGGGGGTGCTTTTGGAGTTTAAACGAATTGGAGAATATATGGGGTTGAGATTGCTTTGTGCTGCATTTTGACGAGAGTACAGGCTTTACGTGAAAATGCTCCTTGCGTGTTTGATCAGTCTTTGCGCTTTTCCTCTTTACGTGTTTCGGCTGGTACATATTATGGCTAATAGATATTTAGAGAAATAGGAATGGCTCTTCAATTGTCACCTGTTGGCTGTTGTATATTCCCTCACCAATTTTTTTTTTTTGGGGGTAATTTTCCATAATTTTACTTTTAAATTAATTTAATCATTTGGATAATTTCCACGGTTTAGTTCTCATATATTATTTTTATAATTTCTCAGCCTAGATTATTCTTCATGAATATTCCTTGAACTTATTCTTTTCCTGAAATAAATTAAGGAAGAATGGGCTTTAATTTCCAATAATTAATCTCATAATTCTTTTAAATCAAGATTACATAATTAATTTCCTTATATTATTTCTAATTTCTAAATCCCAAAATTTAGGATGTTACAATGATGCGTGTAATAATATTATATGATGATATAACTATGAATCATTCTGTTTAAAATGTAAAAGAATTAAAGAAGCGAATTCCCTTGATTAACCTATCCTTATTTGTAACCATCATTTTTTTAAGTCGTTTGAATCAGATAAGCATTGAAAGAGTCTACGAGGAAGGTTCAAGTAATCTTTAGGTTTTTACAAATGAAAGTCAAAGTCAAGAGAACTGAAACATTTCGCATTTTAAATTTGGTGAGATATATATATATATATATATATATATATATATATATATATATATATTAAGGTAGAAGATAATCTTGATTAACATAGGTTGTTTGACCATTTCTTGATATAGATATCTTAATTAATCAATAACCATGTACGTAAGTGCCTTGTGAAAGCATTATAAAATAATGGCTTCTTCCTCAAGATCAAACTTATCCTTTACTGAAACCTATCTTATCCGGATAACTTAATATAATTAATCAGACTGAACAAATCAATTTCAAAAGCATTGTACTCGACATATATAGGGATATGTTTTTATTTATAATGTCTATGGAATTGAAATTTGTGCACTGAAAATGAGTATCAATTATACCTGATGAATTTGGAGGAACTATTGAAAAGACCCTAATTTGCAATGAGGCTATATGTAATAATATTATATGATGATATGACTATGAATCGTTCTGTTTAAAATGTAAAAGAATTAAAGAAGCGAGTTCCCATGATTAACCTATCCTTAGGTGTAACCACCATTTTTTCCACCCCCCCTCCCAAAATAAATAAATAAATAAAATAAAATAAAATAAAATAAAAAGAAGAAGAAGAAGTTACGCACTTACCATACTTATAGAAGATTAAACTCACAACTCAAAATCACTTAAAACAAGTTGATTCAAATAAGCATAAAATGACTAGATTCGATCAAAATCCTTTTTTTTCATCAAAACCTTGGATTACAATCTATCGCATTAATCAATTTTTGTTGACCACAAACTATTTTTAGAAGCTAATCTAAAATTGCTCAGATTTTTTTTTTTAAACAAAGAACTAAGTTTTTTTCAAATTAATAGTCTATAAAAAATAAATTATTTTAATTTAATTAAGAAACTATATAAACTGAGTTTTTTTGGGCCCATTCATGTAGCGTTTCATCTTTAAGTTAATTCTTTCATCTTTTACATAGATCCTGCCAAAAGTTCCCATAAATATGAAGACATTATTATAAGACTAAACTTATGTCAAATTGCTTAGGTCTATTAGGTTCAGTAAGCCAACTAAATACTGTCATCTGGATTATTTTTCCACATAAGCCATTAACCCAAAGAGATCCAGGCCATCGTTAACCCCAAAGGTCCACAGCGCAGCCTCGTATGGTTTCATCAAATTTTGGAAACTCTTTGATGTGAATGTACCTATGTGGCACAAATTTGAAGGACAAATGGGCGTCCTCTAATCATCCAATGACTCTCTTGAAAAATTATTGAATCATAAGTTTTAAAACAGAAGAAAATTTCATGAATCCATTTTAAAAGGTTAGTTCATTTAAAAGAGTGCAAGTGCTTACCTGCAAAACTAATTCAGGTGGCAGTGGTTCATTGGTTTACTGGACCTAATAGACCTAAGCAACTTGACATAAGTTTAGTCCATTGTTCTATTCAATCAAGGCGAAGAGGTAACAAAGTTTGAATGTTCACAACAACAAAACAAAAAGACAGTTTGAATTTTTAACCTGACGATGATTTGGGGACAAAATGCCAATTTGACCTACACCGGTATTGACTATTTCTAATTTCGTCCAATGTAAGTTTGGCGCGAGCTACCATCCAAATGTAGAGACCAAATAATACAATAATATCTCTTGCGCCATTTTTTAAAATAAAGAAACAAGAAAAGATAAACCTAGAGCGACGATGAAGCTGAGAATGATCAATAGAATTATTAGAATCCGCCTTCTTCCTAATTTGGTCTGTGTTCTTGTAATAATCAAACACCACTGCTAGAAAAATTGAAAATAGTGACGGAATTTGCGACGGAAATTAATCCGTCGCAAATTTCCTCCGTTTTGCGACGGAATATGTAATCCGTCGCAAAATAAAAAAAATTGCGACGGAATACATATTCCGTCGCAAATTTGCGACGGAATACATATTCCGTCGCAAAATGGCGGCCAAGAAGGCCGCCATTTTCAGCCCACTTGTGACGGACTCAGATTCCATCGCAATATTTTGCAACGGACTTCTATGTCTGTCGCAAAACGGCGGCCCTTCGCTCCCTTTTGCGACGGAAATATTTTCCGTCGCAAAAAAAAATGCTTTTTGCGACGGAATAGCTTTTCCGTCGCAAAAAGCTATTTAACTTTTTGTGATGGAAATGCTTTTCCGTCGCAAAAAGCGACTTTGCGACGGAAAAGCATTTCCATCGCAAAGTGCATTTTAACCCCCCCAAGCCCGTGTTCCAGCTTCGTCTTCCTCAATCCTCCCCCAGCTCCGCCGCCCCCTCAACCCTCCCCCCAGCTCCCCAACTCGACCCTAGATCCGGCGCCCTCAGCTCCCCCCTCCCCTCGCCCCCAGCTCCCCAACCCCTAACCCCAAGCTCCGCCGGCCTTTCCCCGTAACCCCCAGCTCCGCCGGCTCTTCCCCTTACCCCCAGCTCCGTCCGGCCCTTCCCCCCTCCCCCATCGCCCCCAGCTCCCCGAGCCCTTCGCCCCCAGCTCCCCCCCCCCCTTCGCCCCCAGCTCGGTCCGGCAGGTTGGTTTTTTTTAAAAAAAAAATTTCAGCCATCTATTTTTTTTTCTATTTGACACTATTAAACACAGTTATCTTATTTGCCATTTTGTGTATTTTTGTGCTCCGGTCAGTGATTTTCTGGCAATATCTCCACCTCCTCTTCCCTTACTAGTTACCGTCTACACCTCTATTCCAAGTAAGCTTCCTCTTTTATTTCTTTTGGTTGCACCACTGTTTTTTTTATATTTATTATTTTCTTGAGTATTATTTTTATTTGTAATAAAATGATATGAAAAATATTATTGGTTCTCCTGAGTGAAATTTTCTACATGACATATCTTTTTTAATATTTTGTGTTATTTCTTTACTGTTGATTAAATTATTTATCATTAGTTATGAATGTTGATTTGTGAGTATTTGTAAGAATATTAATGTTGCATTATTTTTTTATAGTCTCTTTTGTATGATGAAAAAATTGTGTGTTAAAATTATGATATTATTCATTACTGGTTATTATTGTATATAGTAGAAATATGTATATTGGCAGAAGATTATCAATTACATGAGTTTATTTTTTTTTTTTTTAGTTGCAACTTTGGCTGAATCTATTAATTACATGAAGTTCTTGATGTTCAATGTGTTTATTAATTTGGATTATACTTATAGTTTTTCGTTCTCTTTTATAGGGATATATGATTTTTTTTTTTTAGTCAGAGGATATTTTTTCTTGTTTCATATAGAATGGTCTTTCACAAAATTTGTGCATGTAATATTTAATTAGTAATCATTGTAATTTTAGTTAGATTATTATTATTTTTTGTGTTGATCTCATTTGTAAATTTTTAGAGATTAAGAAAAATTAAAATTACGCGTCATAGTGATCGTGTTTTTCCTGGAAGAAAAAAAAGAGAGTTACAATAATGAGGAATCATCTTATATTACATGCCTATATGCAATAATTTATAATTTTCTTGTTCATGAATTGCAATAATTTATACTAGTAATTTATAATTTTTTAAAGGCTTTGACACATAAATCAAGAAATATAACAACAGTATTTTTCAAAATTTCTAAAGAGGTGTAACATAAACTCAGGCTTAAATGAACAAAGTAGCAAGAAATAGCAATAAATATTAGAAGGCGTAAAAATGAAAATTGAAAAAAAAAGGATAAATTTTAAAAATATCTTATAAACATTAGTAAAAATAGCAGTAAAAATTATTCGCTTAAGAATTCTTTTTAAAAATACCTTATAAATATTACTAAAAAGTATACATTTGTGACATGTTGAGATGTTAATTGATAAATTATATACTAAATACCAATTGCACTTTAAAATTTCAAATCAATGATTTTTTTATTAAAATAATTTGTAAATTGATAAATTTTATACTAAATACTTATTCTGTTGAATTGACCACTTTTATATATTTGTGACATGTTGAGATGTTAATTAAGTTAGTAACTGAACTAGCTAGGAAATATGGATGACAACCATGATAGAAGTTGGATGTACAATCGCCTAACTGAGAGAAGAGAACTAACTCAAGCATTCTTGGCGGGTTTGCAAGAGTTCATCAATTTTGCTCTGGCACATTCAACTAATTCAAGTAGGGAGATCAGGTGTCCGTGTGTCAAATGTAGGTGTATAAGATTTGAAGATTTTGAGGAGGTCAAAATCCATTTGTGTAAAAAGGGATTCATGAAGGATTATGAGTGTTGGGAATATCATGGCGAAGTCCGACAGACACCGACACCTAGTGCTTATTACGGGGACAGTAGTCATCGAGACAACCTTAATCAATATGAGCAGTTGGTTATGGACACTGAGGGACCGTCAATCGGCCGATATTTCGATCCTGTTACT
The DNA here is from genome assembly GCA_034222035.1 of Acacia crassicarpa. Lineage (NCBI taxonomy): Eukaryota > Viridiplantae > Streptophyta > Magnoliopsida > Fabales > Fabaceae > Acacia > Acacia crassicarpa. The sequence goes on along the minus strand of JAWXYG010000009.1, from coordinate 38,053,110 downwards.
CATGCTGAACCGTCATACATGGGAGAGGAGACCGATACACATGCTCAACCATCATACATGGGAGAAGATCCTCATCCGGAAACCAATAGGTTCTATAAAATGCTTCAAGAAGCGCAACGTCCGTTATGGGAAGGTTGTGAACACTTTGAAAATAGTAAATATTCATCGCTATCGGCTACCCTAGCAACACTAAGCTTGAAGACTGATCACCATATGAGTGAGAGGAATTACAACGAAATGATGCAGATCATAAGCAAGGTTGTTCCCAATGATAGTAATTTGCCGAAGGATTTTTACCAAGCAAAAAAAAAAGGTGAAAGAGCTTGGGCTTGGACGTGAAAAAATTCATTGCTGCCCTAGGGGATGTATGTTGTATTACAAGGATGATGCTGAGTTGACCAATTGTAGATTCTGTGGACATGACAGATATAAAGTTGTGAGGAAAGGAAGGAAAATGACCCGTCAAGTGTTAAGCAAGATGCACTACTTTCCTCTGGTGCCCAGACTTCAGAGATTGTATGCATCAGAACAAACAGCTGCTCACATGAGATGGCATCGGGAGCATCACAGGGATGAAAACTTTGTGACGCATCCTTTGGATGCTGAAGCTTGGCGTAAATTTGACGAGGCGAATCCTTTCTTTGCTATGGATCCCCGTAATGTCTGTCTTGGTCTATGTTCGGATGGGTTCACTCCTTTTGATAAAACGGGCAGGAATTATTCCTGTTGGCCTGTCATTGTAACACCATACAACCTCCCACCTTCTATGTGCATGAGAAGAGAGTTTTTGTTCCTGAACGCGTTAATCCCTGGGTCATCCAACCCAAAAAAGAAGATAGATGTGTACCTCAGGCCTTTGATAGACGAGTTGAAGATGTTGTGGAGTGAAGGGGTTCTTACGTATGATATATCATTGAGTCAGAATTTCACAATGCGTGCTGCCTTAATGTGGACGATAAATGATTTCCCTGCATATGGGATGTTGAGTGGCTGGCAAACGTCGGGAAAGCTTGCATGCCCGGTATGTCTTGAACAGAATACGGGTTATAGCTTGCAACACAGTCACAAGGTCTATTGGTTTGACAGGCACCGGCGATTCCTACCCCCCGATCATCCGTACAGGACAAATAGAAAAGACTTCACGTGGAATGTTGTCGAACGAGCAGATCAACCTCTTCGTTTAAGTGGCCAAGAAATATGGGATAGGGTCAAGTACATTCCAAGTGTCGAAGAGGGGGCTGCTTCCAACGAACCTGACGGATATGGTGTTGATCATCATTGGAACAAACGCAGCATCTTCTGGGAACTACCATATTGGAAAGATCAACTGTTAAGACACAACCTCGATGTCATGCATATTGAGCGGAATGTGTTTGACAATATTCTGTACACCGTGATGGACACCAAGGGCAAGACGAAGGACACAGTCAACGCAAGACTGGACATACAAGAGATTTGCAGAAGGCCTGCTTTGCATTTGGTACAGGATGGCAGGGGACGGATTTCCAAACCTAGAGCACCGTACACATTAAACAAACAGCAGAATTTAGAATTGTTGCAATGGGTAAAAGATTTGAAACTCCCGGACGGTTATGCATCAAACTTGAAAAGATGTGCCAACATGCACGAGGGGAAGTTCTTCGGGATGAAGAGTCATAATTGTCATGTTTTTTTCAGAGATTGTTGCCTTGGGCCTTCAAAGCACTACCGAAGGAAATATGGTCTATTCTAACGGACTTTTCCATGTTCTTTAGAGAAATTTGTGCTTCAGAGCTTAATGTTGAAAAGTTACGGCTCCTGGAGGCGAGTATGCCCATAACGCTATGCAAGTTAGAGACGGTGTTTCCTCCTACCTTTTTTGACTCAATGGAACATTTGCCCGTTCACTTGGCTTACGAAGCAAGGGTAGGAGGCCCGCAACAATATAGATGGATGTATCCGTTTGAGAGGTAATATATATGTCTTTCGATCTGTTATTAATTGAAAAACATGGTACTTTAGTTTATAAATACCCTATGATATTCCATTGTAGGTTTTTACGCACACTTAAGCAGAAGATCAAAAATCCAACCCACGTTGAAGGATCTATCGCTGAAGCATATCTAGTCGAAGAGGCCGCTAAATTTTTGTCATACTATCATCCCCCTGAAATGATGTCAAGATGGAGAAGGGTACCCCGCAACGATGCCGGTGATACAAGGGATCAAAAATCAATATTTAATTATCCAGGGCGAGTCGTGGGAAAACATTGGAAATCAACTCTTGACGGAAGAGATAAGCAAGTAGCGGAGTGGTACATTCTAAACAACTGTGAAGAGGTCGCCGAGTACTTAAAGTAAGATTTTTGTTTTTCCGTTTTACTATTACGGTAAGTATTAAAGTATTAACTTCATATATATATATATATATCTTTTTGCAGTTACTTTTCTAATTGGGTCCGATCGGAAAATCCTTCAATGTCGGTGTCCCAGGTTGATCAATTCATGAACTCTGAGTTTCCAAAATGGTTTCGAACCTATTTCGCGAAACATCGAGAATATCGCAATGAAGTTGCATGGAGTTTATCTTATGGAGCTCCAATTAGTATTACTTAATGCAGCAAATATATAATCAATGGGTATCGGTTTTCAACTGTTGACACGGATGCAGGTACACAATGTTGCAATTACGGTGTATGTTGTCGAGGTGACCAAGTTGACGGGGTGGAGACTGTCTACTACGGGAAGTTACGTGACATAATTCAATTCAAATATCCGTGGGACAAGGTGGTGACCCTTTTTAAATGTGAGTGGTTTGATAACAGTCCGTGTGGGACAAAAATGGACAAGCATGGAAATATTGAGATCCACTGGACAAGGAGATATGCGGTTGGTTATGACCCATTCATCCTTGCTCAACAGGCAGAACAAGTTTACTATACATTATATCCCACATCCCGCCAAGGGTGGAGGGGGGTTATTAAAACCAAAGCACGAAATATCATACCGAAGTCGAAAGAGTCGGATTCAAATGATGGTATGGCTGAACCGTTCCAAGCTGATGTGGAACATCTACTGCCCATAAACATCGAAGACAACGAAATACCAAGCAATCTCTTTGATTCTGCTGCGGATTTAGAATTGATTCCTATACAAATTGACGATGAGGAATCAGACGATGAGGCATAATTGATTGACTCTGACAGTGAATCTGAGTTCGACGACTATGAGACTTCAAAGGAAGACAGGCAAGCAGAAGTCGATGAACAGGAATCGTCCGGTTGAGATTTGTTAGTTCTTTGTTTTTGACAATCTGTTATACTACATACTTTGTTACTTCACTACTGTAATCAACCCTAAATATCTTTTTAGTTTTTTTTTATTCTTTGACCTAATGTCTATAAGTGTTCAAAGATGGAGCATCAAGGAGGATCTTTAGGTAGTGGACGTGGTGGTGGTCGATCCCGGCGCCGTCCTATCAGAGGGGGTAGGGCGTCGTCATCTGCCCCTTCTGTAGGCAGAGGACGAGGCGGTGCCCCAGAGGTGCCACCGTTTAATATGGCATCGTCACTGTCGGGTTATTTGGCATCTTCACCATCGCTGAATACGTCGTCGTCACCGTCTACCCCCACTGATCCGCATCAAATGGGACAACAGGTTTACTAGCCCAATTTTGATTGATTTAGTTATGTTTAGTTTCATGAAACCATCTATGTACAAACATCTTTAATATTTTACATTCCTTGGTTAGCACACCCCGTCGCCTCAGAGCCACGTCGGGGAAGAAGGTAGCTCCTCCAATACACCGATCTGGGGCACAACAGATCATGCGACAGGGATGCTTTGGATCTGTCCTGATGGTGACTAGTAAGTCATGCCAAGTTACCAGTAATGTTACAAATCCCTTCTCTAATTGGTTTGTATGCTAACAATATTTGCATGATGTGCTCTGTCTTTAGCTTTGTGCCTCGTGATCCGGTGATGGCTTTCATCTCGGACCAATTATTCCGTAACTACAATCAAGCTTGGACCAGCTGGACAGCGATTCCTACGGAAAATCGAGATGCTTGGTTCGATGAGTTTATGGTAAGTTATTTGTTTATGGTTATTAATTAAGTACTTTTACAAATTACCGCACTAATTGTTCGTTGTTGATTTTCAGAGGAAGCATATGTCGTTGCCTGAACATCGTGAAGCTCTGAGAAAAGCTTATAACGCCAGGACAGCCCGGTGGTTGTCTCAAAAGCTTTATAACTTGAGAGACGGAAGAGGTAGGCGAAATTGGCTTCCACAGGACACTGCAAACCAATTATTTGACAATTGGGCCACCAATGAAAAGTTTCAGGAGAAGCGTGCGAAAAATAAGCAAAATAGGGCCAAAATGGAAGGCCCGTCATATGTTGGCGGCTCCATTCCGATGACTGAGTGGAGACGAAAACTTGTGAGTACACGTTATTTTCTATTTAGGTATTCAATATTTTGTACTTTGAAGTAATTAACTATGATCATCATTTGCGTTTGCAGGCAGAGACTAGGGTTCCTCCAGAGTCGGTAGGTTAGGCTGCCTTTGAGCAGACCCATTCCCGGCAGTCTGAAGGAAGTGATGAGAGGGAATGGATTAACTCAAGGGCCCACACAGTAGCGGTTAGACATTTATTGCATTTATTACTTGTTTTATGCACCACAATGTTTATTTCATTTTACATGTCTTATTTGTTATGTATTTTTGTCTTTGTAGGAAAATTATACGAAGCTGTCGCAGGAGAGAGACTCACAGCGTGAGACTGACCCGTCATCCTCTGTGTCCGATAATGATAGTCTGTTCTTTGAGGCTGCAGGTGGATTTGACAAGAAAGGGAGAGTCTTTGGATACGGTGCCGCTACTAGCCGACTGAAGCCAACAAAGCGCTCCTCATCCGGCATTGAAGATGTTTCTGCAGGTAAACGTATTTGATATTGATAATTTCCATTCTCTTGTCCATTCAAATGAAGTCCAAATAATAAATGTACTTGATATTGTTTTTGCAGATGAGATGAAGAAGATGAAGGCTTTGACAGCAAGATGACTCAGGAACAGGAGCGGATGCTTGAAGAGCAAGAGAAGATGAGGCAGATGATGATTCAGGAACGAGAGATGATGGAGGAGCGGATGGCTAAGGAACGAGAGATGATGGAGGAGCGGATGAGGCGGATGCAAGAGGAGATGATGAGGCAGATGCAGATTCAACTTAAGTCCCTAATGAACAAGGGTTCGGGGTCGGCTCCTGGTGATGATGACCATGCTGGTGATGATGATGATGATCACAATGCTGCTGTTTAGACTACTGTTTAGAATTTGCCCTTTGTAACATTGTTAGACTACTTTTTAGTATTTGGTATTTGTTAGATTACTCTTAATGTGCACTCCTTATAATTATTATTATATCCATGAATCACTACTTTTTGTACTCAATTTTTTAAAATAAAAAAATATTCTTAAAAATAATTATTAGTTTTGCTAAGAAATTGTTTCTGTAGCAAACGATCAAATATGGGGAAATTTGCAAAATTTCAAGTTTGCTATGGAAAAATAAAATAAATAAATAAATAAATAAATTTTAAAAAAAATTTGCTACGGAATAAAATTCCGTAACAAATTTGCTACGGAAAATATTCCGTAGCAAAATTCAAATTTGCTACGGAATAAATTCCGTAGCAATTTGCTACGGAAAATTTTCCATAGCAAATTTGCTACGGATTCATTTTCCGTAGCAAATTTGCGACGAAATGGAATTTCCGTCGCAAATTGCGACGGATTTTCCTTGTCCGTCGCAAATTGCTACGAAGGATTTTGCTACGGAAAATCCATATTTTTCCGTAGCAAAATCATTTTGCTACGGAATTTTTCCGTAGCAAAATCATTTTGCTACGGAATTTTTCCGTAGCAAAATCCGAAATTTTTTGCAGTGCACTTATCCACCGACTTTCCTCCCTTATCTTAAACACAAGTTAAAACTCTCCCCAAATATCACTTTTGTCTCTATTATATAGTTATATTCTAGGAAGAATTGAATATCTAGTCCTTATTGTAGGTCACCTAGCATAATATTAAGGGATAGGATATTGTACTATTAATTTTAGTCACTACCAATGTCACTATCACTTTTCCACCGTTAGATCATAATTTCATTTACCTTTATCATTTCTCTTTTCTATTAAGATTCAGATCTAACGGTGGAAAAGTGGTAGTGACCAAAATTGATAGTGACAATATCCTATCTCTAATATTAATTACATTTTTCTAAGATTGTTACTATATAAAGTTTGATACAATTTTCTTTTTCCCCTTCTTATTAAGATGTAATCATGCAATTCATAGCTTTAAATAAGGGTAATTTGAAATTTTTATGATTTTTAACCAAATGTAAGAATTTAATTATCGCTCCTTTGTTATGATGAAGTAGTTAAAGTTGACATATATATTGAGACCGGAGTGGTATATATGCTGCTTCAAATTAATTTTTGTCAATATATATGCCAATTCCTCCAAACTCTCCCCATCTTTCTATCTTTTCATTGTCTCAAATAATAATAATGACCATTCTCAACCCTACCATTCTTTCTTCCTTGCTCCTGCAATTTTCGCAACTTCTTCTTCTTTTTTTTTTTGTATAATAAAATTTTATGAGGGGTTGGGCTCACCCACAGTCCAAAGGTAGGGCACTTGGAGCCCACTCTATAAGGAATTCAGGAATAAAAGTACACGTGTCTCCACCTTAGCCTGGGTTACCATTGCTTCGTAGACCTCTAGGATGCCTCTCCCAACCCCGTGACCAAATCCAGGATCCAATTTTTGCAACTTCTGTGTCAACCTCATTATATCCCCCCCCCCAAAAAAAAAAAAACCAACCTTCAGGCCTATGTAAAAAGCAAGCCCAATAAGGATGACAGACGCCGACAAATCGGGCCGAGCCCATCAGGTCGGCCCTGGCCCTTCAAAGGCGGGCTTAATCGGGCCGGCCCTGCAGGACCTTTTAAAATTTTTTTTGGATGCATAAATTTATATATGATGGTAATTTATTAATTTATATGTATTTTGTATTTGTTATAGAGTTATTAATCCATTTAAGAAGAAATACACAAATACAAAATAACTATTATAGATGTGTTTATGATGCTGGAGAAGAAATTCATGATATTCTTACTCATGAATCAGAGCCTACTTGATTATGAATTAGTGACTGTGCTTATTTGTTTGATGATTTGTATTGTTTTGATATTAATGTTAACAACATTTATTTGATAAATAAGAACTTTAATTGTTGTAATTTACTAATTATATTTCTAAAAAAAAAGGAGGAAAAATCATTAAAATTTGGAATAGTAACTTCTGGGCCTTGTTAGGCCCTGACCCTTCATGGGCCAGCCCTGTAGGGCCGGGCCGACTCTAATTGCCAACTCTACACAACCCAACAAAACCACGAGTCTTGACTAAGCTCATAGCCCGCGTGAGATACCCGGTCAAGCCACCAAAGTGAGAGAAGATCTAAGCACCCGCGAAGATGGTAAAGACTACATCCCCATGATCCGGAAAGACAGGAATGAACAAACGAAACAAGGGGGATAAAAGAGGCAGGGACCATCGCAGGAGGGGGAGGGATTTTTCTTCGACATTCTCTCTATTGTATCACTGGTTCACTGAATTCTCACTCCTTTCTCTGTGTACACGTTTGAGAAGCCATTAATAAAATTATCTCCCTTGCTCTTTACCATTTTTCGTTGTAACTCCCTTTATTGTTGGTGACCTTGTACGTAAGATCCAAACTAACCGAAATTAGGTCAAACACTTGTCAGCCTCCCTAATGAAATTTCTTGTCTTCATTCTTCATGCCACATACCAATATTGCATTTAATTTCATATTGAAAATTACCCTAACTACAGCTTTGGTAAATCCAATTAATTACTATCAACCAGCGGAATTGATCTTAGTGGAAGGGAAATCACAAAACTATAGCTTTTGTAAAAACAAATAATTACAGCCAACCAGCGGAATTGATCTTAGTGGAAGGGACTTTGACTGTTTAAATATAAGGTCTCAAGTTTGAGTTCATATAAATGCATAAAACAATTTTGTCAAAGTTACACCCAATTTGATCTAGCAATATTTAAATCTAACTGAGTCAGATAATTATATGAAACAAAAAGAACCAGACTACTTCTACCAAAGTTTTGAAGGGTTCTTGGACATGAAAACAACTTAAACTAAGCATTAACCCCCCCCCCCTTTTTTTTTTTGAATCAGAAGAGAATTATATAGGAAAGGATACTATGAAGGAAAACTCTTGAAATAATAATTTTTTTTTACTATTTTTAAAGGTTTTTCTTTCTCCTATTTTCTTCTCAATTTTTTATAATAATCAAACCAAACACAAAAATTAGTAAATATTTTTATAATCATCAAACCAAACCCCAAAAATTGAAAATACTTGAAAAAATCGAACCCAAAAAAAAACAGAAAACAAACACAAAAACCAAATTAAATTTTGTTCAATCATCAAAATTTGGTTCGGTTTTGTTCACCTTTATGAACAATTAAATTTAATTGGGTTAAGTACCATTTTTGTCCCTGAAATACGCGCCCAGGAGCAATTTTGCCCTTTAAGTTTCCGGAGGAGCAATGTTGCCCCTCAGTGGCGGACCCAGGATTTGAAGTTTGTGGGTGCACAATTAACAATGTGATTTGGGGGGTTTTTTTAAGAGGAAAAATACTTTTTATGGCAAAAAGAGAACATAAAAACATAAAAACCTTTTCAATGAGATCCAATACATCTTGATTATCTACAAATTATAATCAAGACTAACCTCATACCTGGTTGAAATGTTGTTGCAGCTTTTCATTTGTGTAATTAATACAAAACTGCTCAAAACTGCAACTAAGGAATTAAATATTAGCAATATTTTATTTTGTAAAGTACAGGCACTGCCAGTTATGAATTAAAAGAAAAAAAAAACTTCAACTTAATATAGAAAAATAAAATTAATGGAGAATAGAAATACAAGTTTAACGGCATTAATTCTCACAACTTTCTCAAAGCAATAAAATTGTGATTTTCATTTTAAGAAAGGAAGTTAAATGCCAAATTTATTTGACCATCTACCCTTTATCTCTGCGCAACATCTTTTAGATGCGGACTATGCCAATTTTACAGAAGCAGAAAGGATAAAGTCTACTAACTTTGGCATTAAAAAGTGAAGAATGAGTTCAATTGGGTCAGATTAAGATGCTTGAAGATTCCATTTCTGAGTCAGACATCAATTTGCAATCTAATTTTATTTTCACCAAAGTTCATCAGAATGTCAAGAACTAAACTGGAAACACATCCCGGAGTGGTGGAAAAAACCAATTTAGAAAAAGAACCACATTAGAAAATCATACTCGTTATTTCCACCACATCTAACCGATTAATATTATTCAAAAGTAAAGAGCCACATGTTAAGGCTAAAAAAGAACTATTACTCAGCGGCAGCAAATTTAACGATCCATTGCTCCTCTGGAAACTTAAGGGGCAAAATTGGTACTTAACCCTTCCTAAAATAATTTTTCAAGATCACGAAATATTTTTTTAGTACCAGCCAGTATCCCAGTCAGTATCCTGAAATATCTTTTTAGTACCTGTCAGTACCTTAAAATATTTTTTCAACGTCCTAAAATAATTTTTTAAGATTATGAAGTATTTTTTAAACATCCTAAAATAATTTTTCAAGATCATGAAGTATTTTTTTTAGTACCAACCAATATCCCCAGGCAGTATCCTGAAATATCTTTTTAGTACCTGTCAATATCCTGAAATATTTTTTCAACGTCCTAAAATAATTTTTCAAGATCATGAAGTACCTATCAATATTTTTTCAGTACCCGTCAGTATCCTGAAATCTCTTTTTTGTACCCTTAATATTTAAACAAAAAAGAGGGATTAGGTATATTTTGCGTCAAAACGACATAGTATTAAAAAAGAGAACAACAGTGGATGGGAGGCCAAAGGGGACCTCAGCCGGATCCTGACATAACATACTATGTATGGACAATATTTCTCTTTCTCACTCTATTTGGAATTTGTGTCTCATTTCTATTTACTTTAGCTATTAACTCGAAATATCATATTTGTAAAATAACTAATGACATTAAAAAAAATAAAAAAGGTTAAGTACCAATTTTACCCCTGAAGTATGAGCCCAAGAGCAATTTTGCCATTTAAGTTTTTGAAGGAGCAATCTTGCCCCTGAAGTATCAAAACGGAGCAATGTTGCCCCTCCGTTAGAAATCCTAACGGTCAACTAACAGTCAACGAACGTTGACCGTTAGTTGACCTAACGGAGGGGCAACATTGCTCCGTTTTCATACTTCAGGGGCAACATTGCTCCTCCGGAAACTTAAGGGGCAAAATTGCTCCTGGACGCGTACTTCAGGGGCAAAAATGGTACTTAACCCAATTTAATTCGATATTTTTCCCTTACCATACTTATGATATTCCTAGTCTCCAGGAACCCTAAATCTAATTCAGACCCAAGCTTTCTTTCTGGCGGTGCCACTTTATTGATGGTGGTATTAGCATTAGAACTTACAACGCAGCCCACGGGAAACATGGCACGTGAGAAAATATCTAGCCACATTGTGCTTAGAACACAATTCTCTGAAAATAAAACAAATTTTTAGGATTCGGCTAGCGTCCTCTGCGATTACCAACCTCTGCCGTCCTCTTCGTCCATACTGCGTCATTTTGACGCCAACACATGCTCCCTCTTTTTTTTTTTTTTTTTGATAATATCCAGGGTACTAAATAAGATATTTCAGAATACTTACGAGTACTGAAAAAATATTTCATGATGTTGAAATATTATTTTAGAATGTCGAAAAAATATTTTTGGGTACTAACTGGTACTAAAAAGATACTTCAGGACGCTAACTGGGGATACTGATACTGACTGGTACTAAAAAAATACTTCATGATCTAAAAAAATTATCCTAGATCTAGAATTTTTTTTTTTCAAGATCTAGGATAATTTTTCAAGGTCATGAAGTATTTTTTTATTACCAGCCAGTATCCCCGGTCAGCGTCCTGAAGTATCTTTTTAGTACCAGTTAGTACCCTGAAATATTTTTTCAACATCATGAAATATTTTTACAGTACCTATCAGTATCCTGAAGTATCTTTTTTAGTACCCTGGATATATATATATATATATATATATATATATATATATATATATATATAAGAGCATTAAAAAAAAAAGAGGGAGCATGTGTTGGCGTCAAAACGACGCAGCATGGATGAAGAGGACGGCAGAGGTTGGTAATCGCAGAGGACGCCAGCCGAATCCAAATTTTTAAGTCTCTATTTTTGACCCGATCATAACACAACACAATTCTTAAAATTTATAAAAGGAAAAATATATTTTTAATTTTCTTCAACACACATTTTATATACACACAATTGAAGAGCACCACAAAAGAGGGCTTGGGAATTAATAACAAGTAATCACTTCCATATCCATTGAACATGATTTGTATGCCTGAAATCATAAGTTAACACTAGGCTCCCATCCATTCTCCTCAACATAAAACTTTCAACCATCACATAAAACTCAAAATTTCCCCACTCATTACTCTTTCCATCAAAATTCTCCACTCTTTCAATTCTCTTCTCATTCCTTCCCACCCAATCACTTCTTTCTTGCTCCCATCTCATTCTCTCCACAGTGGCCATGCTCAACCCTACTTTTCTCTCTCCACTCTCCTCACTCCTAAACCACATCACATACTCTTCACCAAATTTCCCTTCTTCCCAAACAGCTTCTCTCCCATCGGCCAGCCCTGCAACTTCAGTTTTCACCACAATATTCACAAACACTTGATTACTCTTACAACCATTTTCCTCAGCAAAAACTTTGTCCCACCTTCTTTCAAGTGTCATTTCATAGAAAACTGACCTCTTCATCTGCTCCTTCACACTCACTCCTTCTTCCTTTACAAACATGAAGGGGCAGTACCATTTTCCAACCGCCACCGGCTCAGAGGAGCGACCAGATGATGATGATGATGAGAAGGTGAAAGCCGGTAACTTGGCTCGTAAGGTAGGGTTGACCCCAAGAGCTTCGGTAAGATAATAATGGTGGGGTGTTGTGGTGCAGAGAGTCCAGCCTGGTCTCCTCAAGAAGAGAGGAGGGAACCCATCTGATGCAGCAGACTTGGCTTTGAATGACCGACGTTTTTTAATTATCTCAAATTGTTGATATTCATCAGAGAGATTCAGAGGTTTTGGTTTGACATCCTGGATGTAATTGCAACACAAAAATGAACCCAATTCTTCTTCCTTTGAACATGTGCTTGCTTCACTGCATCACATCTAACACGTGGAGTTATGATGCCAACTAATTACAAAAGTAAAATAAATATGAAATGCTACCTCTGGGCCTTAATAGAAGAGCTAATTGGCGATTGGATTTGGTCCTAGATATAAGACCCAAATCACTTTGTATCCAAAATTTATTATTTTGTCCAAAAGTATCCTTTGTACACACTAAGAAGTTTCTATCCAAGGTAATCATAATGAAATTTGGCAGTTTAGAAAAGCAACCTTATTTTTTGTTACAAATAACTAACATAACTAACTTTCATAATTAATCCAAATTAGTTTATTAGTTCTTATATTAAAGACTAGAGGTAGTATTATTTAAACGTACCCGTGAAAGTTCCATTTCCTTCCAATGACGTAGTAGAGATTAGAAGACAAAGGCTGATTAAGAACAGGAATGAACAAAGCTGGATCTAGAAAAACTAAGGAGGAACCAGCGTGCATTGTGAAAGAAACAATTAAGTTTCTGTTCTGTGGGAATGGCAGATTGCCAATGCCCTTCTTCCACCAACCAAAACAACAGTATGACTCAGCTTCTTCGTCCTGGAGTACTAGGAACCCTAAATTTGGTCCATCTGGTGGCTGTGAAAGAGCTTTAGGATCCCTTTTGAATAGAGATCGAGGTCTTGTCACGTACATCTCTCTCTCTCTCTCACTGCTTGTTATACTTTTTTTAGGTATTGTGAGCTTCATTGTGTCCTTTGATTTATACTCACAGCGGGGGTTGAGTATTTGATCTGATAGTATAATTATATATTTTATGTCCATTTCCTTTACGATGTTTGATATTAAAAAATTTATTCGAGTTTGCACATATTGCATTTCCATATGGATTTATTGCATTTCCTGGCACATCCCGCACATTTTTTTAATTTTTTTGGATTAGATAAACCTTGAAAGAAGCTACGAGGAAAGTTCAAGTAATCTTTAGGTTTTTACCATTGAAAGTCAAAGTCAGAGGAGAACTGAATCATTTCGCATTTTAAATTTGGTAACAAACAAGGGATATATATATATTAAAGTAGAAGATAATCTTGATTAACATAGGTTGTTTGACCATTTCTTGATATAGATATCTTAATTAATCAATAATCACGTACGTAAGTGTGTTGTGAAAGCATTATAAAATAATGGCTTCTTCCTCGAGATCAAACTTATCTTTTACTTAAACCGATCTCCTCCGGATAATTTAATATAATTAATCAAACTGAACTAAATAATCAATTTCAAAAGCATGGTACATGAGATATATTGGGGTAAGTTTTTATTTATAATATGTATGAAATTGGAATTTGTGCACTGAAAATGAGCATCAATTTGAGTTTGGAGGAACCATTCAAAAAAGCCTAATTTGTAATGAGGCTATATAATACAGAGTAATATTATATGATAATATAACTATATATATGAACCCTTCTGTTTAAAATGTAAAAGAATAATAGAAGCTAATTTCCTCGATTAACCTATCCACATCTATAACCATACTTTTTTTGTCATTTTTCACCCAATTGAAGGAACTTACGTGCTCATCATACTTATAGAAGGTACAACTCACACAACACAAAATCACTTAAAATAAGTTAATCCAAACAAGAGCATAAAATAACTAGCTAGGAACAAAACCTATTTTTTCCACCAAAGACTAGGTTTTGGTATGAGCTAAAGAGAACAACTTCTAACAATCTATTGCATTAATCAATTTTGTTGACCACAAACTATTCTTAGAAGCTAATCTAAAATTGTTCTGAATTTAAATATATATATATATAAATATATGTGTGTGTGTGTGTGTGTTTCAAATTAATAAACCATATGAACTAAATTATTCCTTTTTTTTTTCTTTGGGGGTGCTAGGTATATGTATATTTATGTTGGAGGCAACTGTACCATTTTATAATCAAGTTAATGATTCTAAGTTAATTAAGAAACTATATAAACTGAGTTTTTTGGGCCCTTTTGTAAGTAAGTTAATTATTTCATCTTTTACACATATCGATCCTGCCAAAAAAGAAAAAAAAGGAAAGAAAGAAAACCCCTATAAGTGTGAGCACATTATTATATTCAATCAAGGCGAAGAGGTAAGAAAGTTTGAGTGTGTAACCAGACGATGATTTGGGGACAGTTAGAATGCCAATTTAACCTACACCGGTATTGACTATTGCTAACTTTATCTAATACAAGTTTGGCACGAACCCTCCAAGTGTAAATTAAAGACCAAATAGTACAACAAATCTTTTACGTTATTTTTTTAGCAAAGAAACAAGAAAAAATAAACCTAGAGCGACAATGAAGCTGAGAATATGATCAATAGAATTATTAGGATCCCACTTAGCATAAACCTAATTTTGTGTGTGTTTTATTAATAAACAAACATTTATCAACCACCATTCCTCCATTATCTTAAGCACAAGTTAAAACTCCCCCCCTCCCCCCCCCCCCCAAAAAATATCACTCTTATCTCTATTATAATAAGTTATATTCTATAAGGAATACGTGGTCCTTAGTATAGGTTAGCTAGTATAATATTAATTACATTTTTCTAAAATTGTCACTATTTAAAGTTTGATACAATTTTCTTTTTTCCCTTCTTAAGATGTAATTCGTAGTTTTAAATAAGGGTAAATTTGAATCTTTTTTTTCATTTTAAAACCAATTTAAGAATTTAATCATCTCTCCTTTATTCTGATGCAGTAGTAGTTGAAGTGGCAAGACATTAATAGGATTGGAGTGGTATATATATATGCAACTTGAAATTAATTTGTTTTCAATAAACATGCTACTTCCGCCAAACTCTCCCACTTTAATTTTGCTATCTTTTCGTTGTGTCAAACAAGATGATGATAATATGATGGCCATTCTCAACCCTACCATCCTCTCTCTCTTGCTCCAGCAATTTTTGCAACTTCTGTTTCGACCACCCTAGTGCACTTTCTTGTTTTCGTTCCTCATGCCGCATGCTAATATTTATTGATTTTATACTGAAAATTGGTAATAAAAGAAAGTAACTATTACCAACGGGCAATCAACTAACAACTGAGGAGGTCTATCAAAAAAACCTTAGAGTCCACTTGAACAATACTCAGATTAGCAAGCCTATCAGCACAACAATTAGCCTCCCTATATTTTTCCAAACTCCATCGAATCTGCAGCAGGAAGCTTGAATCAGGTTCATCAGCTACCTACAAATTTTTTAACACAGCTACAACAGCAGCACAGTCACTTTCAATTACAATATTATCGCAATGGTACCAGCTAGCTAATTCAAGTCCAGTCAAAACCGCCCAAAACTCAGCTTTAACAGCACTGCAAAATCCCAATTCCGGCAAATCCACAAATCCAATCGCCATTGCTGTTCCTAATTAAACCACCACAGCCTGCCAATTTCAACTCTCTTTTAGAAGCCCCATCTATATTTATCTTAACCCAGCCCTCTCTTGGCATCATCCATTTAATACCCATCTCCTTCCTTACTCCAGTGATTCGCCCAAAGTCCTCACTTGCCCTTTTTATCTCCTTCACATACCACTCTACTACCATTCTTCTATTCCCAGGCAATGCAAACCCCTCTTCAAACCTACTTTTATTCCTCCAGCTCCATAAAAGCCAGCACGTCAGCCCAAAAATCAGCCCCCTAATCCCCCACTGATTGCATTAAATTCCAGCTGAGCCATATTTTGCCCACTTCCTGTGGTTTTTATTATAAGACACCAACTTATAAATTTATTTAATCATTTTTATAAGACACTTGCTTATTCCCAAGTTGTATTAATTATTTTTTTGGCCCCTAATTAATAAAGGTAGTAGGTGAGAGTAATAATTAATATCATATTAGAATTTAGTACAATTAATAGGGTAATATTAGAAACCACTTAAATTTTAAGATAACTTTATTGATTTTAATTATTTTTATTGGATTGTAAAAATAGTTAGTTAGTGTCTTAGCAAGTTATCATAAGTAAAGACCAAAGAAAGTATACAGTAGTGATACAACTTACAAGTTCCAACCCAGCCCACATGAATGTTGGCGCGTGACAAAATCTCCAGCAACATCGTCGCTCTAGGGGTGTGCATGGCAACCATTCTGTTGCCTAGCACTGTTTCTTAGATGAAACAGTTTTTTCTGATTCTGTACTTTGGAAGAGTTCTGAGAATCAGAATTACGTTTGTTAACTCATTTTATTTTTACTCCGAGAATCAAAATTACGTTTGGTAACACATTTTTACTCCCCTTGCTTGGGAGTTAAAAAAATAGTAAGGGAGAAAGATGAAGGATTAATGAGTTATTTTTTACCATTTTGTCCTTTTATTTAATAATTAATATAATTATTATACTTTACAAATAAACTTAAATTTAAATTTCCTAAAAAAATTACTTATGTAATTTTTATATTCAAAAAATTATTTATGCGGCAGCGGCAATGGCGGTGATGGTGGTGGGGTGGTGGCAGCGGTGGTGGTGGTAGCAGGGGTGGGGGTGATGGTGATGGCGATGGCGATGGCGGCGGCGGTTGTGGTGGGGCGGTGGTGGTAGTGGCGGCGACGGTAGAGGTGGTGGCGGCGGTGGGGGTGGGGTGGTGGTGGCGGCGGGAGTGGGGTGGTGGCGACAGTGGTTGTGGTGGGGCTGCGGCGGCAACGGAGGTGGTGGTGGCTGCGGGGGCAGGGTGGTGGTGATGGTGGGGCGGCGGGGGTGGGGTGGGGCGGCAGCGGTGTAGGTGGTGGCGGCGAGGGTGGGGTGGCGACAGTGGCGGCTGTGGTGGTGGCGGGGGTGGGGTGGTGGCGGTGGTGGTGGTGGCGGCGGTGGAGGTGGTGGCGGTGGCGGTAGTAGTGATGGGGTGATGGTGGTGGTGGCGGCAGTGGCGGCGGCTGAAGTTGTTTGCGCCAGAGAGAAAAGAGGTGTGTGTAAAATAGGTTTTGATTTTATGCCCTGCAAGAGAAAAAAAGTCATTAAGATTTACCAAACACAATTCTCATCCATTTTTGTTCCGGGGCATAGAAATTAAGAAAAAAGTCATTCTGGGAGCGTTACCATGTACACCCTAGAAGTCTCGAGAACACATAATTTTCTCTCAAAAGAAATAATAATAATAATAAATCTTTTGGCCTCTATTTTTTTACTAGGTTATAATACAATTCTTAAATTTTGACTTTTTATTAAAACACATTTTATTAAAAGGATCAATTAAATTGCATAAAAATTATTAGATAGATATCAAGCCCAATTTAACATATACAATCAAAAGAAACTAACAACAAAACACCCAACAACCGAGGATAGCAGTGCAGTGGCATAGCTGGTGGTATTGAGATGCCTTATATCTCCCCTCAGGTCTCGTGTTCAAATCCCCCCTCCCCTCGCCTTGTAACAAAAAAAAAACAAAACAAAACAAAACACCCAACCATATCTTAAATATGGAAGAGCCATGTACAATACCATATTTTCTTAAACTTTGAGTCAATACCACTCATTTCCTATATTTTAACTCAGCTGATTCTCAATTCTTAAATTTTAATTCGCTGCTACTCAATCCTTATAGTTTTAATTATTTAAAAAATTTAACCCTAAGTTTCATGAAACACATGATTTTATTTTATTTTTAAATTTAAGGATTAATTTTTTAAATAGTTAAGATTGAGATGTATCTACCATGGATCCAAAATTATAAAAGTTGAATTTAAAGTTTAAAGACTTGGATAGAGATAAATCAGTAATATTATAAGAACACAAAAATTAGTTTTTTCAAAAAAAAAAAAGAGAAATGGAAATTTTTAAATGAAATTTTCTCCCATCCTTTCTACCTCTTTTGTTTTGTATGAAAATTTTTCAGCGCCTGACTTTTTACCTTTTAAAAAACCGATTAGTCACCATAACTTTCTTCCCATTTCCCTCCCACCAATTATGCAACAAGTCAAATTTGGGATGAACATAAAATTTACCTTAATTTAATTAATATATCAAAAATCAGAGCAGAAAGGATTATCTTTGATGCTGAAGAGAGGCGGAACTAGAAAAAAAAATTTAGCTCAGGCCAAAAAATAAACATTGAACTACTCTTTGAGTCTTTATTATAAGGCACTAATTAACAAATGTATTTGGTCCTTTTTATAAGGTACTTGCTTGTTTCCAAATAGTATTAAATATTTTTTCATGTATACCCATATTTAAAAAAGCAGTAAGTGAGAGTAATAATTAATAAAAATTATTAATTTTTTTCATTAATAATTAATATGATATTAGAGTTTAGTGCAATTAGTAAGGATAATATTGAAAATTACTTCAATTTTAGAACAAATTTAATAACTTTAATTATTTTTATTGATTGTGAGAATTGTTAGTTAGTTCTTTATAATAAAGACCAGAGAGAGTATTTACTAAATAATAACACATAAATTTAAAAATACAAATAAATACAAACTGACAACTATAAATCAAAATAATATATAAGATGATATTAACTTTTTCGATATCAAACAAGAATTTTACTTTCCTCTCACAGCCCAATGAGTAATAAACCAAACATTAACCTTATAAAGAAGATAAAAGATTATGTTGGGCCAAATTATACCAAATTATTAGGTAAATAAAATAAAATAAAATATATATATATATATATATATATATATATATATATATAAAATAAGTCCAACCTGACCAAGCTGGGGCGTCGTGGCCATAAGGCAGCTCCGCCATTGATGCTCAACACCATCATCACGTGATTATGATGATGAAAAAAGTTGTCAAGCTAATCCAAACATACCAGCCAGTCTAAGCTTTTCGAATGAACATTAGAAGGATACGGCGTCGTTCCTACAGCATCAAATTTCACAGCTTCTGTGGCTGTTGTTGGTCTCTGCTTTGAATAAATAGGGAATCAATTTAGCGTTCACCCAAAGTGTGTTGTAGTTCCAAGCCAGACAGGAATTGATACGTGCGAGCGATTCTCTGCAACGGTGATCGGAATCTGAGCTTCCATGGCGACGTCGTCGGAGAAGCAAGTGATGATGGTGGCTATCGATGAGAGTGAGCACAGCTTCTACGCTCTTAAATGGACTCTCGATCACTTCTTCTCTCCAAACCCTAATCCTCTCTTCAAGCTCATTCTTGTTCATGCTCGACCTTCTGCTATTCCCACGCTTGGCCTCGCCGCCACGGGTATGATCCTCCATTTTCTCTCATCGATTCTTGATTCTGATTTTTCTCATCGATTCTACTTTCCTCTGTTTTTGAATTTGTGGATAGTGATCTGTAATTGCATGGTTCTCAGGAGCTAATGACGTTTTGCCCCATATTGATGCCGCTTTGAAAAGAACGGCTGCACAAATTGTTGAAAAGGCCAAAGAGCTTTGCATCGAGAAATTGGTAATTAGTAATCACTTCGAAAACAGTTTCGTTCAGTTTTGTTTCCTCTTTTTGCGATTTGAATTATTCTTCCAGTAACTTCAGTTTTCCCATGAATTGTAGTGATTCTAGCAAGGTTTTCGATAATATTTAGCAAACTAGGAAGAAATGAAACTGAAGGGGAAAAGTCTCTGGATTAACTGATTCCAGTTTCATTTCTTGATTATTAATTAGAACACTTCTATCCACAGTTTAAGAAAATTTTAATTACATCATATGATTTTATTTTCTTTGATTTTTTCCTCTTATCGTGAAAAGGACTATTCATAAAAATATATATATATCTAATTGATTCCTGATCTTTCTTCTTGGTTTCTTATGTTGACGTGTTGTTCTACTCTGTTTGCTCTGTTCTCTTTAAACTCTTGGATCTATCCCCTGTTTTATAGTAATGCGTAACTGTTCAATTTTAACGGTCATTATCGTAGTTTCCTTTAAAATATTTCCAAACACTTGTTGTACTTGGATTTGAGTTGGAAAAACTGACTTCAAGTGTAATTGATTTTGGTTGCTTATAAGAAACCGAGGGTTCAAAATATTGATTTTGGTTTTAATATTGGATTTTTTTTTTTTTTTTTAAGTTTCAAACACGCTCGTATCTTTTGTGGAGGAAAAAAGAGTCTAATGTTGCCAGCGCCTTAGTAACCCAGTGGCATGGGAGCTAGTATTAACTGGGCTCCCTCCCCCATGTCCAGCGTTCGTTCGAACCTGCCTCTCCTACCACACGAGGCTTGAAATACTATATATGCATGTATGTATATATATTGCCAGGAAAATACTTGATATATTTATATATCTTAAGGAATATATGAATGAAACAGGTAAATGATGTAGAAGTGGAAGTCAGAGAAGGAGACGCCAGAAACGTGCTTTGCGACGCAGTGGACAAACACCATGCTTCTGTATTGGTTGTGGGAAGTCATAATTATGGAACTATAAAAAGGTTTGTAAATTTCACTACAACTAACCATTATCGCAGTTATTAATTTAAAAAAAAAATCGCTTAAATTGTTATGTAAACATTATTAATTAATATAGAAAATATTTTTTTAAAAAAAAATCTTTTGACATATTGATGATATGATGTTGTGTTGTTGCTTCAGGGCTGTGTTAGGGAGCGTGAGTGACTATTGTGCTCATCACGCTCACTGCTCAGTGATGATCGTAAAGAAGCCAAAAACCAGCCATTGAATTACTGATATGCTTCGGCTGCCTCTAAGTATTTCTCACCTAAATAAATAAAAATTGATCATAGGGTTCTCAGAACATTCAATCTCATGGATGTTCTTTACTCTAGCAGTTCAGTGTTGAATATTACACCGAATCCTTAAAATAAATAAGATTTTGTTGTTTGTAGTGCAATTTATACCATAAATTATATATTATTTGAAGGGAGGGAGTATTTTAATTGTTATGTTTTTATGTAATTGTTGGGCTGTTTGATTTCTTAAATAAAAATCATGCTTTATTTTGAGAAGGAACCATCATATTTATGGAATATATGCTGTATCATGCTCAACAACGCGTGTTTATGGAATGAAACTGTTTTAACTATATTTAGTTATAGGACAGTGTAAATTCAAGGGGAAATTGCCAAAAGGGAGTTAATGGCAAAGATATTTTGTAAGAATGGCTAATAATTCTCTCTTTTTTGTTTGATTTGAGAGTAAGGGAGGGGAGGGAGGGGAAATTTTAATGGAGAGGAAAACTCTTATGACCCCACTGCATTAAATTTTGGTAAAATTTTTCCCTCCCTCCCCTCAAACCAAACAAACCAATCAACCAAAAATATATAAGAAAAATAAAGTGTAGATAACCAAAGCTAAAATATAGAATATGGAAGACCAACGAAGCGGCTACGGTCCTTTGCTATCCACTTCGGCTGCCTTAAAGTCCACTGCTATCCAATTCGGCTTATCCGTCAACGGATAAGCCAAAGTGGAGGCAATAGTTGTCTTTTCACCTTTTTTCTTTTTTTAAAAAAAGAAAAAGGGACCAATGCATCCACTTCGGCTTATCTGTCGACGGATAAATCGAAGTGGACAGCAGTGAATGCTAAGGGTAGAAGATCGTAGCCGCTTCCGGAAGACCAGTAGATCATTTTTATTGGGTACTCCTTCCAATCCTTAATATAAAACATACGACTATTTTATCTAATTTGATTAAATTAAGGAAGCTAGTTAAGTTAGTAATTATGATATATATTTTTTAAACTACCCTAATCATCTTCCTTAATTTCATGCTTCCCTCTCCTCCATGATTATTATTGAGGGAGCATCAATATAAATAAATTAGTAGAATATTATCAAATATTGTCTGTAATAATGTATTTTGTAGCGATTTGCTTAACCGTTACAATTGACGTTTCTAATAGTTAAAGTTGCTACAAGTCCTCCATTTTAACAACTACGAAACAACAAATTTTTTGTAGTACCAATTCATTAACTCTTTTCTCCACCAGCTCAACCACAAATCAATAAATCGGTATAATAGTTTATTCACTTAATTGTTAGATTTTTGGTCAACTAAGATTAATAAAAATGAATTGTTTGATTTGTTTACTTTAGTTTATATAAAGCTTTTTTTTAAAAAAAAAAAGTTAGATAGCTTTTAAGCCATCGCTCCTACTATCAACCCAAACAGACCCATTATTGATGGTGATGTGGTGTCGATGATGGTGGTCTCACACCCTTTTAAGGGAGAAAAAACAGTTTTCCCCTTATCTAAAAACAAAAAATAAGAAATTAAAAAAAAACAAGAAAACATCTTAAAATTATTTGGATTTTTAGTTTTAAAAACATGTTATTATTGTTTTTAAGAGGGGAAAAATTTTTTACTAAATAAAAAATTGTTCTTTTGGCTAAATCTCTCGTTCATCACTATCTCCCTCGTACATTTCACTCTGGGCTTCTTGTGATGCACCTCGCTCTCAGAATTCCCAATCATTCCCCACAATCCCAGTTTTAAGAAGACAAGCTCATTGTTGTTGCTTCTAGCTCAGTCTCGCCGTCTCATCTGCACATGTGGTTCAACTGATCCTTCCTTTTTCGTTCCACCAATTCTTCGATCCTCAATGAAATCCCCAGGCATCTTTGGACAGCGTCCCTGGCATTGAGTTCAGCCAGTATCGAACTTTTGTCACATTCAACCACTACCTGCTTAAAACCTAAACCCCAACCATTACTTGAGCCTCAATTTCTGTTTGTAGCATTTTTGCTCTAGTAGTATCCTCATCCCATTTCTTATTCTGCTTCTTAAAATACTATTCTTTCCATTAAGAATGTAATATGGGAAATACACTTCTCAATACTGTAAGAGAAGTATATTCTCATGTCATAGATATAAAAAGAAGTAGGTTCCACCATTTTCGTGTTTGAGTTTCTTTTTTTTTTCCTTTTTATATATAAAAAAGATGTATGTCCCTCCATTTTATGTGTGTATAGGAATCTTCATCTTCTTATATAACATGAGAAGTGTAAACCCCATATAATATTCTAGAAATTTTGTTAATAATATTAATTAATTGACTTATTGAGTTAGGAGACAAATACATTGCCGAAATTTTAGAAATCCTTAAATTGTAAGAGATAGAGATATAAAAAGATAGAAAATAAATGTGAATGGAATATATTTAAATTTTGAATCTGATTCTGAGCATATATTTTCATATATTTCATACTTATATTTAAAGTTGTAATTTGAGTATAAATTAGAAGTCGGGTACAATAGCCCAAATATTTATATTTTTTTAAAAAAAATTAATTATTATGATAACTATATTATTAATATTAAAATGAGTTCATGAGGGGTAAATATATTTCTTATCTTATTATTTTTAATATTAAAAAAATATTATTTTTGGGAATGCAAGAAAACAGAACCTGATATGGGTGATTAAATAATAAATATGAGGTATTGGAATTAAATATTACCAATGAGATATTTTATGTTGTTTTCTATTTAATGAAATTACTATGATATTCTAAAAAAAAAAAAACAGTATAATTAAAAATGTAACAAACTAATAAAGATACCGTTATATTTTTCCCTCTCCTACTACTTCTTTCTTATTAATGTGGAACGCATAGAACTGGGAGAGGTGGATTTTCTGTAATGGCTGTAAATAAATAAATTTATTAATTTGATTATATTATGATAGTCTAATCATGTATTTACTATTTATTGTTGTTGGTTTCAAGATGAAGCTAGTATTCTGAGCAAAAAAAAAAAGATGAAGCTAGTAGCTTCTTTTTTTTTTTTTTTTTTTTTTAACGGTCAAATATCTCTTGGGTTTTCGTTTGGGCTTTTTTTTCTTTTTTTTTTTTAAATAATGGTTTTGAATCCTAAGGAAATATGTTATTTTTATTTTTGCCTCAGCCTCAGGGAAATTACCGAGATACCCTTATATGGGTAGAAAGTGGAAGCTCTCAAGCTCCGGAAACCCAGCCCCTTCGCTCTTCCTTGTTACTTCATCTTTCTTCACCGTCCCTGGG
Source organism: Acacia crassicarpa (assembly GCA_034222035.1). Lineage (NCBI taxonomy): Eukaryota > Viridiplantae > Streptophyta > Magnoliopsida > Fabales > Fabaceae > Acacia > Acacia crassicarpa. Next base: position 38,028,850 of record JAWXYG010000009.1, on the reverse strand, counting down.
TTGTCCTCCGCCGTCCGTCTGCCGCCGTCGGTCTTCCGGCGCCTCCGTTCTTTGCCCAAATCGCTAAAACGTTTTGTGCCTTCTCTGATTTTTTTCTGTTCTATGTTCGTTTTGGTCTGACTTTGAAGTGGTTTGGGATTAGTTTGTCCAAATCCTTCCTTTCCTCTTTGCTGGACGTGTGGAGGTGTTGTGTCGAAGCTTCACTTTTTTCCTCCGTCTACCTCTGTTTCATTCTGTTGCTCTATGGTGCCAGGGGAGCACTATCTTAACTTCTATGCGGCTCTTGTACGTTAGTGGCGTGGGTATGTATTTGAGCTCCTTTTCTTTTCTTTTTTTTTTTTTCTTATGATTTCCATAAAGCTTCTCTATTCTGATTGTTGTAAATTGTGGGTTTATTTGTGTGTGTGTGTTGTTCGTGGGTTGAAAAAGGCTGCTAGTTCTCTAGCTTGTAATTGAGTAGTAGTTACCTTAATTAGTTAGGATTGGGTATGTACTTGTAGTATATAACATCTGAGATTTGGATTTAAAGAAGAATGTTATTGGAGCTTGTAAATTTGAATGCACATTGGTTTTTTGATAAAATGCTTGCGAGGGAACTTTAAAGCTATAGGCTAGAATTATGGAATGTAGGAAACTGAGAAATATTTTTTATTGTTTGAAGATATATGATTGGTAATTTATGAGTATGGCACTGTTTATGACTCACTTTGATTAACCATGATATACTCAAAAGAAATAAGAACCAATTACTCTTCTATGTTGAGATTTGGATGTTGCCGTGGTAATGATTTTATTGGGAAGGAAGTTAATTTATAATTAAAACACTAGGTGTGCATGTTTTCGTGCTAATCTTTGGATATGGGAGTTGTTTGGTTGTGTTTACTAAGTTGTTAGAATTTATTGATAGATGAATTAGAGAACATAAGCTTAAGTTATAAATTATTTTACTATTTTGAAGAGGTGCATACATGTTTAACAAAATGTGTGCCAACTAAGGAGGATGTCTATTGAATGTGAAAATAGAAAATTTTATGCAAAGCTATAATTGATGGATTTGTTTGGGTATTAGGAGGAGAAGGAATGAATAATTTGGAAACTAATAAGTTAGAGAAAGAGGCATAGCATAAGCCTGGTAAGTGAATAGCATCTCATTATAAATTTTATAACTGATATTTTTATTTGTTATATTTTAATTTAATTTAATTACCATATTCTCTTGTTGCAATTTTATGAATGAAAATTTATTAGAATTATCTCTGTTTTTGTCATCAGATTGAATTTGAAGGAAAGTTTTGAAATGTTGTTTGTGAACTTTCATGTTGGGTTATTCTCTTATATTGTATTTGATATGAGCTATTATGGTATTGAAAGAATAACTTTTCATTGCTTTAGTAAATGGGCCCCAAGCATGCTTCAAAACGTTTTTGAGAGGATGCTGGTTACTAATAGCAGTATTGTTAGTCCTTGGTGCGCCATAATTAATCTCGAGCTTGCTTTACATTCGTGACCACAATACTCACGCTTGATACTCGTGGGATTTGTTTTCACGCTGGGTATTATACATACGCTTGTTTCATGGCCTTGGGTTGTGCTTGATGGGTTATTTCCCCTTGTGAATTGTGTGTCCATGCTTTGTTTTCGTGGTCTCGTACTGTGCTTGTTTTCGTGGTCTCGTATTGTGCTTGTTTTCGTGGCCTCCAGCCACACTTGGTTACCTTCCCTCGTGGATTGTATGTCCATGCTTGTTATCCATTTTGCTGAAGTTCTATGGAAGGATGAAATTTGAAATTTATTGTTTTTAAATTGGTTTTGAAAACAAACTGTTGTATTACCTAGTTGGTATTTGTTCGTTCAATGATCTTCTATACTGCTTTAGTTAGGATTAGTAGTAATCTTTTATATAGATCCGTTTATGGTTATGATTTCATACTTGGAAGTTGAAATTAACAGTTATATGTTTATTATATATTTTTATCATATCAAGTTATTTCTTACGTATTATAGTTATTTTCATTACCTTCTACTAGTGAGACCTTATTCATTGGAAAATTTATTTTTGGCTTCAGTCTTTAGATAACATAGCTGACCCTATGCATCTCGTGATTAGTGAAGGTATCACTACTGAGTTAAAGCTTGCAGATTCATGGTGAACAAATTCTAGTTAATGTCTTCGTAAACCTTTGCTTTTACCATTTAGATGCTCCACATAAGCTATAGGTAGGATCCTCACACTACTCTTGTTTTGTATATAACTTGATATAGAACAACAATCATATAAAAAAACATATGTCCAAGGATTAATCTATATTCCATAGGGTATGTGAGTCTATTGGCAGGTGCAAGATATTTGATATGTTATATGCTAAAGGAATGTGAGTTTTCTCATTTTCTAAGCTGGTCACCCCTTAATTTTCAGGACGTGACAGTTTGGTTGAATTCAGTTCTTCTCCATTAGAAGTAGAAGTGGGTTCCTTTCAAAGTTGGAAGAAAGCACAGAGCTATGGCATTGGTGGGTAAGGCAAGAGAAGCAGGGATTCCATTGATGAAGCTGATTAGATTAAAAGGGGTTCCTATTTTGGAACAATTACACTTAGAGGAACGACTGCTTCGGACTAGTTCAGATAATTGGTGTTTGATTAATGATGGGACAAATTCCCCTGCAATTGTGATGGGTTTGTCCGGGTATGTTTTCATTCATTTTCTTGGTTCTGTGAACTGAAGTCTGATGTTATTCTTATCTTTCATTTCAGATATGCATTTTCCCAATTTTATTTATTACTTTTTTGGAAACACTGGGATGGTTTGAACCTCTACCCACATCCCACCCCACCACTTGTGCTAGCTTGAGGTGGCTAATTTTATTGAAAAATAATTGATTCCTTTATGTTCATTCACATATTTATACCATGAAATTTTAAATTTTTGCTGCAATGAGCAAATTTGATGAACATTTTCTTGAAAAAACATTCTGAAAGAGAAAAGTTAGGTGTTTAAGTATATATTTAATGCATTTTTCCTCAGTCAAATCATTCATACTGACTGTCTGTCTGTTTAGGTAGGCTTAAGTATCCAATATAAACTAATATCAAATGGGTATAAGTTTAACCACACCACTTGAAGTAGTCATGTTATTGACTTTTTATTTGCACCTATCCTGACTCTAAGCTGGAAGGAGTCCAGTTTATGATGGTTCACATTGGATAGTCGGGAACCAAGATGGTGTGTTGGTGGTCTTCTTTGTTTTTTTTCCGGAGTATTTTTGCGAATGTCTGCTTCTTGATCTGCTGCTCACATGCTTAAGGAGAAGAAAATTTTCATTTTGTCTTTTATGCTTTTAGTTAGAATAAACGTGAAAGTAAATTGTCTATCTGAAAGTGGATGTTCTACATAGGAAACTTTCAGAACTTGTTGAAGTCAGGTCTGTGTTGCAAGATCAGGTTCCTGTTATCAGAAGGTTTTCTGGGGGAGGCACTGTTATTGTTGACCAAGGGACTATATTTGTTACTCTCATATGCAATAAAGAAGCTGTTCCAGATATTCAGCCCTTTCCCCCTTCCATCATGTCATGGAGTGGTCAGTTATACAGTGAAGTTTTTGAAGGGATTGGTGATTTCCAACTCCGTGAGAATGGTACATAGGTTGCCCCTTAATCATTTTGCTTTGATTAGTTTCTAATGTGAACTGGGCTGTTTTTTCTTTTTCAAATCCTTGGTTTAGATCCAATGAACAAAAGTATCATTTGGGCCTTTTAAAGCAAGCACAAATGTCTTCCATTTGGAACGTTTTAACCCCCTGAACATTATGAAGTCTATAAAATGGTCTGTATTATTTTCAATTGTCATATATTCCATCAAATCTGTTTCATTTTCAAGATTCATATAATGAAATTATGATTCCACTTTCCTTGTAGATTATGTTTTTGGTGATCGCAAATTTGGTGGAAATGCCCAATCAATAATCAAGCACAGGTGGGTCCACCACACATCTTTGTTATGGGATTATGAGGTCAAGAACATGGCCTACCTCAAGTTACCGGCAAAAGCTCCCAATTACCGACTTGTAAGGAATTATTTCTGTGACTGCTAATGATTTTTCCTCAATTTTTTTTAGATTTTGAAATTAAAATATTTTTTGTTCTAGTTTGATGAAATCAGTTAGTGCTAATTCCTGTTGTTAGTTGTTACCCACCTAAAATTTGTTGGTTTTAATAATTGTTACTTCTGTAAATATTGAACTAAGATATTGCTTATTATAGTTCTATATAAAGAGAAAAAGAAAGGGATACTATCCTGCATTATGCAGGTTAAAACATAAAAAACATCTTATACTGAGTGTTGCATGTTAAGGACAGATCCAGTGTCACTAGTGCAATTGCTCTTATATGTTAGTAGTTTTAGAATTGACAATGGAAACTTTATATTACATAATGACACATTGGTATCAGATCAATCCCCTCACAAGATATCATTATGAGTCAGCCAATCTTAAAAGCTGAGATTTGAGAAATGAGAATGAATGCTCTCTGAAACATGTTGGACTACAGGCACTTAATTTTCTTATATATAAAAAGTAAATGTGATTTGCTAGCTAAGTATATTCAATACATGTGCCACATCATGATAAATCCTCAGAACTGTGTTGATGCCAGTTAAGTTAAAAGAACGTTTTATAGAGATTTCTTATTTGTTAGTGGTATAACTTGTAGATTGTCATTGAACTGGAAAAAATGACGTTAAAAGAGAATGGAATGTATACATATACCCACAATTATATATTCTCAACAAATGGTCTGATCCTCACAGAAACAGGTATCCCTTGAGATTGATTTCCGAGAATCTCTGAACTGAATGGCACTAGGAACGAGTACTTATATCTAGTGCCTATTCTGTTTTGTTTCATTTTGCTCTGTATTTTCTTGGACGTAGCATCTGTGCCTTTTAGGGTTGCTTTCTTTTGCTCTTTTGGCATTTTTGTATTGGCTTTAGGATATATCGCTTCAGTCCTTGATATAAGAGCTACTTAACTAATTTGGGTATATTAAGGAAATAATATAAATTAGTTGATTGTCACAAATGTGATCTGATCCCCCTTAAAATATCTTGTGTAACATTAAATTATATATTAGTTTATAAGTTAGATAAGTTGGTTTGGGGAAAAAGTGATAAATGAGAGATAAAATGGATCAAGATATTATATTTAGGATTAAATCCAACTCTCCAACTAGCTCATATATTAAAGACTAGAGGGAGGTACGATTTTTCCACCAGTATGATGGGCTTCAATTGTTTATCGTTGTTTTGACAAGGTTATCTGCTTGCAGGCTAGAGGCCACAATGATTTTGTATGTCGAATGAAGGAATTTCTGCCTCGATATGAATTTGTAGAAAGAACAATTAAGGCAATCAGGTCTCGTTTCTCTCTGGAACCTGTAGCCGATAATATTGCGGACATAGATGTTCCCTCTGCAACCCACTTTGCTCCCAGCACTAGGCTTCTCACTGATCATGACATGAGGGAAGTATGTGCTGCTTCACTCTAAAACACCAATCAATATCTTTCTGTGATGTGGTAACTGGCAAAGCATGACAAGGTAATAAGTTAGAAAAGTAATTCATGGATGATTGGGAGACGTTGTTATCTATGTTTCTCTTGAGATTCTTTAAGAAACCTGCCTATAAAATATAGGTAGATTGAACCAATAATGAAAAGGCATACAAACATATCAGGTCTGACTGAAAAATTTGTTTGGATTGATTATTTGTTTTTTGAATTATTAATTTATTGATAGATCACAATAGCACCTTGCGATCCATATAGTCAACCTTTACTAGTGGAGTAAGGCTTGTTGTTGTTTGGTCTTGTGTCATAGATTGGCTTTAGCGAAGTTTTTTCTTTTTTAGACTCTGACTATTGACTTGAAAGCAAAATTGCAGCGGCATGTCCTCCCTTTCCTATCTTTCAGTGCAGTATTCTTTGGTTCCATAATTGAATTGCTAATGTTTCATCTTTAATTGGATAAAGTTTTACCAAACCTAATGTTTCTTTAACGAAAGAAAAAACAGAGTTGTTGAAAATGGCAGTTCTGTTTATTTTTCCATCTCATCTTTGGTTAAAAAGCAAGATGTTGATTCTCAAGTTCGCTTCTGTATGTAACTCAAAAATTGCAGATGCTAACAAACTTGCCTCAAAGCTGATAATCACTAACGTCAGCCCTCTGTTCAATTTACCAGTTGCTAGGAAGTTGCGATACATATTTGTACTCTAGTATTTGTATTTCTGGCTTTTTCTGTTTGGTTGTATACATTTTGGAACTTTCATACTCCCTCCGATCTCTAATATGACATATAGTTGACTTTTTAAGAAAGATTAAGGAAGCTAAATAAATTACGTTAAAGTATTGATATTTATCTTTTTTGATATACTAAATTAATTTTCCTGACTTATAAATTGGTATATAATCAAATGATATACGGTATATCTTATGATTAACTAACTTATTTAAGTTTCTTAATCTCTTAAAAAAAGGCAACTATGTATTACATTAAATATCGGAAGAGTAAGACTTATTTACCTAATTTTGATTATATTGAAGAAGCTAGTTAAATTAGTTAATATGGCATATATTTTCTAAAACAACTTTGTCATCTTCATTAATTCCCTTATTCCCTCTCTTATTTAATTATCACTAAAGGACCATCAATAGAGGTAAATTAAACAAATATTGAAAAAAAAATGAAAACTATGTTTTATAATCAATTCTTCAAATATGGACTCCCGTCTGGTTCTTAAAATAAGAAACCAATTAACAGGTTTATTTGCATTTTTTTGTAAAGCACTTACTTATTCTCAATGAACATTAATTATTCTTTTCTATATATGCCTCTAATAAATATGGATAATGTGTGAGAGTAATAATTAACATAATATTAGAGTTTAGTGCAATTAGTAGGGGTAATATTGGAAGTTATTTAAATTGTAAGCTAACTTTATTGACTTTAACTGTTTTTATTGGTTTGTGAGAATTGTTAGTTGGTGCCTTATAATAACGACTAGAAGGAGTATTATATTAAAGACAAGAAGAGTACATGATATGTATTTTGTATTTGGTTTTTTATTACTAGGTGTTATTTTGTACTAAACTACTAATGAATGTTTCAAGTTTGAGTATTATTTGGAATTCAGAGTGAGCTCTGATGTGGTCCCCCCCCCCCCCCCCCCCAAAAAAAAAAAAAAAAAAAGTAAGATACAATTTCTTAATTCTACTTAAAGCATAACAACTCACCCTCACCTCTTCGCTGCCAAAGGGCAGGAATGCTAGCATTGGTGACCTATGTTTTTTTAGGTGAGAGGCAGTATTCTAAAGTCACCAACATTTTAAAATTACATTTGATTATGAGTAGTGATTTGATATTTTGTAAATTAGGATAACCTTTTTAAGATTTGGAACTTAAACTATATTTTTTGAAAGGGAAAATGACAGAAAAATATTATGAAAAAAAAAAGATAAATGTGGAAAATTCCAATAATGGAAAATCCCACAAAAAAATTTAAAAATCCTAATACGTTAGTACCTTATTTGTCTTTTTTGAAATTTGAATGAAATGACAAAAATGCCCTTATATATTTTTTTAAAAAAAGAAAATCCTCATTGGCCAACCTCCCCCTATTGGGATAGGAGCTTTAGCGCCGGAATAAATATTTTCAAAGCAATAAGGTAGGGTTTGAACCACCACTACTTGATTTACCCAAAAGGTTGGTGACCACTTGGTCACCAATGCATTTTAACATTTGTAAAGCAAAAACATATATATAAGTTAACACTTTCTCCTTGACTTAGGTCCATTTACAAGTTTTAGTAAAGAATTCACGACATTTCATTATATTTTAACAATTTTTTGTTTACCAAGTATAAAATGCATACTATCATGTCATTTACAAGTTTTGTTAAGAAATTTATAATACTGGATTAGGTTTTGACAACTTTTGTTTTCTAAAAACAAAAATTCACAATATCATATTATTCACAAGTTTTGTTAGGAATTTACGATATTTGAGTAGGGTTTTAACAATTCGTAATTTTTCATGGGACACAAAAATTGTTAAAACCTCGTCAAAAGTGGTGAATTTCTTAATAAAATTTATGAATGACATGATAGTTTTGGAAAAATAAAAGTTATTAAAACCTAATCAAATGTTATAATTCTTAAAAAAACTTATGAATGACATGTTAGTGTGATTTCTTTTTCCTTGGAAAAACAAAAGTTGTTAAAGGCTAATCAAATAGCATAAATTCCTTTAAAAAAAACTTATGAATGATATGATAATATGAATTTTTTTTTCTGGGAAAACAAAAGTTGTTAAATATTAATCAAATGTCGTGAATTTATTAAAAAAACTTGTAAATGATCTGATAGCGTGATTTTTTTTTTCTAGGAAATCAAAAGTTAAAACCTAATCAAATGTAGTGAATTTCTTAACAAAACTTTTAAATGACCTAATAGTATGATTTTTTTTTTTCCTGGAAAAACAAAAGTAGTTAAAACTTAATAAAATGTTATGAATTCCTTAATAAAACTTATAAATTACCTGATAGTGTGAACTTTTTTCTAAGGGGAAAAATTGTTAAAACTTAATCAAATGTTGTAATTTTTTTAACAAAACTTGTGAATGACCTGATAGTGTATATTTTTTACTTAGTAAATGAAAGTTGTCAAAACCTAATGAAACATCGTCAATTACTTAATAAAACTTGTGAATGGGCCTGAGTAAGAGAGAATGTACTAACTTATATATATTTATTTGCATAACATATATTGAAATGTATTGGTGGCCCAATGGTCACCAACCTTTTGGAAAACCAGTTCAGATAGTCTAGGATCTATTTGATGCTCCCCCCCCCCCCCCCCTTTTTGAGATGCAATATTTGAACCTAATAAGACCATAAGTCCATAACAATACCTATATTCAAATAAAACATATCAGAAAATATTAAAACTCAATCATAAATCTATAATAATTTCTAACAACATTGAACAAAAAAAATAATAAAAAATAAAAACAATATTTGGGCCAGACTGGGCTAGATCATAGGGTTTGAGACCTTGGCCAAAGTCAGGTCTAGCCCGAGAAGAACAGTCTGGTCTAGTCTGCCCAATATTATTTCAGGCCAATTTTTTTCACTGGATATGACTAGGCTACTTGGACCGCTGGATTTTTTGCCCTATCCCTATGTACAACTTTGTGTCTATTAGGCTTCTCGAACTCGTGCCTTGTTGGTTAGCGCAGATATGCCTTTTCCTTCAAAGGTCATGGGTTCGATTCAGCATCATCAATAATGTAAACTTTGTGTCTATTAGGTTTATATGATATAAGATGCTTATTTTGATAGCAAAAATTTGAAGCTTATGAGGAAAGGAAAAGCACAATTGGTAGTAGGTTGGAAAAAGAGAAATTATCGTTATGACATTAAATGTCTATTGTAAAACTTTCACCAACTTTTTATTTTCTCTCTCTTCTCTCATTTGCACTGATTCCCCTTGTTTCATTTTACTGCATAAAATTACTTACTTTTTACTGCTTGATATGATATAAGCTGCTTAATTGCTTTTTACTACACAAAATTATTATTTTTAATTTCTTTTGAGTGAAAAATTGAAAAGTAATTTATTTTAAATTCCCATTATATATATAAGTGCATTTTAATATTTACAATTTTTATAAATACAATAAATTTTTTTGTTTGTATAATTTTAGATGTAATATTTCCTTAAAGTCTATGTAATATTTCCTCTGCCTTGTCTCGGAGAAGAAGGTCCCCTAATAGCAAGTATCCAATTTGTGAAAGAGAAGATGAGACTATTGATATGGACTCGATGCATTTGGTTTGGTTCCCAGTTGAGTGCCTAGTTTGATGACTCTAGTTTCTCTAATTTTAATGCTTGGTAGATCTTGATGTGAGGTATGCCCTCTTTGAGTAAGCAGGATTTGTCTTTGATTTGTTGGATTCTATGGTTTACATGGAAAAATAGAAATGATATGGTTTTTGATCATAGCCTACCAAATCCTATTGAAGTTATTGAATTGTCTAGGAAAAATAACTTTAAATTTTGGACAAACTATGACATGGTGCATATGGGTTCTATTTTGTTGAGGAGCTGCGATAATCTTATCATTAAATGGTTCCCTTCTGCACTAGGTAGCCTTAAAATTAATGTGATGGGGTTTTTCATCCACTGAGAATGGTATTGCCATTGGGATTATCTGTCATGATCATGTTGGTTTCTTTAAATGGGGCTATGTGGACAAAATTAAGTCCATTTCTGCTTCATGGCTGAAGCCTTGGCTCTAAAGAGGGTTCTTCTACTAGTTGTGGACCTAGGACATGACAAAGTGGTTTTTGAAACCGATTCCCTCCCTTTGCGTACCTGTGTTGATGAAAAGTTACCGAATTTGTTTGATTGGAGAAGTAGAAGTATTGTCTAGGATATCATTCGTCTGTTAAGATTGGGTTCTTTATTTCCTTTGCTCCTAGATGGGGCAACCGTGCTGCAAGAAGAACCTTGGAGGCTTAGGAGACTTGTGTAGATGCGGATGATTCTTCGCTCCCTAGTCTTGCTCTAGATGGTGGCTAGTTGTGTTTTCCCTATTTTCTTTTTTGTAGGATTGTTGCTTCATTTGTATTGTTTCTTGTTCAATCATGTTCTTTTTGTTTTTGTATTCCTCATTATGTTTTTGTGTTCCCTTATGTGCTGCTACTTTTTGTGATGATATTAATGCAAGTATCCTTTGACGCCCAAAAAAAAAAAAAATCTTTAGTAGGGGTGAGTAAATAACTTGTAACCTGCTCAATCGCCCGAGCCTCGTAGTAACTTTTGGGATTAAACCCACACAGATTGGGACTGCTATTGGTAATGGGCTACCTGTACCTATTTGTATTATACGGACGGGACATGGGTGGTTTACAACATGGGCCAACCTGTGCCAGCCTGTTACGTGTATAACCTTATTTTTTATTTACTTGTTTCCTTTTTCTCCCACCATGCAGAAACACTCAAACTGAAACACCACGGCCATGGGCAGTCTTTCAGCTCTCAAACACTCGGGCATGTTTAGTTTGAGGGAAGGAAAGGGAGGGAAGGAAAAATTTTTTTGGGAGGACATGACCATTTTGTCATTAATGAAAAGAATATTCTTTTTTGGTGAGAGTATATCTTAGAAATATTGAAAATTATCTATAGGCAATTTTGTAAAGATGAATTCTCTCTCAACTTTCTCTCCCACTCCCTCTCCTCAAACCAAACATACTTTCAAGCTTAATTGGTGGCCTGTGTCCCTCAACCCTCAAACACTAAGGCTATGTTTGAGAGTTCCATTTTGGAGGGAAAGGGAAGAGAAGGGAGGGTTTTGGTAGCCCCTTCCCTTGATAAATACAAGGGAAGGGGCTACCAAAACCCTTCATTCCCTTCCCTTTCCCTCCAAAATAAAACTCTCAAACATAGCTTTAGGATAAGTTTGGAGTTTGGTTTGAGGGAAGGGGAGGGAAAAAAATGAGGGGAGGAGAAAATTATACTCCCTCCGGTCCTAATTATAAGAGCTAGTTGACTTTTTTGGAGAGATTAAGCAAACTAACTAAATTATTTTGAAGTATTTTTATTTTTATTTTTTTCTTCAAACTAATAAACTACTACCTCCGGTCCTAATTATAAGAGCTAGTTGACTTTCTTTGGAGAAGTTAAGGAAGCTAAATAAATTACTTAATCATTTCATATGTTGTGTATTCTCAGATTATATATTAGTTTATTAGTTAAACTAATTAGTTTGAAGAAAGAAATAAAAATAAAAGTACTCTAAAGTAATTTAATTAGCTTTCTTAATCTTTCCAAAAAAGTCAATTAGCTCTTATAATTAGGACCAGAGGGAGTACTATATAATCTAAAGATACACAACATATAAAATGATTAAATAACTTATTTAGTTTCCTCAATCTCTCTAAAGAAAGTTAACTAGATCTTATAATTAAAATTGGAGGTACTAAAATTTAATCACGTACAGAATTTTCCTCTCCATCACATTCTTTCCCTTTCCTTCCCTCCCCTTCCCTCAAACCGAACTTACCCTCAAACTCTCGAACACTCGCCACTCGCCACTCGCCGTCGCCAGTGCCTCAGCCTCTCAACTCGAGTCTCCAGTCTCGACATTACATTTCTCCCTCTCTCGTGTCTCTCGCCGTCTCGCGCTGTCGTCTTGCCGGAGTGCCGGTCTCGGTCGGAGTCGCTAGTGGTTAGGTCGCTTACATATCCGTCTCCCATCTCTCTCGGAGTTCGGATCCCACTCAAAGCTCAGCCTCTCGATCTCGGCCTCTCGGGCTCGCGCTCGGCCTCTCCCGGTTGCCGCGACCTCTTCCTCTCGCCTGCGACCTCTCACTCTCGGCCTCAGCTCACTTTCTGGCGGAAAAGGTGCTGATCGTAATCTTTTTCAGGTTTTTGTAAAAGGCACTCTCGGCCTAAGATTCTTAAGTTTGCAAAAGTGATTGAGCCAAAGCCATTGCATGTGCGCTTCAGATTATGCCAGGTCATCCAAATACGTGGACGAAATCCTTATCACTCAAAATGGTTGAATCGCTGCCGTCGTTATAAATACCTATCAAATCATCGTTTTTCCTCTTCTTCGGCAATTTCGTCGGCGTCGTATTGTTTTTGGAGGCACTTCGATGTTTTAAAGCTCCCTCTACTTGCTTGGTTACATTCGAAGATTTTCTTTCTTTTCAGCTTTAGGTGTTTTCTTTAGATGATTATAATGCGTTTTACTTGGAATGCAGTATTATATATGTTGTTATTTATTTATCTTTTCATATGATTTGGTGTAGAATTGATTCACAATGTTGCAAAGGTGGAGTAAAGCAATCACTCATGTTTCTAAAATTGGATCACAAAGTCATTTGAAATTTGGCAAGAATATTTGTGCCTTGACGCGCCTAAGTTATGCGAAGGTTGCAGCAGCAGCATCGCCGCCAACTTCAACTGATTTTAAGGAGAAAGATTTTACGAATGAACCCAAGGTATCGATATAAAATTCCCGTTCCTATTTATTTGAAGGTTCCGGGTGTGGAAGTGAGCTTACTTGCTAGTATTTGTTTATAATTGAAATTCTGTTTGTGAGGGTTTAACTCTGTGTGTGTTTTTCGGGGTGGTTGAAAAGAAGTTATGAAATTTTCTCTTGCAGCTTATTCCAAGCAATGATAGCTATACACAGCTTTTTCCCTTTTTCTCATTTCCCTGCATTTTTCCTCTTGGGTTAACTTGTCTCTGCTGCCTGAATTCTTGGATGTAACTTCTTGTTGCTTCTTTTTCTGTAATTCTTGTTTTATAAGTTTTGATATATAGAGCAGGCAATACTATATGCTTGATTTGATGTGAATAAACATCTCCCTGCATGTTTTAGGTTAACTTAGATAAGATGTTTTGGTCAAAGCCCTGTTCACTAGCCTTGGCCGAAAATTCGCCACTAAGAGTTCAAGAACCAAATTTTGAGGGCATCAAGCGATTCTTTCTGAAAATGTTGCTGTTTTATAGTAAACAGAGTAAGTCAATTCGAGGAGCTAATGTCGTATACCAGAGAATCCTTTCACAGGTTGATAAACCTCCTATTTACGAAGGTGACACCTATGCTTTGTGACTATTATGTTGATTAAATTATTACATATATGAAGGGAACTGGTATTTTCTTGTCATTGTTAAACTCTCAAAATGAAATAAAAAGAAAAAAGAAAAAAAGAGGGGTGTGGAGGGTTGGGATGTAGGGGAATTGACTGTCCACTCTATGCCCTGTCCATGTGACCTTCCCATTGGAGTAAATTTCGCCTAGTAAGATTCAAGGGTCTGCATGATAAGACATTATATTGGTCTATTGTACTCCTGAGTTGTAGTTCTGAGGGCTAGTGCTGAGTGGTATAGTCATGTCTTCCTAAATTGAGGGACTTGAGGAATTTCAGTGTTGCAAGTTACTGAAGCTGAAATAAGTTTTCCTTGCATATGTTTCTGATCTATGTGACTTGCAGCTTATTGACTTATCCTAGGATTCCCACTTTTCTTGAAAGCATATTTTGATGGCTACAGTTTGTTTAAGGCTAAAATCTCCTAAAAGTTGGCCCATTGCAGAATAATCATAACCAAATCTGTGAACCTGATTCAAACATGCTGACTTAAATGCAAACGCACACCAATACTTGCATGGGCATTCAAGTTTACTCAACAGATATACTCTTCTAAGTTTCCTTAAGACTTTGAGGTTGTATAATTTTCCAATCACAGGTTTTTCATAATATGGTTCATATTGTTCCTTAGTTCGGAGGCAATCCTTTTAACCTGGATTGCCTCATTTTGCAAGAGGTGGTGTAGCTTGTTGCACATTTGTGGGGATGTGGGGGCTTGCCTCCATGTAGATTTCTTAGTCACTTGAATGTGAGGTTCTTATTGTATGAAGGATGGTAAAATTTACTGGGATAATTGCTCCGTGGGGCATATGGATTGAGGTCAAAATCTTAGAGAGAGATCTCACTAATGTATGTGGGGGTTGAATTCTTCACATGGCCTCCCTTTGGTGTTTGGCTCATCTTTATGTTGGGTTATTCCTCTTACTCTGAGGGCTCTGAAATTTTAAGGACATTTTTGTTTTTGTGTGTTTTTGCATGTGTATCACTTCAAGGGCTTTAACCTTTCCTTACTTTATTGACGAAGAGAAAGAAAAACTTCAATGAGTAACTTGACGAAGCTTGTAGGCTTCATAACTTATTTTGGGAATTAGAACTGAGTGATATGGGCTGCGAGGATTATAATTCAAAGTAGGTCTCATATAAAAAAGTTTCTTCTCTTATTTAACTGTGTTCCCCCTTTCCTGCAGTGTTTAACTTGGAGAGAACATTTAAAACAACGTTCTCTTTACTTGTACTTCACATGTGGCTATGTTTGTGTCGCTTGAAGCAAGAGGGAAAGGAGGGAGTTGAATTTGGGCAATACCTATATGAAATATACAATCATGATGTGGAGCTAAGAGTGTCTAAAGCTGGAGTAAGTAGACTTTTTCATTTCCTTAATTTATTTATTTGCATCCCATCCCAACAGCATATCAGCTGTGATGTTTGTTACTTGGAAGAACACACACACGCACATACATTTCATTTTCCTTATTATTTTTAAGTAACACCATTGATCTATTTATATTTATGTTTCCATTTGGACTCAATAGTTAACATTTTTGTTACAGAAATATAACAAATTTAATCTTTGGGAATTACATACATTTTTGCTGCTTGCTTCATTTATATGTCAATATCTTTTGAACAAGGAATTCCTATTGTTGTTTAATGACAAAAATTTATTTAAAATAACTGTTGTGTTAGCTTTCATGATTATTTTTGGCGTTCAATTTTTCAGGATGATGAGATTGTGTAATGATATGTTCATGTATTTTCCATTTTTGAACTTTTATATTCCATGCATTAACAAGAATAGGTTGTAGGAGGAATTGGTACTGCATGCATGAGTATACAAACAGACTGCATAGTTAACTCTGTATTTATATGTAATCAGTTGCTTTTACATGGCAGGTTAACCTCTTGTTGACTAGGTGGATGAAGGATCTAGAAAAAATTTTCTACGGAAATATTGTTGCTTATGATACAGCCTTGCTTCCAGAAGCAAAACTGAATGATTTCACTGATGTAATATGGAGGTAGCTTTTGACCCCAGTTGTATTCTCCACCTTTATTTTTACGGATATTTTTCAGTGAGAATGCATTTCCACATTACACAACTAGTGTTTTTTTTCGTTCCAGGAATATATTTTCCGATGATGGTTCATCAACACCGGATGCTGCTGCGTTGCGGACAGTGCAGGTATTTCTTCAACATGTGAAAGTTTACTCTGTATTTGTATAATAGATAATGTGTGAGACTTTTCATGTCAGGACTTTTTAAGCTGCTGCCTTTTTCAGAAATATTACCTTTATATTTAAGTTTCTTAACCTGACACAGGAGTAAGTAGTGACCAATTTATAAAAATGAATAAGACAAAATGAGGGAGGGCTCATTTTATTTTATTTCATATTTTTCACAAACAGCAATTTGTTTCTTGAACATTCGGAATACTGTCATCAGTAACGTAATTCATAAGGTTTGAAGATTACAATATATGTTTGCTCCACCAAAGTCTAAAGGAGTGAGGTATGTGACCCTGAGAAAGGAGTACTTGTCCTTGTGACATCTTTCCATATGGTCTGCCTATTCAGGTTGCCTAGTCTGGAGTAGATTAAGACCTTAAAGTCTTACAGGGAAAAATATAGCTGCAATGGAGAATTGAAGGACTTTTACATAATTGGCTAGTCCTTAATCCATAACGAACCGAAGCAGGGACATTTTTTATTCCAACCAGTCCTAGCATTCCATCTAAAATTCCTCACCTCTTGCATATTGAAATTATTGCTGCAGAGAGTAATGATAAGAAACAAGCACCTCCCACTTTGTATTTTTAGAGCACTCCCCGTCTTTTGCGTAGATTGCCAACCAGCCACTTGGTCAGTTGGTCTAGCATTGTTCCTCAAATTTCATTTTTTTCAGCATCTCATAAGTTTGTCCCACAAACTTCCTCTTTTTTCAGCGTATCATAAGTCCATCACCACATTTGATTTCTTTTTGTTTCCTTTGCAGTCAATTGTTGAACATTTACCTGATTCTTTTAGTTGCTTTTCTTTTTATATTTTTCCGTTTATATGGGTAACATATTGATGCTGAATCTATATTTTGTCTCTCAGGCAATGGCCAGGTATGCTCGTCGGGAAGTAAGTTGTCTCTCTATGACAGGTAAATGCTGTCTGTCATTCCATAACTTTATATGCAATAACCATCTATCTGTTGCATTATATAAGAGAAGGGAAATGGGGGTTTGATTTGGACATTTCTCCTGCTTTAGATTGATATCATACCTTGTCTTCATTCTCATCAGTCCAAACACAGCTGTTTCCGAAATGCTCTGTTCTTTCCAGGTTACCAAATACCAATGATCATTTGGCTGAGAAATATGTACAATATTCCTTCCATGGCATTATGATCCCTAATGTCTCTTGTGACTTACCCTAACTGTTTTTTGTTCCTTAATATTGTTTTTGAACTCATCAAATTGTGCTTCATGTGTGTCACTTGTGCTGCTGTTCAAATACAACAAAGTGTGTGGTTATGAAAAACCATAAAATATATTTTGGGATATGGGGGTATTATTGTGATATATTTTTCCTCGTTCTTTTATGAATTGTTTTTCTGGATCTATTTTGCTTATTTTTAGTTTACTGAGTCATGAAATTTTGGATGGCAGATAAAGAAGCAATATATTCGGGGAATTTTACGTTTACCTCACTGAAGCGCGAGATCACAAGTGCAAAGGGACATCAATAGAATAGTTAATCATTTCTTGAACTAAATCTTAGGGGGGAAATACCTCTTTCATTATTTGTTGCTAGGAAAAACACATTGAATAGTTATTATACAAGCGGCTGTGCCACTTGCATGTTCTGTATTTAAATAATTTGGCATCTTGAAGGCCGATTCTTCGTTTTTGCTCGGATAAGAAGAAGCGTTGAGAGTGATATTAAAGTAGTGTAACTTTTTGCTCAGATAAAACAGCCTATAAACAATGCTATCTTATGCTCTCTTTTTCTTTCATATTTAATATTGATCTTCTACCATGCATAATGTGACAGACAGACGAAAAAATACAAGACGGTTATGTTTTTGGGGATTCTTGGATTTGAATTCTCAGTTACTCATTTGTTCTACTGAGGCTAAAAAACAGGATCAGACTTTCACGAGACTCAAACAATCCAACAGATTGATCTCATCTCTGCGTGTTTTGTAACCGAGAGAATTCAATTCTGTCAACTGCGAAACAGTCAGAAAAAGGTCAATTACCTCTCGGCAATCACACTCCACAATAAGAGATGGTATTCTCCTAACCCAAGCCAGCTTCAGTGCCCATAAAATGCCGGGAGAGGATCCTCTCATAATTCATTTTCTTATGAGTCGTTGATTAGAAAGATGGGAAAAAAATTTAAAGAGTGTAACTTGATGACGTAACCTTTCAGATTAATTAGATAGATAAGATTTAGAAATTATGAGGGATGATGAAAAACTAGATGAGGAGAGAAATTTGACCCTAAAATACCCCACGCTTCTGCTGTTATGACTGTATCTCTACCCACCCGGTACATAAAACCTTGAATAAATTCGCCATTATGGTCCCGCATGTACATAGACCAGTAGACCAGAAGCATCATTCTGCGACCCATCAACATAAAAACTTCATAACATCTCTCGGTGGATGCACCCAATTGTTCATGGGAAATCGAAGGATTCGTAAGTCCCCAGGACAAACAGAATCTCGATCAAGGAAGTCATCAGGAATACCTCTTGTTGCCTCCAACTTTAACGGACCATAGTGGGGCACCCATACATCATTCCATAAAGACGTGATATTGCCACCCCTTATATGCCTTGCCAAACCATCTTGGACTTGTTCCCAACTTGAACGAATTCCCTCCCACGTACTAGATTCACTTCTACGTTTTATAACTTTGGGAATTAGATCCGAGCCACACTTGTATTTCTCACGCAAGATCTTTGCCACAAGTCCGGCCGGCCGGTCAATGAAAGACCACCCCAGCTTCACCATGAATGCCTTGTTCTGCAAGTAAGCTTGACGAAGTCCTAACCCACCCTCCATCCTTCCCATGGCATATATCATCCCATGAAACAGGATGAATCTTTCGTCTAGTGTTGCTACCACCCCCACAGGAACTTTCTGCACTTTTTATCAATTTCATAGCAGACACTACAGCTGAAGCCATAGTATGGCGCCCAACCAATAATGAGTATTAGCCTTCCAACTAGACAACCAGCAATCCATTTTATCCAATATGGGATAAAGTTCAAAAAATCACTGATCTCCATCCAACGTGGCCTTCATAGTAGCAACTTGATCCATATCTACTTCCGCAAACCAAATAAACTCATCAGCAAAATGAGACTCAGCCGTACCTCTTTCACTCAACCTCAAGGGAAGCCAATCCCCACTCATCATTGCATTCTAAATTAGATGACTCAAACGTTTCATGGCTAACACAAAAAGATACGGAGATAGGATCTCTTTGGCGCACACCCCAAGTAGGGTAAAAATCATTTACAGCAACACCATTCCAAAGTAAATTCATGTGTGGAGTAGAAATAAAGAACTCAATAATTTTTCTGATGTTCACAAGATTATTAAGCTCTTAAAAGTAGTCCAATATAAAGCTCCATCTAACACGATCGGCCTTCTCAAGATCAATTTTAATAGCTATAAACACTCAACGTTTCTTCATACTCCACAAGGAATGGATAATTTCCTGGACAAGAATAATATTATGAGAATTTTGTCTCCCTTTCACAAAATTACACTGGTTCGGAGCCACAAGAGGCATAATGGGCTTCAGTCTATTGGTTAAAATCTTTAGCACAATCTTATAAACCACAATGCTCAAACTAATGGGTCTAAAACCCCAGATCGTCTGGTGATGCTCAATCTTAGGAATTAATACAATTTGTGTACCGTTAATCTCCACCTCTGTAACTGAAGCACCAAGCACAGATAAAGATCATCATTTACCTGTGGGTAGCTACACCCATAAATTAAAGAGGTAATACTCGAACCTTCTTCTGTATACAAGTTCTCGAAGAATTAACTACCCATATTTCTGATTTCTGCCGAATCATATGGCGAAGCACCCGATTCAAGCTTCAAGGCCTCAACTCTGTTCCGCCTACACCTCCCATTAGCCACTTAATGAAAATACCAGCTGTTACGGTCACCATGAACATACCACTGCATTCTTGAACACTGCCTCCACGTAAGTTCTTCCTGAGATAAAATGGTTCCTTATTCACACAATAAATCACAACGAATCTTCTCAAGTCGTTCTGTAGTTCCCAGTGAAGCGATCTTATTATTCACTCCTTCAATCCTTCTATCACCAAAAACTTCTCTATTCCATGAAGTCGCTTTTTGTTTAAACACTGAGACCGCCTCATTCCAGTCCTGACTAACAGACCAATTTGCTTTTACAAATTCTTGGAAATCCTTACGAAGAACCCATGGAGCAAAAAATCTAAAAGGACATTTGCAATTATCAGAACGAACAATAGCATCCATGTTAAGAAGCACAGGGCAATGATCAGATTTAAATTTTGGTAAATGAAGAACTGAAGCATTTGGGAAGAATTCATACCATATATCTAGCATTTACCAATACTCTATCAATGCGACTCTGGCATCCTGCATTCCCCCAAGTATAACAAGGTCCACTAAAGCCAATATGAAGAATGCCACACTGATAAGCTTAGCTTTCTCGCCTGCCTGAAGTGGTTCTAGTCTAGGGGGAAATGGTAATTAAAACACCACTTGTAACTTTGACTTTGTCTTTCTTTTATATCTAATACATGGATGGATCGTTTGTAGAATAATTTATGAGAAGGCCATCTCTTCTGCAATTTTTTATACACCACTAAGATGGCATCATCGAACGCTTCATAAGTAAAGTACAGTCAATGGGATTTTTCCTTTTAATTATTTGAGTCAGTATGTGATTTTTTAAATCTGTCGTCTAGTTATGAAGGTTTCTTGTCAAAAAGTCAATGGGAGAATGAAACCGGGCAAGCACTTCATTTTTAAATTTGATGGTTAACAAGAGACAGAGATAGAATATACAATAAAAACTCACTAATTTCAAATTGGGCGAAAGTATAAGTTTGATCTTGCAAGTTTATGTCAAGTTTCAATTTAATCTCCTTAGTTTAATCTTAATTTTAAACAAGATCTTACGTCATGTAAAGACTAAGATCTTATTGAATATTAGTTGGGTTGCCTAAATCCTATTCTAAAATCCCAATTTTTATTACCTCTCATATTAT
The DNA here is from genome assembly GCA_034222035.1 of Acacia crassicarpa. NCBI lineage: Eukaryota > Viridiplantae > Streptophyta > Magnoliopsida > Fabales > Fabaceae > Acacia > Acacia crassicarpa. Next base: position 38,007,860 of record JAWXYG010000009.1, on the reverse strand, counting down.
CACGTTAGTCTTCAATACAATTTAAAAGGATAAAGCATATATTTTATCATCTAAGTTTATATCAAATTTCAGTTTACACCTTTAAGTTTATAAAATGTACTTTTAATTCCTTAATCTCAACAATTTATAAAGTGTACTTTTAATTCCTTAATCTTATAACACTGTTAGTCTTATGCATTTAACAAAAAAAAAAAGGTAACCCTTGTGAAATAATTTGAGAGATAAAAAAATATTATTCTTAATCTCTTAAACTGAAAGAATACATATAGGCCTTTATATAGGTAAACCTAGAGCTAACCCTAGAATCTCATAGAATCTAATCAAATCAAAAACAATTAAACTGATTGCGATATAATAGGAAATATTCTACGATAGGAAATAATTATAATAAAGAAATAATCATAATAAATGCATTTATTCTCACACTCCCCGTCAAGTTGGATCATGGATGTTAATCATGTCCAACTTGTTGATACAACTTTATACTACTAACACTCCCCCTTAAGCTTGTACTTCTTGAGCCTCAGAGGCCTATTTTGATAGTAATAGATACTTGACAACATTGGGAGTTACTGGCTGCGACAAGATGAACGAGCACCAGATACTCGACAATATGAACGTCGGCGGGCAATGGCTGCGACAAGATCGACGGGCAACAGTTGCGACAAGATCGACGGGCAACGGCTGCGACAAGATCGACGGGCAACGGCTGCGACAAGATCGACGGGCAACGGTTGCGACAAGATCGACGGGCAACGGTTGCGATAAGATCGACGGGCAGTTTAGTCTCTTTTTTTTTCCTTTTTTTTTAAAAAAATAATAATAACAATAATGATTTAGGTCAGATCTGTGTTTCTTCCTATCGTGACTTCTTCCTCATGCGTCTCGGTACCTTCTCTTCTTCTTCTTCTTCTTTTTTTTTTTTCACAACAACACGGATGAGAACGGACCGGATCTTTCTTTTTCTTCTTCTCTTTTCTCCTTCTCCTTCGATCTGCAATAATGGTGAGGAAGGGAGATGGCGGTGATAACGTGATTCCCGACGCTGGCGATTCTGGTTTTCTAGACTTTCCAGACTCGACTGCTGCTGATTCTGGTTCGAACTCCTGATGCTGATGCTGATTTCGAACTCCTGCTACTGATGCTGATTCTGGTTTTCCGGCAGTGAGGTTAAGCTTGTCCAACGGTGAAGGTGACAATCTATATTGCTTTGTTTCTCCTACCGAATCTGGACCTCTCCTTTCCTCTTTCCAAAACATTCGCCAGACTCTCGTCGGAATCTGGTATTTTCGCCGAAGTTGCTAACACTGGGTCTGACAGATGGAGAACCAACGAAGCGCCGCGACAAGGACGATAAAGATGGGATGACGGGTGAAATCACAGACTGGACGACTGGCTAACCCTACAAACTACCGATGGTGAAAGTGGCGGTGGCGCTGGTGACTTGCAGTGTGTCACTAGCGGACAATCTTTACTGAACTCTTTTGTCTTCAAGATCAGTCCAGCTTTGATACCATGTGGAATAATTTGAGAGATAAAAAATATTATTCTTAATCTCTTAAACTGAAAGAATACATATAGGCCTTTATATAGGCAAACCTAGAGCTAACCCTAGAATCTTATATAATCTAATCAAATAAAAAACAATTAAACTGATTGGAAATAATCATAATAAGGAAATAATCATAATAAATGCATTTATTCTCACAAACCTGTTATTGGAACCCTCATTGTTTGAACACTAACATCCACAATTATTATTGCCAACTGCATAAGCATTGTCACATTCAAATATTTTACGTACCAGTTTTGCTCGAGGGTCATTTTATAATAAGCTGAGTTCCTAACTTGAATTATATAATAAGGGCCAAAGTGGTAGTATTATATAGAGAGAGATAGAAATCCATGTATTAAAAAACATCAACTATATATAAACATACACATTAATATGATTGTTTTGGGATCATTTTCTTGAATACATCATGACTGTATATATATATATATATATATATATATATATATATATATATATATATATATATATATATAAGGACTAGTTTACTCCCAAGTGCACTTCACATGATTTGAGTGTCTGAAATTATAACTCAATACAATGCTTCCATCCATTCTCTTCAATACAAAGCTTTCCACTAAGACATAAAATCCAAAATCACTCCACGGTCCACTCATTCCCTCAAACTTCTCCACTTTTTCAAATCTCACTTCCTTCTTCTCATTGTTTCCCTCCCTACAATCACTTCTTTCTTCCTCCCATCTCATTCTCTCCACAATAGCCATACTCAACCCTACTTTTCTCTCCCCTCTCTCTATACTCCTAAACCAGATTACACCCTCTTCACCAACTCTCCCTTCTTCCAAAACAGCTTCTCTCCCATCATCCAGCTTTGCAACTTCAGTTTTCACCTCAACATCAAGAAACACTTCATTACTTTTCCCACTGTTTTCCTTGGAGAAAACTTTTTCCCACCTTCTTTCAAGCGTCATTTCATAGAAAACTGACCTATTCATTTGGTCCTTTACACTCACTCGTTCTTCCTTCACAAACATGAAGGGGCAGTACCATTTTCCAATCACCACCGGCTCGGAGGAGCGACCAGATGCTGATGAAAAAGTGAAAGGAGGTAACATGGATCGCAAGGTAGGGTTGATGCCGAGAGCTTCACCCAATCGGTAATCGCGTGGTGTCTTGGTGGAGAGACTCCAACCTTTTCTCCTCAAGAACTCAGGAGGAAACCCATCTGATAGAATAGACTTGCATTGGAATCCCCTTCCCTTTTCTTTATCTCAAATTGTTGATAATCATCAAAGGGATTTAGTGGTCTTGATTTGACGTCTTTGACGTAATTGCAGCACAGACATGTTCCCATCTCCTCTTCTGTTGAACATGTGCTTGCTTCGCTGTATAATGTATAGGGAAGTTATAATAAATTGGCTTAAGTTATTTAATAGGAAGACAAATTTAATGTATACCTATATCTCAAAAATCTAATATCGTATGAGACACGATAAAAAAAAATGGCAACACAAACATGTGCTCATGTAGTCTTCTTTTGAACATGTGCTTGCTTCGCTACATACTGTAAAAGAAGTTATAACGAGTCGGCTTTTAAGTTATTTTGATATAAAGATTAAAAAAAAAAAAACAAGAAGAACAAAAGAATATAAAATGGGGGGAAATGAAGATTGTGGACTTGATGCTTTGAGGATTAAAAAAAAAGAAGTATAAACCAGACTGATAAAAAAAATGAAGATAAAAAGTTGACTAAACGAGGATTATCGAACTGAAAACTTTGAAAGTAAAGAAAAGTACAATTGCAGACACGGGGAAAAAAAGTAATAGAAAATATATGATAATATACAAAACAAAGCCTCACATGGCTTAATTAGAGAAAGAATAGAAGCTATACAACGTTAAGGGGAAGTTCTATCAAACGTAATCAAACTATTTTGATAGAAAGATAAATCTAATATATACTTGAATCTAAAAAATCTAACAAGCTGCACAAAACAGATAAACCAATGAACTGATTGAGAGGCCAAAAACAGAGCAGAAATGATACCCTTGATGTCTTCCCTTCCTTCGAATGACGTAGTAGCGATTAGAAGATAAAGGTTGGTTAAGAACAGGAATGAACAGAACTTTATCTTCATATACGCGCCTTTGATCTCTATTACTCACTGCATATCGAACAGTTAAGTTCCTGTTCTGAGGAAATGGCAGGTTTCCAATTCCGTTCTTCCATAAACCAAAGAATCCATAACTCTCGGCTTCTTCGTCTTGAAGTACTAAGTATCCTGAATTTGGTCCCTCTGGTTGATTCCTAAGAGCTTCAGGATCCCTTTTGTACACAGATCGAGGCCTTGTCATGTACATTTCTCTCTCTTTCCCTAGTTCATTGTGAGCTTCATATTTGTGTGGTTTTGTGGGTTTGGTGGTATTTTTTTTAATGATTTTGTGTCGCTTTTGCCGCCTTCTTAAGTTGTTGATCTTTTTGGATTTTTTGGAAATAAAAGTCAAGACTCAAGACATTGATAGACGAGAAAAATCAACAGAACACGTTCCCTGCTCATCCAGAAGCTGCGTGGAAGTTTCACTTGTTTATTATTATTATTTTTTCACTTTTTTTTTTTAAAAAATATTTTAATAAATACAGAATCTATATTTTAAAAAAACTATTTAAATACTATCATATTTTATCAAAATTACTTTTTTCTACAGGATCTATTATGTTCATAAACTATTTTCTAAAATCACTTTTATTATATTTTTCCTCCCAAACTATTTTCTAAAGATAATTTAAAATCATCGCATTGTACTTGATTGGTCGAAGGTAGAGCACGTGTACAGGAAGCAATAATAGTTTGAATACTTAACAAAACAAATGGGTGGTGACATTTAAATATTTTTTATTTATAATAATCTTATACACACACATATGGATGTTATCGGAATTTCATTAATTGACCACATGACTAAATTATTTTTCAGTTAAGGATAAAAACTTTATCAAATTACAGGCCCAAGACACAAGGACGGATCAGAACTCCGATTACTACAAATTAATATGTTGCTTATAAAAGTCGAGTTGGCATAGATGGTAAGGGATCCAGGACTAGACCCTTGGGTTGTGGGTTTGATCCCCTCTGCCATCGCTGGGACTCCTTTGGTAGGCGATCTCGTAAGTCCCTAGTAAGTGCTTATAGAGCCCGGGGCCGTGCCCTGACCTTGACGGGGACTAATGCCGAAACCTCTAAAACTTTTTATATATAAAAAATATATTTATATATATGTTGCTTATAAAAGCCTTTCACTTCTTCATGAAAAATTGCACATTTGTAAATAAGAAATGTTGGATTTGTGTTGCTTATTTACGATTCAAATTGAGAGAGAATTTATTATTTGCAGTACCCAATTTTTATTTTTGTTGGTAAAATTATATGTTGAAACTACTACATTTCTCCGCTCAACCAAATTATTAGATTAAAATTGTCACAAGGATCTCCATTTCCGATAAGGAGATCCTCATGTCCCTTTTTTTTAATAGATAAAGGTCAATTATATATATACAGATATTAAAAGTTTATACAAGAAAAGCGTATATAACAGAATCTCATCATTTAAAAATGTCCACAAGAAAATAATACGAGATTAACCAAAAGTAAATTGGATCCTATAATAAGAAAACGTACCATCTATCCCGAAGAAATCCATTCCATCCACCACTTGTAGCAGAAGTCAAGAAAGTCATTCCTCACCTAAAAATTAATTAAGGGGTGTTAGGTAGCAAATCATACATTCAAGAGTAAATATCCTTTTTGGTCCTTGACAAAAAATGAGATCCTTATTTTTGTCCTTTACAAAAAAAAAAGTCTTTTTTAGTCCATAAAAAGGACGAATAAGGGTCAATTGTTGACATTTTGATTTCTCACAAATTTCAAAAGACCATTTTTAGTCCATAAGAAGAACGAATAAAGGTCAATTTTTTTGTAAAGGACCAAAATAGGGTCCGTATTTTTTGTCAAGAACCAGAAGGGTATTTACTCTACATTTAATCTATCCATCTATTATTCTCTTCCTCCCCCCCCCCTCCAAAAAAAATAATATCCATTTATCATTTTAATCCTATTTATATGTTATTTCTAACATTGTTTAAGAAATATTTTAAAACTCATTAATATTTTTTAAAAAAATATTAATAAGTTTAGATCAATTCAACGCTCACTACCGATGGTGATTCAACAGTGCTCAGCATAGAGCCAGGAAATCGGGCCTAGCCCGTTTAAGCCCTGATCCTGTAGAGCTCGGGCTTAAAAATTAGGTAAAAAACTTGAAATAGGCCCTGCAAAGCCGGCTCTGAAAGGCCTCGGGCTTAATCGGGCCGCTCGTTAGGCATGTTTAACTGTAGCTTTTTTTTTTCTTAAAAAAAATTAATTATTTAGACAACCACTTAATTAATGTGTTTGTTTGTAATTAATTAGATTTTTATAGTTTAAACTATAACCCTTTTCTTTTATGTTTATTATTATTCTGTATTAAAACATATAATTAGTTATTATAAATTTTAAAGAAGGGATGTTTTCATATTAAATAAACACATAATTTGGTATTACAATATTATATAAGTAATAAATTATAAATATATTTTGTGTAAAATAAGTATAATTAATGTGTAATGATATGTTCATGAATTGTCCATTTTTGAGGTTGTAGGAGGAATTGGTACTGCATGCATGAGTATACAAACAGACTGCATAGTTAACTCTGTAACTTGTATGTAATCACTTACTTTTACATGGCAGGTTAACCTCTTGTTGTTGGATGAAGGATCTAGAAAAAATTTTCTACGGGAATATTGTTGCTTATGATACAGCCTTGCTTCCAGAAGCAAAACCGAATGATTTCACTGATGTAATATGGAGGTAGCTTTTGACCCCAGCTGTATTCTCCACCTTTATTTTTTCAGATGTTTTCCAGTGAGAATGCATTTCTACATTACACAACTCGTGTTTTTTTCGTTCCAGGAATATATTTTCCGATGATGGTTCATCAACACCAGATGCTGCTGCGTTGCGGACAGCGCAGGTATTTCTTCAACATGTGAAAGTTTACTCTGTATTTGTGTAATAGATAATGTGTGAGACTTTTCATGTCAGGACTTTTTAAGCTGCTGCATTTTTTAGAAATATTACCTTTATATTTAAGTTTCTTAACCTGACAGAGGAGTAAGTAGTGACCAATTTATAAAAATGAATAAGACAAAATGAGGGAGGGCTCATTTTATTTTATTTCATATTTTTCACAAACAGATCATTTTATTTATTCAACATTCGGAATACTGTCATCAGTAACGTAATTCATAAGGTTTGATGATTATAATATATGTTTGCTCCACCAAAGTCTAAAGGAGCGAGGTATGTGACCCTGAGAAAGGAGTACTTGTCCTTGTGACATCTTTCCATATGGTCTGCCTATTCAGGTTGCCTAGTCTGGAGTAGATTTAGACCTTAAAGTCTTACAGGGCAAAATATAGCTGCAATGGAGAATTGAAGAACTTTTACATAATTGGCTAGTCCTTAATCCATAACGAACCGAAGCAGGGACATTTTTTATTCCAACCGGTCCTAGCATTCCATCTAAAATTCCTCACCTCTTGCACATTGAAATGATTGCTGCCCATATATTCATGGTTCAGAGCATGCCCAAGAGAGAGTAATGATAAGTGTAGTGAAATAATAGGGAGAAATATAGAGAAAATATACTCTCAAATGAATGTGTTTATTCATATGCTCAATAGCTTATTTGTACACAAGAGAGAAGACAAAAGAGTAATGACTCATGATGATTGATTTCCTAATCACTCATAATTCCTATAATCCCTAATTATATGTGATGCTAATTAATTATAATATATTTATACTGATTTATTTCCTAACACCCCCCCTCAAGTTGGAGCATAGATGTTGATCATACCCAACTTGTTACAAGAAAACATAATATAAATAAATCCAAACAAAATAATTTTCTTCTTTATGAGATCTTGAATCCACCAACAAGTTTAGCCACATCCAAAAATAGTTCAACCCAATGTCACACCAAGGACATTCAAAAGAAATGATCCAACAACTTCACCAAGAGTTTGAATAACAAAGAGTACCAAACCAAAGTAGAAGTTGCAGCAAACGGTCTTACAAGAGTCCAAACAATACTCCAAATGTCTCACCAGAGAGAAAGCAACAATAAACGTCTCATCAAAGACGAACACTAAATGGTCTCACTAGGGACCAAACAATACTCCAAATGTCTCACCAGAGACAAACACCAAAGAAACACCTGACCAGAGGCAAAGAACAAATGGGTCACACAAGGACCACCAAACTCCTCACCAAAGGACGCAAAGCATAGCAGATGCCAACGGAATTACCCAACCACAAGTACAACATTCATGACAAAATAGCGCTTCACGAACGTGATGGAAAACGTAACAAACGAATAACCCAGCCACTAGAGACAAGCGAATGTGCATGAAACAAAATGCCGTCTGTGCTAAAACAACATAACTGAGTCTCACAACGCAAACCTTCGAAGCAAAGAATTGGCCTACACACCCTGGGAATGAAGGCTTGACGTCTTAGAACACCAGAAAATGCAACAACCAAACAGCAGAGGAATCAACAAACACTTTCTCTCTCCCCCTGTGAACAGTGACGAGTAACGTCATTGTTCACGATAGAACCAAAAAACTGCAAATCGGCATAAACTGAGGAAGTGCAAAACACTGAATCCCAGCAAAACAACGAAACTCAATCGCCAAACGCAGTCTTCTAAATACGAAACCGGCCTAGTCTTACCGGAAAAGAAGATCTGACATTGGCTAAGGAGCCAAACCAAAAACAGAGATGACACGAACACATGAACTGGAAATTCACAAGCATGCTGGAAACTAGAAATGTGCGCACCAAAAAAGACAGAACACCCATAGAACACACTTTGGATGGCCACTGTTACTGTTCACGCTACAGTAACAGCGGCCACCGAAAAAGAAAAGCTCAAATTGGCTAAGAACTAACCAAGCTCTGATACTATGTAATGAAATAATAGAGAGAAATATAGAGAAAATATACTCTTAAATGAATGTGTTTATTCATATGTTCAATAGCTTATTTGTACACAAGAGAGAAGACAAAAGAGTAATGACTCATTATGATGATTGATTTCCTAATCACTCATAATTCCTATAATCCCTGATTATGTGTGATGCTAATTAATTATATGTATTTATACTAATTTATTTCCTAACAATAAGAAACAAGCACCTCCCACTTTGTATTTTTAGAGCACTTCCCGTCTTTTGCGTAGATTGCCAACCAGCCACTTGGTCAGTTGGTCTAGCATTGTTCCTCAAATTTCATTTTTTTCAGCATCTCATAAGTTTGTTCCACAAACTTCCTCTTTTTTCAGCGTATCATAAGTCCATCACCACGTTTGATTTCTTTTTGTTTCCTTTGCAGTCAATTGTTGAACATTTTCCTGATTCTTTTAGTTGGTTTTCTTTTTATATTTTCCGTTTATATGGGTAACATATTGATGCTGAATCTATATTTTGTCTCTCAGGCAATGGCCAGGTATGCTCGTCGGGAAGTAAGTTGTCTCTCTATGACAGGTAAATGCTGCCTGTCATTCCATAACTTTATATGCAATAACCATCTATCTGTTGCATTATATAAGAGAAGGGAAATGGGGGTTTGATTTGGACATTTCTCCTGCTTTAGATTGATATCATACCTTGTCTTCATTCTCATCAGTCCAAACACAGCTGTTTCCGAAATGCTCTGTTCTTTCCAGGTTACCAAATACCAATGATCATTTGGCTGAGAAATATGTACAATATTCCTACCATGGCATTATGATCCCTAATGTCTCTTGTGACTTACCCTAACTGTTTTTTGTTCCTTAATATTGTTTTTGAACTCATCAAATTGTGCTTCATGTGTGTCACTTGTGCTGCTGTTCAAATACAACAAAGTGTGTGGTTATGAAAAACCATAAAATATATTTTGGGATATGGGGGATTATTGTGATATATTTTTCCTCGTTCTTTTTTGAATTGTTTTTCTGGATCTATCTTGCTTATTTTTAGTTTACTGAGTCATGAAATTTTGGATGGCAGATAAAGAAGCAATATATTCGGGGAATTTTACGTTTACCTCACTGAAGCGCGAGATCACAAGTGCAAAGGGACACCAATAGAATAGTTAATCATTTCTTGAACTAAATCTTAGGGGGGAAATACCTCTTTCATTATTTGTTGCTAGGAAAAACACATTGAATAGTTATTATACAAGCGGCTGTGCCACTTGCATGTTCTGTATTTAAATAATTTGGCATCTTGAAGGCCGATTCTTCGTTTTTGCTCGGATAAGAAGAAGCGTTGAGAGTGATATTAAAGAAGTGTAACTTTTTGATCAGATAAAACAGCCTATAAACAATGCTATCTTATGCTCTCTTTTTCTTTCATATTTAATATTGATATTCTACCATGCAAAATGAGACAGACAGACGAAAAAAATACAAGACGGTTATGTTTTTGGGGATTCTTGGATTTGAATTCTCAGTTACTCGTTTGTTCTACTGAGGCTAAAAAGCAGGATCAGACTTTCACGAGACTCAAACACTCCAACAGATTGATCTCATCTCTGCATGTTTTGTAACCGAGAGAATTCAATTCTGTCAACTGCGAAACAGTCAGAAAAAGGTCAATTACCTCTCGGCAATCACACTCCACAATAAGAGATGGTATTCTCCTAACCCAAGCCAGCTTCAGTGCCCATAAAATGCCGGGAGAGGATCCTCTCATAATTCATTTTCTTATGAGTCGTTGATTAGAAAGATGAGAAAAAAATTTAAAGAGTGTAACTTGATGACGTAACCTTTCAGATTAATTAGACAGATAAGATTTAGAGACTATGAGGGATGATGAAAAACTAGATGAGGAGAGAAATTTGACCCTAAAATACCCCACGCTTCTGCTGTTATGACTGTATCCCTACCCACCCGGTACATAAAACCTTGAATAAATTCGCCATTATGGTCCCGCATGTACATAGACCAGTAGACCAGAAGCATCATTCTGCGACCCATCAACATAAAAACTTCATAACATCTCTCGGTGGATGCACCCAATTGTTCATGGGAAATCGAAGGATTCGTAAGTCCCCAGGACAAACAGAATCTCGATCAAGGAAGTCATCAGGAATACCTCTTGTTGCCTCCAACTTTAACGGACCATAGTGGGGCACCCATACATCATTCCAGAAAGACGTGATATTGCCACCCCTTATATGCCATGCCAAACCATCTTGGACTTGTTCCCAACTTGAACGAATTCCCTCCCATGTACTAGATTCAGTTCTACGTTTTACAACTTTGGGAATTAGATCCGAGCCACACTTGTATTTCTCACGCAAGATCTTTGCCACAAGTCCGGCCGGCCGGTCAATGAAAGACCACCCCAGCTTCACCATGAATGCCTTGTTCTGCAAGTAAGCTTGAAGTCCTAACCCACCCTCCATCCTTCCCATGGCATATATCATCCCATGAAACAGGATGAATCTTTCGTCTAGTGTTGCTACCAACCCCACAGGAACTTTCTGCACTTTTTATCAATTTCATAGCAGACACTACAGCTGAAGCCATAGTATGGCGCCCAACCAATAAGAGAGTATTAGCCTTCCAACTAGACAACCAGCAATCCATTTTATCCAATATGGGATAAAGTTCAAAAAATCACTGATGTCCTTGGATTTAGTATGGTTCATATTCCTCGAGAAATAAATTCTGGATTTCGCTTCATTGATTTTCTGCACAGGAATCATCCATCCAACGTGGCCTTCATAGTAGCAACTTGATCCATATCTACTTCCGCAAACAAAATAAACTCAACAGCAAAATGAGACTCAGCCGTACCTCTTTCACTCAGCCTCAAGGGAAGCCAATCCCCACTCATCACTGCATTCTAAATTAGATGACCCAAACGTTTCATGGCTAACACAAAAAGATACGGAGATAGGATCTCCTTGGCGCACACCCCAAGCAGGGTAAAAATCATTCACAGCAACACCATTCCAAAGTAAATTCATGTGTGGAGTAGAAATAAAGAACTCAATAATTTTTCTGATGTTCTCAAGATTGTCAAGCTCTTTCAAGTAGTCCAATATAAAGCTCCATCTAACACGATCATAGGCCTTCTCAATGTCAATTTTAATAGCCATAAACCCTCGACGTTTCTTCATACTCTACAAGGAATGGATAATTTCCTGGGCAAGAATAATATTATGAGAATTTTGTCTCCCTTTCACAAAATTACACTGGTGCGGAGCCACTACAAGAGGCATAATGGGCTTCAGTCTATTGGTTAAAATCTTTATCACAATCTTATAAACCACAATGCTCAAACTAATGGGTCTAAAACCCCAGATCGTCTGGTGATGCTCAATCCTAGGAATTAATACAATTTGTGTACCGTTAATCTCCACCTCTGTAACTGAAGCACCAAGCACAGATAAAGATCATCATTTACCTGTGGGTAACTACACCATAAATTAAAGAGGTAATACTCGAACCTTCTTCTGTATACAAGTTCTCGAAGAATTTACTACCCATATTTCTGATTTCTGCCGAATCATTTGACCAAGCACCCGATTCAAGCTTCAAGGCCTCAATTCTGTTCCGCCTACACCTCCCATTAGCCACTGAATGAAAATACCAGCTGTTACGGTCACCATGAACATACCACTGCATTCTTGAATACTGCCTCCACATTAGTTCTTCCTGAGATAAAATGGTTTCTAATTCACACCATAAATCACAACGAATCTTCTCAAATCGTTCTGTAGTTCCCAGTGAAGCGATCTCATTATTCACTCCTTCAATCCTTCTATCACCAAAAACTTCTCTGTGCCATGAAGTCGCTTTTTGTTAAAACACTGAGACCGACTCATTCCAGTCCTGATTAACAGACCAATTTACTTTTACAGATTCCTGGAAATCCTTACGAAGAACCCATGAAGCGAAAAATCTAAAAGGACGTTTGCAATTATCAGAACGAACAATAGCATCCATGTTAAGAAGAACAGGGCAATGGTCAGATTTAAATTTTGGTAAATGAAGAACTGTAGCATGTGGAAAAGAATTCATACTATATATCTAGCATTTACCAATACTCTATCAATGCGACTCTGGCATCCTGCATTCCCCCAAGTATAACAAGGTCCACTAAAGCCAATATCAATCATGCCAAATTGATAAGCTTAGCTTTCTCGCCTGCCTGACGTGGTTCTAGTCTAGGAGGAAATGGTAATTAAAAGACCACTTGTAACGTTTACTTTGTCTTTCCTGACATATTTTATATCTAATACTTGAATGGATCGTTTGTAGAATAATTATGAGAAGGCCATCTCTTCTGCAATTTTTTATACAAACTCTTCATAAGTATAAAAAAGGGTACAGTCAATGGGATTTTTCCTTTTCATTATTCGAGTCAGTATGTGATTTTTTAAATCTGTGGTCTAGTTATGAAGGTTTCTTGTCAAAAAGTCAATGGGAGAATGGAACCGGGCAAGGACTTCATTTTTAAATTTGATGATTAACAAGAGACAGAGATAAAAGATACAATAAAAACTCACTAATTTCAAATTGGGCGAAAGTACAAGTTTGATCCTCTAAGTTTATGTCAAGTTTCAATTTAATCTCCTAAGTTTAACCTTAATTTTAAACAAGATCTTACATCATGTAAAGACTAAGATCTTATTGAATATTAGTTTGGTTGTTCAAATCCTATTCTAAAATCCCAATTATATTTCCTCTCATATTGTCACGTTAGTCTTCAATACAATTTAAAAAAGATAGCGCATATTTTTTCTCATCTCAGTTTACATTAAATTTCAATTTACATCTTTTAAGTTTATAAAGTTTACTTTTAATTCTTTAATCTTAACACTGTTAGTCTCATTTAACCAAAAAAAAAAAAAGTAACCCCATTATTGAAACCCTCATTCTTTGAACAATAACATCCACAGCTATTACTGCTAACTGCATAAGCACTGTCACATTCAAATATCTGTTACGTAGCAGTTTTGCTCAAAGGTCATTTCAAAATAATCTGAGTTGCTAACTTGAATTATATAATAAAGGCCAAAGTGGTAGAATTATATGGAAAGAGATAGAAATACATGTATTAAAAAACATCAACTATATATAAATACACACACATCAATATGATTTTTTTGGGATCATTTTCTTGAATACATCATGACTCTCTCTGTATGTGTAAGGACTAGTTCACTCCCAAGTGCATTTCACATGATTTGAATGTATGAAATCATAAGTCAACACAATGCTTCCATCCATTCTCTTCAACACAAAGCTTTCCACTAAGACATAAAATCCAAAATCACTCCACATTCCACTCATTCCCTCAAACTTCTCCACTCTTTCAAATCTCACTTCCTTCTTCTCATTGTTTCCCCCCCTATAATCATTTCTTTCTTCCTCCCATCTCATTCTCTCTACAATAGCCATACTCAACCCTACTTTTCTCTCTCCTCTCTCTAAACTCCTAAACCAGATTACACCCTCTTCACCAAATCTCCCTTCTTGAAAAACAGCTTCTCTCCCATCATCCAGCTTTGCAACTTCAGTTTTCACCTCAACATCAAGAAACACTTCATTACTTTTCCCACTGTTTTCCTTGGAGAAAATTTTTTCCCACCTTCTTTCAAGCGTCATTTCATAGAAAACTGACCTATTCATTTGGTCCTTTAGTCTCACTCCTTCTTCCTTCACAAAAATGAAAGGGCAATACCATTTTCCGACGACCATCCGTTCAGAGTGACGATCAGATGATGATGAGGCGAAGGGCGGTAACTTGGCTCGCAAGGTCGGATTGATGCCGAGAGCTTCTCCCAATTGGTAATGGCGTGGTGTGTTGGTGGAGAGCCTCCAACCTTTTCTTCTCAAGAACAGAGGAGGAAACCCATCTGAGACAATAGGCTCGCCTTGGAATCCCCGTCTCGTTTTCTTTATCTCAAATTGCTGATGCTCATCAAAGGGATTTAGTGGTCTTGGTTTGACGTCTTTGATGTAATGGCAACACAAACATGTTCCCATGTCGTCTTCTTTTGAACATGTGCTTGCTTCGCTATATAATGTAAAAGAAGTTATAACAGGTTGGCTTAAGTTATTTTGATATAAAGATAAACTTAAGGTATACCTAAAAAAGGAAATAAAAAACAAGAAGAACAAAAGAATATAAAACGGGGGGAAAAGAAGATTGTGGAATTGATGCTTTGAGGATTAAAAAAAGAAGTACAAACCAGACAAATAAAAAAAAATGAAGATAAAAAAGTTGCTAAAAAACGAGGATTATAGAACTGAAAAATTTGAAAGTTAAAAAAAGTAGAAGTGCAGACAATGGAAAAAAACAAAAGTAATAGAAAAGTTAAAAAAAAAAAAAAGCCTCACATGGCTTGATTAGAGATAGAATAGAAGCTACTCAACGTTAAGGGAAGTTCTATCAAACCTACTCAAACTATTTTGATGGAAAGACAAATCTAATATATATTTCAATATTTGTATCTAAAAAATCTAATAAGCTGCACAAAACAGATAAACCAATGAACGGACTGAGAGGCCAAAAACAGAGCAGAAATGATACCCTTGATGCTTTCCGTTCCTTCGAATGACGTAGTAGCGATTAGAAGATAAAGGTTGATTAAGAACAGGAATGAACATAACTTTATCTTTATATACGTGCCTTTGTTCTCCATTCCTCTCTGCATATCGAACAGTTAAGTTTCTGTTCTGAGGAAATGGCAGGTTTCCAATTCCGTTCTTCCATAAACCAAAACATCCGTAAGTCTCAGCTTCTTCGTCTTGAAGTACTAAGTATCCTGAATTTGGTCCCTCTGGTTGATTCCTAAGAGCATCAGGATCCATTTTGTACACAGATCGAGGCCTCGTTATGTACATTATTCTCTCTCTTTCCCTAGTTTATTATGAACTTGTGAACTTCATATTTGTGTTTCTGTGATTGATTGATGTAGTTGGGGTTTTCTGGGTTTGATGGTATTTTTTAATGATTTTGTGTCGCTTTTGCCTTCTTCTTTACGATAACTCCAAAACCCGTTGACCAAAACCTGATGGAGGTTTCATTATATTTGTTATGAATCTGTCAACTTTATTCACAGGTTTCTTGTTCAAACTGTTGATAGTTGTATCCAGAAGCTGCGTGGGAGTTTCACTTATTTATCTTTGGCTTTTTGTTTTTGTTTTTGTTTTTTTTTGGTGTGCAAATAAAAGTCAACAAGACATAGATAGATGATAATAATGGGAAAATCTTTCTGAGGGCCCTTTTAGCTAAAAAAGACCCAAAAAGCCACATTTACAAGATAAAAAGCCACATTTACAACAAACTTTAAAAATTTGGATTTTCATTGAAACTCAAGTCCTAAGCTTACAGAGGGCATTTACAATAGAAAAAGCCACATTTACAAGATAAAAAGTCACATTTACAAAAAACATTAAAAACCTGGATTTTCGCTCAAACTCAAGTCCTAAGCTTACAGAGGGCATTTAATTTTTTTTTTTTTAAAAAAGCCACATTTACAACATCAAAGTTCGAACGGGTAAACTGTAAAGGGTAAACTTACCTGTTTGAACTTTGATGTTGTAAATGTGGCTTTTTTTTGTTGTAAATTCCCTCTGTAAGCTTAGGACTTGAGTTTCAACGAAAATCCAAATTTTTAAAGTTTGTTGTAAATGTGGCTATTTATCTTGTAAATGTGGCTTTTTCTATTGTAAATTCCCTTTGTAAGCTTAGGACTTGAGTTTCAATGAAAATCCAAATTTTTAAAGTTTGTTGTAAATGTGGCTTTTTATCTTGTAAATGTGGCTTTTTCTGTGGTAAAGGACCTCTGTAAGCTTAGGACTTGAGTTTCAACGAAAATCCAAATTTTTAAAGTTTGTTGTAAATGTGGTTTTTTATCTTGTAATTATGGCTTTTTCTGTTGTAAAGGACATCTGTAAGTTTAGGGATAATCAAAATTGGAAAAAATATAGATGTTAAATACAGACCTTTCCCTCTGTTTCCATGCCCAAAAATAGAGCAAGATTTTTCTGTAGTTCTCGCTGGTGAAACTCAACGGACGCCGTGAACACTAGGGATGTCGGGAAGATGTTTTGCACGAAGAATCTGGAGAGCAGTCGGTGACGTCGAGACTTTCAGCTTCAGAGGGTTGACGACGGCTGATCGTTTCACCTTTCCCACACATTGGTGTCAGAGACCAGAGAAGGCAAAGACACCAGTCGAGAGAGACGGAGCGATGAGAGAGAAAGAGAGTTTTGAAATCAGAATCCCCTTCCTTTTTCAGCTTTAGTTAGGAGCTTTCTTGTCTTTTCATTTAATATTCAACAGAAAGGGCCCTATGATTGGCAGAAAGTTTGGGCCCTTTTTGGGTTTTTTTTGGCCTAAAAGGGCCCTCAGAAGGATTTTCCCGAGAATAATCAACACGTTGTACTTGATTGGTCAATGGTAAAGCTTGAATACTTGAAATGGGTTCTATTTAATACTATTTTTTACCTAAAATATATTTATCATTTTTTAAAAAAATAATTTATCTAACATACAATTTGATATACACTTTTTGGTCCTAATTATAGGACAACATTTGAGAGTTGGTTTGGTCCTAATCATAGGATGAAATTTTAAATTTTAACAACTTTTCCCTAAAATACTCATATTTTATTCTCTTAAGTGTATTTGGTTTTTGGTGAGTCTATGTATGTGAGTACATAGGGTCTTCTAATCAGTGAAATTTTTAAAATGTTGGATTTTAATTTATTTATCTATAAGCTAACGTTAATTTACCAATATATATATACATAGGTGCACACACACAGAGGCGGACCTAGGCTTTGAGTTGGGGGGCAAGTGTCCCCCAAAATTTGGGATTTTTTTTTTTTTTTAAAAAAATAAAAAATTAATATATGTTTGAATGATTGTCCACCATTAAATTAAGTGCCCACTTTTAATACATCAAGACTGTATTTCGTAATCGGATTGGGGATGAATGGTTGAATGATTGTTTAATATCTTATATTGAAAAATATGTATTTGATAGCATTGATAATAAGGCAATTATGATGGAATTTTAAAAAATAAGGCCTAGAAGCATGACATTGTAATTATTTTTATTGTAATATACTTTTGCTATTAAAATATATGTACTTGAACTTATTGAGTGTCTACCCTTCATTGTAATTTATGCAGCTACATTTCTAACAACACTTAGCCTTGCTTTTCTAAATGATACGTTTGTAAAATAATTGCATCTTTTTTTACATCATCAATATTCACTTGATTTCATAAATATTTTTTTTCATATATTTTTTTCTTGTTTATATTCTTTTATTTTTTTTAATGCATTTAAAACTTTTCTTTTAAAAAAAAAAAAAATCGGGGGCAGCCTACCAATTATGCCCCCTCTTCAATATTTTTCTAGGTTTGCCCTTGCACACACACATATATATGTTTGTGTCTGTGTTTGTCTGGATATATGCGTGTGTCTATATATATATGTATGTATATGTGTGTGTCTACGTACAAATACACACATGTGTACACACAAATATATATATAGGCAAACACACACATGTGTGTGTACATATATGTATATCTATGTATATATACGGGTGTATACATATATGTATATCTGTGTCTATGTACACACACATATATACACATACATGTATGTATAAATAGCAAGACCTTTATTTTAATTAGAAAGCGCGTGGAAAGGAAAATTCTAAATTAGAGAGATATATGGTAAGGGTTGTTGATTCACTCTTACTTATATCATTTTAGATTTATATAAGGGTATTTTAGGAAAATGAATAAAATTAACTAATTTAACTTCTCTCTTTAATCTCTGAAAAATCGGTTAAATATGTAATATACTAAATTTTGAGCCTAGAGATTTGAGGATAAGCCTATATTAGGTTGACAACTAAGCTCAATTCAAGAAAAGCCCCAAGATATTTGAGAGATAGAAAGCCTCTCATAGACTATGTTGTAGGCCATGTTGGGTAGAGGACCTAGTATGCATAGACCATAAAATTAAAGTGGCGATGCAAAAGGGCACAAAATGCTTATACACACTAGTACAAAAAACGCTTTTAAGACCAGACGAAAAAGGTATCGTAAGACGGGATTTGCGACTGGTCTTGTTCTAGGTGGTCTTAAAAGTCTATAAATTTTAAGACCGGATGAACAACCGAAATTTAGACCGAACTTTTGAAATATCCGGTCTTAAAAGTGTTTCAAAATAATAATAATAATAATAATAAAACCCAAATGAAACAACTGGTCTCAACTCACCAGATCTGGCAACATTTTGAATGTCCCTTCGTCATCAGCAACGGTGAACCAAGAGAAGATTAGAAGTAACACCAACAAGAAAAACAAAAAAGAAGAAAAGATTGGAAGCAACACCAACAAGAAAAATAAAAAAGATGAATACAAAGTCCAGAAATAAGAAAACATAACAAGAAATAGAAATCATTCACCATGGAAATTGAATTTGAATCAATATAAAATCAGAGGAGAAATTGAAGTCCAGATCTACAAAAAAAAATACAAGCTTAAAGCAACCAAATCTGAGCAGGATCCTTTTGTCGATGCTGGCAAAGCTTCAAGCAACCAAAATCAAAGTCTAGATCTGAGCAGGAATGGTCAAAGTAGGAGCAAACAGACTTAAGTAAGAAGAGATCTAAGTTTGATTTTAAGCCGGATCTATGCGAAGCTGGCGTGGGAGGAGCCATAAATTGAAGAGGAAGGAGCTGCCACCGTCCAGAATCCTTGAAGCAGTACGCTTGCGCCGTTGCTAAGGATTGGAGTTGATGTCATCGCAAAACCCTCGAAGCATCTCACTACCAACATTGCCAAGGATTTGATTGTGTGGCTTTTAGGATGACTTACTAAGATTGAGAATAGGTTAGAGGAAGAGGATGTCATTCTTGCTGAGGATTTGACCCGTGAGGCTCTTAGGACATTCGTTGAATCTATAACTAAGCAAATATATTACCAAGAAGACAAGCACGCTCACGGACTTAACGAGTTTAGCGAATTTAGTTTTTGTTGTAACACTTTTAAGACCAGTTGTTTGTAAAAACCAGTCTTAAAAGTATATTTTTAAGACCGGATCCTTTATAATCCGGTCTTAAAAGTCTTCTATATATTTACAAAATTGCCACCAATCATATTTTTAAGACCGGATCTTTTATAATCTGGTCTTAAAAGTCTTCTATATATTTACGAAATTGCCACCGGTCATACTTTTAAGATCGAATCTTTTATAATCCGGTCTTAAAAGTGTTCTATATATTTGCTGGAAGTTCAAATTTAATTAGTTAGCATTGATTATATTGTGCAATTATCTTAATTAAGTTGTTAGAGAGATTTTAGGAATTAAGTTAACAGATCATGGTTTTTTGAATTTCGTAATTATATTCCTGATTATAATCATCTTAATTAAGTTGTTAGAGAGATTTTAGGAATTAAGTTAGCAGATCACAGTTTTTTGAATTTCATAATTATATTCCTGATTGTAATCTCTAGATTATAAGAACTGCCCAAGTCAGAAGATTATTTACTTATTAGCATCTGTATATAATTCTAACTAAGCGAAGGAATAAATCATCGCATTCTCAAACTCATCTCTGATCGGCGTCTTCTTACAATATTTACGAAATTGTCACCGATTATACTTTTAAGACCGGATATTTTATAATCCGATCTTCAAAGTATTCTATATATTTACGAAAGTGCCATCGGTCATATTTTTAAGACCGGATCTTTTTATAACATGGTTTAGGGACCTGGACCGGACCGGCCAGTTCAGAACGAAAACTGGCTAACTAGCCTGAAAACCGGTCCGGTTTAAGGAAAACACGGGTTGACTCGGTGACTCCGAGTCAACTTGTCCTGAACCGGCCGAGTTGAACGGTCACCGAGTCAACCCATTTTTTTAAAAAAGAAAAAGAAAATTAAGAGTAGAAGACAGAGATTGCAATCTGGGTTTCGAAGGTTGGAGCTTCTTTGGTCAAAAGATGGAAGATGGAGTTGCGATCTGGGTTTGTCTCTCACTCTTGCAGAAAAGATGGATTCAGAGTCGCAAAGATTGATGAAATGAAGATCAGAGACGTTGTTGGTGTGTCGACGTAGGAAGACGCTGGGAGAGTGAGAATCATGGTTGAGACTTGAGATTCAGATGGTTATGGGGTTGAAGGTGAAGACTGAAGAGTGAAGAGTGGGTTGAAGAGTTGAAGGTGAGAGAGATCTTCTTTCAAATTTCAATTCAATACTCGTGAGAGCTGTGACTCGGGAACTGTGATATCTTTTGTACTGATATGTCGCTCAGCCTGCAATTTTTGTCTCCGCATGACGCGTTTTTGTTTTCCAACCATTCATTTCGGTGAACCATTCATTGATTGCTGACTATTAGGTTATGTTTTTTTTTTCCCCTCTTCGGTTTCTATTTCTCATTATTTGAGTAATTACTAATTAATGTATTATTAAGTTTTTTTTTTAAAAAAACAACAATAAATAGAATATTACACACCCTCCATTTGATCCATTACCATATCACATCCTCTCATATCTTGACCACAAAATATTTTTTATTACTCCCTCCGATCTACATTTTAAGATAAATTTTTTAATACAATTTGAACTACAAACTTTGTCCTATAATTATGATTGAAGGTAGTATTAAAAAATACAAATATATTTTTATCTATTTTAATTAAATTATTTTTAGTTAATATCAGTTTGACTCCAGCTTGACTCCGATCTGACCCACTGACCCTTAACCCAGTACCTCCTCAATTCAGTGACCGGTCCGGGTTTTAGAACCTTACTTTATAATCCGGTCCAAAAAATTCTTTATATTTATGAAATTGCTATCGGTCATACTTTTAAGACCTGATTCTCTGTAATCTGGTTTAAATGAGGCGGCCTTAAAGCTCTTTTTTGCACTAGTGACGATGTTATTGGGTTGGTAGGAAGATACCACTCAGTTATGTTATAAGGTATGGCATGATTGGTTGAGTGAAATGTGCAAGAATAGGTGTACATATAGCATTTCCTAGACAGATATATGTACCTTGTGTTTTTTTAGAAACTGGAAGAAGATAAGATTAACTTAAGCTATTTTGGCACATGTTGAAAGGAAAAGTCAACAAAGTTTATCCTATTGTGTTATTTGTCTTGCTATGGTGACAAGTTGACTGGTCAATGGACATATAAGCCCACATAATAATGAAGGATGCACTACTACAAAAAGTGAATACTACTACCTTAAAAGACGTCCATTTTTTTTAAAAAAGGAAGTAAAAAGTGAAGGTGATGGCATTGTTGTAATTATTTAGTTGAATTTGAGACTTTAGACGTCCTAAATATTAATTTAGGACGCCTAACAATTTTTTTGACATTCTAAATATATTTTAAGACGCCTAAAATCAGCATTTTTGACGCAGTTTGGGATAGTTGGGGGAAATTTTTTGGAGCCAGAAATTTTTTTGGTGTCCTGAAATAGGTTGAGGACGCCAAAAAAGTCTTTTTTGCGTCCTGAAATACATTTAGGACGCTAAAAATCAACATTTTTGGATATCTGAGAAATTTTTTGGTGCCAGAAATTTTTTTTGCGTCCTGAAAAGGGTTCAGGATGCTAAAAAAAAAGTCTTTTTTACGTTATGAAATATATTTAGGACGTCAAAAATTAATATTTTTAGCGCAATTTAAAATATTTAGGAAATTTTTTTGCGCCAAAAATTTTTAAGGCGTCCTGAACTATAAATCATAATTTTTGGCGTTCCAAAAAAATATTCAGGACGTCAAACTTGCTCCAATTTCTCAAAACAAAAAGTAAAGTCTCGCTCACTTCACATTACTGCGCGGCTCAATGTCTTCTTCTCTCTGCATTCACTTTCTCTGGCCCACTGCTCGCCCGCGTCCTCGCCACTCGTGCATCTCTTGCGCCGCTCACCGCTCCCCCATGTTGCTCTCCCGCCGCGTCGCTCACTCGCCGCCAAGATCTGAGACCTAGCCACACCGGAAGCCGCCTTCGTTGCAGATCTGAGTTTCTTCTCCTCTCCTCCTTCATTGCAAATTTGGGTTTGTTCTCTTTACTGTTTTTTATTTGTGATTTTTCTGGGTTTAGAATTTTTTTTCTCTTGGGTTTGTTCTCCCTCTCTCTCTCTCTCTCTTTTGGAATACAAAGCATCGATGAAGCAAATTAAATATAGGGTAATGGAACTGTCCATCTTGTGATGGAACTATGCAAGGGAGGAGAATTGTTCAATCAGATAGTTGCTCGTGGACACTACACAGAAAGGACTGTCGCTATCGCGTATGATGCAATTAGCCTAGATTGTTTGCTGAACCAACTTGCTTCTTTCAAGGGCACAATGGACCTGCTTATGTTGTCAAGTTGTACGGGGACGATGAAGATTCACTGTTATTGAGGTTTAGATCCATTTTATCTCTCTCTCTCTCTCTCTTACACTCCTTGATAACTTTCCACTCCTCATACTATAACATCAAGTGGCACTGGCTAGCTCAAATTTAGAAGTATGTCATTCTCGAATGTACTTATTTGCCGATGGTTCTGCTCATGTGGGAAAAGAAAAACTTATTCTCCTATGCAATGAGAAACATTTCCTATGTTGTTGGTGGCATATGACTTTGCCTTAGATTTAAGAAATGTTGGGCAGTGGCTTGTGATTTCGAGATTTATCACTCTAAATCATCTCCTCGCATCTAAAAGAAAAATATTTTATTGCTTGAAGATTATTAGAATAAAAAGAGTGTTTAAATATTAACATTTATATACAGCCCTATAAGTCTCAATTATCTTATCATGACCGTAGCTTTGTCATGCAGTTATGGCGATGATGGTCGAATTCAAGGATGGAGATGGAAGGAACTTGCAGGATCAAAGGATTCATCATCTTTGCTCAATAATAAATCTTACTGTTGCACTTTAAAGTTGTTCATGTGGTCTATTTGCTTAGTTTTCCTTTTCTTATATAAGATTGAAACAAAATAAATAACAGAGGAGACTATGGACTTGTGTATGTTAAGCTAATCTCTGCTGGTTAAGAATTACACGCTATGAGGTTAGACATGCACTTGTGTATGTTAAGGGACAGAATTCAATGTGTGATTTTGCCTCAAAATGATTGATTGTACATTCTTAATTATGACATTCATGAAACTTGACAATAATATGTTCATTTACTCTACAAATTTGATGCTAGTCTTGCCTCTTTTTCCTGCTTCTTGCCTTCTTCATTGGTCTTGTTTTTTCTTTTGGAGTAATTTTTTTTTATTAATTTTATATTTCTGCCATGCCTCTCCCATCACAACACGGGCTTCTGATTTGATAAGTCAATTTCATTTTCTTCTTCTATGTATCCTTTTGCCCACTTTTCTTTTATAATGGAGCTTTCCTATTGTCTTACACATGCCATCCCACATGTTTGCATGAGGTGATATCGAGCCTTTACTTGATTTGGTGAATCCTCAGCACAAGTGAGTTTGAGAACATATATGCTCAACTAATCTATATTAGTAACTAGACATTGTTTACCCATACATAATTTAAAGTTTGAGAGATAAATGGTACTGTTCTGTTTTTTCTATATAATTTTAATGCTGTTTTTGAATCTTTTTCTCCGTACAAACAAACATCTTTTTTCGCAGTTAGACATTCACATATAGGTCATGGTTTATTTTATAGTATTCAACTCAATCAAATCTCTATTCCTCTAGTTCTGGTTATCTGATTGATCAATTTTTTCTATATTCTCATTTTCAATTCTGGACTGCTATGTCTTCCATCCTTGTTCTACTTCCAATACCAAATTTCATTTTATTGATGTCTTTCAGAGGTCCTTAGGGTTCCCTTTCACCTATTCTTGAGAATAATGCTATTGTTGTTGATACCAAGGTTTGTATTTTTTCCTTTCCTCCTTGACTATGTATGGAAATATTTTGTTTGTTCGTAATTATTGAGTTAGAATCTATTTCCTTGCCTAATTTTAGGGAGGATCTGTGTTCACTGCTTCTGGTGATTCTTGTTCATATTGTTGGGATGTGGTAGGTATCTGTTGAAGGTGAATATTTTGTATATATTAATTAAAATTTGTTATCATTCTATTGTTTCATAATTGATTTGCTCCAAGATTTTGGGAATTCAGAGATTGTAAATTGCTACCTAAGCCGAGTTTTCTAACTCAGACCATAGTACTCTTGCTGTTAAAGATATATTAAAAGATTTCCTTTTACTTTATATTGAACTACATGACAATATACAAGACGCCACAAATTTGATTTATAAAATCAGGGTCCTGAATTGTGGCATCCTGAGAATCAGGACGCCACAAATCAAATATGTGACATCCTGATTGGGGTTTAGGACGTCTTAAATAAGATGTCCTGAATATTATTTAGGACGCCAGAAGTGTGCATTTTTTACTCCCCCTCTAAAGACGTCCCTCTAAAAAAGGACGTTAATAGGGCTTTATTTAGGACATTTTTTAGGGTTTTTTGTAGTAGTGCTAAGTGTTCATGCAATTAATGTGTTCTCATCCAAAATGTCATGTGTCACTTTGGAGAAAGATATTTGACTTGATAAGAGACACTCAAGCTTAACCATTTATGGTATATTGATGACTTAAATTCTTGTCCAACAAGCCAAAGAGATAAGTTAATGAGCTAATCCCAAGGCAACGCTTGTCATGAAAGGAAGAGAAAGCTAAGGGACAAGAAGAAATCTCAAGAAATTGGACACATGGCTAATTAAGGAGAACATAAGTAAAGACTAAGATATTATTGAATATTAGTTTGGTTGCCCAAATCCTATTCTAAGATCCCAATTTTTATTTCCTCTCATATTGTTACGTTAGTCTTCAATACAATTTAAAAGGATAAAGCATATATTTTGTTCTTTAAGTTTACATCAAATTTCAGTTTACACCCTTAAGTTTATAAATGATACTTTTAGTTCCTTAATCTTAATATATACTATTAGTCTCATTTAACAAAAAATGTAACCTTCCCCGTTATTAAAACCCTTATTGTTTGAACACTAACATCCACAACTATAGAATTGTTATTGCCAATTGCATAAGCATTGGCACATTCAAATATCTGTTACGTACTTGTTTTGCTCAAGGGTCATTTCATAATAAGCTGAGTTCCTAATTTGAATTATATAATAAGGGTCAAAGTGGTAGTATTATATGGGGAGGGATAGAAATACATGTATTAAAAAACATCAACTATATATAAATACACACACCAATATGATTTGGGATCATTTTTTTGAATACATCATGACTGTATGATATATATATATATATATATATATATATATATATATATATAAATAAAGGACTAGTTTACTCCCAGGTGCATTTCACATGATTTGAATGTCTGAAATCATAAGTCAACAAAATTCTTCAATCCATTCTCTTCAACACAAAGCTTTCCACTAAGACATAGAATCCAAAATCACTCCATATTCCGCTCATTCCCTCAAACTTCTCCACTTTTTCAAATCTCACTTCCTTCTTCTCATTGTTTCCCTCCCTATAATCACTTCTTTCTTCCTCCCATCTCATTCTCTCCACAATAGCCATACTCAACCCTACTTTTCTCTCTCCTCTCTCTAAATTCCTAAACCACATTACACCCTCTTCACCGACTTTCCCTTCTTCCCAAACATCTTCTCTCCCATCACCCAGCTTTGCAAGTTCAGTTTTCACCACAACATCCACAAACACTTCATTATTTTTCCCATTGTTTTCCTTGGAATAAACTTTTTACCATCTTCTTTCAAGCGTCATCTCATAGAAAACTGACATCTTCATTTGATCCTTTACACTCACTCCTTCTTCCTTCACAAACATGAAAGGGCAGTACCATTTTCCGACGACCATCAGTTCAGAGCAACGATTAGATGATGATGAGGCGAAAGGTGGTAACCTGGCTCGCAAGGTAGGATTGATGCCAAGCTTCTCCCAAAATTGGTAATGGCGTGGTGCCTTGGTGGAGAGACTCCAACCTTTTCTTCTCAAGAACAGAGGAGGAAACCCATCTGAGACAACAGGCTCGCCTTGGAATCCCCTTCTCGTCTTCTTTATCTTAAATTGTTGATGCTCATCAAAGGGATTTATTGGTCTTGATTTGACGTCTTTGATGTAATGGCCCATTGATGACTTCTTATTTTTAATTGATTTGAGACATATTTTGATATATTTAGAAAGTCATCAATGCTAAATTAAAGAGATTTTATTGAGATTTTGAGAGATATCAATTTCAATGCATGATTTAGGGGATTTCAATTTAAAATAGAAGCTTTTGAGTTTAGGAAACAAATAATAATAATAAGAAGTTTTCTTAAGAAAATAAAAATAAAGAAAAGAGAATAAAAAAAAAGGAAATCAGTTTTATTACTATATAATGTCCTTTTTTGTTCACACGCAGGAAGCACGGAATGATCATTTGATTGATTTCCAAGCTATTGTTTTAGGCAATTTTGGGAGCTGAATAGACGAATGGGCCCACGCGCTGGAAAAGTTAAAAATTGAATCAATTGAATCAAATTGATTCCTAAGGTTGCCACGGCAATTAAATGACATTGAATCAAATTGATGCCTAAGGAAGCACGCGGCCCGAGAAGAAAAAAATCTATATATTAAAAAGGATCATCAGAGAGGCAAGAAGGGAGGATCAGTGGGCACGCACATCAGGACGCTAGAAACGGATCAGAGAAAAAAGGATGGCTATTCAAGAACAAAAGAAAGACGTGCGGCACAGTGAAGGAAGAAGCAGAGCGTATAATATTAATTCAAGGAGTAAAGTTATTCTGGGATCTCTTCTTTATTCTTCTTCTTCTCTTCATGCTGGAATTTGAATTTCTTGTTTTTGTTATGGATTTTCTTATAGCCATGTGTGACTAATTTTTCTTTTCAACCTAGAGAACCTATGAACTTGTTTGGGTTTTAGAAATTATTCCCACTTTTTAGTTTTGATTAATCTTATTCAGTTTATTTAATCCTGTGTTTTTTGTTATTGCTTAGTGTGTGGCCACCATTGGGTATGTTTTGGGGATTTAGGGTTGGACTTGGAAGAGGGAATCCTAAATTGACCTTGGGAATAAATAATGGGGAATTAGGTTTTAATTTAACGTGAAGTTAGGTTTTAATCTAATTTGCGTCTAGGATAGGAATATACCTAGAAGCTCCTCATAATCAAATTAGAGTGAACCCGATCTAAAAAGCATCTTATTTAGTTTTGTGAGGCATCACATAATTGATTAAGATAGGTAGATAAATGGACCGGAAGGCATTTATAGACACTAATACTCTAGATTAGCTGTTTAGATTAAGTCAAAATTAATTTAGTGGGGATAAAATCTAAAAATACCAAACAATGGATTAGTGACTCTAGGTTGTACTTTTTGATATTGGAACTTACTCTTTTTGTGAAAAGTCTTTTGCTACTATTAGTTCTTATTATTTTTCTCTTTGAAAACAATTCTGGCTTGCTCAACTTAAACGAAATAAGGAGATTTAATATCTAAACGCTAGTTAGATTGAGTCCTCGTGGGAACGATACTTTTCTTATCACTTTATTACTTGATACGGCCCGTGCACTTGCGGAGTTTTTTAGGCTTTAAATTTGCCCTATCACCCATGTCGTCTTCTCTTGAACATGTGATTGCTTCGCTATATAATGTAAAAGAAGTTGTAACAAGATGGCTTTTAAGTTATTTTGATATAAAGATAAACTTAAGGTATACCTAAAAATGGAAAAAGAAAACAAGAAGAACAAAAGGATATAAAATGGGGGTAAATTAAGATTGTGGACTTGTTGCTTTGATGATTAAAAGAGGGTTAAGTAGCAATTTTGCTCTGGAAGTATACGCGAACAATGTTTCCCTGGAAGTTTTTTTGGACTCAATTTTGCCCTGGAAGTATAAAAACGTAGCAATGTTGTCATTCACTAATGGTGAGACTACGTTGATTGTTAAAATGACAGCATGGTGGTCAAACAAGAATAGGTGTGAGCCAAATTGGAAGACACATGGAGAAGAGTGCAGAGTAGGAGTTAGGTAAGTTTGAAAACGTGTAACCAAGAGTCGAGTTGGAAGTGGCATGGGAGCTCGAATTGATGAGGACTCTAAACAGATTGTGTATAATGTAAGAAATTACTCCATGGTTAACTTGCCTCATTCTTGAATTCCAAACTCAACATTTTTCTTTTCATTGCTATGTAGCCTGGTATGAACCAAGAACTTGTCTTACATGAGGGCATCGTTGTAGAGTACATGTACGAACATGAAGAAGACCCTGAAACAAGATTTCCAATCCCGAATGAGTCCACATTGCGAAAAACAAATAGCGCATGAGTTTATCTTCACAGAGCATAGGAACTCGGACAATCCAGTATCATGGTCATGTATCAAGAGTCCCCATTCCTTTTGATCTTCCATTCAACCTTCCAGGACTGTTGTGGAGGGGGCAACATGCTATAACAACATCACAACTTCTTTGGCACAAGCAATTGACCATGAACACTTGACCGACTAGGAAGAACACCATTGCAAAAAGAGAAAGGGGAATAGGAAAGGGACGTGGCTAATTGGAGTTGTTGTCATTTATTTCTTCACTGGCACTTCATGTGGCGTGTTTTGGTTTTTAGTTTATATTGTAACATATTTTTTCAATTGGATAAATTATCGTCAACTATTTCTCACTTTAGGATTAACCTCTTTGTATTTAACTTCCTTTAATTTGAAGATGTTAAAGTTATCTACATAATTTGTTGTCAAACCCTCATATTTGTGCAATTAATTTGAAATAGAGCTAATCCCCAGTTCAATTAATTTAAAACAAAGCTAAATAGAGGCTATTTTTATCGTGAAATCATAGTGTGCAAATATTGTAATAAAATATAAGAAAACAAAATCTCACTTTCTATTGTATTTCAACATTCAATGTTGATCATGTTTATTTATTGAAATTAATAACAAAATATTTAAGTGTTATAATAATAATAAATAATAAATATTCCTATTTTTGAAATTCAGAATTTAATAAGAAAAATGACAATATCACACTGGATTTAATAAGAAAAATGACAATATCACTCAATTTTGAGCTGTAAGTAATCCTCTATATTAGTTAATTTTAAGATTTAATTGAGTTATAATTACTAACTTAAGCATCTTAAGCATCGGAGTATGTAGAAAGTTGTTTTGCAGGAAGCTCTGTTCTCTCGTCCGAAAACAAAGGTTAACAGAGGAAAGGGTTACTCAAGTAATATAGACATTACTTGCGAGTAACTACGAGAGAAAATAGTCAGAGTTATGAAGCAGACAATATTGCCCAAGTAATGTCAAGTACTACACAAGTAGAAATCATAAAAGACGTTCTGGCTCTCAATTACTTGAGTAATATAATATTTTACTCAAGTGATATGATTATTTTATTCTGACGCTAAGTGTTTCAGGAACACATTACTCGAGTAATGGAAACATTACTCGCAAGTAACATCGAAGCGGAGCTTGAACTATGAAGAATATTACAAGTTTACTCGAGTAAAATAAATCTTACCCGAGTAATATCGTGAGGGAAATGCTATCTCAGAGTCACAACGCAAATTACCTGAGTAACTGTCAAAGTTACCCGAGTAAGCACGATTAAACCTGAGAAGAAGATGTCTTTGGACTCTGTAAATTAATTCATAAGTATCAATTACAACTTTAAAGGATCTCAATTGTTTACACAACACACTTGAGAAGAGGTAATTCTAGCAATTTCATAGTCTTTAAAATTTCTCGATCCAATATTACCAAGTAAACTAGATAATTACTCGAGTAATATAAGTATTACCAGAGTAATAATTTTGTCTACCCGAGTAACGTCAGGCTTAACTGTTCTAAAGTGTGCGTCGTGTTCTAATAATTACAAATAAATAAAATAATTATTACTCGAGTGAAAATTGATTTTACTCCAGCAATATCGCGTTTTTGCTTTAAAATAGACCTGAATGCCTGCATCGTGTTTGAATTGATAATTTTTTTTTAGAAAAAAAATTATTTGTAAGCAATTACTCGGGTAACAAATTCGCTACCCGAGTAACGTCGTGCTACATCTTTTTGAATGGAACCGGTTTCCTGCCTATCTTTTAGATAGGCAGGGAGAGCTTGTCTCATCTGACGGTCCAGATTTAATATTTTTTTATTTGATAATTTTTAAATAAAAAAATCATTTTTTGAAAAAATATTAGTTGGAAGATTATCTTTATTTTAGATTTTCTATCTATTAAAATAATTTTTTTTGAAAAACTAAAAGGTAAAAAAAATCTCATCTAGACGGCTTAGGCAGGGAATCTGATTCCCTTTTTCAATGTCCTGTGTGCATCATTTACTCGAGTAAGAGATTTCTTACCCGAGTAAAGACGCCGGTTGGCTTCTTACTTTAATGCGCCTGCTGATTAGTAGTAGTTTTTATGAACTCAAACAAAAAGATTAGTTGATGATGGACAAGTGGAGCCCACTGTGGTAGGAATAGATCATTTGATTTGATTATCCAGCAATTGAGTTGCCCACATGAATTCAGACTAACACCAGTCTCGACTCCGATCGCACAACACATTAAAGAGGAAAAGAGCTTTCAAAAAAAGACAAGACGGAGAATTATTTTGAGAGTTGTTATTATAAATTTGAACCAAAAAAAAGAAAAAGAAAAAGAATAACTCCTAATGATTAATAATTAAGGAAAAACTTCCCAACCTATTTATTCAAATGGGCTTAGTTACTTAAGTAATATCATTGTTTCACTTATACGATATTACTCAAGTAATAAAAAATGTTTCTTGAGTAATCATACCACAGAAACTATTATTTTAAGTTCCTGCGAAATTATTCAAGTAACTAAATATTACTCAAGTAATATTTGGATATTACTCAAGTAACAAAAATGTTACTCAAGTAATTTTGGTTCCAGTCGCTATTATTCTAAGAACTATTCGATATTTTTTTTGAACCTTGTTCAAGTAAAATATATATGCTTCGCAAGTAATCCCTTCAAAGGCTATTATTTTGAATATTTGTGATATTACTCAAGTAACCTATGAGTTTACTTGAGTAAGTTTCTCCAAACTATTAGATCGCTTCGTTGTATTTTTAATTGCTATCTTAATCATATTGGGTTATTATCTATTTATTCTTATTCTCACTCAAACTCATTTCTATTATTTCTAAACATCTTTTTGAGTGGATTTCAGTTGATTAACCTTGTTTAAATTAAGATTAGCCGAAAAGCCATCCGACGTGTCGCATTAAATGCAACTTAGAAACAAAGCCAACAATTGGAACTAAACCTCATACGAAATTATTCCTTCAAAGGATTGCAACAAGGCCTAACATTTAACGATAACGTTGGATTACCTTATATTATAATAAAAAAGGGAGAAAAATAGGGACACCTAGAAACTTAAACTTCTTGCACAAATTCCATTTGGTCCAAACAAGGCCTTACATTTAACGTTGGATTACATCACTAAATCCTCTTGAATTAACGCAACAATAAAAGCAAACAAAAAAACCAAGTCATGAACAATGCACAAAAAACTTGCTTCAGTCTCCTTTCGTTCTTCCTCATGTTAGCATAAATGGTGGCGATGTCATCTTTATTATATCCTACAAGTCCTCCCTCATCCATTCTCCTTAGTCCCACATTCCTATTATTCAGATTCTCCATATGTCCCAGTAGCTCGTTTATCACTTCTTTGGCCCTTTCTCCCATTTCATCATCATGCCATTTGAAAAAACCACAACCCCTTCCCTGTACATTGAAATCAGTTTATTAATACGCCCCCACAATGCAATATTTAAACTCAAATTCGAGGATTTACACTTACATGTTGATAATTTCTGCATTCAAAGAATCTCCTACCTGGGTTTTACTCGGTCCAAAATGTATACATTCGTGCAACCACCCCCACAGTGACACAAACTAGGTTCTCCAACATCTCAATGAAAACCTGGTCGCATCGTTGCCCTGCTCCTCCTTGTCGATGTTGTAGACATTGTCGACTCCCCCATTCCTCTTCTTTGCTCCATCCCTAGGTGTTGCACGACACAAATCGTTGATAGCCTTTACCATTTAAACACTCATGGCTGAGCACTCTGACCTAACATAGTCAGAACGCATTGGACCTATGAACTCCAACGTGGATGTCCAACTTGGCGTCCTATATGTCAACTAATCCTATGTGGCAGACATCTGTTAGTCTCACCGTTAGTGAGGGCAACATTGCTACTTTTTTATACTTCCGGGGCAAAATTGAGCCCAAAAAAACTTCCAGAGCAACATTGCTTCTGAGCGTGTATTTTTGGAGCAAAATTGTTACTTAACCCATTAAAAAAAGAAGTATAAACCTGATAGATGAAAAAATGAAGATAAAAAGTTGACTAAAAACGAGGATTATCGAACTGAAACCTTTGAAAGTAAAAAGTACAACTGCAGACAGAGGGGGAAAAAAAAAGGTAATAGAAAATATATGATAATATATTTAAAAAAGCCTCACATGGTTTAATTAGAGAAAGAATAGAAGCTATACAACGTTAAGGGGAAGTTCTATCAAACGTAATCAAACTATTTTGATAGAAAGATAAATCTAATATATACTTGTATCTAAGAAGTCTAATTAATAAGCTTCACAAAACAGATAAACCAATGAACTGGTTGAGAGGCCAAAAACAGAGCAGAAATGATACCCTTGATGCCTTCCCTTCCTTCGAATTGAATGACGTAGTAGCAATTAGAAGATAAAGGTTGATTAAGAACAGGAATGAACATAACTTTATCTTCATATACGTCCTCACCCACTGCATATCGAACAGTTAAGTTCCTGTTCTGAGGAAATGGCAGGTTTCCAATTCCCTTCTTCCATAAACCAAAACATCCGTAAGTTTCAGCTTCTTCGTCTTGAAGTACCAAGTGTCCTGAATTTGGTCCCTCTGGTTGCTTTCTAAGAGCTTCAGGATCCCTTTTGTACACAGATCGAGGCCTTGTTATGTACATTTCTCTCTCTTCCCTAGTTCATTGTGAACTTTATATTTGTGTGGTTTTGTGGTTTTTTTTTTAAAAAATGATTTTGTGTCGCTTTTGCCGCCATCTTTATCATAGTTGTATACAGAAGCTGCGTGCAAGTTTCACTTGTTTATCTTTTTGGATTTTTTGGAAATAAAAGTCAAGACATAGATAGACGAGAAAAATCTACAGAACGCGTTCCCTGCTCATCTCAGAAGCTGCGGGGAAGTTTCACTTGTTTAAATTTTTTTTCTTACTTTGTTTGTTATGAAAAATTCTTTTAATGAATATAGAATATATCTCACAAAAGGATAATAATATTTAAACATTGTCATTCTATCAAAATCACTTTTTCTCCTAGAGAATCTATTCTGTTAATGAACTATTTTCTAAAATCACTTTTATCATTTTTTTTCTCCCAAACTATTTTTTGAAGTTAATTTAAAATCAACGCATTGTACTTGATTGGTTGAAGGTAGAGTACGGGCATGCATGACAACTATTCTGTTGCCCAGCACTGTTTCTGAGATGAAACAGTTTTTTCTGATTCTGTGCTTTGGAAGAGTTCTGAGAATTAGAATTACATTTGTTAACCCATTTTATTTTTGCTCCGAGAATTAGAATTACGTTTGGTAACACATTTTTCCTCCTCTTGTTTGGAAGTTAAAAAAATAGTAAGGGAGGAAAATGAAGGATTAATGAGTTATTTTTCCCATTTTGTCCTTTTCTTTAATAATTAATATAATTATTATACTTTACAAATAAACTTAAATTTAAATTTCCTAAAAAAAATTATTTATGTAATTTTTATATTCAAAAAATTATTTATGTGGCGGCGACGATGGCGGTGGTGGTGGTGGGGTGGTGGCAGTGGCGGTGGTAGTGGTGGGGGCGGTGAGGCAGTGGTGGTGGCGGTGGAGGTAGGGTGGTGGCGGTGGCGGTGGTGGGGGTGGTGGTGGTGCAGTGGCGGTGGCGGCAGCGGCGGCGGTGGGGCGGTGGTGGTGGGGTGGTGGCGGTGGGGCGGCGGCGGTAGTAAACGAGGGTAAATTTCTGTTTCGATTGAGGGGAAAATAAATTCTGATTTTTTGCCCTAGAATAGAAAAGCTAAAACTTTTAGCTTCTTTTTTTTACTCCCCAGCACAAAAAATAAACCGGTTCATCCCGAGAGTAAAAAAAAAAAAAAAAGGATTTACCAAACACAATTTTTATCCATTTTTGTTTCGAGGCATAGAAATAATAATAATAAAAAAAATCATTCTGAGAGTGTTACTATGCACACCCTACGTGTGCGGGGAGCAATAATAGTTTGAATACTTGACAAATCAAATGGGTGATGACATTTAAATATTTTTTATTCATAATAATCTTATACACACACATATGGACGATATCGAAATTTCATTAATTGACCACATGACTAAATTCTTTTTGAGCCAAGGACTAAATTAGCCAACAAATTTTTACTTTAGGAGTGCTGAGCATAAATAACTTTTAAGCAGATTAAAAATATCAAAAAACTTTTAAAAAGGTGCAGTCAGTACAATGCCGTTAGAAAAAGATAATGTTCATTATTTAAAGTTCAAATTGGCTAATGAACTTTTACTCTATGAGTGCGAAGCATAAAAAAACTTTTACTTAGGAGCGCTCAGCACAAAATTCTAAATTTCACTAAATTAAATATATATTTTTTTCGATTGTCATTGTTCAAAACTACTTGTATAAATATCTATGGACAAAAATTACTCATTTGTTAGAATAAACCAAAATTTTCATTAAAAATATAATTATATGATTTAAATAAAACTCAAGGTATTTTATAATTTATTATATATATTAAAAAAATTATATAACTTGTTTTTATTTTAGAAGAAATTTATGTGAGTTAAAAAATTCATTTAATGTTAATAAAATTTAAAAAATTTAAAAAATCTATTATATGTGAAAAGAAATGAAATGAGTTTAATTTTTATTTTTATAAAAAGAGCTTAACGGATATCCATGTTGATACTTAATAATATAAATCCGGCAACTTGATGATATTTTTGTTAATTAAATGATCTATTGATTATAAGAATATAGGACTTCTTGAAAAAAAAATAAAAATAACTTAAGAGGCTTGATTAAGGACAATTTAATAATTAGTTAAGGAACAATTTGACCAATGAATTTTTAATTTTTTTTAGTTTATCTTTTTTTTTTCAACAAGTCCCATATTCATATAATCAATAGATCATTTAATTAACAAATATATCATCATGTTGCTAAATTTATATTATTAAATATCAACGTTGATATCCATTAAACTCTTTTTATAAAAAATAAAAATTAAACTCATTTTATTTCTTTCAGGATATAATAGATTTTTTAAATTTATTAACATTAAATGAATTTTTTAACTCACATAAATTTCTTCTAAAATAAAAATAAATCTTTTTTTTGTTTAACATATATAATAAATTATAAATCATCTTGAGTTTTATTTAAATCATATAATTATATTTTAATTAAAAATTTTGTTTATTTTAGCAAATGAGTAATTTTTTTCATAGATATCTATACAAGTAGTTTTGAATAATGATAATTGAGAAAAAATTATTTAATTTAGTGAAATTTAGAATTTTGTGTTGGACACTCATGGAGTAAAAATTCGTTGGCCAATCTGTGTAACATCTCAAATTTTGGGATTTAAAATTTTGAGTAATATAGGGAAATTAATTTTGAAATTTGGCTTAAAATAATTATGAGAATAATTATTGAAAATTTAGGCTTATTTGTTTTCCTTAATTTGTTTGGGAAAAGAATAATTGAAATAAGGAATAAATAAGGCCTAAAAACTATAGAAATTATATTCTATGGCTTAAGGAAAATTAATCAAGAAGGAAACATCCTTAAGGGAAATTAAGGATTTATTTTTCTTGCTTATCCAATAATAGCAATTAAATGAGTAATGGTTATATTACTGAGAAATGCATCAGAACAATGAGCAATTAAAAATGTAAAAGCATATATCCGTGATGGGAACTTTCAGTCCATAATATGATTAGTCCCAATTTGAAGAGTTTTTTTTATAAGAATTTGAGGAGTTAAAAGGCTTATGTGTTCAGCCAGTGCCTTACTAGCGCAATAACATGGGAGCCAATATTAACTGGTCTCTCTCTCCATATCCAGAGTTTGAACCCCGTTCTCTCCTCTACCATGATGTTAAAAAAAAAAAAAAAAAAAAAAGAAAAGAAAGGAGGCTTATGTGTTCATTCAATTAAATATATTCACGGGGCCCAACTGAACTGATTCCATGTTAATGAGTTATTCTGATTCAATCATCCAGCCCAAAAATGCTTAAGCCCGATATACATACACCCCAACCCGTTGACAGCTGGAAAAAAAGAAAGAAGAGAAAAACGCTGGATTATATCAGTAAATACGTTACTGATTCATTGCTCAGCGTCGATCATGGCCCATAAGCTGATAAAAGAATTTATTCATCAGCACTACCTTTTGCGTCATCGGCCAGCTGCAGCAGGAGAAAGGAAGGAAAAATCAGAACGCGTAAAAGACCACAGAAAACATAGTCAACAACGAAGATTGCATCAGCGACTTCCATGGGATCACGATAGGTACACCCCAGCCACCCTCTCATCTCGAGCGCAACGCCAATATCCGTTGTGTTTTTCTTCTTGGTCTGGACTGTGTTCGTTATATATATAACCAGCGTCCTAGTTGCTTCACCCTTCTCATGGCCGCAAGTGAGAGTCCGAGAGTGAGAAGAGAGAGAGAGAACGTTGAAGAGCTGTATGTGTGCTCTGTTTCAGGAACAAAAAAACAGAGGTAAGTGTAAGCTTTTATATTCTCTTTGCTTCCATTAATTAACAACGCAAATGTGGGAGTATTAGACTATTGGAAATAAGTTTTAGTTTGCTACTAAACAAAACTGAAATAGGATCGTCTCCTTTTCATCCGTCTTGCGTCACTGTGCTAGTTTTTGTATATATATATATATATGGTTTAAGGTGCAAAAATACACATGTATTTTTTTTGAGGAGCGTCTAGTAGTAAATGCTTTTTATGGGTGTAAAAGTACACATGTGGTTATAAATTAGGTGCAAAAATACCGTTTGACCGTTAAATTTGACTTTGACCGTTAAGTTTGACTTTGATAGTTAAGTTTGACTTTGACCGATGACGTGCCATTTCAAAGGTGCAAAAATACACATGTGATTTGTCAAGAAGAGCGCCCAACAACAATTTTTTTTAATATAATAATTTTATTTCAAGATCCTAAAATAATTTTTCAAGATTATGAAGTATTTTTTCAGTATTAGTCAGTATCCTTTTAGTACCGGTTAATACTTGAAATATTTTTTCAAGATCCTAAAATAATTTTTCAAGATTATGAAGTATTTTTTTGTTCCAGTAAGTATCCTAAAAGTACTTTTTAGTACCAGTCAGTACCCTGAAATATTTTTTCAGTATCAGTCAGTATCCTTTTAGTACTGGTCAATACTTGAAATATTTTTTCAAGATCCTAAAATAATTTTTCCTAAACTAATTTTTCAAGATTATGAAGCATTTTTTCTGTACCAGTCAGTATCATAAAAGTATTTTTTAGTACCAGTCAGTACCCTGAAATATTTTTTTCAGTATCAGTCAGTATCCTTTTAATACCGGTCAATACTTGAAATATTTTTTCAAGATCCTAAAATAATTTTTCAAGATTATGAAGTATTTTTTCTGTACTAGTCAGTATCCTGAAAGTACTTTTTAGTACTAGTCAGTACCCTGAAATGTTTTTTTTTCAGATACTGACTAGTACAAAAAATATTTCATAATTTTGAAAAATTATTTTAGGATCTTGAAAAAATATTTTAAATATTGACCGGTACTAAAAAGATACTGACTAATACTGAAAAAATACTTCATAATCTTGAAAAATTATTTTAAGATCTTGAAAAAATATTTCAAGTGTTTACCGGTACTAAAAGGATACTGAAAAAAACATTTCAGGGTACTGACTGGTACTAAAAAGTACTTTCTGGATACTAACTGGTACAGAAAAAATACTTCAATGTATCTTTTTAGTACCAGTTAGTACCCTGAAATATTTTTTTCAGATCTAAAAATAATTTTTCAAGATTATGAAGTATTTTTTCAGTATAGGTCAGTATTATAAATATATTTTTAGCACCCGGTAGTAATTAAAATAAAATTATTAAATTAAAAAAAAATTGGTGTTGGACGCTCTTCTTGACAAATCACATGTGTATTTTTGCACTTTTGAAATGCCACGTCATCGGTCAAAGTCAAACTTAACAGTCAAACAGTATTTTTGCACCTAATTTGTAATCACGTGTGCACTTTTACACCCAAAAAAAGCATTTGCTACTGGGCGCTCCTCGGAGAAAAGCATATGTGTATTTTTGCACATTAACCCTATATATATATATATATAAAAGCACAAGTTGTAATACCTTAAAATTCATATTTATCATAAATATTATATTTTGATAAATAACACTAATTAAAAATAGGTGAATATGTGTATCAAAAATTTGTAATCAGTTATTATAATTTTTGGGCAATTTTCCCTTGAAATTAAATCAATCAAGGGTCAATTTTAATATTTCATATTTAGGGATCATAAAATGATAATTGTTTATGGCTTAAAATAAGCAAGTTAATGCTATATATACACTTAAACAAATCAATGGAAATTAGCAACAATAAATGAACAATTTAACTTGCACTAATTGAGATTAGTTGTAAAATGTTTTAAGATGATTAAAAGCAAATTAGAATTATCAAAAGAGGGCTAATTATACTTGAATATAATTAAGCCAATGAGGGTGAAATAATACTTGCCTAATTAAACACTAATTTTCATGATTAGTTAATAAATCAATTAACTAATAGTAAATGCAATTAAGGGTGAAGATTGAATTTAAACAAACACAAATGAAATCCAGTAAAGCTAAATCCAAAGGTCCTAATTAATTAATTAACTACAATCCTCTTGTAAATTGGTTAGCCAATGAAAAGTCAAGGAAATAACCTTGATCCTCATGAAATTAAATCAACCAATTAGATAATTAAGCTATTGATTTTAGATGGTAAATGAATTAATCAATCAACCCCCAAAAGTCAACAAAAGGGGCGCATGAGTGTTGGAATAAATCTGATGGAATTTTGCATTAAATAAACAATGATTTTGGCTATTAAAAACATATTAAATGATTAAAAGAAAAAGATGTCGGCTAGCACAATGGGAGAATTAAAGAAGTGAAGTTATGACATATGAAAAGCAAAATTAATGGTTAAAGAATAAAGGGAAGCACGGTTCTTAGCTTGGGAAAGAAGAAGAGTCAATTATTTTATTAATCATACACACACATGGAAATTAAGAGCACATGGAAGCAAAACTTGTTTACCGAGTTAGGACTTTCTAAACACAAAACTTGTTGATTAAGTTAAGGTTTTCTAAACTTGTTGCCCAAATTAGGGTTTTCTAATCACATGAAGGAATGAGATTAACCCTTGCAAAGTAAGTTGCATCCAATGGCTAGGGTAAGAGATGGACAAATTAAATTCCATTTATGTCTTAGATCCTCACCTATAAATAGAGAGGCTTGGCCTCTTCATTCTTCCCACCAAACTCAAATGAGTTTTAGAGAGAAAGAGAGTAGAGAGAAGGAAGCAAGAAGGATGAGAGGTAGCAATAATCTTCAAGAGGTAAGCTTGTCTTTAGTTTTTTTAGTTTCTAGTCTTTAGTTTTTAAGTAGTAGTTCTTAGTAGTTTTTAGCATAAATGTAGTTTAATCTAGGAAATCGTTATAAATGTTCCCTTTCATGTTTGGAAGTCTCCATTGCTTTTAAAACGTAAAATGGAGGGGAAAAAATGTTAGGGAATAATTTATAGAATCAATAGATCATTAAAGATAAATATTGTAGAAACTGGGTTGTTAAAGTCAGTCACTTTGAGGCTATCAGTTTATGTGGCAAATGAAATCATTAAATCACGAAATTTTTCATAAATAAAGTAGACATGTAGGGCTTTCTAAATATATAAAATATGAAGCGTTTTGAGTTCTACACAAGGAGTAATAAATTTGTGAAGTTAAGCCATGTTTTCTGGGATTAAATCTGGGCAGTGTTGAGAAAATATTAAACTGGGAATGATTCTCAATGTTCTAGCTTCTGGGAATATTTTTCCTTGAAAATATACATATCAAGGGTCATGAAGAATTTTACGGATCCTCATTTCGATTTTTTTAGAATTAATTATGATTTTTCAAAGTTACCAAAAAATCTGCCCAGAAAATACTGCACTGCGTTTTTAATAAAATGTAAGGGCAAAATTGTAAATAGCAAATCCACCAAGGGTAGAGAGGTAAATAGAGGTGGAAATATCTCTTAAAATATTATTCTAAGTGATATGGTGATATGTTAGGATATTCGGGAAGTCTGGAGTCGGATTCAATGGTCGGGCATGTTGGCCATTACACGGTGAAAGGTACGTTCGCGTACTAGTAACTTTAATCGCCTATATCTTGTATGATTATATATGATTGATTGATTCATGAAGTGATGGACAAGACTAAGTCTTGGGTCATGCACCGTGTCTAAGACTCTGTCTTAGTTCACTGTTTATACATTCAGCCTTATTTATACGGGTTACAATCTTGGTAATGCCATTGAGTTTTCCTAGTGCTGAGGACACGAGGAGCTGTCGTGGCACTGGTTAGTGCAAACGTGGATGACTTTACATGTGCTGTGTGCTATGTACTGTTGTTGTGTTGACATTACATCTGCTGTGTGCTTATGTATTGTTGTAATCTTACATCTGCTGTGTGCTTACGTGTTGATTAATGCTGATATGTAATGAATTTCTGTCATATACTGTCATATCTGCTATAGAGGTTAACTGTTACCTGGGGTTCAATCCGATTGAATCCCAGATTTGTTTAAAGGAACTAGGATCAGAGAAGGTACCGGTAGATGGAGCCGTGAAAAGGCACCGAAGGGAGGAGCCGATAAGAGGCACCGGTCCAGGAAAATGCCGGAAGGGCGTTAACAGAGCAATTCATTCTGGCACAGATTTAACGAAGTTATTTCAAACTATTCAGTGCCGAAGGCAGGGCTAGTCTATATGGATCAGTCAACCAGTCGCCGTGAACTCGGTGAGACTCCCATGATAGACACCTACCTGGCCGAATTGGTTGATTAACGGAGTTAGATTCATTGCCCCAAGTCTATCTACGGCTTGGTTGAAGATTGTATGGTTACCATAAAAGACTTGTAATTATACAAAGCTCTGTAATTGTATCATATGAATTATTCCTCTGGGAAAATTTTTAATATATCAGTTTATGTCGAGATATCGACATATGTCCAAGCATTTTGTATCAGTTACTCATTGTTCGAATGTCAGTGCATGCTCTCTGTTTTCGCATTACTCTGAATGGTAGCACCTCAAACTCTGTCGATTTTTCTTAAATTAAGTGTCATTTGACACATTTTGAGGTATGAAATTTGGGGTGTTACACAAGTTAAGACTTTACTGTCATGTACGAGGTATATGTATGAAAAACTAAAGAAAGGAAGAGGTAAAACTAAGTTGCTGCACATATATAATAAAAGCTTTCTTGTATAAGTATGTATCGCTACACTTATGAGCATATGTATATAGTAACTTTGCTGTCAAAAAATACTGCTGTATAAACCAGAAACAATGGCTGTTAGTGTGTCTATATATATATATATAATGCTTCAAGTCGGGAATCATGGGAAAAGCTATCTAAGTGCATATATATATATATATATATATATATATATATATATATAAAAGACACATTGCTGCATTTATAAACTATGGGGAAAAGGTGATTTATACACCTACAAGTTAGTTTGTTGCACTTTTCGCTGCAACTGGAGGTTATTAAAAGATGTTGCTGATATAGTTTATGATTCACATGGGAAGCATAGTTTGAAAAGAAAACTCATTGAGAAAACTTGCTGATATCTAAAACGGTACTATGTGTGTCACATGTATATATATGTGTGTGTTTTAGAACCAAAACTTGCTATCATAAAGATATATAAATATATTGCTGCACACTTATAAATATATGTTTATATAAGGCTTGGAAGTTTTAAAAGGAAAGCTTTGTGTAATACATATATATGCTTGTCGTTTTGTGCTGCATGAGAAAGGGAAGAGAACCAAAAAAAAAAAAAATTGAAATAAAATAAAATAAAATAAAATG
Source organism: Acacia crassicarpa (assembly GCA_034222035.1). Taxonomy (NCBI): domain Eukaryota; kingdom Viridiplantae; phylum Streptophyta; class Magnoliopsida; order Fabales; family Fabaceae; genus Acacia; species Acacia crassicarpa. The sequence continues at coordinate 37,964,859 of JAWXYG010000009.1, read as the reverse complement.
ATGATGATGATGATAATAATTATAATAGAGTAAATAAGTGTTATTATTATTGTTATTAGGAAGAAGGAATAAGTAATAAAATAGAATAAGTAAAAAATAATAATAATGATAATAATAATAATAATAATAATAATAATAATAATAAATAGATATTGTTATTATTATTAAAGAAAAGGAATAAATAATTAAGAGAGTTACTAATTAATAATAAATAAAAGAGTGTTATTATTAATAAATAAAAAGGGTGTTATTATTAAGGGAATTTTGAGGGGTTAATAACCACTTTTAATCCTCCAAAAATTAATTCGTGTAGTTAGTTACTTTGCGACACAAAAAGTGACTAATGATAATGATAAACGTTTATAGACTTACTTTGACACTTCAACTGATCCCAACATCCCTAGACAAAGTTAAGGATTCAAGTTTGAGGTGGGTAACTGTTATCTTATTAGCTTGTATGTATGTATTTCATGTTTGACTGATCATGATTGCTAGATAATTTGCATATGCGTATCCTAGCTATGGATTAAGGTTACGTGTCTCATAGGGCTACGTGTCCTAAAATAGAGCTGCGGTCCTTGGTCGATAACTGCGGTCACGATGCGACTTGTTTACTGTGAATTAGTCTATACTTATACATGTGTTATACTTGTCATTTATATTTCAAACTTGCATATGAGATTAACTGTTACTCGTGGGGGTCATTCATTTGAACTCCAGACTGCATGAAAGAAACAGATAGTGGATCTGGATCAAGAGGGAAGATGCAGTTGTAAGGGTTACAACAAATTTGACTTTTTGGAAAAATAGGATTGGATAGACTGTATTGCATTGTTTATCATTTGTCTATTTTTGGATTATTGTATTAAGATACCTAAAGAATTGATTCGAATTGCGAAAATTTTATCCTCATATTTTCAAACTAAGTTATTTTATGAAAGATTTATTCTGCAATTAAGTTGTCCAAATCATTTCGATGCTCGTACACTATAACTTTGATAAATAAAGGCGCACTTAGGATAGGCTTTACAATCTACACTTTAGATAACGGAAGTTATCTTTTTCTAACGGCGTTGTACTAACTGCACATTTTTAAAAGTTTTTTTGTGTTGATTGCACATTTTTAAAAGTTTTTTGGTATTTTTGGTCCATTTAAAAGTTATTTGTGTTGAGAGCTCATGAGGTGAAAGTTTATTGACTAATTTGCCCCCTTAACCCATTATTTTTCAGTTAAGGATAAAAACTTCAGAAAATCCCATATAAAGACACTTAAAATAGAAAATTTCTAAATCAAGTTGGTAAATTCAACAAATTTCTAATTGAGTCATTAACCCAATTTAAGATTTCAAAATGTGGGTACGTAAAATCACTTTAATGACCTTTCCTCCATTTAAAGAGTTTCATTTATTTTGTCACATATATATAAAATCAAACAAAACATGATTCAAAATAGGAGCAAGTGCTTTTGTCAGAAGAGCGCTTTAAGGTGCAAAAATACACATGTGCTTTAAGGTGCAAAAATACACATGTGCTTTAAGGTGCAAAAATACACATGTGTTTTTGTCAGAAGAGCGCTCAGTAGCAAATACTTTTTTTAGGTGCAAAAGTAACTATGTGGTTACAAAATAGGAGCAAAAGTTACAGTGGCCGTTAACCGAGTGGATGTTGACTGTTAAGTTGAAAAGTTTGACTTAAATATATGATGTGGACGCTGATTAGGAGTGTGTAGTAGACAAGTGGAATGAGTAATTGATGACTTGGAAAAAGAATTATTTATTTACTAGCTAAATTGATTAATCCCAACGCCCCTCCCTCCTCCTTTTGTTCTTTATTCTCTCCCTCCTCTCTACATTTTTGCCTGCCCTTCCCTCTCTGTCTTTGCCATTGTCCTCCTCCTCCTAAATTCCATTTTCATTATTCCCTCTTCTTCCTCACTCACTAACCTGACCGTTGACCCACATACACTGGTTGCCTGCTATGTTATTGTTGCCTCGCTCGCATTTTTCTTCCTCGATCCTCTCTCCCATCCTCAAATTGATTTGAATTTCCGATCTCGAATGTTGATTAATTGCATTGATTCACAACACAATGTTGGTGCCTCCGTGGCTTGAGCCCTTACTAACCACTTCCTTCTTCAGCGTCTGGTGCTTCCACGGCAACACCGCCATGAGCGAGTGTAATATGTTTTGTCTTGACTGTAATCGCGACGCATTTTGCTTCTATTGTCATTCCTCCAGACACAAGGACCATCAGGTCATTTAGGTATTTATCCCATCCTCCTCTGCTTCTTCGTCTTGCGGCATTTCAATGGTGTGACTAATTAAGACTGGAATTGGTGGTTAATAATAGGGAATTGATTTGTTCTGCCTGACTCTCTCGATTTCCCTTCTTCTTTATTGTCAGTGTGAACGTCGTCATTATCGTGGCGGTAGACGTGGTGAATCGCGAATCCTTTGCTCACTCCCTCACTCCAACACGCGAAGAGTTAAAACCTAGCAACGTGAACCCTAGCAATCGTGAATCCATTGGCTTTGGACTATCCACTGTTCATCTTCTTCTGTTACTCTTTGCGTCATGAACCTTAGATTTTTTCCTCCAGATCTGTTTCCCCAATTTGTCTGATGAGTCGATTGTTAGATTTTGGGATTAATCAATTTAGATAAATAAAAGATAAATAAATTATATTTTTCCAGGTAAACAAATAATTCTTTTTCCAAATCATTAATTACTCATTCTACTTGTTTACTGCACACTCCTAGTCAACGTCCACATCATATATTTAAGTCAAACTTTTCAACTTAACAGTCAACATCCACTCCGTTAACGGCCAATGTGACTTTTGCTCCTATTTTGTAACCACATAGTCACTTTTGCACCTAAAAAAAGCACTTGCTACTGGGCGCTCCTCTGACAAAAGCACATGTGTATTTTTGTACCTTAACCCTAATTTAAATATATTAACCATAATAGTAAGAGAAAAACATATAACAAGGAGTTCATTTTATTCTCACGAATGAATTTTTTTTCAAGAAAATTTTTATATATGTCAATATAATTTTTGAATAAATATAGTTGGTATAAATTTTACTATATTTGTTTCATATATAAATTTTTTTCCCAAAGTTCTATATTTCAATATGCAAAGCATTTTATGAAATTTTTAGTATATTTAATATCTTTTTATCTTTTTTTTTGAAGTTAAAAGCAAACTACAACTGGGGAATAAATCCAATAGACTCATTCGATACTAAATCCCGTAAAGAATCAGGACACATCTAGAAAGGCAGGGGAAGAAAGGTCTTGTTTTCTCTTATTCGAGACTTCTTCATAATTTTGCCTATTTTACTCCCTGTGTGTATATGTATTAAAGACTACCATTTTTTCTTTTTAAAAAAGAAACACGCACTTTTGTATCTTTTCTTTTTTAAGCTAAAAATTACTTTTAAGCTAAAGCTAAAAAAAAAAAGTATTTTTTAAACAAACTAAAAATTGTTTGATGATTGTAAACTTTTTTAGCTTAAAAGTTACTTAAAAACTAAAAGCTTTATCTTCCTCTCTCTAATATGGAGAGTGATTTGCGAAATTTTTAATTAATTTCTGGACAGATATTAGAGAATAATTTTATTAAGAGTCAATTAATTTCTGGAATAATAAGAGCTTAATAAAAAGCTCATCTCAAGAGCTTTTGACTTTTGGCTTTTTTTTTTCATTGTAAAAGGGAAAAAAAAATTCTTTTTATTATAAGAGTTTTTATAAAAATCGGTTTGGCCTAGTTTTTACTTATAAGTAGAATATAAGGTAAAAAAAAAAAGGATGGAAAAAGTCTTTTATGTCCCATTTTCAAGCCAGCTGGGATGAATGTAGATGAGTTATCATCCTCATCATCATTTTCATTACAGAAAAAGTCAACCTACAATGCTCCCACTACTTTGATCTCAGAACATACATTTTGATTTATTATTTAAATAGAATTTAAACCAATGGGGCAGGTTTGATCCTGGAAATAAAAGCCCTTTTTGTAAAGAGTTCAAAATAGTATTATATATAGGTCGCATGGGCTTTTCTAAAAATTTAAAACTTTCAAAACTTTTAATTAGTGGTTCAAACATTTGTATTAAAAATGCATCATACTTGAAACCTTATTAGATTTTATTAGAATATTTCCTTATTTCTCCGATTAACCTAGTACTCTATTAAATCATTCACCATGTTTTGGGTCTTGTTATATACATGTCTGTTGCTACAGCAGTAGTTAACTATATATATATATATATATATATATATATATATATATATATATATATATTAGTCTACTTCTACGTGATCATATGTATCTAATTAAATATACATCCTAATAGCCACATACAGCTATTTCAAAATATTGTCTAAGTCATAAGAAAATAGTAACATCTATATACAAAAGTGAAACTAAATGTTTCATCTGCATCTTCAACACTACCTTCTTCTCAAGGTCAAGATATAACTACACCCTTGCCTCTTCCTCTTTGCCCATTAGACTATCCATCACGACCTGGATTTATGGAAAGTTCTAAGATTTAAATGAATGAATTTCAGCGTAATAGGTTAATCTCAAATTCCAAGTATATATAAAATATATGTAAATTAACCAAACAGAGTAGTCCACACAACATATAAAGGATTCAAATGATAAGTATTACATTCCATATGCAACTTGTAATACAAGTAAATCATAAAATGATTTCAAATACTTTAGTGCTAGGAAATTCATTTTGGTAAAATAATAACAAAAAACAAATGAATGCACCAGGCCCTGTCTAGCCACCGGGAAGCTGGCTCCATTGTCAGCCCTTCTGCTCAATCAAGCCATGAATGGTGTTGGCCTCATACAGGCGGGACATACAATATGGTATACAAAAACATAATAGCTATGCAAAGAATGTCAGACTAAAGTTGCTACCTATTGGTCTTATCGACAAAGCACCTTCCACAAAGTTCTTTTCAATTTGCTTGTCTTTCAAGCTTCGACAGTCATATCTTCCTATAGTTAACATTTATATAGAGATGGGTCACTAATCAATCCAATTTTAATAATATAATGAAGATTTAGCTCCTTTAGACCTACCCCAAAATACTTATCCTTTAGTATCTTTATGATTAAGAATGTATACCAATTGAGACTTTTTTAATTAGATACTATTTACTATAGAATAAATGTCATTTCAGCTATTTAACCTTTTAATATATCCAAAGAAAACCTTTACTTTGAAAGTCATGCACAAGTAATAATTTGTGTGACTATTTAAGAGTTATAAAAAATTCAGCCTTTAACTTTTCTAGGAATTTGGAAAATTCATAACTTGACCGATACAATTCCAAATGGAGTGATTTCAATTTCTACTTAAACCTTGTAGTCTATTTTCATAAATTAAAGTCACCAAGTTGATTTATGGATGAGAAAATTCTCAAATTTCGAAAAACATAAACAATGTCCAAAATTTCCTGATTTCTTGACCAATATTTGAAAAATCATAACTCCTTTAATACTTATTCAAATTTGACAAATTACCTATCAAATTAAACCTCTATGTGTTTACTATATATCTGAAATACTTCACAATAATTGGAGTTTGCCTACTTTGTTTGAAACACAATGCCATTTTACTGCTCCAAAACTATACCGAAAATTTTCCAGATTCACAACTCAACTTCCAATAAATCATAACTAGAGTTACAAACCTCCGTTTTAGATGATCCAAAGCTCATTTTAAAAATTAGGAGAGTACTATCTTATGTAAAATTTTCAGAGCAAAACTCAACCTTTAACTCATAAAAAGTCGCATACAAGAGGCTCTGTTTTTGGACCTCTGAACAGAGTTGTAAAACATGAAATGCAAGCTTATTTCTTGGTGCATATCTTTTATAAAAGACATGCATGGTTAAAATACTTGTTTCCAGAGCCAAAGAAGATCAAAACTCCTCTGAAAATAGATATGCAAACCCCAAAACGTTGATATAAGCTATTTCTCTCTCTAACTCATGAATTTCATCCACCAACAACTTAGAAAATCTTTCTGTGATTTTGAAAATCAGATGAGAATCGTTTCTGGAACTCACCTAAACCCCAAAAACGGTTTGCATGTTCTTTCTTCGAGTGCAATTAAGGTAAAGCAAGGGGAATCATTGTCTTTTTACCTACAAAACTTTTTTAATTTTCTATTTTTTTTATTTTAGTCCTTGAGTCTGTAGTGAAATTTCAGAATGTCATGGTCATTGACTAAAATATATTTGGTCATGTAGTCCTTGACTGAAATTCTCCCTTCAACAAGTTAAAATATTACAGGGTTATGGTGCAAATTTTCCCTAAAAGTTGAAGAGTAATGTTACTCTAAAAGTTTTTTTAAGGTTTAATATTATCCCAGAAGTTTCAAAACGCAGCAATATTAGTCCATAACATTAAAATACTAACATCGACCCTCATTAACTTTTTAATGGAAAATAGTCACCTTGATCTATTTTAACATTTCCAGAGTGATATTGAACCCAAAAAAACTTTTAAGGTAACATTGTTCCTCAGCGAAAACTTCTGAAGCAATTTTTACATTAACCCATTATTTTGTGACTTTTAAGGTAACCATTTTTCTTTGTTTTTCTTTTTTGTAAATATAGTTGTGACGTCCCAAAATATGAAATTTGAGAATTAAAATATGTTATGGGATTAATTATGAAAAATTTGGCCTTAAATTATGTTAAAAGTTAATATTTTGAATTAAAGATATAATTTCTCGTAAAATTCAAATAGTTCGGAATAAGTTATGACTTAGAATAATTTTTAAAATTTATTTGATAATTAAGTGCCAAAATTAAGAAGGGGTAAAATAATTTATATGCCATGCCAAACCATCATGGACTTGTTCCCAACTTGAACAAATTCCCTTCTGAGCCACACTTGTATTTCTCACGCAAGATCTTTACCCATAACAAGTCCGGCCGGTTAACGAAAGACCACCCCAGCTTCACCATGAATGCCTTGTTCGGCAAGTAAGCTTGATGAAGTCCTAACCCCCCTCCATCATTCCCACGGCATACATTACCCCATGAAACGTGATGAATCTCTTGCCTAGTGTTGTTACCAACCCACAGGAACTTTCTACACTTTTTATCAATTTCATAGCAGAAACTACAACTCAAGCCATAATATGGCGCCCAACCAACAAGAGACACTGAGCCCATTTGGATGTAGTTTTTGAAAAAATGATTCTCTCTATTTATGAGATAAAAAATGGCTTTTGAAGAATAGTTTTTGGAATTTACGAGGTAAAAATAATTTTTGGAAAATTACTTTTGGATAAAAATGAGTATTTGGATAACTTCAAAACTTAGATTTTGACAAAAGTTTGCCGAATACCCCAAAATTGTCCAGAAACTATTCTTATCAAAACTAGGCGCGAAGCCAAGTTTGGATTTTTTTTTTTTGGGGGACGGGGGGATTACAGAATGGAACCCAGTGGAGTCAACATTTGAAATTAAGGGGTGAAGATTATAGAATTTGCCCCAAAATTTTAAGAAATTATGTTTTAACTCATAAATACTTTAATATTTTCATTTTAGTCCCTCCATGAGACTTTTTAATAGGGACTAAAGTGAAAATATTAAAATATTGTGAGGTTAAAACGTAATTTCCTAAAATGTTAGGTCAAATTCTATAATTTTAGGGGGGGTGAGGGCCACCCTTAGCCCTCATGATTCTGCCTGATCAAAACTTAGGTTTTAACAAAAGTTTGACAAATACCCTTATTTTTTTCTAGGCATCGAAACCTAAGTTTTGTCATAACCTTACCAAATACCCCTATTTCTTTCCAAAAGCTATTACGCATCAAAACCTAGGTTTTGTGAATTTTTTTTTTTTTTTAGTTTTTTCTCTTTCATTTGCCATCATCAGTATTTTTTTTAATATCAGTCAGTATCCTTAAGATATTTTTTAGTACTTTTTTGTATTCTGAAATATTTTTTCAAGATCAGTCATTATCTTGAATTTTTTTTTCCAATGTCAAGAAATATTTTTTCAATATCTTTTTAGTACCCTTTAGTACCATGATTTTTTTTTTCCAAGATTGTCATTACTTTGAAAATTCTTTTTCAATGTCGGAAGAGGGAGCCATCATTTCCGGCTCAAACCGGCCATCGGTTCAGCCAAAAATTCTTGTATTGCTTATAGGCCGTCGATGATTTTGTTCGATGACTCTGTTGTTTCCTTAATCACTCGTTTCACTCCTCTCCTTGGAAACCCTAAACTCGATACATTCTAATTTGTGGAACTCCTCGGGATAAGCGTGGGCGGTGGGCTGGTGCGCAGAGTCTCCGCTTTCCTGTTTAGGCTCGATCTAGCTGGGAACGACGACATCATTATTGACTTGAGGATGTCGGTCACTCGGCTCACCCAGCTGGCTTACATTGCCCTGAGGGACGCATTCCATGGCGGAACGTCGAACCTGAAGCCGACACTGGAGTTCTCGCTCTTTGATACTTGCTATGACTTGTCAGGAAAGACGGAGGTAAATATGCCAAGTCAGTTGTTGTTGTTGTTGTTTTTTTTTTTCAAGTGCTAAATATATCAAGTGAGCATCCACATCATCAGTGTTAAGAGTCTTAACGGAGGGTGTGACTTTTACACCTATTTTATAACGATATGTGCATTTTTACATCTAAAAAAAACACTTGGTATTGAACGCTCTGGTGCATTTTTACACCTTTAACTTTCCTTTTAATTATTTGAGTCAGTATCAAAAAGTCAATCGGGCAAGAACTTCATTTTCAAATTTGATGATTAATAAGAGACGGAGATAGAAGATACAATAAAAACTCACTAATTTCAAATTGGGCGAAAGTATGAGTTTGATCTTGTAAGTTCATGTCAAGTTTCAATTTAATCTCCCAAGTTTAATCTTAATTTTAAACAAGATCTTACATCATGGAAAGACTAAGATCTTATTGAATATTAGTTTGGTTGCCGAAATCCTATTCTAAAATCCCAATTTTTATTAGTCTTCAATATAATTTAAAAGGATAAAGTATATATTTTATCATCTAAATTTACATTAAATTTCAGTTTACATCCTTAAATTTATATGAAATGTACTTTTAATTCCTTAATCTTAACACTGTTAGTCTCATTTAACAAAAAAATGTAACCCCGTTATTGAAACCCTCATTGTTTGAACACGAACATCCACAGCTATTAATGCCAACTGAATAAGCATTGTCACATTCAGATATCTGTTACGTACCAGTTTTGCTCAAGGGTCATTTCATAATAAGCTGAGTTCCTAGCTTGAATTATATAATAAGGGCCAAAGTGGTAGTATTCTATGGAGAGAAATAGAAATACATGTACTGAAAAACATCAACTATATATAAATACACACACATCAATATGATTTTTTTGGGATCATTTTCTTGAATACATCATGACTGTATGATTGATACATATATATATACATACATACATACATACATATATATTAGCACTAATTTACTTCCAAGTACACTTTATATGATTTGAATGTCTAAAATCATAAGTCAACACAATGCTTCCATCCATTCTCTTCAACGCAAAGCTTTCCACTAAGACATAAAATCCAAAATTACTCCACATTCCAGTCATTCCCTCAAACTTCTCCACCTTTTCAAATCTCACTTCCTTCTTCTCATTGTTTCCCTCCAAATAATCATTTCTTTCTTCCTCCCATCTCATTCTCTCCACAATAGCCATACTCAGCCCTACTTTTCTCTCTTCTCTCTGTAAACTCCTAAACCAGATTAAGCCTTCTTCACCAACTCTCCCTTCTTCCAAAACAGCTTCTCTCCCATCATCCAGCTTTGCAACTTCAGTTTTCACCTCAACATCAAGAAACACTTCATTACTTTTCCCACTGTTCTCCTTGGAGAAAACTTTTTCCCACCTTCTTTCAAGCGTCATTTCATAGAAAACTGACCTATTCATTTGGTCCTTTAGACTCACTCCTTCTTCCTTCACAAACATGAAAGGGCAGTACCATTTTCCGATGACCATCGGTTCAGAGTGACGATGAGATGACGATGAGGCGAAAGGCGGTAACTTGGCTCGCAAGGAAGGATTGATGCCGAGAGCTTCTCCCAATTGGTAATGGCGTGGTGTCTCGGTGGAGAGACTCCAACCTTTTCTCCTCAAGAACAGAGGAGGAAACCCATCTGAGACAATAGGCTCGCCGTGGAATCCCCATCTCGTCTTCTTTATCTCAAATTGTTGATGCTCATCAAAGGGATTTAGTGGTCTTGATTTGACGTCTTTGATATAATGGCAACACAAACATGTTCCCATGTCGTCTTCTTTTGAACATGTGCTTGCTTCGCTATATAATGTAAAAGAAGTTATAACAAGTTGGCTTTAAGTTATTTTGATATAAAGATAAACTTAGTGTATACATAAAAAAGGGGGGGGGGGGGGGGAAATAAGAACAAAAGAATATAAAATGGGGGGAAATGAAGATTGTGTACTTGATGCTTTGAGGATTAGAAAAAGGAGTGCAAACCAAACAAATATAAAAATGAAGATAAAAAGTTGACTAAAATACGAGGATTATAGAACTGAAACCTTTGAAAGTTAAAAAAAAGTAATAGAAAAGATATGATAATACAATAAAAAAGCCTCACATGGCTTAATTCGAGAAAGAATAGAAGCTATACAACGTTAAGGGAAGTTCTACAAAGCGTACTCAAAACTATTTTTATAGAAAGATAAATCCAATATATACTTGTATCTACAAATCTTATAAGCGGCACAAATCAGATAAACCAATGAACTGATTGAGAGGCCAAAAACAGAGCAGAAATGATACCCTTGATGCTTTCCCTTCCTTCGAATGACGTAGTATCGATTAGAAGATAAAGGTTGATTAAGAACAGGAATGAACATAACTTCATCTTCATATACGTCGCTTTGTGTCCCATCACTCACTGCATATTGAACAGTTAAGTTCCTGTTCTGAGGAAATGGCAGGTTTCCGATTCCCTTCTTACATAAACCAAAACATCCGTAAGTCTCAGCTTCTTCGTCTTGAAGGACTAAGTATCCTGAATTTGGTCCCTCTGGTTGATTCCTAAGAGCTTCAGGATCCCTTTTGTATACAGATCGAGGCCTTGTTACGTACATTATTCTCTCTTGCTTTCTCTCTTTCCCTAGTTTATTGTGAACTTCATATTTGCGTTTCTGTGATTGATTTATGTAGTTGGGGTTTGTGAGTTTGATGGTATTTTTTAATGATTTCGTGTCGCTTTTGCCGCCTTCTTTTTGATGACTCTTAAACCCATTGACCAGAACCTGATGGAGGTTTCATTATAAATTGATGAATCTGTGTGTGATTTGTTATAAATCTGTCAACTTTGTACGCAGGTTTCTTGTTCATACTGTTGATAGTTATATACAGAAGCTGCATGGAAGTTTCTTTTTGGAAATAAAAGTCAACAAGACAGAGATAGACGAGAATAATCAACAGATAAATTATTTGAGTCAACACGCTATAAATTATTAATTCAACACGCAAACGGATGTATAATTATATGAGAGATTTTGTCTTTGATATATATTAAAAAAAAGAATTATCCAAGAGATACTTCAATTTTGATACAATTGCCTGTAAGAATCAAACCCTTTTTTCTTTAAAAGACAAAACAGTTCTCATGAAAACTTTTCATATATACACGTGTGTGTATAAATAATCAAACTTAACTAAACAATAAATCCTTCACAAATACTCGTTAACATATAAATTATTCCTGATATGTTTAAAAAGAAAAGAACTCTATACAGATTATATGAGTCTTTCTCTTTACAAATATGACTGCATGATACAAGTTGACTCCCATTTGTACTTGACACATTTTGAGTGTGTCTAAAATCATGAGTTAGGAAAAAGAAAAAGAGTAAAAGACCGCTTGCCTCTTTGACTTTTTCTTTCCTGACATATATTGAACAGATGAATGGATCGTTAGATAGAATTATCTATGAAAAGGCTATCTCTTCTGCGGTTATTTATACAACACTATGATTGAATCATCAAATTCTTCATAAGTACAAAATCCAAGGTTGCATGTGATTGATTCCTTGAATTTCCATTCCTTCTTCCTCTTCGGTCTGTCTCCAACTCTTCCTCTCTCTTGCTCTGTGTTTACGGACTCGCTCCCGCGTTCTCTTTTTATTCTCAGCTGAATGGGAAATGGGGCTTATAATATGCTCGCCTAATGAATTAAATGGGAGAAACAAGGAATTGATGGGCTGGCTAAAACTGAATTAAGTGAGATTAGTTGCCATGAAATTAGGGAAGGAAGTTTGCTAGGTGGCGTGCACTGGAGGAGAGGGTGTGTGTGGGGGGTCCTCTCCCAAAATGATCCCATTAATTCCACTTTAATCCTCTACATGACTCTTATTCGTAACTTGGTCCTTTACTCCTTTAATTGCAAGCAATGGATAGGTGCTAGAATTTAATCCTTAATTTCATGTAAGGGTTTTTCTTCCTTAACTAGCTTCTCTAAGTCATACAACATCAATTCTAAAATTTTTGTGCCACAGTACAATTTATCTTCTAACTATTTTTCCTTGAATTGTTTTGGGAAAATAGGCTCTAAATTCCAAATACTGGCTTTAAAACTATTTAAGCCAAATTTTTCATAATTAATCCCCTTATAATATTTCTAGATCCTCAAAATAATATTTCCATAATTTTCTCCTTTTTTTTTTCAAGTCCAAAAATAATCTTTAATAATTATTTTAAACTTTTTCTTATAATAAACTTAAGACTTTGGATTCTTTCTAACTTGACAGCTTTCTTATTTCCATCATATTCCTAAACTTCTAGTTCCACTAATTTAGGGTGTTACAATTCTTTCCCATTAAAATAAATTGTCCTTTTGACACATACCCCAAGACATAAAATTCAGATATTTCTTCTTCATATGCTATGATTCAAGTTCCTCATCATTTAGGTTTCCAACTCATTCTCTCAACATACAGAACTTATTTAGTCCACCTGTCCACTGCAACAATCACTATGAGGCATAAGTTGAAATATCTATGCGTTATTCATTATGCCTTATTCTTGGCATAAAATTTTGTATTTTAAAATCTCTATTCTTTTCCCATCAGACCTAATACTTGATCCATAATTCTTGACTAAGCCTATTTTACTACTAAGTTTAGAAAACACACCTCATAAAACTTAAAAGAAGTACCTTCCACGATCCTTATTTTAACTCACTGAAAAATAAAATTCATACATTTCATACCATCTTCAAATACCTGGATATCAATATCCATATTAAAACAGCCTCCTTAATCCCAGATTATAAACCAACTCTATAATTCTCAAAACACAAATCAATTAACCTTCAAACATTCATATAAGCTCACAAGACTTTTTATATATAAATTCCTAACAAGATTTAGTTCAAATCCACAACAAATCAAAACTCAATCCCATCTTATGAACACTAGAAAAATTCTATAATTTCAATACTTCTTCTAATGAGCCTTATTTCCCACAAACTACTTTGGCTATGCAGGCCTTCGATTTTTTTCTCGAACATTTTGTTAATAGGACCAGCTAGCATAAAATATTCCTTGAGCTTGGTTAGGTCCAATTTCAATCATCTAGAAAAATACTCAAATATATAAGAATGATCACAACCAAAATCAACAGCACATGAACTTCATATCCCCTCATCAACTTTTCCTAAAGAAATATATGCCTTCAAGTTTCATTCTAATAATCCGCATGCCTACAGGTAACACACAGATAAACAATATAAAGAGCTATTGCTCCAAACAAATATTATGATAATTTGTGCACAAACCTTTTACTTTTCCTTTCTTGGGTAGATGCTCTATCAAAACCATTCTACTACTAGCCTTTCTAGTTAACACTCAACATCATTGAGACATCTTCCAAATATAAAGAAGCATAAGGAGTATTTAGCTCACTATATAAGACTCTTATTTAAGAAGCATCACTAACCAGAAGAAGAAAAACACAACTGGACCACCTATAGGCCTTCAATGATGCCTTGATTATGATTATGCCTGGGTTCATAATGATAATCAAGACCCCACTAAAGAATCCTTGCTCCACATAACTATAGAAAAACGTGGCTCTAATACCACTCTGTCATGCCTTGAAACCTAAAGACGTGACCGGCATGGAATATGAGTGGACTCACATTCCTTAAGCCTTATAGTTATAAACATTTGTTCAAAATACCTAGATCCTACCTATAAATTATATGGAGCATCTAACTTTAAATATTAATACAAAAGTCTAGTGTAACACCCCCAAATTTCTTACAATTATAATAACATAAAATTGCAATAATTTTTATAAATAGTTACTAAAATTCAAAATAACTAAAATTTGGGAAGTGTTATCGTTGCACTTGTACTAGAACAAATGCAAGGCTGCCTTATTACATTAACATAAATCCGAACTTAAATAAAAAAGTTTTATTCAAAGCATAAAATAAAATAAAACTAGCTAGAATTAGCCGACTGTTTTTCCTCACTTCACTGCTAGCTCCAACCTTGAAACCTGTTTCACTGAAATTCTGCTCCCCCAAAGGATCATCATAGCCCATAACACAAATATCAGCAAAGCTGGTAATCTAATAAAAATAAGGATGATATAGCTCAAGTATATTAATCAAATCAAATATATAATCACATAGTAATTGAATCAAATATCAATTTCAATATTCATCATATCACATCAAATCAAATATTTTTCGTTATCTTTTTATATTTTATCCAAACCTGAGAAACCCTGCCAGTCTATTTAGTTTAGTAGGAAGAGAACCATGGTAGACCCGGGAAACCCTGCCAGTCACAATCAATCAAATTGGCCATAAAACATTTCATCATAATGTGCACACCTCTTCCCAAAGTTGCTACTAGTGTCCCGGGAAATCCTGCCAAACACCACATTGAGAAGAACTGATATAATCGGTTTGCATCAAATAATATATTGGAGGCATAAAAGCCAAAGGGTTGTGTTCATCACTTTAGGGGTACCATCCCAAAGCTATCCTCTCACGATTAAATTATTTCAATCACACACAAAATGGATTTCTCAAATTTACGGAATCAAATTGAATATATATATGTGTGTGTGTGTGTGTGTACTGCTATTTGTCAATTATGGAAACCTAGGAAAAACCATTTAAAAGAGAACATGTATATATTTTAACATAGGTGCAGATTGAACAAATTAAAAAGGATACACACACACACACACACACACACACACAAAAGCTGAAGCACTCAAGGCAAAAGATGTACATGTATTATATATATTAATAAAGGATATATATAAATTTCAATCACAAAAATCGAGGCACCCAAAGTGTACATGTATATTTAATGTAAAGGGTTTTTAAAAAAAGTTAAACGCAAATCAAGAAGGAGAAATATATGTATACAAGGAGGTGAGGAGTTTTGCTTTCATAAAGTGATTCACGCTAACCGAAAAGGAAAACATATATATACATATACAAATGCAACAACACATTTAAGGGTTTTTCACAAAGATCGAGATCGTCATGCAACAATTAACTCCTATTGTTCTGGGGATTAGGATTACATGGTCTCTGTCTTTGCTAACCTCTTAGAAAAATAATTGACTCAGAGTAAGAATAGAAGAAGTAGTAGAAGAGAATAGTAGAAGAGAAAATGAATATTTAAGGTTAGTCTAGACCTCTATTTATAACTTAAAATTAGGGTTTAGCTTTAGGCTCTTTTACTATTGACAACTCATTAATAGGTTATATTAAATTCAATCAATCAATCATGATGTGAATTTAATGTGACTTGGTTGACAAATAGTGGACTTATTATCTAGAACCTCTTTCTTACTGCATAAGCTGAAAATTCCTAAGGCAATTAGGACTAGGAGTATTTGGCCCACCAAGGTTATATAAAATAAAATAAATGGGTTATTACTATTAATAAAAATATGGGGTATTACATCTAGGGTTATGATTACATCAACTAATAGCACTACTAGATGGATCAACGAACTTTATACCCTTAAGGAGACTCTTCATTGTTCAGTAGGACGTACATGGTCGGCAATATTATCTGATCCAAACATATTTTTTCCGTAAATAACGTCCTATTCTTATAATTTAATAAAATACAAGAGTAAATTATTTAAACATTTTTATCTTCTAATAAAAACAATATGGCAATAACTTCCATCTCTATATAAAAAACAAAACTCTATATATATATATATATATTGGATCATCGATCAATTACCTTGAAATACATAATAAATTATTTTGTTTGACAAAATTGTTTTGAAACAAAAAATAATAAATAATGTAGAACTCTACATAAAATATGGTTAATCAAATATTTTCAAGTATGTAATAAAATCTTTTATTTAACATAATCAATTTTAAACATAATTCTCAAAACCACATCTTTTCGTAGAGCTTCTTATAGAACGAATGACAAGCGTGGCCACATAGTCCATGAGGGTAACTAATTAACCAAGAATGACATGAGGCCATAAAACAAGCATGGATACATAGTCCATGAGGGTAACTAACCAAGCATGACACGAGGCCATGAAATAAGCATAGACACAAAGTGCATGAAACAAGCATGAGAACAAATCTCATGAATATCAAGTGAGCTCGAGGTTAACCATGGTGCACCAAGAACTAACAGTACTGCTGTTAGTAACTAGCATTCTGTATTCAACCCTCTCCAAAACATTTTAAAGAATGCTTGGGGTCAACTTAGCAAAGTAATAAAAATTCTTCTTTAGAGTTAATAACAACTTTATCTTATACTTCATAATCAAATCCCTCAGCATGAACTTTTACAAACAATATTTCAAAACTTTCCTTCAAATTCAATCTGTCGATAAAATCCTTTTAAAACATCAAGAACTCGTGTAAAAACATTCTATTTCAAATAATAAATTCTAACTTATAAACTTTCCAAAATCCAAGATTATTTCAATATAAAATTTATGAAAAATATCTCAAAAGTCTCATTTCCATTAAACTACGTAATCATGAATTATGCTTTGAAACAATTGGAAGTAAATACGTAATAACGAATAAAATCACAATTCTTTACTTATATACCATTAACAAATATTCCTTCATAAAATCATACTTTTAAGTATGGAGATAAACAAAAAATTTCAACAATGAAAAAAATATCATTTATAAAAATTAAGGATGCTATTCACTCACCTATTACTCTTTTGGAAACTGTACCTTTACCAAAATCTTTTTGGTTTACTTTTGGGAAAATTCCAAATAAATACCTTTTGAATTTGCAAAACCCCTAAAAGCCCATTGAATTTGTAAAAAGACAGAAAAATACCAAGGATTTATGAGGGATATGCAAATTCGGGTCAAATTACCCTTTTGCCTTTAGTTTTAAATAAATAAAAAAAAAACCCTCAAATACCCCACCGCCGGTGGCTGGCCACCACCGCCAGCCGGCCACCACCACCACCGGCTGGCAACTACGGCAGGGGTGGCCCTCTGGTAGTGGTGGCCGGCGGCCATCGGCGGAGGTGGCCGGCCGGCCGGTCGACAATGGTGGCCGACCTCCAGCGGGGGTGGTTGCCGGCCTCCGGCAGGGGTGGTCGGCCGACGGTGATTGTGGCCGGCCGCCGGCAGTGGGGTGTTTGAGGGTTTTTCTTTTTTCTTTTTTTATTTATTTATTTAAAATTAAGGGTAAAAGGGTAATTTGACCCGAATTTGTATATCTCTTATAAGTTCTTGGTACTTCTCAGTTTTTTGACAAATTCAACAGACTTTTGGGGATTTTGCAAATTCAAAAGGTATTTATTTAGAATCTTCTTTTTACTTTTCTGTTGAGTTCAAGAAATTGTCAACTCTTATAAATTTTAAAATTCATAGAGATAAGTCATTATTGGTAATCCTTTATCCTTATACATATATACTCACTAAAACATAACTAAATGCCTATTATCCTACTCCAAAAGTCTCAACTCATGGCTAGATGCATTTATCCAAAAATATTATCATTGTCGGACTTAATAGAAAATCTAACTACAATTTTTCAAGAAACTTAGAAAAATCATAACTTAATCTAGAAATTGTGTGGCTTCAAAAATGCCATCCTAACTATAACATCCTCATTTTCTAAGAGTGATTTTGAAAAGGATTATCAGAGTTGCGAAAGAATTTAATCAGAGTGGCGTCGGAATTTTTTCTTTTTTGAAAACAAAACATGTAACTGAATAACCATCATAGTTGGTGTGTCTGTGCACTGATATAGTCATCCGAATATTCAGGTATTCTAACTATGCTTTATACAAAACCAAAAGAAAGTAATCCCCCACCCAAGCCATCACACGGGCTGCTTACCCTTGTCTACTATCCTTCCTCCTCCAGAATCTGAGGCTATAGGAAGAACTGAGGTCCAATAACCATCGAACCCCAGGTAACGGTTAACCTTATGCTTATGTAAAGATATGTATGATAGATATTCATGACATTACAACAGTATATATATAAGCAAATCACAACCACTTCATATCTCTTTTTTTTTCTTTCTTTAAGTCTGCACTATTCTTCCTGTGCCACGGTGTACATCCGTGTCCTCAGCGCTAGGAAAACTTTACGGTGTTATCATGCTTATAACCCGTGTAATGCTGCATGCGTATGCACAATTCTTTTTCAACAGAGTCACAGTTTATGAATATATCTATCATATACAAGTATACAATAAGCATAAGAGTTAGTGTTACAATACGCGTCCGTACCTTTTCGGTGTTCACGGTACAAGCGTCGGTCATTTCGTGTTCGCAAATATCCCAAAAGCTTTGCTACCCCTCAAGAGCCTTCTTGCTTCTACTCTCCACTCTCTCTATATGGCTTTGATGCTTTGTGAATTGGTCAGAATTCATGAAGCCAAGGACCCCTATTTATAGTAAAATCCCATGGCACTATTCACATCTCATCTTCTTGATTCTTGGCCTTTGGATCTAGGGTAATGGGAGCACACATCTTGGCCCTCCAATTCCCCCCCCCCCCCCAAACCGACCCCTCACTCTCTCTCCCTCATCCTCTTCCATTTCATCAATTATCCTATCCTAAAGTACCATATCCTCTTCCACTTTGACCAATATTCCCCCCCCATGTGTCTTTACTTGTTGCCTAGGCCAAACAAACTTTGTTCTATTCTTTGTATTGCCACAAATTCATTTGGGGATCTTAAATGAAGTTGTTTGTTAATTTTCTCTTTGGTTTTGTAATCTAGAATTTCTTGGCTTTATTTTGAGACCAATTTTGCCTATCTTCTCTATTGGTATCATTTTCCACAATTAATGGAAATAGCTTTGGTTATACTCATCTTCAGGCTTGATTTATGCTTGTTAACAATCACAACTTAGTTTTAATACTTAGTTCATGGATTTCAAGATATGATTTAATTTGTATAGGTTTCATTAGCTTATATCTAGATTTATTTTTATGAACCAATTTAGTTATTCTAATTATCTATTTTTTCATTGGCCAACTTCTTTTACACACAATCCCTTACATCATCTTATCCTCTTCCATAAGCCTTGAAAGTCTTTATGTAATAATATGACTTCATGACTCACCCATGTATAGAGTGGTGATTCATGCTTAGGTTAGTGACTCATTTCTTATTTAGATCAATGACTCACCTATATCTAGATTCCATGTGGTATTGGGTTGGTTTTTGGACAATTTTTCCTCTCCTCTTATGATTGCAAAAACCGCCCCCTCCCCCTTCCTATTTATTTTTAACTTTATGTTTTGACTTTACCAAGTGTTAGGGGAAATTATGCCATTGGTTGTTCTTACCTCACATGGATTAAGCTTTATTGTCTTCAATTAGGGCCTTTAGATAAGCTTTATGAGGTTAAATCTTGGCCTTTGATGTTAATTAAGATAATTAACTTTTCAAGGCTTGATTAAAGTTTAATTAGAAACTTAATCACCTCTTGATAATTGCTTCATTAGTGTTTAGGATATTTTATGACCATTGGTGATTTATTTTGCACTAATCTCACACCCTTTATTGGTCTTTAATTCTTTAATTAGTTCAACATACATTTAATTGATATTTATTGAGGTTAATTGTAGATAATTATTTAAACACTTATTAATGCTAATTTAATTGCCCATTAATTAGTGGTAATTGCCCTTTAATTTTTTAAGTGTTTTAGATAATATTTTTGGTCTTTACAAATTAAATATTAACTAAGTATTATTTAAGGGTTATTAGAAGATTTAATCCCTTAATAAGTTATAAAAATTGTTGCTTAGATTAATTATAAGAGTTTATTTAATTATTTAATTTTATAGAACCCTAGTTGATCTCTAGTGATTTTTTTTAATTTTCTAAATTAATTTAAAGATTTTTATAATATTTATATGTTCTTCTAAATTCCACATGAGATATAGGCTAATATGGTTTTTATCATGTTTTATGGTATTTTATGTTGCTTAATAAAATTTAGAGAGTTCTTTGGCTATTCTAATTCTAAGAAAAACTACCTAGAAAAATAGAATAAACACATCTCAAAATTTGAGACAACCTATTCACCTATTTTTTAATAGGTATTTAGAATAGTTAAGCTTCAACATTTAGAGACAACATACTTTCCTTTTTAGAATAGGTATAACTTGCCAAAAGATAGTATTTATACAATTTGAGAATTTTAGGGTGTTACACTAACCAACATATTAGAGTCTTTAATCATGCCTTAATGATTTGAGACGTTTGCTTAACATCTATAGCCATCAACATAGTTAAGTTTTCAATCAATTCCCACACCCCAAATATCAGCTTCAACATGCAACAACTATCCGAAAAGCACATAACTTTTATTAAACTTATCTATTTAACCATTTAGACTCTCCTTTACAATTCCAAAAGAAAAAGTCGAACAACCCACTCTGGTCAGCAAAGTACAGAATCGAAGTTCATCATCCTCAAAACCCAAACAACGTGCAGCAGCTATATCTCAACGGTTTAGGCTTTAATCCATATCCCTATGATTATTTCATTACAGCACCATTTTCTCTTTACTAAAATCAGATTTTCCAGCCACAATCATCCACCAAAACGCACAAGAGGAAAGAACAAAAGGTGGAATAATGCTTAGAAGCCTTACCTCAACTAAAATCCAAGCTTCCATGTGATTGATTCCTTGAATTTCCATGTAAGAAATTAATATTTCTTATAAATACAATGTTTTGATGAATGCCACCTATTTAAAATAGGTGAATATGTGATCTCAAATTTTGAGATATATTTATTCTATTTTCTAGGAAGTTTTTCTTTAGAATTAAGGCAACCTAGGATTGAATTTTCTTAGGAATCAATAAAATACCATAAAATGCAAATAATTACTATATTAAAGTATGGTTCACATGAAATTAAAAAGACCAATTAGGAACTATAAAAAATACTTAAACAAGTTAGGGAAAAATAATAAAATCAATGAAAACCTAGGTATTCATTAAATTAAATAATCAAGGAATTAATTAAACATCAAGTAACTTATTAAGAGGCTAAATTTACTAAAATACCCTTAATTAAAAAATTAGTGCCTAAAATCATATTAAATTCATAAAAAATCCTTAGAACACAATCACAACACTGAGACTAATTAAGGGGCAATTATCAACAATTAATGAACAATTGGGATTTGCAACAATTAAGACACTAAATTTAATAAATCAAATTAAGAATAATAAGATATATAACCCTAGCTAAAAGCCAATGGCTAATTAAGATTTGCTTAAGTGAATTTCTAGGGACCATAATTGAATTAGGGTTCCTAAAATATTATAAAATATCATGACAACACTTAAAACAATTAGAGAGAATTTTCAACAATTAAGGAACAATTAAATCTATATTTAAACAGATATTAACATTTAGTCTTTATAATGTCAAAAATAAATTATAAAAGAGTATGAATAGGCTTAAAGTAATTAGGGGATACTAAATAGTAATTGGACACCTAAATTAATTTTAATTGGATTAACATTCAAAATTAACCTAGTGGCAAATATTAATAAATATTTTGAAATATTTTGGCTTAATTACATATTAAAACCTAACAAGGGTTCAATATTTGTATCAAATGAATTTTTAAAGATCATAAATGATTTGGTAGCCAATTAAAAATAAACCTAATTAAGCTAGATCAAATAGCAAATAAAAGGATCTAATTAGGAGTATTTTACCATAATTAATCACCAAAGGACCAATGATTTGGCTCCAAACCATTATTTAAGCAATTATGTAAAATACAAAACAAATAAAAAGAAAAAAGAAACTGAAGGGGGAGGGTCGGTTTTTTTGAGGATTGGAGGCCAAGGAATTCAATCCAACACATGTGTCAATTGTAGTCAAAAACTTGTGGGAGAAGTGGCACTATTCATTGCTGGTGGGCAAGTTCTTCAACTTCTTGAAGAAGGAGGAAGAAAAAGAAGAAGGAAGGGAGAGAGAGGGAGGTCGGATGGGGGAGTATGTGTGGTGAGGATGAGAGTTTCAATTTTGCTTATGATCCCATGGCTCAAATTCAAAAAGAGGTAGCTTGAAGAAGGTGTTGAAATTTCACTATAAATAGGGGCTTGGGCATTCACAAATTCTCACACCAAAATCTCAAACAACATCTGAATATTAGAGAGGAGTGGAAGAGAGTGGAAGGAGCTTGAAGGAGTTCAAGCATTAGGTAAGCAAGTTCTTAAGTTTTGGTTTTAAATTCATAGATAGAGGTAGTTTTAATCTAAAAATGCTAGAGTAGTTTTATTTTCATGTTTTTATGGTTAAAAATAGCTTTATTTCGAAAAATTGATGAAGAAGGTGTTTTAGCAAAATTTCTGGGAGAAAAACACCGAAGTAACAAAGTTCTGGGGAAACTTGTCAGTTAGGCGATTTCTGGAGTCAATGGCAGAAATGCTTATATTTCATGTTGAAAATTATGTTGAAAAATCCTGGGAAAATTCATGGTTAAATTAGACATATATATCTTTCCAAATATACAAAGAACATGTTGAAATGAGCTCTGTAAAGTGAGATGAAAATTCAAAGTTTATGCTGCGAAATTTCTGGAAATTCTGGGCAGCATAGGAACATTTGAAATCTGGGAGATGTTCTTGAATTCTGGGAAAAACCTGATATTTTCTCTTAAAAATATACATCTTAAGGAGTCCGGGACATTTTACAGATCTTCGTTTCGATTTTTCTGGAATTAGTTATAGTTTTTCAAATTTGGATGAAAATAAGCCTATATGCTGTTAATCAGCGTTTTTTCCCCCGAAAATTAAAGGAAAACAATTAAAAAATAAATACTCCAGGGGTAGAATAGTCATTTGTGGCTAGGATATCTATTAGAATATTATTTATGAATTAATAGGCGCGATATTACTCTCATAGGATATCTGTGATCGTTTTCCGACCGACAACGTACCGAGATCACCAACTCAGGTACGGACGCGTACTGTAACACTAACTCTGATGCTTATTGTATGCTTATATGTGATAGATAGTCTGAGACTCTGTTTTAAAAATTGATCATACACATACAGCTAGATACGGGTTATAGTCTTGATAATGCCGTTGAGTTTTCCTAGCGTTGAGGACACGGATGTACACCGTGGCACTGGTGAATAGTGCAGACTATATAATAACATGCATATGCAGTGGCTGTGTTCTGTTATTATCTTTCATATGTGATTATTGCTGTATTGTCATGAATATCTGTCATACATATTTGATACATACGCATGAGGTTAACCGTTATCTGAGGTTCAATGGTAATTGAACCTCAACTCTTACCATAGCCTCAGGATCCGGAGGAGACAGGACTGAGGACAAGGGTAAGTAGGCCGCGTGAAGACTGGGACGAAGGATTTCTTTTTGTTTTTTTATTTTTGAATATTCAACTACTCGGATGACTGTACTCGCAACCAGATGCACCGTCAATGAATGTTTATCAATTACTCGTTTAAAAAAAAAATTCCGATGCTCTACTCTGATTAAACCTTTTCAAACTCTGATCAAAACTATTTCGAAAACGCTTTAGAAAATTGGGATGTTACAGTCCATCCCTTCTTCCTCTTCGATCTGTCTCCAACTCTCTCTCTCCCTTGCTCTGTGTTTTTGGACTCACTCCCACGTTCTCTTTTTATTTTCAGCTGAATGGGAAATGAGGCTTATAATATGCTCGCCTAATGAATCAAATGGGAGAAACAAAACAAGGAATTGATGGGCTGGCTAAAATTGAATTAAGTGAGATTAGGTGTCATGAAATAAGAGAAGGAAGTTTGCTAGGAGGCGTGAAATGGAGGAGAGGGTGTGTGTGTGTGTGTGTTGGGGGGGGGGGGGGGGGAGGGGGGGTCCACTCCTAAAAAGATCCCATTAATTCCACTTTAATCCTCTATAAGACTCTTATTTGCAACTTGGTTCTTTACTCCTTTAGTTGCAAACGATGGATAGGTGCTAGAATTTAATCCTTAATTTCATATAAGGGTTTTTCTTCCTCAACTAGCTTCTCTAAGCCATACAACATCAATTCTAAAATTTTTGTGCCACAATTTTTCTTCTAACTATTTTTCCTTGAATTGTTTTGTGAAAATAGGCCCTAAATTCCAAATGCTAGCTTTAAAACTATTTAGGTCAAATTTTTCATAATTAATCCCCTTATAATATTTTTAGATCCTCAAAATAATATTTCCATAATTTTCCCGTATTTTTGTTTTCACGGTCCAAAAATAATCTTTAATAATCATCTTAAGCTTTTTCTTATAATAAATTTACGACTTTGGATTCCTTCTAACTTGACAGCCTTCTTATCTCCATCATATTCCTAAACTTCTTGTCCCACAATCTAGGGTGTTACATAACAGGTCCTCAAGTTCCTTACCTAGTGACACTAAAGTCTTTAGGAACCACAAAAAAGAACAAGTCAAAGCCATAGAACTAAGGAATTGTGTAATATCCTGAAATTTTGGGCCTAGAGACTTAAGAATAAGCCTGTATCAAGTAGACGATTAAACCCAGTTCAGGAAGTATGATATTAAATTTTGGAAATGTTATATGGGATTAGTTAAAAATGAAACATGGATATCCTATGAGTATTATGATTTTTGAAGTAATATAGAAGGAAAAGGAGAATAATGAATTTATTAAATAATAAGTTCATAAGCTTGTTGGAAAAGTTAGCTTGTGAAGGAAGCTATGTCATAGGAAATGAATGAAAGGGCAATTTAGTCAATTGCTATGAGAGACATATAGGCATGTGTTTATGTCATAAAGATGAGTCATAGGCTTCTTTAATAAGCCTCAAATTTGTGCAAAGCAAGGGGGAGAACAAAAAGTCAACAAAATTTACAAAATAAGCCAAGTTAAGAAGATATTTTGTAAGGGCATTTTGGTAATTTGATTTGAGGGATTTTTAAGTGCCTTTTTGACATATTTCAAGATATTTTGCACTTCCTTTTGCATGAGTATTTTGACCAAGAGCTCAAGGGCTATAGAAATTAAAGTGTTAGTCCAGAAGGGCACAAAACACTTATATGGTGTTAATTAGTTGGTAAAAAAATTCCATTTAGCTATATCCTAAGGTATGGAACAATTAACTGAGCAAAAATGTGCTAAAATAAATATGCACATGACATTTATTGGACTGATAAGGGTTCCTTATGTTTTTGAGGAAATAAGAAGGGAATAGTACTCAAGAAGCTTGTCACATGAATAAGTCAAGAAGATTATATAGGAAGATAATCAAGAAGCTTGCTCAAGAAGATTGATTCATGATCAAGACAAGAGGTTTGCTTGAGAAGCCAACTTAGTGTGAAATAGTTAAATAGGCATCATTACAATACAAAATCTTCCCCAATAAGCCATGAGGGTGTTGGCCATAAGAAGAGGAAGGAAGCTTGCGCAAAAATTCACAAGCTAAAATGCAAAGTCAAAGCAAATAAATCCTAGGTGACAAGTGGTAACTTGGGGTATTGAGTTTGACTTTGAGTAGGCAAGTACAAGAGCAATATAATGCAACAAAAGTCAACTTTCTTCCCCTCCAAGCAAGAAATTTCGAACACCTATGAACCAAGGGAGAATGAAGCTGATTCAAACACATATGAAAGCCTAATTAAAAGGTCAAAGACTTGGGAAAAATTGGCCAATGAAAGGGAACCATATAGGACCAAGTAGAGGCTTCATCTATGGCCAAAGTGGGTCAAGATGCTTCTGCTGAAGACAATGCGACCCTAGTTCTAACAGTCCTCAAAGGATGCCTACCTATGGTCTTGAAGGACCAGCTTGCATATTGTTACTAGTTTTTTTGTCTAGTTTGTTGTATTTTGAGGTAGACTCCTAGTCTTCTCCCTCCTTCACTTTCAAGCTTCGACTTGCCTCATCATATCAAAAAAAAAAAAAAAAAGAGGCTTCATCTTGAAGCCAAAAGAGACAAAATCTGATCTCCCCCATCAGCAATAAATTTTGAATCAGCCCAAGGACAGGGAGGAGATCAGATGACCTGCAAGATAAGTCACGCAATTAATGATAGGAAGTGAAAGGTAAAAAAAAATTTGGAGATGAAGCCAACTACCTTGTACTACACATTTAATCCAAATTTGAATTAAAACAACACATGAGAAACATCAAAATCTGCCCAAAAGCTACAGATTTTCGTGCAGCCCTAGAACACCCAAGAAAAATTAAGAAAACTTGGAGAAAAATAAAAGGAAACAAGCTAAAACCCTAAGACACCTTATGGACCAATGGACAATAGCTTGCATGAACATTTTACATGGTTAATGGTGTTCATTTAAGGGCACTTTGGCCTTCATCTCTGTTGCCTCTTTTTCCCCCTAAGTGAGGAAGAGAGTGAGAGAGTTTATTCACAAGAAGAAAGAAGAGAAGGCATACAAAGTGAAGGTTGAGGTAAGCATGCTCAAAACTAGGTTAAGATAGCCTTCTAGCTTCTTTAATTCTTCATCATAACCTCAAGATTTCTTATTAACAAATCCTCCATGGTGTTTTTATGACTCAAGACCGACACACCAAGAAGCCCAAGGAAGAAGAGATTCGAGCTAAAACAAGTCTGGACTCAACTAAACTGTTAATCTAGCCTCTTGTGACTTGGTAATATGAATTTTTGGGATTTCTGGGCAGCAAGTTATACATAAGGATGTGATGTGTTTTTGATGGTTTTAGTGATGCCACAGGGTTTGAAACAAAATTTCGTATGGGCACAATTTGAGATTATGATATTGGAACTCAAAACCCTAAATTTCAAGGAAAATAGCAATCTGCCAATCTTGTTCATTTTTGGACAAACGTGTTCAATAAATGATTTTAAAATAGCAAACTACGTCTGATGGCCACAATTTTACGTGCCTAAAATAGACATATTGGGATTCAATTTGATATATGATTTTGTAAATTTTTGAGATTCCTATTGTGAAAAGTAAATTTTTGAAAACAGCTCAGAAATTGAATCTTAGCCTCTATTCAGAGAGAAACTTTTAATACAAAAAAGGATACAAATCCCTGTGACCTCTAGAAATATTTTTAATATAAACTAGACATAATAAGGGTTCAGTGGTTGTTGGAATTGCGTCAATTAGATTTTTCTCGAATTAGTTATGAATTTTTGAAGTTAAAGCATATTTTTTGGAATTTCTGGAATAAGGGCGAATTTCCTGAAAAATAAAAGGAGAGTTTATTTAAGTGAGTAAATGGGATGTATTTGCTTTGTATAGGACAAGTACGCATCAGTGATAATTTTATGACATCGGGACATTTTTACTAATTTTTGACCAGTTGTTAGGTAGTAATTGTTTCTCGCATACTCTATGTTACTTTGTATGTTTGTTGTGCTATGATTGAGGAACATGTTTTATAAGTAGGACATGTGATTGGGCTATTGGGCCTATGGACTGTGTGTCCTTGGGTCGCTACTGTAGGGCGTAGTGGATTGTGTGTCTTTAGGTTGCTACTGAGCCAATGATACATTCGATGTAGTTAGCGTTTGAGGCACTAGCTATTGTTGTATTCCTAGCGTTGAGGATCTGGGGGCTTGTCTTGTTAGGCGGTCTTGCAGTTGTTGAGGACTAGGTCCTTACGGAGTGAACTTATGCATATGTGAAATGATGTTTTATGTTACTGTGTGTGATGTGTACTGAATGCATATGGTATGTGTTGCTATTGTTGATTTGTGATTTCTTGGTTATGGTTGCATACATGCATTGCATACGTGTTGTATATGAGTTTTACAGTTACTTTGGGATTTAATGTTGAATCCCAGGCCGTTCTAAAGATATAGGTGATTTACATTAAGCTGTTTAGGTGGTTGAAGGGAAGGGCATGGAGTTGAAGGCTGAAAAAATAGGGAATGTTATATCGCTTTTGTATATTACTTTTGGATAAATGTATATATTTACTTATTGCCGATATTTACTTTGGATCACTATACCTTAACTCTATGAGGATGATTTACTATTTACTTTCCGTGCTTTTACTAGTATTACATATTTGTTCAAACCGATCATATGCTCTACTGCGTAACGCTCTGATGTATGTTAATATGGGATAATCAACCAAGGAAAGGTAATAAAATAAGGGATCCGTCTAACCTACCACCCAAGAGGGCAAGTCTGGTAGGGTGTAACAAATGGTAAAACTACTGAGCAGTGTAAGGTATCCAAAAGACCTATTGAAGATACCAAGCCATTGTCAGGACAAACAAAGAAGGGGAAGGAAGCCAATGTAGAGGAAGAAAGATCTGAGCAACTCACCCCTAAACTGCTGAAAACCAACAGCATAGCTAATGCTACAGCATTGCCACAACATCATATACCAAAATTACAAACCCCTGAAACATATGATGCTGTAGCAAGGCACAACATAATTTAACAGAACCAAGACCATCACGAATAAAGAAGCAACAACCCCTTTTTCCTCCAAGGTTATAAAACCAAGGCCAGAAGAAGCAATTCAGGAAATAACTGGATGTTTTGAAGCAGTGGCCTATTAAGGCTCTGGAACATATGCCCAAATTATGTGAAATTCGTGAAATACATCTTATCTAAAAAGAGAAGATTGGGTGAATTTGAGATAGTTAAGAGAGAGTAGTGTTATCATGCTTAATAAGCTTCCATCGAAGTTGAAGGATCCAAGGAGTTCCACAATTCCATGCATAATCGGTTGAAACTATTGTGGGAGAGCTCTTGTGATTTGGGAGTCAACATCAATGTAATGCCTATGTCAATCTTTAGGAAACTGGAATTTAGAGAAGCAAGACCTACAACAGTTACACTGCAGTTGGCTGATAGATCCATCATTTATCTAGAAGGAAAAATTGAAGATATACTAGTAAAGGTAGATAAGTTTATATTTTCTGTGGACTTCATTGTTATGGACTTAACTGTGAAGTGCCTATCATTTTAGGAAGACCATTCATGGCTATAGGACAAACGTTAATTGATGTCCAAAAAGGGGAGTTGACCATGAGGGTCAATGATGAATAAGTGACCTACAAAGTTCTAAAGGCAATACAACACCCCAATGAAATTGAAGATTGCACAATCACCAAAACTATGAAATATGTTGGACATGAGAATCTCCAAGAGACTTTCAGCAGAAGCCTTGTCACCACAATTCAACCAAAACATGAGGCTCAGTAGAATTCAAGACAAACGCTGATAACGATAGAGCTACCAGAGGAACTAATATTCAAGCTCTACTCGGATGATAATGAGAACAAGGGAAAAGCCATCAAACCCCCTTCAGTCTCTCGGTTATATGGCATGACAAAGTCCAGTTGAAGACTTTAATACAAGCACTTCTTAATTTCATTTCCTTTTTCTTTCTTTCAGCTCATGCTTTGTAGATAGAGCCAGTGATACCATAGAAGGAACCTTAAGGAGATGGCAGAGTTAGGTGAGCCGTACAAGAGTTCAATAATGGAGGGCCTAAGTCATAGAAAGCCAAGGAGTTGTAGAGATTGCTGTAGAAAAGGAACAACATTATACAGACATTGATAGGATTTAAAGAATACCCTTATGATAGAACTTAAAGAGAGTAAGAGAGAAGTAGAAAAAGGGAAATCTAGAGTCAGTATCTAAAACTCCAGCCAAACACTCTAGAGACAGAATCTGTGTTCTAGTCAAGACACAGTAATTTCCATATAATATTCTTCACATTCATTATAAAATAGAATACATGTATATATAAAGTCTGAATATCATAACTGTCTATGAAAACAGATAACATACAGTAACTACCTAAACTGATAAACTACTCTTTCTTATCTTAATTGATAATAAACTGATAAACTACCATTTCTTATCTATATCTTTATCTTCCTTCTCCTAAAATAACTTTATCTTCTTTCTTCTAGAATAAATCAAAAGAGGAAAAGGACAATTACAATTCCCAATATCCTATCAGACATGAAGCGGAGTCACTACAGCTTTATTGTCACAATGCTGTAGCAACGCATGCAACCAAATGAAGCTAGTCAACGGCGTATAGGCAACGGCGTAAGGGTTAACAATGCTATTAACCCTATTTTAAACTTGATGTTAGACACAAGATAAATGAGAATATGCTACCCTTTTCTTTCCCGTATATTTCCTCGCTTTAACATTTATTAGTTCAACGTTGGGGGGAAAAAAAAGGAAGAAATGTTGTAGTTCAACAC
Source organism: Acacia crassicarpa (assembly GCA_034222035.1). Classification (NCBI taxonomy): domain Eukaryota; kingdom Viridiplantae; phylum Streptophyta; class Magnoliopsida; order Fabales; family Fabaceae; genus Acacia; species Acacia crassicarpa. The sequence goes on along the minus strand of JAWXYG010000009.1, from coordinate 37,934,104 downwards.
GCTAATGGAAGTAGAATTATCAGAGAAATTTTCTCTTTGATATATATATTTTTTAAAAAAAAAAAATCACGTAAGAGATAATCTCTTCTGCAATTTTGACAGAGTTGTAAGGATCAAACTCTTTTTCTATTATTAAGAAAAAACCAGTTCTCGTGAAAACTCTTCATATGTGTGTGTAAGTAATCAAACTTAACCAAACAATAAATCCTTCAGAAATAAGATGCATATCATCAACATATAAATTATTCCTGATATATTAAAAAAAGAAAATGAGCTCAATTCAATCTGATTCATTTGGGTCATTCCCTTTATAAATATTACTGTAGGTTACAAATTTACTCCCATATGCACTGAACTTGTTTTGAGTTTCTATAATCATGTGTTAGGGGGAAATGGTAACTAAAAGACCACTTGTAACTTTGACCTTGTCTTTAATTTCCTGACATATTTTATACTCGTATCTAATACATGAATGGATCGTTTGTAGAATAATTTATGAGAAGGCTATCTCTTCTGCAATTTTTTATACAACACTAAGATGGAATCATCAAACTCTTCATAAGTTAAAAAAGGGTACAGTCAACGGGAGTTTTCCTTTTAATTATTTGAGTCCGTATGTGATTTTTTAAATCTAAAGTCTAGTTATGAAGGTTTCTTGTCCAAAAAATAAATGGAACAATGGAACCGGGCAAGCACTTCATTTTTTAAATTTGATGATTAACAAGAGGCAGAGATAGAAAATACAATAAAAACTCACTAATTTCAGATTTGGCGAAAGTATAAGTTTGATCCTGTAAGTTTACATCAAGTTTTCAATTTAATCTCCAAAGTTTAATTGTAATTTTAAACAGGATATTACATCATGTAAAGACTAGGATCTTCTTGAATATTAATTTGGTTGCCCAGATCCTATTCTAAGATCCCCATTTTTACTTCCTCTCATATAAAGAATATATTTTGTTCTCTAAGTTTACATCAAATTTCAGTTTTCACCTTTATGTTCATAAAGTATACTTTTAGTAACACTCACTAGTGCAAAAAAGACTTTTAAGACCGCCTCATTTAGAGCAGACTATCGATGCCCCGGTCTTCAAGGTATGACCGGTGACAGTTTTGTAAATATAAAGAACTTTAAAGGTATGACCGGTGGTAGTTTTGTAAATATAAAGAACTTATTGGACCAAATCGTTTACCAATGGGTCTTAAATATATTATTCAGACCGCTTAAAAAACAAACGGTCTTAAAAATGTTATTAAAAAAATTGAAATATCAAATTTCTTTATAGACAAATATCGAACAGGCCGACTTATATTTTCTGCGGTCCAAAATAATAAGGAAAAAATTAAATAAAAACTTTTAAGACCGGATATATATAATATGAGGTTTTAAAGATTATACTTTTAAGACCAGACATAAATTGTGCCCGGTATTAAATAGTTTATTACTTTTAAGACCGGAGTTTAACAAAGGACGATCTTAAAACTTAACCTTTAAGACCGTCATTGTTGTTCATCCGGTCTTAAAAATAAAGCGTTAAATATATCTTCGCGCGAAACGTTACCTTACGACTTACGTTGTCCCTCTGAACTCTGAAACCCCTCTTCTTGTTGTGAAACCACTCTTCCTGTTGCATTACCACTCTTCCTCGCCCACGTACCATTAGCCTCTGTTACTCTCTCATTTGCTTAGGCATTCCTTTCTTACTGTCTCTTACTGTCTCGAAAATGAACGGTGAAAACGATTCCATTTGTGTTCCGGGAACGCCAGTTACTGGTGTGAGTCAGAACGAACCCTCTTCATCTGACAATGTGCCTCGTAACCGCCCTACACGTCGTGGTGGAAGAGGCACACGAATGATGGATGTAACCCTAAGTCAGACTTCTGGGTCAAGGCTCGAGATTTAGTTCAATGAAAAGTTGCAACCTGTCGGTCCCAATAAAAGCAAATATAATAGTTTTGTCGGCTATCTTGCACGTAGCAAGGTTAGCATCTTGATCGATGAGTGGAAAAAAGTGGACTTTGACATAGTAAAGCAACCTATTTGGGACACTATCCGGCTTACATACATTGTCCCTGACTCTGAGGAGTTGAAAGACAAGACATTGTCTTATTGTGCTGATCGTTGGAGGAAGTTTAAGACCTTTCTCGCTAACACATATATTTTTGCCGAGGTTCCGCCTGCCAAACAGCCTTGGGAACAGTACACATTTATTGATGAATGAATTTGGTGACAATTTGTTCTACTGCGGACCACTCCTGAAGCTCTGGTGAGTCTATATTTAGTTTTGTTTGCTTATATAACTTGTGCGCTTATATTTGTTCATCTAATCCTGTTAGTTAAATTGTTTGGTGTGTTAATAGAAGTATACATTTCCTGCCTTTGTCTATGCAAGTCTGATATGTAAACCCTGAAAAAATAAAATACTAAGGAGGTAATTGTGTAATGGTTTGTCTTGCAAAGGAGGAAATGAATAGTCTTAAACTGGGGAAACTTTATATACCCAGTTGTTACTATCTAATGTGGACTGATGATCCCACTGGATGCCTTAAAAAGGATTAAGTTTGTATTATTCTGTAAGCATAATTCTCTTTTGTTTCTTAACCTGTCTACCTAGCAGTACAAAACATAGCTCTTTTGAAAGCATAATTCTCTTTTGTTTCTTAATCTATGTGCATCTTCCTTAAATAAAATGTTGAAACTTGATCAAGTGAATTTGACTAGTGCTTGAGGTTCATATCAACCAGAAGTTCTCTAATTTTTGTTAGTGATATAGCTGGAATTCATAATTAATAGTTGTTTTCAATTCTAATTCACAGGAAAGAAGGGGAAAAGCACAGGAGATAGGAAGAAAGAATGATTGCTCGCATAGGGCTTCTCGCGGCGAATATGAAAAGGCTGAAAAAGAATTGATGGCGGCCAAGCGGAAGAGATTGGAAGATGAAGCAAAATCCAATCCTTCTACGATACATGGTCCGCCATCTCCAATACGTCGCGAGTAGTTGTGGTTGCACATTCGGCAAAAGCCAAGCGGCGCCTACACGAGTGAACAAACTCGTGTAGTTGCTGAAAAAATTGTAAGTATTGTTATTATTGTTATTTTTTAGTTACTAAACATGTTTCATTACTAAGCTTCTCATTATCTGTACCTTACAGGAAGATCTTAAAAAGAAAGAAGTAGAGGTATCTTTTGTGTCGTCCGGTAGGAGTGATGTTCTCACTGTTGCCACCGGAAAACCGGACCATGGTGGGCGTGTAAGGGGGATTGGAGGACGGGTAGGCCTGAAGGAATTCTTTGGTTTATCCGCCAAATGCCATAGGAAAGAGATGGTTACCCGGGAGGAGATGGAACAGACAGTGGCCAAATTAAATGAGGAAGCAGCGGATAAAGAAGCAAGGTATCAATCCGATATGAGCCAGTTGAGGGAGGAACTGAATCAGATGAAGCTGCTTTTGAGCTCTCGTCCAGAGACCAGTGTTCCCTTCACACACTCACCTACAACTGTGCAGCAGAGCACTAGAGGGAGCTGCATTGTTGGACAGACAGAGCAACCTTGTGACCTTTATGTGGAGGATCCTGATCATCATGATATACAATTATTGGTTGCAAAAGGGACTGTCCACAACTTATTGGGATCAACTGTACACCACCAACAAATGTCTGATGATGAAGTCAGAGTGTCAGTTGACAAGATGATCATTGATGCACCTCTCCCTCTCCCAACTGATGAGTTGAAGCTTGTGAGTGATGTCAAGGGAACCTTCATATCTTGGCTAGTGAAGCTTGTACATGTCTCTACTCCTCTTGAAGCTTCAATCCCTCATCCTCAAGTTCCATCCCCTCTTCAAGCTCCATCCTCTGCTTAAGCTCCATCCCCTGCTCAAACTCAATCCCTACTACTAAGTGACTGGCTGCGAAAAAATATCCGATATGATGAAAAGTGGATATTGTAAAGATAAATCGTGGCCTGTCAATGAAGTAGTAGGCGTCCCTCATCCTCTACAAGTCCAAGTTGACACCGTTGATATTGAGTCCCTGCTGCTTCCTAGACAGGAGCTTACTGATGCAATTATTCAAATTTGGATGAAGTATGTTCTTCTATGTGTACATAATTTAAATGCATCATTTAGACACACATACATATACTAATTCCCTTATCGATGTAATTATTGTAGGTTCTTGTATCAAGAATTGGAGAATAAGGGCAGGAGCAATGATTTTGGATTCTTGTACCCTGTGTATTCAAGTCAAACAACCATGGAGGAGAGACAAGAGTACATATCAAGGAGGTTGTGTCAAGTGAGAAGAAAGGTGTACTTTTTGCCATTCTTCCACAGGTATATATCACAAATCTTGTCTACAATTCACTTAATTCTGCTACATATATCACTGAGTATACTTTACTGCTGTCAATTTTCAGCCGCCACTAGCAGTTGGTCATCATGTGCATGGAAGAAAATAAAGTTATCTTCTTATGCTCCACTCACAGCCAGCCAGTGCCTGCGTTGACGCAGACCATCAACGAGTAAGCATGTTATTTTGATTCTCTTGTCTGAAATCTCTGCTGTGAATTTTCATTGAACATTGATAAATATGCATTTTTGATGATAGTGTCATGAGGACCTTCTAGATCGACGCACTCCAAAGGCATTCTTATCAGGCCAAAGAGCCTAAATGGCTTAGACCAGAGGTTGGTACAATATTTGTACACTTGGCACACTGCCTTGTGAACTTGGTCAGTAAGATATATATTACTTATATATATTTCTTGTTATTGTTAAACCCGTCGGCAACCAAAGGCGTCCAACTTATGTGGCCAGTACGTCATGAAACACATGTATGATATTGTTACTAACGGAAATACTAAATTATTTTCAAAGGTAAATATTTGATGTTACATATTATGCACGCAAGTTAATTCAGTTTCTGGCTTAGTGTTACATATGAAATATGGACGCAAGTTAATTCAGTTTCTGTATGTCTTTGATGTTATAGATGTTTAACTGCCCAGCCCCCTTTTCAGATGCTGAACTCGAGCACATACGCAATTTGTTTTGTGAATATCTGTATGACCTGATCTTAGAGTCAAGACAATAATTAATGATGTCCTATATTCATTTGTAAATATCCTGTAGCAACAATAATCTTCTATAAATTTGATTATTTTTTCGAACAATTCATTTGTATATATATACACAGGCAATGTAAAGTTCAATAGATAAATTTGTTTAATTTTTCGAACAATTTTCTTGTGTCCATTTTGGGTTTCTGAAATTGGATGGTGGATATAGCTATTTAGTGCTTGAAATTTGAGGTAAGTAAGAGTTCGCGACTTTTAGGACCACATATTTTAAACTTCCGGTCCTAAAAGTATTCGTTTTAAATAACTTGTGATCTTTTAGGACCGCATATTTTAAACTTCCAGTCCTAAAAGTATTCGGTCTAAATAATGAGACTTTTAGGACCGCATATTGTAAAATTCCGGTCCTAAAAGTATTCAAAACTTTTAGGACCGTATCTCCTTTTACTGTCTACTCCTAATAGTTTTCCTTTAAATAGAGTTGACTCGCTTTTCGGACAAATTAATTAGTGTTCAAGGCAACTGAGGTTCTGGCATTTTGATCAAGCTAGGACCCTCCTTGTCGTCGTTTTTACCTCTCCTGATTTTGAGTAGCGACATTGTTGTCCCTTTTCCTTGTCTCTTTTCTTTTTGTCGGAAAAAGAAAAGAGACAAAGAAAAGGACACTTTGTTTCAAATCAGGGCAAGGTAAAACCGACGATAATGAAGGTCCAACCTTGAGAAGAATTGTCACTGTATTTGTTTTTATTCGAATAAGGTAAACGATCTTTTTGTTTTGTTGGTCTGATCTTAACTGTATATTGTTGGATTTTTTAATGTTGATCATACACACGAGGACAATGTTTTGTTTTTTTCCTTCTTGTCAGAAAAAGAAAGAATTTTTTGTTTGGTCTTAACTGTATATCGTTGGATTTTTTAATGTGCGATTTTTTAATGTTGATCATACATACGAGGACAATGTTTTGTTTTTTTCCTCCTTGTCGGAAAAAGAAAGAATGTGCTGAGAAGGACAAGGGCGATCGAAATAGGAAAGTAACAAATTTATTATAGATTTTTTAATGTTGCCCCGTGGGGGGCAGCGTAGTACATGATAAAAAAACATAAAAATATTTACTCCTCCCCATCGTTGTCGGAGGGGAGGGAGTCGTCGGAGAGGTCGGTGACGTCGTTGTCATCTAACTGTTAGTTCTCTATGATTCTGATGTTTTGATGATAACAAATATAATGTAAATAAGTTAATAGATTCATGTTTAACTCTAGTCCAATGTTTTATGCCTCCTCAAATTATCTGTTTGATGTCAAGTTTTTGGACCAATTGTTTTTTGACTCTTGAGTATCAAGTTAATGCCTCAAGTTGATAACTCAAGGCAATTAACTTTTTAACTCAAGTTAAAACACTCACATTTGAATATTTCAAAAGCATCGTTTTTGACTTGTGCATATCAAGTTGATGACTCAAGTCATTAACTCAAGTCATTCACTTATTAACTCAAGTCAAGTTTTCATTTGGCCATTTCTTTTGAAAGCATCGGGTTTAACTTTTGCATTTCAAGTTAAATGACTCAAGTCATTCACTCTTCTTATATCAAGTTAAGCTTTCAATTGTCTATTTGTGAGAGCATCGGATTTGACTCTTGGATATCAAGTTAATGACTCAAGTCATTCACTTATTAACTCAAGTTAAGTTTTCATTTGGTCATTTGTTTTGAAGGCATCGGGTTTAACTTTTGCACATCTTGTTAATGACTCAAGTCATTAACTAAAGTCATTCACTTTTCATATCAAGTTAAGCCTTCAATTCTCCAATTTTTGAAAGCATCGACTTTTGACTCTTGTATATCAAGTTGATGACTCAAGTCATCAACTCAAGGCAACAACTTTTACACTTCAAGTTAAGAGATCAACTTGCAGATTTTTCAAAGCCATCGACTTTAACTTTTGCATATCAAATTGATGACTCAAGTCATCAACTCAAGGCATCACTTTCAAACTTCAAGTTAAAGTTTTCAATTTGTGCATTTCGAAGAGAAAGTCATTAACTCTTACATATCAAGTGAGTGCCTCAATTCATTAACTCAAGTCAATTCTTTCTCAACTCAAGTCATGTCTTAGACACCTTCATCCTGTGACTTGATTTTCTAAAATCAATTGCCTCGAGTCAAGTATTTTACTACCTTGAGTCATTACCTCAAGTCATCAACCCTTTAACTGAAAGTCATATCTTTCTGATTATCAAATCACTGTCTCCGGAAAATCAAATTCAATTGATTGTGATTTTATTTCCTCAAATCATTACTCATTACTATTCTTAATTGCTTTTAATCAATTTGTTAATGAGTTACAGATTATTAGAATGAGGATCAACACAGGATATCAATCAAGGCAATACGATATTCATTAAACTTGCTTATTCCAGAAACTCAACAACAGACTTATCTCTACAACATTCTGGGCAAGAATATTTCATTTCCTTTATTGGGTTTCAACGGTCATAATCTCAATTACAGGAATAATGACGCAGATTACTCAACGGTCATAATCACAATTACAGGAATAATGACGGCGATTATTCAACTGTCATAATCACCATTAGAGGAATAATGATGACGATTATTCCGACTCTTCTACTTCATCTCTAACGGTCATTTTAAAAAGTCTCAACGGATATTTCTTCACTTCAACTACTATAAATACTCAAAGGATTGAATTCATCAGAAGACACAAAAACACATACATAGATAAAGCACTCAAAGCGATCAATCTTTATTCTGTTTATATCTTCAGATATTATTGAGCTTCCGTGTTTATCAACATCTACTCTGTGAGAGAGTTCATTTTTGTATATATCATTCATTGTCATAATCTCAAATCGTGGGACTTGTAGATTGGGTAATCAGAGTACAACTTGTATGGAGGAGTGTATCCTAGAGAGAGGATAACTTTTGAGTACAGAGTGTGTATCTGATTGTGTACAATTACAACTTGTAAGGGGGAGTGAGTCCTAGGGAGAAAGGATCATCCTGAGTTACAGAGTGTGTAATTGTTCTTGAATGATAGTAGAAGATCCCAGAGTATCTGGGTACTGGATGTAGGTCAAGAGTTGGATCGAACCAGTATAATTTCTCTGTGTCATTTCTCTTTACCTTTCTTATTGCTTTCATCGTTTATCTATCATACGTCGAAAGAATTTTTGAGATCACCTATTCACCCCCCTCTAGGTGATATTCCACCTTCACTAACGGATTGTACTCAACGTCCTGGGCATCGAGTATCGCGTTGGTCTTGTTATTGACGGCGTCGTAGACCTGAAAAAGCTGGCCCTGTCGTCGATCTATATGATCAACGCGGACCAGGAGGTGGCGCAACAGCTATTTGGTGGTCGGGTTCGGAGGCAGTGAAGGAGAGTACGGATTGTTAAGCCCAGCGGGAGGAGGAAAAGGAGGACCTGGTGGTGGTGGAGGACCTTGGGGTGGTGGAGCAGCCATTGTAGAAGTGATAACGAAGAATGTAAAGAAAGTAAAGTAACAACAAGTTTAAATATAGAACCCATCCGGAGTGAAACGCCGGAACCTTTAATGAGCAAACGCATAGTTCATCAGAATACGAGGAGACGCCTAATTGGGAAGTTTATCTGGAAACCGAAGAGATCCTCTGATAGAGTGTAAGGATACAACTCTACTATCAGAATTTGAAACAATGAACTTTTAATACCTGATATTGTAAAAGATCCATTCTTAAAACTAATATTTTTTACGAAATTAAATCTTACTTTAAAAAATAGGAAAAAAAATAAATGAATTATAGGACCGGAAAACTGATAAAAGATCGATCTAAAAAGTAATTTAATTGATTAAAAAAATAAATAATATACTTTTAGGACCGGAGAAATGATAAAAGGTCGGTCTTAAAATTAATTCATTTAAAAAATAAATAATATTTATAAAACTCGCTCGTAAAGTAGACCATTCGTCTACTCTTTACCTTTATTAACCCCTTAGTCCTCATACCTCTCTGTCCTTAACACTCCTTATTAACTCCGCACTACCTCGTAACTCCAAACTACGTACCTCTTTGCGCTTATCTGAGAACTGCTCTCTGCCTTTATTAATAAACTCCTCATACCTCTTTGCGCCAACTGCTCAAACCTTGGTTAGATACTAGATAACCGCTCGTAGGGGTGCTCTTACTCGTGATGCTCGTGCATTCTGTCGATCGTTATACGGTGCGCCTCCTCTATCGAGAGTGCGTTCTATTGAAACAGAAGAGTCTCGGGTCATTGGACCCATTGTTATTTCCGATGATGAAGAGATTGCCGCACCCCCCCTCCAGCCTTCCAACCATGAAGAGGTTCCTGCTCCACCTCTCCAACCAGTTGGCCCCAGTGCGCCTACCGCTGACTCTCCTCCTCTTTCCTCTAATGACCTGATACGAATAAGACGGGAACTTGCTGATATCCGACGGGAAATTAATGCTGCTCAAGCCGATATCGCCAAGGTTTTGAAGGATAAAAAGCTTTGATAATTTTCTACTTTTTTTTCTTGCAATGTGTACTGCAATATTCAAGTAATTAATAATATCATTAAGAACCATAAGCTTGTCTCTTTTTAATTTTTTGTTCATATTCTCCAGTAATTTAAGAAATTTAACTCCAATTTTCCTTTAATTTTTATTCATTCAGTTGCTGCGCTCGCCAGAACCAATATTTTTTTCTTGAAAAAAATAATTGGGAATTTATTTTCTGATTTTTCAGATGAAGTTATATATTTAGGACCGTCTACTAATAATTAACCAGTCTTATAAAAATATACGAATGAATAATAAAAACTTAAGTCCAGAGTATTATAAAACTCCGGTCTTAAATATTTAGGACCGGACAAGATAATAATGCGGTCTTAAAAGTAATATATTTAGGACCGGATAGGATAATAATTCGGTCTTAAAAGTAATACCAATATTTAGGACCGAAGAAGATAATAATTCGGTCTTAAAAGTAATACTTAAAAATTTATTAAAAAATATTTAGGACCGGATGCTTTATAATTAATCGGTCTTAAAAAATTCCAAATACAAAAGCATGTCTCTGTCGCGTGGAAAATTAAATTTCCCTCTCTGAATATTCAATAACAACAAAGAAACCCACAATAGCATTTCATCGTTTTCGTTCAACCCATGAAAAACCCAGAACGATAAGTAGGAAAACCATGAAGTTATATAACCGAAACAGCTCTTACAGCTTGGTCTATATATGTTTAGCTAAGGAACCAGAAAGTGATTGTCGAGAGAGCAACGCGAAGTACCGACGGAGCAACACACAAACACTGGAGACAGAACCTCCTCAGTAATCACTTTCGGTGCGACAAGAGAAATTCAGAGAGGGAAATTTAATTTTCCGCGCGACAGAGATTTTTTTTTGTATTTGGAATTTTTTAAGACTGATTAATTATGAAGCATCCGGTCCTAAATATTTTTAATCAATTTTTAAGTATTACTTTTAAGACCGAATTATTATCCAGTCCAGTCCTAAATATTTAAGACCGCAGTTTTATAATACTCGGGACCTAAGTTTTTATTATTCATTCAGAGCTTTTATTAAGACTGGTTAATTATTAGTAGACGGTCCTAAATAAATAACTTTATCTGAAAACTAAGAAGAAGAAAAAAATTCCCAATTATTTTATTCAAGAAAAAAGTATTGGTTTTGGCAAGGGCAGAAAATTATATAATTACTTGAATAAAAAATTAAAAAGAGACAAGCTTATAGTTCTTAATGAATGCTATTCTTAATTAATGCTATTATTAATTACTTGAAAAAAAATTAAAAAGAGACAAGCTTATGGTTCTTAATTAATGCTATTATTAATTACTTGAATATTGTCGTACACATTGCAATAAAAAAAATTTATCAAAGCTTATTATCCTTCAAAGCCTAGACAATATTGGCTTGAGCAGCATTAATTTCCCGCCGGATATCAGCAAGTTCCCGTCTTATTCGTATCAGGTCGTTTGAGGAAAGAGGACGAGGGTCAGCGGTCGGCGCACTTGGGCCAACTGGTTGAAGAGGTGGAGCAGGAACCTCTTCATGGTCGGAAGGTTGGAGGGGGTACGACAATGTCTTCATCATCGGAAATAACAATGGGTCCAACGACCCGAGACTCTTCTATTTCAATCGAACGCACTCTCGATGGAGGAGGCGCACTGTATAACGATCGACGGAAGGCACGAGCATCAGGAGTAAGAGCACCCCTACGAGCGATTATCTTGTATCTAACCATGGTTTGAGCAGTACGTTGGCGCAAAGAGGTATGAGGCGTTTTAAGGAGTTACGAGGTAGTGCGGAGTTAATAAGGAGTGTTAAGGACAAAGAGGTAGAGAGCAGACGAATGGTCTACACTTTACGAGCGAGTTTTATAAATATTATTTATTTTTTGAAATGAATTAATATTAAGACCGACCTTTTATCATTTCTCCGGTCCTAAAAGTATATTATTTATTTTTTTAAAATGGATTAATTTTAAGACCGAGCTTTTATCATTTCTCCGGTCCCAAAAGTATATTATTTATTTTTTTAAATGAATTAATTTTAAGACCGACCTTTTATCACTTCTCCGGTCCTAAAAGTATATTATTTATTTTTTTAAATGAATTAATTTTAAGATCGACCTTTTATCACTTCTCCGGTCCTAAAAGTATATTATTTATTTTTTTAGTCAATTAAATTACTTTTAAGATCGATCTTTTATCAGTTTTCTATAATTCATTTACTTTTTTCATATTTTTTAAAGTAGATTTAATTTCGTAAAAAAAGTTCATTGTTTCAAATTCCAATAGCAGCGTCGTATCCTTACACTCTATCAGAGGATCTCTTCGGCTTCCAGATAAACTTCCCAACGTAACTAGGCGTCTCCTCGTATTCTGATGAACTGTGCGTCTACTCATTAATGGTTCTGACGGTTCACTCCGGATGGGTTCTCTATTTAAACCCGTTGTTACTTTACTTTCTTTACATTCTTCATCATCACTTCTACTATGGCTGCTCCACCGCCCCAAGGTCCTCCACCACCACCAGGTCCTCCTTTTCCTCCTCCCGCTGGGCTTAACAATCCTTACCCTCCTCCTCTGCCTCTGAACCCGACCACCAAACAGCTGTTGCGCCACCTCCTAGTCCGCGTTGATCATATAGATCAACGACAGGGCCAGCTTTTTCAGGTTTACAACGCCGTCAACAACAATATCAACGTGATATTCGACGCCCAAGACGTTGAGTACAATCCGTTAGATGACGACGTCACCGACCTCTCCGACGACTCCCTCCCCTCCGACAACGATAGGGAGGAGTAAATATTTTTATGTTTTTTTTTAATTTTTTGTTTATCATGTACTGCGCTGCCCCCATGGGGCAGCATTAAAAAATCTATAATAAATTTGGTTACTTTCTATTTTGATCGCCCTTGTCCTTCTCAATACATTCTTTCTTTTTCCGATAACGAGGAAAAAAACAAAACATTGTCCTCGTGTGTATGATCAACATTAAAAACTCGCACATTAAAAAATCCAACGATATACAGTTAAGATCCAACAAAAGATTCTTTCTGTTTCCGACAAGAAGGAAAAAAACAAAACATTGTCCTCGTGTGTATATGATCAACATTAAAAACTCGCACATTAAAAAATCCAACAATATACAGTTAAGATCAGACCAACAAAACAAAAAGATCATTTACCTTATTCGAATAAAAACAAACACAGTGACAATTCTTCTCAAGGTTGGACCGTCGTTGTCCTCGGTGTTACCTCGCATGATTAGAAACAAAGTGTCATTTTCAATATCTCCCATCTTTTTCCGACAAAAAGAAAAGGGACAAAGAAAAGGGAAACCAATAATCTAAATCAGGAGAGGTAACATCGACTACAATGAAGGACCTAGCTTGATCAAAACGCCAGAACCTCGGTTGCCTTGAACCCTAATTAATTTGTCCGAAAAGCGAGTCAATACTCTATTTAAAGGAAGACTATTAGGAGTGGACGGTAAAATGAGATACGGTCCTAAAAGTCTCGAATGCTTTTAGGACCGTCATTTTACACTATACGGTCCTAAAAGTCTCACCAATATTTAGTGGAATACTTTTAGGACCGGAATTTTACAATATACTGAAGTTTAAAATATGCGGTCCTAAAAGTGTCATGTTATTTAGTGCATACTTTTAGGACTAGAAGTTTAAAATATGCGGTCCTAAAAGTCTCATATTATTTAACCGAAAACTTTTAGGACCGGAAGTTTAAAATATGCGGTCCTAAAAGTCTCATATTATTTAACCGAAAACTTTTAGGACCGGAAGTTTACCCATATACGGTCCTAAAGTCGCGAACTCTTGCTTATTTACAGCATACTGAACCTCAAATTTCAAGCACTAAATAGCTATATCCACCATCCAATTTCAGATACCCAAAATGGACACAAGAAAATTGTTCGAAAAATTAAACAAATTTATCTATTGAATTTTACATTGCCTGTGTATTATTTAAAAATTGTTCGAAAAAATAATCAAATTTACAGAAGATTATTGTTGCTACAGAATATTTACAAATGAATGACATCATTAATTACTGTCCCTGATCACTTAAGATCAGGTCATACAGATATTGACAAAACAAATTGTGTATGTGCTCGAGTTCAGCATCCGAAAAGGGGGTAGGGCTGTGAAACATCTATAACAACAAAGACAGAAATTGAATTAACTTGTGTGCATATTTCATATGTAACATTAAGCCAGAAACTGAATTAACTTGCGTGCATAATATGTAACATCAAATATTTACCTTTGAAAATAATTTAGTATTTCCTTCAGTGACAGTATCATACATGTGTTTCATGACGTATTGGCCACATAGGTTGGACTTCGTTGGTTGCCGACGAGTCTAAAAAGAACAAGAAATATATATAAGTAATATATATCTTACTGACCAAGTTCACAAGGCAGTGTGCCAAGTGTACAAATATTGTACCAACCTCTGGTGTGAGCCATTTAGGCTCTTTGGCCTGAGGAGGACGCCTTTGGAGTGCATTGATTTGGAAGGTCCTCATGGCACTATCATCAAAAATGCATATTTATCAATGTTCACTGAAAGTTCACAGTAGAGATTTCTGACAAGAGAATCAAAATGACATGCTTACTCGTTGATGGTCTGCGTCAACGTAGGCACTGGCGGGCTATGAGTGGAGCATAAGAAGATAACTTTATTTTCTTCCATGCACATGATGACCAACTGCCAGTGGCGGCTGAAAATTCACAGCAGTAAATCTCACTCAGTGATATATATATATATATATATATATATATATATATATATATATATATATATATGTAGCAGAATTAAGTGAATTGTAGACAAGATTTGTGATATGTACCTGTGGAAGAATGGCAAAAAGTACACCTTTCTTCTTACATTACACAGCCTCCTTGATATGTACTCTTGTCTTTCCTTCATGGTTGTTTGACTTGAATACTGTGGTCACAAAAATCCAAAATCTTCGCTCCTGCCCTTATTCTCCAATTCTTGATGCAAGAACCTACAATAATTACATCGATCAGGGAATTAGTATATGTATGTGTGTCTAAACGATGCATTTAAATTATGTAGTCATAGAAGAATATACTTACTTCATCCAAATTCGAATAATTGCATCACTAAGCTCCTGTCTAGGAAGCAGCAGGGAGTCAATATCAACGGTGTCAACTTGGACTGGTAGGGAATGAGGGACGCCTACTACTTCATTGACAAGCCACGATTTATCTTTAAAACCTCCACTTTTCACCATATCGGTTATTTTTTCACGGCTAGTCAACTTAGCAGTAGGGGATTCAGCTTGAGGACGAGATTGATCAGCTTGGGGAGGGGATGGAGCTCGATGAGGGGATGGAGCTCGACGAGGGGATGGAACTTGAGGACGAGGGCTTGAAGCTTCAGCAGGAGTACAGACATGTACAAGCTTCACTGGCCAAGAGATGAAGGTTCCCTTAACATCACTCACAATCTTCAGCTCATCAGTTGGGAGAGGGAGAGGTGCATCAATGATCATCTTTTCAACTGACACTCTGACTTCATCATCAGACATTTGTTGGTGGTGTACAGCTGATCCCAATAAGTTGTGGATAGTCCCTTTTGCAACCAATAGTACTCTATCATGATGATCAGGATCATCCACATAAAGGTCACAAGGTTGCTCTGACTGTCCAACAATGCAGCTCCCTCTAGTGCTCTGCTGCACAGTTGCAGGTGAGTGTGTGAAGGGAACACTGGTCTCTGGACGTGAGCTCAAAAGCAGCTTCACTTGATTCAGTTCCTCCCTCAACTGGCTCATATCAGATTGATACTTTGCTTCTTTAGCCGCTGCTTCCTCATTTAATCTGGCTACTGTCTATTCCATCTCCTCCCGGGTAACCATCTCTTTCCTATGGCATTTGGCGGATGAACCAAAGAATTCCTTCAAGCCTACCCGTCCTCCAATCCCCCTTACACGCCCACCATGGTCCGGTTTTCCGATGGCAACAGTGAGAACATCACTCCTACCGGACGACACGAAAGATCCCTCTGCCTCTTTCTTCTTAAGATCTTCCTCTAAGGTACAGATAACGAGAAGCCTAGTAATGAAACATGTTTAGTAACTAAAAAATAACAATAATAACGATCCTTAAAATTTTTTCAGCAACTACACGAGTTTGTTCACTCGTGTAGGTGCCACTTGGCTTTTGCCGAATGTGCAACCACAGGTCCTCGCGACGTATTGGAGATGGCGGACCATGTACCACAGAAGGATTGGATTCTACTTTATCTTCCAATCTCTTCCGCTTGGCCGCCATCAATTCTTGTTCAGCCTTTTCATATCCGCCGCGAGAAGCCCTATGCGGGCAATCATTCTTTCTCCCTATCTCCTATGCTTTTCCCCTTCTTTGCTGTGAATACGAATTGAAAACAACTATTAATTATGAATTCTAGCCATCTCATTAATAGAAATTAGAGAACTTCTGCATGCTTGACATGAACCTCAAACACTAGTCAAATTCACTTGATCAAGTTTCAACATTATATTTTATTTATGGAAGATGTAGATAGGTTAAGAAACAAAAGAGAATTATGCTTACAAAGGAGCTATGTTTTGTACCACTATGTAGATAAAATAACAAGAAACAAAAGAGAATTATGCTGACAGAAAAATACAAACTTGATCCTTTTTAAGGCATCCAGTGGGATCATCAGTCCACATTAGATAGTAACAATTGGGTATATAAAGTTTCCCCCTTTTAAGACTATTCATTTCCTCCTTTGCAAGACAAACAATTACACAATTACCTCCTTAGTATTTTACATTTTCAGAGTTTACATATCAGACTTGCATAGACAAAGGCAGGAAATGTATCTATTCACACACCAAACAATTTAACTAACAGGATTAGATGAACAAATATAAGCTCACACGTTATATAAGCAAACAAAACTGAATATAGACTCACCAGAGCTTCAGGAGTGGTCCGCAGCAGAACAAATTGTCGCCAAATTCGTTCATCAATAAATGTGTACTGTTCCCAAGGCTGTTTGGTAGGCGGAACCTCGACAAAAATATACTGTTAGCGAGAGAGGTCTTAAACTTCCTCGATCGATCAGCACAATAAGACAATGTCTTGTCTTTCAACTCCTTAGAGTCAGGGACAATGTATGTGAGCTGGATAGTGTCCCAAATAGGTTTCTTTACTTTGTCAAGGTCAACACTTTTCCACTCATCTATCAAGATGCTAACCTTGTTGCGTGCAAGATAGCTGACAAAACTATTATATTTGCTTTTATTAGGACCGAAAGGTCGCAACTTTTCATCAAACTGAATGTTGAACCTTGACCCAGAAGCCTGACTTAGAGATACATCCATCATTCGTGTGCCTCTTCTACCATGGCGTGCAGGGCGGTTAAGAGACACATTGTCAGATGGAGAGGGTTCGTTCTGACCCACACTATTAACTGACGTTCCCGGAACATGAATGGAATCGTCTTCACCGTTCATTTTCGAGACAGTAAGAGAGGAATGCCTAAGCAAATGAGAGAGTAACAGAGGCTAATGGTACTTGGGCGAGGAAGAGTGGTAATGCAACAGCAAGAATGGCTTCACAACAAGAAGAGGGATTTCAGAGTTCGTAGAACGTAAGTCTTAAGGTAACGTTTCGCGCGAAGATATATTTGGCGGTTTATTTTTAACACCGGATAAAAAACAAGGACGGTCTTAAAGATTAAGTTTTAAGACCGTCCTTTGTTAAACTCCGGTCTGAAAAGTATAATCTTTTTAACACCGGGCACGATCATTTCTCCGGTCTTAAAAGTATAATCTTTAAGACCTCCTGTTATAAACATCCGGTCTTAAAAGTTTTAATTTATTTTTTTCTTATTATTTTGGACCGCAGAAAATATAAGTCGGCGTGTTCGAGATTTCTCTATAAAGAAATTTGATATTTCAATTTTTTTAATAACATTTTTAAGACCGTTTGTTTTGTAAGCGGTCTGAATAATATATTTAAGACCTACTGGTAAAAGATTCAATCCAAGAAGTTCTTTATGTTTACAAAACTGCCACCGGTCATACCTTTAAAGTTCTTTATATTTACGAAACTGCCACCAGTTATACCTTTAAGACCGGGCCGTCGATAATCCGCTCTAAATGAGGTGGTCTTAAAAGGCTTTTTTGCACTAGTACATGTTTAAATGTCCGGTTTAAAATAATTTTTTTAAGACCGGTCGTAGTCCAGTCTTAAATGTCGACTTTTAATACCGACTGGAACAAGATCGGTCGCGGGTGCGGTCTTACAAGCCTCGTTTGTCTGGTCTTAAAAGCCTTTTTTGCACTAGTATCTTGTCCAAAAAATCAATGGAACAATGGAACCGGGCAAGCACTTCATTTTTTAAATTTGATGATTAATAAGAGACAGAGATAAAAAAATACAATAAAAACTCACTAATTTCATATTTGGCGAAAGTATAAGTTTGATCCTATAAGTTTACATCAAGTTTTCAATTTAATCTCCAAAGTTTAATCGTAATTTTAAACAGGATATTACATCATGTAAAGACTAGGATCTTCTTGAATATTAATTTGGTTGCCCAGATCCTATTCTAAGATCCCCATTTTTATTTCCTCTCATATAAAGAATATATTTTGTCCTCTAAGTTTACATCAAATTTCAGTTTTCACCCTTATGTTCATAAAGTATACTTTTAACAACACTGTGAGTTTCATTTAACAAAAATGTAACCTTCCTAGTTATTGAAACCCTGATTGTTTGAACACTAACATCCACAGCTATAGAATTGTTATTGCCAACTGCATAACAATTGTCACAATAAAATATCTCTGGCCAGTTTTGCCCAACGGTCATTTCATAATAAGTTGAGTTCCAAACTTGAATTAATATAAAAAGGGCCAAAGTGGTAGTATTATATGGAGAGAAATAGAAATACATGCATTGAAAAACATCAACCATATATAAATACACACACATCAATATGATTTTTTTGGGATCATTTTCTTGAATACATCATGACTGTATGTATATATATATATATATATATATATATATATATATATAAGGACTAGTTTACTCCCAAATGCACTTCACATGATTTGAATGTCTGAAATCATAAGTCAACACAATGCTTCCATCCATTCTCTTCAACACAAAGCTTTCCACTAAGACATAGAATCCAAAATCACTCCACATTCCACTCATTCCCTCAAACTTCTCCACTTTTTCAAATCTCACTTCCTTCCTCTCATTGTTTCCCTTCCTATAATTACTTCTTTCTTCCTCCCATCTCATTCTCTCCACAATAGCCATACTCAATCCTACTTTTCTCCCTCTTCTCTCTAAATTCCTAAACCACATTACACCCTCTTCACCGACTTTCCCTTCTTCCCAAACAGCTTCTCTCCCATCACCCAGCTTTGCAACTTCAGTTTTCACCACAACATCGACAAACACTTCTTTATTTTTCCCATTGTTTTCCTTGGAATAAACTTTTTCCCATCTTCTTTCAAGAGTCATCTCATAGAAAACTGACAACTTCATTTGATCCTGTACATTCACTCCTTCTTCCTTCACAAACATGAAAGGGCAGTACCATTTTCCGATCACCACTGGCTCGGAGGAGCGACCAGATGATGATGAAAAGGTGAAAGGAGGTAACTTGGATCGCAAGGCAGGGTTGATGCCGAGAGCTTCACCCAATTGGTAATCGCGTGGTGTCTTGGTGGAGAGACTCCAACCGTCATTCCTCAAGAACTGAGGAGGAAACGCATCTGATAGAATAGGCTTGCCTTGGAATCCCCATCTCTTTTTCTTTATCTCAAATTGTTGGTAATCATCAAAGGGATTTAGTGGTCTTGATTTGACGTCTTTGACGTATTTGCATCCCAAAAATTTCCCCTTGTCCTCTTCTTTTGAACATGTGCTTGCTTCGCTGTATAATGTAAAGGGAAGTTATATTAAATTGGCTAAAGTTATTTAATAGGAAGACAAATTTAAAAAATCTAATATGGTATGAGACACGAAAAAAGGGGGGAACGAGGGGGGGGGGGGGAAGAGGGAGAGAAAATAAGAAGATTGTGGATTTGAATCCCCTGAAATTAAAAACAAAAAGTAAACCCAAGCAAAGATCTAAGTGAAGATCGACCAAAATGACAAAAAAATGAAGATTGTAGGCCTGAAGCCTTGGAAAATTATTTTTTAAAAAAAGTACAAGACTAAACAAAAAGGAATAAAAAGAGAGAGAGAGAGAGAGAGAGAGAGAGAAAAAAAGCAGTAGAAAGGATACTAGAATATGTTTAAAAAAAAGTCTCATATAGCAAGGGAAATCAACCGGTTCAAATGAGTTTGATATTTTGATAGAACAGTACAAGAACATACCCTTGATGCTTTCCCTCCCTTGAAATGACGTAGTAACGATTAGAAGACAAAGGCTGATTAAGAACAGGAATGAACAAAACTGGATCTTGATAAACCGCAGCTGATGTTCCTGTACTCACTGCATATTCAACGGTTAAGTTCCTGTTCTGAGGAAATGGCAGGTTTCCTATTCCCTTCTTCCATAAACCAAAGAATCCATAAGTCTCGGCTTCTTCGTCTTGAAGTACTAAGTATCCTGAATTCGGTCCCTCTGGTTGATTCCTAAGAGCTTCAGGATCCCTTTTGTACAGTGATCGAGGCCTTGTTACGTACATTATTCTCTCTTTCTTTCTCTGTTTCCCTAGTTTATCATGAACTTGTGTACTTCGTATTTGTGTTTCTGTGATTGATTTATATAGTTGGGATTTTGTCGGTTTGATGGTATTTTTAATGATTTTGTGTCGCTTTTGCGGCCTTCTTTATGATAACTCCTAAACCCGTTGACCAGAACTTCATGGAGGTCATCTGTCGCGTGTTTCTTGTTCAAACTGTTGATAGTGTTATATACAGAATCTGCGTGGAAGTTTCACTTGTTTATTTTTTTGGTTTTTTGGCAAATAAGAGTCAACAAATGGGTGCCATTTAATAATATTTTTTACTTGATTGGTAACCCAACACGTTGTATGGTTGGTGCCATATAAACTAGATAGACGAGAATAATCAACACGTTGTAACGTGTACTGGTAGCTATAATAGATTGAATACTTTTTTTTTTTTGGTCGAAATAATAGTTTGATTACTTGACAAATCAAATGGCTGCCATTTAATAATATTTTTTACTTGATTGGTGCCATTTAATAGATAGACGAGAATAATCAA
Organism: Acacia crassicarpa; assembly: GCA_034222035.1. Taxonomy (NCBI): domain Eukaryota; kingdom Viridiplantae; phylum Streptophyta; class Magnoliopsida; order Fabales; family Fabaceae; genus Acacia; species Acacia crassicarpa. The sequence goes on along the minus strand of JAWXYG010000009.1, from coordinate 37,913,224 downwards.
CACGTTCTACTTGATTGGTCAATGGTAAAGTACGCATACTAGAAGCTATAAAAGTTTGAATACTTGATAAATCAAATGGGTGCCATTTAATAATATTTTTTACTCATAATATATTTATAATTTCTTAAATTGATTTATATATAGGAAAATGAAAGAAAAATACAACTTTAACTTTAAGATTTTGTTGACAATAATAGTTATGTGATTAATAAGAGTAGTAAAGTAATTGAGAATTTGTTTTATTGAAAAATCATTTATTTGTGATTTTAAAGTTTAATGGCTAAAGTATATTTTTAGTCCTTTAAGTTTTACATAAGGTATGCTTTTAGTCCCTTAACTTCATAAAGTATACTTTTGGTCAAAAAATTCTAACACCGTTAATGTTGCTAACGGAAAACACATGGAACTCAAGTGATGACTAATAGCATTTAATTACACAAATTTTATATATTCTTCAATTTACCTGTATTTTAAATTTAAGCTTAATAACATTTAATTACAAAATCATCACTTAAATTTATACCGTTAACATTTATGTTTGCATTTTTCATTAGTAAAATTAACGGTGTTAGAATTATAGGACCAAAAGTATATTTTATAAAGTTAAGGGACTAAAAGTATACTTTAGCCAAATTTAATTGATATTTTCTTAAAATTATTTCTTTATCTAACTTACAAATAGATATATAAATTATTGAATCTGGGTGATTTGTTATAAATCTGTCAACTTTATACGAGGTTTCTTGGCCATGCCATTGATAGTTATATACAGAAGCTGCATGGAAGTTTCACTTGCTCGTCCTTTTGCGACTAAAAGTAAACATATATAGTGTGTTTGGATCACATTTAAATGCACTTTTTTGAACAAAATTACTGTTTGAGAGAAAATTACTCAAACACATGAGGGGGGGGGGGGGGGAATCTCTGAATCACTTCTTTTTTGGATACAACTATGGTTTGAGACCTCAAAATCATGGTTTTTTTTTTTTTTTTGGGGGGGGGGGGGGGGGGGGAACCTCTTTTTGTTTTTTCACTTTTCAGTAGTTGGCTAATTATTGGATCATATAATTTCCCCAACCCACCCTTTCTCTTTCCTTCTTCTCTTTCATTCGATTTCATGCTCATTCTCTCTGTTCTGGTTTCTGAAATTTCTCTACAATTTCATGATATTGAGCGAAGGCGTGTGCTGTTTCATTTTTTGTTCCGCTTTACATGGATTCCATCTAAATTTTATTTTACACTGGCTTTTCGTTTTTCCCTTCTTGAAATTAAGAGGTTTTGGTAGTATTTTTTAATAAATATTTATGAGATATATATGTGTGTGTATGTGTGTGGCTTTTGGGAGCTATGCAGTGTCCCAGATTGAACATTCATCATGATCAGTTCCTAATCCTGTGGTGTGATTGTAATAATTCCATGTCATGTATAGACGCTTAATTATGCAAAAAGATAATTCCAGATTGAACATGCATGCATCACGATCAGGGCTATTTTTTTTTACCATGTTGACTAATGATATCGAAATTTCTACAGAAAATATGCTTATACGCTAGCTAATGAGTTGGAGAAATTCTTGCACAAAGCCAATTTAACAATGGATTTTTTTTTTTTTTTTTTGGCTATAAACAATGGAAAAATTCATTAAAGGACTATATGACCAAATTTTGCAGGCCCAAGGCCCAAGGATTGATTGGAGCTCCGACTACCAAAAATTAATATGTTGTTCAAAGGAAAATTTCATTTGTTCATGAAGAGTTGTATATTTGCATATGAGACTTATTGAATCTGTGTTGTTCATTTACAAAATGTCAAGCTCCTCACGAACAAGTGAAATAGATATATGGACAATACAAACTAATAGGTTAAAAAGAAAACATGGAATCATGAACAAGTCTCATTTGTAAGTGTCCAGCTATTCATGAACAAGTGGATTATACATATATATGAACAACCACCACAAAAAATTCATTTTTTGCGATCGTTTGCGACAGAATTTGTCTGTTGCAAAAAAGTGCATCACAATTGTGACGGAATTCAATTCCGTCGCAAATTTTGAAATTTTGTAACGGAATTTTTTTCAGTTGCAAATTAAATTTTATTAAAAAATAAAAATTCAAAAAAATATAAAAGTTACGAAATAACAAAAACTTGTATGTCATAAAATATATAGTAACAATCATAAAGAGTTTACATAGAGAAAAACAAAATATAAATAATAATGTTACAAATAGTATGAACTAAAAAATAGTCTAAACAGTAGCAGTATGATCTTCATTATCATCATCACCAGGAGCTAGCCCCGTACCCTTGGCTTTCAATAGGGACTGGAGTTGAAGCTGCATCTCCCTCATCATCGCCTGTGTCTGATACAGCTCAATTGCTTGCTAACTCATTGCTACCATGTCTGGCTTAACTCATCAATTGCTTGCTCCTGCACCAATGCCTTCATCTTCTTCATCTCATCTACAAAAACAACATTAGGAATACCTTCACTGCCGGATGAGGATGAATTTGAAGTTTTGTAATATATATGGGGCAAATCCATGTGATTATTTAAGACAATATTATATAAGACTTAATCAAGTTTATCTAATATACAATTCCCAACATTATCTTTTGTATTTATAATTATCTTTTAATCTACACAGTATTTATAATTTGTTTTTTTTCAAATTATTCATGTTTATTGTATAACTTGTTAAAGTTTAAATAAAAAATTTAAACGATTTTATTGTATTTGATGGCCACAAAATTTTACTTGCCTAAAAATTAAAATAGACACATTGGGATTCAATTTGATATATGATTTTGTAAATTTTTGAAAACAGCTCAAAAACTGAATCTTAGCCTCTGTTCAGCAAGCAAACTTTTAATATAGAAAAAAAGATACAAATTCTTGTGGCCTTTGGAATTATTTTTAATATAAACTAGACATAAAAAGGGTTTAGTGTCCGTTGGAATTGCGTCAATTTGATTTTTCTCGAATTAGTTATGAATTTTTGAAGTTAAAGCATACTTTTTTGAATTTCTGGAATAAGGGCGAATTTCCTAAAAAATAAAAGGAGAGTTTTTTTAAGTGAGTAAATGTGATGTATTTGCTTTGTATAGGGCACGTACGCATCTGGGATAATTTTATGAGACCGAGAGATTTTTACTAATTTTTGAACAACTGTTAGGAAGTAATTGTTTATTCACATACTCTATGTTATTTTGTATGTTTGTTGTACCATGATTGATGAACATGTTTCGTGAGTGGGACATGCGATTCTGTAGGGCCTAGTGGACTATGTGTCCTTGGGTCACTACCATAGGGCCTAGTGGGCTATGTGTTTTTAGGTCGCTATCGAGTTGGTGATGCATTCGATGTAGTTAATTTAAGGTTTGAGGTGCTGGTGCTGGCTATTGTTGTATTCCTAGCATTGAGGATCCAGGGGCTTGCCTTGTTAGGCGGTCCTAAGGTTGTTGAGGACTGGGTCCTTACACAATGAATTTATGCATATGTGAAATGATGTTTTATGTTATTGTGTGAAGTGTACTGAATGCATATGGTATGTATTGCCATTATTGATTTGTGATTTCTTGGTTATGGTTACATGCATGCACTGCATACGTATTGTATATGAGTTTAACAATTATTCTGAGATTCAATTTTGAATCCCAGGCCGTTCTAAAGATACAGGTGATTTACACTAAGCTGTTTAGGTGGTTGAAGGTAACGGCATGGAGTTGAAGGTTGAAGAAATAGGGAATGCCCTATCGCTTTTGTATATTACTTTTGGATGATTGTATATATTTACTTATTACTTGGTATTTACTTTGGATCACTATACCTTAACTCTACGAGGATGATTTGTTGTTTACTTCCCGTGCTTTTACCAGTATTACGTATTTGTCCAAACCGATCATATGCTTTGCTGCATAACGCTTTGATGTATGTTAATATGGGATAATCAACCAAGGAAAGGTAATAAAATAAGGGATCCTTCTAACTTGCCACTCGAGAGGGTAAGGCCGGTACAGTGTAACAAATGGTAAAACTACTGAGCAGCATAAGGTATCCTAAAGACCTATTGAAGATACCAAGCTATTGTCAAAGATGGGGAAGGAAGCCAATGTAGAGGAATAAAGAGCTGAGTAGCTCACCCCTGAACTGCAGAAAACCAACAGCATAGCTAATGCTACAACATTGCCATAACATCACATACCAAATTACAAACCCTTGAAACATATGATGCTATAGCAAGGCCACAACATAATTCAACAGAACCAGGACCATCATGAACAAAGAAGCAACAACCCCTTTTTCCTCAAAGGTTATAAAAGCAAAGCCAAAAGAAGCAATTCAGGAAATACCTAGATGTTTTGAAGCAGCGGCCTATTAAGGCTCTGGAACATATGCCCAATTTTGTGAAATTCATGAAATACATCTTATCTAAAAAGAGAAGATTGGGTGAATTTGAGATAGTGGCCTTAATTGAAGAGAGAGTAGTGTTATCATGCTCAATAAGCTTCCATCGAATTTGAAGGATCCAGGGAGTTTCACAATTCCATGTGTAATCGGTCGAAACTATTGTGGGAGAGCTCCTGTGATTTGGGAGTCAACATCAATCTAATGCCTATGTCAGTCTTTAGGCAACTGGAATTCAAAGAAGCAAGACCTACAACAGTTACATTGTAGATGCCTGATAGATCCATCATTTATCCAAAAGGAAAAATTGAAGATGTATTTATGAAGGTAGATAAGTTTATATTTTCTGAAGACTTCATTGTTATGGACTTCGAGGCTAACTGTGAAGTGCCTATCATTTTGGGAAGACCATTCATGGCTATAGGAAAAACATTAATTGATGTCCAAAAAGGGGAGTTGACCATGAGGGTCAATGATGAATAAGTGACCTTCAAAGTTCTGAAGGCAATACAACACCTCAATGAAATAGAAGACAACATAATCATCAAGACTATGAAATATGTTGGACATGACAATCTCCAAGAGACTTTCAGCAGAAGCCCTGTCACCACAATTCAAGCAGAACATGAGGCTTAGCAAAATTCAAGACAAACGCTGATAACGATAGAGCTACCACAGGAACTGATATTCAAGCTCTACTGGGATGATAATGAGAACAAGGGAAAAGCCATCAAACCCCCTTCAATCTCTCGGTTATATGGCATGACAAAGTCTGGCAGAAGACTTTAAAACAAGCACTATTGGGAGGCAGGCCAAATTTTTCTTAATTTCATTTTCTTTTTCTTTCTTTCAGCTTGTGCTTTGTAGATAGAACCAGTGATACCACAGAAGGAACCTTAAGGAGATGGCAGAGTTAGGTAAGCTATACAAGAGTTCAATAATGGAGGGCCTAAGTCATGCACTACAAAAAAACCCATATTACCCACAGAAATTAACCATGGAATTCCACGGGTAAAAACTTTCTGACGGAACAAAAAGCGTTGGTAAAAATGCCGTGGTTGATCAATTACCGACGAAATAAAATTCCATTGATATTAGAGACGGACTGATTCTGTCGGTAATTAGCCACAGAATTGTTCCGTGGGAAATCAAGGACGGAATTTTGTGGGTAATCAGGGACAGAATTCTGTGGGTAATCAGAGACGGAATTCCGTGGGTAATATGAGGGAAAATTTTAAAGTGAATTCTGTTCTGTCACTTTTTTTTTTTTTACTTTGAGCAAAAATATTTAAATTTTTTAAAGCATTTTTTTAATAATTAAGTGCACTAAAATGAGAAAATAAGCATTTCATATAAATAGAACACTTAACAAGTTCAAAGCACATGTTCATACAAATGTCACAATTTAAAGTCACTAGAAGGGCAAATAGATGTAAACAGTCACCAAGTTAGTTTGTACAACAACAATGAAAATATTCAACTATCATTTTCAGTGTCTTCATTTGCATTGGTAACAGAAGGAGCCTCTTCATTGGCGGTAGGGTTAGAGAGATTAGGTACATTAATCCCATGTGCTTGCAATGCTGACATAATAATTTCGTTCTATTGTTTCAAGCTTGCATAACCTTCTCTCATTTGATATCCCCGTTAGCAATTCTGGATCCACCGTAGAGTTGACGGAAGGAGGTGTGGCAGAAGAATTGATAGATTCCTTTCGTCTCAGAAATTCATCCTACAAACGAAGTACATAAAAATAAAGACAGCAGAATATATTTTTTTACAAGATAAACAAAAACAAAATTCATTCAACAACATAGTTTGATTTTTAATAAACCTGAAATATTTTTGCCACCTAGCACCCAGATAACCTCAAGTATGTATTATTGATCCTCAAATATTTAGTAACAGCGTGTTACTAGTTAAAGTATGGTATCATCATTTTTTTTTACTAGGATAAGTTTGGTAATATTATACTCAATAGTGTTCATAATCATGTGTACAACAAATATTTCAGAAGACGCGGCGAACTACATACCTAGCTAAAAAAGAGTAAATGCTTAAAATGGGGTTTTCCTTCCATATACATAGGCATGTCGTTCATCATTAAATAGACCCAAGAAAAGATGGGTTTAAACCCTGAATAATGCAAATTACCTGGAGATTATTATGTCCAAAATCAAATTTCAATTTTGCCCTCAAATAATCTCATACCCGCTTTAGAGTATAACGTGCATAAAAGTCCAAACAGCTTTGAGCTAACGGACACTGTATACACATAAGGTCAAAATGGCTGGTGGAGCTATACCAAGTACTAACTGTTGGTCATATTTCTTGAAATAATATTGCCCTTTGTACTAAATTTTTTTATTTATGGTTGAAGATTCTTAATATTCATTTACTCCTTGGTATTGCCCCCAATATATATATTAGGGCTTATGATTCCTACTGTCACTGGATATAAGTATTTATCCAGTGAGCAATTATACTACGTCGTTTCCATTAAAAAAATATCATTTCTACTTCCTCCTTCACTTTTTCCCTTTTCACTTGAATTGCATCGAAATTGCCTTCCTCTCCAAGATGCACAACACGCCCTCATCCCACTCTCGCACCTGTTTATGAAGAAAAGCTCATGTTTACTCGTCACAAGTATACTATTGTTATATGCTGCCTCTTGCGTTTTCCCATTGTCTTTTGATTATTTTATTGATTTTAAGAAGTGATGTCAACGTTATTTGGTGAATGTGGCCCAAAACGTGTTTGGTGTAGATCAGAGCAAGAAATAAAAGTGTTTTTCAATCTTAATCCTTTTGGGAAATTAATTATTGATGGAGAATGGTATGAGGCAGAGAAGTATATTTCAGCCTTCACATAAAGCTTCAAGTGTTAATCAATTAGAACCACACGCATGCAACATAAAGCTTTTAAACATCCTCTATTTTCAGCATTCAAACCAGAGCACGCATGTAGAACCAAACCTCGGCTTCTCAAGCTTTAAAACACCAAAACGGACGTGCAGAACCCATGGAAGCTAGATAGAAAGAGGTTTAAAACTCACCTTGATCAGTGGTTTGTATGCACCCATCCGAACCTTCTTTCCTTCCTTTGACTTTTTCAACACCCTCTAACTTCACCTTCAGACTCGGCTTATGCTCTCACTGAAACTCAGCATTTCAGGTTCTCTTGTCTCTGATTACAGCTCCCGCTCATCTCACTCAGCATTTCAGGTTCTCTTGTCTCCGATTATAGCATTTCAGGTTTGTATGTCTTGACAGAAAGTGAATAGAGACATGAAGAGTGAGGCTTCTTTATGCTCTGACCAAATTTGATTAAAAGAAATGGAGGGTGTTCGAAAGAGACTGGGTGCTGTCTATTTCTCGATGAGTCACTGTGAAGAAAAGAGGGAGTGAGTATGTGTGAGGTGTCCAAAACTTGAGAGCTGTTGCATAGGTGTTCGGTTTAGAGAAGATATCTTTTTTTTAATCGAAATGACGTAGTATAACTGCTCACTGAATAAATGCTTATATCCAGTGACACTAGGAATCATAAGCCTTATACATTAACTTTTAAGATATATGCAGATATCCATATACAACTACATTTCAACTCAATCAATATATATAGTAAAAAATATATGCAGATATCCAAAGTCGTTTCCTCATGAATTTATTGCAATATATAGGCGACTACCGCGTCAGGATCCTCTCCTCTTCCCTTTCTCTCCTTTTCTCTCACAGTCTGATCTGAATCATCTAAATCTTGATCCAACGGTTCAGATTTAAAAAAAATAAAAAATTATTTTTTGTCTTTTTCAAAAAAGACAAAAAAAAAAATTAAATCTGGACCGTTAGATCAAAATTTGAACGGTCTAAATCGGACTGTGAGAGAAAAGGAGAGAGAGGGAAGAGGAGAAAATCCTCTTCCGCGACTACCCAACAGATTTGAAAGAGAAGTATAGTAAAAAAACTATTGTTACCTCTATCTTTAATATAAGATCCAGTCAGTGAATAAATTATTTTAAATTAGTTATATTTATCATATTTAGATCAAATTAATTTATTTGATTTACAAATTAATAAATAATTACATAATATACAACATATGTTATAGTTAAATTATTTACTTAGCTTCCTTAGTTTATTTGAAAAATTAATTAGGTCTTGTATTAAAGACCTTGTAGAATATTTATTACGAGCACGATTATATAATTAGTTCTTATATAATTACATAATATACATTTGCCATTTTTTATTTCAAAAAGTAGACATATCATCTGAGATGCAGGATTATTTTTTTTAATTTATCACCAAGTGGGATGTTTGATTTAGAGGGGGGAAAAAGGGATGTTTAATATCACTATCAGAAGTGTCAATTAGTTGCAACTCAACCACTTCAGAGAACAATTTCTTGCAAATGTGACTTGGATCCCTTAGAGGTAAAGATTCAGTCAGCAAGAAAGCGTTCATCTACTGGTTGCACTTTCACTATCTTCATACTTTCCCTACTGTTATTTGACTTTGTATTGTCTAGCGTGGTTCTCTTGTCTCACTGAGGCTTCCACATGTTTTTTTTTTTACCTTGTGGTTCTCTTTCCAGATCTATGTCCATCTTCAAAGACTCTTTTTTCTAAACACCCTCGAACCACATCATGTTTCCTTTTGCCTACTGCACCCTTTACTTTAAAAACTTTTTGACTTTGATTTCTTAACCCCACACGTCTTTCTCTTTTGGTTCTCGTGGCCTTATATTTATCTGTGAAGCCACCACGCTGCTTTGGATTCCCTTTTCTACGTATTTCAACTCTTTTTAATTTTGTGGGGCCTCCTTTATTATTTAATGTAAACATTGGAGCACTGCTTTCTTGAATTTTCCTCAGATCACGCCACTTTTCCTCTGCCATATCACCTGCCTGAAATCCCATTTTTTCAACCAAATATGTTGAATTTCCTTTGGGGGAACGCGCCTTCCTCATTTTCCATACAAGACAATGTGCCTGTTTGGAGTGTCCCGTTAAGAGCGTTTGGGCCAGTAATTTCAAAAAAAAGCTCAATTCAGTAGCTTTATCATTTTTTTTCTTGTTTGGGTCAGAGTTTTTGTTATTTGACTTTTTATCAAAAACTGGCGTTTTGTTGAATGCTCCAAATCCAAGCGTTGGCGTCTAGTAGCGTCCAGTGGGAGAAAAAAATTCCCTAGGTCCCACAAACAGTGAAAATGGAAGAGAGTAGATATCAAAATCGAAGCTTATTTATTTCTTCTTACTAATTCTATTTTTTAAAACTTAATTTATATAAAAAAATAAATTATAAGATATTTGATTTAAAATTGTCCTATCTCACCCACAAAGTATTAAAATTATAATTTAATAAAAAATTGTTAATAAAAATTTTCATCTCGGTACATATCTGATTTTATAAACAATTTTATCCATTAAATATATTTAATTAAGGACTTTATTGTTCGTTAATTTTTTTAAATAATCATTTAACTTTATTTTCTCAAATTAAAATTTTTATTATCTCAATATATACAAATAATATGTAAATGTAATATTTAATATGATTCATACCCTTTTCAGTTATTTTCCCTCTCAACTGACTTTTCAAATAATAATCCAAACATTCATCAGTTAAGAAAAAAGCCACTTCTGCAAAAAACCAAACTGACAATCCAAACACAAATAACATTTATAACCTGACTTTTTTCCTACCAGGTTTTTACAAAAGTCAGATAGCTTTTAAGTCACCGCTGCTACCGCCAACCTAAACAGGCCCAATATTGCGAATCGTGATGATTCTACTCTGCCTTCAGTATACCTTCCTAATAAAGCTGGATCGCTTTTACTTTTATCCCCCTTTCTTGGAAACATTTATTTACAAATATAGGATAAAAGACTCACATGGTCACCTGGAAAAAAAGAGATTAATAACCTTTTTGGAAAAAAAACAACACATGGAAACATTGATTGATATTTCGGGGAGGAAGATTGAGAGGCAAAGGACATCACATGGTTAATATATTTATAACAAATATTAATCATTATTAAGGCATTACATAAATTGAGCACAAAAAAAAAATTAAGGCATTACATAAATAAAAATAAAAATCTTATAAATAGAAAAAGTATTTTGGAAACTGCTTCAGCTTATCTTTTGAAAAATCTTGGGTCATTTGTTGTAACTTTTGAGAAACTCGATAACCAGATCTGGCTTATCTCATGTTTCGAGGCTGACACGCTTAGAAACTGCTTTAGCTTTTTGGGGTGAGAAGCCACAGGAGTCAATGAGATAAGAGACAGCGAAAGAATTTCCGTTTGAGGCATTTCAGTTAGAGTACCTCACAGAAGACCACTGGGTTTGGAGAAGTAGTTGAAGCTGAAATGTTGAAGGAGAGAATGCGTTGATAATATGCCTCCGATAAGGGATGGCTATGCGCAGAGAAGTAAACATGGATTCCGGCGTCTCGAGCAAGATAAACGAAGCCGGAGTCTGTTGAGGAAGACGGCGGAAACCTAGACATTACCTTCAGTCTCACTCCAAATTTGATTCATGTAATTATTTGAATTCTGCCTAGATTGTTTTAACAGCGAGCATCATCTTCTTCTGAAACTTTGAAGGTTGACAGAGAATGGTGTCGGAGAAACAACCGACGGTGAGGGTGTGAGGAAAGAACGATCAGCGAGCATATGCTTTCTACCAGTAAAACATTAGATCATCTTCCTCTCCATGCCCGATGGTAGTTTCCAGCGATGGTGGTAGAGAGAGAAACGGGTTTGCAATCTGGACTACACTTTTTGTTTGGGAAAAGACGAAGATTTAAAGAGGAAAAGACGAAGATTTGCAATCTGGACTACCTCTTCTTCCTCTTCCACCGATCTTCCTCTCTCTCTCTCTCTCTCATGTTCTTTGCTCCACAGCCATGGCCTTTAATCCCTCCGTGTTTCTCGAAAATGGCTCTCTTGTTCGCAAGCTGAAGCTCTGGTTCAAACTCCCTTCCGTGGCACATCTGCTTGCTGTCACACCTTTGGTCTCCATAACAATAATAAAATAAAAAGAGGACTGGTTTCGCTGAATCTGAGAAGAATACAACAGCAACAGGATCCGAGAGGTGGAAGAAAGGCGACTAGTGAGCTTGAGCAATGGTGACTGGTTTCGCTGGATTTTACACAATACAGAAGAAATGAGGCGGCCATGAGAGGAATGGGGCATCGGAGGGAGGTTAGGGAGAGTAAAAAGAGGGAGCACAGAGAGGAGGGAGAAAAAGGTATTGGCTCCGCTTGGCAAAGTTTTTTTTCCAGCGTTTATGAACAAAAAACCCAGTGGCTGAAAAGTTACTGGACCCAATATAAAAAAAGCCCAAGATTGCATGTTTGGACTGGGCGTTGCGTTAGCTGGGCTGTTTCCATTTTATCTGTCACTACCGTGCTTAATGAACGCCCCAACCCCAAGCTTTTGAGTTAACGCACTGGAGGCTATTGCACGGAGTCTTCTTCCTCCACCCCTCCAAGATCCAGCCCGTGTCCAGCCTCCACCGACGCAAGAGCTTCCACCGTGTTCTCCATCCACGTCCCCTCCATTAGAAGGTGAATTTCAAAGTAATTACCATTATATGTGTATTTTTCCAAAACTTGCGGGAATGACTTGCAAGAGTTACTTCCATGACTTGAGGCAAAGGAGGAAGTCATCGTAATTACAGTTTTGCCATTAGAAGTGAATTTTCCAAACATATGCGGGAATAACTTGAAGATTGGAGCAAAATACCCAAGAGAGGGGGTGAATTGGGTATCTTTATAAAATTAAAGAGTCTACTCTATTTTTGACTAATGAACACAGGGTAAAACAGAGGAGAGAGGGAGAGAAGCAATGCACCACAAGATTTATACTGGTTCGGTCCTTTCTCTGACCTACATCTAGTCCCCAAGCCTCACCTGGGATTTTCAATCCACTATAATCAAATATTGATTACAGACTCTGTACTAAGAGCTGTTCTATCACTAGAACACACTCCCCCTTACAAGTTGTAATCAATACACCCTAACTACCAAGTCCCCTGACTTGTAGTTATCACAATCAGTAAATGATTTACAAGATGATAACTCTCTCAAAGAGTAGATAGAATAAACACTGAAGTACTAAGTATCAAAATGATACAATACAGAGGAAAGCTTGATACAATAAATGACTCAATAAATTTTCGCTCTAAGTAGTTGTATCAGCTTGAGAAGAAGTTAATGCTCTCTATTTATAAGTAGAGAACATTAAATGACCGTTGTAGGATGATTCCAACCGTTGGAAGTGATTAGCTTGGGTTCTGGTCATCTTCTCTCTCTAAACTTCTGCTAATCCAAGACTTTGATGAAGTCTGATGTGGCTCTCTGAGGATTCGCCCGTTGGAGATAACTTTACTTGTTGTAGTAAGTATACTTTTTTTTGATACAATTGAGCAACCAAAACAGAAAAACTAGCCTTTATCTAGAATCAGGATCCTCTCTAGCTCCCCGTCTGCAGTTGGCACAATCTGGAAGCCAGGCCTGAAGGAGAGACTGGATTTAGCCAAACTATCTGCTGCCGCGTTGGCCCATCTGTTAATAAGCTGAACCTCTACAGACCAATCTCGCGTCAGTACCCCCTTAATTTCTTCAACCAGCTGGCTATCTTCATGCGTGTCCATTGATGGCGTCTTTAACAGTGATACTGCGTCCGCCGAGTCCATCTCCAGAATAATATTTCGAAATCCCAAATCCCATGCGAGCTTAACCCCATGCAAACAGCCCCACAACTCTGCGGTCAGACAGTCTCCCTCCCCTCCCTTGAACATGAATGCCGACAAGAATTCCCCATGTTCATTCCTGAGAATGCCTCCACTGGCCACTCCTGGAGATAGGGGCGAGAAGGCCCCATCAGTATTGACCTTCACCCATCCAGCTGGTGGCGGTCTCCATTTCTCACCCTGTTCATAGGTCGTCGCCGTTGTGCCATGATTCGTACATAGCTTGTCACTTGCGGTCTTCAAACTAGTAATCATGGCCTGGACATTAGCACTAATAGTGTGATTCGAAGTCTTCTTTCCTTCGAAAACATAGGCATTCCTGCGCCTCCATAGCCACCAACAGGTTATGACAAACTGCTGCCTCCACGTCTCCCTATTTGGATCATCTCTACTCAAGGTAAGATTCCAGGTGAGCAATCGCTCCAGCCGTAACGCAAAGAATTTGTGTCGGAGCTTGGCTGGAACAATCTGATTCCATAGCTCTTGTGTGTCACGACAATCTCTAAGGAGATGCATAAGCGTCTCCACCTCCTCCCCACAAATCGGACACCTAGCGTCTGTACTTAGCCTACGTTTACATCTAGCTGCATTAGTCAAGATTCGTTTGTGGAAGACCAGCCAAAAGAACATTTTGCATCTCTCTGGGACTTTTAATTTCCAGATCTTGCCCCATACAGGGTTCGGGTAGGCACTATCTTGGGTAATGACATCATATGCAGATTTCACAGTGAAGGAACCACTCTTGATCCACTTCCACCTAACTTTCCCCTGTGGCATTACCTCAACACCTTCCTGCACACTACTCCACGTACGCTTGATTCCACACCACAAATTTGATCCACGTCTACCCATGTCGATCTTTGGCATTACGTCCAAACCACAGCCATATTTATTTCTGATAACTCTCACCCAGAAATCATCTTTACGAGCAATAAGGTTCCACCCTACCTTCATTAGGTAGGCTTGGTTAGAGGAGCTGGTATGACGAATCCCCAATCCTCCTCTCGTTTTCGATTTGCATACAGAGTCCCAAGGCACCAGCGGAATTTTCCTTTGCTCCTCTGAACTGCCCCATAAAAACTTGCGGTTGCATTGGTCCAATGTATCACAAGTGCCAGATGGAAGGAGGGATGTTTGCATAACATATCCCGGGATTGCTGTGGTAACTGAAGAAATTAAGGTAGATCTTCCTGCAGAAGATAAAGATTTGATTTTCCATGAAGAAAGCCTTGTCTTCACCTTATCCACCACATACTGAAATGACTCCTTCGTTACTCGCTTATGATGTAGAGGAACACCAAGGTACTTACCCAAGTCACTCGTAATGGAGAAGCCAAGCGAGGCACACATCTCACTTCTTCGGGAGTGGTGCACATTTTTTGAGAAAAATACCCGTGTTTTTTGCTGATTAATCTTTAAACCAGAGCTAGCACAAAACGACTGCAGACATTCATTGATCGTTGCTACCTGCTCCATTGGTGCTTCCGCAAAAAGGATGATATCATCCGCGAACATGAGATGAGAGATGGGAGGTCCAGACCTGGTAAGGCGGATGGGTTTCCAATCCCCCTCCTGAATAGCTGATTGGATAAGATGAGCCAATTTTTCCATACAAATGACAAAAAGGTAGGGCGATAACGGGTCACCTTGCCTCACACCCCTGGACGGATTAAAACAGTCAGCCTTGTCTCCGTTCCATAAAAGTTGCATATTGGAGCTTGCGATACACTGGCCAATCACCTGTATAAGGGAGTTGGGGAGCTTGAGTTCCTGAAGACATCCCAATAAGAAGTTCCAATTAACTCGATCATAGGCTTTCTCCAGATCAATTTTAATTGCCAGAAATCCCTTCTTCTGCTTCATATTACGCATGGAATGAATAACCTCCTGGGCCACAATGATATTATCACTACTATGTCTTCCTGGGACAAAACTGCACTGATTAGGAGCTATCACCTGGGGGAGAATAGGCTTCAATCTGTTCACAATAACTTTGGTAAGAGTCTTGTAAATGACATTACAAAGACTGATAGGCCTAAAATCTCCCACAGTTTCCGGATGGTCCTTCTTAGGAATGAGGACAAGTAAAGTCCCATTAATCTCCGTAATAGCCTGCGGATTAGCAAACAGATGTTGCACATATGTTACAACAGACATACCTACCGTGTCCCACTGATTCTGGTAGAAAAGAGCGTTAAACCCGTCAGGGCCTGGGGATTTGAGGGCTCCCATACTAAAAACTGCATCTTTAATCTCAATAGCAGATACGTCCCTATTACATCGTCTTAGTAGCTCCTCCTCAACATTGGGATAAGTCATGGTACACTGAAGGGGTGGTCTGTGATAAATATCTTCTGTAAGAAGGTTAGAGAAAAAACATGTAGCCATACCTTTAATTAGAGAGATGTCATATACCCATGTTCCCTCACTATCCTTTATAGCCTCAATACGTTGGGATTTCCGTCTTTGGTTGGCTCGAGCGTGAAAGTACCTTGAATTACGATCTCCATAAATTGACCACTCCGCTTTTGCCTTCTGTGCCCAGATTAGAGATTCCTGCAACAACACCTCTTCAAGTTTCCTCCAAATAGCTAGCTGGAGCTCCTCATATTTTGGCAGTAAACCAAACCGAGCTACAGCCCTGTTGATTCCATCCAGCCTACGTAGAAGATGTTTCTTTCTCCCTTCAGTATGTTTAAAAACTTCCCTATTCCACTTCAGACAAGCATCACTAAATTGAGAGATATTTTGTGTCCACACCGCTTCATGTTGCCAAAATTTCCTAACAAATCCATCAAACTCCTCGTGAAGAACCCAAGCAGCCATGAATCGGAAGGGGCGATTCGTCTTAGAGGAATTAGAAGCTGACTCGAGACGAAGGAGTAGGGGTCTATGATCCGATTTAAAAAATGGCAAGTGTGTAACAAAGGCATTGGGGAACACGTTACTCCATTGTTCACTGGCAAGGAACCGATCCAGTCTTGCCTCCATTTGCCCGTGTTTAAATGTAAAATCTGGCCCAACAAAGCCTATATCCCTCATCTCATGTGCATCCATCCAGTTTCGAAAGTCTCGGTCAACAGTACCTCTAGAAGTGGTTGTAGACCGCCGTTCACCATGGAGTAACGTACCATTCAAGTCACCTCCTATGAGCCAAGGCCCCTGAACTGAGAGTGCTAGACGAGAGAGGTTGTCCCAAAGAACCCGGCGAGGTGCGTTAGAAGGACTGGCATAAACCACCGTGAGCACCCATTGTTTACCTGCTGCTCCAGTAATTTGCAAATGCATAAACTGATGGTGGCTTTCCAGCAAAGAAATAGAGAAAATATTATGATCCCAAAGACACCAAATACCACCACTGTATCCTACACAATCCATAATCTCCACATTAGGGAAGCCCAGTTGCCTAGCTCTTCTAACTGACATCTCCTTAGGGCATCTTGTTTCCAAAATTGCTACAAAATTTAACTGATAATGAGATTTAAGATCCCGAACGAGCGCGGGAAAACTTCTTGCTCCAGTGCCTCTAGAGTTCCATATGAGGAAATTCATTGAGAAACAATAGGGATTGGATGGGGTTTGGAAACCTCCCCCTCGGTTTTATCCTGATCAATCATGAGATCATCCATATTTTGAGGCTGGATACTCTGCAAAGGTTGCATTTCCTCTTCCATGTTACTTGGCACCGTCACATCTGGAGTATTTGAAACACCAATCTTTGTTATCCCAAGTGAATTATTAAACACATCCCCACACGGCCCACTACCTTTTGACCCCTTCTTGTTAGCCGAATTCTCCTTTTCAATTAAAGGGGCCGAATTCCCCTTTTCAATTAAAGGTGCTTCAGCATCTTGCAATACACCAAAGGTATTCACATTGGTGGACCCAATCTCCATGCCTACACAAGATGCATGATGGACCCTACTACTTGCAGGAGGACGGTTTTCTTTCCCCTTGGTCTTCCCTTTGTTTGTATTCTTCCTTTTCACACCAACTTGGACCCATTCAACTTTTGGAGGTCCCGCTTGCTTTGACAAATCCCCATTAATTATGTTATGGCCTACCAAGACCTCCTTTTTCTCATTTAACCGATGCATATCCCCTTTTTTCTCATTAATTCCTTGATCAGCGCCCTTCAATCCAGCCCCATTAATATCTTTTTTAGAATTATTCAAACGTGACATCCCCCCAAAATCTCTCCGCAATATCCGGATTTTCCCAAAAGGTGTCTCTTCCCCCACTCCGTTGCCGGCCGCCGGTACTGATCCCTCACTAACGCCACGATTTTCCTGCTGTAAATTAGCACCGACGCTGCTACTTGAAGAACTGTCACCGGCTGATTTTTTGTGTTCCTGTGCAAGCTCCGGGGGCTGGAGAGTGTCTGGGCATCCTGACTTTTGATGACCATATTTCCCACACCCAATACAAACTTGGTGAAGACCCTCATATATAATTTGTCGTTCATCCCCAAAAATGATATACGTTGGCACTAGCGGTTTCTTCAGATCAATCTCCACACAAATTCGCACAAACCCACCCTTGTCATAAATTGAAGTGGACCGGTCGACTTTGATCATCCTTCCAATCATATTACCAATTCGTCGTAAGCATTCAGCATTATAAAATTCAAATGGGATATCCGGTAACCTGATCCATGCCGCAATATTACACTGCAAATCAGCTTTCCAAGGATTGAAATTTGGTCTCCATCTCTGAACAATCAGGTAATGATCCTCTATCATCCATGGGCCCTCTTGGAAAGCATAATCTTTATCCTCTTTGTTGGAGAAGGAAACAATGTAGTAGCCATTATTCAATGGAGTAAGCTTAAGAGGATCTTTCGGCCGCCACATCCTATTAATGCGATCACGAATAATATATGAAGGAAAGCTTGCTCCCAATACCTTAATGATAAGAGAATTTTTCCAAGGGAGGCACCAAGCCGTGTACTCATCTGCTGTAAACTTTAGAATACCTGGTTTCCCTTCCATCCTTCGCGTCTCCTGTGTTTCCTCCTCCTCTGACTCCTCCGAGTGGCAACAATCATCTTTAGCATTCATTTTGTGGAAATAGTCTTTCCATCCTTTCACAATATCATCATCGTCAGAGTGTTTTACTAAGAATCCACCACAACCAGGCGATAATAATTGATCCCTATAAGTCATCTTGGGCGGTCCCCGCTGCATTTTTTGTCTTGGTTCATTAGTGCCCACAGCCTTTCCTTTTTGCTTTTCATCCACACAGCCAGCAGCAAAACGTAGACCAACTTCGCCCAACAGGTTCTTCTGAGCACCGCTACTCCCATCACCCTCACCGTCGCCACCGCCTGACCCCTCCTTACCACCACTCGCCACCCCCTGTTTCCTCGCAATTTCTCTCGCCCCCTGTTTCCTCTCTCTCTCTCTCATCGCAAAAAGTTTTTATTCGAAATTCCGATTGTAGTAAGTATACTTTAACGTTTAGAAGGCGTGCTCAGATGGATTAGCTGAGAATAGGTTGATTTGCAAAAGTGCATTTAATGCACTGTACACTTTTTGCTTTATGGCTTTGACCTTCATTGATCTTCATCTGTGATTGCTGAAATTCACTCAACAAACTTGTTAAACATAGCTAGGAATATGATTGAATGAATTATGGAAGCAATAAGATCAAACAATAATGATTTGCAAATTCGCGTAATTCAAAAACCAATTTTGACCGTTGTATACTGCAGTATGTTCCTCTATACTGGAGTATGGCTCTGGTGCATAAGTGTCCATACTGCAGTATCCAAAGTCATACTGCGGTAAGCAACTTCCAGAGACAAAAACATCGTGATTGATTTTGAAACATATGCTCTATACTGCGGTAAGCAACTAACATACTGCAGTATGCGAGTTTTTGTCAAAGTTGAGAGTCCCCGTGATTGCCCAATACTGCAGTATGAAAACCTATACTGCAGTATGCAATAGTTATAAAATTTTGAGAGCTTTTTGTAAGAGCCTATACTGCAGTATCCAAATACATACTGCGGTATTGACTTGGGTGAGAAAATTTGATTGCTCTCGGGTTGGCCCTATACTGCAGTATACATGCCTATACTGCGGTATTGGCGTGACTTAGAAATTTAGTTGCTCTCTGGATGTCCCTATACTGCAGTATACATAGCTATACTGCGGTATTGGCTTGTTTTGAAAACACGGTTGCTCTCTGGAAGTCCAATACTGCAGTATGTCATCCTATACTGTAGTATTGACTTTACTTCAAAAATTTGCTTGCCTTCTGTAAGTCCAAATACTGCGGTATAGCATTCCATACTGCAGTATTGACTTAACTAGAAAAATTGGATTGTTCTCTGGAAGTCCAATACTGCGGTATGTCATCCTATACTGCAGTATTGACTTAACTTCAAAAATCTGATGACCTTCTGTAGGTCCAATACTGCGGTAAAGAAACCTATACTGCAATATTGATTTAACTTGAAAGATTATTTCCTTTCTGGAAGGCCCTTTACTGCAGTATGCAGACCCATACTGCGGTAAGCAACTATCAGATGATTTTTAAACATCTTAGAAACTTCAAAACATGTTTTACACTTGTTGTTAATCATCAAAACACATTGAGAACTAACATAACTTGCGTGAACAAATTAGATGACTTGAGGCAAAAGAGGAAGTTAGGCGTAATTACGGTTTTGCCATTAGAGTGAATTTTCACCATAACTACGGTTTTGCCATTTTAAATGGATTTTCTGAAACATATACGTTGAGATAAAATATTGAATGACTAAAGGCAAACCAGAAACTCCAAATTTTCATCTAAAATTAAGATTCAATTACATTATAATTGTTATCATCAAAACATCAAAAACATGAGAACTAACACATATGACAGCGTCCACCATAAAGTGATTGCAGAAGATGAGTGGTGGACAAGGAAAATTCAGGTATAAAACTCTTAAGTTTGTATTTATATTATTGTTATTACTTATTCTTTTACATTACAATAAGAGGTTTTTTTTTTTTGTTTCAGGAGAATCCACAGTATGCAAAGTATAGGTACAACGGCATAAAGTTCTCCAGAGAATTAGAGGTCATCTTCAAGGATGGTATAGTAGTACTCAATATGATTCATTTAATAATCATTTAACTTTTTTCCAAATTAAAATTAAAATTTTTATTATTTTAATATATACAAATAATAAGTATAGTAGTACTCAATATGATTCATGTCATTTTCAGTCATTTTCTATCTTAACTGACTTTTCAAATAACAATCCAAACACTCATCAGTTAAGAAAAAAGCTACTTCTGCAAAAAGCCACACTGACAATTCAAACACAACTCACCATTTACAACTTGATTTTTTTCCTACCGGGCTTAAAAAAAAAATCAGATAGCTTTTAAGCCACCGCTCCTACCGCCAACCCAAACAGACTCATTGAAATTTTGAATTCCCGTACGCTATGGAAAGAGAGAGGAGAAGGAAAGGACTTTGGGGAAATAAAAAGGGTGGAGGAAAAGAGAGAGGTGAGAGGCTTCTGATTTATTGTGTTTTGGCATCAGCTCAGTGCGAAGCCCAATATCAATTCAACGGCCTATAAACAGTAATTTGTAAGACAAGTCACTGATAAGCCGTTTTCTGAATGGCTTGAAGAGATAGGTTATTATATATATTTAGATATTGATATTGGTGATTGCAATATTTCCCACGGATTTTTGTCGGTATTATGTCTCTAATTACCGATGGAATTGGTTCCGTCTTAGATTCCGTGGCTAATTAAAGATCATTTTGTAGTGATGGAAAGTCGAGGAGTTGTAGAGATTGCTTTAGAAAAGGAACAACATTATACAGACGTGAAGCGGAGTTACTACAGCTTTACCGTCACAATGCGGTAGCAACGCCTGCAACCAAATGAAGTTAGTCAACGATGTATGGGCAACGGGATAAGGGCTAACAATGCTATTAACCCTATTTTAAACTTGATGTTAGACACGAGATAAATGAGAATATGCTACCCTTTTCTTTCCCGTATAATTCCTTGCTTTAACATTTATTAGTTCAACGTTGGAAAAAAAGAAGAAGAAATGTAGTAGTTCAACACGCTAATGGAAGTAGAATTATGAGAGAAATTTTCTCTTTGATATAAATTGGGGAAAAAAAAAATCACGCAAGAGATAATCTCTTCTGCAATTTTGACAGAGCCGTAAGGATCAAACTCTTTTTCTATTATTAAGAAAAAACCAGTTCTCATGAAAACTCTTCATATGTGTGTGTAAGTAATCAAACTTAACTAAACAATAAATCCTTTGTAATACCTTAAAATTCTTCTTTATCATAAATACTAATTTTGATAAATAATACATAATAAATAAAAGAGACTATGTTGTCTCTAAATTTTGTAATTTGTTAGCTATATTTTAGGCAAATTTCTCTTGGAATTAAAACAACCAAAGGTTAATTTTAGACTACATTTAAGAATCATAAAATACAAAATAATAGACCATGGTTTATAAATAATTAAAAGGAGCAAGAAAATGCTATGGAAATACTTAAACAAATTAAGGGAATTTAATAAAGATTAATAAGAAATTAAGCCCTCACTAATTAAGTAATTGTGTAAATCTTCATATTTAATCAAAGGGCTAATTAAAGAATAATTAAGCACTAATTTTCATAATTAATTAATAAATCAATCAATTAATAGAAAATGTAATTAAGGATGAAGGTTGGATCTAAACAAACACAAATGGAATCCAATGGTTCTAATTAAGCCTATAATTAACCTTAATCCTTGTGAAATTGAATTAGCCAATGAGAAATCAAAGAAATGAGCTCAATCCTTGTAAAATTAAATAGACCAATAGGAAAATTAAGACATAGATTAATGATGAGGATTAAGTTTAAACAAACACAAAATCAAATCCAATGGCTAGGGATCAAGATAAGAGGATAAGAGATTATTTAATAATATTTAAAAATAACATAATTAAACAAGCACATGGAGCATTTAATGCAAAAAAAAAAATGCAAGATGATACAGGAGAGGGTGAGAGAGCACGGTTTTGGAGAGGAGAGAGAGAAAGAGAGATTAAAATATAGTTTTTTTTAAAAGCACATTTTGAATTAAATTAAGGAAATAAAAATAAAGTCTTAATCTTATGTAATTAGAATTGACCAATGAGAGACCTTGAACCCTAATTTGAGTCTTCATCAAAACACAAACTAACCTAAACCATTGATTGTGGAAAGTGATCCAAGGGTTGGAATCCTTGGACTTTTCCTATAAATAGAGGTCTTGCCTCTTCACAATTCTTCACACCAAATCAACCACCAAGTGGTGATTTCTAAGAAAGTAGAGAGTGAAGTAAGAAGGAGTAGCAAGAGGCTTCAAGAGGTAAGCTTGTTCTTAGTTTCTAGTCTTTAGTTTTATAGTTCTTAGTAGTTTTTAGTATAATTGTTAGTTTTAATCCAGGAAATAGGTAAAGTAATTTTTCATAATTTTTTTAGGCCTCATTGCATTGAAAAATGCCAGACGAGGTAAAAACATGTTGGGAAGTAACTTTTAGGATTAATAAAACAAGTTTGAATAAGATAGGAAAATTGTTGAGTTTTGCTGAGTTATTGAAGTCAGTCAGTTAGAGAGAATTATTTTATGAGTAAATTTATATTCAAAAATCCTGAAATAATTTATGGGTATAGTAGACATGTATAGCTTTCCATTGATATAAAACATGTATCAATTAGAGGTCTGTAGAGGAAGATAAAAATTATGAAAATAAGGCTACGTTTTTCTGGAAAAATTCTTGGCAAAAGTTGAAGATTGTAAAACTTGGAATGATTCACTAATTCTGGGTGAAAACCAGTATTTTTCCATAAAAATAGACATTCTAAGGTTTCCGGGAAATTTTACGAAACCTCGTTTCAATTTTTGTGGAATTAGTTATGATTTTTCAAAGTTGTCAAAAAAAAAAATCTGCCAAGAAATGCTGAAGTAGCGTTTTTTCATAAATAAAGGAATATTATTAGAATAACAAATCCACTAGGGATAAAAAGGGTCTGTAGTGGCTAAAGTACCTCTTAGACTGCGATTTATAAAGAAATCATGCGGTTATACATTTATAGACTATCCAAGAGACATACCGACAGGCAGATGTACCACTATCCGCATGGATTAAGGTACGGACGCGTACTGTAACACTAACTCTAATGCTTATTATATGCATATATGTGATGAATGATTTCATAGAGTCATGGACAAGACTTGGTCTTGGGTCATGCACCATGGCTAAGTTATGGGGCTTAGTTCACATGTTTATACATTATTCAGCTTTATATGGGTTACAGTCTTGGTAATGCCGTTGAGTTTTCCTAGCGCTGAGGACATGAGGGGCCGTCGTGGCACTGGTTAGTGCAAACATGGGTGATTGTGCATGTGTTATGTGCTATGTACTGTTGATATGTTAATCTTACATCTGCTGTGTACTTATGTGTTGATTATTGCTGAAATGGCATGAATATCTGTCATACATAAGCATGAGGTTAACCGTTACCTGAGGTCCAATGGGCATTGGACCTCAGCCCTTACTATAGCTTCAGGGTCTGGAGGACCGAGGGCCGACAACAAGGGTAAGCAGCCTGCTTGAAGACCCAACCGGAGTTTCTTTTTTTTGGACTGTATATTATTTTGTAATATTTGGGATAAATGTACCACTACTATAACTAGCCATGGTTAATATTTTGTAACAAACTCATCAGTACTTACTCTTTTAAATTGCTCCGATGCGCCACTCTGATAAAAACATATTTTCCGCTTTTGAAAAACAGGGTGTTACATCCTTCAGAAATAAGATGCATATCATCAACATATAAATTATTCCTGACAGATTAAAACAAGAAAATGAGCTCAATACAATCTGATTCATTTGGGTCATTCCCTTTATAAATATTACTGTAGGTTACAAATTTACTCCCATATGCACTGAACTTGTTTTGAGTTTCTATAACCATGTGTTAGGGGGAAATGGTAATTAAAAGACCACTTGTAACTTTGACCTTGTCTTTCCTGACTTATTTTATACTCGTATCTAATACATGAATGGATCGTTTGTAGAATAATTTATGAGAAGGCTATCTCTTACTGCAATTTTTTTATACAACACTAAGATGGAATCATCAAACTCTTCATAAGTTAAAAAAGGGTACAGTCAATGGGATTTTTCCTTTTAATTATTTGAGTCCGTATGTGATTTTTTAAATCTGAAGTCTAGTGATGAAGGTTTTTTGTCCAAAAAATAAATGGAACAATGGAACCGGGCAAGCACTTCATTTTTTAAATTTGATGATTAACAAGAGACAGAGATAGAAAATACAATAAAAACTCACTAATTTCAGATTTGGCGAAAGTATAAGTTTGATCCTGTAAGTTTACATCAAGTTTTCAATTTAATCTCCAAAGTTTAATCGTAATTTTAAACAGGATATTACATCATGTAAATACTAGGATCTTATTGAATATTAATTTGGTTGCCCAGATCCTATTTTGGGATCCCCATTTTTATTTCCTCTCATATAAAGAATATGTTTTGTCCTCTAAGTTTACATCAAATTTCAGTTTTCACCCCTATGTTCATAAAATATACTTTTAGTAACACTGTGAGTCTCAATTTAACAAAAATGTAACCTTCCCAGTTATTGAAACCCTGATTGTTTGAACACTAACATCCACAGCTATAAAATTGTTATTGCCAACTGCATAACAATTGTCAAAATGAAATGTCTCTTACCAGTTTCGCTCAAGGGTCATTTCATAATAAGTTGAGTTCCAAACTTGAATTATATGGAGAGAAATAGAAATACATGTATTGAAAAACATCAACTATATATAAATACACACACATCAATATGATTTTTTTTTTTTGGGGTCATTTTCTTGAATACATCATGACTGTATGACATATATATATATATATATATATAGTTTACTCCCAAGTGCACTTCACATGATTTGAATGTCTGAAATCATAAGTCAACACAGTGCTTCCATCCATTCTCTTCAACACAAAACTTTCCACTAAGACATAGAATCCAAAATCACTCCACATTCCACTCATTCCCTCAAACTTCTCCACCTTTTCAAATCTCACTTCCTTCCTCTCATTGTTTCCCTCCCTATAATTACTTCTTTCTTCCTCCCATCTCATTCTCTCCACAATAGCCATACTCAATCCTACTTTTCTCCCTCTTCTCTCTAAATTCCTAAACCACATTACACCCTCTTCACCGACTTTCCCTTCTTCCCAAACAGCTTCTCTCCCATCACCCAGCTTTGCAACTTCAGTTTTCACCACAACATCGACAAACACTTCTTTATTTTTCCCATTGTTTTCCTTGGAATAAACTCTTTCCCATCTTCTTTCAAGTGTCATCTCATAGAAAACTGACATATTCATTTGATCCTGTACATTCACTCCTTCTTCCTTCACAAACATGAAAGGGCAGTACCATTTTCCGATCACCACTGGCTCGGAGGAGCGACTAGATGATGATGAAAAGGTGAAAGGAGGTAACTTGGATCGCAAGGTAGGGTTGATGCCGAGAGCTTCACCCAATTGGTAATCGCGTGGTGTCTTCGTGGAGAGACTCCAACCGTCATTCCTCAAAAACTGAGGAGGAAACGCATCTGATAGAATAGGCTTGCCTTGGAATCCCCATCTCTTTTTCTTTATCTCAAATTGTTGGTAATCATCAAAGGGATTTAGTGGTCTTGATTTGACGTCTTTGACGTAATGGCATCCCAAAAATTTCCCCTTGTCCTCTTCTTTTGAACATGTGCTTGCTTCGCTGTATAATGTAAACGGAAGTTATATTAAATTGGCTAAAGTTATTTAATACGAAGACAAATTTAATGTATACCTATATCTCAAAAATCTAATATGGTATGAGACACGACAAAAAGGAAATAAGAAGATTGTGGATTTGAATCCCCTGAAATTAAAAACAAAAAGTAAACCCAAGCAAAGATCTAAGTGAAGATCGATCAAAATGACAAAAAAATTAAGATTGTAGGCCTGAAGCCTTGGAAAATTATTTTTTAAAGAAAGTACAAGACTAAACAAAAAGGAATAAAAAGAAAAAAAGCAGTAGAAAGGATACTAGAATATGTTAAAAAAAAGTCTCATATAGCAAGGGAAATCAACCGGTTCAAATGAGTTTGATATTTTGATAGAACAGTACAAGAACATACCCTTGATGCTTTCCCTTCCTTGAAATGACGTAGTAACGATTGGAAGACAAAGGCTGATTAAGAACAGGAATGAACAAAACTGGATCTTGATAAACCGCAGCTGATGTTCCTGTACTCACTGCATATTCAACGGTTAAGTTCCTGTTCTGAGGAAATGGCAGGTTTCCTATTCCCTTCTTCCATAAACCAAAGAATCCATAAGTCTCGGCTTCTTCGTCTTGAAGTACTAAGTATCCTGAATTTGGTCCCTCTGGTTGATTCCTAAGAGCTTCAGGATCCCTTTTGTACAGTGATCGAGGCCTAGTTACGTACATTATTCTCTCTTTCTTTCTCTGTTTCCCTAGTTTATCATGAACTTGTGAACTTCGTACGTATTTGTGTTTCTGTGATTGATTTATATAGTTGGGGTTTTGTGGGTTTGATGGTATTTTTAATGATTTTGTGTCGCTTTTGCGGCCTTCTTTATGATAACCCCTAAACCCGTTGACCAGAACCTCATGGAGGTCATCTGTCAACTTTATTCGCGTGTTTCTTGTTCATACTGTTGATAGTGTTATATACAGAATCTGCGTGAAAGTTTCACTTGTTTATTTTTTTGGTTTTTTGGCAAATAAGAGTCAACAAATGGGTGCCATTTAATAATATTTTTTACTTTGATTGGTAACCCAACACGTTGTATGGTTGGTGCCATATAAACTAGATAGACGAGAATAATCAACACGTTGTACTTGATTGGTCAACGGTAAAGTATGACGTGTACTGGTAGCTATAATAGTTTGAATACTTGACAAATCAAATGGCTGCCATTTAATAATATTTTTTACTTGATTGGTGCCATTTAATACATAGACGAGAATAATCAACACGTTCTTCTTGATTGGTCAATGGTAAAGTACGTGTACTAGAAGCTATAAAAGTTTGAATACTTGATAAATCAAATGGGTGCCATTTAATAATATTTTTTACTAATAATATATTTATAATTTTTTAAATTGCTTTTTATATATAGGAAAATGATAGAAAAATACAACTTTAACTTTAAGATTTTGTTGACAATAATAGTAATGTGATTAATAAGAGTAGTAAAGTAATTGAGAATTTATTTTTATTAAAAAATCATTTATTTGTGATTTTAAAGTTTAATTGATATTTTCTTAACATTATTTCTTTTTACTTTTAAATGTTTTGACGGTGAATCCTTCAAATAAAAATTAGTGAGAGAACAAAAAATTCATCATATTTCTTTATACATTTAAAATTTTTTAACAGTTTCTTAAAAGATTTTTTTCCCTTTTCATCAAAAATAGTTTTTAACCAAATGATTTCTTGCTTTATAAAGTGATAACAATGAATGGTCAGAATGGATATAAGTTTTTTTTTCCATGAATCATAAAAATTAATTAAAATAAGAAGCTAGTTTTTCTTTCTTTTTCAAGGCCTTTGTTTAAAAAATGGAAAGAAAATGTAGTTTTTTAATAAATAAAAAGGGCAATTTGACGGGTGTTTTTAATTTTAATTTTTTTTTTAATGATGGATGGGCCCCAAGATAACAGGGGGAGGTTAAATAAGTCCATTTGATAGCTCAAATTACTTATTATAAAGTCCATTAATCCCATTTGGCTAAGTGATCATTATGCATTGGAGAATCTCAATAAAGCTTAAATGATCTTTTATAGTAATTATTATTAATAAACATAATTTAGGAAATGTAAATTTTTTTATTTTATATATATATATATATATATATATATATATATTCTTTTTAGTAATTATACATCCATAGGTGGCTTTAATAAATGAAATCCAAATATATAAGCAAACTTCTCAAAGTTACTAATAACAAAAGTATTAAAATAGAAATCACAATTAACCAACATCCACTACAAAAAAACATGCAGAATACCGACGGAATTTGCGACGGAAAATATTCCATCGCAAATTCAAGCCATTTTGCGACGGAATTAAAATTCCGTCGCAAAATGAGGAAATTAGCGACGGATTTAAAATCCGTCGCTAATTTTACCGACGGAATTCAATTCCGTCGCTAAAAGCGACGGAATTGAATTCCGTCGCAAACTGGCGGCCAAAAAGGCCGCCAGTTTTGGGAGGTAGCGACGGAATTCAGTTTCCGTCGCTAGCTGGAAGCGATGGAACTGAATTCCGTCGCTAACTGGCGGCAAAAAGGCCGCCAGTTTTGTGAGGTAGCGACGGAATTCAGTTTCCGTCGCTAGCTGGCAGCAAAAAGCTGCCAGTTGTAGCTTTTTTAGCGACGGAAATGAATTCTGTCGCTAAAAAGTTTCTAACTTTTTGTGACGGAATTAATTTTCCGTCGCTAGACTGTTTAATTAATCACCTCCTTCTTGCTCAGAACCCACAGCTCGCGTCGCCCTCAGCTCTCACAGCCACCCCAAGCTCGCCCCTTTCGAGACCTCGCCCCCAGCTCGCCGTCGCCCCCCCCCCCCCAACTCGTCTTCCCCACAGCTTCTCCCTTTCCCACAACTCGGCCATCGTCATCTTTCCCATAGCTCGCCTTCCCCACAGCTCACCTTCACCCCACAGCTCCACCGCCACCCACAGCTCCCCCGCCACCCCACAGCTCGCCGAGGCCGCCCAAGCTCCCCCCTCCCCCACAGCTTCCCTCCCCTAAGCTACACTACTCTCAGCTCGTTGCCCACGCCACTACCCTCAGCTTGTTCCCACGCCCAAAGCTCAGATCCGGCGGTGAGTGTGGCCTTTTTTTAAAATTTTTTTTTTAAAATTTTAATTAATTATTTATTTGTTATGTGAAATTAGTATATAAAAAAATGGAAAAAATTTGTAATTTTTTTTCCTCATGAATAAATAGGTCTCTACAGTTGCCGTTCTCTAATCACTAGTGTTCTTCTCCGCCTTCCGGTTACCCTCCCCATCCGGTAAGTTCCCTTTTTCTTATTCTTTTTTTTTTCACCACTTTATTTATCATGAGAAATTAATATAGATAAAAATTGAAAAATTATTCATATTTATTATTCATGAATAAATAGGTTATAATTTAAGATTTGTTGTTTGTTTGCTGCATTTTTAAGGGAAAAGTTGTAATATTAGGTTATAAATAGTCATATTTAATAAAATTTGTTTACTGCATTTGTTAATAAAATTATTTCATAACTTAACTCCCAATCATTTTAAGCAATAAAAAATCTACTCAGAATATAATCTATCAATTAAATAATGTTGTACAAGGTTTATAATGGATTGCAAATCTCATCAACATTAATTTATTTTGCTCTCATATTGTCTTATTAACCTTTGATATATAGTGATACAAAACACTGACCTTAGCTTTAATTGAGATTAAATATTTGCTAAACGTGAATTAACGTCATTATTAATAAAAGGCTAGATAATAGCTAGGTTAAAAAAAATGTAATTACGTATCTATGAGAGTGGATGATATGATGATTTAAGCAATAATATATAGCTTCACATATAGGTGTGATTTCACTTTATAACAACATGGTAATTATAAGCATGGCTTTTAATAATTAACAGCAAATATCTAATCAAGAAGCTAATTAGGACAAGGAATCTATGCATAAGCCATCATTAAAAAGTGGATTAATCATCAAGAGAGACTTGGAGAAGAGCATCTATATATGCTTTGGTGGCATAATTTCATCTTTTAGAACTTTCAAAGCTAGTAATCACCATGATGGACACAAGGTACCTTTCACGAGAGTCTGATTTTCATTAGCTAAATTATAAATACTTAATAGTAAAAAAAATAATTACTTAATAAATGTTGCATAATATTTAATTAAGGGAAAATATTCATTTGAAATATTTAATACTTTACAAAACTCTCAGACACTGCTGAGTGCTTTCCGACCAGCAAATGCCTTTTAAAATTAAATTTAATAATTAAAGTATTCAATATGTCAAAATTAAATAAATTGATTAAGTTAATTATTGGTAAAATATGTTCCTAAAATATTTGTTTTAGTCATTTGCTCGTGAAATTTGAAGAGATTATCTTTAAAATTTTCAACGGTCGAGATTTAAAATTAACAATTGATGATATTTTAAATTAAACTTTTTTTGAAAAAATAATGATTATTAAAGATTTTATCTTTATTTTATTCTTATTCGAGGCATCAGTTACAAAATCCACACCATAAAAAATAAAATTAAAAATGTCATTAATCAAGCATTGGTCACACTAATCGGGAGAGAGAAAGTGTGTGTGTTTATATATCAAACAATAATAACAAGTTGGGTTAATTAGGTAATTATAAATAACAAGTTGTTTACATAAATAGGTAATTATAAATACAAAAGATAAAGTTGATTTTGCAGATCTAAGAAATTTGATTAAGTCTTATATAATCTTTATATGTTAGAAAATCCAAAATACTTATAGTATTCTATTTTTTGTTTGCCCCCTCCACAAACATGTCCCCATGTTCTGGTGTGCTATCCTCATTCGCTGGTTGCTTGCTGGGATATGTTCTTTGTTCAATGCATGTGATTGTTTTTTGTTTTTTGTTTTTTTTTAACTTTCTTGATTAAGTGGCAATTGGTTGACATATATAAGTGGCTAGTGTGATTGGCTACTTATAATTGTATTTGTGGCAAATTGAGATGTTAATTAGGTTAGTACCTGAAGTAGCTAGGAAGTATAGAAGACAATCACGATAGGAGTTGGATGTACAATTGTCTAACTGGAAGAGAACTAAATCCAGCATTCAGGGCGGGTTTGAACGAGTTCATCCAATTTGCTTTGGCGCATTCAAATAATTCAAGTAGGGAGATCAGGTGTCCGTGTGCCAAATGTAAGTGTTTAAGGTTTAAAAATCCGAGCAAGGTCAAAATTCATTTGTGTCAGAATGGATTCATGAAGGATTATGAGTGTTGGGAATGTCATGGCGAAGTCCGACAGACACCCAGCGGTTATTACGGGGACAGTAGTCATCGAGAAAACCTTAATGCGTATGAGCAGTTGGTTATGGATGCCGCGGGACCGTCCATCGGCAGATATTTTGATCCCGTTAATCATGTCGAATCATCATACATGGGAGAGGAGACCGATACACATACTCAACCATCATACATGGGAGAGGATCCTCATCCGGACGCCGATAGGTTCTATAAAATGCTTCAAGAAGCGCAACGTCCGCTATGGGAAGGATGCGAACACTTTGAAAGTAGTGAATATTCATCGCTTTCGGCTACCCTAGCAACACTAAGCTTGAAGACTGATCACCATATGAGTGAGAGGAATTACAACGAAATGATGCAGATCATAAACAAAGTTGTTCCCAAAGACAATAATTTGTCGAAGGATTTTTACCAAGCAAAAAAAAAGGTGAAAGAGCTTGGGCTTGGATGTGAAAAAATCCATTGCTGCCCTAGAGGATGTATGTTGTATTACAAGGATGATGCTGAGCTGATCAATTGTAAATTCTGTAGACATGACAGATATAAAGTTGTGAGGAAAGGAAGGAAAATGACCCGTCAAGTGTTAAGCAAGATGCACTACTTTCCTCTGGTGCCCAGACTTCAGAGATTGTACGCATCAGAACAAACAGCTGCTCACATGAGATGGCAACGGGAGCATCACAGGGATGAAAATTTTGTGACGCATCCATCCGACGCCGAAGCTTGGCGTAAATTTGACGAGGTGAACCCTTTCTTTGCTATGGATCCCCGTAATGTCCGTCTTGGTCTATGCTCGGATGGGTTCGCTCCTTTTGATAAATCGGGCAGAAATTATTCCTGTTGGCCTGTCATTGTGACACCGTACAACCTCCCACCTTCTATGTGCATGAGAAGGGAGTTTTTGTTCCTCAACGCGTTAATCCCTGGGCCATCCAACCCCAAAAAGAAGATAGATGTGTACCTCAGGCCTTTGATAGACGAGTTGAAGATGTTGTGGAGTGAAGGGGTTCTAACGTATGATATATCATTGAGTCAGAATTTCACAATGCGTGCTGCCTTAATGTGGACGATAAATGATTTCCCTACATATGGGATGTTGAGTGGCTGGCAAACGTCGGGAAAGCTTGCATGCCCGGTATGTCTTGAGCAGAACATGGGTTTTAGCTTGGAACACAGTCGCAAAGTCTGTTGGTTTGACAGGCACTGACGATTCCTACCCCCGGACCATCCGTATAGGACAAATAGAAAAGACTTCACGCGAAATGTGGTTGCACGAGCAGATCAACCTCGTCGTTTAAGTGGCCAAGAAATATGGGACAGGGTCAAGTATATTCAAAGTGTCGAAGAGGGTGCTGCTTCCAACGAACCCGAAAGATATGGTGTTGATCATCATTGGAACAAACGCAGCATCTTCTGGGAACTACCATATTGGAAAGATCAATTGTTAAGACACAACCTGGATGTCATGCACATTGAGAGCAATGTGTTTTGCAATATTTTGTACACCGTGATGGACACGAAAGGCAAGACGAAGGACACAATCAATGCTAGACGAGACATAGAAGCGATTTGTAGAAGGCCTGCTTTGCATTTGGTGCAGGATGGCAGGGGACGGATTTCCAAACCTAGAGCACCGTACACATTAAACAAACAGCAGAATTTGGAATTGTTGCAATGGGTTGAAGAGCTGAAACTCCCGGACGGTTATGCGTCAAACTTGAAAAGATGTGTCAACTTGCACGAAGAGAAGTTATTCGAGATGAAGAGTCATGATTGTCATGTTTTTTTCCAGAGGTTGTTGCCGTGGGCCTTCAAAGCATTATCGAACCACATATGGTCTATTCTAGCAGAATTTTCCAGGTTCTTTAGAGAAATTTGTGCTTATGAGCTTAATGTGGAAAACTTACGGCACCTGGAGGCGAGCATGCCAATAACACTATGCAAGTTAGAGATCGTGTTTCCTCCTAGCATGTTTGACTCAATGGAACATTTACCTGTTCACTTGGCCTACGAAGCAAGAGTAGGAGGTCCCCAACAATATAGGTGGATGTATCCGTTTGAGAGGTAATATATATATTTCTTTCGTGCAGTTATTTCTTTCGCACACTTTAGTTTATAAATACCCTCTAATTGTCCATTGTAGTTTTTTACGCACTCTTAAACAAAAAATCAAAAATCCAACCCACGTTGAAGGATCTATCGCTGAAGCGTATCTAGTCGAAGAGGCCACAAAATTTGCGCAATACTATTATCCCCTGAAATGACATCAAGATGGAGACGAGTACCTCGCAACGATGATGGCGGTAATACGAGCGTACAAAAATCAATATTTGATTTTCCAGGCCGAGTCGTGGGAAAACGTTGGAGATCAACTCTTGAAGCAAGAGATAAGCGAGTAGCGGAGTGGTACATTGTAAACAACTGTGAAGAGGCCGCCCCATACTTAAAGTAAGATTTGTTTTCTTTTCACTATTACGGTAAGTATTATAGTATTAACTTCATTTTTTTTTGTTGTAGCCATTTTTCTAATTTGGTCTGATCGGAACATCCTGAAATGTCGGAATCCCAAGTTGACTAATTCACGAACTCTAAGTTCCCAAAATGGTTTCGCTCCTACTTCTTGGAACACCCAGAAGATCCCAATCAAGTGGCATGGAGTTTATCTTATGGAGCTGCAATTAGTGTTACCCGGTGCAACAAATATATAATCAACGGGTATCGATTTTCAACTATTGAAGCGAACGCAGGTACACAATGTTGCAATTATGGTGTTTGTTGTCGAGGTGACCAAGTTGACGGGGTGAAGAGTTACTACTACAGGAAGTTAGTCGACATAATTCAGGTGAGTTACCAGTGGGACAAGGTGGTGACACTTTTTAAATGTGAGTGGTTTGATAACAGTCCGCGTGGGACAAAAGTGGACAAACATGGAAATATTGAGATCCACTGGACAAGGAGATATACGGTTGGTTATGACCCATTCATCCTTGCTCAACAGGCGGAACAAGTGTACTATACAGAATACCCCACATCCCGCCAAGGGTGGGTGGGAGTTATTAAAACCAAAGCACGGAATATCATACCTCAGTCGAAAGAGTCGGCAGCAAATGACGGCATGAAGGAACCGTTCCAGGCTGATGTGGAACATGTACTGCCCATAAACATTGCCGACGACGATGTACCAAGCAATCTGTTTGATTCTACTGCGAACTTAGAGTTGATTCCTATCCAAGTTGACGGTGAGGAATCAGACGATGAGACAGAAGTGATTTACTCTGATAGCAAATCTGAGTTCGACGACTATGAGACTCCAGAGGAAGCCGTGCAAGCAGATGATGAAGAACGTGAATCATTCGATTGATTTGTGTTAGTTCTTTTGTTTATGACAATTTGTTATACTACATACTCCGTAATTGCGCTACTGTCATATTAAGTAATAAATATCTTATTTTTATGTATATTTTCACATAATGTTTGTAAGTGTTCATAGGTATATGGAGCATCCAGCTGGAGGACGTTCAGATGGTGGACGTGGTCGTGGTCGATCCCGACCTCGTCCTATCAGAGGTAGGGGAACGCCATCTGCTCCCTTTGTAGGCATGGGGGGGAGAGGCGCTTCCCCAGAGGTTTCACCATATGAGTCCTCATCTTCACCATCGATTTACCTGTCCACTTCACCGTCACTGTATACGTCCAATTCTCCGTCTTCCTCCAGTAATCCACAGCAAGGGGGACGCCAGGTTTACTTTACCATTTCTGATTGATTTACATATGTGTAGTTTTATTTAACCATCTATGTACAAACTCTTCAATAATTCACATTCTTTCATTCAGCACATTCCGTCGCCTCATAGCCAGGTCGACGAAGGAGGTAGTTCCTCTGATACACCTGTATGGGGAGTGAAAGATCCTACGACGGGGAAGTTGTGGATCCGTCCTGACGGCACTGAGGGGTGAGTCATACAGCGTTACTAATAACGCTACGATTTTTACCCTTTAGTTTGTATGCTCATATTTGCATCATATCCTCTGTCTACAGATTTGACCCTTATCCCCCGGTGGCTGATATCTTGTCAACCCAAATATTCCGCAATTTCAATGAGCCTTGGGGCACGTGGAAAGAAATTCCTAAGGACACTCGGAATAGATGATTCGACGAGTTTTTGGTAAGTTAAGTGATTTATAGTTATTAATTTCTTATCCAAATACGAACTGATTAAGTATTTGTAACATTTGGAGCACTAATTGTTTATTATTGATTTTCAGAGTAAGTTTGAGACGTTGCCTGAACATCATAAAGGTCTGAGAAAAGTTTTTAACCATAAGGGAAGCAAGTGGTTGTCTGGGAGATTTCATAAATTGAGAAAGGGTGTGAACAAGACAGATTGGATTGACCCTGACACTGCAAGCCTATTACTTGCACAGTGGGAGAACGATGAGAAATTTAATAATAGAAGTTGGAAAAGTAAGGAGAATAGGGCCAAGCAGGTGGGACCTTCATATGCTGGCGGGTCCATTCCGTTGAGTGAGCATTGTCGGAAAATTGTGAGTACACGTTATTTTCTATTAAAGTATTCAATGTTTTGTACCTTGAAACAATTTGTTAACGATTTTTCATGTGTTTGCAGGCACAGTCTGGGGATGTTCCACCAGAAGAAGTTGAGTGGCGTGCCTTTGAGCAGACCCATACCCAACAAACTGAAGGGGGTGAGAAGATATGGATTAACGCCAGGGCGGAGCAAGTGGCGGTGAGATATTTATATTGTATTGATTCTTTGTTTCGGACACCAACATGTTTATTTCATTTCACATCGGCTTTTTTTGTGATGTCTTTTTTTGTTTATAGGGCAACTATCTGAGGCTAACTCAGGAGAGAGACTCGCAGAGTGGAACCCAGCCCTCATCCTCTCAGTCCGATAACGAGACTCTATTCTTACAAGCTGCGGGTGAATTTAACAGCAAAGGTAGAGTCTTCGGGTTAGGTTCCTATGCCAGCCGACTTAGGGAATCAAAGCGCTCCACATCCAGCAGTAGCGAAGGTGTTTCTGCAGGTAAACGTAATACATTTGATATTGATTGTAACATTTTCATTCTCTAGTTCATTTAAATGCAGTGCAAAAAAGATAATTATATTTCCTAATTTTTTGGCAGATGAGTTGATGAGGATGAAGACAATTATCAAGTCGCAAGCAGTTGAGCTGAACGAGACAAAGCAAAAACAAATGAACACAGACATTAAGCTCCACCAGACACAGGAGATGGTTAGACAGATGCAGCGTCAAATCATGGCCCTAATGAAAGACAAGGGTCCGATGCCGCCTCCTGAAGGTGATCCTCCTGCTGATGATGATGATGAGGATGCTGCTATTTAGATTACTTTTTTAGTACATCTCTGTTGAAACACTATATTTATAATGTATTTTATACTCTGTGTTATGAAGATTCGGTATGTATGTTATATAATTTTTTTTAAATATTTTATTATATAATTTTTAAACAAAATTAAAAAATAAAATAAATAAATTTAAAAGAATAATGGAAAAGAATATAATTTTCAAAGAAAATTAAAAAAAAACAAAAAATTAATTAAAGAAAATAATAAATAATTTTTTAAAAAAAAAATCAAATTAGCAACGGAAACTGAATCCGTCGCTAATTTGAATTTAGCGAAATTAGCGACGAAATATTATTCCGTCGCTAATTTGAATTTAGCGACGGATTTCAAATCCGTCGCTAAATTCAAATTAGCGACGGATTTAAATTCCGTCGCTAATAGCGACGGAATTTAAAATTCCGTCGCAATTGCGACCACTTTTTAGCGACGGAAAAAATCCGTCGCTAATTCATTTAGCGACGGAATTTGAGGGTTCGCTAAAATCCTTTTTTCTTGTAGTGATCATTTCTAAGTTCTAATTAATGTCACTTATAAAAATCATGTTTAAAATCAAAGTTGTTCACCACTAATTCAAATATCCAGTTGCAGCAGCCGCAAAGAGAATCCAAGTCTAGCAGGGTGTTTGAAATTTGATTAAAACTGAAAAATAACTTTCTTCCTTTATGAATAGAGTTTGTGCCTACCAGGAGGCTAACGCTCCTCACACAGTAACAATCCAAGAGTTTGTGCCTACCAAAAGGCCAGAAATGCCATGCATGCTCTATGAGGGTAGAATAATATATTTAGGAGATTCACTGTAATGTCCTAAAAATTAAATATAATTATCAAAAAGTTCTAATAACAACTAAAACTGCAAATTTTGAGACTCTTGAACTATTTCTATAGGACATTATAATAATTCTCATGTATATTTATGATAATCACATCATTAAAGAGAGAATGACGAATTGACAGATTTGATTTCTCTTGGTTACAAAACATGCAGAGATGAGGCCAATCTATCGCTATACTCTTGGTCATTACTTATATTTTTGTAAGTAACAAGACTGATTTGAGATTTTGAAGTTTAGGTGGTTTTTAAAAATAAAATAAAAAATCTTTTTCCCAATAATTTATATGTTGACGATGTATCATATTTCTAAAGGATTTTTCTGAACGGTATTTGGAAAGTATTTATTGTTTAGTTAAGTTTGATTATTTATACACACATGTATATTTGAAGGGCTTTCATGAGAACCGGTTTTAAAAAGGGTTTGATTCTTGCTGCTGCATGTCTCAAAATTGCATAAAAGTTAAAGCAAGAAAATACACGGGAAGGGAATGGGTAGCGTATTCTCAATTATCTCTTGTCTTATATCAAATTTTAAATAAAACCGAATTTGGTACTCTTGTTCTGTATAAAATTAATTAATAAGACCTAAGCTGTTTCTGATTATAAATAATGAGATTTTTTATAATTTTTTTTACTAGTACTCGTCCTTATAATATACATACATATATATATATATATAAGAGCTACTTATCTTTTATTATTTTATTATTATTTATATAAACAAGGGAATGAATAACAAGAAATTAAGCCATATCCTTCTGCATTAACCGAGTAGTTCAGGTGAGGCGTCAGATATCAGATGAAAACCCAGAGCAGTAGAAAGTCCGCCACTGTATTACACCATCGACTAATCCTTCAGAGTTTGGTTTCCTCGAATACATCTGCATGAGAAGGAATCGTCTCACTAGCTTCAAGGAGGGTTACTACTTCAGACTGGCGTCTCAAGATCCCGGAACGTCACCGGATTTTCTTATGGGTGGTGGCACACGAGAGACGGTTAACGAATGTATCAAGATATAAACGGGGAATCCTGATTGTCTGTCGGAAAGATGCAGAGAGCACTTTGGACGTGCTTCGATACTGCGATTTGCATCACTTGACTGTAGGGAGTGGTTTAGATGGAATATCATGATAAATAGATCGAAGGTGCATGAGGAATAGAGGCAGCTTTTTGCTCTTACCTTCTGATGGTTATGGAATATCCATCACACTCATCACACTGTTGTCGAATGATGGTTTAGTTTGCTTACTCTTTTGACAAGCATCACAAATCTAATAATCAAATTATTTTTGAATTGAAGGTTGGGTAAACCGAGAACTAATTCATTTTTTAAAATCAATTTTCCTTGTTTTTGTATATTGACATGAGCTAATTATTTATGTCAAAGCCAATTTTCATCAGAATTGCTAAGAAAACATTTTCTCAGGATAAGTGCTATTGCTAGGTATACAGAAAGCATAGTAGTTACCTTCTTTTGAAGTTTTGAACAACACTTTTAGTTGATTTTTGTTTATATGGAAATCCTTTTTGTTCACAATAAGACATTCTTCTGAATCAAAGATAATGCAGTTGTCTTTGCACTATTGTAAAAAAGAGCTTTAAGACTGCCTCATTTAGACTGGACTATAGAGAATCAGGTCTTAAAAGTATGACCGGTGGCAGTTTCGTAAATATAAAGAACTTTTTGGTATGACCGGTGACACTTTCGTAAATATATAGAACACTTTTAAGACCGGACTATAAAATATGCGGCCTTAAAAGTATGACCGGTGGCAATTTCATAAATATATAGAACACTTTTAAGACCGGACTATAAAATATGCGGTCTTAAAAGTATGACCGGTGGCAATTTCGTAAATATTGTGAGAAGACGCTGATGAGTCCGAGAATGCGATGATTTATTCCCTTAATTGGAATTATATACCGATGCTAATAAATAAATAATCTTCTGACCTGGGCAGTTCTTATAATCTAGGGATTACAATCAGGAATATAATTATGAAATTCAAAAAACCATGATCTGCTAATTTAATTCCTAAAATCTCTCTAACAACTTAATTAAGATGATTACAATCAGGAATATAATTACGAAATTCAAAAAACCATGATCTGCTCATTTAATTTCTAAAATCTCTCTAATAACTGAATTAAGATAATTGCACAATATAATCGTATATGCTAACTAATTAAATCTGAATTTCCAACAAATATATAAAACACTTTTAAGACCGGATGTTTGTAAAAATAAGTCTTAAAAGTTTATTTTTAAGACCGGATCCTTTATAGTCCGGTCTTAAAAGTATGACCGGTTGCAATTCATAAATATATAAAACACTTTTAAGACCAGACTATAAAGGGTCCGGTCTTAAAAGTATTTTATATATTTATGAATTGTAACCGGTCATACTTTTAAGACCAGACTATAAAGGGTCCAGTCTTAAAAATATACTTTTAAGACCCCTATTTTACAAACATCCGGTCTTAAAAAGTGTTTTAAAAAAAAACTAAATTCGCTAAACTCGTTAAGTCCATGAGTGTGCTTGTCTTCTTGGTGATATAACATTTGCTTAGTTATAGATTCAACAAGTTACCAAGAGCCTAACGAGTCAAATCCTCAGCAAGAATGACATCCTCTTCCTTTAATCTACTCGCAATCTTCGTAAGTCATCCTAAGAGCCACACAATCAAATCCTTAGCAACGTTGGCAGTGAAATGCTTCGAGGGTTTAGTGATGGCATCAACTCCAATCCTCAGCAACGGCACAAGCCTACTGCTTCGAGGTTTCTGGATGACGACGGCTCCTTCCTCTTCGATCTATGGCTCCTCCCACACCATCTTTGCACAGATCTGGCTTAAAATCAAACCCAGATCTCTTCTTGCTTAAGTTTGTTTCCTCCTACCTTGACCGCTCCTGCTCAGATATGGACTTTGATTTTGGTTGCTTGAAGCTTTGCCAGCATCGACAAGAGGATCCGGCTCAAATTTGGTTGCTTTAAGTTTGTGATTTTTTTGTAGATCTGGACTTCAATTTCACTTCTGAGTTTATATTGATTCAAATTCGATTTCCATGGTGAATGATTTCTATTTCTTGTTATATTTTCTCATTTCTGGACTTTGTATTCATCTTTTTTTGTTTTTCTTGTTGATGTTGCTTTCAATCTTCTCTTCTTTTTTGTTTTTCTTATTGGTGTTGCTTCCAACCTTCTCTTGGTTCTCTGTCACTGATGATGGAGGAACATTCAAAATGTTACCAGATCTAGTGATTCGGGACCGATTGTTTCATTTGGGTTTTTTCTTTCTTTTTTTTTAATTATTTTGAAACACTTTTAAGACCAGATATTTCAAAAGTTCGGTCTAAATTTTTAAGACCAGTCGTTCACCGGTCTTAAAAATTACACTTTTAAGACTGCCTGGAACAAGACCGGTCACAGATCCGGTCTTACATACCTCTTTCATCCGGTCTTAAAGCCTTTTTTTGCACTAGTATTGTCTACACTTTGATCAACACTAAGTATAGACAGTATATGGTTGACCATCATATGGTAATGTCAAAGAAGGTAAAAATATATTTTTCCCTCATTATTTCTATAATTTTCGTTCAAAAAAAAAGGAAAAAGGGGAAAATTCTGACAAAAAAAATTAGTGAAGTTTCAATATAAATCTAATTTAACTTAGGAAGGAAAACTTTGGATGGGAATGGCACAAAATATTTTTTTCCCTTTTGGAGTCGGACATGTGAGAATGAGGAAAGTAGGAAATAATTATCTAACTATAGGTGTAAGAATAAATTGATGGATGGACAACTCTATATTAACGAAGGAGAGAAGTATGATCACGTGGAGCAAGAGATGGACACAATGTTTTTCTAATATTTCCTTAGGTATATAATGTGAGGAAGAAGCCAAAAAAAAACCCCCCGGCCGCGGCCCGGGGGGATTGGTGTACTTTTTTTTTTTTAGTCAACAAGGAACATATATTGATACTAATAATAAAGGTTACATCAAACGATTACAACACCAAACTAAACAACAACAAACTAAACGACAACAAAACTAACAAATACAACACCACCAAACCAAATGTAAGGAGAGATAGTCACCACAAAACAAATAGGAATAAAAGTAACTCCAGAAACTTCATCGGCTATCTGGACCTCCGAGGTTAGAAAGGATATGAAAGAAGGTGTTGGTTGTAAAACCCACCCGATCGGGCACACCTCCTTATAAGAAAAAGCTACAATTAGATCAGTTACATAATCACCCCTACTTGGGGTACAGAACAGAAAACACCCAACCTCAGAAGAAGACAACAAACAAGTAAAGTCTTGAAGAAAACTTTTGCTCCTCTAGTTAAGCAAGCTTGGTGACATCGACTGCCCACCCAACAAATTTTGGCTAGCACTAGTGATGTGGATTTGCCACCATTAAACAATCCTACCAATAATCCTCAAACATGTAAGGCACAAACCAGAATCGATTATCAGAAATACCCTTCCCCCAAATTACAAATCCAGAATCGATCATCAGAAATACCCTTCCCCCAAATTACAAATCCAGAATCATCCCTTTAAACCGCTGAACCAAAGAGAAAGTGGGATATATGATGGACAAGACAATTTCATATTAATTGAGGAAAGTAGTGACGCACGTGGGTTGAGGCAAGTGGATATCATATAATTCCTTCGATATTCTCAGTGCTTCTGACATGAAAAGAAGCCCAAGGAAACAATTGTATATAAAAAGAAATAATAATATTACTTCCTACGCAAGCGGATTCTCTCATCTTCCGCCTCTCTCCTTTTTTTCTTACAGGCACCTCTGGACCGTTGGATCTTTGATCCAACGGTCCAGATCTTTAAAAAAAAAATTGTCTTTTTTGAAAAGACAAATTTTGTTTTTTGTTTTTTTTAGTTTTGGACCATTGGATCAAGGATCCAACGGTCTAGGCACGATTGGGAGAAAAAAGGAGAGAAGGGGAGGTGAGAGAAACCGGATCCTACTTCCTAATCCTTCCAAACCAAGAGGAGAAAGAAGTGATGGATGTGACCAAATGCATTTAATGGAAGAAGGAGCTGGATGTGTGGAAGAAGTAAAGAGTGGTATTTTTAAAAAAAAAAACTTAAAACATCTCTCTAATAATTCCCCTTTGCTGCCGGACGTGAAAGGGAGATCCAATGGAATTAGAGAAATTTGTTTTCCTCTCCAAACCTCCCAACCATAGTAGTTAAAAACTCAATTTATCACTGCGATTTTACGTTTTTACGATTTTTTTCATTAAAACGATTTTACTAATTTTTCAAACGCTTTTAAATTTTTACGATTTTTTTACTATTTTACTACATTTTACGATTTTTCATTCTCCTTCCGTTTTCAGGTAAAATCTACGTTTTCACTACCATGCTCCCAACACGCCGGATTTAAGAGAAAGCAAGAGGAATTAAAAAAAAAAATATTCAGGGTTCTCCAAGTGCCGGCCAGAGAGAAAGATCATCAGAGAAAAAAAGAAGAAGAAATAATAAAACCAAAGAAATCCCTAGATATTTTAGAAGAGGATCTAGAGACAAGGTTTGGGTTCTATTTAAGGAGGCACATCTCCTTCTCTCTCTCTTTTTTTTTTTTTTTTGACTGCTGGTGGCGTGGAGAAGAAGAGAAGAAGAAAGACTTAGCTTGTAGAAGACATAAGGTGAGCCAAACAAAACATTAGGAAGGTA
This sequence comes from Acacia crassicarpa, assembly GCA_034222035.1. Classification (NCBI taxonomy): domain Eukaryota; kingdom Viridiplantae; phylum Streptophyta; class Magnoliopsida; order Fabales; family Fabaceae; genus Acacia; species Acacia crassicarpa. The sequence goes on along the minus strand of JAWXYG010000009.1, from coordinate 37,869,970 downwards.
AAGTCTTTGGGTATTTATTCCACCTTCTTCTACTTCCTTTCATGTAAGTCAAGATTTTTTTAAAAAAAGAAAAAAAGAAAAACTTCCCTTGGTGCGTAAAGTTGAAGGTTGGAAGAAGGAAGGGGAAACTTTAAGGATCAAGCTTCAAGTTAATGGGATATCAAGAACAAGTAAGTGATTATTTAAACTACCTTATAATTTTATGGTTGTTTAAGTGGTAGTGCCCCTGCGTTTTTTATCATAAAATAGGTCTGACTAATAGATAAAGAGAATGAATAAGGAATTGAAGTTAAGGCTTCAGGTTTAGCAAGAAAGATAAATATGATAAAAGAAAAATGGTTGTTAATAAGAAGTCATTTTGTCTGTCAACTTTATGGATGTGGGAAACTAATTTTTGTTAGGTGTTTACTAATGCCTTCAAAGTGTTCTAAAATAGAATCTTAGTATAAGATTGAGAGATTTCTTTTGTAGTTGAAGAAGATCTATCTTTAAGTCAACAAATAAATATTTTTAAAGAGGAGCTATTTATATTTATATTTTGATTATTTTTAGGGTCACTTGGATTTTTGCGCATCCGGGGAAAATTATACTGATAATTTTGGTCAATTACCAGGTAGTAACTTTAATCCTCATATGTCTTGTGTTGCCTTGTATGTTTGTTTTTCCATGATTGTGGACCTGTGTCTCCTGAAAAGGGACATGTGTTTGTGTGCATTTAGTGTGGTCTGGATTCGGAGCCCAACTACTGTGTTTTTCCTAGTGCTGTGGATCTGGGGCTTGCTTTGTTGAGCAGTCCTGCGTTTGTTTCTAGGACATGTAGTCCTTCCGCAATTACCACGGTATACTTGGTATGTTGTATTTATGTTAGTGCGCGTTTTTTACTGGATGCCATTATTTGGTGTTCTCCTAATTATGGTTACATACATACATTTATGCATTACATGTTAGATTAATGGTTATTCTGGGATCCATTTATGAATTCCATATTTTTGTAAAGCTTCAGGAAGTACTTCAAGGGCTGTAACGGGAGAGAAGGGTAAGAATGTAGAGCTGGAGTAAATGGTGGCAGAGGAAGATTTATTTTTTATTTTATTTTTGTGATGGGATAAATGTATATTCTTTTGGCCTCGTAGGCACTAGTGGATGAGCCGGGGACTATATTTTGTTACTTACTTTTAATTATACCAGTATTGTCTGAAATCTAACCGGGAATGCTTTGCCGCGATAAAACTCTGATGTATGTAAATGAATAGTAATTAAATGATATATGGTAATTATTAAAAGGAATCCCTCTATCCGCCACTCGAAAGGGCGAAGCCGGTAAGAGTATTACAATATGTGTGTGTAAGTAACCAAACTTAACTAAACAATACATCCTTCAGATATAAGATGCATCATCAACATATAAATTATTCCTGATATATTAAAAAAGAAAATGAGCTCGGTACCATCTGATTCATTTGGGTCATCCCCTGTATAAATATTACTGTAGGTTACAGATTTTACTCCCATATGCACTGCACTTGTTTTGAGTTTCTATAATCATGTTTTATTAGGGGGAAATGGTAATTAAAAGACCACTTGTAACTTTGACTTTGTCTTTCCCGACCTATTTTATATATAATACATGAATGGATCGTTTGTAGAATAATTTATGAGAAGGCTACCTCTTCTGCAATTTTTTATAAAACACTGAGATGGAATCATCAAACTCTTCATAAGTTAAAAAAGGGCCAAAGTGGTAATATTCTATGGAGAGAAATAGAAATACATGTATAAAAAAACATCAACTATATATAAATACACACACATCAATATGATTTTTTTTGGGATCATTTTCTTGAATACATCATGGCTGTATAATATATATATATATATATATATATATATATATATATATATATATATGTATGTATGTATGTATAGTTTACTCCCAAGTACACTTCACATGATTTGAATGTCTGAAATCATAACTCAATACACTGCTTCCATCCATTCTCTTCAATACAAAGCTTTCCACTAAGACATAGAATCCAAAATCACTCCACATTCCACTCATTCCCTCAAATTTCTCCACTTTTTCAAATCTCACTTCCTTCTTCTCTTTGTTTCCCTCCCTATAATCACTTCTTTCTTCCTCCCATCTCATTCTCTCCACAATAGCCATACTCAATCCTACTTTTCTTCCTCCTCTTTCTAAATTCCTAAACCACATTACACCCTCTTCTCCGACTTTCCCTTCTTCCCAAACAGCTTCTCTCCCATCACCCAGCTTTGCAACTTCAGTTTTCACCACAACATCGACAAACACTTCATTACTTTTCCCATTGTTTTCCTTAGAATGAACTTTTTCCCATCTTCTTTCAAGCGTCATCTCATAGAAAACTGACATCTTCATTTGATCCTTTACACTCACTCCTTCTTCCTTCACAAACATGAAAGGGCAGTACCATTTTCCGATCACCACCGGCTCGGGGGAGCGACTAGATGATGATGAAAAGGTGAAAGGAGGCAACTTGGATCGCAAGGTAGGGTTTATGCCGAGAGCTTCACCCAATTGGTAATCGCGTGGTGTCTTGGTGGAGAGACTCCAACCGTCATTCCTCAAAAACTGAGGAGGAAACCCATCTGATAGAATAGGCTTGCCTTGGAATCCCCATCTCTTTTTCTTTATCTCAAATTGTTGGTAATCATCAAAGGGATTTAGTGGTCTAGATTTGACGTCTTTGACGTAATTGCAGCACAAACATGTTCCCATGTCCTCTTCTTTTGAACATGTGCCTGCTTCGCTGTATAACGTAAAGGGCAGTTATATTAAAGTGGCTTAAGTTATTCAATAGGAAGACAAAATTAATGTATACCTATATCTCAAAAATCTAATATCGTATGAGAAAAAAGAAGATTGTGGATTTGAATCCTCTGAAATTAAACACAGAGTAAACCCAAGCAAAGAAAAAAGTGAAGATCGATAATTTTAAAAAAAATATTGACAAAAAAATGAAGATTGTAGGCCTGAAGCCTTGGGAACTCAAAAAACAAATAGTACAAGCCTGAACAAAAAGGAAGTGGAAAAAAAAAAGGTAGTAGAAAGGATATGTCAAAAAAAAAAGTCTCATATGTACTAGCAAGGGAAATCAACTGGTTCAAATTACTCTGATATTTTGATAGAACATTACAAGAACATACCCTTGATGCTTTCCCTTCCTTGAAACGACGTAGTAGCGATTAGAAGACAAAGGCTGATTAAGAACAGGAATGAACAAAACTGGATCTTGATAAACCACAACTGATGTTCCTGTACTGATTGCATAGTCGACGGTTAAGTTCCTGTTCTGAGGAAATGGCAGGTTTCCTATTCCCTTCTTCCATAAACCAAAGAATCCATAAGTCTCGGCTTCTTCATCTTGAAGTACTAAGTATCCTGAATTTGGTCCCTCTGGTTGATTCCTAAGAGCTTCAGGATCCTTTTTGTACAGTGATCGAGGCCTTGTTACGTACATTATTCTCTCTTTCTTTCTCTTTCCCTAGTTTATTATGTACTTGTGAACATCATATTTGTGTTTCTGTGATTGATTTATATAGTTGGGGTTTTCTGGGTTTGATGGTATTTTTTAATGATTTTGTGTGGCTTTTGCCTTCTTTTATGATAACTCCTAAACCCATTGACCATAACCAGATGGAGATTTCATTATAACTTGATGAATCTGTGAGGGATTTGTTATAAATCTGTCAACTTTATTCGCAGGTTTCTTGTTCAAACTGTTGATAGTTGCCTACAGAAGCTGCGTGGAAGGTTCACTTGTTTATATTTTTGGCTTTTTTGCAAATAAAAGTCAACAAGACATAGATAGAGGAGAATAATCAAGGATTCAGATTCCTGCCTATCCAAAGATAGGTAGGGAGAGCTCTTCTCTATGTCCAGATCTAATCATAACGATTCAGTTAAGTTTTTTTTTACTTTATATTTTTTCAAAAAAAAATATTTTAATAGGTAAAACATTTAAAATAAAGATAATCTTTCAACAAATATTTTTTTTAAAAATGATTTTTTTTATTTAAAAATTATTAAATAAAAAAATAAATCTGGACCATCCAGATAAGATTTAGATGGTCCACAAGGGAGTAATTCTCTCTACCTATCCAAATGATCGGCAAAGGAAACCAGGTCCGAATAATCAACACGTTGTGCTTGATTGGTCAATGGTGGACCTGGCTTGGCAGCGTACCCAAATGCTAGCGAAGAGAAGCCAGGTCCGTCAATGGTCAAGTACGGGTACCGGAAGCTATAATAGTTTGAATATTGAAAAATCAAATGGGTGCCATTTAATAATACTTTTTACTCATACCGTTGATTGTTATATACAGAAGTTGCATGGAAGTTTCGCTTGCTTGTCTTTTAGCGAATAAAAGTCAACAGTGTGTGTTTGGATCATGGCAGGGAAACGTAGTTTTTACCTAAAAACGAAAGGAAAATGAAAAATCGTAAAACGTAAAATCGTAAAATAAAATAGAGTTTTTACTTGCATATGTATATAAAAAAATTTGAGAAAAGTAAGGTACCTGTCATCATATACATATATATTAATCAATACAATATTAATCAAAATATCCAACATTGTCATTGATCAAACCATTTTTTTTAGATGATTTTACATGATTAACTTGGATTTTTAATGCATTTTCTGGGACATTATTGTATGATTAAGTACTAAGTTGAGTTAGTAACATTTGTATTGAATTAAGTGTAATTAGGGGTAAAATGATCTTTATTTATTAATTACAAACAAGGACCAGATGTTTTTGAAATTTTAATTCTGCCCCAAAATAGTTTAAAATTTTTTACTTTAGTCCCTCCCCAGAACTTTTAAAACTTTCACTTAAGTCCCTTAGTAAACTCTGCGTTTTTTGCAAAAACGCAGCGTTTTTACGTTTTATCGCGGCGTTTTTTACGTTATTACTCTGAAACCGTTTTTTCCACAACGAAACGCGTTTAACCCAAAATAAAACGTAAAAAAGGCGTTTTTTGCGTTTAAAGCGCGATTTTTACTACCATGATTTAGATAACATTTGAAATGCACTTTTTTGAACAAAATCATAGTTTAGGGGAAATTACCTAAACACGTGGAAAAAAAATCTCAGAATCAATTTTTCGGAAAAAATCATGGTTTTCGCCCGCCCGGGGAGGGGGGGGACTTTTTTTTTTTTCACTTTTCAATAGTTGGTTAATTATTGTATCATATAATTTCTCCAACCTGTCCTTTCTCTTTCCTTCTTCTCGATTCTTTGGATTTCTTGCTTATTCTCTCTGTTACAGTTCCAGAAATTTCTCTCAACACTCGAGTCTGTACAATTTCTTGATATTGGGTAAAGGCGGGTGCTGTTTCATTTTTGTTTCACTTTACATCGATTCCATTCTAAATGTTATTTTTTATAATGGCTTTTCGTTCTTCCCTTCTGGATATTAAGAGGTTTTGGTAATATTGTTTAATAAATATTAACGAGCTAGCATTAGCGCGTATATATATATATATATATATATATATATATATATATATATATATATATGTCTGTATTTTATATATATATAGACACATGTACACACACATAGATTTTGGGAGTTATGCAATGTCCGAGATTGAACATGCATCATGATTAGTTCCTAATCCCACAACAAAAATACTAACTTTGAGCGGCAACATTTGGCTACGACGTATTATGTGGCTACTAAAAGTATAGCTTTTAGTGGCGACAATAGTATCGTCGTTGAAACTATTCCCCTTCTCCAGTAACATAATATGTCATCGTTGAAAGTAATACAATTGGTAGCGACATTTTGTAGTCACCGCTGAACGTATAACCTTCAACGGCAACAACTATTACTTTTAGCGGTGACTATCTTGTGTCGCTGCCGAAAGAGTGTTTTAGTGGTGACTTTTGTGTCGCCACCAAAAATCTAGTTTAAAATTTTAGCTATGTTTTCTTAAGAAAAAAAACTTATAATATTTATACAACAAATAAGTTAATTGATGTAATTTCTGATGAATAAATAAAGTAATTCCTCATAATATTATTGTGTGATAAAGAGAGTTTGAGAGATAGTATATTATGTGTGAGGGAGTGAGGGAGGGAAGAGGAAGGGATCAGAGTGGTATGGTGTGTATGAGAGAGAGATTATAATTACGGAAAATGCATATCAGAACCCTTTTAACAGAAAAAATCCTAAAAAAGACCCAAAGATTATGAAAATCTCAAAAAAGGCCCTAGGGCTTTTTCTGGTATAAATTCATTAAAATGTTAATTGTTAATGGGACTGATATAGTTGTTAACCAGAGCTGATATAATTGTTAATGTGACTGATTTATTTGTTAAAATACTGTTGTTAATGTGGCTGATTTAGTTGTTAATAAGAGTACTAGAAAAGGCCCTGGGGCTTTTTTAGGATTTTCGAAATCTTTGGGCCTTTTTTAGAATTTTTTCTGTTAAAAGAGCCCCTATATAGATTTTCCCTTATAACTATGTTTGTACTAGCTAGTATATATGTGAGATAGAGAATTAAAGATACAATGTTTGTGTGAGAGTGAGAGTACAAGCAAGGGAGAGGGATAGTTTGTAAGATAGGAAGAGAGGGGAGTGAGAGATAGTGTGTAGGAGGGAGGGAGGGAGGGAGAGATAATGCAGTTAAGAGGGACTATATAATACAATCAAGTGTGTTTGAAAATATTATATAATAAATTTTTGTATTAGAGAGTGAAGAATAAAATAAAATAAAATAAAATTGCCAACTTTAAAAAATAATATAAATGGAGGCAATAGTAATTAATTAAGGTATGTGAGAAAGATAAAATTAAGTTAAGTTTATTTATATATTTACAATTAATTAAAATTTACATTAGCATGAATGTTTTATATTTATTTTGTTTGTTGTCGAGACCTGTCAATTAGAGGCTCTGGGCACAAGAGGACTAAGGATTTCCCATCTATTCTTTGTTGATGATCTAATTTTATTCAGTGAAGCTTCCTCACAGCAGATGCTAGAAATGAAGAATATAATGCAATTCTTTTGTCAGGTCTCTGGACATAAGATAAATCTTAGCAAATCAAAGGTCTTTGTTTCTCAAAATGTCCACTTCAATAGGACATATGAACTTAGCCAAATCCTGGGAATTGGTCTTACATCTAACCTAAGGAAACATTTATTTCGGTAAAAAAGTTCAAATTTTTCTAAAATATCCTTTTATCAAGTTTGAATTTTTCTAAAATATTCTCCCATCAAATTCGAATTTATAGAAAATGTTCTCCAGCTAAGTTTGAATTTGTTTAAAATATTCTCCCACCAAGTTCGAATTTATCACTTATTATCTCATAAAATCGAATTTAATCCTATTTTCTTGCCATAAAGAAAATAAATATTTAATGAGGGGTAAATATGCCCAAAAGCGTTATTGTTCACGTGGAAACTTGAGTTCATGTCAATTTGGTGGGATCTTATCTTCTCACCTTTAAAGAAAGATTGTGTTAGTATTTAAGTGTCTTAGAAATAATCTGTAAAGACAGATCAACACTATTTCTACATTGTGGTATTTCATTAGTACTAAATGGGCACATTTTATCTTTATCATATTTACGTCTTATCTTTATTCTTAAGGTAAATATGTGTTTGAAAATAAAAGCTGTAGGAATAGAATATGTGTTAATCTTGAGGATCAATGATAAAAATTATGATCATGAGGACTCAAGAACATTGGATATGTATTGCTTAAAACTTGTTCCTACTCTTAAGGGTGTGCATGGCAACCATTCTGTTGTCCAACACTGTTTCTGAGCTGAAACAGTTTTTTTTGATTCTGTGCTTTGGAAGAGTTCTGAGAATCAGAATTACGTTTGTTAACCCATTTTATTTTTACTCCAAGAATCAGAATTACGTTTGGTAACACATTTTTCCTCCTCTTGTTTAGAAGTTAAAAAACTAGTAAGGGAGGAAAATGAAGGATTAATGAGTTATTTTTACCATTTTGTCCTTTTCTTTAATAATTAATATAATTATTATACTTTACAAATAAACTTAAATTTAAATTTCCTAAAAAAATTATTTATGTAATTTTTATATTTAAAAAATTATTTATGTGGCGATGGCGGTGGTGGTGGTGGCGGGGGGTGGTGGTGGTGGTGGTGGCGGCGGTGGTGGTGGTGGCGGCGGTGGTGGTCGGGGCGATGGTGGGGGTGGTGGCGGGGGCGATGGCGGCGGTGGTGGTGGGAGCGGCGGCGGTGGTGGGAGCGGCTGCGGTGGTAGGGTGGTGGTGGTGGGGCGGTGGAGGCTGAGGCGGGGTGGTGGTGGCAGCGGCGGTGACGGTGACGGTGACGGTGGTGGTGGGGTGGTGGCGGTGGTGGTAGTGGTGACGACAATGGTGGGGCGGTGGCGGCGGCGACGATGGCGGAGCCGTGGCAGTGGGTAGCGGTGGTGTTGGGGGTGGCAACGGCGGTGGTGATGGTGGTGAACGAAAGTAAATTTCTGCTTCGATTGAGAGAAAAATAAATTCTTATTTTTTACCTTGGAATAAAGAAGCCAAAATTTTTAGCTTCTTTTTTTTACTCCCCAGAACAAAAAGTAAACCGATTCATCCCGAGAGCAAGGAAAAAAAAACCGGATTTACCAAACAAAATTCCCATCCATTTTTGTTTCGGGACACAGAAATTAGGAAACAAGTCATTCTAGGAGTGTTACCATGCACACCCTAAATCACCAAGAAATGGCATTAATGATCTCAATAAGATTAGTATAATATCATCTACATGTATAAGATACAAGGTAAGGACCTCATGAAATACAGGTATGGTGATGTCTTAGCTGATGTCGTGGGTAGATCTGTTGAAGAACATAGCACCGAACAGTTTCAAAGAGAGACTCCACAAAGATTCATTGTCTCTTATCGTTTGGTAGTGCGGATCGTCATGGACTTAAGGATGTCATCAAACACTATGTCTTAGAGTTATACTTTAACTGTGCTACTCTATCCGCTTGAAGAAAAAAAAAAGGAGAACAATGTACTCTTGGGTATAACTCACTACTAGAAAAAAGTGAAATTGCGACGGATTTTACAACAGAAAAAATTATGTCACAAATTTTGCGATATCTGCAACGGATTTAAAATTATATCGCAAATTTAAAAATTTTGCGACAGATTTTAAAATTCCGTCGCAAAAAAGGCCAATTTGCAATGGAAAAATACATCCATCGCAAACTGACGTCTTAGGTCCAACGGCTTTGGCCCCGGTTTGCCGTTGATTTGCGACAGAATTGAGGTTCCGTCACAAATCTGGAAGGAGATTTGCGAGTTTCCGTCGCAAATCCCCTTCCGGATTAGCGATGGAAATAGATTCTATCACAAATCCCCTTCTGGATTTGCAATTGAAAAGGATTCCGTTTGCGATAGAAAAAGCATTCCATCACAAATCTAGAAGGGGATTTGTAATGGAAATAGATTCTATCACAAATCCTTTTCCAGATTTACGACGGAAAAGGATTCTGTCGCAGATCCCTTACTTAAGCCCAAAATCGGGCTTAAGTGATCATCCTCCCCCATTTTTTTGCATTTTACTCTCCCTCCACCCTACTCTCTTTGTCCCTCCATCCACACTACTAGAAAAAAGCTTATTAGCGACGTAATTTGCAAATTTAGGAGTATTTGCGACGGAATTTAAATTCTGTCGCAAAATAGTAATTTTTACGACGGAATTGGATTTCCATCACAAAACCTAAGGGGATTTGCGACAGAAAGTTATTCCGTCGCAAATTTATTAAGTTTTTTAAAAAATAATTTTTTTCAAAAAAATAAGTTTGCGACGGAACTTCAATTCTCTTGCTTGCGACGGAATTGGATTTCCATCACAAAACCCAAGGGAATTTACGACGGAAAGTTATTTCGTCACAAAATTATTAATTTTTTTAAATAATTTTTTTAAAAAAAATAATTTTACAATGGAACTTCAATTCTGTGGGATTTGCAACTAGCAAATTTATTAATTTTTTAAAAAAATAAGTTTTTAAAAAAATAATAATTTTTTAAAAAAATAAGTTTTTTTAAAAAAATAATTTTACGACATAATTTCTGTCGCAAAGCCCGGATTTGCGACAGAAAAGGATTCCATCACAAATTTATAAAAACCCTCCGGCGATCCCCATACCTCCTCCCACACATTCTCAATTTCATACTGTAAAACCCTCAAACCTCTCCCCTCTGGCGAACCTCCTCCGATCCACTGGTTCAATTTCACCGCCACTCTCAGTCGCCATCAAAGCCCCGCCACCATTGGGTTTTCGAATTCGTGAGCATTGTCTCCCTCTCATAACCAGATCTGTACGAACTCTTCATCGGCGCCGTGAATGTCCTCCATGCCTTAACGATTTCAAAGCTCCCACGCCATCAGCAACAAACAGCGTCGACTGTCCAGCGGCGAAGTCGAAGACCCATCTTTAAGGAGAAGAGGTAGACGCAATTTTTTTTCTTTTTAAATTTCATACTGATAAATCTGAGTTTAATTGTTGATCGGGTGGCCTGATTGCTTGATGATTCAATCCCGGTGTTTCTTTTTTCCCAGATTGGTTTGTGTCGGGTTCTTTAATTTTTGTTGATTTTTCATTTTCTCTGATTTTTGTTGATGTTCATCGGGTACGGTAGTTCTGGGGAATATATTAGCTTGGTAGTTCTAAAAATTGATGGCGGTGATATTGTGTTTTCCATTTCATCTTTTTCGGTTAATTCCTTGAAGTCTATGTTGCATTGATATTGACACGCGACACAAGCGACACGAGATACCACACGATACTCCGACATATAAATCTTAAAAATATCTAAATTTCGACATGTTAAAACACGTTTTTAATATTAATATATTTTTAAGTATAACTCACATTTAATACAAAACATTCATAAGGTGTAAAGTGTAGTAGGTTAAATTTCGTATGATTCAATAAAAAGAAATAAAAATTCCAATATTTTTAAATCGCTTCATATGATTCTTCATATGATTCGATGAAGTATATTTAGACGCAATTAAAAAGCAACATAGTCTGAGCAAGAACTACAAAATAAAGCAATATTATATAATGTTATATAAACCAACACATATAAAGCAACACACATATAATGATAGGGTAAAGGTGTAAAAATACACATATATTTTTGTCTCAGGAGCACCCAGCACCACGTAATATTTTTGGGAGCAAAAATACACATGAGTTTTCAAAATTAGAGTAAATTTACCATCTCCGTTAAGAGCCGTTAACCTCCGTTAGTTTTGTGTGGGGCCCACCATATTAAAAAAAATAAAAAATGTTAAAGATTTTATTAATTCCCAACCCTACCCCTATCGTCCCAATCTCTCTCCCGTCTAACCTCTCCTACCCCTCCATCTAGTCATGCCCTAGCCATTGCCTTTGGCAGCGGCAGCGGCAAGGAGAAGAGCGTGCGCCGTGGTGGGGTTTCCTTCAAGATTGGTTGCCGGAGGCTCCTTCACTCAGCTGTCACTTTTGCCGGAGATTCTACAAGTCTAAGACGTGATGAGGTGAAGATCGAACGCCACACCGAAGGCTTCCGCAAGACCAGTCGCCGGATGCTCCTCCGCCCGTCAATCGATTTCTCCGGAGGTTTCTGCAAGTCCCGTCCTTCCGTTCGTAGCCGACTTGGAACCTCCGTTTCTCTGCTCAGATCTCGGAACCTCTGTTTCTGTACTTAGAAAAGGCGATAAAATTTAGGCGTTTTCTTATTATTCTGGGCATTTCACTAGTCATTCTCAACTCCTGCTTTTTTGCGAAGAATTAAAACTTTTAGTCATTTTTAATTCTCTAAATCAGTTTTGGTCGATTCGCTTTAGAATTTCATAATAATGAACGTTGCCGCAATTTCTACATGATTCTAGTCTTCATCGTTTGGATCGTCAATTTTCCCGGTAAGTCGCTCATCTGTCTTTCTTGCAAGATTAATCTGGCAAGATTCCAGTTCTTCTGCTCCTAATGAGTTCTCCCGCAGTTTCTTGCAAGATTATTATTCTGGGCATTTCACTTGTGTGCTTAGGCTTTATCTTTTGACATTTTTGTATACCTGATTTTGGTTGATGATTGTCGATGATGAATTTGGAAGGGAAGAGGATGAACATTGAGGTTGATCGGATGATTGTGGATGATTCTGGTTATTGTCGATGATGAATTTAGGAGGGAAGAGGATGAACATTGAGGTTGAGGCAGAGGGTATTTTGGTACTTTCAGATGGTAGTTAACAGAAGTTAGCAACTGTTAACAGGGATGTTAAATTTGATCCAGTTTTGAAAACTCATGTGCATTTTTGCTCCCAAAAATATTACGTGGTGCTGGGCGCTCCTGAGGTACAAATACATGTGTATTTTTGCCCCTTTACCCTATAATGGTATAATAATAAAGCAATATTAATATTGCTTTAACACACACATATCTAGACACAATAAAAAAGTAAGAGTCAGATGGTCAGTTTCACACTTTTCAAGACCCTAAGCAACACACATATAATAAAGCAAACTTATGGACCTGCAACACGCATATATATATATATATTTTTTTTTTTTTTTGTTCACCTGCAACAAACATATGTCAAAGCAATAAAAAAGAAACAGAGTCAGAGAGTTTCAGTTTCAAAGACGCTTCACGCCAGTCTCAAGTTTCGTACCTAGCGGCGTGGATCGAAGGCTATCTAACGAAAGGAAGCTCAGGTTCTGATCTGAGGAGAGAACAGCGGCAATTCGGTGAAGGGAATGGCAGCGATTCGGCGAAGGGCGGAGCTCAGGTTTAGGACGAGACAACAGCAGCGAAGGTCAAAAGTCAAAAGGTTTGTCTGAGAATCTCACAGGAAAATAACCTAGATGTGGTGGCTCAATCTCTATATCTTTTATCTGAGCAAATCTCGATCAGTATCTTAATATTTCCTCTTCCGAAGTATCTCGATATCTCTATTTCTTCTTGTTTTTTTTTTTTTTTGAATTTTTATATTCCTGGAACGTCCCTTGACCGTGTCCGACACGGTCAAAGACGGGTGTCGAACCGGTCAACGCGTCGGACGGCGTTGACCACATACGACACACGTGTCGGACGAGTGTCCGTGTCCGATGCGCAAATTTCTCCAAAATGTGCTTGTCGGTGCTTCAGAGCTTGAAGTAATGAGGGTATTGAGTCAGGACCAGAATCTTTCGGTTCATCAGTGATATTGTGGAAAGCGCATAAGTACTTTGATAGAAATATGTAGGTTGATATGTTGATATCGTAATAGGATTATGTTGTTAAATATATACTATTCAATAATAATCTGAGTATTTTATTTTTATTGGTCTGATTATGTTATTAAATAGATTAAAATAAGAAAAAAAAATTGTTCTATATTTAATTTTAATATTTATCATGCTAATTTTTATTTTTAAAAAAATTATAATTTTTTATGTAATTTTTTTATTTTAAAAAAATTATTTTTTTAAAAAAAAATCGCATTTGTGGCATATTCAAAATTCGTCGCAAATCCCTTTTCGTCGCTATTTTGCGACGGAATTGAATTTCCGTCGCAAAATTTGAAATTTGTGACGGATTTTTGATTTTCCGTCGTAATTGTAACGAGGGTTTTTGCAACGAACGAAATCTGTCACAAATGCATTTTGCTGAACTGAAAAAGATGAAGGCATTGGTGCAAAAGCAAGCAGTTGAGCTGAGTCAGACATGGCAGCAAATTAGTCAGCAACATTATTATTTATATATTGTTTTCTCAATGTAAACTCTTTATGATTGTTATTATATATTTTTATGATATAAAGGTTTTTTTTTAATGTAATTTTTGTTTTTTTAAAAAAATAGTTTTTTAATAAAATAAATTTTGTGATTGGATCCACATCCATCGCAAATCCTTTGGGATTTGCTAAGAATTCAAATTCCGTCGCAAATCTCGCGATTTGCGACGGAAATTTGGGTTTCCGTCGCAATTGCGATATTGATTTTTGCGACGGACGAAATCTATCACAAATTCTGTCGCAAACGAATTTTGCAACGATTGCAACAGATTTTTTCTATCGCAAAAACTGACCTTTCCTTAGTGTCTCGAATACATAAATATAGATGGAGTCAAGAGGACTCACAAATACTTTAAAGTGGACTTGAGGACCAGATTAGACGCTTAATTATGCAAAATAATAATAATAATAACAATCCCAGATTGAACAGGCATGCATCATGATCAAAGCTATTTTTTATCATGTCAACTATTGTTATAATTTTAATTTTATAGACAAGTTTATATAATTTTTGTTACTTATGACATTTAATATTTAAAATAAAATCTTGTCCTTACAATTATCACAAAAGCTAATGTTCTTTTTTGTAATTTGAACATGAAAAAGTAACTTTGCTAACAATATTCAAACACTATTATTTATCAAAATCACTTTTTTCTACAGAATTTATTATGCTTATAAACTATTCTCTAAAATCACTTTTATCTTTTTCCCCCCTCCAAAATTAATACTAAATCAGCACGTCGTACTTGATTGGTCGAAGGTAAAGTACGTGTACACGAAGCAATATTATTTTTTCGACCAAAAAAAAAAAGCAATATTATTTTGAATATTTGACAAATCAAATGGGTGATGACATTTAAATATTTTTTAGTCAATCCTATACGCTAGCTAATGAGTTAGAGAAATTCCTTTTTTTTTTTTTCTTTTGATATAAGGCAATGAGTTAGAGAAATTCTTGCACAAACGAAAGCTTTTTTTTTCTTTTTTTTTTTTTTTGGCTCGAGAATTTAAAGCTAATTTAACAATGGGAAAATTTCATTAAAGGACCATATGAAAGGACAAAAACATTATGAAATTGCAGCGATTGTCAAAAATTAATGTGTTGTTTATAGGAGGATTTTATTTGCTCATGAAGAGTTACATACTTATAAATGAGATTTGTTGAATTTGTGTTGTTCATTTATAAGTGTTAAGTATCTCATAAACAAATGAAATAAACATATGAACAATACAAATTAATAGATTAACAAGAAAACATAAAATCATGAACAAATAGATTATAATATGAACAACACAAATTGAACAAGTCAAATTTGCAAGTATTCTATTATTCATCAACCAGTTGAATCCTTTTATAAACGACACATTAATTTCCAGTGGTTAGAGCTCTAGCCGATGGTAACCGCTTCAGCCTAGCGGGTTCTGGAGCTTTAGCAGCGATTAAACCCTTTTTTTAACCCAAAAAAAAACAAAAAAAAGTAAAGCAAGGGGAATTACTGTCTTTTTACCTATAAAACTTATTTCCATTTGATCCTTAGGCCTGCAGTGAAATTTCAGAATGTTATGGTCATTGACTGAAATAAATTTGATCATGTGTCTTTCACTGAAATTCTCCCTTTAGCAAGTTAAAATATTATAGGGTTATGATGCAAATTTCCCGAAAGTTTTAGTTGAGGAATAATGTTGCCATAAAAGTTTTTTCAAGTTTAATGTTACCAAGAATTTTCAAAACGTAGCAATGTTGGCCCATAACATTAAAAAATTAATGTTAACCATCATTAACTTTTTAAAGGAAAAGCGCAACATTAATCTATTTTAACACTTTCAGAGTAATATTGAATCTAAAAAAGAAAGGAAAAAAAAAAAAGTAACATTGCTTTTCAGCTTTTGTAGTAAATTTACACCTTAACCTAATATTATATGACCAATGTTGATTAACCAATAAAAAGAAGAAAAAACTTAGTAGGGAATAAAAATGAAATGGGGAGGACACTCAAAATCAAAACAGGGGATAGAACAAATAGACAAAAGTAGCAAAAGAATGTCACATTTTAAATCAAAAGGTCAAAACTCTTGAGTTTGAGTTTTTCTCCATTATGGAGTATATCACTAGTTGAACTTGGTGGGTTTTAAACCACGCGTGACTACAACCCTTGCCAATTTTGAATTAAGATGTCACGTGCGTCCTCTCGCCCTTGCCAATTTGTTCTCTCCCCCTACTTTAAAATAGAATCAACATTAGGTTTGTTTGGGTGAATGGCGGGAGTGCTGGCTTAGTTTTTAGAAAAAATATCAATAAGGTCTCAAGGTAGATAAAAAATATTTAAAAAGTCTTAACTTTAAATCCCCTCATAAAAAAGTCTCTAGAGATTTTTTTATATTAATTACGAAATTCCTCTCGTAAAAAAGTCTTGTTGACAAAATGTCTTTATTATTTGTTAAAATGTCTTTATGAAAGTTTCGTTGTCAAAATTACTTTTCATGTTGTCAAAATGGTTCTTTATGTTGCCAAAAATTTTCTAAGTTTTAAAAATTCTACACACCGGAATAAAAACTTAGAGAATTTTTAACACCATAAAATGTCATTTTGACAACGATATTTTCATAAGGATATTTTAACAACTAATAAAGTTATTTTGACAATATGAAAAGTTATTTTAACAACGGAACTTTTTGCAAGAGAAATTCCGTAATTAATATCATAAAAGTCCCTCGGACTTTTTGTGAGGAGATTTGAATTGAGACTTTTTTTATATTTTTTCTCTATCTTAGGACCTCACTGATATTTTCACTATTTTTTATCTAACTTTTTTAGAAAATAGGTAGGAAAAAAGTCGTAAATGTACTATGTATTTGGATTTCCCATTTGGCTTATGCAGAAGCGACTTTTTAAAAAAAAAAAGATAAGTGTTTGGTTTATTATTTCAAAAGTTAGTTAAGGTGAAAAATGACTAAAAATGGCATGAATTTTATTGAATACTCCCCCTAAACCTAAATATAAGACAGAATTGACATTTTTTTAAGAGATTTGGAAAGCTAATAAAATTATTTAAGAGTATTCTTATTCTTTTTTTTTCTTTCAAACTAATTAGTTTGACTAAAAAAACTAATATATAATCCAATAAATCATGATTTATTAAATTTTTGTATTAACTAACAAAATAAAGTCCTTAATTAACAAACGAAAGTCCAACTCATTATAACTTCCCCTCTCTCTGTTTTCCCCCCTTCCCAACTCTCTCCCTCTGCCGTTAAAAATGGGCCTTACAAATAAAGAAAAATGCCCCTTTTTTTTCTCTTTCCTTTTGTCTCCCATTAGTTAGAAGACGGGCCCTACAAAAAGTGACAAAAAAAGTAGGGGAGTTTTTTTCTCACTTGGTGTTTAGGTAAGAAGCCCAATAGCGAAAAAGCTAACCCAAACACCTCAACGTGAGCTTTTTTCCTACTAAAATGCTACTGAGCTTTTTTTTAGGAAAAACTAGTAAATAACCATGGTATATATGTTTGGAATAGTCAGTGGTGTTCTCTCTAAATAGTATATTGAGGAAATAAATAAAAAAATAATAAAGATTCAAGACATCCAATTTCTCAATTCTGACATAATGTACTTATTAGATCGAATAAGTACATTAGATTTAATCCAAAAGATCTCTCCAAACAGACCCATTCTCTGTTCATTCAAAAGATGAGTCGACAATGCTCATCCCAACTAAAAGGGGTTTTTTGTTATATTTTTTAAACAAAAAACACTTCACACACTAAAAGTTAATTAGATGAAGATACTGGGTATTGAAAAAATATTTCAGATAATGAGTGCTATTGGAAAAATATTTCATAATACTGGTGTTATAGAATAAATATTTTTAAATACAGAAATAGAAATTAATTAATTTGAGATACAAGGTACCAAAAATATTTCAAGATGTAGCAAACAATTTAACCCAAATAAATAATAATACTTAAAAAACAAAAACAAAAACCAAAAAAAAAAAAAGGCTCCTCACCCCAAAATTTGGGGGATGAGCTTGCCGTGCTCATAGATGCAATGAGCAAGGCACATGGAGCCCTTTAAAATGGGAAAAATCTCATTTTAAGTCCCAACCAAGGGAAATAATATCAGAAAAGTTCCACAACTTATTAATGGTAACTGATTCACCTGTTAATGATTGATACTTCACTTGTTATTAACAACCTCATAGAACTTTTTTGATATTATTTTCCTTGATTAGGACCTAAATATAATTTTCCTTTTAAAATATGCTCCATATCCACCTCCATTCAATTTCATAACAAATATTATATATTTATATATATATGAAATAAAAAATGTACAAAAAGTGCCACTATTTAAATCATATCAAAATTTATGCAAAATATGAGTTTAAAATTTATAATGAGAGGGTTAATTATTTAACGGCAGACTGAGTGAGAGTGACACATCAAAAAATATAATATACCACTCTTGAGTGTTCCATGGCTAGTGATAGCAATTCTCAGTTGTTATCACTGTAGCCAAGCACCAGTCTGAAGAATCCCTGAAATCTCTTTCTTCTGACAGTGTTCTATTATATATTTCAGTTATCCTATTTTAGACCGAGAGTGTTGAGTGTTACTGCTTTGAGAATATGTAACATGACGAGAAGTTTTTATATTCAAGTTTTCCAGTGCTACTCTGTCAATGTAGGATTCCATATTTGTTTTGTTATTTTCATTTGGTATGTCGTCTTACATTTGAACCCCATTATCCACATGCTCATTTTCAGCCTTCTTCCCACTAATTGAAACCCTCATTGTTTGAACAGTAACATGCAGAGTAACAGAATTATCATTGCCTACTACATAGCACTGTCACATTCAAGGGTCATTTCAAAAGAAGCTGAGTTCCTAACTTGATTCTTCAACTTCTTTGTTCTCTTAAAAACAGAGGAGGGGAGGAGAACTGAGGTTGGATTTTAAAAATTACAGACGTGGGTGGGGCTAAAAATTTTTAATTAGTTTTTCTTACTTTTTAATCTTAAATCTTCTCTTTATTAAAATTTTGTAACCTCGCTTCTTCAATTTTTTAAAATTCAACTTGTAAAATTCTTTTCTCTTATTTTCTCTAAATCCCTCGTACCAAACTGACCCAAAACACGTGTGTCCTTGTTCTTTGGAAAGGAAGATCCACAACCTCGTCACTTCTACAAATAAGCCCCCCCCCCCCCCCCCCCCAAAAAAAAAAAAACAAGTAAGCTCGCTCTCTTTATCTGCAAGAACAAAAATTCCAGAATTTGGACCTTCTGATTGAGGCAATAACAGAGCACAAGTTTGGTTTCGTAACCTGGTTCCTCTGTCTTGTGCTGCTTTGACTGGTCAAGGAGCCAATAACCATAATGTTCATAATAATGTTACTAATATTTTGCCAAAATAATAATAATGTTATTTATTATTAACTGGGCATGTGAAATATGTGTAATATATTGTCCTCATTTGATTTGTTTAAAAAAAAAAAAAACTTAGGATCAAATGGGATGGGGACGGAAATTATTATCATAAAATAAGAAACAGAGAATAGGTCAAAGTTGTATTATTTCTGCAGATGCGAATGGAAATGACTTGGTAAGAGAATAAAAATGAATAAATATTTTTTTCTCTGCAGATATAAATGAAAATGTTCCTTGCAAAGACCAGTTCGCATGGGTTGACCTTTCATACAGGATAACAGAATAATGCATAAATACGCATTCTTGTGTAATGCGTAGACTTTGGATAGAGTTTTAACGATGAAATATGATGTAACATTAAATGTTATATTATTAATTATATGTGTGTACACACGCCTGCAGCCCATGAAAAGGCCATAAAATTATTATTATTTTTGTTTTTTTATTGTCATCATCAGCTTTGAAGCAAGTTTCCACAAGGACAAAACTTATAGGCCTAGCTTTATTTTTTGTACAAAAAAAAAAAACTTATAAGCCAAGTTGCTTGTATATGTCAGTTTTCTAATCACACTTATCATTTTATTATGGTTAGTTATTAAATTTTGTATGTGCCTTGTAAATTCAGCTATAAAATAAGGATACCTATTATTTGCGTTATGTGCATATGATTAGCTATTAAAATGTATATGTGTACCTGTAAAGTTATCTATAAACTTGACCTAATGAACGTAACTAACTTGATGTTATGCAGTTTTTCCCCCAACTTTTACAATTATGATCATGTTATGAGTCTCACATCGGGGAGTCAAGCTCTTAGAGTGAGGTTTATAAGTCCATTGGGTTCTCCCTTCTTATAGACTAACTTTTGAGGATTGGGCTCTCTCTTTGGGCTTGTGTTCATTACATTGGTGCTTTCATTGAGAGCCCGATGTTTACAGAAAGGGTTACCCACAGGGGGTTCTAACCGGCAAGGCCGAGAGTCCATTTGGTTTTCCCTCCTCATAAGTTAACTTTTGAAGATTTAGCTGTCCCTTTGAGCTTTTGTTCATTACTGATCATTTCCATGGATTTGGATTTCCATTTTCTGATCAAGCTTCTCATAAAACAAAAATTCAGAAAGAAAGAGTGGTTCTCGGAGCAGTTTATCGTCAGAATTTATATGAATATTCAAAATGATTACATTTCAAAACTGAATGAACAAACAAACAAACAAAAAATTCCTCTACTTCCATAACAACACAAACAAAACTGAATACATCGAAAACAACACCAGGCCCTTTGGTCAATATATACACTTGATAGCAAGAAAAGAAGTTTTGGCTCGGTCTGGTCTTAGAAAAACAATGGCAGAAACAGAAATCTTCGTTCCTTCATTCCCATCTACTTCTAATCCGATGATGGTGCTTGAAATCATATGTAAGTACTAAGCTTCCATCCAATCTTTTCAGCACAAAACTTTCAACAAGAACATGACATCCAAATCTCTTCCACTCGCCTGTCCCTTCAAATTCCTCTGTTCTCTGAATCCTAACTTTCTTTTCCATCCCTCCAAGCCACCCAAATCTCTCTTGTTCCCATTTCATTCTCTCAATTATTGCTGTGCTCAATCCCACACTTGTCTCTTCTCCAATATTATTACAACTCCTAAACCACTTAAAACCTTCAATTTCCTTTTCTTCACTTAGAACTTCCCTTTCTGCAACCATGACCTTCTCTTTCTGAACCACAACATCCACAAACACCGTCTTGTTCTCTGTTCCGTGGTCGTTCTCGCACGAGAAAACTCGTTCCCATCTTTGTTCCAGAGTCATCTCATAGAACATTGATCTTCTCATTTCATCTCTCAGTGTTCTGTGTGTCCCTTCTTTGATGAAAATCAAGGGGCAATGCCATTTCCCCACAACAACAGCTTCTGAACTTGTTGTGTTCGCCGACGAGAAGTTGAACTCTGGCAGGCGAGCGCGGAGGTTGTCGTCGGATCCGGCGGCTTCTCCTAAACTTGAATCAACTGAATCTGAGGCTCTCGCCCTCCACCTTGCGCTGAGAAACTTTGGAGCAAATGTGTTTGCAGTAACGGGTTTAGCTGAGAAACCCTTCCTGAAAGTAATCTTGCTTCTCCTAGGAAACACCTCAAACACTTGGTGTTCATTCCTAATATCTAATTGACAGTGAGGTTCATCTGGTACAGAATTGTAGAAACAGAAGGTGTCCAATTCTTCCTCATCTATGCTCGTATATGCCTCCCTGCAACACCAAATTCAAATTCAATATATATATAGAGAGAGATGTTCATGTTGAGATTGAGATATATGAGAAAGGAGCTTTACCCTCTGTGCCTTTCGTTGAGGTTTATCACATAGTAGAGATGGGTAGACAATGGCTGATCAAGGGCTGGAACGAAGGCCACGTGGCGATAATGGGTAGATCTGTTGAGAGAAATGCCTGATCTGTAAAACAGCTCAATGTTCTTATTCTGAGGAAAAGGAAGATTCTTGAGCTGATGGAATTCTCCGAAACAAGACGGAAAAGATGGTTTGCCTTGTTCGTCTTGAATCACCAGAATCCCAGAACGAGGACCTTCGGGAGGCAAGGACAGAGATTCAGGAGATTTTTTGTAAGAAGAAAGAGGCCTTGTCACATACATGATGATCAGATTCTGAATCCTCTTCTGGGTTTGTCTCACTCAGGAGATTTTTCTCGCTCTCTGTTTTTGTTCTTGCTTGCTCTCTGGTTTGTTTCTACGAATGAATGAAAGAATGAGTTGTTATGATTTGGTTGGAAGGGACTTGGTTATATATGAGTTAGAAGTGGGACTGGGTCAGCCATGTTGGGGTTAATTTAATTACACTTGTTTGTGTTTTAAATTTAATTAATGATTGCTCGAAGTTGAGTCGATTAACCCCAGTCAACTCTTACGTGCATTTAGCAGACTGTCATGAGAAATAATTAAAAAGGTAAGAATAAAATAAAAAGGCGATCTTTTCGTTTCCTATATTAAGATGAAGGTTTCATTACCCTTTTGTTCATGTAACTTTTAGTTTGATTAATAAGTTGTCATTTTATTGGAAAAAGAAATGAAAGTTTCATGTGCGCCAGTGCATCTTGGTATGCAAAAAATAATTATATTTAATTAAAGGGAGATATCTTGAGGGTGATTTGATTTGAAAAGTGAGTTGTCCATAAGCATGGTATGTGTTGTGAAAAAAATTATTTATTGATTAATAATTATAAATTGTTTTTTATAAATAAACATGAAGATAGTACTTTTCCGACCCTAAATATAAGACAATTTATAGTATAAATTGACACTACAAACTATATCCTATATATAAGACTAGAGGTAGTATTAAAAATTATGACTGGTGACAGTTTCAGAAATATAAAGAAATTTATAGACCGGATTATAAAGAATTAGGTCTAAAAAGTATGATCGGAGGTAGTTCCATAAATATATTTTTAAAAAAATTTAGACCTGATTATCAAGGATGGGGTCTAAAAAGTATGATTAGTGGCAGTTCTGTAAATATATAAAGAATTTTTTATATCGGACTTGTAAAATATGAGGTCTTAAAAGTCTTACTTTTAAGACCGGATGTTTAAAAAGTCCAATCTAAAAAGTCTAAAAAGATGAATCTTCTATGCTATTTTCTCACGCCGAAAATTGAATTTCGCTTTCTGAACCTCTCTTCGACCTTGTAAATCTTACCTCACATTCTCTTCAACCTCGTCTCATCTCGTCTCAAGGACCTTGCTCACAAATTTTCTAACATCACGAAAATTGCTCTCACCTCTTTTGCTCTCATGGTCTCTTGTTTTGGTTCTAGCTTCTTCAGGTTCGTAATATTCTTGTGAATGTAACAAGCATTCCTCTTTTTTTCATCCAATAAATAAATCTTGACGCTTGTCATTAACAGCAATCTGGATATTTAAATATATGCAAGAAAAACTGGACTGTCATGCTGCTAGTTATCCCAGTCGTTTCAAAGTATACTGTGTCCTGAATCAGGTTAGTTTCTAACTTAGAATATCATTTCAAAGAGAACTCAAGTTTTCATCCTTCATTGAATCAGGATAACCTAACTTGAACGATGAAATGATGTGTGATCTGTGCAAGCCTCTAGAAGGATAGGATGGTGGTGTTGGATTTGTAACAAAGGGGATGATTCAAGTGCACTGTCCTCCCCCTGCACATGATATCAGGGTGGGCAATAATCCTCTATGCTAATCTCTTTAGATAGCTTCTTCGTGTTATAAAAGGAAGTTTATTGATTAAGATAATTGTTTGTGAAATCTGCAGATACTGAGGTGTAGTGTACCGCCCATGAACAAGGCTATGACTGTTCACCTAAAGCCTTTGGATATAACCTTGATATGCTGCTCACCTCAACAAATTTCTAATTTTTAGTTTTTTTTCAAACGAAAAGACTTTTAAGATCGGATGTGTTTTTACATCTAATCTTAAAAGTACTCTTAAAACTGGATGTGTTTCCGATCTTAAAAGTCCTTTAAAAAAAAAAAAGGAAGGGACTTTTAAGACCAGATGTGTTTTCACAACCGGTCTTAAAAGTCCAATTTTTTTTTTATTATAGAAAGAGACTTTTAAAACCTAATATTTTAAAAGTTCGACATTTAAAACCTCATATTTTAAAACTTCGGCCTAAAAAGTATTTTTTTTTAAGACCGATTGCACTCCGCATGTATCAAGCCCAGCCCTAGATCAGGTCTTACAAAATGTTTTTTTTTTTCGGTCTTAAAAGCCGTTTTTATACTAGTATAGTTATTATAAGAAATGAATATTTAAGGTTGCATGTATTGTGCATATTATGGCATTTAAAGTGTAATATTCCACAAATACAAGACATATTTAATTAATTTGACCAAATTAAGAAAATTAGCTGAGTTAGTTCAAATCACATGTTTTTTCCCCTAAAATATCATAATCATCCTTCTTAATTAGCTTCCCTTCTCTTTTACTTGATTATTGTTTAGAGGAAATTTGATAAATATGTAAATTATGTTTTACATTGAAACCTATGATCAACTCACCAATTAGATCTTATATTAAGAACTTGAAGAGTGTTATGTTTTGAAACTACAATGAATCAAAATCAAAATTTGATCAAATTATAAAAATCAATGATAATATTAATCTTAATGAGAAATGCTACGCACACAGGTTGCCTGCAGATCACAGTATGGGCATAAAATACTTTCTTCGTCCCATATTTTGAGTTTCAAAGTTTTGAATGGATGTCTCAAACTACAAATCTCATCTTAGATTTGTCTAAACATATATTGTGCTTTTTTCCAACTTTACCCATTGTTGACTATATTTATTACATGTATTCTCTCTTTCAATTATCATTTTTGCATATAAGGGCATATATAGTTGAAAAAGAATGGTTTTTTTTTTTTAAAAAATAATAATAATTTGAATTTTTTTCTTGATTAACTCAAAATTTGAACTGTTTTCTTTGATTAACGCTAATAAGTTATTTGACTATTATAATTAGTGACGAAAGGAGGGAGTACCTTTTTGTCATTATATAAGCTTTTGAGCAAATTTTCCTATGACCGTAGGCTTCCCCCACCAGGCCACCACCCACCCCACAAAAATCTTACAATTATGATAATTTCCATAGATTTGGATATCTATTTGTCTGGTCAAGATTCTGTTGCCCTTATTCAATAAACTACCCACAAGATCTTATGGAATAAAGGTTCAGAAAGAAAGAATGCTCTCAGATCAATTTATCCTTATAATTTTTAAGAATATTCAAAATTAGTACATTGCAAAATTAAATAAACAAACCCTCTGCTTCAACAACAACAACACAAACAAAACTGAATACGTAGAATACAACACCGGGCCCTTTTGTCAATATATACACTTGACAGCAAGAAAATAAATTTTGGCTTGGTCTGGTCTTAAAAAAACCA
This sequence comes from Acacia crassicarpa, assembly GCA_034222035.1. Lineage (NCBI taxonomy): Eukaryota > Viridiplantae > Streptophyta > Magnoliopsida > Fabales > Fabaceae > Acacia > Acacia crassicarpa. The sequence continues at coordinate 37,844,807 of JAWXYG010000009.1, read as the reverse complement.
ATGGCAGAAACAGAGATCTTCATTCCTTCATTCCCATCTACTTCTAATCTGATGATGGTGCTTGAAATCATATGTAAGTACTAAGCTCCCATCCAATCTTTTCAGCACAAAACTTTCAACAAGAACATGACATCCCAATCTCTTCCACTCGCCTGTCCCTTCAAATTCCTCTGTTCTCTGAATCCTAACTTTCTTTTCCATCCCTTCAAGCCACCCAAATCTCTCTTGTTCCCATTTCATTCTCTCAATTATTGCTGTGCTCAATCCCACACTTGTCTCTTCTCCAATATTATTATAACTCCTAAACCACTTAAAACCTTCAATTTCCTTTTCTTCACTTAGAACTTCCCTTTCGGCAACCATGACCTTCTCTTTCTGAACCACAACATCCACAAACACCGTCTTGTTCTCTGTTCCGTGGTTGTTCTCGCACGAGAAAACTCGTTCCCATCTTTGTTCCAGAGTCATCTCATAGAACATTGATCTTCTTATTTCATCTTTCAGTTTTCTGTATGTCCCTTCTTTGATGAACATCAAAGGGCAATACCATTTTCCCACAACAACAGCCTCTGAACTTGTTGTGTTTGCCGACGAGAAGTTGAACTCCGGCAGGCGAGCACGGAGGTTGTTGTCGGATCCGGCGGCTTCTCCTAAACTTGAATCAACTGAATCTGAGGCTCTCACCCTCCACCTTGCGCTAAGAAACTTCGGAGCACATGTGTTTGCAGCAACAGGCTTAGCTGAGAAACCCTTCCTGAAAGTAATCTTGCTTCTCCTAGGAAATACCTCAAACACTTGGTGTTCATTACTAATATCTAATTGACAATGAGGTTCAACTGGTACAGAATTGTAGAAACAGAAGGTGTCCAATTCTTCCTCATCTATGCTCGTATATGCCTCCCTGCAAAACCAAACGCAAATTCAATATATAGACACGCTACTTCAATATATATATATATACCAACACCGAGTTGGTAAAACCTAGATAGATCCTTTGGCCTCAAGTTTGAGTCCAGAAAAAGGCACGAGAAGTTGATAGTATGAAATATATGGTTGAGATTGAGATATATGAGAAAGGAGCTTTACCCTCTGTGCCTTTCGTTGAGGTTTATCACATAGTAGAGATGAGAGGACAATGGCTGATCAAGGACTGGAATGAAGGCCACGTGGCGATAATGGGTAGATCTGTTGAGAGAAATGCCTGATCTGTAAAACAGCTCAATGTTCTTATTCTGAGGAAAAGGAATATTCTTGAGCTGATGGAATTCTCCGAAACAAGACGGAAAAGATGGTTTGACTTGTTCGTCTTGAATCACCAGAATCCCAGAATGAGGACCTTCAGGAGGCAAGGACGACAGAGATTCAGGAGATTTTTTGTAAGAAGAAAGAGGCCTGGTCACATACATGATGATCAGATTCTAAATCCGCTTCTGGGTTTTTCTCACTTTCTCAGAAATCTCAACCACCCCCACTAAAAACTCTCTGTTTCTGTTTTTTTTTTCTTGCTCTGTGGTTTGTCCCTAGGAATGAAGTAAAGAATGAGTTGTTAGGATTTGGTTGGAAGGCACTTAGTTATATATGAGTTAAGAGTTGGACTGGGTCAGCCATTGAGGAGTTAATTCATTAATTTAATTCCACTTGTTCTGTGCTTATTAGTGATTGCTCGGAAGTCGGAATTGACCCAAGTCAATTCTTATGTGCAAAATGCAAGCTGTCATGGGAAATGAATTAAAAATAAAAATAACAAAATAATTATTATTATTATTATTATTATCATTATTATTATTACTACCTCTGTTCCTAATTATAAGAGTTGGTTGACTTTTTTTTAAAGAAATTAAAGAAGCTAAATAAATTACTTAATCATTTCATATGTTGTATATCCTTATATTATATATTAGTTTATTAGTTAAACTAATTAATTTGAAGAAAAAAATAGAAATAAAAATACTCCAAAGTAATTTAATTAACTTTCTTAATCTCTCCAAAAAAAGTCAACTAGCTCTTATAATTAGAACGGGAGGGAGTATTATTTATGCGAGGGAGAAAATTTGACGGCGATTTGGTTTTAAAAGTGAATTATAAAGAAGCATATTAAAAGTATGTGTTGTAAAAATAAAACATAAAAAAAACTTACGAATTTATTAATTAGTACTTAAATTATTTTTTATAAATAAAACTGAAGATTAGACAGTATTAAATAAAATTAGGATACAAAAATAAGATAAATATAGAATTTATTATTTTTCAAAATAAACATGCCTTTTTATTAAATAATTATTATTAATTAACATATTTGTTTATATGTGTTTTTCAGATGTTATTTCTCACAATGTAGTAGACCTTTTTTTTTTTTTTTTTTGCCTTTTTACAGTGAAGGGTACTCACATTTTGTATTCAATTGCAGCTCGGGTAATATTAAATTTTTAAAAGGGAAGATAGCTATGCGTAGAAGAAGAAAAAAATGGTAACATGCCTTCTTCAAACTTCATGCACGTGGAGATGTAGAGAATAGAAAGATGTCATTATCAAATTGAATTTCTTCGAAACACGAAGCTGGTCGAGTCGAAGCATTTTACCTTCTTTTTTTATTCCCATATTGAAACGTGTGTTGTCCAATTTTTTATTGGAAAAATGACATGTCCTAAAAATCATAAAAAATAGTAAAAAAAGTTTCAACAAAAATTCATATATTTTAGGAATTTTTTTTATATTATTTATATTAACAATAGGAAGAACTATATTCATAACATGAAGTGTTATATTCACAAAAAAATTTAAAAACCTGGTTATTCACAATAGAAAAAGCTATATTCACAACAGGAAGTAATATATTCACAACAAAATTTAAATATCTAGATTTTGTTTCAAATTCAAATCTCTAAGCGCACAAATGTCATTTACAACATAAAAAGCTAGATTCACAACGGGAAGTGCAATATTCACAACAAAATTTAAATACTTAGATTTTGTTTTAAATTCAAGTCTCTAAACGTATCGAAGTCATTTACAATAGAAAAAGCTAGATTTACAACCGGAAGTACTATATTCACATCAAAATTTAAAACCTGGTCATTCACAACAAAAAATGCTATATTTACAATAAAATTTAAAAATCTGAATATTGTTTCAATACAAATAATATCAAAAAAGTTCCTAAAAAATTTTTCATAGATAAATTTTTATTGGGATTTTTTATGGTCTTTAGGCAGTGATTGTCATTTTTCCTTCTTGATTTGTTGTTGATGATAACTGTTTGGAGAGTTTTTTTTTTTTTTTGGTCGAAACTGTTTGGAGAGTTCAACGTTGGGAATCTTTCCAAAATCCAAATCCAAGTGGCAAGATCTTCTTGTGTCGAATTAATCAGATTTATTAGTCAACGTATGTATCGTGGTCGAATCAGATTTATTAGTCAACGTATGTATCGTGGTCGCTTCCACACCGTACACGTTACACTAATTCTTGTACGATGTATCAGAGTTCATTCCTCGGAATACTACAAGAGAAGCATAAATGTGCAGCAATTAAAAAAAGGTAAGTCAGGTGAAAAAAAATTATGATCTCGCAGATGACCCGTAATATGATTGGGGGTTGAATTTCTCTTATCATCCTTTTTTTATTATCTCAGATAATCTTTAAATTACATCCGTCCAATCAACACAATACTACTTTCACTTTTCTCTCATTTTCTTAATCAATGGCCAAGATACGGCCAATGAGAGACAATGACAAGAAGGATAAGAGGAGTATCTCATTCCATATGATTAGGGTTACACCACAAAAGTAACTATAGATATATTTCTCCAATCCTATTAATAAAATCTTTATAACATATTTTATCATAATCAGAAAAAAAAACCATAAATATCATTAACTCTCTATCTTAAAATTTAATAATTTTTAAACTTTACTTAATAATTAATAGATAGAGAAAATGACAGAAAAACATTACTTGAATATCAAAATTATGACAATAAAAATAATGGAATTAATAAGAATAGTAAAGTAATTAAAAACTCTTTTATTAGAAAGTCACTTATTTAAGACTTTAAAATTCAAATGGGATTTTCATAAGATTTTTCCTAATAACAAATGAAAAGCAAAAGCATACATCTGGAAGAAAACAAAAACAACAACAACTAAGCATCAAGAGGCAAATGCACCAACGCATTAACCTATTGTTATCCCTATCTTTCTTCTTGAACTCGACTTTCTGCTAGTCCCTTTGAAGCATCTCTCTAGGTCCATCACAATATTATATATATATTCCAATCTTCATACATTTCTAAGATCTCAGAGTGATTAGCTACAGTGCCTCATAGGAATCAGAAGTCACAATGATATGTTTATGAAGTCACAGTCAAGGTTGTCAAGATCACGATTTTACTTAAGATCGGAAGGGGTAGCAAGATCGTAAATCGTGGGATCGACACGAATCGTAAAAATCTTACTTTTTTAATTTTAGTAATAATAAAAAATATATATGGATGTAAAATAAAATTTAACTCACAACTTAATTCTAAAAGACAATTCAATCTTCAAATAAAAATATATAGTATTAAAAATAACATTTAATGAGTTCTAAAAGACAATTCAAAGCATCAACTTGAGTCACAAATACAAAAAACCAAATCACCAAAACCAAAACAAAATACTTCAAATCTAATCTATCAATGCATTCAAATCACAATCATCATCTAGTATTTCACCAAGTTCCTCTCCATCTTCAAAGGCTTCTTCATGAAAATTTGGTAACTCTAACTCCAAATCCAAATCATTGCTAGGCTCAACCAAAGCTTCATTTTGAGTTGGCACCAAGTTGTCTATATCTAAGTCTTCAATGTTAGATGGATTTTCATCATTTTCTACAATCCAATCATCATCAGAAGAAATATCATCAACATTATACTCGTTCGCTTTTCTAGCCACCTTCTTCTTGGCCAATCTTGAATTAGTCATCACAAAAACAATATCATTCATAATTTTTGGTTTCAAGCAATTTCTTCTCTTTGTATGGACCTAAGCAAATATAAAAAACAATTAATACAAAATTCATTCTTGAAATGAAATATAATTCATATTTTATAGTTATGAAAATTTATCATTTCAAAGGCACTTCAGTTATGCTCACAACCGAAGGCACTGCATGTCAAGCTCAAAATACGAATAGCAAATTGTTGGAGCTCCGGATGTTCATACCCATACGAATCCCACCATTCTACTGGAGCTTTTGTGTCAATTGCTTTCTTGGCTATTACTTTACTAAAAAACTCTCTTTGATGCTTGAAATCTTCAATTTGAGTATCAAGCTTATTTTAGATTTCTATATCCCCCACCATCCTATCCAAGCAATCATAATATCAACGTTTCACTTCAATATCAGCCTTAAATGAAGATTTATAATGTAATTGCGGGTTAAGGTAATAGCCTGCAGCATGCAAAGGATGATGAAGTTGGTTGTCCCATCTACTATCAACGACATCCCACAAAGGCAAATAACTAAAGAATAAAAAAATTTGAATAAGTGTAGAGAACAAAACTACAAATTTAAAATTTAAATCAAACTTAATAGTTTACCCTCTCTCTACGTTGTTGAAAGCATAAGCAATTTTCTCTTTAGCCCGATCAATCTCTTCATATATGAAGCCCATGGCTGGCTTCGCATCTGAATCAATCATATGATGCACCCTGACCAAAGGATAAACACCTTTCAAGCAAGTGACAATATCTTTCCAAAAAACCTGGTCCAAAACCACATCTTCTATAAGCTTTCCATCCTTTGTCTTTGCAAACCGGCTAGACTTCCATTCTTCGGAGGTGAACATTCGAATCAATGCTCCTTTGTTATCATGGAGGCACCCCAAAGTTAGGTAAGATATGGCAAAGCGAGTGAGGCCTGGTCTCACCAAATCTTTTCCTTTAGTGAAGTGGTACAATAAAGTAATCAAAGCAATTCTTGAATAAATGTAGGTTATGATTTTTTTTTCCCCTTTGGAATAGTATCACTGTGGACTAGTATCTTCTTTTCCAAATCCTCCAACATTAAATCAATGCAATGTGCTGCACAAGGTGTCCAATACAATCTCTTTCTTTTCCCCATTAACATCTCTCCTACAGCTTTGTAATTTTCTGCATTATCCATCACCACTTGAATAACATGTTCTTCACCAACCTCTTTAACAACATCATCATTAATCATCTTAAAGATTTTATCCGCAGTCTTAGATATGTCAAATGCATCAATAGACTTGAGGAAAATAGTTCCCTTAGGGCTATTCACTAAGAAATTTATGATTGTCCTCCTCCTTTTGTCGGTCCACCCATCTATCATTATTGAGCATCCAAATTTCCTCCAATAAGCTTTATGTTCTTCAATATTAATCTGCATTGTTGAGTTATATCTTTTCTTCAAATATTTAACTCTGATCTCATAGTAGGATGGTGGCTTGAATCCTGGACCATGTTTTGCAACTAATTTGAATATTTTATGGAATTCCTCCGTCTTTGCCACATGGAATGGAATAGCATTATTGTAGAAAAAAGAGGCAATGTCTTCACATGTTTCCTCTCTCAAATTCTTCTTGAAGATGCTATTTATTGTAGCTTGAGTACTCACTCCCCTTTTTTAAAAAATATTTTTATCACGCTCACTATCCTCCTCTTCACTCTGTTTTCTTTTTCCACCAAGTTCATCACTATCATCAACTTCTGTGGATGTGGTTGATTTCTTCAATAGTCTCTCTTGTAAAGACGATACAATTCCAAACATTTAATTTCTTTTTTCACTTTCTTTGGAACATAGCTACAAGCCCCCACATCTTTTTGTGTTCCCGCCAAATGGTGGTTGAATCGGTAAACACCTCCTGTTATTGTCTTCTTGCAATAATTGCATTGAATTTTTCTCCCACTTCCATCAACTTCAACACCATGCTTCCATCCCACATTAGTCCTACTTCCAGCAGCATTTTTCAATTTACTTCCTCTACTAGAAGAGGTAGCATTAGCAATAGCATCATTACTGGCAGCAGCACTAGAAGCCATTTTCCAAATGCTAAACCACCACAATCTAATATGGAAAGAATAGAAATAAAGAGCAAAATAAAAACTGAAAAATGAACAATCAAAGATGAATAAACAGAGGCACAGAGCAGAGATGAATAAATGCACAGAGTAGAGGCACATAGCATTAAGGGGCAGGAGATTTAATTGATTAATTAAAAACAAAAACAAAAAACCCTCTAGAAAACAAAACAATAAATAGAGGCAGTGAGGCACAAATGAATGCATGATTAGAGATTCAGAGTCGAGACCAAGAGAAGAGAGGAGAGGAGCGACGACCTGCAAGTCTGCAACTACAGTGAGATCAGAGGTGGACGCCGATTGTGGAGATTGGAGAGAGCTACTGGAAGCCGACGCCAGAGAGAAATGGAATCGGAGATGGAGAGTGAACCAAAGATGGCCACCGTAACACCGTTGATGGTCGCGGAGGATAGTCGCGTAGCTGAGAAAAGAAACGGTTTCAGAATCTGTGTCTTAAGAAAGGCTGAAACGGAAGTAAGTCGCTTTAGGGATTTCCGAAAGGCTGAAATGGTTTCAAGCTCGGGTAGTGGGGCGGGTAGACCGGTTTTTCGAATGGGTCACCCACCAAGCAGGATCGAGTAGGCACAGCGAGTTCACGATTTTGCGATCTTCCCCGGCGATCCCTCCGATCCGATCTTGACTACGTTCCAGATCGTTTTTCCCAACAAAAAAAAATGCAAAATCGCCGATCTTGCGATCTGGATCGACAATTTTGACAACCATGGTCACAGTCCCATGCTCTTTTACTAGCTCCTCTAGTTATTTTTACCTCTGTAGCTAGCTCTCTTAATTGTAAAAGAGTACGTGCCATCAACCAGCATTATTAATGATGTGACTTATAAATAGGACATTAATAAATATTCTTTCTTTACCTTATAAATAAAATAACATGAGCAAATTAAAAAGCAAGGAGGACATGCATAAGTAATGAACAATGTTTTGGAGAGAGTGCGAGTTACTTATTATTTGCTTGACTGTATGGATATCTAGGGGTTGTTTGGTATGACAGATTTGGAGGGAAGAGAATGAAAATTTTCATGAGTTGAATTTTATAAAATTTGAAAAGAAGTGTTATAAAATTTTTAATAAAAAGAAGAAGTAAGATAAAAGAGTAGAAAAACTAATTAAAATTTTTTGATCATAATAAAGAATGTTGTTCCACACATTTAAGTTATCCTAATAATAAGTGAGATGTTGTTATTTCTTACATAGAATTTATCATTATATACTCTTTAATAGTCATTACAATTTTTTGGTAATTAAGTGTCTTCCTTAAGACCTCATAATAATTCTCCAAAATTATAAAGAGAACATTTATGTTAAGTTTTTTATATACTACCTCTGGTCCTAATTATAAGAGCTAGTTGACTTTCTTTGGAGCGATTAAGGAAGCTAAATAAATTACTTAATCATGTTATATGTTAAATATTCTTACATTATATATTAGTTTATTAGTCAAACTAATAAATTTGAAGAAAAAAATAAAAATAAAAATACTTTAAAGTAATTTAGTTAGCTTCCTTAATCTTTCCAAAAAAGTCAACTAACTCTTATAATTAGGACCGGAGGGAGTATTTATTATGTCAAATTTTCTAATCATTCGTGGCTATGCATGTTATTTTTTTTCATGTGCATTTATATTTTGAATGATGATATTCAAAAAATAGGACACGAGGATATGTGTGATTATTGGAGAATTTGATATAATTGATACAAAGAATTTAATCTAGGTTTTGTCCAAAATGTAAATAGACGAAACAATTTTATTTGAATTCTTTTTATTCTTGTACATATTGAAAATATAAACAGCACCTTATTTTATTGGATAATTTTTCACTAATGCAACTTAAAATCTAGTCTTTATAATAACGTGAATAAAATTATTTAAATAACATATGGTTTTAAAAAAAACTATAAAAATGGTATTTTACTGTGGATATACAATAAAAAGATACATGTAGAGTAAAAATATATTATACTTTACTATGATAGTATATTATTGTATATCTAATGTAAATACATATTTGACGCATGATCATATCTTGCAAAGATGACAAGTGTCTGCATAAATTTTCAAATGAAAACATTCCTATTTGAAAAGGGACTATTGTTAAATTTCTGAAATCAAATAATAAATTCAAATAATATTAATATTAATATTAATTTATTTCTGACAAAGAAGAATCAAATTAGGAGTCTTGTTACGTTATTGTGTATAATAATTCACATGAAAATTAGAGAAGAATAAAAACAAGTGAGTGTTATTATTACATGGAAGCCGCCGGCGAAAATAACACGAAAATGGTCAAAGCAGTATCCTACACTCTACCTACACACCAACTTGTCCTTTTACAGTAATATCCAATCTATTGGATATGGTTAGGTCCATTGTCAAATCTGGCAACCACTTTTCTTTTTATTGGTCAACGGCAAACACTTTTCAAAGACTTTGGCTAAGATACTTTTCTTTCTTTTTTGGTTTTCTACACTATAATAATTAAAAATATTGCAATTTCCACATCGTTTTGGCATGTCACACATCTCACTTACGATTTACTGTCTTCAGTAACAACCACAAAATTGAGCCTTCTTCTTTTTTTCTTTTTTAATAAAAGGAACTTTTTGATATTAATTTTTAGTTAATTTTTTTATAAAACTTTAAAAAAAAAATAGTACTACGTAATTTGTTTTAGAAAAATCAGAACAACTTATGTGTGTTTCCTCATTTTTTTTAAATAAAAAAAAATCATTATTTGTTCTGTAAAATTGGGGGAAAAGATGGATCACATCCCTATCTTTTAGTTTCTTCAACCACTCAACAGCTTGAGTTCTCGCAAGTCGAATTCACTAAAACGTCACTACAATTATTTCAAACAAATTTGTTTTTTAAGAACAATCCTTGAAACATATTTTGTTCCAACCCAAAATTTGTTTTAAAAAAAAATCATTTAAAACAGTTAAAAGCACAATCAAACAAACAAGGCATGAGTTTCAAGTTTTATTTATCCTTTGGTTAAGTATTTACTGCATTAGATCTTTAACATAAGATCCATTTGTAAGTTTAACAAAGTACGAGATTAACAATGACAATCAAGTTCGCGAGTTTGATAAAAATGGATTTTAGTACAATAGATTTATCCCTTGTAATACCAAGTCCCAAAACAATATCTTTCCATGTTAAATTTTTAAATCCATAGTCCCGGATTCAATTATTCATCCCATTCATAAGAAAAATCTTATGCAAAAACATATATATATTTATTATTATTATTATTATTATTATTTATTTTTATTATTATTATTATTATTATTATTATTTGCATATTGACACAGCTGAGTTGAGTTTACTTAAAGGAGTTAGCCCCTCATAACAAGGCAAACCAAATTTCAAATCCCCATCGGGAATGATGCCCAAATCTAAATATCTAATAATATCTTGAATAGGATTGAAAGAAATACAAATACAGACATACTTTCAAGCAAAAGATAAGAAATTTTATGCGGATTTATATTCACAAGAGATAAATATAATATACAATGCTTATTAACTTGTTTGGTTTGAGGAAAAGGAAAGGAGAGAGGAGAAAGGAGAGAAATTTTTCTCTCATTTTTACTAAATACCCCATAAAAAAATTTCAATATTTCAAAAATACACTTTCAATAAAAAAGAATATTTTTCTCATTAATGCAAATTTGGTCAATATCTTTCTTAAGGATTCATCCCCTCAAACCAAACACACCCTAAAGGTCTATAATACAACTAAACAACCATGCCATTAAAAAAAAAAAAAAAAAAAAGAGTAAATATGATTCAAACCCTTACGAGTTTTCAAAATTTTCAATATAGCAACAATAAATTGATCAAAGCCCTGACAGCATTTTGCTTCCCTAGTCACCTGAAACATGAGAATTATAACTCAGAACAAGGCACTGATAGGAAAATATAACAAGTTCAAGAGTAAAATTGGTAAAAGAAAAATGGTAGATTAGAGTGTTGAGATTTAACATATTTTTATTTTCTTTTAATTAAAATCGTTATTTTAGCTCTAAGTGCTTTTCTTTTAATTAAAACAAAACAACAGTAACACCATATAATAAGAACTGTTTACAAGAACACAGATAGTGAAGAGAAAGGCATATACCTAATGTAAAACCGTGCATTGGCAAATTTAAGCTTCTTTCCTAGTTATCCTGCAAATAGAGCAGAAGGTGACAGTTAAGGCATCAAATATAATAATGGGTTTTCTAAATCTATTAACAAAGAAAATGAGGTTGGCTCAAGTAGAAATGAATTCAAGAATGAAACAAATGCCCAGTGCTACAAAAATAATAGCAGCAATCCATTGATGAAAAGGTTACCTGAAGCAATATATTCCCAAGGCCGTTGTAATTTCATGGATGACGGTCGTGGCAAAGTGCATATAAAGGGTCACTGTTACAAAAAAAAAGGGAAAAAAAAAAAGGAATCATTTTAGGCTTGTTTGCACTTTAGTCCCTCTACTATATTCAACAGAGCAATTTGGTCCTTTTAGTATTAACTAGAAAGGTCTTCCTCCATGCCATGCACAGAGAATCAAGTTTTCTTTCAATAAAAAATGGTTTTCTTATTGTTGATTATGGTGATATTCTATCTTTCTTATTACTCCCTCCCGTCCTTTTCATAAGCAACAACTAACCCGAATCACAGAGAACAAATTATAGATTAAAGTTAGTTAAAAGCAATAAATGTGTAAGAGGTTGTAATTTTATTCTAAATATACCCTTATTTATGAAGATGATGAGTATGAGAGAGCATGAACAGGAAAAGAGATAAGAATGAATGAATGGAAAAAAGATATGAGAGAGACATGGGATTAATTAGGAGGGTAAAAATGTAAAAAGTGCATTAAATTTTTAGACAGCCAAATTATGACTTATATAGGACCAACCCTATGTGAGAAAATGTTGCTGATAAATAGGACCAAAGGAGTATTAAATTAATGCCTTGTGGGATGAGTTGCTGCACATCGCAAGCAAGAACTAATTACCTGAATATACACAAAAACCAAGAAGAACAAATCTCTCATCTACTAAAGGAACCCTGAAAAAGAAGACATAAATGGTTAAATACCATGTCTATAAACACCAAATCTAACTTTATAAAACTGCATACCCATCATTCAGCCTTGATGATAGTGCATTAGCAATGGCCAATGGGAGATACAGCAACGACTGTACAACAGAGAACAAAATCCTCAGATCAATTATTATGTTTTTCAAACCAAAAATTTGCTACTTGGATATCTTAAATCGGAGAAATATTTTTAGTTCCAATTAAAATAGGGGGAGTGAAATGAACTCAATACCATGCACATTCCAGTCTTTAAGCCTTTGGGTTCATCACATAAGTGGGACAAAATCATCCTTCCCTGCAAATTTAAGCCTTCTTTAATCATTTGAATATAAAGAATCAAATTAAGCAGAGTGGAGCTAATACTAGGAGATAAACAATCTCACAAGAAACTGGAACAAGAGACTTTTTCTAGATGTTCTTCCATATCTCACAAGAGACTTTTCTCTAAATATAGCGAGCTTGTGGCATTTCAAAAGTATTGATGTTGGTATTGTAAGAAAACCACTATGAAACAAGAACATTCATGCTGCTGTTTTACCCAAATGTAATTAAAAAAATTACTTTGAAGTGCTCATTAACAATGAACAAATATACTGTCTTCTTAAAGTTACAGTCAAGCTGCGGCAACTAAAGTTTGAGAACAGTTTTAATTAAAAAAGGGACAAAGATAAAGTCAAAGAGGAGACTAAGGATTGTTCAGTATTCCATGTTTATGCAGCTGCAAAATCTTGGGAAAACATCTGCTAGGAACTGCTAAGGTGCTTCGTAAAACCTCCTGGGGACTTTAACAAACATCAGACAGAGTAACTTCTACGAAAATTTTTTTGACTGTGTCAATCAAGATGCACCGCATAAAAAACCAGCGCAATTATCATCTACAAAAGTTTACAGCCACAAATTTTTGTTAATAGAATACATTGGCTGTCCAAAACTGGCTTTTGCACCACTCCATGAGTAAATTAGATCCTTGTACATTTATGCATTTGACGAAGGGACAAAAAAGAATGACCGTGTAGGGCCCACGTACTTCTTTATATTCGCCATCTCTTTTCTCTCTGTCTCTCTTCAAATGCACTCTACACATTCATCCTATGCTCAAAAGCCAAAAAAGTGATCATCCCTATGCTGCATGATTTGACTTAAGCCACACTTCCCTATTTCTTTTGGACAACCTTCTTTTTTTTTTTTTTTGTTTGAAAAAAAGTTTAGGTGAGTTAGGTTTTGGTTTATCAGGACTAGAATATACCTCTGAGTTCAAAAAACACTTATAGATTACTCACGAACAGAGTTCTTACATCGACAATGAGATTTGAACTCACAACCTTGTGGATTGAGTCAACTCCTTACCAATTAGACTAACCTTCTATTCCAATATAAAACAATTCGTCTATTGAACAGCCATGTACTCCCTGTGGTCCTATTTATATACAACTTTCTCTTTCTTAAGGCTGATCTTTAATATAAGCAACTTGTTTTTGTCTCAAACTTTAAACTACTTTTTCCTTTTCTTACACCTTAGTAATACATATCTTTAAATTAATAAAGCACTAATTCTCTTTTATTCAATCATTTATTACTCATTTTCTTTCTTACGCTCTTTTCATAAATATAGGTATATTTGGAAAATAATGACATTTTTTACACATCTATTGTTTTTCATTAATCTTAATCGTCGGTTCGTTTTACGCAATGAAGAAAAAAGTTGCTTATACTCGATGACATAAACAAAAAAAATAATCACTACAGAAAGCAAAGACACAAGATACGTCACGAAACAGAGATCAAGACAAAATGCTTAAAGCTACTTGAATTTACATTTCAAAACACAGTTCTCTTACCACAAGAAACCCAAAAGCAAGTCCCGTTCCTATTATAACTAAATGTGGGTAGTCCCCTAGGATATCAGACGGTGACAAATAATTCCTGCACAAAACATGAACCTTAGTATCTTTATGTATATAGCAGAAAAGAAGAAATTAACATGAATTTCTTTAGGAAAAATGGGGATAGTGAAAAAAGGGGAGGATAAAGAAAGAAATAGTGCAGATTATACCACAAAAGAACTGCACCCACAAGTAAAACAAACGGGTAAAGCTGCAAAGAAACAAATAAAATACATAAGCAAAACAATCAATATATGCAGGGCAAGTATCCTATAAGAAAAGTAATTACCATTGCCAATGCAGCACGCATTCTTCGTCTTTTTGCTCGAACAATTTTATAAACATTGTGAATACTGCATGAACAAGAGCATATCGTTGACACTCATCACATAATTGGTTTCATAGTCTCAATTTTATCCCTTGTTCTGCAGCTTTAAGTCTATCACACACGTTTATGATAGAACTAATCACAACTTAAAGGTACTACATAGAATAGTCAACAAGAAGAGACGACATAGAGGTGTACAAGTTAAATGCTTCAATATGAAGACAGAAAAGAGAATGTGTGAACTGCTGCAAATGCACAAAAAGGTTTGAACCTCAAAATTTGGGAAGTAAGAAATACATACTTAAATAAGACTGTCGGTATAACGCCCGAAATTATCACAAAATACAAGACAGCCCTGTATGTTGGAATTCCTGAAAAATCAAAACCGAGTTATAAGTCATAAGGTAAACAATTTGAAACAACTTGTACGCGCACACTGTTTTTTATAGCTTATTTAACAAGCACCAAAATTAAAAACCAAAAGACCATTTATCAACTTTGCACAGTATACACAATATCGTGTGGCTTCTGCCTTCTAGCAACAAATTGACAGATTCTCATTTGTCTCGAGGCTAAAGGTATAACTGGATTTATGGAACTTAACTAATTAAGTGTAAAATGTTTAACAAGTAAAAGAATACAAGAAAAAGTTGGCACTCAAGAGTCAAGGTGATGGAGAGTTGGTAGTATGGGATACTCAATGTGGAATTTAAGAGTTGGTCCTCCCACCCCAAAAGCTAATGTTACGAGTACAAGTCCTAAGGGAGAGGCCAATCCTAAAAGACTAGCCTATTGGTAAGAGAGCCCATTGAACTTATAATCCGCACTTCACTTGTAAAGCTCCTCGACTAATAATAATGCACTCCTGTTCAAGAGTTGACTTCCTCTCAATGGCTCCACTCTGCAACACTTTTCTTGACCTTTGGCCCGTCAGAACCTTCCTTCGATAGCCCTCTCCATGAACATTGGTCTCTCAATGAAAGCACCAACATTATAGCACAAGTTCAAATGGAGAGCTCGATCCTAAAAGACTAGCCAGTTGGGTGGGGGAGTCTTTTGAAATTATAGATCACAGTTTACCTGTAAGGCTCCAAGATATAGAACTCATAACACAAGGTATTGCAGCAGAATATACAGTAGTGAATTTCAGGATATTTTCCCTCTCTAAGAAATGTCAACGAAATTAGCAGTATCTAAGAATGCAAAATTGAAAGTTCACAGGAGAATTCCTCCTTATGCCTATTTTCATTCCTCCATATCCAAGATCATGTAACATTGAGTACATAGTAGCCGAAACTGACAGGCACTTTGAAGTTCTCCTATGCACATGCAAAATGAAGTGTAGAGCCAAACTAAATAAGAGGAAGAAAGTTCATTTCAGTTATAAAATGCTACAGCTAGAATACATATTAAAAGGAACACAATGGCAACCTAACTCTAAACCACATGGAAATCTCTCCATGAAAGGGATCCTAAAAATTCTCTTCTATCTCCAAATAAGATGAAGTTACTTACCCCCTAGAAAGGGTACCCAGCTTAAAAAGGGCATGGAATTTCCCAATTTTTGAGCCCACCATTGAGCACCTGTAAATTTTTCACATTATCATCATCGGTTAAAGAATCATAACAACAATAATGCACTAGATTTTCTGCAAGTACAATAAGAAACTCAGAGAAAGACCATACCAACTATGGCGGTGAAAAAATGGAGCAGGTATATTATCATAAGACCCTCCGTGGGACCATTAACAACTGGCAGTACAAGGCAATTAGTGAAATAGCTGCATCCAAAACACCATAATAAAAATACTATCGTTGTAATCTTATAAATGGAAAATGACAATTTGTGATAAAAATGTGCTATAGTGTTATATTATATACTCATCCAAGTAGCGTGCTTTTTACAGCAAGAGAGATGCATTATTAAGGTGCACAAAAATAAAAACAACAATTTTTGGAACCAAATAGAAAACAACAATGCTTGCAGACTCAAGTAGAACTAACTTTTCTCCGACAGATAGATCACCAAAAAAATATTGTACTGCTCCGTAGCATCAAAGCATAAAATTTTAACACGCAAGTTAACATATATAGGAAAAATAATGAAAAAGTACAGCTGTCAGATCACATCATAAAATAAGAAACTTACTGTTCCCACGTCGCCCAATAAAAGGGAACTGCAGATATTAGCCACCACCAGAAAGTATCTCTCCCACACATGACAGTGCTCCCAAAAGCCAATGATTCAAACTGAAACACATTTCTAACATGTGATAATTATTATTGCTTTTTAAGGTTGAAAGTAACAACCTAAAATCAGAAAACTTACCGTGCAAGCAAGTGCATCACATCCTGCAACATAGTTGAAATGTTCATATCATCTTCAAATTGTTAAGCATCAAGCTATGTAATAGCATGAAATACACAGTACAGGGGAATTCACCATGATCAAATAATTCACCCAATGGACTTGAAGAGTTAGTTCGTCGAGCTTGCTTCCCATCAACAGCATCAAACGTCTAGCATATATCAATAAGAAAATCAGAGAAAGAATAGATTTTTGCGTCATACGGTAAGTCTACCCTACCTACATTAACCTACAACAGTATCGCCCAATTTTACTAAAACGACTAAGCTTGCTTAATCAGTAGGAAATGAATCTTGAGATGGCCCGAATTCAACAGTTTAATACAAATAGCCATGGACTGTTTTAATATTAGAAATATTAGTGAATCCACAATTCTTATATGTTAGTTCCTCTGTAATGATTCATTATTTTATACCATCTCTTACCAAGATGCTGAAACTCTTTTAATATTAATCCCACAAAGATTTCACAATATAAAAACTAAATCACCAATTTAGACGTTCTTTTGAAGTTAGCAATAAAATTACACCCATGACAATCAAGAGAAGAAGTCAACATAATAAATAAGAAACGAAGGAAATTAACATATCAGCAGGGTAAAATTTATTAGGCTTGCCAGTCATCAAGGTAACACCGTAACACAAAATACATAAAACCTTAAAGTAACAAAATGGAGAAGGGAGCAATATATGAACTGCGTCTGGAGATTTTAAGCAGACCTGGTATAAAAACAGAAGCAATCCATGAGCTAAGTGAACCCATCTTGGCGGAGGTGAGTCCAAATGAGGTGAGTAAATCTACACTCAAATAAATAAATCACAATAATGCAAATCAGTCACTGTTTTAGTACAGCCCCTCATACAGTAACTATTTTGTCTTCATGACTACATGAATGCGTCAAAAGACAATCAAGCTCTCCTAAATATGGTTCTATATAAGAAGGCATCAGTGAAACATGGAATTCATCCGCAATTTGAACGAGAATACGTATACCTAGTTTCCTCATTGTTAAAAACATGATATCCTTTGAAAATGATATGACTTTGAACTTATAAAGTAGGATACTTTAATAAACGTATGCCATACTCACATAGCCAAGTAGAGCAGACAGGATTAAGAACATGAATCCTGTAAGAGTTATCTACAACCAAGAAATTAATTCTTCATCAGTGCCAAGGATATAGCTTATGACAACCAAAGTAACAGTTGGGGAAATCCATACCATGTTTGGACTGCAAAAAGATTCCAGAATGCCAAGATGGCAACAGATGGTAGAAAGATAAAAGCAAGGAAGTTAGTGCGATTCAGAACACAAAAACCAAAATCGTACTTAAAAAAAAAAAAAAATCATAGCCAATATAGTAAATGACATTTTCTCCAACTTCATAACTGAGAGTGTGCAGTTGCAGCCAGAAGTTCAGATATCTGAACGTGCTAAACCATTATTGTCATGATGTAATGCAAATTTGGCATAATGACGCCATTTCTTTCATATATGTGGGAGTAGGTGAAGCACTGTCAAGTATCTTTTCTAGTGTTATTGGTAGGGAATACCGCGAAATCTCTAACTGTTATTGATATCTAATTGAAGCCTAAACCCACTTCTAAAGGAAGTTGAGAAGACAAGCAACGCAATTAGACCAATCTTCCAATATAAACCCAAATTCTGAATAAGTAGAATTGAACAAACATCAGGTCATACAGAGGATAATTTTTACTCTGCATGCCTTAAATTGAAACTGACAACACTAAAAGCTTAAACACTATTACTTTTCAAAAATTAATCAGTCCTAATGATGACCATGGTATGATTAAGAGATGGAATGGAAAGAACCAAGGATTAAAAAAAAAAAAAAATATGAAAGCACTCACGGCATCCATAAAGGAAAAACTTTAACAAAGCGAGTCCAGAAGGGTTGAAGGACATATTTGGCGACATAGGAATGATCTACACCACTATATTTGTATTTATGCAGAGCTGCTGCACCATGAGCCCCAATATAACCCATTGTCTCAAGTAAATCAGAGGGAATTGCTTTCTTCAAAGATCAATGAAGCGCCCGCATAACCTACTGAACTTCCAACAGACATTAATCTGACGCAATAAATACAGAAATTTGCATGATACCCTGTAAACATAATGAAGAAAAAAAATTTAACTTCCATGCTCAAAAGAGTAACTCTGTCAAATTCGAAATATTACATGCAACCATATCGTGAAGTTAAAAACAGAATCGCAAAACCTATGCATTTCAAATCGAACGTGAATCTTCCAAATAAAAAGGGAAGATGAAATGTGCCAAACCAAAGTTGAATGGATCTAATGTTACAAAAAGAATGTATGGAAATGGTAAAGAAACGGGTCAAAGAAAAAAAAAATGAAGAACCTGAAAACGAGACAAGAAGGAAGAGAAGACAATGAAAGGTTAAGTGCTTGACCTATTTGAATGACGCAGAAAGTAGAGGATAGAGAAAATGGCAAGACTCCGAAGTTTTGCAGAGGAAGGAGCTTCCAATAGAAAGGTAACGAAAAATGGTGAATCAGAATTTCTTCTCTCCCGCCCTTAATGCGCGCTCTCACCAAATAAAAGGCAATAATTTAGGGACTGATTTATTTTTTATTTTTTTGATTTTTTTCTGCCAAAGATTAAATGTTAATATTTTTGTACTTAATATTAAGTCTTGTTAGCCATATTATATTCTCAATAAACTGGAATAGGGTGGTTAACATATTTTGTGATATAAAATGATAATTATATATATTTTTAAGAAAACAAATTTATTGATTAAACTTTCCTAATTAATATATATCAATCATATGAATGTTACCTTTATATATATTTTTATCATCAAAATATTTCAGCTAAATTTTATGACATGATTATATAATTTATTAATCAATACAATTACAAGGAATAACCAAAAAAAAAAAGGAAGCTTTATTAAAGTCTATTTATTACGTTTGATAAATAATCATGAAAATTGTATTTTAAAATTAAAGTCAAAATTAAATTCGTGATTTCTATTATTGAGTTTTTTTTTTTTTTTGATAATAAGGCGGCAGGGCGAGCGGGATCGAAGCCACGACCTCCCACTAGTTGGAGAGTATCAATACCACTAGGCTACAAGGCCTTTGGTCGAATCATACGAGTTTTTATATACTTTATTTTGTCACTTTTGTATTACTTTATTTTATCACTTTTTAATCTATATTTAAGGTAGTGGCTCACAAAAGGTAAAGGTACTCCTCTAGTCCTGTATATAAGGGTTATTAATGATATGCAACATTAAAAAAAAAAAAAGGAGGGGGGGGGGGGGTTAAAACCGAGACAAAGGGCAACAAGTTGACACAAATGATTCCATAATTAGGGGGGGGGGGGGGGGGAATCGCATGCGTTTGTTTGAATATGTTGAGAATTTTTTAAAGTATCAAAATTTTTCTATTAAAAATAATCATGTTTAAAGTATTGTTGGAGGATTTGAGCATTGATTTGTTATGTCGTGAAAGACTAGATCCAACTTTATTGATTATTTTTTTTAATATAACTATCTAATTATATCATATTTAAGTATTTCAAATATTAAATTTTTTTTTATACACAAATATTAATTTGAACTTGTCAGGACTCTCAAAAATCTTTTTTGCATTCATATATATACGAACTCAAAACCTAAACCTTGTACTTAAGTGAGGAAAGTCCTTCCATTCCATTTCATTAAAACTAATGTTGGTTGTTGATTTGTGAACGAGCACTTAAATTAACGTTAATGGATAAAAATTGTTTCAACTTGACCAAAAGTCACGAATTCAAAGCTTTAAGTATGCAACAATGTAGGTGGTAGGGTGCCAAGTGCTACCATATATGAGTCTGACCAGTTTCTTTGCCCATCAATTCTCTGCTCATCCCTCCTCATCTTCGATTCTGGTCGTCGAAATTTTGATCCAAGGGTCTAGAATCATTTTTTTAAAAAAACTGAATGCAGTTTTTTTAAAAAATGATTCTAGATTCTTGAATCAAATTTTTGACAACCAAGATCAAAGATGAGGAGGGACGGATAGAGTATCTGCTTCCGCCATATCCTGATCCGGATTGATCGGGTTTGTAGTTTCCTAAGAAGTTGGCCATGCTCACGTAAAACTAACGTTGGTTGAATAAATTGAGCTGTTGGCACAAGAAAGAAAACATGTCGGGGTAGCGTCAAGCCGTCAACCCAACTTTTTTTTTTTTTTTTTTGGCTCAAACCGTCAACCCAACTTGGACTTCGTGGACAGTGGGGCATGACCACTGACCGAGAAGTCTATGTGATATTTTTTTCCCAATATAATTTATTTTCAAATTTGGGGGAGGATGAGAAGATATTGATAAGCAAGGTATTTATTTATTTATTGTTCAGGGAATATATCTTTTTCTTTTCTTTTTTTTTTTTTGCTCAGATTTCTTTTTCTTTTTTTTTCTTTTTTTTTTTGCTAAAAAAAGTTTAAGTGGGGGTAGACACCGATACCCCTACCAAGTCAGGGCATACTTTCAGGCCCAAAGAATACTTAAAAAGGTACTTACAGATCGTCCACTAATAAGACCCTCACATCGACCAACAATTATCAAACTTCCTTCTTTTTTAGGGTAAAAAGCAACGTCTTAGCCAACTATACCATTTTTTATTGGCATCTTTTTCTTTTATTAAGAAAAAGCTGTAAATGGATCTTTAAAATAAAATCCAGATTAGTGAAGGCGAATAAAAAAGCCCACAAAAAAATAAAGAGAAAAGTGGCTCCGAAAGACGTCCAAGAATGACATATAGTGACATGTTATTTTGGCTTTGTGGCGAAAGGTTAGGAAGAAAGAAGGAAGAACCCAAGAAAGTGCCAATAAAAAGTAAAGACATACAGAATAATATTTTCTTATTAACGACAGAAAAATATTTTGGAAATTGTGTACATATTTTAAGCATATTCCGTCCATATATTCCCCTTTTAGAACATCAACATGTATAACTTTTTATGTAGGCCACAAATTTTACAACCCAAATACTATAGCTCTATTTTGAGCAAAAAATACTATAGCTCTATAGCGACCATGTAGAATGTAATGGTACAATATATGATATTCAATCTTATGGAATCATATTCGAATAAAAAAAAGTTTAGAGGGGTCCAAATTCATGAGTTTTGTATAATTTAATTGTTTATTTCAATGTATTTTTCATATGTTTCTTTTAAAATAAAGATAACAATTTTTTAATTAAAATTAAGACTAAAATATTCTAATCACCCTTTATTTTATTTTAATTACACAGACCTTCCCTTTATATTGAAAACCCATAAAGACCTACTTTAAAATTAAAAGGCTAAAGTATACGTTCGATTCTTTATATTTGCCTCTGATATCATTTTAATCTCTTAAGTTTATAAAGTGCACGTTTGGTCCCTTAATATTAACACCATTAGTTTGATTTAACGGAAAATAATGACTCAATAATTTTAACCGATAATTGTACCATTAAATGCTGACCAAGCATGTTTATATATTAGTATTTAAATAAATTAATATTTTGAATCCTATTAATTGAAAATATTTAATTTTCTTCCAATATATATATATATATATATATATATATAATTTTTCACAAACTGTGAAAACCCGTAAAATATTATGTGAAGATTAAATATTTTTCAATTCATAGGATTTAAAATATTAATTTATTGAAATACTAAGCATATTTTTCCGCATTTAATTTCACAGTCGTCGTTTAAAATTATTGAATCATTATTTTCCGTTAAGTTAAACTAACCATGTTAATATTAAGGGACCAAATGTGTACTTTACAAACTTAAGGGATTAAAATGATACCAGAGACAAACATAAAGGACCAAACCTATACTTTAGCTAAAGTAAAATGTATGTTACACAAACATCTCTTATATTTTGAGATTTTATTTATATCTAACCATATTGTTAGTTTATTGTTAAATTTGACTTTTAAACTTTTGTTTTATCAAAATGCCCTTCTTTTAACATTAGAAATTTTAAACATATATATGTGTGTATGTATATGTATGTATGTATGTATGTATGTATTTAGGCAAAAAAAAAAAAAAATTATACCACCCAATTTTTATCCTAATAGATTTTGTTTAACTTTGTTAAAAATTTCTGAATTTTCAGATTATAAAATTTATATTGTTTAGTTCTTACAAATTTATTTATTTTTAGTTTCTTAAATGACTAAAAATACATATCAAACACATTTTTTCTATCAACTATAACAAATTATATATGTTTAAGAGATTGTATTAAGTCATTTAAATTTAAATTATTATTATTATTTTTTTACAAACATTTAAAAAACTTACTCAAATTTTTAAAAGGTTTTTATATTTACAAGTATTCAATTAAAATTTAGGATTTGGCATTAAGTGTAAATTAGTAAATAAATTTTATTTTTTATATAAATTTCAATTAAAAATATATTTTTAGAATATCCTTAACAAAGTAAATGGTTCGGTGTTAAATGTATGTTCTTAAAATAGAAGGGAGGTCTGTGTTATTAAGGTAAAACAGACAGCTGATTAGATTACTCTAAAATTAATGACGAAATTTGTATGTCAACCATATCTTTGGGAGATTGTGGGATGCAATGAGAAGAGAGGTAGACGGTGAATTTCACATCCTATGATCCTATTTATAGGATAAATAGAGAAAATCTTTTTTAAAAAAAAATCATATTTATAAAGCACCTCTTTAAAATTTTCAGGTGAATGTAATGTATAATTTAATTCTTCATTTATTATTATATTGACTTTATTATGATGTGATCTTATGTATATTAAGTGAGAGTAGAATTGGAAAGTTGAATTTTACAGTAGAGTTAATAAGGCTAAAGGCTTTCCCTGATTCATGTGAAAAATATTGAAAGTGCCTTTTAAATAGGATAAGGTGAGTACTAACAAAAGTGGTTAAAACTTAAAAAAAAAAAATTCATAAAACTTAAGTGATTTATAATAGGGATAAGATATTGTTATTACCAATTTTCTATCGTTAGATTATAATTTTAATAGGAGAGAGAATTATAAAGGTAGATGAGATTCTGATCTAACGGTAGAAAAATGATAGTAATATTGATAGTAACAATATCTTATTCCTTTATAATATTATTCTTATTATCTATACGAAAGTTCAACATATCTCTCACTCTCCTTAATAAATATAGGCATATATCCCCTAGTGTATAAAAAAAAGTTATTTGAAGAATAATTAATAATTATTTATTAATTTTTCTTATGCAATTAATGCATAAATGTGTCTTCTAATATTTTTTTTGCTCCTTTAAAACCACATCTAATGGGAAAAAAAATAATTTAAGACAAATTTAATGAAATAACTACCATTTATTCATTATAATTGATTAATTGATTAGTTGAAGTGATTTATATCGTGGATCGGAGAGAATATAAAAAAATGGTTAAATTCTAAAATTGCGCATTAATAGAAATGACTGACTTGTTGGCTTCACATATTTCGAAGGATCAAATATAACCTAGATAGGAAATTTGTGAAATAATATTACCAAAAAAAAAAACGTAATCCACCGCCCTTAATGGAAATCTTTTAGGAGAAATATACCCCAACATCCAAGTAAAACTAATAACACATTACACATAGCAAGGATGCACCATTTAACAGGGTCTAGACTCTAGAGGTAGTAGTGGATCTTGAGATAAATATTTAAAGAGCCGAATATATACCATTAACTAGTTTTTATAAAAAAAATATTTGGGAGGCCAATATATAAATCTCTAGAATAAATATATAAAATTTTAATGTATAAAAAAATCCAATTTACATAAAAAATTTAAGACTTTTTTTTTTTTGGGAGGCTATGACCTCCCATTGTCTCCATGAAAGTCCACTAGAGAGGGAGTAGTGAGTGATTCTCACAGTGAATGAGCTTTTTATGGGACAATGAAACGTGTAATGCATTATTATTATTTGCCAACGTGTAATGGATTTTTTGACCAAAATAAGAAAAAAATATTACCAGATTAAAGTAGATTGGAAACATTTTATTAAAATAATGCAGTTAGTGGCGTAAGGACAGATCACGCTACTAGTGGCGTGAGAGAGGTTCACACCACTGACACTTTCTGACACAAAATGTTAGTAGTTCAGGCCACTGACATATAATTTTTTTTTTTTTAATTGAAAGTTCACGCCACCTAGTGGCGTGAACCTTGTTTACGCTACTAGGTGGCGTGAACCTATTTCACACCACTGACCTGGTGTGTACCCCTCCTGTGTCACCGGTGACGTAAACATTAGTATGATAAAAAATTTTCAATGTGTTTTAATTAGTTTTTTTTTTGAAAAAAAAAACCTTATTTTGGTGCTTTTCTCACGTGTAATGCCATTAATATTCCAACACATAGATAAAATTCATTAGGGCACAAGTCCTTGTACTAATTCCGTGTTACCACTCTGGTCCTATTTATGAGTCCAATTTAACCAAATCTCACATACCAAGAAAAGGTAAGTATCTCAATGATTATGGAACAAATTTTCAACTTTACCCTCATTTATGAATGGGTAACTTTTAAAATTTATTGTCAAATCTTTCTCATCTTTTTCTCTTTCCAACATGGCTAGCCAATCTCTCTCATCATCATTACTATAGGCAAAATTGTCACAATCTCATTTATTTAGTCAAAATGGACTTATAAAAAGGACCAAATTTTTTGGTTAAATTGGACTTATAAATAAGACCAGAGTGGTATAAATCCAAAGACTTTTTTGTGACTCCAATAGCCATTGGAAGCTTCACGTTCTTCATATACTTAGTGGCTAAGACATTGACCACCTTTCATATCCTCTTTCACATCCATCACAACCAATTGCTTCTTTCTTCTTGTCCAATACAAATTATTATTAGTTTCTCCAATCATTTATAATCCCCTCTTATTCTCGTAGCGTGATGACATTAGAGTTAGCCTTAGGAGCTGACATTCTCCCTTATCTAGAATTCGAGCCCTATCTCCCCCTCCCCCCACTGACTGTATCAAAAAATAAAAAATAAAATAAAAGTCAAACTCATTAGGGTGTATGATTTTTTATATAAGAGCCACTTTGTTTTTAACTGATGATTTAATATTTTTTTTTGATTTTACCCCTAATTAATTATATGTCTATCTTATTTATTTTTTCACTGATTATCTCTCATATATATTTCCACACATTCTCTCTCCTACTCATCCTCTCCATTAACGGGACTTTGTAGGAAAATAAATTATATTTTTTTACATATTTATTGTCTTTAGTTAATTTTAACTAACTTTTTGAATTACGTAATTTAATTATTTGATTTTTATATTTCGAACCAGAGGTAGTATAAATTAAATGAAGACTCGGCTTGGGTCTTAAATACCGTACTTTGACATTGTAATTTACTTTAACTTCTAAAATTATATATTTTTTCCAAAATATTTTTATTAATCATACATATTAAAGAGGTTTCCATCAATAGAAAATTCTAATGCACACGACACTAAAGATGGGATTTTAAGAAAATAAACACAAATTTATTATAATTAACTAACTTAACTAATTTTTATAATATACACAAATTAATTATCTAGCTATAATTGGTTGTGAAAATTCAAATTTATTATAAACATGGAATTAATAAAAAATACTATGGGAAAAAAACCGTCCATGAAAATGGGGTGTTCTAGTGGGACTTAACTTCTCTCATTTTATTCTTTCATTCGTTTTCATCCTTTATCCCTTCATAACTATTAAATTAATATCTAATGATCCACATTTAATGTTTTATAAAACCATTATTACAATGGAGAGAACGATGAGAAGGAAATTGAGAGAAAGATGAGAAGAAAATATTAAATGTGGATCATTAAATTTTAATCCAATATTTTTAAAGGAAGTGAATGATGTGAGTAGACAGAAAAAGAAAAAGAAAAAGAAAAAGAAAATGAGAGAAGCATAGTTGGTTCTATGAACATACTTGGTTTTTTGCCCCAAGTCCAAGTACCTTTGGATTCTATTTCAGCCCATTTTTAGTTTAAAAAAAAAAGAGAGAAATGGATTTGGGCTGCACTACAACCTCTTCTTTTTTAAAATTCTAACTCTCTGGGTTGGGTTCCGACAATCAAATGCTTTTCTCACGTGTTTATACTTTATAGTAGTCACACTGACCCACAATTTTACAGTTTTATTTGAGTTTTTGTATATTGGTTTTTGGGAAAGTCCCTGATAATAAAATTAAAATATATCATATTCTTTGAATTTTATTTAATACTAATAAAATCTAAGAGATTTAATATTCAAATTAGGTTATTTACTAGTCAAACTTAATAATATGATGTTTACAAGTTAAATTTTCACATTTTTTGCATTATTAGTTACATGTAAAACTTGTAAATATTAATTCCCTTGAGTCTTATATTTGTGTTACATGAAATTAAAGGAACCTATATGTATTGAGTTTTTAATTTGGGACTCTTGAGCAATTTTTTCAGTGATTTGTTTTTCAGAATATTAATTTTGTTAAATTTTCTAAACTATACCTTGCTTTTAAAATTAAAATTAAACAATTATTTAGGTAAAATTCATTAATATTATATTTTATTGATTATGGGTTCATGCATTCGCTACCTTGAGCAATATATGCAATTAATTTCAAGTTGGAAAATATTACAAATTTCATGTGGTATTGCTTGCAAATTAAGATTTTTCCTCCACTAGAACTGGATCTCATATTTTTTTTCTATCATTTTTCTTGCACAAACTTTCATTTCAGTCATGTGAGAATCACGCGCCATGTTTGACTTATTGTCTATAATTTAAAATTTAGTCTTTTGTTTTTTTAAATGATGCTAAAAATCTAAATTTGCCGAAGTTTAAAGTTCAATTCACCTCTTTATACTTCGTTTGACATATTATTAAATTCATTGTCATGAGAAAAAAGATATATAATCAAATTCATTATAGAAGGGGATGAAGATCGTCACAAGAACTATACCAAATTCAAGAAAGATAGGATTAGGATTTACATCCCCCCCCTTTTTTTAAAAAAAAAAACAGAAAACTTTTCACTATATAGAATTCCAAAATTTATTCATAAACCTCTTTGAGTTATTAAAAGTAAGTAGGGAAAATTACATTTAGGTCCCAAGGGACCAAGAAAATATCAAAAAAGTCTCAACAGAAATTCAGATGTCAGAAAAGTCCAATTAATAATTCTTTATGTGAGATTAACAACTTCATTTGTGAGATTAACAACTCTTTAAAATTTTTCTATATAAAATTCTTTTGAGACTTTTTTGACATTTTCTTGGTTCTTTAAGACCTGAAAAGGATTTTTCAAGTAAATATCAATCAAAAGTTAATCTTGTATGAGCATGGATAAGCAATGTTCATATTGATCTGTTTCACTCATGGCTTAAATGTTAATTTTTTTCCTTTTTTTTTTTTGAAAGAAATAGAATGATTTTTCCCTACGTCAAGAAGGGATGAGTAAGATTAAAGGGTTGACCGTAATTTTCAGCAAGTATAATGTAGATTAAAGGTTAACAAATAACACAGAACAATCTAAAATTGATATGAATAGCCTGAAGATAGACATAATTATCATATTATGTTTTTTTTTTTTAAAAAAATTGATTTGATATCTTAAAATATTTAAATAACTTGAAAAAATGCCCCTTTTTTATTTGACTTGCTCCAAGTCCATTCAGTACAATTAAAATTGGAGAAATCGTAGTCTCAAATTAAAGTTGGAATCAAATTTTCTTTTATAAATACAGAATTATTAACTTTTTAGCTAGAGAAGCAAACTCAAGACACCCAATTGCAATGATCAATTTATTTATCAAAGATTAATGACTTTAGCTTATCAATAAGGCAATAAGCTTCAAGCCTTCAACTCTCTAAAATCTTCAAAAAAATCATTACTTTCATTTGCCACTTTTCTTGTTTGTTTTGATTTTTCATTCTTATTCTTCATTCGTCTCCTCAGAGATCCCAATGGGGAGGTCATGCTTTCCCAGATGCAAACTAACCAGAATAATGGGTTTTCTGCAGATAATATTGGGGGGTATGGTTATATTAGTAAGCATTTTAAGCCTCGTAAGATTCTACTATGCTGGTTTTTTCTTCAACAATTCAGATCTATGCCACAGTTTCTACAATTCCAAGGAGGTTTTTGAAGGTTTTGACACAAAATCACTATCTGCCAGAGTTGAAGAAGTGTTGGAAAAGTTTGAAACTTTACAAGCCAAGCTTGAGACAAAGTCACAGGAAATGGAGAAAGACAAGGCCATAATATTGGACAAGAAGTACTTGGAGGAAGAAATACTCAAACCCCTTCATGCTTCCAATGTTGCTCTCAGATTGATCAGACTTCCAAAATCTGAAGGAATCAGAAATGACTCTGCAATAAAAGAAGACCCTTTGATCAATTTCTTCATCACAGAGGAGATCAGAAAGTACATAACCCCAAAGGAGAACAGAGAAGAAGTGAAGCTCAATGCGTTTGGTTCAGAGAGGGTTTATAACACAATAGGGCATGCATGTGTCCTACACAAGAAGGATCTAGAACAATACATGGACTATGATATTGGGTCCTATTGCGATGATGATTGGAATCTAGCTCAGAAACTTATGCTCAATGGGTGTGATCCTTTGCCTAGAAGAAGATGTTTAACAAGAGCTTCAAAGGTATACCAAAAGCCCTACCCTATAAATGAGTCACTTTGGAAGCTACCAGATGATAGGAATGTGAGGTGGGGGAATTATCAATGCAGAAATTTTCATTGCTTATCAAGCAAAAACCCCAAAAGGGGTTATTCCAAATGTGTTGGTTGTTTTGAGATGGAAAGGGAAAAGCTGAAATGGGTCACAAATAGTTCAGTTTTAGCAGATTTTCAGATAACTGATGTTCTAAGTATTAAGCCTGGGGAAATAAGGATTGGTCTAGATTTTGGGATAGGAACTGGGACTTTTGCTGCAAGAATGAGGGAACATAATGTGACTATTGTGACCACTGCTTTAAATTTAGGGGCACCTTTCAATGAGATGATAGCTTTAAGGGGTTTGATTCCTCTTTATGTCACTTTGAATCAGAGGCTTCCATTGTTTGATAACACTATGGATTTGATTCACACTGGTGGATTTCTTGATGGTTGGATTGACCTTTTGCTCTTGGACTTTGTCCTTTATGATTGGGACAGGATCCTTAGACCTGGAGGGTTGTTGTGGATAGATAGGTTCTTTTGTAGCAAAAAGGATTTGGATGACTATGTTTACATGTTTCTACAACTGAGGTACAAGAAGCACAAGTGGGCTATATCTCCAAAGTCAAAGGATGAGGTTTACCTCTCTGCATTATTGGAAAAGCCTCCAAGAGCTATATGAATACAACCACATTTATTTCTTTCCTTTTTTCTTAATATTACTGTGTTACTTATTTATATTGGTAACAGCAATTAAACATTTCTCTTATTCTTCTTCTACCGGCTTGATTGTGCTGGAATAAAGTGTTAAGATGTTATTTTTAGAAAGTTCCTTGCTTTATATTCATTTTTCTTCTTCTTTCTTTGTTTTTTTATGATTGCATCAAGAGGGTTTATGTTCACTTCTATGTTAAAGTATGAAACTTACCTGTTATGGTTTAGAAAATATAAGTGGGATCAGAAAAATACCGGTAGAACCTTTATCAATTATTATATTAATATTGATTACTCTGTTTTGACACTTTGCTTACAAATTCTAAACAGCTGGGACTAACTCCTCTAATGTGAAAAATAGAGTGAGGGTATTTGAGAACTTTTTTTCCTTGAATTTGAGGCCGGCGAGAGGAATTAATTTTCAATTTAGACAATAATCAAACCTGACTTTTTAATCAAACGGTGAGTCCTAGATACATTTACCACAATTTCCCCATATGCAAGAGCTCGAAGGGGGGGGGGGGGGGGGTGTGGGGGGGTAGAACAAGAAGAAAAAGAGATGAACAGAAATTGAAGATTCATAGGTTGGGGATTAACATGATGTAACTGATATTTTAAGAAAATTACAAAAGAACTAAGATGGGAATTGGATGAAAATACTAAAGCAACTATCTTGAGGATGTACTAATTGCTGAAAACAAATATGTTGCAGATCAGTTCTAGCTATTGTGAATCTACATTGATACAGAGGAACAAATAAGTGTTGGAAAAGTCAAAGGTGTACAACTTTGAAAACTATCAACAAAGTATTCCATCTTGTCCTTATTATAAAACACCAACTATAAGTAGTTTTTGTCCTTATTATAAGGCACCATCTGCCTTTAACTAACTCAATTATTACTATATTCCTATTATGCCTTCGTTTTTAACTGACTCATTTAAATCCACATCATTAAAGTAGGGGTAAAGTTGAAATCATTTATACTTAATGACTTAACTTCTTTTATTTGGTCCGTGAGAAATGATAGTTGGTGCTTTATAATAAGAATCAAAGGTAGTATGATAATTGAAAACGAGAGATAAGGTGGAGAAAGAAAGTTTCATTAAAAGGGACATCAAAACTTAAAAAGGGACTTAGTTTAATTTGGAAAAGATTACTTTTTTGGAAAAAACAAAAAACTCATAAAACTAATAGCTTGTCTTCATTTAGTAGCACCGCACAATCATTTGATTAACAATTTATTCATAGTATCTTGAGGGAAGAATATCACTGATTTAAAAGTAGGCAAAAACAGTAAAAAAGCCCTTGTTTAAAAATTTTATTAGCCAAAAGGATATGAATTCGAGTACTAATTCCTTTTGTGCAAAAAATATTGCAGTACTTTCTGTGGATAAAAACATATCAGATCCTTTTAGGCAATCAAATTGTTAAAAAGGGACTTTCCACTGAATTTCCCATCAAAGTAGTTATACTTTAATCACAGCTACATAGGAATTGACAGAGGATCCAATCCATAGCCTCCCATGATGTTCTTGAACTTCGCCGACAAACTCAAGCTCAGGACCTCCTCTTCCATCCAAAATCTCCAAAATCTTTCTATTCTAATCTAACTTCACTCCCACTGGGTCTTCCCCTAATTTCTGAGTTTGTACTGATGATGTTGTTCTGTTACTATATAGTGCCACCCAGAAATCTCCATTCTTATTTCTCTTTATGTTATCTGGTGGTCTCTCAAGTTTTGCATAGAGTTCTGAAGTGTAACTCTTTGAGCCTTCGAGGCAAAATTTATGCATCTTGCCTGAAACAGTTTCTGCTATTAGAAGGAATGAGCCATCTTTGTTCAAAGCCACCCCATTTGCAAATTCCAAGCCTTGAAGCAAGATCTCTACTTTCTTGCTACTTGGTTCATATTTCAATAATCTCCCTGTCTTATCTCCTTTTTGGGATATCATTCTCCCTTCTCTTTCACATAAATGAAATTCAAATGATTATATCAAGTTGCTTTCTAAGTTTTTTTTATTTAGTCAATAAATACTGAATACATACAAAAAAGGATTATTGGTTACAAAAGCTAAATCCAAAATTCCTTCATCACTCTCAGATTTGATCAAGGATACAAATCATCCTATGAGAAATCTTAGCTAAATGGTCAGTGAGACAAAACTCCTCTCTATCTCTATGATCAATCATTAAATATGTCAATTCCTATAAATAAACCTCCTAGTCTCATGAACGATGTCTATAGATCTTTCTAAGCTTTCATTATGCATTTCGCGCAAAAAAAAAAAAAAAAAAGCTTTCATTATGCATATTTAATGATTCATGCATATTTGGCTTCTAAAAAAACTTTTGGCTATAAAAGCTAGTTTTCTAGAAGTTTAGGGTCTGTTTGATTTCAACTTTTAACATTCCAAAACTCCTTTTTCTAACTCAAGAGTAAACTCATAATATTTTTTTCAGACTGTAAGAAGTTTTTTTTTTTTTTGGCCAAATGCAAATAGTAGATATGAAGGTCATTTCTCTAATAAGAGGAAGTTTGACTTGCTGTTGCTGTTGAAATCTTGGATGTTGGTGCATTTATGAGAGGAGTTAAATTTTTAAGTACCCATTTTTTTTCCATGCTTGTAGCTACCCCTCATCCACACCGTACATTTTACCCTCTCTCTAGGGATCACAGTCTACGGGTCACATATTTTTTTTTAATTCCACATGTGAAATTTTATATTATTTTGAACAAAACTTTTAGTAATCATAAATTTAAAAATACTTTTTATTATATGCTGTCTAAACAATGTTCAATTTACCAAACTGGCTTATTGAAAATATTGTAATCCAAGCATAATTTTCATTACAAATAACTAACTTTTACCAAATATGAATTTTAGCAAATGAACTTTTGACAAACTGACAAAACTGAAAACCAAACACATTAGTTTGTGGAAGAAGGAAGTTTTTACTTCTGCAAATATGTACTTTACTTCAAAAAGTATGTTAGCTAAACACATCACTATTGAATGAACAATGATTCGTTAAAAGGACAACCTTTGGCATTTCAATAGTGTTGACCAAACAAGCCTGATTTAGAAACACAGATATATACCACTTGGAATTGGTTTACCTACTAAGCTCCACTAAGCTTTTACGTTTAGTATAAAGACCTCATTAGATTTGAACCATTAGATTTAATTTGGATAGTTCAAATATGAGTATTTAAAAGTCTATATTTTTAAGAAAATATTTTAACAAATATAAAATATAAAATAAAAATAATCTTTCAACTACTACTCTTTAAAAAAATGATTTTTTATTAAGAAATTCAAATTTGGATGGCCCAGGTATGATGAACTCTCCAGTCCCATAGACACCTACGGAATTTCAAGGCAAGAAGAGGATTAAAGAATACCTTCTTTGATACACAGTGCTACTATCTGAGAAATAAACCACACCAGTTTGATCATCAACGTCCAAGCCGTTTAAGAATTTGAAGGGAGGAGAATCATCATCAGTAGAAATGGCCAGTTGCTTGGCCACACCACCACTAGGGCCAACCATTAGGAGGCCAAAGTATGCATCTGCTATATAAAGATTGCATGTTTTCATGTCAAATTTGAGTCCCAATGGCCTTCCACATGTAGGTTCCTTGTTTGGAACTGTTGATCCATCACATAGTTTCCTATCCCTATAATATAATCAAACATTTGGAATGAAACAAATTTTCAGTAAAAATCAAGAAATTGCATATACACTGAGTTTCCCAAGTTGATAAACTGTACAGCTGCTAATTTAGTTCTTCAGAGATTCATGCAGTAATACATCACAGAAGTTAGGTGGTTTCAAAAAATAAAAGGGAGAAAGCATACCGGCTTGCAGAAGTTGGGTTAAGGATTATCTCTCTCTTTTCTGTGCTGAGAAGCCTCTTATATACTGGAGGAGCCCGTATATGTGGTAAGCTTCTCATTTCCTCCCTTAATTGAGTAGCTAGCTTTATTATAGCTTGTTCAGGAAAGGATTAAAAGATGAGAGTTCAAAGAAATTGCGTGAATATATTTAGATAAGTTCCGATAAGGACATCCAAGACCCCAAGCATATACAAAAGAACACTCCCAGTTCTTCATCTTTCAAAGCATGAATTGTATACCAGTACAACATTGTCCATTCTCAATAGTGATACGATGCACGTGTACATTGCTTGGCTTTCAAGATTATGGTGCCGGTCTGGCTAGTTTCGTGGGAGGTATATCTAAAGGATGATTTGCTGCACCCAGTAATTAATGGAAATAAAGCAAGAAAACTAGATGGAGTACTTCTTGTTCTTGAAGATTTTTCTGTTGCGGGTGTGGAATTTGTTTTCTAATAAATATTATTACCCACCTTTGCTTCTACTATTGAATAATGGTTCGCATCATGAATTCAAAGCGCTATTTTAGATGAGTCAAATAAAGTTGCAGGACATGCTATTTGATATGGATGTGTTCAAATTATGGAGAAGCTATCAGTGGAGAAAGACAGGGCGGTTATGATGTTGTCATTGAAAAACGATTTGAGATTCTGGCAAGGGCAACTTCATCAATAGATGACACAATTTTTCTGGCTCTCTTTTGTTGTTATGGTGGTCTTATGAATTTAAAGGTGAAGATCAGCAATCAGGTCGTTATGATCCAGAGAAGAGTGTTCTTAGTGAGAAGGCTAAAGGTGTTGGAATAAATCAAATATTCATCCTCCAGACGCGTGATCACAATTCCTGTGAAGATCAGCAATTTACTTTAAAGCATGAGAGACTAAACTGTCTGCAGGAAAATTCTCTGGAGGCCACAATTCTTTCTTTAATTCCTGGAGTTGGGAGATTGCCGCACTTCATTGTATACAACAGTTTTTATCAGAGAAGATTGTTAAAAGTCAAGGGTATTTTTTTAATGAAGGTGTAGATGTGATAGATAGATGCTTATTCAAAAGTAGGGCACTGTACAGAATGGTGCTCGCAAGTTGGCTTTTGAAATGATTTTCAATGGAATTTTCCTTGATGTTATGTGCTATAATTCTTTGATTTTTGGTTTTTGCAATGTTTGACAGTGGAAAGAATGTGAACCAATTGCTGAATGGCATGGTAATGAAAAACTTCAATCCGGATGTCTATGTTTTTAATATATTGCTTAATGTATTATATAAACAAGGCAGGTGTGTAGAAGTTCAAGGAGTGTTTGGCATGATGATCAAAAGAGGCGTGAAACCTGAGGTATTTACTTACAGCGTTTTAATAGGTTTGGAAGGTCAGGATGAGTTGAGGATGCCATTAAATTTTTGAGGAACCAAGAGGATGCTAAGGGAAGCTCTAGTGGAGAGACTACCTAACTGATTCTGAAAATTACTGTGGGATAAATTTCCTGAAATCAAGCATGCCTTTTGCATGTGGAAAATTATTCTGAGGGGTTAGAATCTGCAAGTTGCTACTGTCTTCAGGTTGCTTCGCAAAGCTTACCTTCCCAGTCACCCGTTCAGCCATCTTGGTTCCGATCTCCGTCTTTCTCTCTCCATGTTTTTTCTGTTATGAACAAGAATATTACTGATTATTGGAGGAGGTTTATACATTCTCTAATGTTCTCCTTATTTGAAGTTGATATTAAAGCCACCTTCATTATGAGGAGGTAATTGCAACTCTTGACTATGATATATTTGCTACTGATTGGATGGATTGTGGATAATTCTTCTTCACTTGGTTTGTTGAATGCAACGCCTTTGGAATTCAACCATTCCAAGTCACAGCATGCTTCAGGCTTCTTATGTGCATCGTAGGACCTCGTTATTTGTCAAAGTTATTGCAAATCTTCATTGTTTTTTTTCCCAACATATGTAAAGATCAGGAGAGAAATCTTTTTGTCCTCAAAGTCCAAGAATACTTGCAACAAGACCTATTGAGCTTGCTACCTGGATTTCTTTTGTTTCAGATTCTCCAAAAGCTTCCATTGCTTGCAAGAATCTCCCTTCATCTGCTGAAATATGCATCATCCAATATTTAAAACACAAGATGCTGTTTTTAATGAACAGACTTTGTTTATACAAATGTCTAGAGTATTCTATCCTTCTTTCTTGGCTAGAGATCCTTTCCAATTACTTGAGCAAATTCTGATTTTTGCTTTGAAAGGAAGGGATTGCCTGAGCTCTACAAGTGACTCCGATGACATTTTCCAATAGAGGTATCTTTTAATCAAGAAAAGCATTTGGAGATTGATGACCATTTCTCTATCCGAATCTGACTCCACAAAGGAGTGAACAGAATTTTTCATATCAAAGAGCCAAAATGTGCTTGAAATTCCTGATGAAGAATTAGCGGACCCGGTTATACCGAATCTGGTTCAAATTTGGGATTCGTGGAGATAAAGGTTAAAATGTATTCCTCCGAGATGCGGTAACGCCTACCTATCGGTTGACACGTGCTTCTTCGGAACACGGCCAAGATACCTATCGGTTGACACATGCTTCTTCAGAACACGGTCGAGATTCCTATCGGTTGACATGTGCTTCTTTGGAACACAGCCGGGATTATGGCTAAAATGTATTCCTTCAGGATGCAGTAACGCCCACATAAGGTTAAAACGTGCACCCTTCGGGACGCGGTAAAACCGAGAGGCCCTTGTGGCCATGATGCATCCAAGCTTGGTGTAAGGAAGCAAGCCGTCACAACAACCCTGATCAAGTCGGAGCCCTTTTGTGGCTATGTTTAGTGTTTAAGTTGAGACACTGAACATAAACAGGGTGACGGATGGCTCTTACTCCGTGATGAATTCTGGTAAGTCATTCAGGCGGGTATATGTGCCCATGGGTGATCCCAGACCCGCATGTTGCGCAATGAAATCTCTGATTCTGGCCCAGTCATCAAATAAAACTTGGATGAGTTTTGAAGATGGAACCCGGTTACACTGATTATAGTTAAAATCCGAGTTCCATATGGAATGACCCTCACGATAGGGACAAAGGCGGACCCGGTTACATCGAATCTGGTTACAATCCGGGATTCGTGTGAACTTTATGCATATCCTCGAAATAGATCCATTTTCCTTTAGTTGATCCTCGGAATATGCTCTTCTTTTGGCTTGGGAGGAGGGATCCTATTTCCATCATGAATGAATCTATGCTTATTTGGATTACACATACTTTCATCGACAGCCCTTGATCATTATGATAATGTTAAAAAGAAGGTGGATCTGGTTATACCAAATTTGATTAAAATCCCGGCTCCGTATGAAGTTTTGAAGGTGGAGCCAGTTATACTGAATCCACCCGACTAGGGGGCAACAGAGTAGATAACGAGTTGTTCGTGGAAAAGCATGTTATTAATAACCGAGATTAATGCAAACTCGGACAAGTATTCGAAAGGAGCAAGTTGAATGATTTGCACAAATAGTAAGTATTTTTCATTGATTATGATTTGCTTATGTATTATTAAATGCAGGAATATAGATCATATAATTATCCTGAGAAAGTTACTACGAAAGCAAGCAAGGATCAAATTTCTTCTCTCGCAACCCAAATAAGCTGGATATATTGCGACCAAATCCATGTTTCACATCAGAAAATTAATACATCTCGGCAGCTCAGAGACCTGAACTACAGGGCTAGGGGCAACTGTTACGGAATAAAAGTATGGCTCAGGTATTAAAGTAAGACACCTTGGTTTGGAGGCACATAAGGCCCAACAGTCCAAACCCTAACCCTAAGGTACCCTTTATAAATAGATGGTAAACCCTAAAGGTACACAGATTCTAAACTCTGCCTCTTTACTATTCAGCCTAGCTACACTGTGCACACACCTCACCCTCTTTGGTTGTGTACAGTGATCTTCTATCCTCTTGGGTATCTCATCTATGGATACCTTCAGGAAGCTATCTAATCCTATATCAACATACTATCCCACTTAGGGTTAGTCATTTATGTTCTTAGAACTGAACAAAACCAATAACTTCGGATCGCAACAAACTGTTGACAACGAGCGAAGTCAAGTGCGCGGTGAAAAAGCTTCCTAATTGAGTCATTAGCTAAATAAAGCTCTAAGAGTTCACCCAGAAAAAAAAAAAAAAATCCTTAGAGAGAAGTTTCACACTTCCAGTAGAGGAAAAAAATGAAAGTATATATTCTAGTTTTTTTGGGTTAATTTCTCATCCGATTTTTTTTTTCCTCCTCATAAAAAAAGATATAAGACATTAAAGGCGTGGGCTTAACGAGGAGGTGACCTGGGCAAAGTCTCTTGCTTTTGTTGTGTTCATGAAGACTTGTCAGAGGGACTTTGTTGAACAAATGATCAGTCTCCCTCGCTCTGACAAGTCTTCATGAACCCATTAACGCGGTGGTGACTTATCAATGGGAAGCTTCTTGGATGACTGTCACTATGTGGAATGCATGTGTGGTTATAGTTGCTTCTTTGATGACTGTCACTATGTGGAATGCATGTGTGATTATAGTTGCTTCTTTGATGACTGTCACTATGTGGAATGCATGTGTGGTCATAGTTAATTTGTTGAACAAGCAAGGAATTAGTATCCGAAAAAACGACCATACAATTAATGCAAGTAAAGTCTTGTGCTTGTTTGGAATCTTATTTGAGTCCTCTAAAAATCTTTATTTATGTAAATTAACTCTTATCACATAGTTACTTCTTGTAACCATGCATATTGACAAGCTGCTTTTAAAAATTTTAAACAAGTACCAATGGTCAATTGGAACTCAAGGCGAGGACGCATTCCAAGTCCACCATCTAATGAACTAATCTCGCATATTTATCAAGGTTTATACTTTTAGTCATTTAAATTTTATATGAAGTATACTTTTAGTTTTTTAACTTTATAAGATATACTTTCTGTCCTATATTTCTAACACGGTTAATATTGCCAACAAAAAATACTGACGCAGCAAACTCCAAGTGATGAATGTATAACTTACAAAGCATATACAAGTTTTAATTTTAAATATAATATATTTAGATTGTTGAAATAAAATAAACCGGACTAGGGCCAGCCTTAGGAGTTGGACTTTCTCCTTGTCCAGGGTTCGAACCCTGCCTCCCCCTCCCGCCACTGGCTGTATCAAAAAAAAAAAAAAAAACCGATAAATCCCTACAAATGAAATTGAGGTTTTGATATTTATATTATTAAACTAATATATTTAGATTTTTAAACTAATTTTTTTTAATACAATCGATTTTTTTAATACAATTGAGGTTTTGAGATTTTGATATTGACAGTTTTATTAGATTTTTAGATATTTTTCAATTCACACTTATTAAGTATACATTATCATTTAAGTTTACATCATCCTCATTTACAATGACAGAACTAAAAATATATTTTTTAAAGTTAAAGAATTAAAAGTGTACCTTATATAAATTTAAAGGACTAAAATTATACTTTAATTTATTCATCAATTATCATATGCAAAATTATAAGCTCATATTCAAAAACCTATTAACATTAAATAGGGGAAATTAGAATAAAGGATCTAAGAAAAATAACATTTATAAAGAAGGATAATAAAAATGAGAATTATTTTGAAGGATAAAAAATTAAAACATTAAAATGGAAAAATTAAATTTCCCTAGATTTTCTATATTATCTCTGACTAAATCAAAATCTAAAATGATTGATGAATAATTGACAAATAGATATCAATTCAAATAACCTATTTCTTTTTTTATTGCATAAACATTGGACAGTTGAATGATGCTAATTAAATAGTACCTTCCTTATCTTCAGAGGTGGACCCATGTGTATGAGAAGGGGGCAAGTACCCACCTTTCAAATTTGATGTGAGCAATTAATTAGTGCCCACCTTTGATAATATGACAATTTGATATGAACAATTAATTAGTGCCCACCCTTGATAATAAGGCATTCTGATGGAATTCTAAAAAAATTAGGCTTAAAATGATGACATTGTAATTATTTTTTTTTATTGTAATATACTTTTATTATTAAAATATATATACTTAAACTTATGAGTGGCCATCCTTCATTAATTTCTGCCATTGCTTTGCCTTGGTGTTAAGCTGAGGGTCCCAATGCAAAGAAGTTTCAGACGTAATGGAAGATCTTCATATAATATTGTGCTATCTGGCAATTGGCATGTTAAATTGGTCCCCCACGAGATTATAAATTCATAGGCGCAACGATCTCAGGATTGCACGTGTATAAGAATATTAATTATTCTGTTGACATTTTGTGTGTGGAAAGCATATGTTCAAGTTTCCTACAACCATTTATTTATTGAAAAAAAAAAGAACAACCATTTATTTATTTCTTGCTCAAAAACCATTTATTTGATTTATAGGATTTTTAGACCACCCGAATTTCAGGGAAAAGAGAAGGAATATTACTCGCTATTTCATCACTTCTTTGCCGTCACGGCTCTTTGTGTATGAGGCAAGCAATAATAATAATTGCAGAGAAAAGGTTTTATAAAACGGCCTATTAATATCGCTTGTTACTATTTGATGTATGTATGTAAAGGCGGATGAATATCTAACAGGAATGAGGTCATTTGTATTGTTCTTTATTTATTATTATCCATCAATCATTCTAAATTCTAATTTAGTTAGAGAAAATATAGAAAATTTTATTAAAGGCAATTTAACTTTTTTATTTTAATGTTTTTATTTCTGATCTTTTAAAATAATTTCTATTTTTATGATCATTCTTAATAAATATTATTTATTTTAGGTCATTTATTATAATTTTCCTTATTAAATAACTCATTTTTTGACAAAACTTATTGTAGGTATTATTTGAGCTCCATCTCTCATTATTCAATTTCAAACAAAATTCAAATCCTCATCTCACTATATCTAATATAATCTTTGGCTGAACTTAACACATATCTTTCTTTATAATATTTTTTTTAATATATCACTTTTTCACTCATTATATGCTTAAAATTTGGAAAATAAGCCATGTTGAATAGTGAACTTTTATAATTTTATCTTATGTATATGTCAATATATTGACATTGAAGAAATGCGCTCTGAAATTGTAAGGTACGTAAGAAAAAGTTCAATGACTCCGACAGATTCAAACGTTCCGTTGAGAAATAAAATAGGCTAAAGTATATTTTTAATCCTTTAAGTTTTTATAAAGTATACTTTTAATTCCTTAACTTTATAAAATATATTTTTAATCCTGTAATTCTAACTCCGTTAATTCTGCTAATGGAAAATGGAAACCCAAGTGATAACTTTGTAAACTTAAGTGATGACTGTGTAATTAAATGATATTAAGCTTAAATTTAAAATATAGGTAAATTAAAAAATATTTAAACTTTGTGTAATTAAATATAATTATTCATCATTTGAGTTCATCACATCATCATTTTTCGTTAGCAACATTAACGGTATTAGACTTATAGGACCAAAAATATACTTTATAAAGTTAAGAGACCAAAAGTATGCCTTATATAAAACTTAAAGGACTAAAAGTATACTTTAGCCAATAAAAAATATAGTGAAAATTTATGTTTTGATGAGTAGAAGTACATATTTTTTTTTGGCTAAACTACCCGTTTGGTCCTTTATATTTGCTTCAGATATCCATTTAGTCCTTTAAGTTTGTAAAGTGCTCTTTAGTCCTTTAAAGTTAACACCGTTAAGCAGACTTAACGAAAAATACTAACTTAGAAATTTTAAACGATGAATGTGCACTTAAATGCTGACAAAACAAGCTTACATGTTACTTTTTTAATAAATTAATATTTTAAATCTTGTAAATTGAAATTTTAAACGATGACTATGCATTTAAATGCCTCAGACGAAGAACATATAGTCAAAGTTTGCTTAAATAAAGTTCAATTTATAGGATTTAAAATATTAATTTATTAAAAAAGTAATATGTAAGCTTGCTTTATCAGCATTTAAGTGCACAGTCATCATTTAAAATTGCTGAGTTAATATTTTCCGTTAAGTCTGTTTAACGGTGTTAACTTTAAAGGACCAAACGTGTACTTTAGCCTATTTTTTTAAATATTAAATTTATAATAAAAAGAGGGGGGACCGACTATTTTTGGGATGATTTATCATCTGATTCAACCAATTATTTTGAAATAAAAGGACAGGATATTGATAAGCATTCATTAATGGTGCAAGGGTTATATAGGTCATTTCTTAAAGCTCCATGGCCAGTGGGATTGACTGACTTGGTAAAAGTCTCGCAGTGGGCCTTTGTTGTTTAATTTCGCCATATGGGATGGACGCATGCGATGTGAATCGTACGTACGTACGTATAATAACTGTTTATATATACAATGAAAGGAAACTTAAACTGCATCTATCGAAGCATTTAACTTGCTTAGCTTGGAAA
Source organism: Acacia crassicarpa (assembly GCA_034222035.1). Lineage (NCBI taxonomy): Eukaryota > Viridiplantae > Streptophyta > Magnoliopsida > Fabales > Fabaceae > Acacia > Acacia crassicarpa. The sequence continues at coordinate 37,802,246 of JAWXYG010000009.1, read as the reverse complement.
GCCATCCGATCATGAAGATGATCGGGCTGATTATTCTGTTAGTAGGCATAGCGGCAACAGCAGGTGAAAAAGCTCAATTATCCCTGCAAGGTTGCCCCGACAAATGTGGCCCTGTGGATATTCCATATCCATTTGGTGTTGGAGACAGCTGCTCTCTGAATGAGTACTTCAATCTCATCTGTTACCACTCCAACTCCACATTATATTACAGCAACACAAACATCCGGGTCTCGAACATATCCCTCCATGATGCTCAAATGGACATCTTTATGTATGTCTCCCAGAATTGTTACGATGAATTCGGACAGAAGGTTCCTCACCACTCTTTTTCTGCCTCTCTCAGTATTACTGCTTTCCCCCTTTCTAGCTCCGCAAACAAGTTCGTGAGTGTGGGTTGTGACAGTTACGCCTACCTGACTAGTTTTCAGGACGGAGAGAATTATTTTTCCACCGGCTGCTTATCGAGATGTAACCAACCTCCCCCACTATTGAACAACACGGCTGGTGAAACTTGTTCCGGAATTGGGTGTTGCCAAGTCGATATTCCTCCTCGAATGAAGAATATCAATTTTCGATCATATAGCTTCGACAATCATTCAGAAGTGTGGGGCTTCAACAACTGCAGCTATGCTTTTGTTGCCAAAACTGGCTCCTTTAACTTCTCTCTTGATTATCTTAAGCATCTCCCCTTTGACGAGTTCAAGCTCGTGCTAGATTGGTCTGTTGTAGCTAATGGTACTTGTCAAGAAGCTAATTCTGTGTGCAACCCCAGGGCCTACTGTAACAACTCCGACAGTGGATTCGGATACAGATGCTTTTGCAAGCCTGGGTTGTACGGAAATCCATACCATCCCGATGGATGTCTGGGTAACATATAATGATCTGATTCCATTTTTCCTAATTTTTCTACTACTACTGATAGATGGATGACGATGCCCTCGTTTAATTTATTGTACTTTCAGATGTTGATGAGTGCCAGGCATCCAATGATTGTGATACCAAAGCGAATGCGCTGTGCAACAATTTCGATGGCGGCTACAACTGTTATTGTCCACCTGGTTATAGAGGCGATGGCTACGTTAATGGAACCCGCTGCACCTGGGACCCTCCTCTTCGCTCTAACAATCCTCCTTTGCTTCCTCTTCTAGTAGCACTTGGTGAGATAGATCGTCAATGGCTACTCTTATTTTACTTCTTTTGAATCAGTTTTAAAAATAAACATTTTCATCATAAAAGTAGTTCTTATTTATTGTATAACGAGGAATATTTTTACCTTGTTCAATGATTTTTTTTATCAACTACCTTCAGCTCTAAATATAATATTTAATTGACTTTTTGTTTTTTTAAAATTTGAAGAAAACTACTTTAAAATATTTATATTTAACGTTTTTTCTCAAAATTCTTTTAGATATTATAAACTAATATATAATATATCTAATGATACACAATTAAATTACTTATTTAATTACTTATTTAGTTTCTTTAATTTTTCTGAAGAAATCAATTGAATCTTATATTTAAAATTAAAGGTAGTAGCTAGTAAGCTTGCTTTTGGAAATAACTACCCTGTCTCGTGCTGGGGCCATCATATGAACCCGTCAGAACAAAGTTTATCATGCCCTTTTCAAAAAGACTACCGTAATCACAGTTTGTTTGAAATACATTGGACTACATTGCTTGCAGGCGTTTGTGTAACCTTGTTAGTTGGTTTTACCCTAGTCTCCACATTATGCTGGGCCCACAAGCAACAGACTCTGAAACAAATTAGGGAAAGAAATTTCGAGCAAAATGGAGGAAACATGCTGCTACAGACACTTTCACAACAACAAAGATATGCTGATAGAACCAAGATATTTACACAAAATGAGCTTGAGAATGCTACAAACAACTTCGATGAAGCTAGAATCCTCGGCCGTGGGGGACAAGGCACGGTTTACAAGGGTATATTACCCGACAACACAGTGGTTGCCATTAAAAAGTCTAGAGTAGGAGGGGATCTCAGACAAGTTAAGGATTTTATTAATGAAGTGGTCGTACTTTCCCAAATCAATCATCGGAGTGTGGTCAAACTTTTGGGGTGTTGTCTTGAAACCGAAGTTCCTCTATTAGTTTATGAATTTGTGGACAATGGCACGCTTCTTGACCACATTCACCCATCAAAGAATGAATGCTCTATTTCATGGGAGACTCGATTAAGGATAGCTGCAGAAACTGCTGAGGCCATTTCGTATTTACACTCTGCAGCTTCTATTCCAATTTTTCATCGAGATATAAAATCTACCAACATATTATTGGACCACAATCATAGAGCAAAGGTGTCTGACTTTGGAGCTTCAAGGCTTGTTCCTCTTGATGAAACTCAAGTTAGCACAGTGGTACAAGGGACACTTGGATACTTGGATCCAGAGTACCTCTACACAGGTCAGTTAAATGAGAAGAGTGATGTTTATAGCTTTGGGGTTGTGCTTATAGAACTACTTACTGGAAATAAAGCAGTTGAATTCAACAGATCAGAACAACGAAATTTGGCCATCTACTTTGTGTCTTCAATGAAAGAAGACCTTTTATGGGAAATTCTTGATGGGCAACTATTGGATCAGAAGAAGAATACCAAACAGTTGAAGGAAGTTGCTTTTCTGGCAAGAAGGTGCGTTAGAGTTAACGGAGAGGAAAGGCCAACTATGAAGGAAGTAGCAATGGAATTGGAGGGTTTGATTGCAATGGAAAGGCATCCTTGGAAGAGTGGGGATACTATGGTAGAAGAAACTGAATACTTGCTTGTTCATGTGCCTGACGATGGGGTTGCCAGTACTAGCAATTCATCTGGATACGATACCATGAGGAAGCAGATGGCATCTGAGATTGCAGATGGGCGTTGATCATTTGATGTCAATGTGTCTGTGCCGTCCTTTTCTCTATTTTATTTGTGGGACTTGATTTGACTGCACTTTTGTAGACCTAATAAAGTGCATCTCTAGTGATGTCACTTATGTGTGTCCGTTCATTGTTTTTTCAAACTGTGATTTCTAGATTTCTAAGCATTTTAGTAGTGTTGTCTTAGCTTCTCTTCTCATTCTTGTAAACAAAATGGTTAGTGTTCGGTACGTTGGCCGCCTGCGTTCCACGAAAGAATTATGATTTTTAAATAAAAATTTTTTTTGAAAAATATTAGTTATGATATTATTTTTATTTTAGATTTTCTATTCATTAAAATAATTTTTTATGGGGAAAAAAATCAAATCTAAACATCCAAATGAGCTAGGTTAACGGTGGTACCCCAAATAACTGGTTCCAGACTTAGTGTTTTATAACCATTTAACGATTGATTAGCTCAAATATTGAAGTTGGCTTTGATACAAATATTTACAAGCAGTAAATCAACCCAAGAATATTTACAAGCAAAATGGAGTAAATCATGAATACAAAAGGCAGCCTAACCGATTATGATATTGCCCACATTTGCTGGTTATTATGGTACATATGGAAAGGCCGGAACAAGAAGGTGTTTTCTGGAGTAGAACCTGACCCCATACCACACTAGTGCAAAAAAGAGCTTTAAGACCGCTTCATTTAGACCGGACTATAGAGAATCAGGTCTTAAAAGTATGACCGGTGGTTGTTTCGTAAATATAAAGAACTTTTTGGTATGATCGGTGACACTTTCGTAAATATATAGAACACTTTTAAGACCGGACTATAAAATATGCGGTCTTAAAAGTATGACCGGTGACAATTTCGTAAATATATAGAACACTTTTAAGACCGGACTATAAAATATGCGGTTTTAAAATATGACCGGTGGCAATTTCGTAAATATTGTGAGAAGACGTCGATGAGTCCGAGAATGCGATGATTTATTCCTTCACTTAATTGGAATTATATACAGATGCTAATAAATAAATAATCTTCTGACCTGAGCAGTTCCTATAATCTAGGGATTACAATCAGGAATATAATTATGAAATTCAAAAAAATCATGATCTGCTAACTTAATTCCTAAAATCTCGCTAACAACTTAATTAAGATGATTACAATCAGGAATATAAGTACGAAATTCAAAAAACCATGATTTGCTCATTTAATTCCTAAAATCTCTCTCACAACTGAATTAAGATAATTGCACAATATAACCGTATATGCTAACGAATTAAATTTGAATTTCCAACAAATATATAAAACACTTTTAAGACCAGATGTTTCTAAAAATAGGTCTTAAAAGTTTATTTTTAAGACCGGACCCTTTATAGTCCGGTCTTAAAAGTATGACCGGTTGCAATTCGTAAATATATAAAACACTTTTAAGACCGGACTATAAAGGGTCCGGTCTTAAAAGTGTTTTATATATTTATAAATTGCAACCGGTCATACTTTTAAGACCGGACTATAAAGGATCCGGTCTTAAAAATATACTTTTAAGACTTATTTTACAAACATCCAGTTTTAAAAGTGTTTAAAAAAAAATAAATTCACTAAACTCTTTAAGTCCGTGAGCGTGCTTGTCTTCTTGGTGATATAACATTTGCTTAGTTATAAATTCAACAAGTGTACCAAGAGCCTAACGAGTCAAATCCTCAGCAAGAATGACATCTTCTTCCTCTAATTTACTCGCAATCTTCGTAAGTCATCCTAAGAGCCATACTATCAAATCCTTGGCAACGTTGGCAGTGAGATGCTTCGAGGGTTTAGCGATGGCATCAACTCCAATCCTCAGCAACGGTGCAAGGCTTCGAGGATTTTGGATGACGGCGGCTCCTTCCTCTTCGATCTATGGCTCCTCCCACACCATCTTTGTATAGATCTGGCTTAAAACCAAACCCAGATCTCTTCTTGCTTAAGTTTGTTTCCTCCTACCTTGACTGCTCTTGCTCATATCTGGACTTTGATTTTGGATGCTTGAAGCTTTGCCAGCATCGACAAGAGGATCCTATTCAGATTTGGTTGCTTTAAGTTTGTGATTTTTTTATAGATCTGGACTTCAATTTCACATCTGATTTTATATTAATTCAAATTCGATTTCCATGGTAAATAATTTCTATTTCTTGTTATATTTTCTTATTTCTGGACTTTGTATTCATCTTTTTTGTTTTTCTTGTTGGTGTTGCTTTGAATCTTCTCTTCTTTTTTGTTTTTCTTATTGGTGTTGCTTCCAACCTTCTCTTGGTTCTCTGTCACTGATGATGGAGGAACATTCAAAATGTTACCAGATCTGGTGATTTGGGACCGATTGTTTCATTTGGGTTTTTTCTTTCTTTTTTTTTAAAATTATTTTGAAACACTTTTAAGACCGGATATTTCAAAAGTTCGGTTCATCCAGTTTTAAAACTGTAACTTTTAAGACTGCCTGGAACAAGACCGGTCGCAGATCCGGTCTTACATACCTATTTCGTCCGGTCTTAAAGCCCTTTTTTGCACTAGTGCTAGTCATTGAGCGTGCTAAGCGTTCCTTAAATGATTATTGGGGCGTGTGCTTTCCTGATACAAATAACATCAAGATCAAGTCAGCCTTGTTGAACAAGCAAACTACCTTCTAGGTTCGGCCACCTAAGAATATGCTTAAGGTCAACATCGATGGGGTGTTTCATGAAAAAAAGGAGTTAGCTGCAATCAGTGTTATATGCTGAGACCATTGGGGAGTTATGCAATGGGCTTTTGTCTACAAAATTAAATCCCTCTCAGCGTTCATGACTGAGGAGTTAGCACTGAAAAGAGCCTTAATGATCGTTCAAGACTTGGGAAATAAGAATGTTATATTTGAGACTGATTGCCTTACATTGATGCAGTGACTGGAAAGTTGTGGACTAGATGTTGGCAAATGACATTCTCGTGCTATACTTGATGATATCCTTGGAACGCTAGCGTTGGAATCCAGTTTCTCAGTTCGTTTTATCCTTCATCTAGGGAACAAAGCAGCCGATATGCTTGCTGCATCCACTTGTAAGGAGGTGTGTCCAACCGGGTGGGTAGAGATGCCCTTACCTCCTTTGTTACCAATTCTGGATGAAGATGCAAAGAGTTCTAGGAATCAGCAAAGTTATAATGCGATGCAGCCCAGACTTGTGGATCCTGGTTGATAATCTCCCCTGTGACGATCATAGTCCTAGGTTTATGTTTACGATTGCTTTCTATTGTGGTGTTTTTGTGCGCCTTGATGTATTTCGTTTCTAGCTTGCTCTTTGTTTAATTTCTCTCCTCTATAGCTTTGTTTTGGTAGTGCCTGCACTTGCGTCTCTGTAAGCTTTTATCTCAATAATGAAAGTACCTAGAAGTGTCCTAAAAAAAAAAACAAAACCAAGAAGTTGGCTTTGATACACAAGAAAATTCCTGCAATTTCACAAAAAGTTTTGACTTTCCTGAGCAGGTTGAGTTTCCTGTTGTAGTCACACCGGTTTGGTTTCTACAAAGCAAACTTCTATTAAAAGTTCCTCATCAACAAAATCTAGTGGTGTGAATATATGAAAAGGGCAAACCTCACAAGGGATGCAATAACACAGCCCAAAATTTACAAGAGAAACTATATAAATAAAAGGACAGGTGGCATTCTTCAATACGGTGACATAATAAGTATATTTAAAAAAAAAATAAGGAGTACAGCCTTTGAAATTGGGGTATCAAAGCATTCTACTCAAGCAATGGCTGACACAACGGTTTCTGTCAGGACTGTACACCAGAATGTCTTCTGAATACAGAGTAATCCCTCATTTCCATTTGAATACTTAAATTGAATATCCCAGTGTAGAAATGTAGCGGTATTCTCAATCTCATCTATACTTTCAACATTGTTCCTTAAGATCAAGTAACCTTCAGGTCTCATGATCCGATCAACTTCTGCATTCACCGCTACTATATTGCATTTGAATCGAGTGAAGTGTTAGTTAAGCAATAGGAATCAAGAGATTTCATGGTCGACAATTTTTATGATCACCGAACTTACCTCTCTTTAATTAGTCTCAGAGAATAGGTAATCAGCATGGAGAAGATCATAGAATCTAGGGTAGGTATTGAGTAACTCACACCAATCGTGATAAATTTCTAATAAGCCACATTCATAAATGATAGCCAGCGTATCTGGAGAGTCGATCGGAATAACATTCATTACCCACACTTTAACGATTTTCAGAGCAGCAGCAAACCTGAATATTGAGAATACTTACAGAACTTAGCAGCTACATGACCAAAGTAAATTACTCAAAGGAACCGTCTAATATTGTCATGTGTTTTTCCTAAAAAATTAAGTTTAAACGAAACAGGAAAAAGATAAGAAGGAAAAGAAATGATAGTCACTCACTCACTCTAGCAGACCCATGACATGACATCATATAACGTCAGACTCCTAAGAAGCATTGATTGACACTGGTACAACAAAACACAATACGATATAGACACTGCCACAAGACAAAATATATGGTTGAAGACAAACTCAATTTTTTGTGTTTCCCTATATTCCTATTAAATTTACCGTTAGGTTAAAGTAAACCCACCACTAGATTTACAGTTGTGAAATTATGAGCTGTCAAATAAATGGAGTAATAGAAGATGCGTTGTCAATTGGTAGCATTGGGTGGCATACGGATAAGTAGTAAGGAAATTTGTTTTGTTCTTCCTCTCTTCCACTATCTGGCTGGATATTTGCAGAAGTCTGACAATCACATGAAGCTAAAGTCAAAAAAGGTGGCTATGAAGAAAAGCAACATAATAGAAGCAACAGAAGTGTTTCATTGACCACCATAAAGCTACAGAAGATAATAAATATTGACCACCAATCTCCATAAAGCTACAGAAGATAATGACGGTTTACTACACCTATATATATATGTGTGTTTCATTGTTGTCGGAAGTATGTGTGTATCCAAAATATTAGATCAAAAGAGAGATAGAGAGAAAAAAAAATTAAGTGCCGAAGCACTTTGAGAGAGAAGTGAGAAAATTATTTTTGAGAGTTTTGTGTGTGCAAAAAAAAAAAGGAGTGTTAGAGATAAACATAAGTGTATTGTATTTGAGTTTATAATAGAAGCATTATTTTCATCTTTCTCTATCTTTAATTTCCAACAAGTGGTATCAGAGCCAAGTCGATAAAATGGCGGAGATGGGGCAACCACAAATCCCAAAATTGTCAAAAGGAAATTATGGGAATTAGAGCATTCAAATGAAGACGTTACTAGGTTCCCAAGATATATGGGACTTTGTTAAAGATGGATACATAGAGCCCGCTAATGCAGCTGCTGAAGCAGGTTTATCAGATGTCCAGAGAAAGATGCTTAAGGAGTCTCGGAAGAAGGACAAGAAGGCTCTATTCTTAATTTTTCAAGGTGTTGATGAATCAACCTTTGAGAAAATATCAGATGCAAAAACTTCCAAAAATGCATGGGAGATTTTACAAAAATCTTGTGAAGGAGTAGACAAAGCCATTGCAATCACTCAGAGCTAAATTTGAGAATTTGAAGATGCAGAATACGGAGCCAGTTATAGATTATGTCTCACGAGTGCAAAAAGTGGCTAAAGAAATGAAAAGAAATGGAGAGACTCTAGATGATGTCAGAATAATAGAAAAGATTCTACGGTCATTAATAAGAAAGTTTGATTACATTGTCACGGCTATTGAAGAAGCCAAAGACTTGTTAGTTATGTCCATTGATGAACTTGTGGGTTCTCTTCAAGCCCACGAACAAAGAATGAATTTAAATGAATGCTCTAGCAATTTGGAGCAAGCTTTGCAAACCAAATTATCATTAAATGAAAATCAAGCCAATAGTAGCAGCTATGTACGTGACAGAGGAAATCGTGGTGGATATAGAGGTGGTTACAATGCTCGAGGTGGTTGTGGTGGACGTAGTGGATATGGCCGATCAAATGGAAGATTTGAAACTTATACAGCAGAATATGAACGTGGTCAAGGATCATATAATCGAGGTCGTGGCCAAAGCCGAGGTCGAGGATTCTTATCCAGAGGAGGAGGCAGATATCAACAATGAAATGACAGATCCCAATTGCAATGTTATAATTGCCATAGATTTGGTCATCTCAGTTATGAGTGCAGAGATGCTGCTAAAGTTGAGGGGAGAAGTCATTATACAACAAATGTAGTACAACTTGATGAACCAACCGTCTTGTTCACTTACAAAGGTGAAAAAGATATTGGAAAAAATGTATGGTACCTTGATATTGGAGCAAGCAATCATATGTGTGGCAAAAAGGAGTTATTCATAGAGTTGAATGAAGAAATCCAAGGAGAAGTCACATTCGGTGATCACACAAAAACTCCAGTTAAAAGAAAAGGTAATATTATGATACTTACAAAGAATGGAGATAGAGGATACATTACAAATGTCTATTATATACCATCTTTGAAGAGCAATCTCCTCTGTATTGGTCAACTATTGGAGAAGTGATATGACATTCATTTAAAAGATAGTTCTCTCACCATGAGAAACCAGAAACGAGAATTGATAGCGAAAGTTGAAATGACAAGCAATCGTCTATTCAAGTTGAATATACAGACAGATGGAATCAAATGCATGAAGTCTACCATTGAAGATAGTTCATGGTTGTGGCATCTCAGATTTGGTCATCTCGGATTCACTTGCTTGAAGTTGTTATCAAAAGCGAAGATGGTGACTGGATTGCCAACAATAAATCATTCAGATCAACTATGTGAAGGATGCATGCGAGGAAAACAACATAGACAAAAATTTGAAGTTGGCAAGTCATGGAGAGAAAAAAGGCCACTGCAACTAGTTCACTCAGATATAGCTGGTCCACTTAACATTCCTTCACTTGGAGGAAATAGGTACTATATCACATTCATTGATGATTTCAGCAGAAAAGCTTATGTGTATATCCTCAAAGAAAAGTCTGAAGCTCTTGATAAATTCAAGGAGTTTAAGGCAATGGCAGAAAAGCAAAGTGGTCAGTATTTAAAGGTGCTCAGAACAGATAGGGGAGGAGAATATACTTCCAGATTATTTGAAGCATTTTGCTGGGATCATGGAATAATTCATTAACTGACAGCTGCCTACACGCCACAACAAAATGGAATTGCAGAAAGGAAGAATCACACAATTCTCGATATGGCAAGAAGCATGATTAAAGGAAATCATATGTCGAGAACATTTTGGGCCGAAGCTATTCAGCATGCTGCCTATCTATTAAATCGTTGTCCAACAAAAAGTGTCAAGTTCAAAACTCCAGATGAAGCTTGGAGTTGAAGGAAGCCGGAGGTTAGCCATTTAAGAATCTTTGGTTGCATAGCTTATGCTCATATTCCAGATCAAAAGAGGAAGAAGTTAGATGACAAAGGAGAAAAATGCATTTTCATTGGCTACGAGCATCGAAGTAAAGCCTGCAGATTGTATAATCCTCTAGCCAAAAAGGTAGTTGTCTTAAGAGACGTAGAGTTCGATGAAGCAGACTACTGGAAATGGAGTGATGAAGAAAAAAGAGTGGAAGGTTTATTCTTTAAAGATGACATTGAATCAAAAGACCAAACAATTGAAGCAGATCACGATCAATCTCCTCCACCAAGTCCTAATCCAACAACCCCTGCATCTACACCATCAACAACAAGAAGCAGTAGCAATAGCAGCAATTTATAGGGAATAAAAGTAAAAATGAGGAGTTTAAGTGATATCTACAATGGTACAAATCCAATACAAACCACACTTGATTATCCGTTATTCTATTTGGTGGCTGAATGTGATCCAGTGACATATGAAGAAGCAACAAAAGATGAAATGTGGAAGAAAGCTATGAACAATGAAATTGTTGTAATTAAAAGGAATGACACGTGGGAGCTCACAACTATGCCTAAGGAGCATAAACCCATTGGAGTTAAGTGGGTATACAAGACAAAGACCAACAAAGAAGGAGAGGTGGAGAAGCACAAGGCAAGATTAGTGGCTAAAGGCTACAAGCAGAAATACAGAATTGATTATGAGGAGGTTTTTGCACCAGTTGCAAGGATTGACACTATCAGACTTCTTATAGCAATTTCAGCACAAAACAAATGGAAAATATACCAGATGGATGTGAAGTCAGCTTTCCTTAATGGCTACTTAGAAGAAGAAGTCTATATTGAATAGCCACCCAGATATGTAATAAAAGGAGAAGAAGACAAAGTTTACCGATTGAAGAAGGCACTATATGGATTGAAGCAAGCTCCAAGAGCATGGAACATGAGAATAGATGAATACTTTCAGAACAATGGATTTGTGAAGAGTCCGTACGAGCATGCTTTATATACGAAAAGGAATGAAGATGAATATATAATGATCGTATGTTTGTATGTGGATGATATGATCTTCACAGGAAATAATCCAGGTATGTTAGTCGACTTTAAGAAAGCTATGACTAGAGAGTTTGAAATGACAGATATTGGGGAGATGTCTTATTTTCTTGGAGTTGAAGTGGAACAAAGGGAGGTAGGAATATTTATGTCACAAAAGACATATGCACAAGAGATATTGAGCAAGTTCAGAATGAAAGATTGCAAGCTGATTTCAATACGATAGAAAAAGGAATGAAGTTGATAGTTCATTCAACAAGAAAACTTGTAAACCCAACACTATACAAGAGCTTGGTCGGAAGTTTGAGGTACTTAATTTTCACTAGACCAGATATTATGTATGCATTTGGTTTAATTAGCAGACATATGGAGCGGCCAAGGCAAGATCATTTCCATGCAGCAAAGAGAATTTTGAAATACATCAAAGGAACTATCAATCATAGACTGTTCTATACACATTCCCAAGATTCACAATTAATTGGCTATTCAGATAGTGATTATGGTGGAGATATAGATCATCGGAAGAGTACTTCAGGATATGCATTTCATATTGGCTCAGCAATATTTTCATGGTCATCAAAGGAACAACATACAGTTGCTCTCTCATCATGTGAAGCTGAATACATAGCCGCTGCAGCGTGTACATGTCAGCAATATGGCTAAAAAATATTTTGAAAGAGTTACATTATGAGCAAGAAGGTTCAATCACCATACATGTGGACAACAAATCAGCAATTTCACTAGCAAAGAATCCAGTCTTTCACAATCAGAGCAAACATATTGACACCAAATATCATTTTATGTGGGAGCAAGTTTAGAATAAAGTTGTGGAGTTAGTCTATTGCAGAACTGAAGAACAACTAGCAGATATTTTTACAAAGCCATTGAAGGTGGATACATTCAACAAGTTTAAACATATGATTGGGATAAAAAAATCAAGTTTGAGGGGGAGTGATAGAAGACAAACTCAATTTTTTGTGTTTCCCTGTATTCCCATTAAATTTACTGCCAGATTAAAGTAAAGCCACCGCCAGATTTACAGTTGTGAAATTATGAGCTGTCAAATAAATGGAGTAATAGAAGATGTGTTGTCAATTGGAAGCATTGGGTGGCATACGGATAAGTAGTAAGGAAATTTGTTTTGTTCTTTCTCTCTTCCACTACCTGGCTGGATATTTGCAGAAGTCTAACAATCACATGAAGCTAAAGTCAAAAAAGGTGGCTATGAAAAAAAGTAGAAGCAACATAATAAATATTGACCACCAATCTCCATAAAGCTACGGAAGATAATGACGGTTTACTATACCTATATATATATATATGTGTGTTTCATTGTTGTCGGAAGTATGTGTGTATCCAAAATATTAGATCAAAAGAGAGATAGAGAGAAAATAAATTAAGTGCCGAAACACTGAGAGAGAGAAGTGAGAAAATTATTTTTGAGAGTTGTGTGTGTGCAAAAAAAATAAAATAAAGGAGTGTTAGAAATAAACATAGGTGTATTGTATTTGAGTTTATAATAGAAGCAATATTTTCATCTTTCTATATCTTTAATTTCCAACAATATATGGTATACAGTGCAATTTGTTAGAACTTAGAAGCATTGAACAGCGTAAGGCTCCATTTTCTTTATTTGATAAAAGAGAAGAGGGCGAGTTAACAAAACGTGTAGGAATCAATCCCAAGTACATCAATATGCAAAAGATGTCTGATAAACGAGGGGGCATCATGATCAGAATTTGTGGAGACAGCATAATGAGCTAATGCATCTGCAGGAGCATTGTGATCTGATTTGAAGAGAATCAGTGTTTCGCAGGCGTAAGTGATTAGACATTTTGGACACTGCCGAACGCCATATTTTCCCACCATAAAATGCATACAAGGAATAAATGCAACAAGAATCTTTAATTTGAAGCGAAAAGGACCACCAGGGGATTATAGCATTCGTGGGAATCAGAATATACAGAAGAATGGAGAATAATGTCTTACCCTCCATAAACAGCTCTCATGTCCATGACATTTCTTACTGAAGACCAATTGATGCCCATGCATTCCATCCATATATGAGTGGGAAAAAACGTTTTTCCAATGCCTAGAGTCAGCAGTGAATTCTACTGGAGCAGCTATCCATAAACACCTGCCTGAGAGTTCAACCAATAAGGTGGTTTCTCCAACCTGACCGGCCAACGTACAGGCCAGACTGATCCACGCTCTGATGCACCAACAGGAACTTTGTGCATACAAGTCTGTAGTGATACATTCCTGAAGATATGGAATTTGGCATGTAATGATTAAAGGAAAAATTCCATCATATTAAATATTCTCTAAGCACCACAATGCTGGCACCCCCGGATAAGTTGGCATAAAAGGCATATTTAATTTTGACTAATATAAAATTCTGAATTTAACTAAATTAAACAAAATTTTTATCAATTTTCACAATTGTCTTATCTACAGAAAAAAAATTACACATTTTTTTAATTTTCGCAAAATTATAATTTTATTTTTAAAATAAAAATTAATTAAAAATAAGAATTCTGTAATTTTAAAAAAACTCAAGATTTTTTATAATTTATTATACATATTAAACCAAGAAATTTTATATGTCTTTTTTTTTATTTTAAAAGATATTTATGCGGGTTAAAAATTTTATTTAATGTTAATAAAATTTTAAAAAACAGATAATCTATTATATGTTCTGAAAATATTTGAAATGAGTTTAGTTTTATATTTTTATAAAAAGAGTTTAATTGATATCAATGTTGATAATATAAATTGGGTAACTTGATGATATATTAATTATAGGAAAAATTAAAATAAAGGATCTGAAGAAAATAATATTTATTTATAAGGACCATAAAAATTACATTACTTAGAAAGATCAAACACTGTACTATAAATTTAAAATTATTAAATTTCCCCTAATAACTAAAGCTCCTACGTTATCTCTTTATTCAGAATTAAAAACATAGCTAAATTAAAGCTAAACCTGCCCATCATGTGACACGATCGTATCTCTTCTTTTTATTAAAATTTTTATTGTTCACCCTGTTTCATTCATGTAATGAATATATTATTCAATTAACGATAGTTAAAAGCATATTTTCTTGGTATAAAAAAAAAAGCATATTTTCTTAAATATTTATTTTTCATCAAGTTACATATTCATATAATGTAGAGAAAATTAAATCCTTTTACTGGGCAAGTCCTTTACTCTAATATTTAATTTCGTTTTAATTTTATTTTTATAACATTATTTTATTGAAAAATTCTTTTCATCTAAATTAAACTCTAAATAAAAGTCTTTTTATTTTGAAAACATTAATTGAACATTTTAAATATAAATAGTTAACATTTTACTTGGATGGACAGTGCAAATCTTACTGCAGTAATAAGCACTGCGGAACTACCCCTAACGCATGCCGTATAAAGTTATTTGTTTTGCTCATCACCCAAAAATTTGTACTATTAAGGATGGAATAATTCTTATAATTCTTTTGTGTCTATTGTTGCTATCGATTGTATGGGACCTAGCTCCCAAAACACTCTTCTTTAATTTATGAATTCCATCTTTGATATCAAAAAAAAAAAAATCTTATAATATGATTATTCTTTAAGTGTTTCTTTGAGGGTATATATAGATATTACTTTTATATATATATATATATATATATATATATATATATATAATCACACACACACATATATATATAGTCACTATATATATATATATATATATCATATATTGTGTATTATTAAAGGGTTAAAGTGCAAAAATATACATATGCTTTTCTCCGAAGAGTGTCTAGTAACAAGTGTTTTTTTTAGGTGCAAAAGTGACTATGTGGTTACAAATTAGGTGTAAAAATACCGTTTGACCGTTAAGTTTGACTTTGACCATTAAATTTGACTTTTTTTTTTGCTGACTGGACGATGACGTGGTATTTCGAAGATGCAAAAATACACATATGTTTTATCAAAAAGAGCATCGAACACCAAACTCTTTATTTTTTTAATTTAATAATTTTATTTTAATTACTACTGGGTGCTAAAAAGATATTCAACATACTGACCTGTACTGAAAAAATACTTTATGATTTTGAAAAATTATTTTAAGATTTGAAAAAATATTTCTGAATACTATTTTTTCAGAATACTAATTGGTACTAAAAAGATATTTTAAGAATATTGCATGATATAGAAAAAATATTTCATGATCATGAGCAATTATTTTAGAATCTTAAAAAAAATAAGCTGAAGTATATTTTTAGTACCAGTCAGTACCTTGAAATATTTTTCAATACTAGTCAGTATCCTTTTAGTACCAGTCAATAGCTTAAAATATTTTTTCAAGATCCTAAAATAATTTTTCAAGATTATGAAGTATTTTTTCTGTAGCAGTCAGTATCCTGAAAGTACTTTTTAGTACCTGTTAGTACCTTGAAATATTTTAGTATCAATCAATATCCTTTTAGTACCAGTCAATACCTAAAATATTTTTTCAAGATCCTAAAATAATTTTTCAAGATTATGAGATTTTTTCTGTACCAGTCAATATCTTGAAAGTACTTTTTAGTAGCAGTTAGTACCCTGAAATATTTTTTCCAGTATCAGTTAGTATCTTTTTAGTACCGGTCAATACCTGAAATATTTTTTCAAGATCCTAAAATAATTTTTCAATATTATGAAGTATTTTTTCTGTACCAGTCAGTATCCTCAAAGTACTTTTTAGTACGAGTCAATATTTTGAAATATTTTTTTAGTACCCTGAAATATTTTTTTTTAGTATTAGTCAGTATTCTTTTAGTACCGGTCAATACCTAAAATATTTTTTCAAGATCCTAGAATAATTTTAATTGAAGTAAAATTATTAAATTTTAAAAAAATAACAATAATTTGGTGTTGGACGCTCTTATTGACAAAGCACATCTGTATTTTTGCACCTTTGAAATGCCATGTCATCGTCCAATCAGCAAAAAAAGTCAAACTTAACGGTCAAAGTCAAATTTAACGGTTAAAGGGTATTTTTGCATCTAATTTGTAACCACATGTTTACTTTTGCACCTAAGAAAAGCACTTGCTACTGGGCGCTTCTCGGAGAAAAGTACATGTGTATTTTTGCACCTTAACCCATTATTAAATTATACTACCTCCGGTCCTAATTATCAGAGCAAGTTGACTTTTTTTTTGGAGAGATTATGGAAGCTAAATAAGATACTTAATCATTTTATATGTTGTGTATTCTTAGATTATATATTAGTTTATTAGTCAAACTAAATAATTTGAAGAAAAAATAAAAATAAAAATACTCTAAAGTAATTTAATTAGTTTCTTTAATCTCTTCAAAAAAATCAAATAGCTGTTATAATTAGGACTAAAGAAAGTATATTATTTTATAAGTTAGAGGTATTGTATTGTATTGGATGAAACAAATGGTCATGGATAGCAAGAAGTATGCTCCAGTGGTTAGAACCATGGAGCCGACGAGTTCGATGGGAATGGTTCTTGCGGGGTCCTTGGCCATGGCTGGAGACAACATCGAAGCTGACGCAAGCAAAGCAGGTGGTCGTAGCTTTCGTGCAGGTTGGGTTCAAAGATTAATAATTTGGGTTCATACAATGCATTAAGGCTGTTGATTGAACTATATTTTTATATGATTTTTTCATAATTAAATTGAGATTATGAATGCATTTTGTGAGACATTATTGTATGATTAAGTACTAATTTAAATTAGAGACATTTATATTGAATTAAGTATAATTAGGGGTAAAAATGTCATAATTTGTTAATTTATTCATGCAATTGATTCCTTAGACTTTTGATACTATCTTGTGTTTAATTTTATATTGTAGGAATTTTGGAAGAAATTGGATAAAATTTGAAAATGGAAGTTTGAGCTTAAATTAGGGGGCTTCATAAAGCTCAGAAGCCTAGTACGTCTGCCCAAACCTGACAAAAAGTTTCCCTGCCCACCTTAAAAAGAAGTTGCTATGAAAAAATTGAACACAATCGGGTTGGACGTTTTTGCAGATAAGGCCGGACATCGGGTAGGGTATGCCGGGCAAGAACCTCACCTTACCCAATCTTGCCGAGGCACACCCCTTGCTCAAATTATAAAAGTTTTAGTTTAGTCCCTCCACAAACTTCCAAACTTCACACTTAAGTCCCTAGTTAAAACTTGCACTTTCACCAGGTTCTTAGGTTAGATGTTCGTTCATGGAATATTAGAAACCTAGAGACTCAAGATACAGAGAGCGCCGCCGCACACAAAAGAGATCTTCTTCCACCTTCACCTTGACCCCACCTTTGTTGCCGACGACTTTCCACCAAGCTTCCACTGACTTTCTTCCCCCAGCCAGGAACACAGCGCTGTGACAGACCTCAGAAATCACAGTTTTGAGCGCCGCGAGTTTCAGCACCAAAACCACCACGACCTTCCCTTCACTTCTTCACTATAACTGTCAACCTTCTCCTCTTGCCGCAATCTTGTTTCACCCTCACCATCGGTTAGATAGAGACAGAGCGCCGTTAGACTATGAGAGTTGTAGATCTTTGATTGGACCACCGATGACCTTCTTCATTCTTCCAGAGCAACTTCGTCGGCCTACTCTTGCAACTTTCCGGCGAGAGCTTGAGTTTTCCAGTGAACATTTCTAGATTTTGGCGAGATGATGAATTTTTAAGTGAGTGCTCAAATTCTATGCTGTTATTCTTCTAAGGCAATGAGAGGTTGATTCCTTTGCTTCTTGGGATGGACCTAGCTTGAGTTCCAAAGTTTAAATATAGGAGTTTATTTTGTTCAATCTATTTTCTATTATATTTAGATTTCCTAGTTTTAGGAATATTGTTTTGTATTGTTAAAACTTAGTTTACCCGTTTGGATAATTTTGTGAATTGGAGCTATATGATTGGATCGGATTTTTATAGCTTGTTGGATTAATATATATGTATTTCCCTTGATTCAACCATATTGTCCTTTCTACATGTTATTGTTAGATTGTATAATTGAATTGGATCAATTAAGTGTCGTATTATCTTATTCATATCAAGAGGAAGCAAGTTGCATTAATTTAATCGTAAACGCACACTAAGTGCACTTCAATAGTATTTTAAGAAGTGATTGTTAGCAATGTTAGTAGGAGTAATCACTAATTAAGAACACTAGACTTAAGTGTTTACTTGTGGTTTTTCACCAAGATTTAGTGAAAGTTTACTTCTATATTTAATTGAACTATGATAGCTATTACTCTATTTCCAAGAACACTAATCATCATTCATTATACATTTTATACTTATTTTCAATGAAAGTAGAAATGTTATTCTGCAGCAGTGTCGTTTCTGCTTAAATATTATTCCCATGATTAAAATCAAATCGCCTTTGCAGCACAGGCAGGCAAGCTCTCTCGCAATTGTAATGGAGTAATAAACATAAATGTACAATCTGGTTTATTCTTTCTCAATCCCTTTCTTCAATTTCATTCTCTCGCTCCGTGTAAGCTATAGTTCTATATACCCTTCTTCCTTTCGTGTCTTCTTTATGTGGTATTCTTGTGCAATAAAAGAAATTGGCTGAGAGGCATTTGTAGCTGGCATTTACCGACTATATTCCAAGGAAGAACATGGTTTGGTTTCTCTGTGGGGTCATTTCTCTCAGTTTTTTCTTTGAACCCATCTTTCTCTCTTTCGATGACGACGTTTGTTGGGTTTAGTCAATAGCCATGGATTTTGTTTTTTGTCGGCAAGATTTCAAGGGAAAATAATATCTTTATCCCGAGGGAAAATCTTTATTTCAATGCATTTTCAATAGCCATTACCTTCCTTAGTTGTCTTGGTTGTTCTCGTGCACATTA
Source organism: Acacia crassicarpa (assembly GCA_034222035.1). Lineage (NCBI taxonomy): Eukaryota > Viridiplantae > Streptophyta > Magnoliopsida > Fabales > Fabaceae > Acacia > Acacia crassicarpa. The sequence goes on along the minus strand of JAWXYG010000009.1, from coordinate 37,783,118 downwards.
CTACAAAATATGGATACTATTACCCTAAAAGATGTCCTTCTTTTTTTTAAAAAAAAAAGAAGTAAAAAATGAAGACAGTGGCATTGTCGTAATTATTTACTCGAGTTTTAGACTTTAGACAACCCAAATATAAATTTAGGATGTCTAAAAAAATAATTTGAGAATTTTGACGACCTGAAATAAATTCAGGTCACCAATTTATGAATTTTGGAGACCTGAATTTAATTCAGGTCGTCATTTTGGAAATTTTGGCGACTTGAAATAAATTCAGGTCGCCAATTTTGGAATTTAGGCAACCTGAATTTAATTCAGGTCGCCAATTTTGGAATTTGGGCGATCTGAAATAAATTCAGGTCGCCTTAATTCTTGAAATTTTTTTTAGGTGCCAAAAAATTTCCTAAATAGCGCCAATTTTTTTTAATTACAATTTGGGAATTGTGGCGACCTGAAATAAATTCAGGTCGCCAATTTTGGAATTTAGGCGACCTAATTCAGGTCGCCAATTTTAGAATTTGGGCGACCTGAATTTAATTTAGGTCGCCAATTTTGGAATTTGGGCAACCTGAAAATAAATTTAGGTCGCCTTAATTCCTGAAATTTCTTTTAGGCACCAAAAAAATTCTTAAATAGCGCCTTTTTTTTTTTTACAATTTGGGAATTTTGGCGACCTGAATTTAATTCAGGTCGCCATTTTGGAAATTTTGGCGACCTGAAATAAATTCAGGTCGCCAATTTTGGAATTTAAGCGACCTGAATTTAATTCAGGTCGCCAATTTTAGAATTTAGGCAACCTGAAATAAATTCAGGTCGCCTTAATTCCTGAAATTTCTTTCTTTGGGTGTCAATTAAATTTAAATCACAGCCCCAACCCCTCAGTCTCAGTCTCCCATTTTACCATCGCGTTTCTTCATCCTCCCACTGTCGACTTCACGCCTCTTCATCGTCCCTCTTCCATGCCATCGTCACAGCCCACCGTCGCCCACAGATCATCGTCATTGCAGTTCGCTGTTGCTCACTATTGCTTGCTCGCCTCCCAGCTCGCCGCCACTCACTCGCCTCCCAGCTCGCCGCCGCTCACTCGCCTCCCAGCTTGCCACTGCTCACTTGTCGTCCTAGCTCGGATCAAGCGCGGAATGAACCACCGCTCACCATCCCAGCTCAGGTCTCAGGTCTCGAATTCCTTCCTTCCCTCCTCGAAACCGCTGCATCCGATCAGCATCTCGATTGAGTCGTCGATCTGTACAGTGACGCCCTCTATCTTCAGGTTCATCCGAATGGAATGGAATGGGATCTGGATTTTGTTCTTCTGATTAATAGATCTGAAATGTTGGATCTATTGCTCTGATTTTAGATATGTTAGATCTATATTTTTTGTTCCAGATTGTTGTTTCTATTAGTCTGATTTTAGATCTATTAGTGTGAGAGTTAGATCTGTATTTTTGGTTCTAGATTGCCATCGATCTGGACTGTGAACTGTATTATCGCGTTTTTCATCTACATCTCTGATTGTTATTATTGCATTATTTTTGGTTCTAGATTGCCATCAATCACTATGATCTGTCTAGGTTTTTTTTTTTAAAATTAAAAAAAAATAAAGTTTTGGTGCTACATTCCATTCAAGTCACCTCATATGAGGCGACCTGAATGGTATTCATAAGAGGTGACCTAAATATAATTTAGGTCGCCAAATATGATTAAAACAATGACACCCTCTCAGACTTAGGTGTTATTTAGGTCGTTTTTTAGGTATTTTGCAGTAGTGGCAACAGGTGGCTTCTTGGAAGCATATTGAGGAGTTTTAGAAGCCATCGCCCGTGCTGCAGGTAAGAACAGATCAATCATGAAGGCCCGAGCAAATTGATCTTGTGAGAAACTTCAAGATAGATGAGCCTCTTGCTCATCTGTTTGTGTTTATTACTCCATTGCAGTTGCGAGAGAGCTTGCTCGCCTGTACTGCAAAGGCAATTTGATTTTAATCATGGAAATAACATTTAAGTAGAAACAACACTGCTGTAGAATAACATTTCTACTGCTGTAGAATAACATTTCTGCAGTATTTTAAAGGGATTATCATTTCTACATTTATTGTAGAAAATTTTTTCTGCAGTAAATGAGAAACGTAGTTTCATATTATTATTATTATTGGGAAAAAGACGATGGGAACACAAACTGTTTTAGGTTGCTGAAGCAAAGTAACCTGGGACCCAACATGTAAAGAGCTTCTTCATAGATCTCCAGCGACAGCAGCACCCTCCTCCTCCCTCGAGCTCTTTTACGCCTCTGCAACAATGGTTTCCGGCAGTCTCTCTTTCACCTCTATTCTCGTTGATGATGATTGATCCCATTGGCTCCCTTTGTAGGAAGGAAGACGATAAACAGTGTTGGTGTGCCACCATTTATCTGTCACGATCGTCTCCCACTAAATAAAAAGAAAGACACAAGGAGATGGGGAGGAAACGGATGACAGGGGCGACGTGCTTAGTGGGAGAAAAAGTGAACATATTTGTCTGCCATGATACATCTTCAGAAAGAAGGCTGGAACCAGAGCGAACAGGAGGATAGACTGGACACAAGCAGCAGCTTCATTTTTGACTTTTCTCATTTGTATTTTAATATACAATTCATGCATCCTTAGCTAAGCTGTAATGCTTCTTTTATTCATTTAACAACTCAACCAGAGACTTCGACACTATTCTTGCAGGCTTCAACAAAATTCTTGCTTCTGATGACAGGCTTTTAGAGTGAAAAAACGGCACACCGAAGAGTAGAGGCTGAAAAGTGCGAGGGGAAGGGAAGGGAGAAGAGTTCTGATGACATCTTCGTTTGTGAGTGGGTTTGCACGTCCTTGTTCTTGGACTTAACTTCCACTCTCAACTTCTCCACAACTTTCAGCTTTCTTTCTTACTCTCACTCTCTGCGTTTCAGTTTACTGTCTCTGCTGCGCCGATTCTATGGACTTCTTGGTGTTAGGACGAAGATGAATGATTCATCTCTCACCCTCCATCCAAAAAAAAAATTAACGAAACAGCGTAGTTTGTGGTTTGCTACAGAGAAACTTTCTGCAGTAACTATGGAAATGTTAATCCCTATTTTAAATTAAGGTTTGAAGGTTAAGTTGTATCAAGGAAATTAATTAAATACTCTTGTAGATACCATTTTTCAAGTCAAATGATCATGGGTTGCGTGCATCTCATTAGTCTCTTGACTTTGTAGCCGGCCAAGCAATTCTTATGTATTCTTCAGTTTCTTTGAAATATTTGTAACTTTTTGGCAACTTTTTTTGAATTGTCCAAGAAGAAAAATCCACATTGTCCTGCTAGTTCAGCAGATTAACCTACCATGCTTGAAAAATAGTGGATTAAATATTGGGAAATTGTTTGATACACCAAGAATTGCCATATATATTATGATGATTGTTTACGTGTACCTGTTAATTATTCTCACATCAATGGGGGTAGATCATGGCTTCATCAAATCTCAATACATAATGAGTATTATATTATAACCGTCATAATAAGTTCAGGATAAATAACGGTTTGCCAGCGCCTTAGTAGCGTAGTGGCATGAGAGCCAGTATTAACTGGCCTCCCTCCCCCATGTCCAGGATTCGAATCCTGCCCCTCTCCCCTACCATGATATATCAAAAAAAGAATAAATAACGGTTTGGAACCGTAATGTAGTTGCACTTGAGCTTTTATATTGCCCACATATATATCGGTTTGAAACTGTGATATATGGAAATTATTAATTGTCTTATATGGCAATTTTTGTAGTAGTCTTATTGTCATTTTCCCTATTTTTTAGTGTAAAAATTATTTTAATAAAAACTAAATTATTTTACCAATAATCTTATAACTTAGTGGTATGCAAAATGAGAAGTTATAGGTTTGATTCTGCTAGGCTATTTGCTCGTCTTATTCACTGAATTTGATACAAAAAGTACCGTTTCTTGTAATAATTTTTGGGATTTACTTTATTTAGATTTTTTATACTCAAAGCCAAAACAAACCAGATAATCCAAAATTGCTTAGAACAAATTGACCGAATTGAAAACGCAGCCAAAATAGACTAAATTTGGGCTCAATTACTACTTAAGACATCTAATTAAATACTAAGGATAATTGTAAGAAGGTAACACAAATAACATATTAGTTCCAAATAAATAATTAAATTAAAAAAATGTGGGAATCAAAGCTGAAATGCTCTTTATATGGAAAGTCTTACATGATGTAATGCCCCCTTAAACAGTCTTTGCTTATTTGGATGTGATATGAAAGAATCTTTAGAGCATCTTTTTATTTCCTATGCTTAGACGAAGGTTTGGGGTATAGATACCTAAACCTCCTGAGCAGAAGCAACCGCCACAGGGTGTCAAACTCAAAACAAATGTACTGCGTAATCTGAAGGTTCGAAAGAAACCGTCTGGTGCACAACTTTCCAAGGAAGCAATTGAACTTCTTCGTGAGCAAATAGAACCACCAAAGGAATTGGTAGTAAGCCCGATGTGTTCTTCCGAACAAGCTCAACAACAAAATGAGTACGATGACGACCCATCGGGGCCTGGTATGGGTGTTCCTACTCCTTTACGTTTGTAATGAATACACAAATTTTTGTTTGGAACTGTCTAGGAGCAACTAGCAGTAGCTTTTTCAGGACATTTATGCAGTTCATATCAGAACATAATCCTGCTTTGGTTGTTTTGGTTGAACCTCGTATTTCTGGAAGTAAAGCAGATAGGTTTATCAGACGTTCGGGTTTTGACTTTTCATTTTGAATTGAAGCTAGAGGTTTCTCTGGAGGAATTTGGCTGTTGTGGAAAGATATGTTAAATGTCTCTATTGAATTATGTCATCCACAATTCATCCATACTAGAATATCATCCTCAGGGACTTCTAGACCATTCCTCTTTACAGCAGTTTATGGTAGCCCTAACAATACACTTCGTAAAGAGTTATGGAAAGATTTACAAGAAGTTGCAGGTAATGTATCTGATCCATGGCTTATAGCAGGTGATTTTAATGCAATCCTTTCTAGTGATGATCGAGTTGGAGGTAATGAACTAAGAGCTCGTGGTTGTATACTCTTTCGTACTTTTATGTTTAACTGTGGGATGACAGATCTTGGCTTTTGTGGACCAAAGTTTACATGGAGACGAGGTACTTTACTTCAGCACCTTGACCGCGCTCTTGGCAATACCCTCTGGATGGACATTTTCTGTACTACAGTGGTGAAGCACCTTCCTAAACTCAATTCTGATCACCGCCCGCTATGCATACAGGTTGGCAGGAATGCAAATACTCCTCAGCAACAAAAACCCTTTAGGTACCTGGCCGCTTGGGCCACATCGGAGTCCTTTAGTAAGGTGGTACAGGACAGCTGGTCTACAACTGAACCCATTGTTACTAATATCAAGAAGTTTACAGATTCGGTGAAGATTTGGAATAGAGAGGTCTTTGGAAATATCAGGCATCGCAAGCGTAGATTAATGGCACGGATAGGTGGCATCCAAAAAACACAAGAGACACGCCCATCTGTTTATCTCGATAGATTAGAAGGTAAACTTTGTAAAGAATTTGAACTTATATGTGAGCAGGAGAATTTGACATGGGTACAGCGGGCCAGATGCGATTGGCTTAACTTTGGTGATAGAAATACAGCCTATTATCATGCGAAGACAGTCCGACGAGGTCGAAGCAAAATAATTACAACACTAAGAGGTGAGGACGATAACTGGTGTTCTGATGCCACCACCCTCCAATCATGGGCGACTCAATTTTATCAGCAGTTGTATGCTAGAGATGGGGATTTTGCCCCTCCATTCCCTAGTAGGGGGCTCTTCCCAGTCATTGATAGCTCCCTGACTCAGTCTCTTGGTTCTCCTATCTTGCTTAGTGAAGTGCACAAAGCCCTATTTCAAATGAAACCCCTCAAGGCTCCGGGAATTGACGGCTTGCATGCAGCCTTTTTCCAGACACAGTGGAAGGTTGTGGGCCACTCTATACACCATATGGTTACTCGATGTTTTGAAGATGGTATCCTTCCAGCTGAGCTGAATGAGACGCTTATCACTCTAATTCCCAAGATCTCATCTCCTGAAAGGCTCAAAGAATTTCGACCAATAAGTCTATGCACAGTCCTCTACAAGATTATTACAAAGTTATTGGCTAATCGTCTCAAGAAGTTACTACCCAGGTTAGTCCTCCCCAATCAATCTAGCTTTGTTGCAGGGCGACAAATAACCGACAATATCATCATTGCACAAGAGGTTATCCACTCCATGAGATCTAAAAAGGGTTCGCAAGGGTGGATGGCAATTAAAGTAGACCTTGAGAAAGCATATGATCGGTTGCGCTGGGATTTTTTAGAAGAAACACTTTATGATGCAGGCCTCCCAAGGAAATTTGTCAATGCCGTCATGTTATGTGTTTCTACTTGTAGTATGCGGGTTGTATGGAATGGACAACATCTTGAGAAGTTCTTCCCTTCCAGAGGCATTAGACAAGGGGATCCACTCTCACCCTATCTTTTCGTTCTCTGCATGGAGCGACTTTCTCAAAGGATCAATAAAATGGTAGCAGAAAACCGTTGGAAACCCATTCGCATGGGCCGGGGAGGACCTCCTCTCTCTCACCTCTTTTTTGCAGATGATCTAGTCTTGTTTGGATCCACCAAAGCATCACAGGTACATCTGATCAGTACTGTTTTAAGTGATTTCTGTTCCAGCTCAGGCCACAAAGTTAGCAGTCACAAGACGAAGGTTTTCTTCTCCAACAATGTCTCCCCCAGTACAAAAACATGGGTGAGTGAGGAGTTGGGTTTTACCGGAGCAGATGATCTTGGGAAGTACCTTGGTGTTCCCCTTCTCCATAAACGTGTTCGGGTTGGTACCTATGAATATATAGAGGAGAAAATTAAAAACAAATTATCTGGCTGGGCGGCCAAGACTCTCTCTCTCGCGGGCCGTATTACCTTAGCAAAATCTGTATTAGCTGCCATTCCAGTATATGCAATGCAAACTACGAAGCTACCTCCTGGAATATGTAGCCGCATTGAGCGACATATCAGGAATTTTGTATGGGGTAACATGGACAACCAACGGAAACCAAGTTTGGTGAAATGGGATGAGATGTGCAAACCTTACACAGCTGGCGGTTGCGGTTTTAGGGGCCTAGAACAGCAAAACCAAGCATTTCTGATGAAACTTGGCTTTGCCCTAAGATCTCAACCAGATCTCTTTTGGGTTCAGGTCCTTCGTAAGAAATATGGATGGGATGATTATCAAGGTCCCCACAGGAAGAATCATAACTGCTCTTATTTATGGCGGCATATCAGGAAATTATGGTCTGATGTAGAGATGGGGACGAGGTGGAATGTTGGTGATGGTTGTCGAACGAGGTTCTGGACTGATAACTGGGTTCCGGAACTGGGCCCTTTAAAATTTCTAGCATTCAGAGATATCACAGAGCAAGAGGCTTCCCTCCCAGTTAGCCATTTTGTGACTCCAGATGGTAATTGGCATTGGGAACTGTTTCAGGGGGACCTCCCCCAGCATATTCTGTCTATGATTGCAGGTTGCAAAGTCCCGGGTCGTGATGATGGAGTTGCCCAATGCTTCTGGGATCGATCTCATGATGGTCATTTCTCTATTTCCTCAGCCTATGAGCTACTTAGTGAGACTAGTAATGAGGAATCTAATCATCTTTGGGAGGTAATATGGAAGTGGGAAGGTGCTCAACGAATTAGAGTCTTCCTTTGGCTAGCGGCACGGAATAGTCTACTTACCAATGCAGAAAGATACCGACGCCATATGGGGGATATGGATCACTGTCCACGATGTGGTAATGTAGAGGATGTAGACCATGTCTTAAGGACGTGTAACTTTGCCCAGGCAGTATGGAGGTATTTGTTACCAGTAAACCAACTCCAAAGATTCTCTAACACTGATTTCAGAAGATGGTTGCTTCTGAATCTCCAAGCGAAACACCACCACCCAGAGGGACGAGTCAGATGGGCAAATTTATTTGGATTGACATGCTGGAAACTCTGGGAAGCAAGAAACAAGGCTATATTTCAGAATGCTCACACCCAACCAGCTCACTTAGCCCGAGAGGTGAAGCTCCTTGCTGCTTCTAATGAACAGGCAATGCAACTTATCAATTTAGCACAAGGCGATCGGCAGTGGAAGACGGAGAGACTGATCAGTTGGCACAAACCACCAGGTAATTCCGTTTCTTTGAACTGTGATGGGGCAAGGAAAAGTGATTCGAGACTTGCAGGAGCAGGTAGTTTACTCCGAGATCATGAGGGGCGTTGGTTATCTGGATGCTGCCGACACATTGGTACCTGCACCTCTCTTCAGGCAGAATTATGGGCCCTAATGGACGGTCTTCAACTGGCATGGGATAAAGGATTTAGAGACGTGGAAGTCCAGATTGATTGTTTGGTTGCCTTAAGATTAATTAGCCGGGAGGAAGGGAGTATTAATGTGAACATGAGCCTAGTCCGCAATATTCAACGCCTTCTGGCCCAGGAATGGCGAGTAACAGTTACACATACTTATCGAGAAGGCAATCAATGTGCAGACTTTCTAGCTACATATGCTTTGAACTTGACGATGGGTTATCATCCATTAGAAGAGCCACCAGCTGATCTTCACCGCCTCCTCCTCGAGGATAGGGAGGGTATTGGACGAGCGAGATTTTGCTACAGTACTTCCTGATCTCTAGTGATCAGTCCCTATTGTAAACGAAAAAAAAAAATATTGGATTAGTCAACTTTACATTTTCTCAATTTAAGAGCTAGTTATGTAATAACCCATATATTTGAGAATTAAAATAATAATAAATTAAATTAGTTAATTTGTAATGGCTCTAGAAATTTAAATTAATTAATTCATTAAATTATATGTTTATTATCTTATTATATATTTACTATGTATTGTAATTGGGTTTCAAGATAATGTTAGTAGCCTAATCATATTGGGCATTGTTAAAGGTTTGTTGGTCTTAGGTTCGAATCCTCAGCAAGGCAAGATGCGCTTTTACTTTTTCCTTAGCTCAGAGGAAATTACCAAAATACCCTTATGTGTTGAAAAAAAAAAAGAACAGTAGTTTTTTCCCCTTTCTTCTGTTACAACCAATCAATGTTTAGTTAGATCATAATCTTAATAGGAGAGAGAAATTATAAAGGTAGATGAGATTCTCATCTAACGATAGAAAAGTGGTAGTTTTTTTTCCCTTTCTTCTATATGGGATAAGATATTCCATTTTTTGTTACAACCGATGTTACTACCACTTTTCCATAGCTAGATCAAAATCTTAATAGGAGAGAGAAATTAGAAATGTAGATACCACTTTTCCATAGCTAGATCAAAATCTTAATAGGAGAGAGAAATTATAAATGTAGATAAAATTCTCATCTAATGATAGAAAAGTGGTAATAACATTGGTAGTAACAGAAAAAAAATAATAGTCATAATATCTATCCGTACATAAGAGAGAAACGAGACTTCTGATTTATTTTAGAAACCCTACCCATCGTGCGAATCTGTTACTTCATCCTTCTCGTCCGTGCGCTGCCATTGCCGCTGGTCCGTTCGTCGCCGGCGTCGTCTCCTCTGGCCAGAATTATTGCTGCTGTTTTCTTTCTGTGTTTCATTTTGGATCTGCTCTGTTTTAGCTGGTTCTATCCGTTTCGGCGAGAGAGGGAGCGGAGAAGAAGCTTCTCGATCTAAAGCTCCAAACCCAGCCTCATTTGCTCCTTCACTCTCTCCTCTACCCGTATCATCCTCCCCTCTCTAATTTCAGAATTTGTTAGTTATTTTCCCCATCATTCTGTGCGTGGCTGAAGGTGTAAGGGAGTATTTCGTTTTGAATCTTCTCCTCATCCTTGCTGGATGTGTTCTATGGATGGTTGAAGCTTGATTTGGGTAAGTTTTCGTTAATGATTTTGGTTAATTTGTTGTGAAGAAGACAAGTTCCAGATTTAATCTTTAGGGATTTAAATCTATTATTATTAAAGATTGGAGCCAGAATTGCTGAATGTATGAGGAAAATAAATGTGAGGTATGTTTAGAAAGAGGGATGAGATGTTTGTTTTTAGGCATGGATAATGAATGAATTTGGGGAGAAGGGTGATTATAGAAAACACCACGCCATTACATTACATAGACTTTTACTCTTGTTAAATGTGTGCCATAGTTATTGATAGAAGTTAGATTTGTTAGAATGATTTTTATGTGTTAGGTTCTAAATTGAATATTGGAATATGTATAGGTTCAAAGAGAAAGTGGTAGATGTTCTTTTCAATTCAAAACACTGGGTTTAATACTTAGGAGCTGTATAACATAATTATGATTTGAACTTGTGACTTGATTATCTATGAAAAAGGGTTTAAAGCTCAAGTTTTTCTTTTAATTTGAATAGTTACAAATTGAGGATTGAGACGACATATTGTTGAGATTATTTGCTGGTTGGCATAGAAACAATTGGTATTAGTTATGAAATTGATAATGAAGCTCGAGAATAAATTGAAAATACTTGACTTATAATCTGAGAAATTAAGTTGCTTGCTCTTATGTTAGCATTTGGAATGTATATGACTTACATGCTAGAATGTCCAAGAGTATTGCTTCGCTGTTAACTTTTATAGTTATGAGATAGTTACAAGTAGTAAATGATTTGTATTAAATGGATTTTGTAAGTTTCATAGTTTAAGTAAAAGTACATGCACTACTAGAAAATGTAAAAATAGCGACGGAATTTGCGACGGAAAAAATTCCGTCGCAAATTGTGACGGAATTTGCGACGGAATATTTTTCCGTTGCAAATTGCGACGAAAAAATAATTCCGTCGCAAATTGCGACGGAATGTAGTTTCCGTCGCAAAATTTTGCGACGGAATGCAGTTTCCGTCGCAAAATTTTGCGACGGAAAATGAATTCCGTCGCAACTTGCGACGGATTCTAAATTCCGTCACAAAAATAAAAATAAAAAATTGGGACGGTAAAAAGCCCGCCAATTTGCGACGGAATTAATTTTCCGTCGCAAATTGCGACGGAAAACAAATCCGTCGCAAAATTTTGCGACGGAAAATTAATTCCGTCGCAAAACTTTGCGACGGATTTGTTTTCCGTCGCAAAAACTGAAAAAAAAAAATCTGACAATTTAACTCCCGCGTCCTAGCCAAATCCCTAATCCTCTGACCTTTCGTTCATCTCGGTCCTCTGTCGCTCTTCCTTACCACCACAGTTCGTTCGCCGGCGTCTCCTCTTCTCCTTCACCGTCGTTGCCATCCATTCCCTTCACCCTCTTCTTGCTGCGAGAGAGAGAGAGAATATCGGAGAAGATGACTGTGGGAGATGGAATTCCAAAAGGAACAATCGCATTTGAAAAAGGGTTTGATTATGATAATAACCTTTGGAAACATTTCTGTTTTTGGTATTTTTGGTGCATTCTTTTAGGTACCTAACGGCAAGAACTAATCTTTCTTTGACTGAGGAAGATGGTCCATGATTTGCCTTTGGTCCGATCCACCATCTTTTGCCAACTTCAGTGCTTGCAACCACAAAGCTATCGGATTGGAATAGTAATGTGAAATTATTACTTACCTCTGATGATTGATATTGTTGGTGATAGATTCGGTGGTGGTGGTAAGTTAAAGTTTGAACTGCTCGCTTTCCTTTTGACTCATTTCTACTGGAATCCTTCATGACATACAGGAATTTTGAGTGGATTCCGTAGGATATTTACTCATATGAAATTAATTTGACAGACGAGGATCTTGCTTCGAATTGCCATATTTAACATTAACTCCTATTTCCTGCTATAAGACGTGTGTATTTTCTCTCTGCTTTGACTTTTGATGGATGTAGATTTTTTCTCAAAGTGAATTTAGATTTCTTGGCATAATATAGATACAGAATTTACATTGTATTATACTATTATTGCCTTCAATTTTGACGGATGTTTCTTAACACAAGTGTAGATCTCATGGGTGCCTCTTCTTGTTGTTGTTGTTGTTCTTCTTCTTCTTCTTTAATTTTGAAAGTTTATGGAAGAACTCGTTGAGGGTTGAGGCTGTTGTGAAGAAATTGGAACCGTCTAAGGTTTTTATGTAATTTTTGGTTATTTTGCTTGTTGTGTGCTTACACCTGTAATGTTCATATTCGTAATTAATTTTTGAATGTCGATTTGCTTTTGAGTGTGCATTATGAATGTGGGTTTCAGGTGGTTCCTCAGGCTGACAGAGTTCCTATCCGTTTGGATGAGCTTGAACAAGTATGACATGACTTCTCTAAGTATTTGATACATGACTTTGATGCTGTCATGGTTGATTGCTTGGTCGTTTCAATTGATAGTTTAATGTGCAAGTTAAATGAGGTCTAGAGATTTTGACAATAAAGGTTTAAACCCTGTGATTGAAAATGACATTTTCAGAGTTGTTGAAAAGATATACTCAAATGATTCTTGATTATTAAAGTGATCGTATAGGAATGTTTTGAACCTGTAATGCTAATCAAATTGTTAAGTTTAAAATCTAATTATAGTTTTTGTTTAAAGTCCCCAAATGTTAAACATGTTCTTCAAGGCGTTATAGAATGTTTCTGGATGATTATTGATAACATAAATTGTTACTTTAATGACTAAGAAAGTATCTCAACACTGGGAAAAATTTGTCCAGATCCTGCGGAGCTATTGTTTGGATGTTTTGAAGATTTTTAAAACTGATTTATATACTTCATAAATGTGAGAAGATGTATATGTATGTTTTTAGAAGCGTATGAATGTGATTCTTATTGAATCAAACTGCTGAAGCTTATAACTAGCCATAAAGTCGTGTTCTGAGACTTTTGAATGATAGGCAAGGGATTGTATATGTACTTCATAAATGTGAGGAGATGTATATGTATGCTTTTAGAAGTGTATGAATGTGATTCTTATTGAATCAAAGTGCTGAGCTTATAACTAGCCATAAAGTCGTGTTCTGAGATTTTAAATGATAGGCAAGGGATTAAAAGTATTGGAGTGTGTTTTGGGATGATCAAATGATCAATAAACATATTTGGAAACATTATAATGATGATTTAACATTTAAGGATTTTTTTTTTGTTAATCTGGAACTTTATCAGATTAGAAATGAGACTGTTTGAAGCTAAGTATTTAAATGTTATCTAAGTGCACAATGTATATCTATGGTGTAGGAATCATGTATGGAAATGGCTAGAAGTGTATGTGCATGTGTGATTTTTGGATGGCTGAGATAATATTGTTGAAGTTGGGAAATTTTCAGAATTATAAGAAACACTCAAATGCTGTCAAAAAGGGGTGTTTAAAATGCTAGAATCTTGAAATTGGTATATATATGCTTGTGGTTAATGGATTAACTCAAGGGCCCACACAGTAGTGGTTAGACATTTATTGCATTTATTACTTGTTTTATGCACCACAATATTTATTTCATTTTACATGTCTTATTTGGTATGTATTTTTGTCTTTGTAGGAAAATTATATGAGGCAGATGCAGATTCAACTCAAGTCCCTAATGAACAAGGGTTCGGGGTCGGCTCCTGGTGATGATAACCATGCTGGTGATGATGATGATGATCACAATGCTCCTGTTTAGACTATTGTTTAGAATTTGCCCTTTGTAACATTGTTAGACTACTTTTTAGTATTTAGTATTTGTTAGATTACTCTTAATGTGCACTCCTTATAATTATTATTATATCCATGAATCACTACTTTTTGTACTCAATTTTTTAAAATTAAGAAAAAAAACATTCAAAATAATTATTAGTTTTGCTAAGAAATTGTTTCTGTAGCAAACGATCAAATATGGGGAAATTTGCAAAATTTCTAGTTTGCTATAGAAAAATAAAAAAATTAAAATAATAAATAAAAAAATAAAAAATAATAAAAAAGGAAAAAAAAATTAAAAAAAAAACTTAAAAAAAAAAAAGAATTTGCTACGGAATAGAATTCTGTAGCAATTTTGCTACGGAATTTGCTACGGAATTATATTCCGTAGCAAAATTGAATTTTGCTACGGAAAGGAAATTCCGTCGCAAATTGCGACGGGTTTTCCTTATCCGTCGCAATTTGCGACGAAGGATTTTGCTACGGAATTTTTCCGTAGCAAATTCCGTAGCAAAATCATTTTGCTACGGAAAATCCATATTTTTCCGTAGCAAAATCATTTTGCTACGGAATTTGCTACGGAATTTTTCCGTAGCAAAATCTGAAAATTTTTGTAGTGATGACAGTGACATTACTTTGGGTATTAAGGGATAAAAGAATGAACATCTTTGCGAAAGCGGCTAGGTAGGAGAATATTACTTATTTGGGAGTGCAACAAGTGAGTGAATAGCGTTCCATTATAATTTTTATAAATGATATTTTACTATTTACCATAACTTTTATGCTAATTGTATTTATAAGTATGATTTCACGAATCAAAATTTATCATATTTGTTTCATTTTCTTATTATTGATTATTTTATTCATGGTTATTTATTCTTCTCTAATTGCTTCATAGTATAATTTATGGTTATGTGCTAAAATGGTTAGGAAACTTTAGAGATATCTTTGAAATGTTTCATGCTAAAATAGTCTTGCAATTTGAAATGTTTGTACATGAGTTCTTGATGTTTGAAAAGGATTTTGCTAACAAAAGTGGAGTCTAAAGGAAAGTACATGAGATAATTTTTGTGAACCTTCATGCTGGGGAATTTATTATGAAGTATTAGATGTTAGCTTTTATTATCTTGAAAGAAGAATTTTCATTGCTTTGATAAATTAGCTCCAAGCATGTTTGAAAACGTTTTTGAGAAGACTAAATACAGAACACTGGTTACTAACAACAGTATTGTTAGTCCTTGGTGCACCATGGTTAACCTCGAGCTCGCTTGATATTCGTGGGATTTGTTCTCACACTTGTTATTCGTGGGTCCTGTACCTACGCTTGTTTCGTAGCCTCGTGCTACGCTTGTTTCGTGGCTTCAAGTTGCTGTTGGTTACTTACCCTTGTGGACTGTGTGTCCACGCTTGTTTCGTGGCCTCTGTGTCGTGTGATGAGTATATATTTTATGATTAAATAGGTGTATATTTTATGAGATTTAATTAGAATTATTGATATTATATACCTATTTAATTATCTTTTATGAACGTTTCCATAATTGAGTGAAACTTGGGATCAAAGAATAAATCGACATAGAATCTACTCATATCCTATTTTTATTGTGCAGGAAATATTAGCTGATTTGGAATGAAGTAGAAAAGGCAATAAGAGGATATGCAATCAGTCAAATTCAGTGGTCTCATGCAAGAAAAATAGAAACAAAATCAATTGTGTGGTCTGATGGAGTAAATTACAAGATATGCGATATCTTTGTAATAAGTAAAAGAGAATCAATGGCCCAAGATCTAAATTATTATAAATAAGGAAGCAGAGACAAGCAAAAGAAGACGGAGCAGATCGGGAGACGTAGAACGGGAAGGAACAAAGAAGCAGAGAAGTAGAGGCTGAGCGTTTCGGTTCTCTTCATCATTTCCACGGAAGGACTGTGGAGGCGACGGAGAAATTTTCTTTCCTCTCTTCTTCTTCTTCTTTGAACCTGAATTTTCATCTTTTTTTTATGGATTTGAATAAAGCCATGTGTGGCTAGTTTGTTTTGCAACCTAGAGAATCTATGAACTTGTTTGGGTTTTAGAAATTGTTTCCACTTGTTAGTTTTGCTTAATTTTATTTCAGTTTATTTAATCCTGTGTTTATTGTTATTGCTTATTGACTGATCACCATTGAGCATGTTTTGGGGATTTAGGGTTGGACTTGGAAGAGGGAATCCTAAATTGACCTTGGGAATAAATAATGTGGAATTAGGTTTAAATTTAACGTGAAGTTAGGTTTTAATCTAATTTGCGTCTAGGATAGGAATATACCTAGAAGCTCCGCATAATCAAATTAGAGTAAGCCCGATTTAAAACGCGTCTTATTTAATTGTGTGAGGCATTACATAATTAATTAAGATAGGTATATAAGTAGACCGGAAGGCATTTATAAACATTAATACTCTAGATTAGCTGATTAGATTAAGTCAAAGTTAATTTAGTGGGGATAAAATCTAAGAATCAAATAAGGGATTAGTGACTCTAGGTTGCTCATTTAATTATTGTGGTAATTTTCTTATTTTTATTTTAGTTTTAATTTCTTTTTCTTAATTAAATTCAATTTGGTTTTCTCAACTTAAACGAAATTGTGAGATTAATGCTTAACTAAAGTTGTGATACCAAGTCCTCGTGGGAACGATATCTTACTTACTCTTTATTACTTGATACGGCCCGTGCACTTGCGGAGTTTTTTTAGGCTTAAAGTTTTGCCCTATCATCGTGCTTGGTTATTTTCCCTCGTGGACAGTGTGTCCACACTTATTATTCTGTTCTGTCGAGGTCCTAAGGAAAGATGAGGTGTGTGAATTATGTTTTAAATTGATAATGTTAAGTCATAGGTTTTACTACGTATTTGGATTTGTTTGATTCACGATATACTAAATAGCTTTACTCTTGTTTATGATTATTATTCAAGCTTAAATTTGTTTAAATTTACTCTCATTAGTATTTCATTGAATTTTATAAATGGGACGTGATTCACCGGAAAATTTTTTGGCCTCATATGGTATTGCTGAGCTTGCACCTTCAGCTGAACAGTGGAGACTGTCATTGCTGACTGAGCTTGTCAATATGTTAGTGGATGCAAAGTTGAGTTTTCATATATGTATACACACACACACTATTGTCAATAGTTTAGATGCTTCACGTAGTGTGTAGGTAGGATCCTTGTCTTCCCTGTAGGTTGGAATTTATATACATATACATGTCATAGTTGAGCATAGCTCCAAATGTCATTATGAGTATTATTTAATGTTTGTATATAAGTTTAATGATTAAGGAATATGAGTTCACTCATATTTTGTGCCGGTCACCCCTAGATTTTTGGGACGTGACAAGTTACAAGTGACTTTGTTGACTTTGGGTAATGATGGTCATTTAAATTTGGTGGACCATATATTTTGCCTCCTGAATACTCCCTCCGGTCCTAATTATAAGACATAGTTAACTTTTTTTAGAGAGATTAAGGAAGCTAATTAAATTACTTTAGAGTATTTTTATTTTTATTTTCTTCAAATTATTTAGTTTGACTAATAAACTAATATATAATCTAATGATTCACAACATATGAAATGATTAAGTAATTTATTTAGCTTTCGTAATCTCTCCAAAAAAAAATCAACTATGTCTTATAATTAGGACCAGAGGTAGTATCATTTAGTGAAAGCAAAATTTAGCCTTACATGAAGAAAAAAAAAAAGGATAGTCTAATCCTTCTGATTAAGGAGACCCAACATGTAGTTACTTTTGATAGCCTACCATTATCTACTCTGCTGCACTGGTTTGAGCTAGCTTTTTAAAAGCATATGGTAGACTCTTGTCTATTAATAAATGATGGCTGGGACATTATGTTCCACATATATAAAAAGTTTGGGAGACATTATTGTCATGCAATTATTTGTCACCAAGGATCTTCTATTAAGGAGTTTTTATGGCAGAATTAGACCATTCCAGGATCATGTTTTTATTCTAAGGGCCCGTTTGGTATGAAGAAATGGGAGAGGAGGGAAATTTTTTTTAAAAGGACATTTACCATTTTATTATTAATAAAGAGAATATTCTTTTTTACTGTTAGTATATTTTAGGAATATTAGAAATTATCTATGGGCAATTTTGTAAAGATGAGAGAAAAAATTTTTCTCTCAACTTTCCCTCATCTCCCCTTTCTTCATACCAAACGGGCCCTAAGTGTCTTCATGCTACACTATTTTGGATTCGGAATTCTGGATTGGAACAATCAAATTGCAAGCCCAACTGGTCATGTATTGTGTCAAGAAGTGTCTCATGCAAATACTTAAATTTAGACTCACCTCTCTTGAATTGACTATTACGAGGCAGGAAATCTTGACTCTACTTTTTGACTTTTTAAATGTTACCATTAGGACCATTTCAAAGTTGTTTTATTACAATTTTATGGGTAGTAATTTATGTTCTATGTTATAAACCATGTTATTTATTTTAATATTATTTTGAATTTTTACAAAAAAAACATCGTAATCTTCCACATCACACAAGATCACGTGACAACCCAATAACAATAATCGAATTAGTTACAAATAACTAATTATATTGAAAAAAAGTGGGCGAATCAAATCTGAACATAATATTCCACATCACACGAGATCACGTGACTAAGTTTTTATTCAAGTATCACACCGTGACAACCCAATAACAATAATCAAAATTATTACTCCATAAAACATCTATAAAAGCAAATAAGATCAAAGTTCAAGGTGAACATCTATTATTAAATTCAAAGCAAAGTTCAACAGGTGAACATTTATTAGAATCAAAGCAAGTCCAGATATATTATTCCTGATTCAAAGTTATTCCTTAATTTTAACAGCATAAGGTTTGGTAGCAGAGCCCACCCATAATTTCCCGTAATGTTCTTCCACTTCACTTACTGCCTCAAGCAGCGGACCTCCTCTTCCATCCAAAACCACCAAAGTCTTTCCCTTCTCATCAAATTTCACTCCCACAGGGTCATCTCCTAAAGTTGCATTAGAATTAGCATTTCCTGATGATGTTCTATTACTGTTTAGACCCACCCAGAAATCCCCATTTTTGTTCCTCTTGATGTTATCCGGTGACCTTTCAGGTTGTGTAAAGGGTTCTGAAGTGTAAGTCTTTGAGCCTTTGAGCCAGAACTTGGTGATATTTCTTGAACTTGTTTCTACTAGGAGAAGGAATGAACCATCTTTGTTCAAAGCCACACCATTTGCAAATGCCAAACCTTGGAGCAACACCTCAACTTTCTTAGTATTCGGATCATATTTCAACAATCTTCCTGTTTTATCTCTTGTTTGAAATATCATTTGAACTTCCCTATATCAAAGAAGAAATTATAATTAAATGATTGCTATAACAAATAAAATAAATATATATCTTCTCTCTTCTCACTCATGTAAGTCTTGACTTTTTACTTCCCTTATTTGTTCACCAAACCATTAATTTAGTGAAAATCATTGCATCATCCAACAGCAAATACATTCAAGGTTACATTATTCTATTGGATGATGTACATCCTAATATTAATAAGATGCATGATTTTGACCATTACTTCATTATTTGTGAATAGCGATCATAATTATGATTTCGTAATATTTAAGTAGAGTTTATACAGTGACCTTTAATCTAGACCATGCATATTCGACATCATATGATTATAAAAGTCGTGTTAATATTCAGACACCCTTAATATAAAACTATGTCGTTCCGTAACAAGCTAAATGTCATCTAAAATAAAGTCTCATATATATATATATATATATATATAACAGAATGATATATGGAGTTATGATCAGCATAATCTCAAAAGAAGAGTATATCCCAAAAGACCGTGGCCTATTGGAAATGAGAAATGAGAACTTTTTGAACATATATATACCTCACTCTACTTGTGAGGCTCCATGATGACGATGCTATGTAACTATGATAGTTCAGTCGTAAGTAGAAGAAAAAGACCTTCTTTGGTATACAGTGCTGCTTTCTGAGAAATAAACCACACCAGTTTGGTCATCAACATCTAAGCCATTGAGGAACTTAAAGGGAGAAGAATCATTATTAGCAGAAATGGCTACTTGTTTGGCCACACCACCACTAGGTCCAACTCTTAGGAGGCCGAAGTATGCATCTGCTATATATAGATCACATGTTTTTATGTCAAATTTGACTCCCAATGGCCTCCCACAAGCAGGCTCGTTGTTTGGATCTGTTGATCCATCACATAGTTTCCTATTCCTATAATCAAACATTTGCACATACTTAGGTATAAAAAGCTAAGATTTC